>CM064327.1:190241109-192641109 GCA_032595735.1 Pelochelys cantorii
TCATTTAAATCATTGCTCTCGGGTCAGGCAGGGGCTGAGGGGCTGAGAATATAGGCTGCCTCAGGGAGAGAGGACTACCTCCTCAGCCCTCTCTCTTTGCAGCAGCTTGGGTCCAGATGAGAAGCACCTCTTCCTGGCCACTGCAGCTCCAGTGTGCACAGCTGTGGGAGAAGTGCATGTCCCCAGGCTGGGGCAGGTCCAGGTCCAGGTTCATCTGCCCCCTGCGCTTCCCAGTCAGAGTGAGGAATGGACAAACTGAACTTTCTCCTTGCTCCCTGATGAAGAGGAACAGCTAGAAATGTTCCCTAAAGGGTGCCAGGAGTGGGGGGAGAGTGGGAGGCTCTGAACTGGGCAGTCTACCCCCAGCCAGTCCTTTTCACCTTCCTGGTGATTGTCTCTTTTCTGTGTGGTTTTATGAGAAGCAATCCCATTCCAGGCATATCCCATTTTCATGGCAAAACCAAACTCTTATGTTGCTCTTAAGTTATTATAAGAGGAATATGTACACCGAATTTGGTGGTCTTGGCTCTTACCATTTAGGAGGACTTCTTGAACAGGCAGACTGACTTGCTCTCTCAAATATATAATAGATTGAATAGTACTGATTCCAGCATAGACCTCTGGGAAACACCACTATTTACCTCTCTCCAGTCACAAAAATGACCATTTATTCCTACCCTTTGTTTCCTATATTTTAATTAGTTGCCAGTCCATGAAAGGACCTTCCCTCTCATCCTACATCTGCTTACTTTGCTTAATAGCCTTTGGTGGGGGACTTTCTGAAAATCTAAGTTCACTATATCTACTGAATCACCCTTTTCCATATGCTTGCTGATCCCTTCAAAAAAATTCTAGTAGATTGGTAAGGCATGATATCCCTTCAGAAAAGAAAGGTTGACCCTGCTCCCAAGAAATCATGTTCATCTGTGTCTCTCTCAATTCTGTTCTTTACTATAGTTTCAGCCCATTTGCCTGGTACTGAAGTCAGCTTTATTGGCTTGTAACTGCTGGGATCGCCTGTGGAGCCTGTTTTAAAAATTGGCATCACATTAGCTATCATCCAAACATTTGGAACAGAAACTGTTCACATTTGAATTCATTCATAACTCTTGGATGAATGCCATGCCATCTGGTCCTGGTGACTTATTACTGTTTAGTTTATCAATTTGTTCCAAAATCTTTTCTAATGACACCTCAATCTGTGATAATTCCTGAGATTTGTCACCTAAAAAGAATGACTCAGGTATGGGAATCTCCCTCTTGTCCTTCAGCCATTAAGGCTGATGCAAACAGTTCATTTACTTTTTCACAATGGCCTTATCCCCAGGAGTACTCCTTTAGCATCTCAATTGCCCAGTGGCCCCGCTGGTCAATCAGAAGTCTTCCTGCTTCTGATGTACTTTAAAAATTGCTTTTACTTTCTGAGTCTGTAACTAGCTGTTCTTCAATTTTTGTGTGGCTTTCCTAATTATATTCTTTCACTTCATCTGCCAGAATTTATGTTCTTTTCTATTTTCTGCAATAGGATTTATGTTTTTTAATTGTGGGTATACATTTAAGTTGAGCCTCTGTGATGGTGTCTTTAAAAAGTTTCCATGCAGCTTTCACGGATTTCACTTTTGACACTGTACCTTTTAAAAGTCTGTATAACTTCCTTATTATCCTTCTGAAATTAAATGCTGCCTTGCTGAGCTGCTGTGGTGTTTTCCCCACCACAGTGATATTAAATTTAATTTTATGGTCATAGTTAGCAAGCAACTACATTTACCTGGACCAGATTTTCTGCTCCACTTTGGACTAAATCAAAAAGAGTCTCTCCTCTCATGGATTCCAGGACTAGCTGTTCCACAAAGCAGTCATTGAAGGTGTCGAGAAACTTTGTCTCTGCGTCCCATCCTGAAGTGATATGTTCCATTCAGCATGTGGATAGTTGAAATCCCCCATTATTATTGAGTTTTTTATTTTTATACTCTCTGATCTGCCTGAGCATTTCACAGTCACTATCATCATCGTGGTCTGTAATCTATACATTATGCTGAAAATGTATTATCTGAGCATGGAATTATTATCCATAGAAATTCTGTGGTACAATTTTTACTTCATTTGATTCTACATTTTCCTTCACATATAGTACCACTCCCCCTCTTCTCCCACCAGCAGATATATTTTGTTCCATTCAGATACCGCTATATCCTTCAGATATATTTTTTACCCTTGTATTATTGTGTCCCATTACTTATCCTCATTCCATCAAGTTTCTGTAATGCCTGTTAAATCAATGTCCTCTTTTAATATGAGGCACTCTAGTTCACCAGCATGGCTCATTTCTGCACACATCTTTTTTTCAGAATGTTAAAAAGGTGGTGCAACTTTGGTTTTGCACAGAATCTTTGTTATAAACATATATTAGTACAATTTGTAAATGCAAACAAACAAATAGATACAATATATAGGCATTAACATCTGTCATCTTGGTTATGAAAGAGCAAATGTCAGATTTATGATGAACATTTATGAATGGGGAGAAAGGAAGACTCAGGATATAGTTTTAAAATATTTTTAAGTTAAAGGCGGTAAGGAATCGGAAGAAGAGATCTCAGAACTAGATTTTAATCAGTTAAAAAATCAGGTGCATTTAAACTGTTTCAGATTGTCGGATATCAATAGCAAGAGAGAAGGCTCTACCACCTGCTACAAATAGATGGAAAAACAAGACAGAAGAGTCTAATGTTCAAGCATAGGGGAGCTGGATGTACAATAGAAAGATATGGTGCCAGACAGGAACTGTATAGTTAATAAACGTTGACCTGAAAAGATATACTTGCTTAAGAGTTATGAAGTAAATTAAAACTTTGTTTACAAACCTCAATTTTGGAAAATATGCAAGATGCTCTACAACTTATAAAAGTCCGCTTGTACTAGACATATTTAACTACACTGCCACTAGCTTCTGGTAAAACAAAAACCTTTTGGGGTTTTGGAGTCAAAGCAACTGTTAATCTTTTGCTTAAATGGCATCTATATATTAATTTGTTGGTTAATACTTCAACTCTAAATTATGATGTAGATGTTGAAATGGTCAATTGAATCCAGTTTGGTTAATCTTGTTTGAATTACTGTGTTTTAATGTTATAGGTACCCATGTGAATGAAGATGATTTTCTGTTGCTGGAGCTCTTACACTGGTTTAAGGATGATTTTTTTCAGTGGGTGAATAGCCTTCCTTGCAGCAAGTGTGGTGGTGAGACAGAATCTAAAGGTCACTTATCACCTAATGACGAAGATCTGAGATGGAGTGTAAGCAGGGTTGAAAATCATCACTGTAACCAGTGCCAGTTCAGCAATAGATTTCCAAGGTAAGCATAACCTTGGATTTTCTAAAATGCTATTTTGTATGTGTGTATTCTGTAAATTATTGGGAGATTATATAACAAAATACAAGCAGATTGAAATCTGTACTATAACACAAATAGATCATTTTAAGCAGTACAATGGGGTCGTTGTTGGCTCTGATGTTTATATTTTATCACCATGCTTAATTTTTAAAAAATTTACTGCATTTAAAAAGAGGGCCCTGCTTTTATACTGAATATTTGATTAACTTTAACACTGTTAAAATGTACCAAGTGCATTTTTTATATATTATTATTTTAAATAATAAATGTGCCATTATCAGAGTGTTTTTTTAAAAAGTAAAAATAAACTATTTTACTTTTTGGAAGCCTACAAAAGAGGTCATACTTCTGCTGACTGTAGCAGAAGATAAGTACTAATTTCAGAATTGTGCTGACATCTGTCAACTTAAATCAAGGGTTTTTTTAAAATAAGAACAGTCATGTAACAATTATCTTCATCAGTCAATGTCATTGAAAACAGATCTCCTGCTAATCAAGAGGATTACAGTGAGTCTCAAAGTTACAAATGCCTGGAGAATGGAGGTTGTTTGCAACTCTGAAATGGTCATAATTCTGAACAAAACATTATGGCTCTTCTTTCAGAAGTTTGCAACTGAATGTTGACTTAATACAGCTTTGAAACTTTACTATGCAGAAGAAAAATTCTGCTTTTAATCATCTTAATTTAAATGAAACAACCAAAGAAACAGTTTCCTTACCTTGTCAAATATTGTATTAAACTTTTCCTTTGTTTCTTTTTTAGTTCACATTTAACACGGTACTGTATTTTCTTTTCTCCCCTCCCCGCCCCAGCTTCTGTCTGACTGCATATTTCCAGTTCCAAATGAGTTTTTGTTGGCCAGTCAATTCATAATTCTGGTGTTTGTAACTCAGAGGTTCTATTGTATAAATGGTTCAAAGATTTAGAAGGGGAAAATATATATTCCTGTTAAAGTCCATGCACTTGTACAAAGCACAGAATTTACAATAAATAAAGTTTAATTTTTCTAGGTATAATAATCCTGAGAAACTTCTGGAAACAAGATGTGGGCGTTGTGGAGAGTGGGCTAACTGTTTTACCCTGTGCTGCAGAGCTCTAGGATTTGAAGCTAGATATGTCTGGGATTCAACAGGTATCACTGCTCTAGAACACTTTAAACTTAGTATAAGCTTGCATAAAAATGGGACTTACCACCATTATTTTGTATTCATGTTAGCTAACTGGCAACATCTGAGGTTTCACAGTATCTAATGAATAAAATGTAGATTTAATTTCCATCTTGTCTGATTTGAAGAATATTCTATGTAATGAAGTCAGACTACTGTTCAACATGATGATACCTATTGATATTCCATTACATAATACATTCAGGTTCTCCTGCTTTCCATAAAAGTAAGCAGAATACATTCTTTGTGTTTTCATATTTAACAAGTGATGCTTCTGAATGCAAAACATTCAGTCTTTTCCTTGGCCTCTCTTCCATACAGATCATGTATGGACTGAGGTATATTCTTCATCCCAACAGAGATGGCTTCATTGTGACCCTTGTGAAAATGTTTGTGATAAACCTCTTCTCTATGAGATTGGCTGGGGAAAGAAGCTCTCCTATGTAATTGCATTCTCCAAGGATGAGGTAGGGTTAGGGATAATAATATGCTATGAAATAAAAATACAAATTTGCTCTGAGAAAGAAGTTGTATAAACTATACCTCTATAATGGGATCTGCTAGATTATTGTAAGAAGACAATCTCTTGATCATGTTGTCTATCGAAAATATACAGATATTTAAGAGGCAGAGTATTATGTGTATTTTTTTAACTTCTGCAATTTATATACTTGAGGTTGTTGATGTCACCTGGAGATATTCCTGTAAACATGAAGAACTACTTTCTAGAAGAACACAGGTCAAAGAAGCAGCATTGCGTGAAACTATAGGAAGGCTTAATAAACTGGTATGTAGCTTTACCTCAACGCATTTGTTAAAATACATAGTCTGTTTCTAATACATGTTAAGTCCTTTGGACAAGGAAAAGTGTGGTCCTGATAAAGGCCTCCGTTTACTACAAAGAATTTAAATATTACTATTTATGCATTCTTTATGATTTTTCATAAGACCACATAAAAACAAGTCACAGCATAGCATTTTAGTCAGTCAAGAATTCTTAAAGTGCTGTTCTCCTCTGTGAAGTAACAGTGTAAAATGGTCATCTACTTGTACCAGTCTGTTCTCTGCATAATCAGGCATATTTCCTTACTTTGATGGGGAAAAGGAAATTATTTCCTTTTACTCCTGATGGCTCTGCAGAGAAAGTAAGCTGGATTCCATTCTGTCTTGTGCACCGCCACCAACAGATATGTCAAATAAATTTCAAATCAAGTATACCTGTGCAAACAGTTGAGTTGCACAACTTCAGTGAGGACATAATGTTATACAGATGTAAGAGAGGACCTCATTTTGCAGAACTTTTTTTACTGGCTAGAAGAGAAGAACCCAGCCTGACACTCAGGCTGTTAGAAGGACTGGCCATGAAGAAATAAATGTCCAAATGCTTAGCTTATTTTACATGGAATGGAAATCATTGAGACTGAAATGGGCTTTCCATCCAATGCATGTAAAGTCATTTTCTCATGAAAACCCACTTTTATCATATGGTAAAAGTATGTTATATAATAATTCTTGTTCTACATACCAGACTTCTTTAGGTTTATTTGATTTATCTTGAAATGTAATGCCATGATTTTACTCAATTCTGTTATTTTTTTAAAAATATGTTAATCTTACTGCATTTGTAATGGCATTCATCAATGTGAATCTACTCTTTCAGGCATCATGTGATTTTTATGCTTAGACGTAATTACCAAATCATGACTACTGGTAACCAGAAGAGTTTACTGTGTAGAAGAAAGGCTTGACCCAATAATCACGTCTTTTTTTCTGTTCCCAGACAAAAAATATGTTAAGATCAGAGTACATATCAGTAATTTAGAATAAAATTAATTACAAGGATGTTTTAACAATGCAAAAAAGTTTTATAATCTCAGGAAATTCAGTTAAGAGTTTACCTTAAAAGAAATCCAGACTAAGGTATGGAAATATACAGTTAGAGCACTCAAACATTTTTTTTAAAGGCACTGCATGATGCCATGCAATAACTATACTGTGAGGAGTAAGGCATATGAGTGCATGTGATCCCAGTCCAGTTTAATTCTTTCATGTTTGTTTCCTTATGGTATTGTTCCAGGGCAGAGTTACAGTTGGAACTAATATGAAAGATAATTTTTCTTTGATGTTTCTTGCACCTTTTTATTACAGAGACAGCAATCCTTGTCAGAAAGCAGAAAGAGAGTACTCTTGGAAAGGACAATTGTGGAGCTTGTCGAGTTCATTTCTCCCCAAACTCCCAAACCTGGTGAACTTGGTGGAAGGATATCTGGTTCAGTGGCTTGGAGAGTAGCCAGAGGTGAAATTGGTTCAGAGGTATTTTATTTGTGAACTGGTGATCATCTTAGAGGTGTCTAAATTGTTTGTCTCTTAATTGTATGCTCATGATTGTCATACTTTTATTAAAGCCACAAAATAACAAAAGCAGGAAATTTAAGAAAATTGAACTTAAGGCATTTATTTCCCAAACACACTTAAGTTATTGACAATTGCCTAAAGAATTGTTAATCTTGAGAGAAATTTTCTACCAACTGTTCCTTTTGTGAACAAAATGTAAATCATGGCCCACTGTGAATGTGTAACTGCAGCCCTCACAAAATGAGATTAATTAATGTTTACATAATCCCCACCCTCCCCTCAGCTAAATGTGGTTTTTAATTTTCTAGTCCCTTATGCTGAGAGACAGAATTTCCTAAAAAAAAAAAGCCCTGCCTTAGACAGGCCAGTACACAAAGGTATCAGTTATTCCTGCCATTTTACACATCCTTTTCTGAGTGATGCTATCATTTGATGCAAAAAGGATGACAATCTAAATACTGAACTAGAGCTAGTTAAGTGGAACTAATGAATTTCATAGCAATGTTCAGATCTGAGATACTAAAGTTCATTTCAATGATACATATTTAGAGGACTTTATTTCTGGCTTACTGAATCTCCGGCTATGAATGATGATTAGAAATCTACGTTTAAGTGCATATACTCCATTTTCCCTTGTTTTCTGATTACCTTTATCAAATTAACACTTACCCTTAATTTTGAAAGCCACCTTTATTTCCAGTTTCCCTATCAGATTTCGAAAGGCATTGTTCTGTAAATGGCTATCGTTAGCTGTAACTTTCAGCATTAGTCATTGAGCTATGCTTGCTCTCTAAGTATAACTTAAAAATTTGCTTCTTTTCCTCAATGATAAAATTTGTTAAACACACCTGACTCCTGCAGCCCTGTCATAAATACGCATGAAAATTCTTTTGTAAACAACTCTTTCTACAGACTCATGGTATTAATTATTTTAAAATAAATCATTGCCCCCTTTCTCTGCAAATGGTTTATATTCTAGCAAAGTAATATAAAATTTCTAAGTTGGAAACAAATATTTTTCAGTGGCAAAAAATTCTAGTATTTTTTGACTGACTGCTGTACAGTTTTTTATGAAGAACTGTGAATCTCTTTGGTGCACTGCTTATAGAACAAATAAGGACACGATAATATATTTTATCAAATATTTACGCTAAATAAAAAGCAAAAATAAAAGTAACGTGATCCCCTTCGATAATATTGGAAAAACACCAATGTATCATTTTTTATCTTGTTCAGAAGAGAAAAGAAGTAATTTTTATTCCATCTGGGAAAGAGAAGACCTCTAAACTCTTCCACCTCAGTTACAATATAGTGGAAGACAGCTATACACGAATTTCCAATAATAATGAAAAAATCAGTGGCTGGGAGACAGGTGTGTGGAAGACAGAGTCTATATGGAGAAAGATTGAAACGGACTGGAAAATGGTAAGATTGCAATTAAAATAAATTTCTGTAGAATTTTCTAGATTAATATTATAGTCCCAATAAAGTCTAAAATTACTAAGTATATTTTGCATTAAAATGTCTTTTAATGCTTAAGGACTCAATTGGAGTTGCCAAATCTCACAGTACTACATGTATTAACAAGGAATACTTCTTTTCCAAAGAGTCTCAATTGTTTTTCAGCTGTGATGGAATAGCTTTGTTGTAAATCACCTCTCTTCATTGCACAGGCAGAGGAAGAAACTCTTTATCCTAAACATGACAGCTCCCATCTGCAAGAAGGATGAAAGCTGTCAGTTACCCAGATTATTGAAGACCCTGGCCATCTGCTGACACGCAGAGCAACAGAGTGACCATGCACTCCAAACCTAAAGAGGGAGAGGAATTAAGGCTAAACTGGGGATGGAGACATTTACTGGCAAACAGCCACCAAGTATGGAGCTGAGCATTCTATATTAGCAACTACAGTTTTGCCCTCCCTAACATATTGTTAGCCTGACAGCTCCTTCTGTCCAGTCATATCAACAACTTAGGCCAGACTTTGCCTCCTATCCACAATGAAAAATGAAGCTTGCCAGAGAAGTTAATTTCACTCTGACATTTTCTGTGCTGGCCTGACAGAGCACCATAGGAAATTGCACAAAGAGGAAAGGAGCAAAACAGCTAGAGGGTAAAATAAAGCGTAAAAAGATGCAACAGAGGGATAGTGGAGGAAGAAGAACAGGGAATAGTAAGAAATTAGACTGAGCACCTCCCAGGTCTGCTAACCATGTGGCTGTACCTCACACTTTCTGATGCATATATGAAGCAAAACGAATTTACCAGCAATAAGGAGCTCTTCCATGAAGTTGGAAGAATTGAGAGTGGGTAGGAGAACTGACAGCAGATACTTCTCAGGTGTATAGCTATGCGAGGGTACTTCTATATGTAACCCTTCTGCCAGGCCGAGTTAATAGCAGCAAGGGCCGGGTTCAGTATCTAGGGGTCTCCTCCCAACAAGGTAATACAACACCGGCTCGAGCCCCCACCCAGTGACCTGGGAAATCTTACATACACCTCTGGGCGCCTCAAAGAGGCAATTCTTCCCCTCTCGCAAGCACAGAGCCTCGGTATATGTCAGCCGATGGTCAGGGCAGTGTGTGTGTGTGTGACACCCAAGTCTTTTCTGCTGGGTCACAAGGTCCCGTCGCAGCGGGCAGCCTAGGAAAGGCTGAAGGGCGCCCCAAGGAGTTTTACAGGGAGAGCTTATTACATCTCAGATTTCTAGGATACAGGATCCCTTCGCAGCGGGCAGTCTAGGGAAGACTGAGAGATGCCCCACGGATCTGTCCTCTGGAAGCGACACGATCCAAACGCTCAAGCTTCTCCCTATATCTGTCCCTTATGACCAGCTGAAGTTCTTTTAAATTGTGCTTGGTTCTGTTACAGCAACTGAAGGAGTCAGGTTAAAGCTTAACCAGATACAAGTTTATTAAAGAAGCTTATAAATCATATGGTTACAATGGCTATTGCTCTATTTCTTAATTATTGACAAATATAGATCTTAAAAATGGTTACAAAGAAAATAAAGATAGAAAATAGAAATAAAGGTACCAAGTGACAGCTTAATCTTTAAAGAGCTCTAAGTCTATGTGTACACTTAAGACAAAGGACACATCCAGGTACAATATTTACCCCCCTTCTGTGCCTCTCGACTCCAGCGGGTCAAGCCAGGGCCGGTCCCTCAATTCCTAGGAAAGACGAATACGAGGTGGGCGTCCCCATGGAACCTCGGGAGGCAATTACCTAACCCAACTAGCAGGCAAATGGTAGATTGACACTCAGAGTAAGTGTGTTGCTGGACCCATCTTTATACCCATAGGGGCCCGTATCCTCTTTCTTATCTAAGATGCCAAATTGTGTTGGTCTGTCTTTGTGATGCCAGTTCTTACAAGGGAGTTTCAACTTAATTTACACTTGCAAGAGAGATAACTAAATTGTGAGTACTGGACATTCTTTACTGGGCGGGAGATTCCTCCCCCCCGGACGAGTGTGTGTTCGTATCAATATGGGTTTCAGTCAAGGCAGTTCTCGCAGCCTCGAGGTCAGCAATTGACATATCTCTGTTTACAGCCATCCAGGGTCACAGCAGCCAGCATATCCACGCCTTCTGTCTATGCTAATGTTACTGCTCTGTGTGCCCTGTGTGCTCCAGGCATCTCAGAGAGGGGCAAGCAAGATGTTACGGGGGGGGGGGGGGGGTGTTCCTGTCTGGCTACAGTATAGCAGCAAACCTTTAATAACATGAGGTAACCGACATCAGCATTAAATTGGGAAAACACCACAACTCGGATTCATAGACCAAACATGAGCAAAGACCCAGCCACGAATCACCCAAAGTCCCAAAAGTCCAACACCCCAAGAGTCTCTTGAGTCCAGCAACCCAAAAAATCACCCAAAGTCCCAAAGTCCAACACCCCAAAAGTCTCTGCCCTGGATCAGTGCCGCCACAGGGTTCAAAAGTTCACCCAGCAGGGTTTTACCCTCCCAACCTGGAGGGGTGCGGGGATTGATACACCTTACGTGGTCCGCCGATGGCTCCGCCTCTCCGTAGGGTTCTGCTGCCACCGTCAATGCAAGTCACTCCGCCACACTCCACCTGTTGTCCAGTGAGCCACCTCAGCTGTCCCCCGAACTGTCCGGCTCCGCCAGCCATTTCAGTCCACGCTCCTGGCTTCCGCACTATAGCACCAGACTCCCCACAGCACACAGTGATTTCAGCTCTTCAGCAAGTTCAGCTCATAACAGAGGAGCCTCACTACTAGTGCTCCATTGGCCACAGTGAAGTCAACTCAGCCACCCACAACTAGACTCCTAATGGAATCCAAATTAGTTCTGATATTCCACAGTTGGGGGGATATAAGCAGTGTTGTTTAGGCCCTCAGCCAGGACCCCACTAGCAAGGACAAAGACCTGTCCCCAGCCTCTCTCAACTTGATTGGGTTTGGAACCCATGCCCCTTGTCTAGCGAGTGCTACTTAGTTTATGGCGAATCCCTCTGTCATAAACAGTTCCACCATTCCATTATCCTTGATTCACATAATCAGGGTAACAACACTTTTATCCCCCCTGCCTCAATAATAGAGAGACTGGGGATCCCACAGTGGCCAAAGTGACCATTTGGGCTGCTGTGAGCACATACTAGGTGGGGTGGGTGTGTCTATGCAAATTGGGTGTATCTATGCAAATGAGATCAGCCCCTGAAGTCTCTTTGCACCACTCACCACAGTTCACCACCAGATGTCAGGGTAGAGCTTACCCTGACCCTGCTTACATATAGAATGCTGCCTTGTGGGATGTTTAGTCTTTTAACTTGAACAGATATACAGCCTAAGAAGTTGGAGTTCAGCTGAACAGCTGTCCAGGGTAGTCTTCAGCCAGAGAAGCCATCACTTAAAAAAAGAAGTTAATCCTTTAATTTGGAATGAAGGGGAAGGAAATCAGCAAAGGTGAAGTTCTTTGAGATGTGCTGCACATGCTCATTCCAATTTAGGTGTGAGAGCTGTGCTGGTGCCCCCTGCAACTGTGTGCTCATAGCACTGGTATAAGGGGGCCCCAACTGAGCCCATGCTTTTCAGTCCCTTCTTATTGTCTATGTGCCTGCTAGAACTTCCTTTCTTTGCCTTGAACAAAGTGTTTTAGTGGTTTTCATTGTTTTTCACTGTAAATAGTTAGATTTTCATAGTTTAGTAGTTTTTGTAATTTTAAGTAGTCATTCTCAGTCCCTCCCCCAGAATCAGGGCATGTTTTGGGTACCGGGGTTCAAACAGTGCTCTTTGTGTGGCAAACCTATGTTCTTTGTGTGGCAAACCTTGGGAGAGGATGACAAGAAAGAGTGCAGCAGCATCTGCTGGGAATCTGAGCATGCACGCAGAGACAGCAGCAAGGCTGAAAGTCCTACTTATGGAGGCAATGCTGAGACTTTGCTCAGAACAGAGATCAGCCTCAGCATTGAGTACTTTGGCATCAAAATGCTCCACCAGTGACTAAAAGAACACTCAGCACCGGTCCTCCTCACTGGTACTGGGGAAGAAACACTGAGGTTACTGGGAGAAGACTTGCTTGCCAGCACCAAAGGGAGACAAGTGAGCAGATTAGGATAGAGCAAAACCTGTGCCAGGCTGCTCTTAGGCCCTGGCACTGCAGCAACCACTGGCTGAAGTGCCAGTGCCACCAATCATCTGGTCAGCACCAGGCAGACAAGTTTACGGTGTCTTCCATCCTGGAAGCCTCGCGGCTGCTGAGGAACTGATGACTATCAGTATCAAGCCCAACCAGGATACAGGACACAGCACCAGCAGTGCCACTGATGAATCAACCACCTTTAAGCCAGTTTCAAGACCAGTCTCAAAGAAGAAGCCCCCTTTATTGCCTCAGAGATGTTTCCATTGCACCGATCTCTTGCACCAGGAGGACTGGATGGTCACTGCGGTCCTCCACGTTGTCATCTTCATCAAGCTTGGACTCAGACACCCATACCAAAGGGAAGCTCCTCTTCAATCCCCACAGACAATGCTGCCATTAGATGCACCAAGAGCAGGAATGACCCAAGGCGCCAGGCCCGTAGGGTCCAGCACCCCTACAATTGTGCTTTTGGAACCTTTGGGGGCTTCCCGTAGGCCAAGAGACTAGCTCATAGCACTCCTACTTGGTGCACTCAGAGACTGATGGGACACTAGAGGGTGAACAGGGAAACTTCAGAGCTCACCCCCCCAGTACCGATCCTCCTGCTGGAGCAGGTCTTGACTCCCAAGCCAGGACACTCCCTGGAACCAGTACCAGTCCTCAAGTTAATGTGTCTCAGGAAGAGGTTGCAATGGACGCTATGGCAACACATGTCTCTAGAGGGTGAGCTCATGCTCCACTGCAGGATGACTTAAGGGCCCATCAAAACATTTTAACATGGTGGCTTCTAACCTTGGGTAGCAGGTGGAGGTCATCAGTGAACCATCACATGGGTTCCTAGACATTCTGTCGACCACAGCTCCTGTGAAGGTAACCCTGTCCTTACACCAGGTTGGGGAACCTATGGCCCAGGGGCCAGATCTGGCTCCCCACTCCCACACTGGGGACACAGCACTGGTGCTCAAAGTCTGCAACCCCTTGACCTGCCTGGTGGGGTGGAATACCAGCGCCCGCTTTCTGCTGCAGGGGAGTTAGGGCAGGCCAGAGCCTTGCAAGCTGGGGACAGGCAAGGTGGGGCTGGATCCAACCCCGGGCTCTGACTGGTGTGGGGAGGAAGCGGCTCAGTGTGCCGCGCCGCCCCTCCCCTTCCCCTAGGCTGAGGAAATGGCAGCAGAGCAAAGTACTGCCCGGGGGCTTTTCCCCTGTGGCTCCAATTGGCCATAATTGCAGCCAATAGGAGCAGCAGAGGGCAGTGCCTGAGAGTGGCAGGGGACACAGCCATGTGCATCCCCAGGGATCTGCACCAGGTAAGTGGTCTGGAGTCCTCCCTCCCCCTGCCCATGCCCCTTTTACTCAGTTAACTGATTAAACAGGATTTTATATCCTTGCTGCTTATGTCCCCAAAAGGATCATTACAGGGATTGGGATTGAAGGAGTGTAGTGGACCCTTGTAATCCCCTCTGGCTCCTGGCATGATAATGCCTAGAAAGGATGGCACAAAGCCAGCTGCACTAGTTGAGGAGTCTCACACATCTCAGCCCAGCCCATTTTCACTACCATAGAAGGGCAAAGGAGCCAAACCAGGATGGAGAATCTGGCACACTGAATTTACTTAAAAACTGAACCCTACATAAAACAGTATGAGTCTATTGCTAAAATACCACACAGCACATTACAGGTCTCCCCCTACTGTTTCAGTGAAGTAAACTACCGTTTTACTACTGTAAAAACAGGATAAGGCATTAGGAGATTCTGTGCAAGAGTTTTATTGTGTACAAACTTATTTTTCAATGACAACCGTTAGTAAGTTTTTTTTTCCTTGAAAGTTCAGTGCCTTATACAACAGTCAGACATTTAATTTGATCTGTACTCAACATCGATCTTTCAATAATTTAATCATGATGTTTTTCCATTTAGGTTTATTTAGCCCGAAGAGAAGGATCATCCTCTGCTTATATCTGCTGGAAGTTTGAGTGTGGGTCAGTTGGTCTAAAAATAGACAACATTTCCATTAGAACAAACAGTCAGACATTTCACAGTGGAACAATAAGGTGGAGATTGCGCTCTAACATAGCAGAAGTAGAACTGACTGGAGGTAAGTGTGAAATCTAATTTATTTTATGTTTAATACTGAGGTTTAACCTCTTTAGGCCAGCACGCTCTGGTCTGGCAACATCTATGGTCCAGCATGATTTTAGTTAGCTGGAGGTCCACTTATCACAGGTGTGGCAAAGTTTCCCGCAGTCCCATAAAGTTTGTTTTCAGCCACCAGTCCTGGCTCTCAGTGTTCTGTGCTGTTACTTAGCTCTGATTTACCCAAATGTCTTCTAAGAGCCCAGTAAGCAGTGGAAGTGTTAGTAATGCTGCTAGACAATATTGACCTCCTGTGGTTTGGCAAATTCTCTGTTTTGGCACCTGTCTGTCCCCGAGGGTGCTGGATTAGAAAGGTTTAATCCACATTAGTGCTAATGCAAATGTAGAGCACTAGTACGTAGGAGAGTGGAGGTGAGAAAAACAATGTTAGCATTAAAGAAAGTTAAAATGCAATTACATTTTATCCTTTTCCCATCAAGTGTTTTTTATTTGTTCTTTTGCCAAGAATAAGGAAAAATGTGAGAACAATCCATATACAACTCCCATCTGCCACAGTTTTCCAATTTGGGAAAAATAGCTCAAATTAGGATCCAGCAAAACCCAAGGTGAATACAGGAGATCTATGGGCTCTTCAAAACAGGGACTATCTTTATATTTATACATCATGTAGCAGAATGGGCCCACCTATCTTGACTGGAGGCTCTAGAGACTACCACTATACAAATAATAATAATTGTATATTTCACCATTTCAATTAATAGATATATTTGAGTGTCTGTATGTTAAACACCTTAATGTTCATTACAAATTGCCTCTTGGACATACTTTCTAGCAATATAAATTATGTGTAGTAGAACTTTAATTATTCATTTTCCCCCCCCCCAACAGATAAAATTCTTCGTTCCTATTCAGATTTCTCTGATGCAACAGAAGTTATTTTGGAAGCTGAACTTAGCGGAGGGGATGGTGATACTGCATGGCAACACACCCAGCTGTTTAGAGAGAGCTTAAGTAACTATGGAGAAAATTGTTTGGAGATAATTATAAAACTCATTGCTCTGAGAACCTAAATAGAGAAGAAATGCAATTGGCAGCAGGGATTTATTGTATAAAGTATGCTGTGGATACAGTGTGGAGGACTTGATTGTCAATTACTGTGGTTCATAGTACTGGGATTTTGTTTCCCATTTGCCAGTTTTAATTTGGCCATCATGAAAACAATAAATTTTATATTAGACCATAAAGAAACATTGGAACTTTGTAAATTTTATGCCTCTGTAAACTTACATCAAATATGGAAATGGCAAAGTAAAAACTTGATTTACCAAAATACAAACATGAAAATTAAGGTATTCAGAATTATAACCAACACTCCATCCTAAATTTACTTCATAGTCAAAGGGGGAAATAATTATTGCAAAGCAAAACTTAACAGAGGAACATACAACTGTTTTAAATTTGAATCTGGGGAGCTTGTTTGTTTCATAATCTCTGCTATTATTTGGAGTTACTGTTTGCACTTGATTGTCTGGCAGGGAGCATGTGTTAATTTTTTTTATTTTAAAAGCCCTATATAAAGGATAATATTAGCCCCTAACATCTCCTCTGGATAAATCTACATACTATTTAGGCATTTAAAAAGGTAAAATGTTATTTTACATAATACTGAGAACAAGAGCTTTGGATAAATATTAAGGCACTTTTTAAAGATAGCCTGGATACATGCATATGGTGGTTTAAGTAATAAACATATTTTGGAATATAGTAAGTATACTGGGTAAATACATTTATTTGAAAGTCACATTCAACATATACCTTGACATTCTATTTTTACATGACAGACCATAACAGATTTAAAATTGGGTAAAACCAAATAATCTTTATCCTGGAAAATGTCTAGTTTGTAATACATGCTTTGTATTGTATAAATCCATATTTATCCCTTTATTAAGTTGTTTATTGAGCTGATAGATCATAATCATTTTTAAGGAGCTAATAACTTATGTCAGTCTAAGTCATGTGCACCAGTTTTGGTAATTGAAGTATTAGGTGCTTTTTTTCTTTCCTTTGGTGCGTAAAAGTTTTCAGATCCTAGAATTCAGTTTAACATTTTTCTCCAGACGCAGCCAACACTATGATCCAGGAGTTCTAACTCCATTTTTTATCATGGTCCAGCCCACGACAGGCCATGAAACTAGAAGTGCTGTGGATGCAGTATAATGAGCCATTAGAGAGTTAATTGCTTGATTAAACTGTAGCTTCAAAAGAGGGGAAAATAATAAAGTTCTAATGGTGAGGAATACAGCTAAAGAGTAAGGAAAACAGTCCATGTAGAAAAAGGGACTTTATAGAAAATAGCTCTTTCAAGGCCTAATTATCAAGACGAATTAATTGGAAAAAAAAGCACACAAAATAAGAGGGAGTAAACAGATAGTAAAATAGTCTACATTCTGCTTGAACAGTAGGAACAGCAAGAATCACCACGGTATGAGGAAAACTAGTAGGAATGAGGATCTCAAAGCAATATACAGTAAAGAAGAATAGAGGATTAAGTTTGTGGACATGTTACAAGACCATTAAGTATGGGCTTCAAAACGCCTTGAAGACAATGGCAAAGCTCCCATTAACTTTAATGGCACTGAATCAGGGCTTATTATGAGGAGGACTGAAAAGGGTTTAGTTGTATAGAAGGATTGGTTTACCAGTAACTAAGGATGTGAATGGTTAACCTATGATCCTCACCTTTAGTGGGTGAGGCTTACTGGTTCCGGTTAAACGATAAGGGCTGGAGCAATTTCCACCCACCATAAGCTGGGGGCTGCTTCAGCCCCGCAGGGCCCACCACAGGCAGGGGCTGCTCTGGCCACTCTAGCTCGGCTGTGGCAGGGCTCAACCAAGCCAGAGTGCCGCCCCCTTCCCCCCAATCAGTTAGCCGGTTAAACATCTCTACAGCTAATAAAAAGCAGAAGTATTCTTTTTTTTTTCTGCAGGATAAGGCTTAGGCAGACCAAAATAACAGTTTCCTATAAAACACATCTATAATGAGATGGGTTTGGAGGACCAAATGTATTTTGGAGGAAGCAAAGCCTTACAACTTCCTTCATCTATGGAAGCAAACATAAACCTGCGTGAGACTACATACTTCCCTGCAGGTCTCCATTCCCATGGCAAGCAAGAGCAGTGCAATATCAGTTACAGCAGGAGCACACTGGGAGATAATGTTGATTTACAAGAAAATCCCCAACTTTCCCTGATCTCATGAATTGTTTTTAAATGGGGAGGAGGGGGATCTACAAGCCTCTTGCAATCTCAGCAGTTGGTAACGATGAACTTGGAACCTATTGCTTCTTAGCCCTACATTTAGTCCATATTTAATATAGTCCCCCTCACAGGGGCTTCAGTAAAAGTAGCCTTCTTCCCCTACAAGAGTTGTAAGATTTATATCCTTGTGATTTTTAGCCAAAGTGGCTGCCTAGGTACTTCTGGCAAAATTTTGAATAATTCTAATAAAATGTATGGCTAGATGTGGATTAACACCACAATCTGAAATTCATTTTTCTGTAAAAAATAAGTTAAATATGGAGACTCACCTAATGCAAAATTAATTGGGAGAACTGTTTGCCATGTTGTAACCATATAAATTTAGTTTTTATTGGATCTTAGTTATGAGATTTGAGGGTAAAACAAGCAAAGAATATTCATGGCCATATATTCCACTAGAAGTCAAAAAGCAAGAAAAGACTAATGATACTCGACAATAAACTCTTACTACTATAATCTTCTCTGCCCTGAGAGGTTTATTATAAGTCAGAAATTTATATGCAGTCCTCTCTTTTCAGTATCCTGAATTTTATATCTATTTATAGATATAGCTAATTAAGTTACTGAAAAGAGAAGACTATTAGGAATTCCAGAAAACACTAACCATATTTGATAATTGGGTAAGCACGTAGTAGATACAATATTAAGATGAAAGTAATATCTGATCAATTTTCATACACAATTTTGGATTCTGGGTTTTAAGTAAATGCCAGGCTTTTTGCTATGAAAAATGTCCTTTTTTTTTCCATCAATGATTTCTTGACAAAGCCTTATACTGTAGTGGACTTACTGTACGGTAAAAAAGTTCCATTCTATGAAATACTTCACAAGTATAGCTATTGGTTTGCAGACAGAAGACGCCACTTACATTGCAGAGTTTGGGGTATGAACAGAAAAGAAGTGCTTCTTAGGCTGCAAGGCCAAATCATAGTATATGTAGGACCTCAAATTAATTACAGAATTCAATGTAATTGAATGTACAAAAATGAATATATAACTAGAGAGTTTACCCTCACCACCTCCAAAGCATCACTGAAATGTAACAAAGTAAATTTTTCAAACAGGTTCTTTTAATAAGCACAAAAGCTGCCAAATTAACATTTGCAACAATATTAAATGCCAGTGCTACTCAGACCTACATGAGCAGTCCCCATCTCTTGGATAGTATTTGCCTTATTGGTATGACATATTACGAACAGCTGTAAAGAGATGTGTCATTATGTGTTAAAATACAGTATTAACAATGTTGGGCTATGGAGTTGGCAATCACTTCAGCCAAAGAAACAACAAGTAGCTGAAAGTTCCCAGGATAACCATATCTGAGCCACAGTCCGCAAACGTGGTCCACAGATTTGCAGGGCTCTACTTGTCTAATTAAAAGCTATGGGCACTGTACATGTAGGAAGCCCAAGGCCAGCAACAAGATGATAAGAATTGCCAGACTGGGTCAAACTGATGGTCCGTCTAGCCAATCTTTGACAGTGGCCAGAACCAGGTGCATCAAAGGGAACGAACAGGGAAATTTTCAGTGATCCATTTCCTGTCTTCTAGTCCCAGCTTCTGGCAGTTGGAGGTTTAAGGACACCTGGGACATGGGGTTGGACCCCCTTACTTATACTTAGGATAATTGTGTGTTCTGCAAAGAGATACTTCCTATTGTTTATTTTAAAACTGCTTCCTGTTAATTTCATTGGGTGACCCCTTGATTCTTGGGTTGTGCGAAGGAACAAGTAACACTTCCTTACTCACTTTCTCCGTAGCATGCATGATTATATCAACTCCTGTCATATCCACCCTTAGTTGTCTCTTTTCCAAGATTGACAGCCTATGTCTTGTTAATTTCTCCTAGCTGTTCCACACCCTTAATCACTTGTTGCCCTTCCCTTTACCTTTTTCCATTGCTAATATCTCTCTTTTGAGATGGAGCAGCCAGTACTGCATGTGGTATTTGAGATGTGGATATACCGTGAATATAAATGGGGCATTATGATAGTTTTCTGTTTTATTATCTATCCCTTTCCTAATGGATCCTAACATTGTTAATTCTCTGAAAAATATGTAGTGACAATCAAAAAAGCTATCCGCAATTACTCTCTTTCTTGAGAGCTAATAGCTCATTTAGATGCTACCATTTTGTATGTGTAGCTGGGATTATTTTTCCAATGTACATTCATTTGTACTTAAACATTGAATTTAATCTGCCATTTTATCACCCAGTTTAGTGAGATCATTTTGTAATTCTTCAGAGTCAACTTTGGACTGAACGATTTTGAGTAATTTTCATCACAGAGAAAACTCAGGCATACAGGAATCAAGGAGACAGATCTTTACACAAATCAGAGCTTATCTGTATGCATAGCACTTCAGCGGTACACCAGTGTCATTGTAGTATTAAAGCAAAATTGCTACTATGCCAAAAGGAGAGTGTCTCCTGTTGACATACTTAATCCAACGCTACAAAAGGTAGCAGCTCTGATGATGTGAGACCTGCTCCTGTTGACATAGAACTGTCTATACTGGGGGTTAGGTTGGTATAATTACATCATTCAGGGGTGTGGATTTTTCACACCCCAAGGGACACTGTTATTCTGATGCAAATTTGTCATGTAGACCTGTCCTTATGTGCTCACCCAGAGAAGTAAGTGATCCTTTAAAAGTGGAAATGACCCAACTGATCCTGAATGATGTTTGGTTGCCTTTACAGATTAGGCAGTAGTAAAGATTTTCACACATTGGTTCAGAATGAGATATACTCCAAATTCTGAATGTCAGGAAATGAACTTTGTTTGTCTCTTATATAGCACAATGACAGGAAAACAAGTACTCAGACTGTATGTACCATGGTTGAAACCCAGGAACATGTATCAGCAGAGTTCTGATAGCCTGAAATGAAAACAAAACAAATTCCCTTAAAGGCCAGTGATAAGGACAGTCAGCTACCAGGAGTCCCCGCCATCTTCCTTCCCACCCTTATTTGTGGCAATGTTACTACCTTCTGACATATGTTCCATTAAAGCATTAGTAGTTCATTAATGTGGACCAGCTTCCATGTTGGAATAGTACAGCCTCATGTTATAATAGGGTTAGAAGTAAAGGGTCTAGTCAAAGCTCAGAATCTAAATGGTGGGCAAGGTTGGGGGGGGGGGGTGAAGTAGTCATTGTTGACTTTGCAAAAACAAAGTCATAAGAGTTTTACTTGATGCCTGCAATCAAAATTATGGAACAGAGATTTGTATGCTCACTAGACAGATAATGAAAGGAACACCATCAACTCTTCTCTAGCATTTTATGGATATGGGTGAGTATCACCTCTATTTTACAGATGAAGAAACTGAGGCATGGGTAGATGTGATTTACGTAAATTCACACAGAATGTTAGTGGCAGCAACAGGAGCAGAAACTGATCTTCTGATGACCTGGTATTTCAGGGATGGGCAATAATTTTGGAAGGGGGGCCACTTCACAAATTTTGGAAGTGGCTGTGGGTCAACCCGGAAGGGGCAGGGCCTCAGGCAGAAGGGGCAGGGTTGAGACCTACCCTGTGTTTCAAAGGGGAGGCGCATGAGATTAATTGCGATTAAATTTTTTAATAGCTTGACAGCCCTATTAAAAAACTTATTAGTGTAGCTCTAGTCCCCCAAAATCCACCATGCTAATTTATAGCATTTCTCAAAGGGCTTGCTTTGCTACCTCTTGACTAATTCTAGAGTGTCATCTTACTCTCAGGGCTAAAGAACTGCAAAGTGAAACAAAGGAAAATGTCTTAAATATTGTGATGGGGCACTACAGAAAACTCTAAAA
Source organism: Pelochelys cantorii (assembly GCA_032595735.1). Lineage (NCBI taxonomy): Eukaryota > Metazoa > Chordata > Testudines > Trionychidae > Pelochelys > Pelochelys cantorii. The sequence goes on from CM064327.1 coordinate 190,262,849, forward strand.
TAGAAAGAAACTAATTAACAACGTGGGAGGCTTATGTATGTCCTAATTATTTTAACAGCATAGACACGCTTTGAAAGATGAGGGAGGCCTGATATTCTTCTTTTGCAATCTTTCTAGAAGTTACATACTGAATTATGCAATTATAATCTGTTACAATTCTATATATGTATACGTTACATAGAATTCTGACACTGTGGGGATGTTCTAGAAGCTTTTTGGACAAGGAAGTAGGGCTTTGACTCACCTCCTGCCTTGTAGATCTGAAATTTTCTATTTCTCTCAATCTTGGCAGAAGCCTTCATTACAAGGTAAGAAGAGCTATGCATGCACAGTGAAAATTAAATGTAGCCTTCAGTTCACCAGTGATACATTGTATACCAGTACATGGATGTCATGACTCAGATGAAAGATCTTAATGCCAATGACACCACAAAGTTAAAAGCCAGGTATCTGACAATTAGATTCACTTAGTGATGTAGTTGTGGAATTATAAAAGTCAGCATGTTATAGAAATGTGACCAAGTTCTCTCAAACATGCCGAGTCAGAAGTTATAAACACAAAATACCTTTTTCTGGACTCCTTCCAATGATCACACTGTTATTTATTGCAGTTTGCTATGCTGACTGAAACATATCATCTCCATGATATATGGGAACCATAGTAAAGTCAGTGACTCAGAAAGAAAGCCAGAGGAGATTATATCCAGCTTCCAAGATACCAGCCATTGGTGATGCTTGGTGTGACAGAATATACCAATGTTTACATCCTATACACTATTGCAATAATTTCTGTACAAGCCATGACTAGTGAGATATCATTTACAGATTTAGTTTGCTGACCAGTAATATCATGACAAAAATGCATGTAGCAGCTTTAGATGTATAAGCTGAAATCATTACAGAAAGCAGGGCTGGCCTTACCATGAGGCGAACTGAGGCAGCCGCCTCAGGTGCCAGACTGGAGGGGGGTGGGGGGCGGCGCAACTAGGACCCAGAGAATTGAGACCTTTCAAAGTTTTGGCCCAAGCAAGGGGCATCATTTGAGCTCCCCGCCTCAGGTGCCAAAATGTTGTGGGCCGGCCCTGACAGAAAGTATGTTTTTCAGATAAGTCTGGGGAGTAGCTAAACCAGTCCTCAGAGATAAAGAGCAAGCAGACACCTCAGCCAGGTATAAACAAAGCTGGTGGGCCATTACCTGCTAAGTGGCTATTCTTTGGCAGGAAAGGAGGCAAAAGCAACAATCTAAATGTTAGTAAAGAAACTGTCATGGAAATTCCCTTCACACATACTACCTCTCACCATGCTTCCAGATGGAAATGATTCTCATAAAAAAGGTTACAAAAAAGAAGGCGCAAATACCCCTTTCTCTCTCCTTGTCCATTGTATTCACTGCATCTAAAGAGACAAAGCCATCATTGGGACTCTGGGGGAAGGATCCTGATGTGAAGTGTCTGGTCAGTAAGGGTATGTCTACGCTACAAAGTTAATTCAAACTAACAGCTGTTAGTTCGAATTAACTTTCATAGGAGCTACACATGTAAACCGCTAGTTTGAACTTAATTCGAACTAGCGGAGCGCTTAATTCGAACTAGGTAAACCTCATTCTACGAGGACTAACGCCTAGTTCGAATTAAGTAGTTCCAATTAAGGGCTGTGTAGCCACTTAATTCGAACTAGTTGGAGGCTAGCTCTTCCCAGCTTGCCCTAGTGGCCACTCTGGGCCAAGCCAGGGAAACTCTTCTGCCCCCCTCCCGGCCCCGGAGCCCTTAAAGGGGCACGGTCTGGCTACAGTGCCCATGCCAGGTGCAAGCCTGCCAGTACCCAGCCAGCAGACCCTGCACCTGGCACAGAATGAGCCAGCCACCCGCTGCCACCCAGCCCTCCACCTCTTCCCAGGACCAGGCTGGCGGCTCCCAGGAGCCTGCCCAGGGCCGCAATAGGCGGACGCCCACCTGGTCTAGTGTGGAGATCGTGGACCTCATCAAGGTTTGGGGGGAGACCTCCAACGTCCACAACCTCCGCACTAGGCACACGAATGAGGCCATCTAGGGCAGGATAGCTGCCAGCCTGGCCACCAAAGGCCACATGCAAACCCAGGAGCAGGTTTGCATGAAAATCAGGTTGGTCCAGTGAGACCCCCGACCCCTGAGCTTAGAACATAAGAATGGCCGTACTGGGTCAGACCAAAGGTCCATCTAGCCCAGTAGCCTGTCTGCCGACAGCGGCCAACACCAGGTACCCTGGAGGGGATGGATCGAAGACAATGACCAAGCCGTTTGTCTCGTGCCATCCAGCTCCAGCCTTCCACAAACAGAGGCCAGGGACACCATTCCTACCCCCTGGCTAATAGCACTCCATGGACCCAACCTCCATGACTTTATCTAACTTCTCTTTAAACTCTGTTCTAGTTCTCACCTTCACAGCCTCCTGTGGCAAGGAGTTCCACAGGTTGACTATTTGCTTTGTGAAGAAGAACTTTCTTTTATTAGTTTGAAGCCTGCTACCCATTCATTTCATTTGGTGTCCTCTAGCCCTTCTATTATGGGAACTAATGAAGAACTTTTCTTTATGCACCCTCTCCACACCACTCATGATTTTATAGACCTCTATCATATCCCCCCTCAGTCTCCTCTTTTCTAAGCTGAAAAGTCCCAGTCTCTTTAGCCTCTCTTCATATGGGACCTGTTCCAAACCCCTAATCATTGTAGTTGCCCTTTTCTGAACCCTTTCCAAGGCCAAAATATCTTTTTTGAGGTGAGGAGACCACATCTCTACACAATACTGAAGATATGATGTACCATCATTTTATACTTCCCCTCCTCCTTCTTCCCCTGGCTTCCCCCTTCCAGTTCCCTCCTCCCAGGTTTCCACCTCCCCTCTCCCACCCTCTCTCTTCCCCTCTCCCACCTCCTTTTCCCAGTCTCCCCAGAGGTTAATCCCCTCACCCCCAGTTTTGTTAAATAAAGAGAGTTTCTATTTTTGAACACGTGTCCTTTATTTTTTACATCAGGAAGGGGGGCTAGGGAAGGGTAAGTGGAAGGAGGTGAGGGAGGAATGGGGCACGAGCCCCTGTTGGGGAGGACTGGGGTGGCTCTGTAGGCTCCTCAGGGTGGAAGCTCTCCTGCAGGGCCTCCTGGATCCTGACAGCCCCCCGATTGACCGCCCCCGGATGGCAGCCTGCGGCAAGTGCAGCCGGGCTGATGGCCGAGTGCTGTGATGTGCCGAGTGTGGGCACTCAGGGCACTCCAAGACAGGACTGCTTTGCTGTCCTTCATCGAGGTAGACAAGCAAGTGGGGAACCCTGAGAACTGTCTGTCCGGGGTGGGGGCTCGGGTCCCTTTAAGCACAGCCCTCGGCTAGCCTGAGGCAGCAGCTCCACGCTCTAAGTCCTGGTTCCGGCCAGCCTTAACTTCAGTTCAGGGTCCACTCAATGTGGACATGCTAGTTCGAATTAGCAAAATGCTAATTCAAATTAGTTTTTAGGTCTAGATGCACTAGTTCGAATTAGCTTAGTTCGAATTAACTAATTCGAATTAAGTTAGTTCGAATTAGTGCTGTAGTATAGACATACCCTAAAAGACTACTGAAAGCATCTGGTGAGAAACTTTACTTTGATTCTAATATAGTTAGTTAAGTGAGATACTCAGTAAGCATTTATTTTTCTTGTAACCAGTTCTGACGTTATGCTGCATTATTTGTACTCACATAAAATCTCTTTTCATAGTTAATAAACATTCTGGTTTTATCTAATCCAATGTGTACAAGTTTGAGTGTCTGGGTAACAAGTTGTGTGTATATTACTCCCTTAAAGGAATAATGGGCTTAATATGTTTATACTGTCATGGGGAGTAGTGGACAGTATGGGACAAATTTCTTGGGCAAAATCTGGGACAGGAAGTGTGATGTCATCCTGTGGGCTGGTATAAAACAAGGTCTTGCTAGCTGCAGCCTACACAGTCACAGCTGACAGTGATTTATATGATGAAGGCTATGAGCAGTCCAGGTTGGAGGTAAGGATGTAAAATCCCATTTAATCAGTTAATGATGCTTACTCATTAACCATTCACATTCCTAGTTGGAGGCTATAGTAGCAAGACATAGCAAAGTGCACCCCAAGTTACAGGGCACAGGTGACTAAGTTACACATTAGTATGGATTTTATCCTGGTATGTCATACTGAGCTTGAACCCAGTCTTTCAGCAAATAGAAGGGCATTTGATAATAAAGAGAAATCAGAAAAGGCACCCATAGCTTTGTCCTCATTAACTGGCATCTGTGGCCCATTTAAACACATACTAGGATGTATTTAAATGCTTGCCAACAGGGTCTATACAGGGCAGTTGGTGCACAACTCAGTGGGGCCCATTAAAATGTGCACCCTATCTCAAGTGGGCTAAGGCACCATGTGAAAAAACCTAAAGATAGAAGCCCAAGGGACCCAAAAAAACCCACACCACCATACATTAGGAAGTGGAAAACAAAGCAAAGCTACTCAGAGACAGAAAAGTAAAGTCCTTCCAAAAAAAAGATGATCTTTTGACTGGACTTCATAAAAACTGGAGCACCATGAAATATCCTGGTCAGCAGCCTACAGGATAATATATTTAAACAAAAAGGAAATCATCCTACCTTCACCATAACTAAAAGGGAAGATAAAAGACAACACCAAAAAAGTGTTCACCACACAAAAGCTCTCAACAGGTAATTGAGCTAGAAGGGACCAATTAACCTTATATGCTGCACTTGGAGGGACTCCAACATTTGATAAGCACCTAACTGCAGCTGATGCTCAGCTGGGAGAATATAAAGCCAGGAGGTGAAGGAAGACATACACCAGGGAGATCTGCAGTCAAACACTAGAAGGAAAGGGAGCTGGCCAGGGACAAGGAGGAAAACTGGGGAAGAGTAAACCTTGGGGTATTGCCCTGGAGTAGGGAGTCTTGTAAGGGGGCCTCAAAGAGTAAGTAGCCATGGGGATGGAGGAAGCACCAATAAATCAAGGAGATAGAGCCTTAGGCTACATCTACACCTACACTGGCAGCTTCTTGTGCAAAAACTCTTCCACAAGAGAGTGTCTATACTGGTATGTGCTTTTGCTCAAGAGCATCCATGGCAATGTAGATGCTCTCTTCCACAAGAAAGCTCTGATGGCCATTTTAACCATAGGGGCTTCTTGCACAAGAAATTCATGTTGCCTGTCTACACTGCCCTCTTCTGGAAGAGCTCTTGTGCAAGAGGGCTTATTCCTTGTGGGGAGAGTAATAACTCTTCCAGAAGAAGCCCTATTTTACACGCTATACTGTAAATTTACTTCTGAAAGAACACTCATGCAGTGTAGACTTCCTACCCTTTGGCTACGTCTACACTGGTAGCTTCTTGTGGAAGACAGCTGTTCTTCCGCAAGAAGCTGCCAGTGTAGACGTAGCCAAAGGGTAGGAAGAAACCCAAGGACTCAGCAACTGAGACTGAGCAAAGCTAGGTTGCTAGGCATAGGTCCCTGGGTCAGAACCCTGTCAGCTACTGGGAAAGTGACAAAGGACCTGCAGTCAGAATAATAGACTGGCTGAGACAAGTTGTCCTGCACTTTTTCATAGGACTCTATCTTGGAATGAGGGAACTACATAAGGACCTATTGGGAGGACCAGATCATTATGAGGGTGCACCTTGCATCACACGGAGAGGAGCCACTACACACTAGAGATGTAAGACTAGCTGTTTAAATGGGTAACCACTAAGCATGAGCTTAATTGGTTACATGTAGCTCCCAGTCCAGCTCTGAGGGGGTCAACTGCCACCTTGTGCTGCTGCCTCTGTATCAGAGGCAGCAGCTAGCTCCCTGGCAGTGAGGTGGCAGGCAGAAGCTGGTGCATGCCAGGAGAAAGCTTTTAAGTCAGCTCGCACCTGCTCACAGTGAGCCGCCTGCCACCCTGTGCTGCAGCCTCTCATAGAGAGGTGGCAGTGTGGAGCAGTGGCCCGTGTGTGTCAGGAGCCAGCTTAAAAGTTGGCTCCTAGGAGCTGGCTACTGCCCCACATGTAACTGTTGAAACTTTCAGCAATTACATGGTTAGCAAATTACACACATTTTAACTTCCCTGTTGCACACACAACCAATGGAATAGGGTGCCCCAGTGGCATAACCCTAATTCCCAGATCCAGATACAAGGGGACCCTGCTCCTTTCTTGCTCCAGGTCTCTTTGTGACTCAGCTTTCTGGCCTACCAAAATCTTTCAGCACAAGTTGTCCTAGACAGTCCACTTTCCACTGCCTGGTTTGTGCCATTTCCTAGTGGCTGAATCCATTCCTACCCTGTAATCTGGGTTCCAGTTCAGAGCTCTCCCATCAGCAACTAAGGTCTGCCCCATCCCATATCTCCCTGCTTTTCCTGCCTCTCCCCACTCTTTGGATTTGTCAGCCCAAATTCCTTCCTCACAGCAAATAACTGTGAATTATTTGCCTCTAAACACACCTCTCTTCTACCAGGGAGCAAGTGCAATTTACTTCCCTGCAGACAGTCTCTTTCAGCTTCTGGACTTTACACAGGCCCTTCCTGTTCCTGTTCAGATGAGATTCTCTAATTAATCCCCGCTCCCTGGCTTCTCCTCGAGGTGCAGTCCAGAAAGCTAATTCAACTATCTCACCACTTAAACTGCTTTTGGCTCGCTTGGCATGGACAGCCCATCACAGATGTCTTATACCTAACTCTGTGAAATGCACGTACATCTTCTATACAAGGAATTCATATATAAATAAAAATACAAACACACTAAAAATATGTTTTAATATATGTCTCAAGGCAGAGTTGACAAGCTTTCTGTCAAAGATGGAATGTTTATTCACCAGTCTCTCTGCTGAAATATAAATTTCAGTGTTCTCTCATTCTCAGTGGTTTGACCACCAACCATCTAAGCTGACTGCAGGTGAAGGATTATATGAATGTTAGATATGATCCAACTGAATAACACAGTGGGGAAGGAAAGCTTGCCTTGAGGTACACATCAAAAATTTGCTGAAGTATATTTGGGGAACAAAGAAGACATTTCTGAAGTATACAGAAAGTGTACTTACATTCATGAAAATAGGATCACAACTAGGTTTTGCTGAAGATACTGTTAAAGACTTTGGATGAGATAAGCTTTATTAGACAGGAGATAAGCCTAATAGTTAAATTTAGTCTCTAGAAAGCATAGTATGATTTCATTTTATATGTAACCTTTTGTTTCCATTACCTTTACTCACTACAAGTTGAATCTTTGATGATAAACATATTTTTCACTATAAATATATATTAGTGCTGCGATATTAACCTAGGTGCTGATCCTGAATTGAATCATACAAACTGGTATGTACTCTAATTCCCTGGGGACAAGAGACCTGGTATATCTGGAAGTGGTCAGTGGATAATGGCTAGACACTACAGGGGGAATGCTTCATAGGGGCGCAGGGACTGGGTTGCACCTACTGTTACCCGCAAGACACAATAAGGGCTGATATAGCCCAGATGAAAATGTCTGGTTGGCTCATAGGCTAATGCTGTCAGGGAGCTGACACCCTATTAGGCATAAGCAAGTCTCCCTCATGCTGGAGGCAGTGTGATGTGATATGCCTAGTGGTTAGAGCACAGGTCACAGGTGGGCCTGAGCCAAAACTGGTCCCAGAATTGAGATCTTGGGGCAAGCCAGGGTGAAACCCAAGCTGAAAGTCAATCAGAATCAGAAATGTATTCAGACTACAGGTACAGGCCACAGGTTAAAGCTGAGTGGTCAGAGTCCAAAGACAAGACTAGCTGTTATCAAAGCCAGAGTCCAGATACACAGTGAAGATTGAAACCAGATAGCCAGAGTCCAAAAATATTGGGGTGAGGGATGTTGGAGTTTGATGCACTGTGAGGCAGTAGAATAATTCCTGCACATATAGTGCTTGGGTCATCTGACTGATGTTCTGCTTGGTGAGAGCTTGCTGCTGCAGGCCTACAGGCTTACTCACTGCAGCACCCAATGAGGTTCCTCTCCCCAGCCTGAGGGGGTAAGCTACCAAACACAGGGCTCAAGTAAATCTGTGGGATGACAAATGAGAAAACAGGGATGGGAGTGAAGGTCATAGGGTCAAAAGCAGGGAGCCAGAGGGTGACACTAAGTTCAGAGCCCTGGACAACACCCACTGCTCCTTGAATGTATCCAGGGAGCAAGTGGATGTAACCCAGAGGAATTTTGCATGACTACATAACCTAAAAGAGGAGCAGATAGAGGCCCCACAGTCACAGAGCACCTCCCCATCCAACATCCCCCTTCTGGTATGATGCGCGGCCACCTTAGCCAGTGCCAGCAGGTTAACAAAAAGATCTCATGATTTCATGGGGTCACAGGTGGGATGTGCAAATATCAGGAGGTGTGGGGAGAAGTGCAGCCAGAACCTAAGGAGAAAATTCTGGAGGAGCTAGAAAAGAGGTTGCAACCTGGCACACTCAAGGTAGATGTACACCAGAGTCTCCTTCATGCCACAGAAGGGGTAAGTGTCAGGGAGGGTCTGTGGGGAGGATGTATGTGGGATTGGGTAGTTCACCGTGACATTTGGGAAATTAAACCACCTGGTACGCCTAGCCGATTTATAGTCAGTGCTCCTGGAATAACGCCCGATATTTGGATAGGAATAGGGAATCAATGGACATTTTGGCCTTTAGAACCCCCGCAGCTTCAGTGTATATGAAAGTTGAAGCCAAGAGAAGTTGTCACTGTTCATGACAACGTTTGTTGGGAAGCTTTGGGGCAAGGAACTACCCTAACAGGACACCTGCTCTTTCAAGCTAATGACAGCTGCATATATGTTAAGGCCATCACTTTGCAAGACATATATTTTAATCTCACCACTACTGCGGGAAATCATATTATCTATTGGCCTGCGGACAGAGTCCTACAATTAGCCCTTAGGTTCCAAATACCCTTTAATTGGACTACCTTAGTACCCAACTGATTCTAAAATCTACTTTCACTCCTACCAGATGTCCAGAAAATCTCTGAATTACAAGGTCAAATTCATGTACTCCAAAATATATATCAAATTGATAAACAAGCTTTCCATACAGCCTATAGAATATCTCTCTTGTGTACTAATTATGATATATCGTGTTATGTAACTAAGGTTATGAAACAACCCCATCATAGAATTACAGTGGGGATATTAATAATTTTATTGCTTTTGTTTATTCTAGGAATATTTTATTGTTGTTGTGGAAGATGTAATAATAGATATAGTTTTTATGTTCATACTAATCATGTATTGCCGTTATAATCAACCAAAACTTGTGGGATTGATCCCCTTGATCTGGAAACAGAAATACAATGCCTAATGAAAATAGAGGTTTAAAAGGTTAATTGTGTTAAAAGCACAAAAGGGGGGAGTATGGGAGCAGGGAAAGGGAAAAAGGGTATTTGTGTGCAGCCATCTCAGGTTTGTTAGCAATAGAGCAAAAGACAGGCTAACCCTATCCCTAAATCACGCGAGAGTGGTAAGAGACGCTTTCTTCGCCTCGCTTTGGGAGATAAGTTTGCTTCTGGAGAGAGTATTATATAAACAAAGAGATAACCGTTAGCCGTTGATGTATGTAACGGGAGAGTATATATACTTGTCTTTGTCTGCTTGTATTTTGAAGATCTGTCTAAGGAAGGGGGGCCACCCCCCTGTCCGACCGCAGTCTTCCCTTGCAATTGCTCAGAATAAACTGCCTCTGATTTGTTGCTTACAAATGCAGAGTAAGGACTTGTTTTCTTCCACAATAGACACCCAGAAAGAGCAATGGGCCTGTGTTCCACCAAATGTATAGAATATTTTGGGAATAGGGTGGAAACAAAGAACACAACAGGAATAAATTCATGGAGGTTAGGCCCAGGAATACTTATTAGTCAGGATGGGTAGCAATGGTGTCCCTAGCCTCTGTTTGTCTGAGACTAGAAATGGATGGCAGGAGAGGGATCACTTGATGATTACATGTTCTGTTCCCACTCTCTAGGGCATCTGGCATTGGCCACTGATCTGACCCAGCATGGCAGTTCTTATGATAATATTAACAAATTTGAGCTGCCTATGTTTACATTATTTGAGAGCATCACTAAGCTTTTTCAAATAGCTAAGATGTAGAATCTGATGTAAAAGAGACTGTTTGACTCATCCCTTCTGTCTACCATAGTAAAGAAAGGAATTCAGCACAAGGAAATCATGTTCACCAAGGTGTATGTTCACCAAATATGTGAATGCAGAGAAATTCATAAGATCCATGCCTCTTCACAAAGAGATGGTGTGACAGGGTGAGGCAACCCTGCACTAACACCCCGAGGGGAGCACAAGCCTCCGCTGAGGCAGAAGATAAACCCGCGCGGCAGAGCGTTACCGGGGCCGATGGCGCGCCGCGCACCATTTCATCCGGCGTCACCGATGACATCATCCACCAGCGCGGTGTGATGTCACTGGCCCACGACAGCCAAGGGTAGGGGTGATGTCATTGGCCAGGGCCGCGGGAACATTGAAAAGGCAGCCCAGCCCCAGGGGAAAGGGGAGACTGAGTACAGCAGGAGGAGGATGCTGGGCTAGGAGAGCCGGTCACCCGCCTCTCACGCCAGGGCGAGGGGCAAAGTCACACTCCGGGAAGGGGGAGTCTGTGACCACACCAGACGCCGGAAGTAGGAAGTGGCCCAGGGCAGGGTCATGAAGCCTGTGAGCGGGCGCATTTAGGGTAACAACCCTGTCCACTAAGGCAGGGAGCAAACTTCCCTGCCTCAGGGCCCGGGGCCGGGGTGCGGGAGAGTGGGTGGGCCCATGCCCCCCTACCTCACCAGCTGTGACGGGGCGTCGAACCTTCTCCCGAGTGGGGATAGTAACCTGGTTAATTTGTGGAGTAACTCTACTGTGTACTTATAAAATGGATAAGGGTGACGGGTAAACACAATAAATAGGTTGGAACAATGGGCACCCCTGACTGGTTGCATTACAGATACCACTTTTCAGAACTATCTGTGGTGGAAGAGAAATGGGACTCTTAAGCTCTGTAATGAGATACTGAATATTAAAAGATCTGCAAATAGGAGGGCAGCTATTGATACAAGTGCTGCATTTTCTAACTTTAGAAAATGTATACCAGAAAAAAATAATATTACACAAAAAGAAACTGATACAGTGTTGAACAATTCTGTTCAAGATGTATCACTACTTCAGGAAAAGTAGAGGAAAACATAACAAAAGTTAATGCTTACCAAATGAAAAAATAGTAATGCAAGATACAACAGCCATTTACACAATGATCAATTTAGGCCTGCCAGATGCTTTTTTCACCAAATTTAAAGCACCATTCTTACTCTTTGAAGGCATGGTGAGAAAAGAGTTCCAATAAAAGGGTGAACCTAGAAGAAAGGGTTATTAAAGGCCAACTATGAGGAAAAAGGCTGTTGTTTGTGTATGCCATTTTATCATAGGTAAAGATTTTATGATGTTTGATAGTCAATGAAAAGTACAATCGCACTTGTTCTTCACTAACTAGTAGAAATTTGTTTTAGAAGATAAAGCTGGATCTATTTATTGTATACCACTTATTAGATGTACTGAAGTTTAAAATATATGTATATGCTTTTCAATACAAACATGGGTTTGTATTGAACATGCTAAACATAGGTTTGGCATAATAATCCCTAGCTTTTAAAACTTGTTATGGAAAGCACACATTCATATACGAGAACTACAATATTGTATAGTGTGCACCAACGACCTGTTCCGAGTATTAGGTTCACATTCTTTTAATTTTATACTTTATTGGTTATTTAGAAGATGTATTAAGAACAGGTAGAAATATGGAGCAGTACTTTTGTTTCCATGAAGAGTTTCTAAGCTGCTGAAAAAATTTGGGTTTAGGGTTAAGCAATATATACTTTCTTCTAGAACCAAGATACTTATTGTGGCGGCGCGTCAGGGTTCCCCGCCTCCTGCACCCCTGTAGTGGCACGAACAGACTCCACCAGCCAGTAGAATAGAGGGAGTTTATTGCTTCTCCAGGATACAGCACAGCATAGATGTAATCTGGTTACAGGGCAGCCTAGGATGCCTCAGCCCCCCTTGAGATGGGAGAGACTAGGCCCCTAAATCCCAGCCCCTTCCTTGGCTGCTTCCTCCATGATACCAGACAAAAACTAAACTTCTCTTTCAGCCCTGCCCCCCAGCCAGGGGCTGGCCTCGCCCTCCTTCCTTTGTCTCTGTCCCTGGGAGCCAACTGGTCAGACAGGTTGTGAGACCCTTGCATAATGACTCATCCCCTGATCTGCTGGGCCGTGCTACAAACAGCCACAGCAGGGGTCACCCACAGCCCACCGCCCAGCATAGCAACCAGCAAGGTACCAGCACTACATCACACCTGTCCCCCCCCGAGAGCGAACTGAGCGGGGCCATTCTGCTGGTGGCCTGGGGAAGTTCGGGCCCCTCACTACGGGACAGCGCGTCGGCGATGATGTTGGCACTTCCCTTGACGTGGATCACTTCCATGTCGTAGTCCTGCAGGAGCAGGCTCCACCTCAGCAGCTTGGCGTTGGTCCCCTTCATCTGGTGCAGCCAGGTCAGGGGCAGTGGTCGGTGTACACTGTGAAACGCCGGCCAAACAGGTATGGCTGCAGCTTTTGCAGGGCCCACACCATCGCTAGGCATTCCCTCTCTGCAGTCGCGTAGCTCCGCTCCCGGGGCAGCAGCTTCCTGCTCAGGTACACGATGGAGTGGTGTTCCCCCTTCTCGTCCACCTGCATCAGCACTGCCCCCAGCCCGGTGTCCGAGGCATCGGTAAACATGATAAAGGGCTTGTCAAAGTCCGGGTTTACCAACACTGGGGCCTTGACCAGGGCTTCCTTCAGTGCACAGAGAGCCCTCTGGCACTGCTCCGTCCAGACCACCCTGTCTGGCCTCCCCTTCCTGTACAGCTCTGTGACTGGGGCAGCGATGGAGCTGAAGTTGGGCACAAACCTCTGGTAGTACCCCGCCATCCCAATGAAAGCCTGGACCTGCTTCTTGGTCTGGGGTACAGGCCAGTCTCTGATGGCCTCCACCTTGGCCGGCTCTGGCTTCAAGCAGCCACTCCCCACCTTATGGCCCAAGTAGGACACTTCAGCCATTCCAACCTTGCACTTCCCAGCCTTTACAGTCAGCCCAGCCTCCTGCAGCCGATCCAGTACCAGGCTGACCTGGTCCACATGGTCCTCCCAGGACTGGCTGAAGATACAGATATCATCTATATACGCTAGGGCACAGTTCTCCATTCCCCGCAGCAGCTGGTCCACCAGATGCTGGAAGGTGGCTGGCACCCCTTTAAGGCAGAAGGGCAGGACCAGGAACTCATAGAGCCCTAGCAGGGTAATGAAAGCCGATTTTAGTCTGGCCTCCTGGTCTAGCGGCACCTGCCAGTAGCCCTTGGTGAGGTCCAGGGTGGTGAGGTAGCGAGCTCCCCCCAGCTTGTCCAGGAGCTCGTCGGGCCTTGGCATCGGGTAGGCGTCGGACACCATGATGGCGTTGAGCTTCCAGTAGTTCACGCAGAACCGGATCGACCTGTCCTTGGGAACCAGTACCACAGGAGAGGCCCAGGGGCTGGAGGATGGCTGGATCACCCCCAGGGCCAACATGTCCTGGATCTCTCTCTCCAGGTCCTGGGCTGTTTTCCCTGTGACCCTGAACAGGGAACAGCGCACCGGGGGGTGAGTGCCCGTCTCCACCCGGTGGACAGCCAAGTTGGTGAGACCAGGCTTGTTGGCGAACAGCTGCTGGCAGGAGCGCAGCACCTCCCAGATCTCAGCCTGCTGGGCCGGGGTGAGCTGGTCCGAGAGGGAAATTGACTCCAGTGAAGAGTCCTCTCCAGTCCCAGGGAACAGGCCTACCAGGGGGTCCTCCCCCTGCTCCTCCCAGGGCTTACACACGGCCAGCACCAAGTTCTCCCTGTCCCAGTACGGCTTCATCATGTTCACGTGGTACACCCGCTGGCCGCATGTCCGGCCCGTCAACTCTATCACATAGTTCACGTCACTCAGCTGCTTAACAACCTTGAAGGGACCGTCCCATGCAATTTGCAGCTTGTTCTTCTGCACGGGGATTAGGACCATCACCTGGTCCCTGGTAGCATAGGCGCAGGCCCGTGCATTGCGGTCATACCAGGCCTTCTGCTTCTTCTGGGCCCTGCTCAGGTTCTCTCTGGCCAGGCCCATGAGCTCGGCAAGTCTTTCCCGGAACTTCAGGACGTATTCCACGACCGGCTCCCCCTCTGGGGAGGCCTTCCCCTCCCACTCATCTCTCAGTAAGTCCAGGGGGCCCCTCACTTGCCTCCCATATAACAGCTCGAACGGTGAGAACCCTGTGGACTTCTGGGGCACCTCCCTGTATGCAAACAGCAGGTGGGGTAGGTACTTGTCCCAGTCCTGCGGGTGTTTGTGCATAAAGGTCCTTAGCATCTGCTTCAGAGTCCCATTGAACCTCTCCACCAACCCATTGGTCCGGGGGTGATACGCCGAGGCCCAGGTGTGCTGGACCCCACACTTCTCCCACAAGCATCGGAGCAGGGCCGACATGAAGTTGCATCCCTGGTCCGTGAGAACCTCCTGGGGGAACCCCACCCTGCTGAAAATGGTCAGCAGTGTGTCTGCCATCGTGTCTGCCTCAATAGAGGGTAGGGCCACAGCCTCGGGGTAGCGGGTGGCAAAGTCCACCACCACCAGGATGTACTTCTTCCCCATCCGGGTCGCTCTGTTGAAAGGCCCCACAATATCCATCACCACCTTCTGAAAAGGCTCCTCTATGATGGGCAGGGGTCTCAACGCAGCTTTCTTCCTATCTTGGGCCTTCCCCACCCGTTGGCAGGAGTCGCAGGACCGGCAGTACCGCTGCACAGCCACAAATATCCCCGGCCAGTAGAAGTTTTGGAGCAGCCTCAGCCGCGTGTGCTGGATCCCCTGGTGTCCCGAGAACAGGATGTCATGGGCCAGGTATAGCAGCTTACGGCGATACCTTTGGGGGACCATCAGCTGCCGCTGGAGCCCCCACTCCCCTACCTTCCCGGGGGAAAGCCATTCCCAGTACAAAAATCCCCTCTCCCACCAGAACTTTTCCTGGCAATCTCCCCCTAGGGGTTGAGCTGCGCCCAGTTCAGCCCGGTCCCTCAGGGCCTGCAAGGAGGGATCTGCCCGCACCTCCACCTGGAATTCAGCGGCTGGTGCTAGGACAGGGGCGTGTTTCCCCCCACTGCCTTGGTCTGACTCCATGTCTGCTGGGACGGGGTCCTGGGCCCCCTGTTGGGGAACCTCCTCGAGTTCCAGGGTGCTAGCCCCTCGCTGGCTCTGGCTACGGGTGGTGACCAGGGTCCTGTGGGGTCCGTCTGGCCACTCCTCTAGGTCACCCCCCATCAGCACCTCCGTGGGCAAGTGCAGGTGCACCCCCACTTCCTTGGGGCCCTCCTTGGACTCCCATTTCAGATGCACCCTGGCTACAGGTACCTTAAATGGGGTCCCATCTATGCCCCTCAGGGTCAGCTGAGTGTTGGGTAGCATACGGTCTAGGGCCACTATGTCGGGTCGGGCCAGCGTCACCTCCGCCCCATGTCCCAGAAACCCGTCACCTTCCTACCATCCACCTCCAGGGGTACGAGGCAGTCGCTCCGCAGGGGCCGCCCTGCCCCCACCCGGTACACGGAGAAATCCGCCTTCCGAGGGTCAGATCTCCCATGGGAGGTGCACTGAGCATCCTTCCCCCCCCCCCTCCCCCGAGCTGAGGTTTGCCTGCCAGCCCCTGCCTCTGGGGCAGCCTGTCCTTCCTCCAGCCCCAGCTAGTTAACCCTGGAAAGTCCCAGGTCATGGGACCTGTTCTTGTGCCTGGTGCACTGAGCCCTCTTGTGGCCTTGTTGCCCACAGCGATGGCAAGTTAGGTTCTGTGGGCCCTTTTGGGTTGGCTCTGCCCGGGCCCTGGCTGGTTTTCTGGGGCACCGATGACTGGTCCTGGTCCCTGGGGCTTGCCTTGGAGGTGCCTCTCTCCGTTGCTCAGCCGAGAACCAGTCTCTGCGCGATTCCCTTTCTCTCTGGGACTCCCGTTCACACCTGGACCAGCTCTCTGTGAACTCGTCTGCCAGCCTCCCAGCTTCCTGGGGGTTCTCCGGACTTCAGTCTTTGAGCCACAGCCTCAGGCTGGGTGTGCATGCTTCATAGAACTGCTCCATCATGACCAGCTTGAGCAGTTCCTCTGCGATCTGGGCTCCGATTCCAGACACCCACTTGCGGCAGTATTGTGCCAGGCAGGAGGCAATATCCACATAGGTTTCCCATGGCCCCTTCTGCACCCCCCGGAACTTTTCCCTGTACATCTCGGGGGTCAGCCCGAACTTGTGCAGCAGGGCCTCCTTGACCCGCTGGTAATCACCTGGCTGTAGGTCCTCTAGCTGATTGAGCACCCCGGCAGCCTCTTGGTTCAGTGCGGGGATGAGCTCCTGTAGCCAGTCAGCTGGGGGGACCCGTTGCAGTCCACAGGCCCTCTCAAAGGAGCTGAGGAACTGTAGCCAGACATGAACCCCATCTTGTTTCCCACGCCCCCCAGAGAGCAAGAGAAAGGCAGTCAGCCTTTGATGCCCGGGAACGCAGGTGTGCTGCCTGTCCCTGACTCTACCAGAAACAGAAACCAGACAGTAAATGGGCTAGCTGATGACCCGGGGCCTCCCGTCGCCCTGATGGCTAGTACCAGTAATTGACACACCTGCACTGTCCCAGGAGAGGAATCTTCGCCCATCACATACCAGAGGTGCCCATTGTCTGCATTTTCCCAGGTGTGAATTATGCTTTGCACCCTTCGTGGGAAACTTGGCATGCAAAGCCATTTTTCCTAATTGGCCACTTGAGACCAGGAAGAAGCCTACGTGACCCAAGGGGTATAAAGAGGGGTTTAGTAGCCCACCCCATTTGAGCTCCAATCATCTATACCTGCTGGCAGGTATTGGTTGTCTCCCGAGGTCTGTGGGACGCCCAACCTCGCCCTACTTCTTCCCGAGGGATTGAGAGAAAGACGCTGGCCACGCCAAGTCTGGAACGCAGGGGTGAGAATATATATCTGCTAGGTGTCTATTTTGCATGCATTTAATAAGAGCTCAGAGAACCAAAAGGGTTTCATGGTACCTGTAAGTGACTTCTTAGTGTAATTTCTGTCCTGTCCTTTGTAGTGGCTGTGTTATCTGTAACACAGTAGTAGGTAGCATTTAACAGCTAAGTTTACCCTGTAACAATAACATAGTAACTGTTTAAGCTGTGACCTGACTCCTTCAGTTGCTGTAGCAGAACCAAGCACAATTTTAAAAAGAACTCCAGCCGGTCATAAGGGACAGATATAGGGAGAGCTTGAGTGTTGGATCATGTCACTTCCAGGGGACAGATCCGTTGGGGCATCTCTCAGCCTCCCCAGGCTGCCCGCTGCGAAGGGATCGTGTATCCTAGCAGTCAAAATCTGAGGTGTAATAAGCTCTCCCTGTAAACTTCTTGGGGCGCCCGTCAACCTCCTCCAGGTTGCCCGCTGCTAAGGGACCCGAGTCCTAGCAGTTGAAGTCTCGGGTGTATAATACACACACATGCACTGCCCTGACCATCGGCTGACAGGAACCCGTCTATGTCACCCACGTCCTTCAATTGGGCCACCACGAGCTTCTCCAAGCGTCTGGCCACCCTGGGCCCTTGGGGCGCAGCCGGGGCCCTACCGCTTCTCCGCTTTGCCATGGCCAAATCATGCTGTCGCTGCTTCTCTCGGTCCTGATGGTCCCTCTCTCGATCTTGGTGCTCCTTCTCTCAGTCCTCCACTTCCAATTCCTTCATCCGCAGCTGGATCTCTAGCAGCCGCAGCTCTGCTGGGCTGGACCTTCCCCTGGGCAGACTATGGTTTGCAGGGTTCCTCTGGGAGGCTGTCCCGTCTCTCCGGTGGGCTCCAGTGCTCCGCCCACTCTCAGAGCCGGACACGCTCCCGAGGGGGTCTGGCTGCTCCCTACTGGGACAGGATCCCAGCCCCGTGACTGGTCATTCTCTTCCAGCCGGGCAATCAGCTGGGCCTTGGTTGCGTTCCGCACAGGCAAGCCCCTCTCTCTGCACAGCTTCACCAGCTCTGCCTTCAGGAGTTGCGTGTAGGCCATCTCCCCGCTGGTCCCTTTGGTGCAGACTCACCAGTCTAGTGCTGCAGCGCCCCATGATTCTCAGGAACCGCTTCGCTCTGTCTCCAGCACGCCTGGCTCTAAGCCCCTTCCTTCTACTGTGCCTTGTCACTCGCTGCTGGGAGCTCCATGCACGAGGTGCAGTGGATCCCGCTTCTGACACCACTGTGGCGGCGCGTCGGGGTTCCCCGCCTCCTGCACCCCCGTAGTGGCACGAACAGACTCCACCAGCCAGTAGAATAGAGGGAGTTTATTGCTTCTCCAGGATACAGCACAGCATAGATGTAATCTGGTTACAGTGTGGCCTAGGATGCCTCAGCCCCCCTTGAGATGGGGGAGACTAGGCCCCTAAATCCCAGCCCCTTCCTTGGCTGCTTCCTCCATGATACCAGACAGAAACTAAACTTCTCTTCCAGCCCTCCTTCCTTTGTCTCTGTCCCTGGGAGCCAACTGGTCAGACAGGTTGTGAGACCCTTGCATAATGACTCATCCCCTGACCTGCTGGGCCGTGCTACAAACAGCCGCCAGCAGGGGTCACCCACAGCCCACCGCCCAGCATAGCAACCAGCAAGGTACCAGCACTACATCACACTTATCTATAGACTTGTCTACACTATGAGATTAGGTTGAATTTATTAAGGCTGATTTTTTTAACACCTGATTTTGAAAAGTCAAAAGTGCATGTCCACACTGCGCACAAGAATTCAATGTAGCATAGCCTCAGTAGGGTGGCTACCATTGACTATGAGAGTGATGCAGTGTGGATAGTCATCCCACAGTTCCTGCCACCCCTGTGCATTCTCAGTTATGCTCCAGTGCTGGATAGGAGCAAACCTATGCAATGGGTTGTTTTGGATGCATAATGCACTTGTCTCATCCATCCCCCACTGCTTGAAAGTAACTATAAACTCTTTTTGCACCTTTTTTCCCCGCGGTTATCCAAGCAGATGCCATAGCAAGGTAAGCATGGAATCACCTGTGGAACCCATTCAGCAGCAAAGTATTATGGTCATATTAATCATCTTGTGCCTTATGCTGGAGTATATCCAGAGTGTATCCTGGGTCCACCGGTACGAGAAAGACTCTTGGAAGGCCATGAACGTACTCTCCTGTGAAGCACTTGAGTTGAGCAACTGGCAAATGCTGCCAGTCTTTGATCCTATGGACACAGTAGAATGCTGGTTATGGTGCCATGAGACAAGCACAGATTGGTGGAACCGCATAGTGACGCAGCTATTGAATGATCAGCAGTGACTGCAAAACTTTTGCATGTGTAAGGCCACTTGCATGGAAGTTTGCAGATTGCTTTCCCCTGCCCTGAAATGCAGGAATACCAGAATGAGAACTGCTCTGATAGTGGAAAAGAGAGTGGCATTAACCCTTTTCAAGCTTCCAATACCAGACAGCGACTGGTCAGTTGGGAATCAATTTGGAGTGGAGTTACTGCTGTGATCCAGCAGTGACACTATGATCCAATTAGCCAAGGCAGTCAGTCGTGACTCTGGGAAATGGGCAGGACATAGTGGAGGTCTTTGCTTTGATGGGGTTTCCTAACTGTGGTGGGACAATAGATGCACATCCCTATCTTGGCACCTGACCACCTCGCCAAAGAGTAAATAAACCACGAGGGGTTTAAATCCCGGGCTTCATTTGCAGCTCCGGTTGCCCTCATTACCCTACCTAGCTCAAACTAACGAGCTAGTGTTGACATACCCTTAGAGAATACAGTAGGGACAGAAAAGGAGTTCAGGGTGCGAGCTTCGGTGGTGGTGGTAGGAGGTTGATCACCGGTTTGAGAACAGCCCTTTATTCCAGGATACAGCCATGGGGGTTGAGTGTGAGGCTGCGCTGGACTTCCTCTCCCTCTCCTCATGTTTTAGGGTCCCTGGGAGAGGAGACTATGGAACTCAGTGAGGAGGGCATGTGGATCTGCAAGGGCTGGAAGGGGGTGCCTGTGCATGTGGCTGTCCTGGAAGGCCAATATGCAGGTCATCACATCTGCCATGACTGTCAAGACTTTCTGCTGGTTTTTCACTTCAATTCCCTGTATGGTCTCCTGTCCTCATGCGCCTCTCACATGTCCTGTAGCAGCGTATTCCTCTACTCACTCGCTCCCTATCCAAGTGGGCGAGTCGCATTTGCTCTTTGAATGTGTCATCCCTAGTATAGTTTTGTCTTCAGATTTGTGCTAGCTGGACAGATGGAAGAGCTGAGGGAGTGTGCAACATGCTTGCTGCTGCACCTGCTGTAATGAAAAATGAAGGGCAGACTTTACTGGAGATACACTGTTGAGTATAAAACCTATCTCATAGGGTACGTCTAGACTACACGCCTTTTTCGATAGAGGTTTTTTCCAAAGTATCTTTCGAAAAAGCCTCTGTCGAAAAAGAGCATCTAGATTACATTATGCGGATCGAAGAATTGATCCGCTTTTTCGAAAAAGAGCGTCCAGATGGCCAGATGCTCTTTCAAAAAAAGAAGGCACCCAGAAGTGCTTCTGCCAGGGCATGGGGGCAGCCTTTATTTCCAGGTGCTGCTGCATGCTGTTTGCAGAGACACATGCTTAAAGGGATCCCCCTGAACAGCCGTTGCTCTGCTCCTGCTTCTGGTTTGCCTTCCTCCTAGAGGGAAAGCAAAGCTGCTGCAGTTTTTGCTCGGGTTGCCTTGCTTCCTCGGACTCCACAGCAGTTTGTTTTCAGGTTTGTTTTTGTCCTTTTCACTGTGTTTTTGGCCATGGAGCCTGAGCTGTCCCTGGGCAGGTGATGGCCCCACACTGTGATGCTGGAAGTTCTGCTGCATCTTCATGAGACCATCATGATGTTTGTGGCAGAGCTGGATTCACAGCCCAGCTTTGAGCCCCTCACTCAGGCTGCAGCCCCACTGCCCTTACCATCGAACTTATTCCTGGAGAGGCGAGTTTGGAGGCTGGACACCAGTTCAGACTGGTGGGACCGGCTTGTTATGGAGCAGTGGCACGACGACCAGTGGCTCCAAAACTTCCGGATGTGGAAGTCCACTTTCCAGGAGCTCTGTGCCTGACTTGCCCCTGCCCTGCAACGCCAGGACACCCACTTGCAGCCCACCATCCCCCTGGAGAAGCGCGTCGCTTTTGCTCTGTGGAAGCTGGCCACCCCCGATAGCTACTGCTCCATGGGACATCAGTTTGGCATGGGGAGGTCTACTGTTGGGGCCGTCTTGATGGAGGTAAGTCACTCTCGGGGGACAGTCCATGGGGGCGGGGGTGGGCGGATAAGGGGGACGGTCAGGACCGGGCACAGGGAATGGGGGATGGGGTGGGAGTGGTAGAAGCCTGCCTGGCCTCACCCTACGGTGGTGCGGGGGGCTGTGGGGGGGGTTGCCTGACGGGGGGCTCTTGGGGTCTGGGAGGGGAGGGGTGGGGGAGCACCTCTCATCAGCTCACGCAACTCCTCTAATGTCCTGTTATGTGTGTTTGTATTTGTCCCTTTCTGCAGGTGGTGACAGCCATCAACTCAGAGCTGCTTCACAGGACTGTCCGCCTCGGAGACCTGGATACCATCTTGGCCGGATTTGCAGGGCTGGGTTTTCTGAACTGTGGCGGAGCACTCGATGGGACTCACATCCCAATCCACGCACCACCCCATCGAGCAGCACAGTATATTAACAGAAAGGGCTACTTTTACATAGTGCTGCAGGCCCTGGTCGACCACCAGGAACAATTCACAGACATTTGTGTTGGGTGGTCAGGCCGGGCACACGATGCCCGCATATTCCAGAACTCATACCTGTACCGCAGGCTGCAGGCTGCGACATTCTTCCCATAGCGAAACTATGCAGTCAGGGATGTGCAGATGCCTACGTGCATCGTGGCCGACATGGCGTACCCACTTATGCTCTGGCTCATGAAGCCATTCACAGGACACCTGGATGCGAGCAGGGAACTGTTTAACTCCCGCCTGAATCAGGCTCACTTCCAGGTGGACTGTGCCTTTGGCCATCTGAAGGGCAGATTTAGATGCCTGCTCACTCGGCTGGACATGGGGGAACACAGCATCCCCGATGTGGTTGCTGCATGCTGTGTGCTGCACAACCTAGTGAATAGGAAAGGGGAGGTCTTCCTCCCAGTGTGGGGGACACGGGCTGATGTGGAGGGGTGGCACTTTGAGCAGCCCTGGAGAGTTGCCATCCGGCAAGCCCACCAACTGGGATTGCGCATTCAGGAAGCTCTGAGGGAGCAATTCTCCCAAGGAGGCTGATGAGTTTCCCCAGGGCCTTCTAAATGTGGGATTGCCCCATACCCCCGGTGCCTTCCTCCTCAAAACCCCTCCCAGCCCCACATTCATACATTGTACACATTCACACTGAGAACAGAGACAGGTGTTATTGAAAAAATATTTACGGTTTATTTCACTGTTGATTGTTTCAAAAACTATAAAACTCCTTTGTTCAGAAAAATAAATTGTTAACAAAGTAAAGTGCTTCCCTTATTGACTCTCACAGGTGGGAAGGGGGATGTCAACCTGGAAGGGGGGAGAGAGGCTCAGGGCTGAGGGTGCTGCCTGGATGAAGAGCCCCTGGCACTTTGGCTGCGGAGGCTTTCTCGGAGATGGCCGCGCATGCGGGCTGGGACAGTAGGGGGGCTGGGCAGGAGATGGGGCTGTACCTGGGTCTGGGATGGCAGGAGGTGAGGGGGGGAGCAGGCAGTAAGCAGGGGCTGGGGGGGGGGGGCAGGCTGAGCAGGAGGAGCAGGACCAGGCACAGGACCGGGGAAGGCCATGGCCTCCCGGATAGCAGTGCAAATATCAGTGCGCTGCTGGACTAACTCGTCCAGCAAGCGCCTGCACCACTCTGCCTCTGCCTGCATCCTTTGGTTAAATGTGTCCTGCATCCCTTGCAGGACTGAGATGTGCTGGCGCACCAGGTCCAAATGTGTGCGCCAGTGCCGATGGGTTCCCTGCAGCCGTCTGGGAGAAGGTGTGGCGCTCCCTTCCTGGTCAGCTGGTCCGGCTGTGGAGGACAAGAGGGAAAAGTCATCAGTCATGCATGCTCACACTTTCCCTGAGAAGGCATGCCCTCCTTCTCAGCAGTCAGTGCCTGTCCCAGGGTCAGAGGATGCTCATGTGGGTCTCAGTAAGGCATGGTGTGGCCTGGCCAGCAGCCACAGCCTCCCTGGAACCCAGAAGGTGTGCAGGCCACCATCTTGGCCCCCCCGCCACACACACCATGGCCAAGCAGCACAGACAAGCATCAGGCCACAGTTGGGGTTCCCACAGGTTGCTGAGAGGCCTTAAGCTGTATGGCAATCCCAGTGTCCCCAACCCATGCCTGCACCTGGCATCACTGTCTGCACGAGCAGGTGGTGCCTTGCAACCATGCGGGTGCAGGGGTAGAATGGCCCTCCCTGAGGTCGGCCATGTGTGTGTTCCCCCCACCCCAGGCTGTGATCAGCATGACATGTCACAGCACTGCACTGTCCACTTTGCTCCCACCTTCCCTGTCCTGTGTGTGTTGGCCCCTCACAGCACTCACCTGATGTTCCCTCCCCAGTGTCTGAAGTTGTCTGGGAGGCCTCCTGCGTCTGGGTGTCTGGCTCCTGGGTCAGGGTCGCTGTGCTCCTGCTGGTGTCCTCCTCCTCCTCCTCTTGGAACTGCTGGTCCTCTGGCGTCTCACCCTGGAGTTGCGGCCACTGCTGCACAGGGGTCTCCAAACCAGACTCCACAACCATCTCGGGAGGCAGGGGTTCCCCTGCCCTCAGGATCTGGTCCAGGTCCTCATAATAGGCACAATAGCATGCTGTTTCCCCAGAGCGGGAGCTGTGCTCACGGGCCCTAATATACCCCTGCCGCAGCTCCTTCACCTTGGGTCTGACCTGGTCTAATGTGCAGGGGTGGTGGCCTTTCTTAGCAAGGCCATCAGCCATTCTGGCATAAATGTCCGCGTTCCTCCTTCTGGACTGTGGGGCCTGAAGAGACTTCTCCTCAGACCAGAGCTCCAAGAGGGCTTTGATCTCGGGCCCTGACCAGAAAGGTGCCCAGCATTTGGTGACTCTGGCTTGCTGCAGGGATGTGTCCCTGGAAGGGCCAGGGAGGTGTTGGGGGGGTTGTCCCTGGGACATGGCTCTGAGTGGCCCTACCAGGAAGAGCCAAGCAGTCAGGGTCCTGGTTGGAGCTGGCTTGCTGCCACAAGGCTACTCCTGGGTGCTATGCCTTTTAAAGATGGCTACAGGCAGGAACAATAGAGTTGAAAGCTCTGGCAGGAGTGTCCACCAGGGCTTCTTCCTGGAGGCCTTTATTTTCTAAATAAATTCTTCCCCACATCCACACATACCTTTTTTTGACAGAACTGTTGAAAATAGCGTTATTCCTTGTAAAACGAGGTTTACCACCATCAACAAAACTGCTGCGTTCTGTCGACTTACTGTAGTGTAGACACAGGTATAGTTTTTTTCGAAAAAAGGCCACTTTTTTAGAAAAAGCCTGTAGTCTAGACACACCCATAGTGTAAAAGGAATGTCTGTCTAAAGAAAATTGGGATGTATTATGTACAAGTTATGCAACAGCTACACCACAAAGACCTTAAGGGAGCAGCTGGAGTTGGTTTGGGGTAGGCATGGAAAGGGACAAGCCAGGGCTCAAGCTTGCAGTGGGGAGGAGGTCTGGGTGTGGCAGAAGGGCAGGGGAGTCATGCGGTGACCATGTTTTTGGGACTCCCTGTTTGCCAGGAGAATGCAACTTTCCCTTCTCC
This sequence comes from Pelochelys cantorii, assembly GCA_032595735.1. NCBI lineage: Eukaryota > Metazoa > Chordata > Testudines > Trionychidae > Pelochelys > Pelochelys cantorii. The sequence continues at coordinate 190,287,745 of CM064327.1, forward strand.
CACGAGCATGTGGATGGGAGTGGGGAGGAACCTGGGAATGGCAGCAGGGCAGGGCAAAGGCTCATGTGGCATCCATGTGTTCAGCACTCCCCATTTGCTGGGATAGTGCAACTTTCCCTTCCCACAGGAGCATGTGGGAGGGGGAGGAGGTTTGGGTGTAGCAGGGGAAGAGCAGGGGCTTATGCAGGGACTGTGTGTTCAGCACCGAGGCAGCTGAAAGATTCAATAAAGCAGATCAGATTCAACAGGCTTCTTTTTAAAGTGGTACTACTTTTGGGAAAAACAAGGAAGGAGTATTAGCAATGCAAAGTGCAAGAGCAGAGGTGCTGAATTGCTTCCATGAAAGATGTTTTACTTTTGTTTTACTTCTTTGTCCATCAAGAAGTACTTGACAGCAAAGCTTCAATGAAAAGTATGGATGAGGTTCAATCCATGGTGGAAAAAATGCATCAATACTGTCTACACCAGTAGTGTCAATAAAGGGAGATTTACAATTCTGTGTGAAATGGGCTGTGAGACATACAAGGTGCTGCTGAATTACATCCCAGTCTGATGGCCTAATTGTAATGACCATGTACCTCTGAAAAGAGCTTATTGAGGTTTTGAATAAAGTTTCATTGGAATTGTACCAAAAACCTACAAGATCCAGAAGTACATGGTTGTCTGCTCTTTTTGAAAAACATTTTACCAAAGTTTGCTTCATTTACCCTGGAGCTTCAGACATCTCAGCTAGCAATATTTGATAGGATGAAATAATTAATACATTTAGAATGACATTCACTCATAGTCTTGCACCTACAAGACAAAAGGGACTTATCATTTTTTTTACAAGCTTAGTCAATTTATCAGCTGTCAGGATATGTGCAGCAAAAAGTTGGCTTATCTGTAACCAAATACCTAGGTATCTTTGGAGGATCTTGAAAATCATTTCAGTGAGAGAAACTTTTTCCATAAGTACATCTTTGTGACTGACCCTTTCAACAATTCTGGTTCAGCTTTTTTGGCTGCTAATTGTTTTACAGATTAACTTCCTTTGACTCTTTGAATGTAAGCAATTTCAAATTCCTCATGATTAAAATGTGCAATGATTCAAGAATGAAAACATACTTCACTCAATCTGATGTTACTGCACAAAAGTTCCGAAGTGACATGCGCCTATTAGAGGACACCTACAAGAACCTACCTAAAGTTGCTTTGCTTTTTTTTTTTCCTTTTTGGTCCTTGTTTTCTACTATTGTGCTGTGTGAGAGGACATTCAGTGCACTTCATTTTCTGAAGAATAAGTATTGAAACTGCCATCACTGATGTTTACCTTGATGCTTCCCTTCTAATTTCATAGGGGACCAGAGATCCTGCAGATTTTCCATTCACATACTGAACATTTGCAAGTAGTCTGATCCAGTAGTAGGCAATGGATGTGTTTAAACCTAGAACTTTAATTTCATTATTACATTGTGTTACTAAAATACAATGTAATAGGATTATGTTTGTCGTTACAGGATTGGATTGATTTTCTTCGTCTCTTTCTCCATGAAAAAATGTAGATGTATTTGCAGATATGTTTTTCATTATTATTTGGACTTCTATTATGCCAAAGCAATTTAAAATTTACCAAAATAGCAAAAGAAACAACAATTAAAAAGATAACATGCAAAGCACCTTATTTGTGTTTCTATTCTGTAAGGTCCAGTAAAGAATAGAGTTAACTATGCATTGTTTTTATTATTGTGTCTGCATTCCCCCCTTCAAAAACCCTTACATTAGTATATCACAGTATTTGGATACATGTATGTATTACTTTATCAATTTTAGGAAAAAAATAGATAATTTTAGGAAAAAGTGTCAGTGCAGCCACCAGCAGGAGTTGGTGGCTGCACTCTTAAGGCAACCAAAAAATTTGTTGCGAGAACCCTGAACCTAAACGTTCTTCCTTCCACAAAAGACTGTGGTAATTTGATTCCTTTTTCCACTTAAGAAGAAAAGGCAGGACTAACAAATTATGAAGTATCTAGAGCAATAAAGAAAGGCAAAGGATAAAATCATAGAATACTAGAACTGGAAGGGACCTTGAGAGGTCATCAAGTCCAGTCCCTTCCTCATAGCAGGACCCAGTACTGTCTAAACCATCCCTGATAGATGATCTAACCTACTCTTAAATATCTCCAGAGATGAAGATTCCACAACCTCCCTAGGCAATTTATTCCAGTATTTAACCACCCTAATAGGAAGTTTTTCCTTATGTCCAACCTAATCCTCCCTTGCTGCAGTTTAAGCCCATTGCTTCTTGTCCTTCTGGTATGAAGTGGTGACTAGAAGGAGAAGACAGGAATGTTACAGTAAAAGTGGAACAGGAGAACCATTGCCTGAGCATTCAGACAAAAACTAAATATAAAAACAAACCTTTGTGTTAGACAATTAACCTTTTCCACCCAGCAGGAATTGAGCACAAAGAAGAAACATCCCAGGAACAGCAACTGACAATCATCTGAGTTGCCATACAAATGTCAGGAGAATGGTACGGTAACTAGGACTGACACAGTATCAAAACTCAAGAGGCTTGGAATATTTAACAGTATAAAAAATGATTAATGGCACAGTGTTCTTAACTGTTTAATATATAACATCAGCCACTTTCAGATTTTGTTTGCTTCATGTAAATTATTATTCAGTGAAGTGTTAAACAACGGCTTTCATCTAAAAAACAATCACAAATAAGAGATTCTTTCCTGAAACTTCCTCTTATAAACTGCTTCCTAGTTGCCTAAAGCACACAATAGGTGAGAGTTAAGACAGAGTTAAGACAAAAAGATTCCATAAGCAACCATCATTTTATTTGACGTATTGTCATTCGTCAAATAAAATTAGACCTGTTATTTAGCAATTATGTTAATACATTCTTATTGAGATTTTTAAATGCACAAAAGTTAGGACATAACTGTCCTTTTGTAAATGGAAGTATTTTATATTACTATGCATGGTATTCACATACATGCAATATAGTAGCTTTACACTTGCTACGATGTTATAATTTAACATCTTTTTAAACAATGTTTCAAACCATATTGTATTTATACAATTTTTAGCCATGTAACTTTTTCTGCCTTCAGAAAGCAGGAACTATGATTACACATTCATATAAATGCCAGCATTTGGATGTTTATTTTCAGAATAGTTGAATATAAATAAATAGCTCCAGATATAGGCAAGCTCAGAACATATCAAACCAGCTTTCCTACTCTTCAAACTGGTGCCAAGAAAACAACAGAAAAAAATAGCAATTTTATTAACTAGCAAGTAATGGAAGCAGTCAGACTCAAATGTTTTATGATAGTAAGTGTCTATGTAACAAAACATACTGAACATTTTAAATACCATAGCAGATACTGATATATAATGTTTACTAACAAAATATCTTACTAGTCTATAATATGAAAACTATAGCTAAATTTACTATATAAACTAGAGCTATGCTAACTGCCTAGCTTAGGGCCTAAAATATCAAAATTCCTTCATCAGTGATGAACACATAGTAGTCATTGAAATCAGTACAGAACATGTGTTTATATAAAAGTCAGATTTAGGGCTTGGCCCACAGAGCTGCTGAGCACCATAAGAATAATTGACTTGAGTGGGACTTGAGTGCTTGCTACCTCACAGGATTATTCTAAGGCCTAAAACATTTCACAAAATAAGTGTCACAGTAAGTGTCTATTTTTCCCATAAAAGAGAAACTGGTGGATTTACCCATTTTGCCTATGGGAATAGGGTTAGAGATATTCTACTCCCCTGAAAATTTTACCCCATGCTTGAAATGTAATACTTTAACTACACCTATTTCTTTCTGGCAGCAGTCAACTGAATAATAAACTATCCAGGGTAACTTCTTTACAAAGAGGGATTAGTGGTGTCCTAGTCCACACTGTTTCCCATAGCTCCCATTGGCCGGGAACTGTGATCCGTGTCCAATGGGAGCTGCAATTGCCTGGATTTGCAGAAGCACAGGTAAACAAAGTGTCTTGTGACCAGCTAGCGGCTTGCTCTTACAAGCTGCAATCCAGAGTTTGAAAACCCCTAGTTCAGAGGAGTTAAGATACACTTGTTACACATAGCACAGTTCATCTCTTAAGAAAGAAGTGTCGATGGGACAAGACATGCTTCTTGAAAGCATTGCCCAAAGCAACAGCAGAAGTAACCCCAGCAGCATGCTCAGAAGTGTAAGACTGCAGATAAAATAAATAAATAAATAAAAAATAATATATCGGGTATATCTTCTCTACAGAAATTGTACACAACACCTACCATGTAACAGCTGCTTCCTGCCTCAATGAAAGGGTTTTTTTCTTTAAGGTAAGTAGTCCACCTCTCCAAAAGGTGGTAGCTAAGCTGATGGAAGAATTCTTCTATCAACCTAGCTCTATCTACAGGGTAGGTTACATTATCCTAACTATATTGTACAGGGCACAATTTTTTTCACAACCCTGAGCAATATAGCCAGGTGGATCTAAATTTTAGGCGTAGACAAGACCTATTTTACTGCCCATTTGAACAGACCTGCTGTAGCACTTAGATATTATGCACATAAGCTCTTCCAAAATTGGCAGATGTAAACATTGCTCATTTAGCAAAATTTAATAGAAATTCTTCTAATACTTCCCTGAGGGATAATTGAACATTACTATTGATTTTTCGCAAGCAGCTGCTCAATTTTTAATTCCTGTACTTACTAGGAAAAGCATTAAGAAAAAGGAAAACCTTTAAGTTACTACTATTCAATGCAGTTCTGTCTGATGCAATTCTGCTACCAGTCCCACCTTTTTTGTGTTATTACATTGGGAATAACTCAAGGGAAAAGGGCTGGCTACATTTGTAGCCAGGTCTCTGCTTTTCTTACAAAATCTAAAAGTAGTTGTTACTAAGTGCGAAGTTACATGCCATACTGACAATTACTGCTGATCTGCACTGAAAAAGTTGCAGCAATTTCACTGTATCACTTCAGTGAAGTCAATACGATCCTTCTCCCATCAGCCTAGTGAATCCACCTCTGCAAGAGTCAGTAGCTATGTCAATGAGAAAAGTGCTCCTGCTGACACAGTGCTGACCAGACTGGGGTTAGATTGTTATAACTGTGTTGCCCAGGGGATGTGGATTTTTCACACTCCTCCATAACATAGTTACACTGATACAAGTTTGTAGCGTACACCTTTATTTCTTCAAGTTTGTCTAAGGCCTATGACCATAACATTTTAAAGTTTAAAGTTTTGAGTTTGCTTGATATAATGTGAAAATATCTTCTTGTACATATTTGAAATAACCGAGTATTAAACTTTATATGCACACTATGCAGGCTTAGAAAATGGTTGGTCTGTTACACTATAAAATATACATGTTCAAATGTGACAAATATATGAACATTAAATGGTGTCTTATTACGACATCCTTTAGTAGAGCAACAAATCTCAGGCTAAAAATATTTCTCGGGTGTACCACATGTTTAGACAAGCAAGTGCAGGGTCCATGAATTTTGAAGGAAGGGTGTGAAGACGTGGGTAACTGACTAATCGTGTAGTCAATACAATTTGTGATTAGTCAATAAGGGAAGGCAGAGTCCAGGAGCAACCCCGCTGTGGCTCTGCAGTTTAAATATAGTAGGAGCTGGGCACACAGGCAGCCCAGCTCCTACTACATTTACACTGCGTAGGGGTAGATCCCAGACCAACACGAGTCAGGACTAAGCAGTCCTGGTTCATGCTAGGTCCTGGACCCCTGTGACTCTGCCTTTTAAATGTAGTAAGAGCCACCTGGCTCTTACTACATTTAAAAGGCAGAGTTGTAGTGGAGGTAAGTCAGGGACTTGGCACGAGCCAGAACTGTTCAGTCCCAGCTCAGACCAGGTCCCAGATTGCTGCACCTCTGCCTCCCCTGCCTTCTCTCCCCATCTCTGATACACAGGCAGCAAAGGGGGGGAACGAGTAGTGGAGCAGTAACTTGACTAGTTGCTTACATCCCCATCATGAATGTGTGCTGTGGGGGATGCTGATCACTGTAGCAGTGGAGAAATGTCTACAGGTTTTGCATCTGTTGTTCTGGCATGGTATACTTCATCTAGTGCACTAAATACTCAATAACATTTATGTGGGTGAAACCAGACAATCATGATGCTCTGGAATAAATCACACAGAAAAATGATAATACACAAACACCTTATCACCTGAGAGTGATTCCTTTGTGAAAAGTGTTCATCCAATCTGTTTTATCATTCCTAATCCTCAAAGGAAACCTGTACAACACTTCCAAAATACAGCCTGCTAGGAGCTTAAATTCCTAACTTTGCTAGACACTAAAAATTGGGGACTGAATATACTGGATTCATGGCTTATTATAACAATCTGTAACCCATTAACCCCCACTTTTTGTCCTATAACTGCAGAGGTATAATCAGTAGGAATGTTTGAGTGTAAATGACCGATAAGTGGATGCTTATCAGTTAATGGTGTTGGTTACATAAGAACATAAGAACGGCCGTACCGGGTCAGACCAAAGGTCCATCTAGCCCAGTATCCTGTCTGCCGACAGTGGCCAGCACCAGGTGCCCCAGAGGGGGTGGACCGAAGACAATGATCAAGCGCTTTGTCTCCTGCCATCCCTCTCCAGCCTCTGTCAAACAGAGGCCAAGGACACCATTTTATCCCCTGGCTAATAGCCTTTTATGGACCTAACCTCCATGAAATTATCTAGCTTCTCTTTAAACTCTGTTATAGTCCTAGCCTTCACAGCCTCCTCTGGCAAGGAGTTCCACATGCTGACTACACGCTGTGTGAAGAAGAACTTTCTTTTATTAGTTTTAAACCTGCTACCCATTAATTTCATTTGGTGTCCTCTAGTTCTTCTATTTAGGGAACTAATAAATAACTTTTCTTTATCGGCCCTCTCCATACCACTCATGATTTTATACACCTCTATCATATCCCCCCTCAGTCTCCTCTTTTCTAAACTGAAAAGTCCCAGTCGCTTTAACCTCTCCTCATATGGGACCCGTTCCAAACCCCTAATCAATTTAGTTGCCCTTTTCTGAACCCTTTCCAAGGCCAAAATATCTTTTTTGAGGTGAGGAGACCACATCTGTACACAGTATTCAAGATGTGGGCGTACCATAGTTTTATACAGGGGCAGTAAGATATTCCGGGTCTTATTTTCTATCCCTTTCTTAATAATACCTAGCATCCTATTTGCCTTTTTGACCGCCGCTGCACACTGTGTGGAAGTTTTCAGAGAACTGTCCACGATAACTCCAAGATCTCTTTCCTGATTTGTCGTAGCCAAATTAGCCCCCATCATACTGTACGTATAGTTGGGGTTATTTTTCCCAATGTGCATTACTTTACACTTATCCACATTAAATTTCATTTGCCATTTTGTTGCCCAATCACTCAGTTTGGTGAGATCTTCTTGGAGTCCCTCACAGTCTGCTTCTGTCTTGACTATCCTAAACAGTTTGGTATCATCCGCAAACTTTACCACCTCACTGCTTACCCCTTTCTCCAGATCATTTATGAATAAGTTGAACAGGATTGGTCCTAGGACTGACCCTTGGGGGACACCACTAGTTACCCCTCTCCACTCTGAAAATTTACCATTTATTCCTACCCTTTGTTTCCTGTCTTTTAACCAGTTCTCAATCCAAGAAAGGACCTTCCCTCTTATCCCATGGCCATGTAATTTACACAAGAGCCTTTGGTGAGGGACCTTGTCAAAGGCTTTCTGGAAATCTAAGTATACTATATCTACTGGATCCCCCTTGTCCGCATGTTTGTTAACCCCTTCAAAGAACTCTAATAGATTAGTAAGACAGGATTTCCCTTTACAAAACCCATGTTGACTTTTGTCCAACAAATTATGTTCTTCTACATGCTTCACAATTTTATTCTTTACTATTGTTTCGACTAATTTGCCCGGTACTGAAGTTAGACTTACCGGTCTGTAATTGCCCGGATCGCCTCTAGAGCCCTTTTTAAATATTGGTGTCACGTTGGCTACCTTCCAGTCATTAGGTACGGAAGCCGATTTAAGGGATAGGTTACAAACCACAGATAATAGTTCAGCAATTTCCCATTTGAGTTCTTTTAGAACCCTTGGATGAATGCCATCCGGTCCCGGAGATTTGTTAACATTAAGTTTTTCTATTTGTTCCAAAACCTCCTCTAATGACACTTCAATCCGGGACAGTTCCTCAGATTCATTACCCACAAAGGACGGTGCAGATTTGGGAATCTCCCCAACGTCCTCAGCCGTGAAGACTGAAGCAAAGAAATCATTTAGTTTCTCCGCAATGGCTTTATCGTCCTTGATTGCGCCTTTTATAGTTCGATCGTCTAGGGGACCCACAGGTTTTTTAGCAGGCTTCCTGCTTCTAATGTACTTAAAAAACATTTTGTTATTTCTTTTTGAGTTTTTGGCTAGCTGTTCCTCAAAATCTTTTTTTGCTTTTCTTATTACATTTTTACACTTGATTTGACAGTGTTTATGTTCCTTTCTATTTATCTCACTAGGATTGGACTTCCACTTCTTAAAAGATGCCTTTTTGTCCCTCACTGCTTCTTTTACATGGTGGTTAAGCCACGGTGACTCTCTTTTAGGTCTCTTGCTATGTTTTTTAATTTGGGGTATACATTTAAGTTGGGCCTCTATTATGGTGTCTTTAAGAAGTTTCCATGCAGCTTGCAGGGATTTGGCTCTAGTCACTGTGCCTTTTAATTTCTGTTTAACTAACCTCCTCATTTTTGTGTAATTCCCCTTTTTGAAATTAAATGCCAGGGTGCTGGTCTGCTGAGGTGTTCTTCCCACCACAGGAATGTTGAATGTTATTATATTATGGTCACTATTCCCAAGCGGTCCTGTAACGGTTATTTCCTGGACCTGTTCCTGCGCTCCACTCAGGACTAAATCGAGAATTGCCTCTCCCCTTGTGGGTTCCTGCACTAGCTGCTCCAAGAAGCAGTCATTTAAGCCATTGAGAAATTTTATCTCCGCTTCTCTTCCTGAGGTGACATGTATCCAGTCAATATGGGGGTAATTAAAATCCCCCATTATTATAGAGTTCTTTGTTTTGGTAGCCTCTCTAATCTCCCTCAGCATTTCAATGTCAGTATCCCTGTCCTGGTCAGGTGGTCGGTAATATATCCCTACTGCTAATTTCTTATTTTTGGAGCATGGAATTACTATCCATAGCGATTCTATTGAACATGTTGATTCATTTAATATTTTTATTTCATTTGATTCTACATTATCTTTCACATACAGTGCCACTCCGCCACCCACCCGGCCTGCTCTATCCTTTCGATATATTTTATATCCCGGTATGATTGTGTCCCACAGATTTTCCTCATTCCACCAGGTTTCAGTGATGCCTATTATGTCAACCTCCTCATTTAATACTAGGTACTCTAGTTCACCCATCTTATTAGTCAGACTCCTAGCATTTGTGTAGAAGCACTTTAAAAATTTGCCACTGCTTATTTGTCTGCCCTTCCCTGATGCATTGGATTCCTTTGTACACGGTTGTTTGTCTGCTCTGGCCCATGGTTTGCCCTCTCCCCTCCTCTCTTTCTGACTACAGCTTAGAGAATCTCTATCAATGGATTCTCCTCTAAGAGTAGTCTCCCTCCGATTTACGTGCATCTCCACACCAATCGGCTTTCCCCCATCTCTCAGTTTAAAAACTGCTCTACGGCCTTTTTAATGTTTAGTGCCAGCAGTCTGGTTCCACCCTGGTTTAGGTGGAGCCCATCCTTCCTGTATAGGCTCCCCCTCTCCCAAAAGTGTCCCCAGTTCCTAATAAATCCAAACCCCTCTTCCCTACACCATCGTCTCATCCACGCATTGAGATTCTGAATCTCTGCCTGCCTACCCGGCCCTGCGCGTGGAACCGGAAGCATTTCCGAGAACGCCACCATAGAGGTCCTGGATTTCAGTCTCTTTCCTAGCAGCCTAAATTTGGCCTCCAGGACATCTCTCCTACCCTTCCCTACGTCATTGGTACCTACATGTACCACGACCACCGGCTCCTCCCCAGCACTACACATAAGTCTATCTAGATGCCTCGAGAGATCCGCAACCTTCGCACCAGGCAGGCAAGTGACCATACGGTTCTCCCGGTCATCACAAACCCAACTATCTATGTTTCTAACGATCGAATCACCCACTACTAACACCTGCCTCTTCCGAACTGGCTTTCCCTCCCCCTCAGAGGTATCCTCAGTGCGAGAGGATACCGCAACATCCTCTGGGAGGAGGGTCCCAACTACGGGATGGTTTCCCTCTGCTCCCATTGAATGCTCTGTTCCCTTGAGACTTTCATCCTCCTTAAGAGCACTGGGGCTCTCAGACTGGAGGTGGGACAGTACTACAGTGTCCCAGAAAGTCTCATCCACAAATCTCTCTACCTCCCTTAGCTCCTCCAGTTCAGCCACCCTGGCCTCCAAAGCCCGAACTCGGTCTCTGAGGGTCAGGAGCTCCTTGCAACGGGTGCACACATACGCCACCCGCCCACAGGGCAGGTAATCATACATGTTACACTCGACGCAATAAACAGGATAGCCCCCACTCTGCTGCTGGGCTTCTGTCTCCATTTTTCTAATGAACAAGTTTAAGTATAAACTGGGATTCTTTTTAAACCTCTGGAATATAGATTACGATAAGAGTTATGTTTTAAAGAAGGCCAGAAGTCACTAGTGCCCTCTAACCTCCCCCTCTAAACTCCCTCTCCAAACTCCCTGTTAGCAATTCCTGTTCGCAAGCTCTACATTCAGCAAAGCCACCTCTCTGGGAGCCAAGCAGAGAAGGGCAGCCTGCTCCACTTCCAGGGAGGTGGCTTGGCTGCAACAGTGAAGCCTCATCCTTGGGAGTGGAATCGGGTACAGTGAGAGTAATAGTGTAACTGCTGAGATTTTCAGCAGTTACCCGATTACATGATTTTTAACATCCTTAATTAAGACATTCTACACTGAATAGTCTCTTTAGAATATGTGCTATCTACTAATGCTGAACAAGATGTTCCACTCCACAGTTAAGCAGGGGGTCTCAAGCTCCCAGCCCACAGGTCATCCCCAGTTGGAGTAATTGTGGAATCTGACCTGAGACTTCCAGACAGCTGGGGGGAGGCCTTAACTGTTACTGGCCCCCAAACCCTGCCCCTTCCTGTCATCACCCCGCCTCTCGCCCCCATAGCATCCTGTTTCTGATGACGCAGCTTCGGGAATTACAGGGGGGGGGGGAGACCTGGTGTGGGGCAGTGGCAGCAGTCGCACCTTCCTAGTTCACTCGTAACTCCTGCTGCTGCTGGAAGTGTAGAGGGGCTTGACTGCTGCCACTGCACTGTGCCAGGCCTACCCTGTAATCCCTGAAGCCCTGTCCTCGGGGATAGGTTGCCATGTGGGGGAGAGGGCAGGTGATAGTGGGAAGGGAGAGGGCTTGGGGGCTGGTAACTGATAGGCCTCCCTCCAGCCCACTGGGAGTCCTGGACCGAACTGCACAAACATGCTGGTTGGGGATGGCCCATGGGCTGCGAGTTTGAGATCCCCTGCAGTTAACTGTGATGCTCAGCATGCCCAGCCTAAAGAAGAGCTCTCTGTGGCTCAAAAGCATTTCTTGCTCACCAAGGCTATGTCTACACCGGCGGCTTCTTGCACAAGAACATCTTGCGCAAGGGTTCTTGTGCAAGAAGTCTTGCGCAAGAAAACGTCCACACTGCCATGTGTGCGCTGTGCTTTTGCGCAAGAGCTCCCATGGCAGTGTGGACGCTCTCTTGCGCAAGAAAGCTCTGATGGCCATTTTAGCCATAGGGCTTTCTTGCGCAAGAAACCCCTGCCGAGCATCCACACTGCCCTCTTGCGCAAGAGCTCCTGTGCAAGAGAGCTTACACCTGTTAAAAAAGAGCGTAGCTCTTGCACAAGGAGCGCTGTCGTACGGTAAATTTCCTTGCACAAGAGCGGGCAGGCAGTGTGGACGCTCTGCAGATTCTTGCGCAAGAACGGCCGTACTTGCGCAAGAAACCGCGAGTGTAGACATAGCCCAAGAGAAGATAGTCCAATACAAGATTACCTCACCCACCTCCTCTCTCACCTCCTATGAGCACACGTGGGACTGCCAATAGAGGGCAGTGGTACACAGGTACACATTAAATGCAGTGTTTTACTCCTGCTTCAGACACATTAAATAAGGCCTTAATGACTTTCTGAAATGCAGCCAAATTGTTAGTTTTTCATTGGATAGGATCCCAGCAGCGCTTTTAACAAAAATCCAAATTCTAGTTGTAGGCTAACTGGCTGGTAAAAGACAGAGGGGGCAGAAATAGGGTGGCTCACATTTGTTTGCCCCATAATACGTATTCAGCAATCTAATCTGGTTTACAAACCTACACCCCCAATTTTAAACACGAGGAAACGGAAGCCCTGGGGTCTGGCAGCAGCAGCAGCAGGAGGCTTTGAACTCAAGTGTTCTTGTTCCACCACATTGCCTCCCTAGGCATCACCTTCCCCTTGTGGCAGCCCCACACCCCAGTGACAAACAGGGCCTCCTGCTCCCAGAGGACTCAGGGAAACTCTTCCCCTGTTGGAGAGGGCGCTTCCAGCGAGCTCAGTGCCCAGCAGACCGTGTCCCCGCCCCTGAACGCCGGCTACTTGCCTACACCGGGCAATTCTCCGCCCCTCCCCCCCACTGGCCTTATCTCAGCCCCCCCACCGGCCAACAGGCCCCCGCACCCGTCTTGCATCAGCACCACGGACGGTCCCTAGGACCGCGGCTTCCGCACCGCGATGGAGCGCCCCCGCTCGGAGGGATTCTTCTGCCTTGTTGCTACCCGCAGTGACGTCCGCTAGGTTTAGCTCGGCGCGCTGTTCTTTTTTCTGATTGGCTGGCGGTGAGCGCGGCGGGCCTGTGATTGGCGGGCTGGCTGAGGGCCGGCCCGGCGCTGTTCGGCGGCGGTTATGCCGGACGGGGGCAGCGCAGTTATTGTCTCAGCGCTGGGCCTCGTTGCGGGGGGCGGGGAAGTGACGGCGGCAGCGGCTCGGCGCGGGGGGTTGGGCTGGAGCCGGACCTTTAATCCCGTTTTTACCGTGTTCCTCGGGGCCGCTGGGGGCTCGGGAGCCGCCGCGGCGCCGCCGAGGGACCTGCCGCCGCCCCCGCGTGAGCGAGACCCGCAGGCCGGGCCTGCCTGCGCCGCCGCCCAGCCTCGAGTTTGAGAGCGGCCGGCGGACGAGCGTCCTGTGCGGGCTCGGCGCGCCGGGGCGGCCCGGCCCTGCGCACGCGGAGCGGAGAGTGACCGGGACTTTGTAATACTCGGCTGCGCTCCTCAGCATGACATAGGCGCCGGGCCGGGACCGAGGAGCCTGGGGGGCGCGGTGTGAGCGAGCGAGCGTGTGTGGAGACCGGTGCCGGGTGTGCGTGCAGAGGGGAGCTCGAGCTAGCTCTGTGTGTGTGTGTGTGTGTGTGTGTGTGTGTGTGTATACGTACGCACCCGCAAGCCAGCTGTGTGTGTGTGTGTGTGTGTGTGTACGTACGCACCCGCAAGCCAGCTGTGTGTGTGTGTGTGTGTGTGTGTGTGTGCGCGCGCGCGCGCAAAGGGTGGGGGGAGGGGTGAACCCGAGCCAGCTGTGCGTGTGTCGTTTGAGGTCGGGGTGAAGCCCACTCTCGGCCTCGGTCCTCTTAGCGCGTCCTTATTTATATTGAGGCAACGGGGAGAAAATGGCTAAATCCGGAGGAGGTGGCGGTGGCAGCGGGGGACTGACCTGGGTGGTAAGTTACTTTCCCCACTGTTCTTTTTTGAGGCTTGACCCGAAGCGGGGATTACAGATTTAGGGAACGAGATCTTGTTTACACATTGAGCTAACTATGTGGCTGCTCCTTAATATTTCCATGTGTGGCCAAGCCCGAGTGGGACAGAACGTGCTTGGATGGAAGTTGGGAATGTAGGGGAAAGGTTATAGACATGGATGGCTTGGTAATGAAACTGGTGGCACTGGGTGAGTTTGGAGTATTTATGGACACTTCATGGGAGGAAAGCTGCTGTGTTTCATTTGGAATCAAAGACAAGTTGTTTGAATAGTAAATTGAAGCACTGGAGGAGGTTGGGAGGCTAGGAATAGAGTTTGTTGGACAGAAATCTAAGATGGTGCTTGGTCCTGTTGTGAGGAAGGGACTGGACTTGATGACCTCTGGAGGTCCCTTCTGGTTCTAGTATTCTATGATTCTGTGTTCTACAGACATCTTCCTCAAGAGTGAGGAAGCACCCATCATCCTGTTTGTTGTCCTTAGAGTTTTGCGTTGCTAGATTTCAGTTAGCATGAAATCACCAGCATATCCCTTTCGTAACACCAAAATGAAATGATTTTGGTGTTACGAAAGGGATATGCTGGTGAACTTCAGTCCATACTGACATTCTCCATTTTCAACTGTCTAAAACAGTTTCAAGTTAAGCTTCATAATGTTTATTTTTAATCAGTTCATATCTCAGAACCTAGGAGTAAGGGAAGAGGTGGTCCAGCTGGGATGGTGCATGCTTCTAGGTGTAGTCGGGAATTAAACTTTACAAACTTCTGAAAGTTTTCCTTTCAGTTTTTAACCTCTCTTCTTAATACGATCAAACAAGTAAATTTGGGACTGTGGAGATATTAAGTGACTCTAGAATCTCTGAATGCTTTTGACAAGTTTAAAAGCTTTTGGCAGTGTAAGGAATAGGGAGGATGGAGAGAAATGTGATCTTGGCCTTTTAACAGAAGGTTTTTCTGGTACTGCAAAGGAAGGGACCCAGTTCCCATGGATGATCAAGAATTCACTGGCATTTGTCTTGCTCAGCATAGAGTTCACAGTAGGGTCACTTCCTTAATATAACTAACAAGAAAAGGCAGCCGAGCTGAATGAGTAGTAAAGTAGTAGCATCCTCATCAAAGAGCATATGAAATTGCAAGCCCTATATCAAAGATATTTAATGAGTTCATAAAATATGGGTGTTGTATCCTTTGACTACACAATTGTAAATATAGTGCTTATATTTTAGAGGGGAAAAAGTGATCTGGGACACTACAGGCCTGTTAGTTTGTCCTCAGTTGTTTGCAAGCTCTTAAAAAAAAAAAAAAAAAAACACGAAGAGAGTAATGGAAGACAGAGAGGTAAATGGCTATTCAGATAAAGTACAGCATGGTTTTATAAAAGATGAATTGGCCAGACTAATTTAACTTCTTTCTTTGAGGGAATAATGAATTTTCTGTTAAAAGAAATGTAGTAGAGGTGATCTACCTGGATTTCAGTAAAGCATTTAATATAGTTCCACCTGGGAGTTTACTAGTTAAACTGTAAGAGATGGGGATTAATACAAGAATTGCAAGGTGGGTAAGGAACTGGTTAAAGGAAAGTCTATAATGAGTCATATTGAAGGGTGAACTGTCAGGCTGGAGGTAGGTTACTAGCATAGTTTCTTAAGGATCTGTCTTCAGACCAATCTTATTTAGTATTTTCATTAATGATCTTGACGTTAATTGGAAATGTGTTAATAAAATAAATGGATGATACAAAATTGGGAGGTATTGCCAGTACAGATGATATTCCAATCCTACGTGAAGATTTAGACATCCGTGAACACTGGAATAATGGAAGTGGGTGATATTTAATATTGTTAAGTGTGGTGAGTTCATGCTCTTAAGGACTAGCAACCAGAGGGTTTTTTGGTATAAGGTGGGGACTTCTCAGTTGGAAATGACAGAGGGCAAAGACCTGGGTGTTTCGGTCAATCACTAGGGCTGTGTCTACACTGGCATGATTTTGCGCAAATACTTTTAACGGAAAAGTTTTTCCGTTAAAAGTATTTGTGCAAGAGAGCGTCTACACTGGCATGTGCCTTTGCGCAAAAGATTTGCTTTTGCGCAAAAGCATCTGTGCCAGTGTAGATGCTCTCTTGCGCAAGAAAGCTCCGATGGCCATTTTAGCCATCGGGCTTTCTTGCACAAGAAATTAACGTTGTTGTCTACACTGGCCTCTTGCGCAAGTATTCTTGCACAAGAGGGCTTATCCCTGAGCGGGAGCGTCAGAGTATTTGCGCAAGAAGCACTGATTTTGTACATTACAACGTCAGTGTTCTTGCGCAAATACTCGCGGCCAGTGTAGACAGGCGGCAAGATTTTGCGCAAAAGCATCCACTTTTGCGCAAAATCTTGCCAATGTAGACACAGCCTTGATCACTATGAGCTGCCAGTATGATGCGGCCATGTAAAAAGGCTAATTCAATCTTAAGGTATATTAGGTGGGAGAAGGAAGTGTTATTACCATGGTAGAAAGCACTGATGAGACCTCATCTAGAATACTGTTTATTTTTTACGAAAAATTAATTTAGAGTGTAACAGGTGCAAAGAAGGGCTACTATTATGATCCAGAGGGTTGAAGAATCTTCCTTCTGAAGAAGGCTTAAATAGCCTAGCTTTAGTCTAACAAAACAAGGCTCTGAGAGGGGATGCTATTGCTCTCTCTAAATATATTAAAGGGATAAACACGTGAGAGGGAGAGGAGCTGACACAAGAACAAATGTATGTAAATTAACTGTTGACAAATTTAGGCTTGAAATTAATGGTTAGAAACCTCTGCCTAGAAGAGTTAAGTTCTGCAACAGTCTTCCCAGGGAAATAGTGGGGGCAAACATCTTATTTCGAAACTGAAACCGAGTTTGACAAATCGATGGAGAAGAAAATATGAGTTTGTCTGCAATGGCATATGGTCCATTGATGACTGCATTTACCATACATCTCTAATGACTGGTGAAGGAATGCTAGAACTACAGAGGGTTCTGAATTACTACAGAGAAATATTTCAGAAATGTTTTATTGGTTGGGCCCACCCACATATTAAGGTCTAACTGGTAGGTAGATTTGGGATCTGTTGGAATTTCCCCCTAGGTCAGATTGCAGATACCTGAGGGTTTTTTACTTTTCTGTGCAGTTTGGTGCACAGGTCACTTTCTGACTCTTAACTGGAGTAATTCTTGAAGTTTTAAAATCAAGCTATGAAGACTTCAGTAGCTGAGCCAAGATTATGGGCCTATTGCAGGAGTAAGTCTGTGAGGTTCTATGTCCAGTGCAGAGACTAGATGATTTTGGTGATCCCTGCTGACCTTAGTCTATGTGATACTTGTTATTGGCACTCCCTCCCTTCATAAGCTCAGCTGCAGTCCGGTATCCCAGTTACCACCTTCCAGTTTTCATAAGAGGAGAAAACTAGTTGTGGAATAGAGATTAACTGACCCTGCATGCATGTTCTGGTGGGCTGAGTATACTTTACAAGACTATTTTTCAATAAAGATATAATTTATATGAGAAGGTAATTACTAGATTAATTTTTTTATATTGAAAACTAGTATGGCAGAAGTTACTTGTTATGCCAGTTTAAAAAAATCATAATTTAGATATAGGAGGTACTTATTAGATCATTACTCTTTTCTAGTACTTTGTCCAATCTAGTTCTTAATGTCAGGTTTTTAGTAGTGTAGAGAGAGACCTGGAGAATGGAGTATGTTGTGGTATAGTGTGTGGGGATGTGAATCCAAGAATTAGACGTATAGCTCATGTAGATAGTGAACTACATAATTTTTGCAGCTGAATAGTTTTTTGTTTTTACTATTTTTAAGCTTGTTTTTAAATCTGCAGTGGGAAAGGTACTAGCACTTTTGGGACCCTTTGTTTTCCCTCTTCTTTTAAAGACTACATTGAAAAATGTATCCATCCTTCTTCTTAGGCCAGGATAGGGATCTAACAGTTACGAAGTTTTAACTGAGTCCAGTGAACAATTGAGGTGTGTAGTCCTCCAAGTCTTGTGCTTTGAAATGTTGAAAATAGCTCATCTCTAAAAACCACACCTTTCCAGTGCCAACTGTAGTGGGTAGGTACCTGAAAAAGGTGTATAAGAAGACACTTACAAAACAACAAATAGTCTGGTAGTACTTTAAAGACTAACAAAACAAGTTCTACCAGACTATTTGTTGTTTAAGTTTTTCCTGTTACAGACTAACTTGGTTACCCCTCTGAAGTATAAAGAGACAGTTCGCTTTAATTAGCAGTTTACTCCTAACAGTGGTGGGCAACCTGCAGCCCATGGACTGCATATGGCCCATCGAGGTTCTGTGTGTGGCTCACAAGACATTTTGTTTACCATTGCCCAAGTGCAGAGTTGCCGGGTTCCACTGGTTTCCATTCACATAGGTTTTTTTCCTATTGGCATTACTAAAGTAGCATGCACATAAACCAAAGGCATGTGAAGTGAGGTAAGTGCTGATTGCATACAACATTGCGATCAAAGCACTGCTACAGTTCAGTTGACACAGCCTGCAAATTCTAGGCATGCAAGCACAATTAGCAAAACTACCCTATCTGAGGAGGCTATATGGATTATGTCAGTCTTGTGGCCCCACTAAGATCAAGGGCTGCATGTGCAGTCCATTCGCTAGCCTATGTTGTCTATTGCTAACTTGTATTCTGAGCCTCATTTCCGCATGCACAAGTTATATAGTTGCCTTTCTCTGAGTAAAAGGTTTGTACCTAATTTTCCCTATCTACTTGAAACTCACACTGCTCTGTTCTCTTCAGCTCACTCTATAGATCAGTTGCCCGGATTCCAACATGGGTGTCTCCTGTAAATTTGATCAGCTGACTTAACTTAGACACCTGGCAGATATGACCAAGTAGAACAGGCTCCAGTGTTAGTTGTTTTAGACCAATTAAACAAGTAACTCTGCATACAGTGTAATCCAAAAGATAGCTCTTCTTATATAGACAGAGCCTAAGTACTCAACTCTACATGCAATAGTAAGCAAATAACATCAGTTTGTTACAGCTTTCAGGTGCTTCACATCATCTTGAAAATGCTCTGAAGAGCTACAGGACCAAGAAACCACTATTTTAAGAGGTTGATAATGAGACCATCTATAGCTTGAGGGCACTGGTTCAACCAATAACTGAGAGGTTACCATTTGATGTCAATAGTAACTGAGAAGTTTTCATTTGATGGTGGTTTGGTAGTTTGAAATTAGTTTGGTCTTTGGCCTGGCATTGAGTTAAATGGGTTTAAACTGGTTTGTTGACTTTATTTCAGTTTGAGTAGCTTATTTTTGTTTAGCTAAATCTCATCCTGGTCGGTATAATATAAACAGGAATAAGCTTGGTTTAAACCAAAATGTATGTCCTCAAGCTTAGCACCAGTTGAAATAAATCTGTTTGAATTTACACCATAAGTTAAATTTGCATGTAGTCTAGGGATGTAAATATTCATTGAAGTTAACTGGTTAAACAATACACAGAGATGCGACTGCCCGAATTGCGAGCCCCTGCACTTAAAACCATTTTTGTAAGTGCGGAAGGGGCTGAAAACGCCTGACTTATGTCCTCGGCCCGCATTTACGATGGCTCATGGTGCCTATCGTAAATGAGGGTTCGTGTTACGACACCCCCAACTTGTGATGCTTCCCAAGGAACTGATCGCATCGCAGGTCGGGGGCCGCCTGTAATTGTAATAATGTAACTGGTTAACTGTGAGGCTGGGGACCCAGCTGGTTCATGCCATGGTTGGGATATGGGATTGCTAGTACTGGGTAAGTATACCAATGGTTAATTCTTACTGGGTAACTGATTAACCTCTTACATCCCTAATGCAGACAAGCCCTTACTCTGGTTTATAGTGGAGAACTGCCTACATCAAGCCATCACCAGTTTATATTCATTGTACTCTTATTGGTAAGCTCCAATCAAAAAGTCAGTGATTGAAAGAAAATGAATACGGAACAACCTTCTCACTCATAGAAATGTTCACAGGTTAGAACGGATCATTGCATTTCATTGTGAAGGAACTGGTAGTGTATCTTGTGCTGCTTTTCTGAGAAATAAGACTTAAGTCAATCCAGCATGTTTCAAACATACTAAATCTGCACACTACTATGATGCACAACAGAACTAAGAGGTTTTTTTTAATTATTGTCTTGTTGGCAGTGAGTATTAGATATAGGGATGTTAAGATGTGGTTAATTGGCTAATTGAGTAGTTGATAGAATTTTTATTGACTATCTGATTAGTCGATAAGGGAAGGCAGCCCGGCTCCTGCCGGGTCTGGGACCTACCCCCACAGCCGCACTGCAATTTAAATGTAGTAAGAACTGGGCTGCCTGCCTGCCTGCCCAGCTTTTAGAACATTTAAACTGCAGAGCTGCAGCGAGGGAAGGTCCCGGACCCCAGTGCGAGCCGGGCCTGAGCTGGGCTGCCTGCCTACCTGGCCAGAGCAGCCTCTGTTCACAGCCAGCCCAGGGCACCGTGGACAGGGTCTGCTTTGTGTCAGCAGCCCCTGTCTATGGGGGTCCCAGCAGATGGGCTGCTTTGTGAGATGCAAAGCAGACCCTTCCTGGGCCGAGCCTGGGCCTGCTATGGCTGTTTCATGGCAGCCTCTCCTGCCCCCCTCCCCATGCTGCTGCCTCTATCAGAGGCAGCAGCATGGGGGACAGGAGGCACCGTGGAGATGGTGCTGGGGGGATTTGGCTTTTAAGCTGGCTCCCCCCCAGCACCGGCTCCTGTTTCCTCCCCCTTGCTGCTTCTGATACAGAGGCAGTGGGGGGCGGGGAAGTGAGTAGTCAACTAGATTAACAGATCTAGGCTAGGCTTATTGGTTAGTCGACTACTCACATCCCTAGTTACATACTTGACAGTTGTTATTGCCATAGATATTTTGTGGTGATGAATGGAGTTGGGAAAGGAGCTCTCCACAATTGTAAATGGAAAGGCTGGTCATCCATGAATCTGAAAGTCCATTCACACAGTGAGACAACATCTGTAATAAGGTGTGTAGTAATGGCTCCTGCCAAAAGCAGTATATTGAATTGCTCCTCCCTCCCCAAGATATCTACGGTTTAGTAAAATCAAAACCTAAGTTCCATGGGTTGTCATGCAGTACACATCATTATAAACTTTTAAAAACAAGTTGGGCAAACGCTCATCAGGAATGATCTAGGTTTACTTGGTTCTGCCACAGTGGACTTAATGATTTCTTGATGTCACTTCCAGCCATACATTTCTATGGTTATTTGACAAGTCTTGTCACTTTTCATAGAATCATAAAAGGTACGGGGTGGAAGAGACCTCAGGAGGTCACCTATTCCAACCTCCTGCTTAAAACAGGACCAACTATAAAGTGGATAGAAAGCTTTTGGCTACAGGTTGTACCTCCCAAAACTGGAATTCTCTGGTCCAGAACATGGATGTACCTGTATCAGAGAACTCCAGTAGTGTAGTGGCAGGAGGGCAATCCAAGAGGGGCTGGATTGAAGCTGCAGGATGGGGCAGGAGCTGGCATTAGCCCTTGACAGCCTGCAGCACTGGGATTGGGTCAGGACAGCTCCCAGCAGTTCAGGATCAGGCCAGTGACAGCCTGTGGCAGCATGGGGCTGGGGCCAGAGCCCCAGGCGGCCCGTGGAAGTGGGACTAAGGCTGGGGCTGGTGGCAGCCCTCCTCAGCATAGGCTGAAGCTCTGGACAGCCAGCGGAAGCAGGGTCAGAGCCTGTAGGCTGCCGCAGGGCAGGAGCCCACATTCTTGGCAGCCCTCGGCAGAGGGACTGGTTCCGGGGCTGGAGAAAGCCTCAGCAACCCAGGGCAGCGTGGGGCTGGGGCCCCAGACAGGTCGTGGAAGTGGGGCCAGACCCTGCAAACTGCCATGGGGCTGGGACTGGAGCCCAAGCGCCTGGCAGGAGCTGGATGATGTTGTTTTGCCTCTTCTCCCCTCTAACCCCCAGCTGGCAGAGTCAGTGGCTGGGAGCTGTTGTAGGGAACCATATCTAGTCCAGCAAATTCCCTGGTTTGGGACTGGTTAGGTCCCAAGGGTGCTGGATAAAAGATGTCCATCCTGTAGAATTTGATCATCCCATGTCCTTTTTTGGGACTGACAGTATTAAAACTTTCCAAGATAATTTATTGGATTTACATTAATACATTGTAATAACCAGGATTAGTTGATAAATGCACCATTTTTATTAAAAGGTAAGGAAACAAGCAAATCTTTGTATTAGGAAGGTGATTTCATGACAAGATTTTTTTTTTTTTTTTTAAGAGGGGGTTATAATCTGGTATGTTGATGATTATATGATTTACCAACAAATAGGAGTATAGTAATAGTGACACTTCCCTTAAAAATCAAACAATTTTTTGTTCTACTTGTTGCTTGTAATTATTTCAATTATGAGTACTTAAGGATAAAATTAGTCTGAAACATGCTACTTTTGTAACGCTGAATTTCTTGTTATATTGTTTGACTTCTACTTTTTTTTTAAATGTCAGTGGTTAATTCTGTGTCTGATTCTTAATCAAACTTTCTCAAATGTAAGGAAGACAAGGGAGGACTTAAACTAAAACAGACGTACAAAAAGCCCTTCCACAAAAATAGTGTTAGATCTGACTGTTGGATTTTTTGTAAAGCAAACAATTAGTACATGATTTGGAACAGATTTCAAAGGATCATGTTAATATCTCCCTAAAAAGTTTAATTCTTTAATAGGCATTAAGCTCAAAGTATCAGTTCATAACAATTGTCTAAAATTAGGAATGGTTATTTTTGGATTACTGTAGCATTTCCCATGCTTTTGAAAGCTGAGGCCTTCCCTGCCACCTCAGGAAAAAGAAACTACAGGATGGACCTCCCTGGTCTTGCTCCCTCAGGATCTGACTGGTCCCGGACAACGGAGTTTTACAGACCAGGAAAGATTTTGAGTCGGGACCAGCCTCTCCACTGGGTTCTTCTCCCTCTCCACTGCTGCCACAGCCTCGTGCCTGAAGCAGCCTTGTGAGCTCCACAGGCCAGCGAGCTGGCAGCTTTGTAGACCTTCGTGATCCCACCAGCTGTGAACTCTGTATCGCCTCCCCCAGCTTCGCTGGCTGCAGGCTCAGCACCCTCCTACCCCTTTTCCTGGCCCCACCCTGGCCATCTTCCCAGGCCTGGTGGCTGTACACTCTGTGCCCCCCTCCCACAGGCTCTGGCGCCCTCTGGTGCCTGGGGTGCTCTAGTCCAGCAACATCTATAGTCCTTCTGGACCACAGGGTCCGGGACCACAAAGTTTCAACCTGTAGTGACATTCACCTTCAATCTTGCCTTCTGTCATGCCTACTGAAAATGATCAGTCACTCAGGCTACATCTACACGGCTGCAGAAAGTCAGCCTAAGGTATGCAACTTCAGCTATATGAATAAAGTCAAGTTACTGCAAGGTCTATGCTGCAGGGGGTCCTTGGGAGATACTCTCCCATCAACTTCCCTTTTCTCCTCTTGTCTGGGATAGTGACGGTAAATCAGAGAGCAATCTGTGATTGATTTAGTACATCTAGTGAAGACTAGAGATGTGAATATGTGGGCGAGAACATGGTTAACTGATGAGCCTGGGTTCTCAGTTACACGCAACCCCCCCCCCCCGCCTTCTTCCCTGCTGCCTATGTATCAGAGGCAGCAGTGGGGGAGGAAGGTGGGAGCCGGTATGTATGGGAACCACTTGTTTTCCCTGCCCTTACTGCTGCCTCTGATACAGGCAGGAGCTAGTATGCACAGGGAGCCGGCTTTTAAGCTGCCTACACACCTGTGCTTCTGCCTCTGATACAGGGGGTGGGGGGGAAGGGAAAAAATGGGAGCTGGTGTTTGCAGGGATCCATCTTAAAAGCTGGCTTCCTGTGAGCACCGGCTCCCACCTCCCTTTTTCCCCCTCTGCGTGTAAATGTGTATCCACTGAAAATTTCAGCTTATACATTTACATGAATAATCACATTTTAACATCCCTAGTAAATACCTGCCAAATCGATTTGTGTCAATTACCACCCCCATAGTGTCGATGTAGCCTCAGAGTGGATTGCATAGATGTTCATAATGCTACTGGTCCTTTCTTACATGCCACGAACAGTAAAATAGTTAAGTAATGTTTGAAGTAATATAGTATCTGATTTAGTATCCATAAAAATAGATGGGTCAGGCTGTCTGCATCATTTAACCTTGAAAATATTACCTGAGTGTGTGTGTTCACAACCATAATAGCTTGAGACTTTTTAAAGCTGAGAGTCTGGAAAATAATTGAGGTCTCTCCCACCTCGCTTGTTCTTTCTCATCTCTCCCAAAGAGAGAGAAGTCTAGGTGAAAAGTTAGCAAATATTGTTTTAGTAAAACTGAATTTTAAGCCATATATTTCTTTCGGCAGTTTTAAAGGGCAGCCTTAAAGTTGATTTCTTGTGAGAAATTTAGCGTGTGTGTAAGTTTGGATCATTTTTTTTAATCAAACATTGGAACACGAGCTGTCTTTCATTACAGTTGACAATCTCCGTTAGAGCTTCTCTTCCCTTCATTTAATCAGTCTATTTAAAAGTAAATCGAATAAGCAGACTGAATCAGATGGTTTTCACTTGATTACATTGAAAATGAAGGGATAGCTTTCAGTTTTGAATGTTTCAACGAAGTCTGCTCTTCTGCTGTAGTAGAAGAAAGACAAGTAGCTCTTTGAAACAATGTCCAATAATCTCCTTAGATAACCCTTCCATAATTTGTTGAAACTTGTTTTGAGGACTCCGTAAAAAAATTTTTTCTTGACTTTTTATTTTGTTTGTTTTGTTTGTTGCCAGTTGTAAAACATACACAGTACTTGCCTGCCTTAACTATTCATACAGTGTTGTCCTGGCTTGGCTTTTTTTATTTGCTTTGCAAACTCATTGGGCAGGGACCACCCTTCACTGTCTGTATGCCTGAAGCAAGTAGATTCTGGGTGATTGATTGGGACTTTTGAGTCCTGCTTTAATATGAACAATGGATTAGAAGTCATTTAACCAAAAAGTCTGATTTATTGAAAGCAAGTAGGAACACTTTCTAAATATATATGTCCAAGACCATCAACTTCTGAATAATTAAAGGTCCTGTTTTTTTGAAAAGCTTAGCCTGTTTGATACACAAAAATATATAAACAAGGCCTCAGTGATGTTGTTGTTTCTTTTCTTACTTGCAGATTTGTAGGCAGACCTGTGCTAACACTTTTTCTGTCCAGCAGCAGAACAAGTGGCGCTATGGTGACCCTTGCTGTATTGTCTACATTCTTCTTATCCTTGGCTTTTGAGGATGGGGACTGAAGATCAGCATCTTCATGTTCCTTCCACTCCCCATCTGCATTTAGGTCCTTTTTTTTTTTTCCCCCCACCTTTCTACTTAGCCAGCTGAGGCTATGCCTAAAACAGTGGTTCTCCACCTTTTCAGACAACTGCACCCTTTTTAGGAGTCTGATTTGTCTTGTTGCATACCCCCAGTTTCACCTTACTTAAAAACTGCTTGCTTACAAAATCATAAATAAAAATACAGAATGTCACACTATTAATGAAAAATTGCTTGCTTCCTCACTTTTATCTGTATGAAATTCTAGTTTGTATTGACTAGATGGGTAGTGCTGTTTATGTAGCTGGTTGTAAGACTAGGCAAATATCCAGATGAGATGATGTCCCACCTGGAAGACTCCTGTGAACACTCAAAGGTTTCCTATCCTGGGTTGAGAACCACTAGAACACTCCTATTCTAAAACATGTTCTCCTTCAGGCCCTGCCTTAAAATTCTCTTCTGTAGTGTCTGCAAAAAAGACAACGGTTAGGTAGTTGTGTTGTGACAATTTCTCTTCTGGTACCTGGTATTATTTCATTGTTTCCTTGTGTTCCTTTTTCAGTTTGATTTGAATCTTGTTTTGCATATATTTTTTTTAGTTATTTGCCTAGACAGCATTTGGGTGTCAGTAAGTATTAAAATGTTGACTGGCAACTACATTTAGCCTTTATGATAAATTTTGTACTTTTGCTAAACTATACATTTAAGCAATTATATGGTTTAAAATACTTTTGAGATTAATTTTTACATTTCTATCACATTAGACAATGGGAAATGATACATTTCTTATGTCCTCAATGATGAAATACTCCTGGTTTGTAGGATGTGTTTGAATAGAAATTGAAATTAAAATAAAAATAAATGCACAAACTGCATCCTAAGTTTTCTTTAAAAATCTTTAATGTACAAAGTAAGAAATGTTTAGCAAAACATGTTTTGCATTTAAAAGTGATTTGTTAAACAAAAGTAATACTTGTAGTTAGTGAACTAAACTCACTGTTTCTGTTCACCGCGTTCATCAAGATTTGAGACGTTCATAGGTCTCATCTCGTTGTCCCTCTTGGGCACTCTTAGCTTTATGGAGCAAGAGCTGTTAATTTTAAAAAGTCTCTGCATACTGCAATTGAATTGTCCATCTGCTTTTGCTCATAGGCATCAGCATTAGTAGCTACTCAGACTATTAGCTATGTTCAGTCAGTAAGTAGCCATAAGAAAGGAGGAGATTATGTCTTCTGGTAGAAAGCGCTCACCTGCACCCATTCCCGTTATTGAGCAAAGTTGGATGGGATGATGACTGTTTCCAAATTGAGTAGAAGAACAGAGAGGTAGGTGTGGAGAAGGAAGACTTCTTTTCTTCCCTGCAAAATCCAGATAACCCCCGATATGTGGGAGAGGGGAACTAGGCGGCAAAGTTTAGCAGTCAACATGTGAAAAGTTTCAGAGGCTGTCTTTATCCAGAACATTGAATTAAAACCTTGTACATGCTGAAGAACTTTCAGTGTCAGGCTACATCTACACTACAGCAGAAAGTAGACTTAAGGTATGCGGCTCTAGCTACATGAGTAATGTAGCTGTAGTCAACATACTTTAAGTCAAGTTGCTGTGGTGGGTCAACGGGAAAACTCTCCCATCTACTTCATTTACTCTTCTTGTCCAGGGTAGAGTAACAGGGTTGACCGAAGAGTGATCTGCGGTCAATTTGGTAAGTCTTCATTAGATTAGCTAAATCAGTTGCCAGTGGATTGATCTCAGAACATTGATTCAGGCTGTAGTGTAGATGTAGCATCAGAGTAAAAGTAGGTTTCTTCTCTTGCTAGTTGAGAGGCTTCACTGATTGATAAGAGAGCAGGTGATCATCAGAACATGAGTATTGTACTTTTTCATGCTGAACAGTTTAAAAAGTAGAAATCAGTTAACCAAATGGCACTGAATTCTGTTTAAATTTTTCTTGAAAAGTAGATTTTTGTCAGTGTAATTGATGTTAATAGTAAATTACTTTTGGGAAGGATTCATATCCTTTTCTGCTGAAACATGATGCTCCATCTTCAATTAATAGTCAGGGCTTAAGGTCTGGTGGAATTCCCTTTTTAAAGTTGTGGTCCGAATAAGGAGCCATGTCCAGAAGACTTTCCCATGAACTTCTGAGGGAATAATGGTAGAGGGTGGGAAGATGTAGAGAACAGACATAAATTTCAGATATCCAAGGTTGAATTCTTGCTGATACAAATGGCTTCAGTTTTCTAGATTTACTTTCTCTTTGTTTACTTCCTTCTATTTCTCTGTATTGTTATGAATAAATATCTGTCTAAAATTCCTGCAATCCTCTCCTTAGAGTTCTCTGCAAGATTGGGGTCAGAGGTTTTAATAAACTTACTGGGTTTGTGAAAAATCAATGATCTGTAAAATCTCAAAATATCATTTAGTGTACATTTCAAATACATAAAATAGTTTAGTGTGCTGGATTCGTATTTTTAATCTAATGAAGACAAACTTTAATAGTTCTAAAATATTTTTTAAAATAATTGTTACATAGTCACTTTAAGATGAAAGTGTAGGTATATAATATCCTGGAGGTGGTTTTGTTATCTTAAAGGAAGACTGATTTCTTTTAAAATTTTAACTGTTCCATGTGAAAAAACATGAAAATGGGATTTGTCTCATTAACTTCTATTTGTTATCTGGTCCACAGTATTAATTGAAATATACTGTTGCTGTTTCTTTGCCCCCTAGAATCTTAATCTATTGTAATGGCTGTAATTAATCATTTGCTGCATTTTTATAGGGTAATATCATAAGCATTAAAGTGCTGTTCCGCAAAAGAATTGTTAAAATATACTCTACATTATATAAATGCAAGTTCAGCAATAGTTGTATACTATAAAGTGGCTACTCAGCAAGCATAAAACTATACCTATAACAGTTCTATAGTAGAATAGGAACGGTTATACAATCCTAGTCCTGATTTTTGTATTTCTGTAAAATTTGCAAGAGAAAAGCCAGAAATTTTGCACGGGCACACTTATGCCATTTTCTTCTCTTATTTTAGATAATAAAGGATGGAATCTAGTTGGATAACTTGTAAATTACTTCTGGAGAGAATCTCTTTCCCTACATGGTCCTTTTTATGTTGCTGTGGCAGCACTGAAGGGACCATAAGAGTCCTGAATCTGGCGCGGGATCTTTCTTTTGAGGCACATCTCAGCACAAAATCTTCTTTAAAAAAAATCTAAAAGTGATCCAGATCCTCACTTCGTGTAAATCAACATGGCTTCATTGAATTCAATGGAGCCATGTCACTTCATATCAGACAAGAATCTGGCCCAGTATGTCACTTGCATTCAAACATGCATTTTTTTTCTTGTAAGCCCAAAGCATTCAAAAATTTCACCTCCATTTAAAAACTGGTTCATGAGCCTAGTTTTATATTTTTGGGAACCTATAAATTGTTTTTCTAACTACAAGCATGGTAAACTGCTCAAACTCCCATGCAGCATTTATAAAAGTTTTTATTAGGGATGTAAAATTTCAATTATTTGGCTAATCGTTTGCATCAACTATTTGATTAGTCGTTAAGGGCGCTTCTGGGTAACAGCAGCCCCAGGGTTGTTAAGAAGGTCATGTGAGACAGTGTCAAATGTTTTACTAATGTCTAGTCTTACCAGTCTACCTCTTCCCCTTATCCTCAAGGCTTCATATCCTATCAAAGAAAGCTATCAGATTGGTTTGACATGATTTGTTCTTTACAAATCCATGCTGGCTGTTACCTGTCACCTTATTATCTTGAGATGTTTGCGGATGCATTCCTTAATTGCTTGCTCCATTATTTTAAACTGACTGGTCTGTAGTTTCCTGGGTTGTTCTTATTTCCCTTTTTATAGATGGGCACTATATTTTCCCTTTTCCAGTCTTCTGGAATCTCTCCCGACTTCCATGACTTTTCAAAGGTACCATCTAGATGTTTCATCAGTCTTTAAGTGTTTCCTGATTCTTTGTTGTTTGCTAATTAATGGTTCTTATCTGCTCCCTTTGACTATCTAGTCTTTAGGTGCTTATAGACATGGCTTTCCCTTGATATATTTTTTTACCCACTGTCTTTTCTTGTCCCCCCCCACCCCCAATTTTCCCTTCTTCTACCTCCCCCACCCCCCGTCTCCCCTATTTATTTTGGTCCTAGACAGCCAACATTCTGGTCATCTGTTTGTATAGCTTATTTCAAGTTAAGCTCTGCTGTGTAGATGCACCCTTAAAAATCATATGTGATTTCATACAACACCCTTCTTTTGGTTGCTGTTAAATTAATTTGGCCTCACTTGCAAGTTCCTGTGTCTGCAGTTCAATCTGCTTTTCCAGCCTCTTGTAGAGTCATGATTCTTTAGAAATGTCTAATTTCCTCACTCCTGCAGCTGAAACACATGTTCCTTTCTGTCTTTCATGAGCTAGCATTTTAGAGGATCTGTTGAAATTTGAAGGGTAACATCACAGGTAGGGTATGGTAAGTGATACTGTGCAGACCAAGACAGTCTAGCTTGAATGTGGTGTCCTGTTATATAGCACCCTCTAATGGCAGATGCTCTGCATCAATGGTTCTCAACCAGGGATACATGAAACCCTAGAGGTACACAAAGGTCTTCAGGAGATATATCATCCAATCAAAATATTTGCCTAGTGTTACAGTAGGCTACATAAAAAGCACAAATCAAGTCAGTACAAACCAAAATTTCATACAGGCAATGACTTGTTTATACTGCTCTTTATACTCACTGAAATGCAAATACAACATTTATATTCCATTTGATTTAATTTATAATATGGTAAAAATGAGAAAGTAAGCAATTTTTCAGTAATAGTGTGCCATGTCACTTATATTTTTTGTCTGATTTTGTAAGCAAGTAGTAGGAATGTCAACGAGTAGTCAACTAGATGATGAACCGATAAGCCTAGGCAGGGGCCAGGGTCTGAGTTCCCTGTGGACAGAGGCTGGTCCCCAGCAGCAGACCCTGTTCTTGTGGGATCCAAGCTCCCCGTGGACAGAGGCTGAAACAGCCTCTGTCCTTGGGAGCTTGGACCCACCGTGGATGGGCTGCTGCTGGTGCAGCCTCTCTGTCCGTGGCCAGTTTGGGCTGCTGTGGACAGAAGCTGCTTCGTGGCAGTTTTCCCCCGCTCTCTCCTCTCCCCCCCTCCCCCCAGCAGCCTCTGTCCACAGGGAGGTTGGATCCCTGCAGACAGGGGCTGCTGCCACCGTGCGCTGCTGCCTCTGTATTAGAGGCGGCAGCATGGGGTGGCAGGCAGCCAGTCCCTGAGGAGAGCTGGTTTTTAAACTGGTGTCCCTTGTGGACTGGCTCCCGCCTTGGTTGATACAGAGGCAGTTGTATGGGGTGGCTGGGTGCTCCCCAGGCATGGGGGCAGAGTGCACTGGAATAGAATAGTCGACTAACCACTCATGAATTCTAAGTGGTTAGTTGACTGTTTTATTACTGGCTATCTAACATCCCTAACAAGTTGTTCTTAAGTGAAATTATGAGAAACTCGAGGTTGAGAGAGTCTGGTTTGTCTCCTGAAAAGGATAAAATAGTCTGGAAAGGTTGAGAGCCACTGGTCTGAATTTTGCAACTGTCAGTTTAGAAGGCTCATCACTTATTTATATCCTTGTGTAAAAAAGGATAAAGACAAGATTATTTTACCTGTGAATGAATGCTTTCTTGAGGCAGTCAGGGATAGCTAGTGATTCCTTCTAGTGTATCAAAGGCTGACGAGGCAACTGGTAAACCTTAACAGGATTTGTATGTTCTTTTACTCACCTATGACCAAAATCTTTTGTTTGATCTCAGTGCGAAGGTATGCCAGCTGAGATGGAAGAGAAAAGATAAATGGCTTGTGCAGAAACATCTTTTTGGGTTATAAAAATTGTATTTTTAAATTTGTAGGCAGTTTCCAGTTAAATCTCTGGGAGTGTGAATAATCCACTGAACTCCACTGGAGGGGCAAGGGAAAAAACAGGCCAAAGATGACACATCTGACCCACAGCGAGGCTTACAGAATAATGCTGTCTCAGACTTTGATTGCAAGGGCTATAGCACTTTTATCACATGCTTGGGTCATGGTAAATACCTCAGTGGAGAGGGACTATTCACAGAAATTGGAAGGTATTGCTCACTCTTTGTGAAACTGCCCTAGAATAGACTATTCCAAATGTTGTCATACTTCAGGTGACTGCAGCAGTATACATTCTTGGTACCTTATTTGGCCTAGTGCAAATCTCAACCTTATCAGACGAAACTGCACAAATCCAAGTTCAACAAACTGAGGTCTGACACATCTGTGCTCAGCAGGGCACTTCTGTCAGTCAGACCCCAGATTTAATGGTGCATAGTCTGAGAGCTATGTACACAGTATACCAGTTCTTCTAGAGAGATGGTCCCCGTGGGTGCACCACATTAGGTTGGTGAGCCGCCACTGAACCCATTCTCTGGAGTCTTCAGACCAGTGTCCTTGGGGCTGTGCATGTGCGCGCCTCTTGCTGCACACTCTTGTGTAGGCATCGCGCATGTGCGAGCTCCCTCCAATTCTATCACCTCCGATCACAGACTGAGTTTGGCAGTGTTCCCAATCTCGTTACACATTTTAGATAAGTAAATCAGTTCTTCCCCAGTTTTACCTGTTCTTCCTGTAAAGATCCATTACCTGTATTGGGTGGACATGCTTAATGTGTTGCTGCTTGGGTGAGGTTCTTGTCTCACAAAAATGCCCTCATTGTGCAAAATTGAAGGCCAGAGTGCGGTGTGACAGATCTATGCCTCAAGCTGATTTTACTTGAAAAATCCCTAAAACTAGTCTCAGACCTGGGCCAGCAATCTGATAAGCCCCAGGCACAAAAGGGCAACAATTCTGCAAAAAAGCACCCCTCCTCATTGCCTCAGGACACTTCAGAACCCAAATGATTGTCTCTGGCACATACAGTCCCCAGGGTGACTCCAGCACCATGTCTCAGTAGTTACAATGCACCGAGCATGTCCAGCACCATCATAAGAGCGGCAAATACAAAGTCCCACTCTATGGCCACAGGCTTGAAGTTGCCTGATTCTAGTGTCACGGCAGTGACCAACACCGACATTGCATTGACAGCACAGCAACTACCTCCGATGCTGAGCACATCATCTGGCACCGCCATCGGCACCGACACTTTCACCTGGCTGCTCGGTGCCAAGACATCACTCGGCACTGGAAGTTGCATCAGTGCAGCTGACCATGGCACCGTCCACAGCGGCGTAGCTATATACACAACATTGGTCTCCTCAACTTTCAATTTGCCTTTTCTCGGCACCGACATTTCTCCCGGTACCTTGGCACCGACACTGTATGTTTTCTAGTGACTCGGATGAGGAGGTGGATGTGATGTTTTCACCTAACAACTCCCTCCCACAGATTATTCTGTGTACTTGGCCAGGACTCATCCTCCAGGCACTGTGACATGCCACCTTGGTACAGCAGCCCATGGGTACCACCTCCCATGCCCTATTCACAGTGGCAGTATTGGAATCCCTGGCAGCCTCGATGTAAACACTACCATTCATGTAAACGTGTTTTTGTGCCTCAACACTCTCCTCCACCACAATTCCTGTCACCTCAATGACAGCATGCAATATAGGGGGACCAGTCTGACCCCTCACCAGACACATCACCTGACACTAATGAATTGTCTTCTCCGGATGAAGCAGTGATGCCTCCCCGACTCACCACAGCAGACGATTTTTCACATTTCCAAGACCTCTTTTAAATATGTCTCAGCTGAACTCAATATTCCCATATAGGAGGTGTCGGAGAACTATTATAAGCTGACTGATATTTTACTGACCCCTATGACTTCCAAGACAGCCCTTTCAATTAACCCAGCCAGCCACTATGGAACCAGCAAAAACAATCTGGCTAACACCAGCAACTGCCACCCAACATGCAAGCAAGCAGACGAAAAATAGTATGTTCCCGCTAAGGGATCAGAATTTCTTTTTATGCACCCTGTGCCTAATTCTTTGGTGGATGCACCACATCAAAAGACTAAGCAACAGCACTTTAGATCCACCCTCTCTGATCGTGACAGCAAGTGGTCACAGATGATCCCTCGGGGGTGCTTCCCGGGGTGCTGACACAGCCCCTGCCACTCACCTTCCTGCTTTCTGGAGCTTCTCACCACCTGGTCCTGCTGGGCCAGCTCTACTAGTCTCCCCCAGCCAAGGCCCTGAGCTGAGATCCCTGCCCCCACTGAGAAGCAGTATGGAAACTAAACCTTTTCAGGTCCAAGGAGAATGCAGTTTAGGGCCCAGCTTCCTGGGATACCACTCCCCAAATCAGATCAGACCCCTAAGAATTAGGTAAGCTATCTTTAACAATGAAAGGGTGAATGTACACACTGGTTGCCCTTCCAGGTAACAATGGTTTACACTGGGTTTGATTAAAAAATAAAAATGATTTTATTAAGTAGAAGCAGTAGGATTTAAGTGGTAATAAGAGAGAACAGGTAGAACAAAGTAGGTTACAAATCAAAAGAAACAAACACTTGGCTAATTTTCAGTACAGATTTACTCAAACTCACCCTAAAACCTCTTTTCCAGCTGCCCCTCCAGTCCAAGGCTTTCTCTCCACCCTGGGCTCTTTGGCTGCTTTCCTTGAGGTGCAGCCCAGCCAAAAGACCAAGGCCTCTGCTTTCCTATTCTTCTTGTTAAAGAATTGAGGCTACTCCCTACCAACAAAGAGATTGTTTAACAGTTGCTCTTCATGAGGGTAACACCCTCCATGTCC
This sequence comes from Pelochelys cantorii, assembly GCA_032595735.1. NCBI lineage: Eukaryota > Metazoa > Chordata > Testudines > Trionychidae > Pelochelys > Pelochelys cantorii. The sequence continues at coordinate 190,321,707 of CM064327.1, forward strand.
CTTATTCACACATTTGAAACCCACAAAGCATTCCCCACTCCATATGTCTAATTTTACATACACAAATGATACATGCATCAAAGTAAGATAAACAGAACCAGCGGATCATGACATGAAGATTGATGGGTTATACAAAATAATTCGCTCAAAGCACCTTTGAGTTATGTATATTCATATCTATAAGTCCATTTCATAAAGCATGGAGGGGAGTGTCCATCACAGGGACTACATGATGATTTAAACTGACCATTTGTGAATTAAATAATTTCAAAGGTACTCGCAACTGTCCTTAAAACATCTTTTGTGATGATCTTGTCCAGAAGAGATATTAGCTATGTGTTTCACATTATTTTACCCAAAGGAGTTGAACCTGGAAAATGTAATGGTCGTCTGTCAAATCAAAGTGGAGGAGTTGTTTCAACAACCTTATAAAATGCTTTAGATAATATACATGATGCTCTTCAGTTTGAAAATGGGTATAGTACAACGATGCTGTGATCAAGGGGGGAGGGGGACAGGTAATATCCTTTCCTGGATATTCTAGCCATTCAGTTAACTAAAGTCTCTTGCAGGCATACCTGCTACACTCAAAGTGCTAGAATGGGGAACAGCCTTGACAAATGCTGGACAGATGGAAACTCCCAAACTAATTCCAGTTGGTTCTGATGAGAACTGGTGCCTTTGATTATTTTGGGGGAGTAGATGGTAAAGATTCTTCATTGTACTAAACTCCACAGCTTTGTTACAATGTACTAAAGTCTGTAGCTCTGTTACACAGCTTCTGCTTGCTTGCTACTTGGAGAAGACCAGATCTGTGAGCAGAGGAATGACCCATTTCCTGAAATCCTCTCTAGTTGTATCTGCCTGTGCAGTGGCAGGCATACTGAATTAGATTTCTTTGCAGAGCTTTACTGAAGAAAATTCCAAACTTTGTATTTCAGAACTTTGGTGAACAATTTGGCTCAGTCAGTAATGTGCCTATCAAATTCTCCCTGGGGCCTCTTAGGAAAACATTTGCCTTTTGGGGAGAGTACTCTTATGGGTACAAGCTGCTGCAGACATCTGTAAGCTTCAAAAAGAGAGTTAGACCAAGGAAGCCTTAGCCCAGTCAACCTAAGGTTGCCTCTTCTGTCCTCTCACTCCACTCAGAGGCAGGCAGCTTTAGAATAATTGACTTAGGGACCAACAGCTCTCCTCCCATGTATGTGAACAGAATGAAACCAGTGGGGCAGCTAATCAGATGAAAAATCACATCTAAGTGCTAAGACTGTGTCTCAGCAGCCATTGACAGTGGAGGGTCTACTGTGTCTTCTTGAGATGTGATGGAAGGCACTGGGCACAGTAAAGATGCTGCCAATGCCAAAGAATGCGGTAAGATTCCTTGCTCTGTCCACTGGTCCTTCCCTAGTCCTCCTATAGTAGGGCCCACCAGGGATAACTCCTGATACCACAGGCTTAGCCTCCCAAGGAAATGCAAACCAATAATGAGCTCATACTGTAAAAAGAAAAAAAAAAGGGGGGGGTAGGGTGGGAAGCCTACGGAGATTCCATTTTTGAACCCCAGTACTTTCCATGAGAGACCCGTAATGGGTTCCTGTGCAGAGAGAAGACAAGAAGCCCAACCTCTTTGAGGATAGAGTGACTGATTAAATGTCTGAAATACATTTTAAGCAATATCTGAGCTCAGTTTTGCTTCTCTTTGAAGCAGAATCACTGGGACAAACTCCCAAAGGGGATATCCATAAAATCAGCACTGGTTCCCTGTCTTGTCTTCATAGAATGCATTGTGATATATTAATGCAGAAAAGACTAGGCCAAAGATCTGTTTTTGATGTGTGCATGTAGGTTGCTAAAAAAAGGAAATTCTTCCTCTGTAGGCCAGCAAGCCCAGTTGCTTGGATTACAGTTAAGAGATCAAACAATATATAATTAAGGCCAAACAGGGGGTCCTCTATATACGCTGGAGTTCTGTTCTTGAAAATGGTGAAGGATGCCAAAGAATTTTTCCCTATAAGAAATAATGGAAAGGGGAAGGGTGATGCGTTCACAGCATTGCCATACTCGCCTATGACAATGCTCTTTTCACCTAAACAGTGTACCTTTTAAAAATGACAGGTGTTATAGTTCACATTTTACACATAAAATAATGTAGAATCCTATTCACTTCGTTCAAGCACATAACATTTTAATACATTATAGTAGTATAATTGACACTGTACTACAGTGTATTAAACTTAGGTACGGCTTGCAGTTGGGTTTTCTGGGGCTGGCTTTTCCATGGCTAGGGATTTTATCAATGTCTGCTCTCCTATATGAAACTTTGAATGATAGATCTTCCTGCAGCAAGCACTGCATTGTTGAGAGTCCTAGAGATGGGAAGACCATTCATGAAATGCTCTGTAGGATTTCCGTCATCTCATCCAGCAATTCAAAGAAATGGGAGAGATGCTTTATTGTGGGACTCCAGGCTTCCTGTCATGTGTCACTGTTGTCCTCATCCTTGCTTTCTTCAGATCAGTCAGTTCCTCATTTGTCAGTTCCCCAACATGCGACTTCAGCTACTCCTGTAAATTCTCCTCCCCCTCCTCAAAGTCAGCATCTTCCTGTCAACCTGACAATTTCTTGCTTGAGAGCAGGAACGGCATCAAATCCCACTAAGCAGTGGATGGCATTCAGCTATGAACAGCACCATTGCAACGTGATCTCTTCCCATGACGTGTCAATGTTTTCCACACTGTTCAAGATGTTGAAGGACTTCCAAAACTCCTTTTCACTGGGCTCTCCTTCACTTGCCGTCATCTTAATCAGCATGGAGATCGCCCTCTGTGGATAATAAGCATTGTCTGTGGCTGGTGGACACCAGTATTGTACTGCACAATAGGGGAATGTCTTCCAAGTCCCTAGAGAGTTATTGGGCTGTTACTCTAGATGCTATGGTAGGCAATCATGCTGTAATATTCAGATTGTTTCCAACAGCTTCTGCCAGTGTTCGTGCTTCACTATCACCTCACTCTCCTTCCTGCCACAGCTCACCATGGGATAAAACAGGAGAGGGCAGCCCAGATATAAAACGACAAGCAGGCAGAGTGAGAGCGCTTTTTTGGCTCCCTGTTTAATTATTTAAAGCTGGGAGGGGTTGCAACTGCTTTGGAGGATTAGGTCATAATTCAAAATAATCTGGAGAAATGGTATGAGGTAAATAGGAAGAAGTTTAAGAAGGAAAATGCAAAGTACTCCACTTGGGAAGGAACAATCAGTTTCACACATACAGAATAAGAAGTGACTGTCTAGAAAGGAGTACTGCAGAAAGTTACCTAGGGGTCTTAGTGGACCACAAGCTAAATATGAGTCAACAGTGTGATGCTGTTGCAAAAAAAAGCAAACATAATTCTGAGATGCATTAATAGGAGTGTTGTGATCAAAAGACGAGAAATCATTCTTCCGCTCTACTGTGCGCTGATCAGGCCTCAGTTGGAGTATTGTGTCCAGTTCTGGGCACCACATTTCAAGAAAGATGTGGAGAAATTGGAGACAGTCCAGAGAAGAGCAACAAGAATGATTAAAGGTCTGGAAAACATGACCTATGAAGGAAGACTGAAAGAATTGGGCTTGTTTAGGTCGGAAAAGAGAAGACTGAAAGGGGACAAGATAGCAGTTTTCAGATATCTAAAAGGGTGTCAAAAGGTTGAGGGAGAAAAATTGTTCTCCTTGGCCTCTGAGGATAGGACAAGAAACAATGGGCTTAAACTGCAGCAAGGGAAGTTTAGGCTGGACATTAGGAAAAACTTCCTAACTGTCAGAGTGGTTAAATTTCTTAACAAATTGCCTAGGGAGGTTGTGGAATCTCCATCTCTGGAGATATTTAAGAGCAGGTTAGATAGACATCTATCAGAGATGGTCTAGACCAGGGCTACTCAACTGGAAGCCCTGGGGGCCACAATGATACCTACAGCACATGCCGAGGTCCGCAACTTAAGCGCGGTTGTACCTATATGCAAATACCTTCTTTGATACTGACGGGCATGAATACAAAGATTAAAGCTGCATGTTGAGTAGCCCAGATGGTACTGGGTCCTGCCATGAGGGTAGGGCACTGGACTCGATGGCCTCTTGAGGTCCCTTCCACTTGTGTGTGTAGTGTTCTATGATTTTTAGCCCCTCACCATTGTGTACTGGTTCATATTCAGCCTGGTGTCGCTGTTGACAATACACTGCTGTCTTTGCTTCTGGTCAGGGTCTTGGGTGTTTCTAGTTTCTCTGAAAGTGGCCTCCTTATTATATAGGACTTGAGCTCCCTTCTCTGGGCATAAAAGCTGTCGTTGACATCAGAATAACATTAACAAAAATTAAAACTTTGATGTGCTCCACATGTTTTCACACATATTGCAAACATTGTCTTGTCTCAACTGGAACAAATCTTAGAGCTGAAATAGTGCTTTCTGAAAAAGATAACAGGACACATCTGTTTCTCTTTTTCACGAAGACTTTGTCTTGAGATCCGATGCTCAGACAGATCAGTTTCCAGCTCTCGTAGTACTATAGTGAGAAACTTTATTGCAGTCTGAAGCTATTCATGGAGTTGCTGGAAAAATAAATGTGCAATTCTGGCACTTACCAGATACTGTAAAAAGAAATACAGATCACATGGCAAAATGAGATTCTGACAGTAGTGTTCCCTATAAGCTGTATGCTTATGCAGCCACTCAGGAGAGATTCAGATGCTGCCCAGCTGATTAGTAGAGCACCTACATCTAGATTTCTTGTTTTTACTAATGGTGCACATTTGCATATGCCTCGGTGCACATAAATGTATTCTGCACATTGATGGAAAAGATTAGAGGGAACATTGCCTGAAAGTACAAGAGAGAATAACACTGTTTACACTACAGAGCTGCAGATATACAGCTACATTGTTGTGATGCTGCTAGTACAGATGCTTTAAGCTGGCAGAAGAGAGTTCTCCCATCAAATTACTCTAGCTTCCACATGCAGTGGTAGCTATGTTGGTAAGAGCTTTTTCCGGCGACATAGCATTGTCCACACCAGCACTTAGGTCTGTGTAACATCTCTCAGGGTTGTGACTTATTCACAGGGCTTGACAAATAATGTAATCTACTCGCCTGTGGCAAATAGATTAGAACCCGGAAGAGCCGGCGCAGAGTGATCTGCGCATGTGCAGAACGCAGAACCGCGTGAAACCGCGCGGCTGGCGAGTGGGGCTCGCCGCTGCTTGGCGAGCCCTGCTTATTCACACCTCTGAGAAACATAATTTGTACTCTAAGCTGTATCATGTACATTGCCTGAGTAGTAGCTTGAATAAATCATGGTGATGAGTTGAGGTTAGTAGTGGTCTTCATTTGCCTCGGCACAATCTACATGAGTTTCACTCAGTGTTGTCTGGAGTTAGACCCTAGTTTTGGGGCAGATGGCTGCATCTTTGGTCAAATTAAATCACCAGACATTGCCTGGAGTAATATTTGATACGGATGTTAAATTTAGATTATTCGATTAGTTGATAAGGGCATCTCCACCTTTGACGTATAGCAACAGCCCCAGGGTGAAAACGCTGCAGGGATCACGGGGCCAGCTGGGGACTCAAGCTCCCTGTGGCGTTTCAAAGCGGCTTATGGGGTGGTAGACCTGGGCCAAGCACAGCAGAGTTAGTTAAGACATTGTCTAAAGACAGAGAGACAATATCTAGGGAAGGGTGGAGGCAGCATAGAAAACAGTGAAGTGGGCTAGAGAGAAAAAGGCAAGACATTATTCAGCATAGGGATGTTAATATTTGTTGTTAAACATTTATCCACTGAAAATTTCAGTGGGTACATGTTTACGCATGGAAGAGGAGGCCCCTCTCTGGAAGCCGGTATGCTCAGGGAACTGGCTCAAAAGCTGGCTCCCCACGCATAGTGGCTCTCGCCTGCCTCCCTATGCTGCTGCCTTTGTATCAGCAACATGAGGGAAGGGGGTGGCTCCTGGGTGGCTCAGGCTCATCAGTTAACTGTTTACACTATAAAAACAACAAGTCCTGTGGCACCTTATAGACTAACAGATTTATTGGAGCATGCCTCTGACAAAGTGGGTCTTTGCCCCCGAAAGCTTATGTTCCAAGAACTCTGTTAGTCTATAAGGTGCCACAGGACTTCTCGTTGTTTTTGCAGATTCAGACTAACACGGCTACCCCTCTGATACTTGTTTACACTGTGACATCTTTATTCAGCATACATAGCTTCCTATAGTCCCCTACGCTTTTGCTATAGAAAAATTGTCAGCTTCTGGGTGTAAAAGAGACTCTATCTGGGAATTTTGAAGAAATTATTTCCCTGGGTAAAAAAGGAAAATGGGTCAAGTGTATGGAGTGCAAGAAGATGGTGCAGGACTTAGCTGTACCAATGACACTTCATAAGGAAAATTGCTTATTAGGTGAAAATGATGTGAGTGAAGACGTGGATATGTCTGAAGAACTATATGAATCAACTTTGCAATGGAGTAACTTCTAGTATGTGTGATTTTTTTTTTTTTTTTTTTTTAAAGTAAATTACCAAGCTAATCCTTATGGCTTGTTTAATAGGTTAACTAGGTCTAGAATCACTCAACTGTACAGTACAGAAAGCTTTAATAAGAGAAATACAGAATTGCCATCTGCTACTGAGTGTCATTTTCTTATTTTGTATTATATACTTGCCTCTTACTTTGGAACATTATGGTTACAGAGCATAATGGTTATGTTATGAGTCTATTCCCTATTTACTTCAGCATAACTCAGCTTTCCCAAAGGAACCCCGTCCTATACTTTTGGTGAGATTTCTGATAGCCATAGTTGCTAGGAAAGTTCATTCCAAAGTCTTGGACTACCCTAGAGAAGATCCTATGTCCTAAAGCACAGAAGAGCTTTACTTTTATATCAGAGAGAAGACTATTTATTGTCCTTCTGTAGATATAAAGTCTATAAAACTTCAGTTAAAATCACATTTATTATGCTTCCTGAGTGATTGTGGCATAGGAGAAAGACACTCCTATACATTCCCCTTGCACACCTTGAGGGAGGAGGTCCAGACTAGTAGATTTTGTGTGCTCCAGCTGTATGGGGAGATGGTAGGGGGACTGGAGCACTAGTGCGTGTTCCCCACTCAGGTGGGAGTCCTGAGCCTTGGAGGCCAGATCCAAGCAAACTGGGAGCTGCATCCAGCCCCAGGGCCTTTAGGTTCTCCACCCTTGATCTAGATCAGTGTTTCTCAACCCCCCCCCTTTTTTTTTAAATAAAGTACCCCTTAAAAAAATAAGTACACCCAGTACCTACAGTTTCCAGACACACACTTTTTTTTAACCATTGCAACATATTTGTTTAAACAACTTAATCGTAGCTGGGCGGGCGATGAAATTTTTGGGTGTAAAAAGTACAAAAATAATAAAGCCCTGTAAAACTTAAAACAAAAATTCAGTTTTCTCCAAATTTCAGTTGTGGTGTTGTACCCCCCCCCCCCCGACTTCTCTCAAGTACCCCTAAGGGTACTCGTACCGCTGATTGAGAAACACTGATCTAGATCACCCCGATAGATGTCTATCTAACCTGCCTTTAAATATCTCCAGTAATGGAGATTCCACAACCTCCCTAGGCAATTTATTAAGAAATTTAACCACCCTCACAGGAAGTTTTCCCTAATGTCCAATGTAAACCTCCCTTGCTGCAGTTTAAGCCCATTGCTGCTTGTCCTATCCTCAGAGGCCAAGGAGAACAATTTTTCTCCCTCCTCTTTGTAACACCCTTTTATATCCTTGAAAACTGCTATCATGTCCCCTCTCAGTCTTCTCTTTTCTGAACTGAACAAGCCCAATTCTTTCAGTCTTCCCTCATAGGTCATGTTTTCTAGACCTTAATTTTTGTTGCTCTTCTCTGGACTGTCACCAGTTTCTCTACATTTTTCTTGAAATGTGCCCAGAACAGGACACAACACTTCAACTGAGGCCAAATCAGGGCAGCATAGAGCAGAAGAATGACTTCTCATGTCTTTATCACAACACTCCTAATAATGCATCCCAGAATTGTGTGTGCCTTTTTTGCAACACTGTCACATTTCTGACTCATATTTAGTTTGTGGTTCGCTATGACCCCTAGATACCTTTCTGCAGTATTCCTTCCTAGAGAGTCACTTCCCATTCTCTGTGTGAAACTGTTCTTTCCTAAATGGAGTACTTTGCATTTGTCCTTATTATACTTCATCCTATTTACCTCAGACCATTTCTCCAGTTTGTCCAGATCATTTTAAATTTTGACCCTATCCTCCAAAGCATTTGCAGCCCCTCCCAGCTTGGTATCATCTGCAAACTTAATAAGCGTACTCTCTATGCCAACATCTAAATGGTTGATGAATATATTGAACAGAACTGTTCCCAAAACAGACTCCTGTGGAACCCTACTTGTTATGCTCTTCCGGCATGACTGTGAACCATTAATTAATTATGCACCCACTTTATAATAGCCCCATCTAGGTTCTGTTTCCCTAGTTTATTGATAAGAAGGTCATGTGAGACCATATCAAATGCTTTACTAAAGTGTAGGTATACCATGTCCACCACTTCTCCCTTATCCGCAACACTTGTCATCCTATCAAAGAAAGCTGTCAGATGGGTTTACCATGATTTACAAATCCATGCTGCCTGTTACCTGTCACCTTATTATCTTCCAGATGTTTGCAGATGAATTCCTTAATTATTTGCTCCAGTATCTTCCCTGGCACGGAAGTTAAACTGACAGGTCTGTAGTTTCCTGGGTGGCTCTTATTTCCCTTTTTATAGACGGGCACTATATTTGCCAGTCTTTTGGAATCTCTTTTCCAGTCTTCTGGAATCTCTCCCAACTTCCATGACTTTTTTCAAAGATGATAGCTAAAGGCTCAGATACCTCCTCTATCAGCTCCTTGAGTATTCTAGGATGCATTTCATCAGGCCCTGGTTACTTTCAGACATCTAACTTTTCTAAGTACTTTTTAACTTGTTCATTTTTTTTATTTTAGATTCTAAAGCTACCCTGTTTTCACGAACATTCACCATGTTAGGCATCCCATCACCATCAATCTTCTTGGTGAAAACTGAAACAAAGAAGACATTCAGCACCTCTGTCATTTCCAAGTTTCCTGTTATTGTTTCTCCCTCTTCACTGGGAAATGGGCCTATCCTGTCCTTGGTCTTCCTCTTGCTTCGAATACATTTGTAGAATGTTATCTTGTTACCCTTTATGTCTCTAGCAAGAGTGAATTCATTTTGGGATTTTTGCCTTTCTAATCTTGCCCCTGCATCCTTGCATTATTTGCTTATATTCATCCTTTGTAATCTGATCTAGTTTCCACTTTTTATATGACTTTTTAAAGATTTTTAGATCGTGTACGATCTCCTGGTTAAGCCAAGGTGGTCTCCAGCCATACTTTGTCTTTCCTGCACAGTGGTATAGTTTGCTTTTGGGCCCTTACTAATGTCCCTTTGAAAAACTGCCAGCTCTCTTCAGTTGTTTTGTTTCCCGTGATACCTTTGAGTTTACCAATTCTTTGAGTTTACTAAAATTTGGCTTCCTGAAATCCATTGTCTCTATTTCACTGTTCTCCCTTCTACCATTCCTTAGAATTATGAACTCTGATTCCATGATCACTTTCACCGAAGCTGCCTTCTTCTTCTTTCAAATTTTCAATCAGTTCCTCTCTAATTGTTAAAATCAGTCTAGAACAGCTTCTCCCCACTAGCTTTTTCAACTTTCTGAATTGTCTCCAGTGCAGTCCAAGAATTTATTGGATGATGTGTGCTTTACTGTGTTAGTTTCCTAACGTATGTCTAGATAGTTGAAATCCCCCATCACCACCAAATACCATGCTTTGGATGATTTTGTTAGTTGTTCTTAAAAGCCTCATCCACCTCTTCTGGCTGGGTAGGTGGTCTGTAATAGACTCCTAGCTTGACATCACCCTTGTTTTTTACCCCTTTTAACCTAATCCAGAGGCTCTCCAGAAATCTCCTATGTCCATCTCAACCTTAGTTCAAGTGTATATATTTTCCAAAATTAGTACCTTTTTATATTTTCTGTGCGGAAATGCATTCTTTCTCTTTGGAAGAGTTTTAAGATAATTCAAAAGTTATTTTTGTTCTGGAATAAGAACTTTCACACAGGAAATATGCCAATATCACTACACTGGATTCTGTTTATTAACAATTTCGAGCAAAAAGTTGCAATTATCTGGAAATTGCCAATAAAAGAAGGCTGGTTGGGGCTACAGCTTGGGAAATGTTGGGACATACCTTTTCTGTCCGCATCTCTCCAAAGTGGCATGCGACCACTGCTCAGCATGTCTCACCACTTCCTTCTATGCCTTGAGGACAGCAAACCTGACTATAGGTAGAACACGGCAAATCCATAGCTCATTTTTATGGATGCAGATATAAATTTTGTATCTGCACAGGACTCTGCCTGTAGGGTTGCAACCAGGGTAGGAAGCACTGGGAGATGCAGAATCTGGGATCTTCATGCCAGGGCAGTACACAGCCTGGAGAGCACTGTTCCGATGTGGGCTCCCGGGATTTCAACTCTCCATAGAAAGTACTGGCATCTGGATTACAGCTCCCCTTGCTGCTGCTGTACAGCCACAGCCTCCCTTCCCTGCCTGCAACACTAGGACTTTGATGAGTGATCACCCCCAGCTGCTGCAGCTCCATGCACAGCGGACCTGAGCCACTAAGCGGGGTTATTAGGCAGCTATGGAGGAACCTTAGTTATGGATCCATTTCTGGCAAATGTTACCATTAAGTTGTTGATCCTGTTTAATAATTATCCAAATATTAACTACATATAGGTTTAACAATGCCAATGTAATGGAACTTTCTCATACAGAGAGAACCTTGTGTTGATTTCCAAGAATCTCAAGATCCCAGTAGAGCATGCAAATGCTTGAAACACTACAGTAACAGAGCTATCATCATGCTGTTGTGACACTTCAGTGTATACTTTGCCTACTCCACCATAGAAATCACATCTCCTTTGTTGAGCTCTTACAGGTTATGTCCATTAAGTGTTAAGTAATTGACAGAGTCTCACTGGGTATTATAATTTAACACTCAGGGTCCTGCTTCTGAGAGGTTTTACTGGGATCACATTATACTGGTTTTACATAAAGCTGGCTGAGTGAGCCAACAGGGATTATTTTGACCATAGGAGGATTTCCTGGGTGGCATAGAGATGGCAGAATAACTGGATGCCATCCCTTTTCATTGCCTTTGATTTGGGGGTATGGCTGGAGAGCCATTGTCTTTGACTCTTTTGGTTTAAGATAGTTAAGTGTAAGTTAGAGCAGCCACTGCTCCTTTTTGTAGATCAGGTGGCTGCTGAATCATAGGTGGGAAAAGGCACAAAGACAGTGTGGTAATATCTGGTCCAGGGGTCAGCAACCTTTGCAAACCAAAGAGCCAAACAACATGAAAATTCAGACAAATGGTCAACCAAGAGCCATACAAGAATGCCCATTTGCATGTCTGAAAATATACAACTTAATATTATTGACAATGATTAATGATAGCACAAATGAAGCATTGTACTAACAGACTTTATTTAATGGGACTTTTGTTGCTGCATCTTTTTACACAGTTCTTTGAAGTTTCCATCATAACTAGTCAAATCCAGCTTCATGCACACATTCAAGCTGTCTCCTGTCAATCTTACGGCAGGGGCTGGGGATGTGGGGGTTCAGGAGTCTGGGTTTGTAGGGGTATGAAGGGTTCAGGACAGGCGGTTCAGGTGTATGATGGGCTCAGGGTTGGTTTTTGTGTGGGTGCAGGAGTGCTATGATGCTGTGGCCAGATGGGGGGGCTGGTCCCCAATTGGGGGCTTTTTGGCCAGGCTTCATTTTTAAATAAAGTAAAATATTATGTCCAACACACAAGGTTTCAACATTGTCTTCATTTATGTCAGAGGTGTGGAACTTTTTTTGGGTCGAGGGGCCACTGACCCACAGAAAAATCAGTTGGGGACCACACAGTGAGAGGCCCCTCCTCCCCAAAAAACCCTCCAAAATACCCCAACCCTCACTGATCTGACCCCCCAACTAAAACACTTCACTTCCCCTGATTCTTCTGAGGGGAGGAGCAGGGAGGACTAAAGGTCAAGGCCTCAGGTTTACTCTCGTGGGCTACCAAGGTTAGTGAGTTTTGTGGGTCCCCCTATGCCAAAAATGAGGCATTCAATATGCGGGATAGGGCTGCCAGTGAATGGGATAGGAATGGGATTACAGGATCTGGGCGGGAGGTGGAGTGTAGAAGGGAGTGAAGGTGTAAGGCCTGGCCAGGGGGCAGAGGGTGCCTGGGCAGAGAGCCATACAGCCAGTCCCCGACTTACGAATGAGTTACGTTCCAAGCACTTGGTCGTAACTCTGTGTTTGTAAGTTGGACCCCATTCATTTCAATGGGACCGCACTGTTCGTAAGCGCGGATCGTCGTTCGTAAGTCGGGGCCGCGTTTAATGGGAGGCTGGTCGTAAGTGCGGCTGGTCATATGTCGATGCGTTTGTAAGTCGGGCCAGCTGTTTTTTGGCTCGCAAGCTATAGGTTGCCGACCTCTGGTCTGGTCTATCCTCCCACAGCTACACTGAGTTTAGAATCACAGCCCAGGTGTTTGTATTGGTAAATTGTTCAGAAAGAAATGTTTGCTTCCTTCTATGTAAATTTCCTTCCTGGAATCACCCACACAATCCTACTCCCTTCTTTCTTCCTTCCCTACCTTTTTCAGTAAACATGCTGGTTCACCCTGTTTATTGATGCTTTTTGTAACTTGGATGCTAATGTCTAAATGTATTGTAAAACTTATTTACCTGAAGTTATTCCTGGTTATGTACTTACATATATCTTCTGACTTTTAAAACAAACGTCGTGTTTGTGAATACTCTAAGTACTGTATTCAGATGAACAGACACTCTGTTCTTAACCTGTGTATTATATAATTTTTAACATTTAGCTTTAATAAAATACCAACAGTTGCTTCTAAGTTAGTGAGTTGGCTATGAGAGAAGACTGTTTCATAATAGTTGTAAACGTGTATTTGTGTACATGGTTAACCAATAAGTCTGGGCTCATTGGTTAGACCTCATGGTTGTATGCAGCCCGCCTGCCTGCTGCCTCTGTATCAGAGGCAATGGGATGGGGGGGAGGCAGGAGACTGCGTGCGCATGTGGGGAACCAGCTCCTGTGGAGCTGCCTGCCCCCTGCGCTGCTGCCTCTGATAGGCAGGAGCCCTTTCAAGCTGGCTCCCTGTGCATACTGACTCCCCCAGAGCCACTCGTCCCCCTCTCTGCTGCCTCTATAACCTGTGTGATATGCTGAATTATTTCTGTAACCAGAGTTCTGAGTTCAAGAATTGAATTTGAAAATAAATCTCAAAATTAATTAAAATCTCAGTCAAGATTTGTTTATAGCTTTAGAGTTATAAGGATGAATAAATTAGATTGTTAGTAATGTGCCTCATTCTTTTTTTTCAGACTCTATTTGATAACCAGAACAATGCTTCAAAAAAAGAAGAGTCCGAAACTATTAGTAAAAATGATACTTCAAAGAAGATGTCAGTTGAGAGAGTTTACCAGAAAAAGACGCAACTTGAGCACATTCTCCTCCGTCCTGATACTTACATTGGATCAGTGGAACCTCTAACTCAGGTGCGTTTCCATTAAATTTACAGCTTTACCAGTATTCTGTCATCTTAATAAAGAAGAAAAAATAAAGTGTGGCTGATAAACAAATATTTACACTTCTTATTCCAGAATATTATGTCAACCTTTTGTAGTGTGTTTACATATGCATGGAAATAGGTTAGGAGGGGTTTTTTTAGCTGTATCTGGTGCTTTTGAAACAACATATGCTGAGAGAATTTTGTAGACCTCAAGTCCAGTACATTGATCGTTTTTGTTTGTTTATGTTGTTTTCTTTGGGTGCCTGCCATATTTAGTACTTAATGAGGTACCTACTTCCAGGGGTGAAAGGAATTTAAATTTCTTACAGGTACTGTCCTATTGCAACTAAAGTCCTTGCCAGCTCTTTAAAATAGCTCCCTGCTGGCTTTTGCTGCAGCTCAGCCAGTTCTTGCTGGAGCTGTGCACCCAGGCACACCCGCTTACGTTCACCTCTGCCTACCTCATTTTTAGATAGAAAATAGAAAGAAGATTCCTCCTCATAGTAGATATACACATTTGGCTAGCAAAACCTCTTACTGATGTGTTGAGTTCTTTAAACAATGTTGTACAGCCCAGGGTCCTGTCACCAAGCAGGAAGCTATTGGAGCTTTATCATCAAGCTCTCCTGAGCTCATCTGTGATTCTACCTTTTTTAAAAAACTTAGTTTTCTCTGTTTCTGTTTCTCCCTCAGCATAAGAACAGCAGTCTGTTTGGGAAAAGGACCTTGCTGAAATAGTATACAAATTTGGGGAAGCAACTTTTTGCTATCATTGTGGGTTGCAGCAGTAGGGGATTCAAAGGGCCATTGTTTTGCATTTGACCAGCAAAGCTAGTAGCTCTCTCTGCAGCAGTCAGTCACATAGTCTAGGGAAAATTTTGGGACTTGTGGGGCATCTCTTGACATTTGGACATCATTGGAAGCCAGGCTCTGCCAATGCAGATCTTACCCTGAGTGGTTAGCTTTAGGGGATAAATACACCAGCTGGAACCCCTGAACTGACTCTGATGGTTCATTCCTTTTGCTCCAACTGCCCAGGGAGGGCCATAACACTAATAGCCACTCCTGAACATGTTCACTGTCACATTAAAAATTGATGCCTTCTGTGAAGAATACAAGAAGTGTGTAAAGACAGGAGCTCGTCCCACCAACTCTCAAATTAGGGATGTTAAAATTAGATTAATCAACTAATCGAATAGTGGATGACATTTTCATCGACTATTTGATTAATCAATAAGGTCGCTTCTGCTCTGAAATGTAGCAAGAGCCTGTCCAGCTGTTGCTACGTTTCAAAGGCGGAAGTGCTATGTGGCATTCTGCTTTTGAAATGTACAAGATCCACAGCAGGGGCTCTTTTCTAGAATTTAACACCAAATTAGTCAAAGATGCTAACAGAATTACAATTCATGTAACCTGTTGACATCTACTTGGTGAGCAGAGAGATTGCATGTTTTTATTAATTTGTAGTACAGTAATTCTCAAAGACTCCACTCACATCTGGCCCTATTGTACAAACACATGGTAAGAGACTATCCCTGTCTTGAAGAGTTTACAGTCTAAATAGCCAACATAGATAAGTGGCAGGATAAAGTGATGGAACATAAAAGCAGAGTAACTGTCAGTAAAGGTCATGTTAATATTTTTTTTTTTTTTTTTTTTTTTTTGCTTTTAGTGAGTAGGTAGGATGAATAAATAGCAATGGAATAGACAAGACAGAGGAAAGGGGAGAAAAAGACATGGATGGGGGGAGAGAAAGGAAGGCTGTATAAAGACCTGAAGAATGGGATTGAACCCAGCATCTTGAAGATTGAGAGGAACTGAATAAGAGGTCATTAGAATAACATCCTAATTCTAAATTGAAGGGAGCAGTCTGTTGATATTATGGGAGTCTGGTGGAATGTGAGGGCAGGCTCTAATTCCTCCAAACTTATAGGTCTGGGGGTAGGGCTATATGGGGCCTGATGCACTTGACTACTTTTCCCCTCAAAACACTGTTGTCTGAAGGATTCAGGAGGAGTCCAGTTGGATTTTGCTTTTGCCACCAATGTTGCTGCTGGGCTCACCTGGGAGAGTGTCTTTTGCTCTTTGGGATGATGCTTTACTTTTCAAATTGCATGTCATTGGATAAAAGACCTATGAGAAGTCACACTCTCCTAATGCAGTCAAGCATTGTATTAAGATACAGAAACTGCCATATGTTCCAGTATTGATTCTTTTGTCAAGTATTAAAACAAATAAAAATCCTTCCCTGCAGACATGTGCTTTGGGAAAGGAATCTTGTCATTCTAGGGGTGAGGAGGAGAAAGAGCAGCATCTGCCTCAGAAGTTCAGTTCCTCCTCCAAATCTAACCCAAGTATAGTATATTGTTATATAAAAGTTGTTTTCTTTTCCCTGAAATTTTTACCACTATTGATAACTTGCCAAAGGATCCTCAAACATAGAAACAAAGGGGAGAGAGAGAAAGAGAGAGTATTTATCTCACCTGCTATATCTCTTTTCTTTTAGTTTGAGACCTACGTTTGACTGAATGTTAAGTGTAACGTGTGGAATAAATATCCCTAGATAGTTTTACGCCATTTATGCTTGCCTACTCTGCAGATACACATACATAAATATACATAAGTATCAGTATGTGCAGTCTAAATGTTTGAATCTCTGCACATACAAGTGTAGTAATTCCATGTTTAACACACTTATCAGTATTGATACAGGTTTGGGAATAATGTCACGTGGGTTTCTTATCGTAAATGGTACTTAACCTGAGCCAGGTTGATTAGTTTGGTTCTATCCATTAGCTTCATGGAAAAGTAGAAACTAAAATAGCATTCTAAAATAGGAAGAAAATTAAGTAAGACAAGCTTTTCATTCTGTCTCATGTGATTCTAAGAACTCTAAACCAGCAGATCGACCATTTGTAATAAACCACTTTTTGTAGCAAATTGAATGGAGACTGACTTCCATAATTGTGGCATAAGTTCAAACCAAGTGAATGGGAAATGCGTGTGATTTAAAAAGTTTTGTCCTTTTTTATGATTCCTAAGTTAATAGCCTCTATCCAGGTAGTATCTGAAGTTTGTTGTTTGGGAGCAGTAACTTAGGGTATGTCTACGCTTGCCCCCTAGTTCGAACTAGGGAGGCAAATGAAGCATACCGAAGTTGCTAATGAAGCACGGGATTTAAATATCCCGCGCTTGATTAGCATATTCGCGGCTGGTCGCCATTTTAAAAAGCCGGTAGCCCGAATTAACTCGCCGCGTGTAGATGCGGTAGTCCGATCCAAAACCCTTCCCTCAAATTAACTGTTACTCCTCGTGCAATAAGGAGTAACAGCTAATTCGAGGGAAGAGTTTTGGGTCGGACTACCGCGTCTACACATGGCGAGTTAATTCGGGCTAGCGGCTATTTAAAATGGCGACCAGCCGCGAATATGCTAATCAAGCGCGGGATATTTAAATCCCGCGCTTCATTAGCAACTTCGGTATGCTTCATTTGCCTCCCTAGTTCGAACGAGGGGGCAAGTGTAGACATACCCTTAGAGCAGAAATTTGGCCCCCTTCTCTTTATGCTTGATTTTGTATTTGTGATTTGTTAGGGATGCTTGATTGCTCCATGGGATGCTGGTGAAGCCTCTGTCTATGGAGGAGCTCAGGCCTCCCACAGACAGGGGCTGCTGCTGTGGAGTAGGGATGTTAGATATAGATTAATTAACTGACTAGTCGATGAATGTTCCATCGACTAGTCAATTAGTCGATAAGTGGGCAAGCCACAGCAGGATTAGCTTCTGTCTGGGGAGCTAACCCCACTGTGGTTTTGCCTTTTAAATGTATACTTAATACATTTAAAGGGCTGGTGTGCAGCGGGGGGGGGGAGACCTGGCATGAGTAGCCAGTTACTCCTCTGTCCCGCACGGAGATGGTGCTGGGAGGGAACTGGCTTTTAAGCCAGCTCCTCCCCAGCGCTGGCTCCTGCTTTCCCCACCCCCTGCTGCTGCCTCTGGTGGTGTGGGGAGGGAGCAACTAGTCCTAGGGAATAGTCTAATATCAGATAAGCTTTTGCTTATTTGGTAGTCAACTAGTTGACTATTCGCTTATATCCCTACCACAGAGCATTCTCTGTCCGTGGTGGTCTTGGGCTCACTGGGATGCTGGTGCAGCCGCTTTCTATGGAGAGCGCAGATCCCCTGTGGACAGAAGCTGCTGCTGCTGCAGAGCACCCTCTCTCCGTGAAGACCTTAGCCCCTTGCAGACAGAAGTTGCTGCCACCCCATGCTGCTGCCTCTGTATTGGAGGCAGCAGCACGGGGCGGCAGGTGGGAGCTGGTCTGTGTGGGTGGCCAGTTTTGGGGGCTCCCCAAGAGTGGGACTTGAGCGCACTGATTGCCAGCCCCAGCCCGGGGATTGTTGAATAATGGTATAACCACTAAGTTTTGATGCAGTTACACGATTATTCAGTTAATTGGTATCTAACATCCTTAGTGATGAGCATGTACATCAATATAGGAGGAGGCATTTATAAGTTCCCAGTACGGAAAGTAAATAGCTGTAGTAGCTTATTCATTTGGCAGTATAGATTTACCTAACATAATATAACTAAAAGTCCTGTGGCACCTTAGAGACTAGAAAATATATTATATCATGTGTTTTTGTGGGTAAAACCCTCTTCATCAGATGAGTTGGAGTGGAAATTAAAGAATCCAGATCATATATAACAGCAAAAGCAGAACTAACATGGCTACCACTCTGAAAGTTTCTAACATGTCAATCAGTTGGTTACAAATGCCTAAAATTATAAAACTAGAAAGAATGACTGCTTTTTTTTAACTTTAAAGGTCTGACTGGTTTAATCTCAAATAAGATTTGTGATGGAGATTTGTAAATAATCTATGACATATCAACATGAATATTTATTTTTGAACCCAAGACAATAAGTATTTTTATTTTGTTTATATGTAGTTAATGTGGGTTTATGATGAAGAGGTCGGGATGAATTGCAGAGAAGTTACTTTTGTTCCAGGCTTGTACAAAATCTTTGATGAAATTCTGGGTAAGTATTTTTAAAAATGATTATGTTCACATTTCCTGGTGAAGGTTCTGAAAGCACTTAACAGTAAAAGCTTTGTTATCTGGCACTTGTATATCCAGAAAACTTGGTTAACCGGCATTATCCCCAGCAACTGTACCCCTGCACGCCTGATTCCTGCCTGTCCAACTGGCTGGCTTGATCGCTCCGGCCGTTGTGGAGTTTGACAGCTGGGACCGCCAGCTACCTTGATCATCAGCCATCTCCTTCCCCCTCAGCCTGCCTTGAGCTGTCAGGAGCCAGATCTGCAGGAGGATTCCTGGGCAGCTGGCCTGCTCATCTGCCTGCTGCATAGGGCATTTCTGTGGCTCGGGGGAAAGGGAAGTGTCGCCAGTTATTCCCAAGGGGACAAGGATTGGTCACTGTGGTTTCCTCCAGGTATGGGGCTGGGGTAGGTGCAGAACTATAAGCTTGAGTATCTCACACATTCAATTAACCAGCAACCCATGAGTGCCACATAACAAAGCTTTTACTGTACTACACACACTGATATTTCATTCACTTCTGAAATGAAACCATATAGAAAATGATAGTGAAGCGGTTTAGGAAGAGGGCTTCAAGAAGGCAGAACACAAATACCCAAGTTTTTACTCTTATCATGATGCTGGAATCAGTTGCTAAGTAATTTTTTAATAAGAAAAAGTGGCCATGACTTTAGTTTTACAACTGATTTTAAAAGAAGAACCATCCAGCTGCCTTATGTGCCTACCAGCCAGCTGCCCAATACATCTACCACTATGGTTCGAAGTTGATTCTGTCTTGACTTGGAAGAGTACCCCTTCGTGCATTACCAACACTGCCTCCTACAGTACAAAGGCATGTCTTAGAAATCTGATATGCAAGCTTGTGGACTCAGCATGACCTTTCTCATCCTGACATTTGACTGTATAACAGGCACAGCTATTGCAGGCTTTGAGCAGTGGAAGAATGTAATTTCCCATCATTAATGCCTCTGCAGAGGTAATAGAGCTAATTCTTTGTTTGGTAGGTAATTTTTAAGGTCTTGAGGTTGGCAGTCATCCTTCCATGTACCATGTGTGAATAGAAGTCAGTGAGAATTATGCTAGGTATTAAGGCTGTCAAAGCAATTAAAAACATTAATCACAATTATGCACTGTTAAACAATAATAGAATAGCATTTTAAAACCATTTTTGATTTTTTTTCTATATTTTCAAGTGTATTGCTTTCAATTACAACACAATACACAGTGTACAGTGCTTACTTTTGGTTATCAGAGCACAAATATTTGTACTGTATAAAGAAATAGTATTTTCAATTTGCCTAATTCAAGTACTATAGTGCAGATTCTTTATCGTGAAAGTTGAACTTACAAATGTAGAATTATATTAAAAAAAAAAAAAAGCGCATTCAAAAATAAAACAGTGTAAAACTTTAGAGCCCAAATTCCACTCAGTCCTAATTCTTGTTCAGCTAATGGCTCAGATAAACAAGTTTGGTTACAATTTGCAGGAGATAATATTGCCGGCTTCTTATTTACAATGTCACCTCATACATCAAAAATTGGAAATGACTGAATTTCCTCAGGGACTCTACAATTTAGGATCGCTGCTAATCAAGCTCTTATGACAAAGTATAATCACACTGTATTCCAAAATAAATGAATTTATTGAATACCTCCATCAGATGAGAGAGACCAGTTTTCAAGCAATTATTCCTCAGGGTAAATTCCTGGTAAGGGCAACATAGTAGGTTTCTCTATATACTGCTATATATTGCTACAGTAGTTGTCATGAAGAGAGCGACCCAGTAAATACCAGGCAACACACAGATTCCAGCCTGCTCATGTTATTCCTCCTCAGAGACATTATCAGCCCCAGAGGAAGAGACAGAGGGTACAGAAACATAGAATATCTTCCCTACAATCATCAGCATCCCAGCCATCTACATGTAAATAGCAATTATGAGATTTTTTGATCGAAGCCCTGAGTTACCACCCCCAATTTCATTTGCTTCAACAGCCTAATCTTCTTCAGCAGCGTATCCCATTCTGTCAATCCTTGAAGTGTATAACCATGTACGACTGGGTACCATAGATGATCATCAAGAGATATTTAATCCACTTTTTCTCCTTTCCCCCTTCTCTGCCTTCCCTTGGAACCTCTCTCATAAGCACCTTTTATGTAAGGAAACAAAGTGCCTCCTAAAACTAGGTGCTATAGAACCAGTTCTGAACCAACATAAAGGGAAGGTTTTCTATTCCAAGTATTTCCTGATACAGAAAAAGAACAGTGGTTGGAGACCCTTTCTAGATCTAGGGTTTCTCAACAGATTTGTAGAAGTACAACATTTCAACATGGTTACCTCTGCAGCAATAATCCCATCTCTGGACTAAGGTGACTGGTTCTTGGCCCTTGACCTATAAGATGTTTACTTTCATAGCATGTTTCATCCATCTCAGAAAGATTCACTCTGGGGCAGGATCGCTTCCAATATCAAGTGATCCCATTCAGCCTATCACTGGCACCCAGGGTCTTCTCCAGAGTCTTCTCAGTGATGCTGGTACAGCTTTGCAACCAAGAAATAATTGTATTTCCATATTTGCATTTCTATATTTGCATGATTACCTGCTCAAAGCACATTCTTTTGATGCATTGGCAACCACATAAAAGACAATGAACCTATTGTTATAGCTGGGGCTACAAGTAAATACTCAAATCCACTTTTACCTCAATACAGCAACTGGAGTTCATAGGAACCTGTCTGATGCAAAGGCTCTATTCCCATCACATAGATTCAATATCTTAGCTAGTTTATCAACAGCTCATGCCAGCCTTCAGAAGGCACAATCTAAACAAACTTCTGTCCATGTCCTTGACAGTGTTTAAAAAAAACAACAAAAAAAACACACCAAAACCACCCCAAACCCAAAAAACGTCTCTTGACCGGTCCGCAGATCCTCACAACACGTGTGCAGAGGTTCACTTCATCCAGCCACTTCTGTCACTAATTTTAATGATGGATGTATTCCTGCTGGGATGGGGAACCCATTTGGATACTGGCACAGTTCAGATGGTCCCTGTTGGAATCCATAATGTTTATCAACCTACTAGTGCTCAGAGTAGTCAGATGCCTGCTCTCACTACCTGTTGATTCTCAAAGACAAGCATGTAAAGATTATGACATACAACTTTGCATGTATGTTATACGTAAACCTCCAAGGAGGGCAATATCGCTTTCCCTATGTGCCGAGGCAGTAAAATTATAGAATTGGTTCATTTGTCATTGGATTAGCATCTCAGCAATTTTCCTCGCAGGCATTCAGAATGCTATAACAGATATGCACTGTAGAAAATACTCTGAAGATGACCAACAGGAAATAGACACTATGATCCTTTACAGTATATTCAGACGTTGTGGAACTTCAAAGATAGACCTCTTCACCACAGGCAAGAACAAGATATGCCTTTAGTTCTGCTCCAGAATAGAACATGGTCCTCACTCTCTTGAAGATGCTTTTCTCCTTCAATGGACTAGACATTTTATATGCATTTCCTCCAATTTTGCTAATATTCAATGTAAATATACAAAATAAAGACAGCAAAGACCAGAGTTGTTGTTATAGCTCCAATATGGCCAAGACAGACATGGTTTCCATACCCTCTTCAGCTGACAGTCTGCCCACCACTTCTTCTACATCATCCGCTACATCTTCTCTCTCAATATGTGGGCCAGATTCATCCTCCAAACCTGAAATTTTTTCACCTGAAAATTTGGTTTCTCAATGGTTCCAGAATTTAGAAAGGAACTGTTTTGAGGAAGTAAAGGAAATTCTTTTGCATAGCAGAAAAACAACCACACACAAATTCAGAAATAGAAGAGATTCCAAATCTGAGGTGATGTAGGACAGATTATCACTACATGCTCTCCTTTATCCATTGTGCTAGATTGTATTCTAGCATTGAAGAAATTAGGGATATTTCTGTGCTTGGTGAAAGAAAGTACATCTCACTGGTCTTTTTGTATCTGTTCATCTTAGAATGAAAAGACTGCTTAAAGGCACGAGTAACTTCTACCCTCTAATCAGACAACCCGTGTAACTGTGGGACCTTAACCCGGTCTTAAACAGTCTTACAAGATCTCTCTTTGAGCCCAGGATCACTTGCTCATTTCTATACATCTCTGTGAAAACCACATTCTTAGGAGCCATCATGATTGGAGTGTGGGAGATAAGGGCCCTAGTGGTGTGTCCCTCCTTCATGATTTTTTTATAAGGTCACATTACAGCTGCAACCCCTAGTTTCTACCAAAAAATATCTTCAGCCTTCCACGTGAATTAACTTATCCACCTTCCATCATTCTTCCCCAAACCTCATCAGGATAAAGGGGAGTCAACACTGCACATGCATGACACCAGAAGAACATTAGCCTATCATTTGGAAAGGATCAAGTTATTCCAAAAATCTGAGACTATTCCCCTCAAGGTTGCTATTTTGGAAGGGGAGAGCTACAGCCACACATACCGGGATGCTGCTTGCTCTTCTTCCCGTCCCCTCATGATCAGGGATCAAGGGGAAATTATGTGGCTTGCATCACTTACTCATCTGGCCCCACCCCTCACGATCTGGGAGTGAGAGGAATGCATGCAAGCTCCGTAGACGATTGTGAACCACTGGTCTATATAAAAATGTCACAACATTACAATTGTTGAAATTGTGCATACTTTTTAATGAAACTTCCTGCTTGATGGTCTTTAACCAGAGTGCTTGAAATGTGTCTGATTTCATATTGTACTGGAATATATCAATTAAAATGTGTTTTTATTTTTCTGAGTTTATCTTTCTGTCCTTGGGGGGTGTTTTTTATACCTGTGTTGTCTGATGAGGCATATTCTGAAAATTACTGTGATATAGCTGGTCTCCGACTTACGACCACCTCCACTTACGACCATTCGCACTTATGACCAAAGCGGTTGTAAATGCGGCCCCCAATTTATGAATACGATCCGCGCTACTGAACAGCGCGGTCGCCATGTAACTCAATGGGATCCGAGTTACGAACACTTCGAGTTACAGCCAAGTATTTGGTCCATAACTCGTTCGTAACTCAGGGACCAACTATATATGTTTTCGTGTTTGATGACAAACTTAGAATTTCTAAGCCCCGCTGCTTTTAGATCACACAAATTTAGATGTAGTTTAATGTCGTGATCAAGTTTTAACTTCTTTATAACCTCTCTTTTATAGCTATTCTGAATTAACTCTGTTTGGAAACAATCATTCAAGCCCTTTAAAAAGAATTCCCCTTTAACTTGAGCACAAGTTCCACTTACGGTGACTTGCAGAATTAGGCTTACAGTGCGGAATAGGCATATGAGCATTCTTTGAGAGAAACTAATTTTGTGATGCATCTTATATGTGTGTTTTAGTTAACATTTTTAGTAGTTATAACTTCTAATGTTAAGAAAATTCAGAACATAAACTGAATTTCCTGCCTACTACCCTTGATTTTATGCAGTTGCTTTGCCCAATGAAAGATAATTCCTCACTCACCCTGTCTCTACTAGAAAAACAATAATTTTAACATAAATGTACTTAATTATTTATCCAAAACAACATTAAGCAAGGGTTTGTCTAGAACCTAAATTAATATGCTCGTATGAATGCTCACTTTGTGCTGTAGTCACCTAGACTATTAAATAATTGTAAATGAACTCCTTATACTCTTAGGCATTGTACAAAATACCAATTCAATCACAAGTGGGCTTTGGTATCAGCTATGGTAATACAAATAGAGCTGATGAATTTTTAATTTAGGTTTATTGTTAGAAATATTCTTCTCCAAGAGATTGTTTAGGGATTTGAGGCCAGGGAGAAATAGTTAATCATGAGTGAAAGTACAATACAACTTGTAGTAAGATTCCATAGCATTGCAAAAGGCAAATGAGGATTGAGATGAACAATGTTCAAATGAATTATGAAAATAGGCTTATAAAATATTCTTTTGTGTTTACCTCTAACATAGCCTTGTTGTTTGAAATAGAAAAAGTAATGGCAGAAAGTCTGATTGAATCAAATATTTTCCTTCAGATGGTTTATAAGCTATCTAGTTATATTTCCTGACTTCAGTAAGAAAGTAAAGAAAAATGTCAAAAAAGTTTCTCAAACATTTTCTGTACATTGTAACATGTAATGGCATGTCCATATAATTAGCTTTGTAGAGCAAATAACTGCTTGTAATTTATTTCCCTAAAATTGTTAATTTGTTTCATAGTAAATGCAGCTGACAATAAGCAGAGAGACAAGAATATGACCTGTATTAAAATTTCTATTGATCCGTAAGTACAAGAACTTTTTGCTGTTCTTCTCTGAATGCGAAATTGGATTTGAACTTTTTCGTAATTATATGAAAGTATATTCAATGAAATTGACTGTTTTCTTTTATTGTACTGAAAGTATTTACTTTAGCTTTATATTTGAAGGAGAAATTGTTCTGAAAATGTGAAGAATTATCATCACCATTTTGAATTTAAAATAACTTGTTCATCTAAACCATCTTTTAATACATTTTGAATACAGAGCTGATAAAACCTGAAACAATCTAAAGAGTCAATGTTGAGGCCAAATTTGGCCTCTAGAATTTTGATAGCTGTCAAGGCTGTTCCCCACACTTGGCACTTCAGGTGCAGAAGGTGGGGGGCCCACAAGAGACTTTAAAATATCCTGCCACTAAAGGCTTCCTTTTTAAAAACTCCCCAGGTTCAGAGATTCCATGACCTTGGATCGAACCAATGCCACTCAAATGCAAAAACCCTTTGAGAACCCAGAAAGACACATTTAGGAATGTCTTCTTGTGGGGAACCCTCAAGATCTTTAAACCTCCTTCTGTAATTTTTGTAATAGCTAATCTTGAAGTCTTAGGCATATGCACATAGAACCTCCTGCCTTCTAGTACACAGGAATCAGATCATGGTCTTCAAAGGGTGATTTTTTTTTTTTTATTAAGAAAACAAAGAAAGTATACTTGGTAAATCATTACTTGGTTGCTAGGTGTTATAGAGCAACTGAAAAAAGAAAGATTAAAAGCACAGAGAATTAAACTGGGATTCAGTTTAAAAGTTACAGTGTAACGGAAGGGAGTTACAAGGGCTCAGCCCAGAGAAGTCTAACAAACCCCCAAATAAAGAATATAACTTGATTGTGTCTGACTGAACATCCCATGTTCTACTCACATATCTGTTGTACCAAGGTTTAGTTCTTCCCTAGCATGTTACTGGATATTCCATGGCTTCCTGCCTTAATTCATGTCTCCCAGCTCTGCTCTGGTCACACACAGACTAGAACAAGATGATCACTGCTTGCAATTCAAAAACGCACACTCTGTTTTCATTGGTTCTCCTGGCTTCCTGCCAACACTTCCTAGCTTTCCTGCAGGGCCGGCTCTAGATTTTTTTTGCTGCCCCAAGCAAAAACATTTTTGGCTGGCTCCCCCTGGCATTTTGTTTAGCTTTTACGTGTTTGCACTTTGCAGGTTTTTTTGGTTTGGTTTGGGGTTTTTTGACTGTTTAAAATTAAAAAAAAAAAAAGAAAAGAGAAAACTTGGAGTTTGTGAAATAAAATTTAATTTTAACAAAATCACAATTACAAACAATTTGGGTTTTTAAACAAAATCACAGTTACAAACAATTTGGGTTCAACTATACACTAATGAAAAACATTAGTGTCTCAAATTAAAAGAATTTATATGAACTGAATTTTTGTGGTTTTTATACTTGCGTAGTCTTTTAATAATTTAGTAAAATCTAAATTTTTTGCAATGGTACTTTCAATTGAAATTAATGCGAGTCCTGACAAACGATTTTGAGACATGGTGGACCTCAAATAATTTTTTAGTAATTGCAGTTTTGAGAAACTGCGCTTACCAGAAGCCACTGATACCGGTAATGTTAAAAGAATGCGTAATGCTATAGCAGTGTTTGGAGTGAAAAAATCATTTCTTGCTATAAATTCTAATACTTTTAGAGGAGAAGTTTTAGGACTTATTAGCTCAGATAAAGCTATTAATTCATCATACAATTCTACTCCATCCATGTCAGCAGCGTTATCACTACTGAGCGCTAAATGTAGGTCCTGGCAATGCTTCATGAGGTAGTCTTTAGAAAACTGATTTTTAATATTTCCAATATCGTATAAAACTTCCAAAGTTTCACAAAGACCATGCAACTGATAAAATCTTTCTTCAATGGAAGTTATAGCTACATCCAAAATACAATAGAAACATTCAACTTTAAACCTTTTTTTTGGATCGAGAATAGGATCATCATGAGCCTCATAACAAAACTGTCTTGTTTTTTTCCGAGGACGAATGAATTGTTGAGGTGCAAACGTCGGTTCAAAATCAAGATCCTCTGCTATTGTTGTTGCTTCTTTGACAGTTTCTTCAAATCCTTCATTGGAACGGTGTTTTTTAAATATTCCAGCGTTTTATTCAAAATCGTCTTTGGCTCGGCTGTGTCTATGGTTATGGTCTGCATAACTTTGCTGGCCAAATTAATTTGATTTAGAATATTATGCCAAATCACTGTGCAACATGAAAATTGAAACTGCATCATTTTCTGAGCCAATGTTTCAGCTTCATGTCATATGATCCTTCATTTCAACAAGTCCTGGCTTATTTTGAACAGTGCATCGTAAATCTCTCCTGACGAATATTGGAATGGTCTAATAGCGTCTATCCTGCTTTCCCATCTAGTTTGACTTAGAGGTTTAAGTGTGAGTTTATGTTCAATATGCTTCTTCAAGACTGCCCAACGGTGTATGGAAGCACTAAAAAAGTTGTAAATTGCTTGCACTGTGGTAAAATATGAAACAGCATCTTTAGATGATTTGGCGGTATCACTGACAACCAGATTGAGCGAATGCGCATGGCAAGGAACGAAGAAAGCTCAATTATTTAAATTCAATATTCTTTGCTGTACACCTGCATGTTATCCTCGCGTGTTTGAGCCGTTGTCATACCCTTGGCTGCGCATATTTTCTAAAGGTATTCCATAGTGTTCCAATCTCTGTAGAATTACATCTGTGAGGGCTTTCCCAGTAGTTTCGTTCACTGGTATAAATTCTAGAAAGTGTTCACAAATTTTCACATCTGCATTTTCATCAGTTTTCACAAATCGTAAAACTATTGACATTTGCTTGGTTTTGCTCAGATCTTGAGTACAATCAACTATAATTGAGTAATATTTGGCATGTTTCAAATCCAATAAAATTTTATTATGCATTCCATTAGAAATTAATTGTATTATATCATTTTGTGTATTTTTACCCAAATAATGGGTGTGAATCTCTACATCTTTCACTCTTCGTACATGCTCAGCCATAACACTATCAAATTTTGCCAATAACTCAACCAATTTCAAGAAATTTCCATTGTTATTCTCATATAAAATGTCCAAGGGTCCATGGAATGCGAGGCACTGTTCAGCTGGAAAGTAATGATTGCTAGTAAACGTTCCAACACAGCTTGCCAATGGAGAATTTCTGAATTTAGTAGACGTTGCTGTAATGCATTGATTGTTGTACCAGAACGTAATCTGTTTGAGAGCTCAATCCAATTTGTCAACAAGCGTAAATGATTTTTTGATGTTTCATGTTCTTTCAAATGCTGATGCAAATTTCTCCAATCATTAAAACCTGCAGTTGCCAGAAGAATGTCCGAATTACAGAACAGTTTGCAGCAAAAACAAAAAACTACGTCTTTGGTCTGTGAATACACTAACCACGATCTATTAATTTTGTTCCCTGTTTTTCATTTTTTTCTTTATACAGGATGGCATAAATCAACGATTCAACTCATTAAATCGATATTCAAATGTAGGATCTAGTTCTGAAGGACCTTTTTTCACAATAATGATTTGCATTGCATCAGTAACTATTATTGGCCATGTAGCTGGATCTGATCCTATGTCAGTCTGTCCACCTTCCAATAATTGTTCAGTTTTAGATTTGGATAACAGTTCTTTGTTTCTGGACTCTTCAGCTGAAGAAGTAAATCTTTGGATAGATTGTGATTGTTCGTCTTTATCAGTTAGCAAAGATAATCTTTGGTCAGATTGTTGTTCATCTTTATCAGCTGATATAGATAATCTTTGGATCGATTGGTCTTCATCAGTTGATGAATAATCACTTTCAATGCATTGCTTAGAGCTTTCTCTTTGTCGACTTTTTAAAAATACTTATTTGAAGTATGAGAGTTTTTCTAATTCTTTTTGGCGTTTCATTCTTTGTTGCTGGTAGGCAGCACCAGAAAGTCGTTTTCGTCCCAGCATTTTAGCCCTATAAATAGCAAATATAATTTTAATTTTTTTTTTTTTTTTCCAAGAAAGGCAAAGCGCTTCAAGTAAACTCCCTCTCCCCTTTCACTCGCTGCTGGGTCACAACAGCCTTTTCCCTGCCCGTCCAGTCCTGCACAAATTCTCTTCCAGTCCCCACCAGCTGCACAGAGCAGGGAGACAAGATTCAGACCCCCAGGCACTGCTTCCCCAGGCACGGCCTGTCCCACAGCCCAGTCGGGCACTGGGGCTTGGTGCTGGTCAGGCGCAGGCGGCTGGGCTCTACTCAGAACTGACCATACCAGGGCAGGGGCACCCCTGCCCCCCAACCTGCCTGCTGTCCCCCCAGCAGCGGCTTGGCCCTGTCCAGCCACTTCCTATGGACAAGCACCCCTCACTCCTGACCCACAGCTCCCACAGACAGCCCAGCCCTAGCCTCCCCCCCCCCACCTGCTGGTGCTCCTCACTCCTGACCCACAGCCCTGCCAGTGCCCCTAGCTCGTGACCCGCATTCCTGCCTCACCCCGCCCCTGCTGCCCGGGGATCAGTACCTGGAGGCTGACCTCTCCTGACAAATTTCCTCGGGGTCTCCCTTGAAGAGCTTGGTGGCCTGCTTGGCCTTGTGCTTGAGGTTGCTGATGAAGATGGGGAGTTATTTCGAAATAATTTTCCTAATATAGACATGCCCTTAAAGAGACAAGGTGGTGAAGTAGTATTTTTTTATTGGACCAACTTCTATTGGTGACAGAGACAAGATTTCCAGCTCACACAAAGCTCTTTTTCAAGAGTGGGAAATGTACCTTCAATCTCTACTTTATTGTTCTTATAGAAATAGGCTACTTTTTAATTGTGGTTTGAATGCATGAAAAACTAAGTACCAAAAATAGAAGGGAGAACTTGTGCCACATCTAAAACTCAAGTAGTTTATGGCTATACTTAATCAATCTTCAAACCAATTACAATCAGCTAACAATACCACTCTGTTGTAACATACTTGTCAACCAGTTATGATAACTATAGCACATAAGACATCTAAACTAAATCAATAAATATTTGTATTGTTAAACTAGATTTGTTTTGGAATGCAGTGGCTCCTTATGTGGCTCTAACACATCTATGTTATCAGATAAACTGAGATCAGTGGGTGTGCATGTGCACATTATTTTTGCGTGTCCATCTTGTTAGTAGCCATTATATATTCAAGTTTGAGGTTAGAGGGAGTGGAGAGTTGTATGTGCCCGATACAACTATATATGGAATGAAGCTTGCCTAACAGACATCAAACACAAAAGTTTACCCAGATCAACAAAGTTTAATTCTTTAAAGAAATATCTATGAAACAGCATGTGTGGTTCTTTGAAGAGTGTAGAACAGTTAATATTCTGTGTGTGTGTGTGTGTGTGTGTGTGTGTGTGTGTGTGTGTGTGTACACGTGCTGGATCCTTGTTTGGTTCTACTTCTACTGCAAACATGAACAAGAGAAATATACTAGGAACAGACTTCAAAGGGTCCGAAGGGCTAAGGGTGTCGGGGGCTGGGCCAGCAGACTGAGAGTTTGTAGGTTTGCCAGGTGTCCGGTATTTTCTGATTATTTATTTATTTATTTATTTTAACCAGACAGGAGCCGAAATTACTGGACACCTGGCAACCTGAGGCGGAAAGGGGGCATCGTACCTGGGATTTCCATATGATATAGGCGGAGGGGGGGTGGCTGATGGCTTGGAGTGGAGAGGCTCTTGGAGATAGCGGCCACCGGGGAGGAGCAGGACTAGGAGACATGGCTGGCCAGCAGGCTCTGGGCCCAGGCGCACACGATGCCAGTGCTGCCTGCACAGCCCTGGCGTCTCCCGCAGCCCTTTAAATTGGGGGGGCGGGGCAGGGTGGGGCTAGGCGTTGCCAGGGGAGGGGAGGAGCAGGAGAGGAGACAGAGGTGGCCAGCAGGCTCCGCACTGGGGCAAATTGGGCCGCGGCCCTTTAAATCGGCAGGGCGGGGCTAGGCGTTGCCGGGGGCAGGGAGGAGCAGGATGGAGAGGAGACCAGGGTGGCCGGCAGGTTCCGGGGTGCATTGGTGCTGCCAGCTGGCTGCGCGCAGCCGCGGCGTTTCCCAGGCTGCGGCCCTTTACATCGGTGGGGCGGGGCTAGGTGTTGCAAGGGGCGGCACTGGCTGCTTACCTGAAATACCGCCCCTGGCAAAGTGCCACCCCAAGCACCTGTCTGATATACTGGTGCCTAGAGCCGACCCTGCTTTCTTGGAGACTCTGTAGGACCCACTGTCTATGGTTTTAATCTTTACAGGCAATTTAGTTAACTGAATGGCTAAAATACCCAGAAAAGGGTAGTACCCCTCCCATTCCTCACAAAGCTCATCAGTGTAGATTACAAAAGCGGCTTGAATGCTGAACCGTGAGCTCTGTGACATAGACTTCTACCTCTTAAGATACCAGACTAATTATTTGAGATGGCAATAGCATATGGCTATTTTATGCGAACCATTTACTATAGGGAAGAATGCGTAACTCACAAAACCAGTAGGATGCATATGTATAAGTAGCACCATTTTATAAATAGCGTAGCTAAGTATAAGAATAGGGCAAGCTCTTTCTGAGAGCCATTGTATCTGTGTGGGTGGGATCTGGATTTGCCATATTACAGATCTGGATCCTGTTCTCATTTTCTCTCATCTCTCAATAGGCATTAGCAGGCATTAACTTAATAATAAGGGTTGTGAGAGGTATAGAAATAATGACTCTTGTCAGGAGAACAAGTGAATCAGAAACTGTGTCTTCTGGTTTCTGATGCATTGCACACTCTTATTGGACAAAGAGAATTTTTTTGACAGGGAGTGAGAAAAGGATGAAGATGATGATCATTTTTGGCTATGTGAAATGCTGAAAGTAAGAAACCAAGCCAATGGGTGTTATGTAGAATGTTGAAGGATTTGGGAACTCTGCCAAAAAGGAACTACTAGGCAAATTGTAGATGGGAAATGGTGATTTTTCAGCAGGTTATAACTGGATCAAATCTCAATGGATTTTCATGAGGTCAACAAAAGCCAGCTCCCTGACCTCAAGACTATCACTTGGTCAGATTTTAAAGACTTTCTTTACACTATGGAGACATTATAGCTTGCGCCTCTCTCTCTCTCTCTCTCTCTCAAAAAAAAAAAAAAAGTCACAAGAACTATTTTTATAAAATTGGTAGACAAATTTAGTAATAGATCTTCAAATACTAGCACTTCAAACAGATGTTTCTTGATAAATAAAATTGATAAAGATGCCAGTAAACACAATAAAATGGTTTTAAATTGCTCAAGTACAGTCCTTGATAGAATTCATTTATCTAAATCAAGAATATACTATGTAAAAACTTCTCTAGGAGTGATTTGGTACTAATAAAAATTTAAATGGATGTCACTGTTTTTCTGCAGTGAATCAAATATTATTAGTATTTGGAATAATGGGAAAGGAATTCCAGTTGTGGAACACAAAGTAGAAAAAGTGTATGTTCCTGCTTTAATCTTTGGACAGCTGTTAACATCTAGCAACTATGATGATGATGAGAAAAAAGTTACAGGTAAGATTCTTCTGAATATGCTTTGTTTTTGACTGGTTAAACAGCTGATTATTTTCTGAGTTTTCTTTTCTTGCACCATGGTGAGAAATGACCACTTGTGTTCTCTTTAGATGTTGTTTGCCTATTTTTCTGTATAGCTATAGAAATATCTTAACACAAACTTTGTATATTTCTATGGGGTTTTTTTTGCTTTGTGTTTTATACAAACACTCTTTTGAGAGAACTGATTATTGCAAGTAACTATCACTACCCAGTTACATGTAGTTGTCTTCCATCATTGTCCTGATAAAGAAAATCCCAACTCTTTATATTTTCTTTTATATAAACTCAGGATCCAAAATATTATATATTTAATACATCATATAACATTAATCTAAAAAAAGTTTATATGCAAATACTAAAAATGTTAAACTGACAAAATAGAAGGAAAACTTTAGTGGGAGAGGTGTTGCAGACAGGCCCCGACTCAGCACTTAAACACATAGTAATCCTGATTTAGGCAATAAATGAAAGTAAGTTTTGTTTCATTCTAGTACATATATTTGCACCACTATGATGATTTGGCATGTTT
Organism: Pelochelys cantorii; assembly: GCA_032595735.1. Classification (NCBI taxonomy): domain Eukaryota; kingdom Metazoa; phylum Chordata; order Testudines; family Trionychidae; genus Pelochelys; species Pelochelys cantorii. The sequence goes on from CM064327.1 coordinate 190,354,911, forward strand.
GCAAGTTTCTTGTCAAGTGACACCCAAAAACAGAATATTATGCACATTGCTGCTAGAGATTCAGGTGCATTGCCAAAGATTTTTTGGGGGATTTTGTCTATGGCTTCCCTCCCCCCCACCCTAACTCCATGCTTGATTTAAGCCAGGGATACTGTTCACCACATTCTTGAATATTAAATTAAGACGTGATGTATAACTAGATCTTAAATAGTTACATTTATAATAAGGGCTTTTGTGTGCCCTCTATTCCATGCAAGGAATAGGAGGAAAAAAAGCAAAACATGCCCAAATTTGGGTGAAAGAGAGAAGCATTAGTTATACAGTTCATATCTCACCTTATTCTGGGAACCCAGGAAGTGTCTGTATGCAAACAATATGCAGATATGAATCTGTGTGTTTGGGTGTGTATGAAAGGATAGGGAAGGGACGGAGTAGGGAAGCAGTCATGCTGTGGCATATGTTACTGTGTACATATGATCCGAGTCTATTAAATTAAATTCACTGGATCCAATCCTTAGTGCATTTTAAGTGGGAATATGAGCATTAGATAATGCTAACCATACTCTGTACCTTCTGTTCCCATTGAAATAGGAGATTTATGGTGCAGATATGTTAAGAGGCGTTACTGACAGAAGGGTTTCTGAGAGTGTTTGTTTTAAGTAGAGGGGAGCATAAGGAGATGATATTTCTCTGAGGAAAGAAAACAAGATTCATGGAATTTTGCTAGGAGTTAGTGCATCTGTGGGAATTTCAGGACTGCTTCCCATTATCTCTTCTACAAAGCCTTCCCCCCTACCCCTGTGGCTACATAGCATTTAGTCCAGAGGTGGGCAATACAACTTCAGTGATTCACCAGGGTTAGCCCTTGATGAGTCACTGCCACTGTATTTATTTGTGCATTCGTGGGTACGGGCTATCACAGCTCCCATTGGCTGGGAATGGCAATCTGCAACCAATGGGAGCTGCGATCCCCTGTACCTACAGAGGCGCAGGTAAATATGGCTGTGTGGGGGCCCACTAGGGGCGAACCCTGATGGACCAGATCTGGCCCGCGCACTGGTATTTGCCCACCCCTGATTTAGTCCCAGGTAAATATCTAATCAGACAGTAAAATGAAAACACAATGTATGCAATTTCCTTGTGAACTTCCAGAGCAAAAATTAGTAACATCCTTCACTGTTGTCTATTAGCATGGTCCCTTGTACCTAGTAGAAGTCCCTGATGTGGGAACATTACTTTATAAATATGATATGGGTAATTTCTGCTTTAGAAATTTAACACATTTAATTGTTGTTCCAGGTGGTCGTAATGGTTATGGTGCAAAACTTTGTAATATATTCAGTACAAAATTTACAGTTGAAACTGCTTGCAAAGAATACAAACACAGTTTCAAACAGGTATGCAGGTGTTCCTTGATCTTTTTCTTCTGTTTTTCTAGTTAGAAACTTAATTTTATGAATCTCATAAAATGTGTAAAAATTAATTATTGAAAATTCAGCAGTAACAGTTATAGAGGCATTGAGGTTAATTGAGTAAAATTACTGTTAGTATTGGTTAGAGCAGAAGAATTTTTCTCAAATAGGTAATTTATATATTTGTTCTTGATAATATACTTTTATATTCTTGATAATCTTACTAATATGTAGTAATCTGAGAATACTAGTATGTTTTTAAATATTCTTCTTCTCCTTGTATCAATATCTAAAGAAAACAAAGCCTTGTATAATCATATATTAAATAATTTTTCTGTGTATGTTTCTTATTAATGTCCTTAACCCTAATGGACCAGCAACCACTTCGCAAAATATGCCAACCTGTATATTCCATTGTCGACATTCTCAGCATACAGACCAAGGATTGAATAGGCATGTAAATGGATCTGCCTTCTCACTCTTAGAGGTGTTCACTTTGATATAGGTTTGAGGCACTTTGGTTAGGTACTCTGTTGGAATCTAACACAGCTGTTGCTTTTACTGTATATCTTTGGTGGATAAATAGAGCTTCAGTTTCCAGCTATTCAGTATAACACTATAATGAGCAGGTAAATGAGATGTAAAAAGCTGTTGTCTACCAGGCTTTTAATTTGTTTATATTTCCTGCAGAAATGCTAAAAATCAAATTAATGATGTCATGGATGTAGATTTCTGTAAAGTGTGCTTTTTAAAATTTGCCCAGTATAGCATTGGGTATGGTTAAGAAAAATTTTATAAGGAAAACATTTTGCAGAAGTGAACTGTTTTTTGTGTTCACTCTCCCCCTGCAGAAAACATGGACAATCAGACTGCTGCTTGTTTTTTTTTCTTGTACACTTACATGTCATGGTCTCACTACATAATTTCAGTTCCACAAAGCCCTTGAACCTATCACCATATTAATACTCTTGCAGAACATGGGAAAGCAGTTGATTCTGTGTTTACCATGTTAGCAAAAAAATCTTTAATGTGAAGCATGCAAATTTTCCATGCTGCAGTTCAGTGCCGAGTTGGAATAGCTGGAAACTAGAAAAAAGAGGGGGTTTAGATATGTTGTTTTTATTTTTGTAAACTAGAGACAAATGCAGTTACCATCAAAAATTTGTTTCCATAGACTTGGCTGAATAATATGATGAAGACTTCTGATCCCAAGATAAAGCATTTTGAAGGAGATGACTTCACATGCATCACATTCCAACCAGATCTTTCCAAATTTAAAATGGAAAAGCTTGATAAGGATATTATGGCCCTCATGACCAGAAGAGCTTATGATTTGGCAGGGTCATGCAAGGGGGTCAAAGTTATGTTTAATGGAAAGAAACTGCCTGTAAGAATCATATTTAAAATGTTTTATAAATTGCTTAAGTAGGTAGGACGACCGTAATTGCTTATCTTTTTGAACCTCTAGGTAAATGGATTCCGGAGTTATGTAGATCTTTACGTAAAGGACAAGTTGGATGAAACTGGAGTTGCACTCAAAGTTATTCATGAACTTGTGAATGAACGATGGGATGTGTGTCTCACTTTAAGTGAAAAAGGGTTCCAGCAAATCAGCTTTGTAAATAGCATAGCTACGACAAAGGTGAGTCATTTTATGTATATTTTAAATGAGTGAAATGTAAGGGATAACAGATGTATACTAAAATTATGCCTACTTAGCTATTTCATAAATACAAATATTTTGTATAAAAAAATTAAAATAGATGAATTAAAATAGGTGAATTAATCCTGTTGCATGAAGTACAATAGTCAGGGCAATAATGTGCAATCCAAAATCTCTTCATGACAGAACTGTATTTCTAGATACATTTTTATTGATTTTAGAATAATAGTAGTCATTTGCAGTGCTGCAAATAACTTATGTATAGTATATACCTGATGATATTGGATAAGGATGTAAAATAAACCACAACTCCTGTTGAGTATTCATAGCATTTTTATACTTAAAAAAAACTTTAAAAAACATACTGCAATAAAATATTACTGATACTTGTTTGGACATTAGATTACGTACAAAAGTAACATATACAATAGGGTGGGGGTGGGAAATGGGCTTGAGTCGCTCTCCCCTTTCTCTTTCTATACCTTTACCTTTTCTTACTTTTACTTAATGACATATGAAGCAGGCCTGAAATTCTGAGTTTATTTTTTTCCCCATCTTGCAGGGGAGGACGGTTACATTAGATATCCAAGCATTCTCTGTATTTGAAGTCTCAATGTTGACTAAAGAAGTCACAAATTGATAAGAGCCAAATTCACAGCTATGGCCAATCTGCTTACCTTACAACAATGCGAAATTCACTTTTAGGCCACATTTGTATTTCCCCTGATCCTAGGGTCATCTTGCACTCGGCCAGTTATCTGGCACAAATTAGAGCAACCTTAACATGTTCCAGCTACATGTGGTTTCCAGGGATCACCAAGCTGCATAAACATTGTGGCCATATCCACTACACAAGTAGCTATGGGTGAGTGATGTAAGAGCTGCTACAGCAGTTCTTATTCAATCTGAGGATCACCTAAGGAAGGGAAAATTCTCTTATGACCATTTAAATCATTTTTAGGGAAGATTAACTATGAGTTTCCTGAAAGGTGAACTGTTGAGAGGGAAATGGATTTTAAATCAAACAGTTTAAAACTCTTTAAGGGCTGTGTTAGGCAATTGTAAAAAAAAATATATATATTAGTAATAATTCCAGGTGTGCACTGCTGCCACTGGTTCAGCCACATCAGTGGTAGCACTTAGTGAGATCTCTATTGTAGTCAAGGCTCCAGTGAAATTAGTGGTAGTACTAGTGAGAGTGTAAGTATAGATGTGTCTCTGGTGGCTTGTCTCATTTTTATTCACAGTTCATACCAGTGATGTCTTCAGTACAGCTGAACCAGTGACACAAATTGTGGGACTCTTTTGCTAAAAATCCATAGTATAGATATGGTTAGTTCAAAAAAAAAAATTAATTCCTAATTGACACTTGTCAAAAGGGGGGAAAAACAGCCTTGACGTTCCTGGTATTTGTGAAATAATAATCAAAACAAAACAAAAACCAACCCGAGTAAAATCTCCTATTTTAGTTCAGGCCATTTTTATACAACATGAAGAGGCACAAAAAGAGTGCAAATCCCATTTTTAAAAGTCTGTCACAGGTTACCTTTTATTACTATTAAGTTTATAGAAAAAGTAAAAAATGAACTACAGCTGATTTCATAGAGAGTATAAGTAAATGTCTCTGATAGAAAGTTATTAAATATATTATCTGGGAGGGAAGAACAATTGTTGAATCTTGAGTAAATATAACACTTTACTGCAAGAGACTTGGGAATCACTCCTTTGATCCAGTTTTCATCTATCATGCACTTACACATGTATACTATCAGACATTCTTTATGAAAATTCATAGAAAAAAGTACTGTGTATTCTTCAAAGGTAAGTGTTGTAATTTCTAGTTTCTCCCACTCTTGGATCCATGCCTTATGTATGTGACTGGATGTGGAGTGTTCGGAGCCGGTGATCCACCTCACCAGCAATTGATGTGCAACTACCCACTGATGAGACATAATGGCTAGTAACTAACTGCGTCAACTGCCTGTTGCCTTTAATCTGCTAACAGGTGAGGAGCTCATTTCAGCTGTTTTTTGGTTGTATATCACTCTGTTTGCCAAAATCCTTTCATTTTGTGTATAGATACATTTCAGCCAGTAGCAATTATTTTCCCTGCTGCCTTTAAAAAACAAAACAAAACCCTGCCAGTTACAAAATAAGTTTTCTTCAGGTAGCATGTTGAGGCACCACTCCCTGTTTTTTTTAAAAATTGTTGTCTTGTTTATAATGGTCAGGTCCCCTGTGTATTCATAGTTCTGCAGATTCACCACCTGCTTTAGAATTCTACTTGGAAATCTTAGATTTCATTTAAAAGAATGTTTCTAGCTATTATGGTTTTGTAGCTAAACTTACAAATATGAAACACACACAAACTTATTAAATGTTGTGTTCCTGGTTTCTCAAACAGCTTTAGTAACAGCTGTCATAAAGATATGAACTGTTGTTAGTTCTGAAGTCTATTGATTTTAAAAAATGTCAGCATTAATGTTTCACTACTTACCATTTTAGCAGAAACATTCTAATGACGATTCTGTGAATTTAAGAGAGATTGCAGAAGCTCTGCTGTATGCTGTTGAGATTTGTTGGTGTTGGTAGTGAAAAATACAATGCCCTCCCAGAATTTAAAATAAGGTGGTAACTGCTTCCACAAGAAAGGAGGATTCTGTCTTCCACTGCTTCTTAGATAATCAGTGTCTCAGATGTTATCCAACCAGTTCACTAGATCTTACATACAAAAACTTAGAAATGTGATGACAGTTTAAAATAAATTAAATGTATATTAATAGAACAATAAACACCACAAAGAATACTGTAACAATTGTATTTACATAACTAATTCATAGAAAATCTCCACTTTGCAGTTCATTTATATAAGCTATAAAAAATGTCAGTTTGCCACACAAACTATTGGCTTTTCCTTAGAATTTAGGTCTACTTTGTCTAGGTACTGTGGCTATTAATGGTACTTGTAGGCTATGTCAACATGTTGTGTGGTGGTGTAGCTATCACATTACAGATATGCTGCTGTAACATTATAGTGTAGATATTTCCTACAGAAACGGAAGGAGTTTTCCATAGCTCTAGATAATTCACCTCTGAGTGATGATAGCAAGGTTGATGGAAGACTCTTCCATTAAGCTTGCCATATCTACACCAGGGGTTAGATCAGCATAGCTGTAGTGCTCAAGGCCATAGCTATGTTGACCTAACTTTTAAATGTAAACCAAGCCTCAGTATGACACATGTAGGAACCAATCAGTAACCATTATTAGACACATCTCTGCAGCCTTGAGTCTCCAAGAGTGGGGTTCAGTTATAACACTTACCTTTTGTGAAAAGAAAATTATGTGCCTGTAATTATCTTTCTCAGAAGGTTAGTTATAATGGTTACCCCTCCACATCCCATCAGAGTTGCAAGATAGAGCTAGCTTTTCAGTCTTGTGAACTTGCATTAAAGTGTACTGACAGTTGGGGCAGTTACAGGCATAAGTTATTGGGTAAGTATGCCACCTACTGGTGAGATGGTTTAAAGTCTCCTAACATCAAGCTCTCAACATCCCTCACCCAATTTTATGCACACTAGGAATGGACCCAAGAGTTGGGAACTATTATAGCTATTATCTTCTGAGACCAAGAATTACAGGTAAGTAGTTATAATTTTTGACATAGAAACAACTAAATTTTTTACAAAACATTAAAAGCGGAAAAAACAGATTAGTTGTAACTGGGGTATAAGTATTTGAAATAGGACATAGAAATAGAAATATTTAGAATTATTGATAATCTAAACTATAGTGATGTGATTAATAAAACTGCAATAAAACTAGTTGAAAACACTTTTTAAAAAAAATGGTTCTGCCAATGTTTTATGGACATTTTCTACGTAGAGCTCAGTAGACTTTTGTCATAAATTGTTCTTTTTACAGGCTGAAAAATTAATTATGATTTTTTTCCTTAAAATGTCAGGGTACAAATTTAAATGTCAGTAAATTGAACTACCCTGAACTGTTAGAGGGGAAGTATTTTCTTACTGTGAATAAAAACTGGAATCTGGTGCTTTATAAAGAGATAAATAATGAATAGATTTTTTTTTTTTAAATCACACTTTTTAATTTTTGAAAAGCATGGTTGTTCTAGTTCCAGTATGGTGGTTCATGTTAAATTGAGAGGCTCTGCATCTGCATGGATGCAGGGATCTGCCTGATTTGGCCAGATGGCAGGATTTGAGCCTTACAGTATATGTACTCTTCCAAGTTGTGGGTGTGAATCCCATCTTGAGGAGACTTAATCTCAGAGAGAGAAAAGAGATAATATAACAGAGAAGGGAGAAGAGAGAGAATATATTTGAGATAGCACAAGCAGTAGGAAGTGTTAAACACTCAGTTTGCATACTGTTCGGAGACTCTCCTGGGTACTTGGGATGGCTAGCCTCTCTCTCTGCCCAGACTGGTGGAGCTGCATTCTGTTTTTAGTATGCTAGCTCTGACAGGTAGCATGAGTGTGTCTTCTCAAGTTGGGAATCATGCTCCCAGCTTCAGGTGTAGGCATATTCTTAGTGAAAACTTCTGACTCTTCTTTTTTTACAGAAGCTCGTCAAATAGAGTTCTTTTTCAAATTTCTGTATTCTAACTTCTCCTGAGATTCTAAATTGTAATAAACAATGGATGGGGAACTAGATGGCTTAGAGCATTGGTAATGTTTATAGATTCCTTGACAATTTCTAGGTTGCCAGCCCAATTAGATAATAGCCAAAAGTATTGTTTCATGGCTGTTTCGTGACCTGTTTAGTGGCCTCAGCTGAATTCATATCAGAAAGCTCATACTGAGTAATTGGAACTAATTGAAACTGTTACCTGTAGTTTCAGTAGAAATCAAGGACTGAGTGGAAATAGATACCGATCTTCTGTCTTTCACCAACTCTTGAACTAAATCCAGTCATTTCTTTCTCTGATATCAATGTCCATCCTTTCTAGTGAAACCATTGGTCTCTCCTTAATCATTTTTTTTGCCATTGTTACTGTAACAACAACTACTCTTCTCTTCTTTTCCTTCCCTTCTCTCTCCAATTTCTTCCCCTTACAGTACATTCAAAACACAGCTACTGTTTCTTGTCACTCTGGCCACATTAACTCTTCAATCCCATCACTGACTTCTTGTGTGTACACTGTTATAGTCAAACTACCTGTGCTCTTTGAACAAAGAAAGCATGCTTTCATTGGTCTCATCAGTGATGTGTATACAGCTTAACTGTTTTATTTATTTTAATGTCTGTTAGACTGTATACTTTTTGAGGTAGGGACCTAGATTTTATATTTTATAAAATACAGAATATATGTTGTACATATTTACAATAGATATGGTTCATGCTGGCAAAGAGTAAGTTAGCATGAAGTTACAGGCACATTAGTCAGGTAGAGAAGGAAAGCATTAATTGCTTCTAACTTTGCATATTTTTGTTATAACTGAGGATTTTAATCTACAATATTGTCAGTGTGGCAGATACCACAATCACTATATTCAAACATATTTTTCCTATGTGAAATTATGATTAAGTAGTTCTAAACCAAAATATTTATTTTTAAAAGTTCTTGTATTAATATTTTAGATTCAGCTTTCATTCTTACCTCTCTGCCTTTATTTTAAAGACATTGCTAAAAGTTTATCTGTTTCAGTGCTTTTGTTAAAGATTTTTTTCTAAGCAGACAAGGTTATTCTCTATCTAGATGGGGTTTTGTTTAACACAGCCTTGACCAGGCATACGATTTTGGAGCACCAGTAGAAATTGTTTCAAGACTTCTGTCAGTTTTCTTAATTAAACTTTGTTTTGCAGAGAGTAAATAGCATGAATGCTTTGCTTTCATTCTTCATTTCTGAAGGTTCAGTTTTGCCTCACTTACTCTGATTTAAAAAATTGGGGAATGCTAATAAGTAAATCAGTACATTCCTTGAGGGGTGTTATTGTGAGGTAGTCTCCTTCTTGAAATAAACATTGTGGTTGTTAGTGGTGTTTGATGTAATGAGAAATTGAGCCACAATGGCAACTGGTGTGAGCAAATCAGCATACTCCAGAGACCTTAAAACAGATTGAGAAGTTGAAGTATGACTGCTCTCCCCTTTTCTCCTAGATTTGAGTTCTTTTGGCCCAAAGTGTTTGTGTCTGCTAGAGTTTAACTGGATAATTGCAAGCCTAAAAATGTAGAAAAGGGCCAATTTTAATCTTCAGACTAGGGATGTTAGCAGATAAGTGACTGCTTATAGGTTAATAATGCTGTCTCCTCCCCCCCCCTGCCCCCCGATTGGTGTGTCTGAATGAGGGCTGTTAAAAGTTGGTTATTTTAATAACTGTGTAACTGCTAAAAAAAATTTTTAAAAGAACGCAAGGGAGTCACTTGCCATCCTGCGCTGCTGCCTCTGATACAGGGGCAACAACGCGGAGTGACAGGCAGCTCCCTGGGAGTGGGGCCCACAACCTGGAGCTCACTGGCTGCCTGCCCTGCTCCTGCAATAGCCAAGTAACTGTGTAACTGTTAAAAATTTTAGTGGTTACACAGTTACTGATTTTTAACATCCTTACTTCAGACGCAACAATCAAGGCCAACTTGTCGTCCTTCTCTCCAGTCTGATACTTAGTCTTTTAAATGCAGAGGAGGGTGCTTTCTGCCCTTTCGGTTACTTTTTGTCTCTCTCCACTTGGTTTGAAGAGATATATCATCCGAACCTGATCTATGTGATGCCTTCAGGATAAATGTGGTGATTAGCTTTGGGGTTTTGCACCAAAGATTTTTGCCTCAGATGAGGCAAACCTGAGAGCCAGCCAGATGATGCTGTTCCCTTTTCCAAACTGTGCAAAACCAAACGTTGACGTGTCAGCTTTGTTCTACTGGTCAAAGTGATTTAAATATCAATAGCTAGCAGAATGAGTTAGGATTCTTTTTAATGGTTTCGGTTGTTAACATGTCAACTTTTTTACTCTAAGTCAATGGTTTTCAAACTGTGGGTCGCGACCCATTACTGAGGTCATGGAATGTCAGTCCCTGGGTCTTGTTGATGCAGGAGGATCCAGATGATCAGTGGGGAATGCTAGGGCAGGCTACTTGCCTGTCCTGGCACTGCAGACACTGCTGCACCTTAAAAGTGGCAGCAGGCCTGGCTCCTAGGTGTGTATGTAGGGATGTGTGAGAGCACACAGGGTTCTGCGCACTGCCCCTGCCCCGAGTGCTAGCTCCACACTTCCATTGGCTGGCAACTAGACCATGCTGCTGGTTGCTTCTGAGGGCAGCATGGTCTGGGGTGCCAAGAGAGGATGGAAACCTGTCTTAGCACCCCTGCTGCACCGCTGACTGGGAATCAATCAAGGTAAGCCCCTCCTGCCCCAGCCCTGACCTCTACCCGTCCAAGCTGGAGCCCCCTCCTACACTCTAAAGCTCTCATCCTCAGCCCAGAGCCCACACTCTACCCAAATTATTTTGGGTCGTGGGCATCAACAATTTTTTTTCAACTGGTCATGAGGAAAAAAAAATTGAAAATCACTGCTCTAAAGTGTCCAAAAATTGCAGGTTGCAAAATTAGGATTATTGTAACTTCATTTCTTTAAATGCTGGAATGTTACTTACGAAAGTTAGAATTTTGTTTAGTCAATTTCCCCAACAAATTCAGACATAAAAATATAAGAAGGGAAAAGGAAAAACAATAGGTCTTCATCTGCAGTGTTGGTTGAGCATTGTCAGCTTCAGGCTGAAATAATGGATTTTTCATTAGGGAACCAGTCTCTGATCCATCTGAGAACAAGTTGGAAGGCATGGTTCACTACCAACAGGTTCGTTGCTGAATGACGTTTTCTTCCTCCCCACCCCCCTTTGAAAACTAGTCTGATGAGCAGGCAAATCTAAATCCTGGAACCAGTTAAGATATGGTGCCAGCATCCAAAAAACACTAGCCTGTGATTCAATATACTTGACACATACAACTTGAGGTTTAAAGTAAAATTAAAATAAAAAATGTGTAAAACAAATCCAACAAAAGCAAAAACAGAGCAGCTAAACTGAGCCCTCTTTTGGGTTATTCTCTTTTTGGTCCTTCTGGCTTTTATATTTCTCAGTTTGTGAAAAACTTTACGGCTTTCCTTCCAGTATTTACCAGCATTTCGTCTCATCCAGACAATTGTAATTCTGGAACAAGGGAATCTGGAGCAGATGCTAACAAATGAACTAGAGTATAGTTCTACATTTTGATTATTGAAAAGATTAAGATATCCTATCTCTTCATAAAGATTGGCATCGTACCTTGAGATCTTAGTCACAAATGGCCTTCTGAAATGCTTCCATAAATTCTACTCTTGGCTGAAAGTGTCTGTTAACCAACTTTCCAATAGCATATAAGATTCTCCTCTCCCATCCACACACAAGGATTTTCATATTTCTAGATAAGATGTTCAAATATTTGGACAGTGGCTGCCATGAATCTCTCAGACAAGGTCAGTCAGGTAAAATCTTTTATTGGAACAACTTCTGTTGATGAAAGAGACAAGCTTTTGGAGCAACCAGAGCTCCTTTTCAGAGAGGTCTGTATGGCTCAAAAGATTGTCTCTCTCCAACTGACATGGTCCAGTAAAATATATTATCTCACCCACCTTATCTCTCTAGTATACTGAGACCAGTACTGCATGCATCTGCCAGGGTTGGTTACATGAGATACTATGTTAATTCTAGCATAAAGTGCATTTAGACAGAGATCTGGAGGAGAATTTTCAGTGAAATACAACTTCTCTATGACAGCAGACATCTATTCGAGAATCCTTTAATTTAGCACTTAGGACCTAAAAATAAAATCTTTCATGATCCCTATTTAATGGGGGGATGGAAGCCTCATCCTGCAGGTTTAATTTTTTCCCTAAACCTAACTTTATCATCTGCTTTTTATGAGCAATGGGAATGAGACTTACAATATTCATAAGATGAAAGGGTCATCATGCAAGGCTTTTGAATGCAGACTTCATTATTATAGAGAACTAGAAGACTTACTCAGCATTGCCTGGTACTGCTGGCTTCTCTCTGGCCCAGCCTTGGGCAGGGGAGATCCACGCAGGCCATCTACTGGCTTTTCACCAAACTAAGTGACTGGGCAATAAAATAGGATATGAAATTTAATGTTGATAAATGTAAAGTAATGCACGTTAGAAAAAATAATCCTAACTATACATACAATATGATGGGGACTAATTTAGCTATACCTACTCGAGAGAGATCTTGGAGTTATTGTGGATAGTTCTCTGAAAATATCCATTCAGGGTATGTCTACGCTGCAGAGTTTTTTCTGGAAAAACTACACGTACATCCACACTGCAATTGCGTTCTTTCGACCAAAAAGTCAAAAGAACGCAGGGGTTTTTCCGACAACTGTAAACCTCTTTCTATGAGGAAGAAGCCTTTTTTCCAAAAGAGCTCTTTTGGAAAAAGGGGTGTGTAGACAGGGAAGAGGGTTCTTCTCCCCTTCCCTCCCTCCCGCCCTCCCCCCCGCGGTGAAAGAAGAGGCTTCCAGGAGAAAGTACAGGTGCCCTGGTGGCTACTCTATCCATAGTAATCACAACTTAAATGCAAGATAGCGTCCACATTGATTGGACACTATCTTTCAGAAAAGCAGATAACTTTTTCGATAGCCCCAGTGTGCAGCGGCAGTCAAAAAAGCAAGCAGAATGTTAGGAATAATTTAAAAAGTGATAGAGAATAAGACAGAGAATATCTGATTGCCTCTATAAAACCATGATACACCCACATCTTGAATATTATGTACAGATGTGGTTGCCTCATCTAAAAGAAGATATATTGGCATTGGAAAAGGTTCAGAAAAGGGCAACAAAAATTATTAAAGATTTGGAAGGGGTCCCACATGAAGAGAGATTAAAAAGACTTGAACTTTTCATCTTAGAAAAGAGGAGAGACTAAGGGGGGATGATAGAGGTCTGTAAAATCATGATTGGTATGGAAAAAGTGAATAAGAAAAAGTTATTTGTTTATTCCCACGATATAAGAACTAGGGGTCACCAAATGAAATTAAGTCAGCAGGTTTAAAACAAACAAAAGGAGGAGTTTCTTCACTCAGCGCACAGTCAACTTGTAGAACTCCTTGCTAGAGGATGTGGTAAAGGCTAGGACTTAAACAGGGTTCAAAAAAGAGCTAGATCTATTCATGGAGGTTCGGTCCATCAATGGCTATTAGCCAGGATGGGTAGTAATGATGTCCCTAGCCTCGGTTTGTGAGAGGCTGGAAATGGATGACGGGAGAGGGATCACATGATGATTCCCTGTTCACTCCCTCTGGGCACTTGGCATTGGCCGCTGTCAGAAGACAGGACACTGGGCTAGATGGACCTTTTGTCTGACCCAGTATGACCGTTCTTATGTCCTTATGTCATACTTCTTTCACCAACAGTCATTGTTAAGCTATAATTTGATTTTTTTTCCTACATAAAGCTTATGTGAATAGAATGATATTTTAACCAGTTTAATTGCAGATGGATGTGTCTGATCCTACAACTTACATATTTGGGTTTTTTTAGCATAATTGCTATGAGAGTTATGGCCTGTGAAGCTAATAGGAGCCTCAGGATAACATCCTGGATACTCAGCACTTTTTTTATTTGTTTGTGACATTTCTGTGCCTTTTTTTATGTGACCCATCTTCTTAGAGACTAATCCTATTCACTGAGAAAATAACACTTACGGGTTAAAAATCATTTCTGATGTAGTAGAGTCTGATCACAAAGGCTGTCATAATTAGCTGTTTGCAAATAGGATCTGAGTATTCTGCCTATTTGAACTTCTCAGAAGTTTAGGGATAAAGAGGGTATCCTTTATTCAATTTCCATTGTACCAAGGTAGAAATCTTAATTGGGAGTTAAATGCACTGTCAGTCCATTAATGTGAAATAATAATTCTGGCCCATCTGAAGACAGAATAGCTAATTGAAGAATTACTAGTTATTACTGGTCTTTTCCGCCTCCTAAGTCGGGTGGGCAAAAGGGCCTCCGTCGGCCAGATCTGGCCCGCAGAGGCCTTGCCGTTCCCCCTCTCCCAGGCCAATCAGGGCCTGGGGGCGGGGGAGCATGCAAGGTTTCCTCCTCTCTGTCCACATCTTGCGAGCAGCATCTGGTGCTTAAAAGTGCCACGTGCTCCTGGCAGGGCTGGAGGAGGCTTTGCGTGCTTCCCCTTCCCCAGGACCTGATTGGCCTTGGGGTGGGGGAGCGTGTGAGATCTCCTCCCAGCCAGGGGCATGGGCACCTAAGGGGAATTGGGGGGTGGGGGGAAGGTGCTCTCCCACCCCCAGACCAATCATGATCTGGGGTGGAGAACCCTGAAGTATCCTGGCCCCACCCCTTCTGGTGCAGCCCGGAACCACTTCAGAAATTTTTGAAGTGTCCCCCGCAAGAAATTATTGCCCACCCCTGTCCTAAGTACTAATATGAGGCACAGAGTAGTAAGGGAAAATGCTTTGCTTCAAATTAGCAGCACACAAATAGCTGTCAGTGTTATTTCAGGAGTGTTTTATAAGTTCTGCTAAGAAAAACATGGATTTTATAGGTGAAGGAAGATATAGTGATGGATGGTGTAAATCTGGGGAAGCACTTGCAGGCCAGATTTTATATACTAATAAGGCCTGAGTCCATAAAGTTTCAGTAGAAGTTAAGAGCTTAACTGCCTGGTGGATATGGACCTAAATCCCTGCAGTGAGGAGAATGTGACTTGATGAAAAAGATTCCACATTCAGATGTGTATGTTGCTATATCTAAAACCATTTGTGTCTGTTAGACAAAGGCCCCTGCTGGGAGTTATGTGGAGTTGCATATACCATTACTGAGCTTCAGGATCATCTGTCTTCTGAACTGTCAGGCAAACAGGGATGGTATGCATGTTACTGTTTTGTGAAGCCATGGATTATATTTGTGGTTACCATTGCACAGAGATTATTCAACCTCAATATGAATGCAGTGATTTTTGGTAATAAAATTGCAAGGTATTTGGAATTTCAGTGTTTTGTTTTGTTTTTGTTCTTTTCATTAAGGGTGGTAGGCATGTTGATTATGTAGTGGACCAGATTGTTGGTAAATTGATTGAGGTGGTGAAGAAGAAGAACAAAGCTGGAGTTTCAGTGAAACCATTTCAGGCAAGTAGTTTCATATATACTAAAGATATATACTGAAAAAGGATGGAGGCAACAGTTTTGATAAGTGAATTGATTTCTATGTTTTTTCAACAGGTAAAGAATCATATATGGGTTTTCGTGAATTGCCTGATTGAAAATCCAACTTTTGATTCTCAGACAAAGGAAAATATGACTCTTCAGCCTAAAAGTTTTGGGTCCAAGTGCCAGCTATCAGAGAAATTTTTCAAAGCAGTAAGTATTGCACATTTTCTTTATATAGGAACATGGGAATTGTATCTTGGACCAGGTTTTCTTGGGCTCCCAAATGAAGTATGAGAGAAAAATGGGAATCTGCATTTTTATGAATCCAGAGGCTTCCACAAACTGTGCAAATGGCTTGGTCAGATTGCTGCTGCCCTTCTATTCTGAGTAGTGGGGGGCAATGGGCTGCACTGTGCCATTGTCAATTTGTATGTGGATTTTTTTCATGGCCCATTTATGGAAGATTGCATACAGTTTATGCTGATCAAATTCTAATACAAAGGTAGAAGTGTACAAAATTTGGTAGTACAGTACCTTTTGACTTGAGAATTATTCTCTGCTTTTACTTTTGCATAAAAAACCTTGTAATTCTTCTTTGAATCATAGAATCGTAGAGCTGGAAAAGACCTCGGAAGGTCATCAAGTCCAGCCCCCTGCTCTAAGCAGGACCAATCCCAACTAAATCAACCCAGCTAGGGCTTTGTCATGCTGAGACTTAAACACCGCTAGGGATGGAGACTCCACTACTTCCCTAGGTAACCCATTCCAGTGCTTCACCACTCTCCTAGTGAAATAGTTTTTCCTAATATCCAACCTGAACCTCTCCCACTGCAACTTGAGACCATTGCTCCTTGTTCTGCCATCTGTCACCACTGAGAACAGCCTTTCTCCATCCTCTTTGGAAGCGCCCTTCAGGAAGTTGAAGGCTGCTATCAAATCCCCCCTCACTCTTCGCTTCTGCAGACTAAACAGATCCAACTTCCTCAGCCGCTCGTCATAGGTCATATGCTCCAGCCCCCTAATCATTTTGGTTGCCCTCCGCTGGACCTTCTCCAATGCGTCCACATCCTTTTTGTAGTGGGGGGGCCCAGAACTGGACACACAACTCCAGATGTGGCCTCACCAGAGCCGAATAAAGGGGAATAATGACATGTCTGGATCTGCTGGCAATGCTCCTCTTAATGCAACCTAATATGCCATTAGCCTTCTTGGCTACAAGGGCACATTGTTGACTCTCATCCAGCTTCTCATCCACTGTAACCCCCAGGTCCTTTTCTGCAGAACTACTACTTAGCTGGTTGGTCCCCAGCCTGTAACAATGCTTGGGATTCTTCTGTCCCAAGTATAGGACTCTACACTTGTCCTTGTTGAACCTCATCAGATTTCTTGTGGCCCAATCCTCCAATTTGTCTAAGTCACTCTGGACCCTATCTCTGCCCTCAAGCGTATCTACCTCTCCCCCTAGCTTAGTGTCATCTGCAAACTTGCTGAGGGTGCAGCCCATCCCCTCATCCAGGTCATTAATAAAGATATTGAACAAAACCGGTCCTAGAACCGAACCTTGGGGCACTCCGCTAGAAACTGACCGCCATCCTGACATCGAGCCATTGATCACTACCCGCTGGGCCCAACCTTCTAGCCAACTTTCTGTCCATCTTACCGTCCATTTATCCAATCCACGTTCTTTAACTTGCTGGCAAGAATATTGGGGGAGACCGTATCAAAAGCCTTGCAAAAGTCAAGGTATATCACATCCACTGACTTTCCCATATCGACAGAGCCAGTTACCTCATCATAGAAGCTAATCAGATTGGTCAGGCACGACTTGCCCTTTGTGAATCCATGCTGACTATTCCTAATCACTTTCCTCTCCTCCAAGTGCCACAAAATGGATTCCTTAAGGATCCCTTCCATGATTTTTCCAGGAACTGAGGTAAGACTGACCGGCCTATAGTTCCCTGGATCGTCCTTCTTCCCTTTTTTGAAGATGGGCACTACATTTGCCTTTTCCAATCATCTGGGATCTCTCCCAATCTCCACGACTTTTCAAAGATAATGGCCAAAGGCTCCTCAATGACATTTGCCAACTCCCTCAGTACCTTCGGCTGCATTAAGTCCGGACCAATGGATTTGTGTATGTTTAGCTTTTCTAAATAGTTCCTAACCTGTTCTTTACCCACCAAGGTCTGTCGATCTTCATCCCATCTTGCGTCGCTTAGCGCATTAGTCCGGGAGCCGACCTTGTCCATGAATACAGAGGCAAAGAAAGCATTGAGTACTTCAGCTTTCCCCACATCATCTGTCACTAGGTTACCTCCTTCACCCAGTAGGGGCCCCACACCCTCTCTGATCACCACCTTCTTGTTAACATACCTGTAGAAACCTTTCTTGTTATCCTTCACATCCTTTGCCAGTAGCAATTCCACTTGTGCTTTCGCCTTCCTGATAACCCCCCGGCATTCTCGAGCTGTACATTTAAACCCCTCGCTGGTCATTTGTCCAAGTTTCCACTTTTTGTAAGCTTTCTTTTTGTGCTTAAGTTCACCAAGGATTTCCCCTGTAAGCCAATCCGGTCTCCTACCATGTTTGCCTCTCTTGCTATGCATTGGGATGGTATCTTTCTGTGCCTTCAGTAAGGCTTCTTTAAAATACTGCCAGCTCTCCTGGACTCCTTTCCCCTTCATGTTAGCATCCCAGGGGATTCTACCCAACAGGTCTCTGAGGGAGTCAAAATCTGCTTTTCTGAAGTCCAAGGTGTGTATTTTACTACTCTTTTCTTCTTTGGGTCAGGATCCTGAAATCTACCATCTCATGATCACTGCTTCCCAGGTTGTCACCCACCTCTACTTCCCCTATTAGTTCCTCCCTGTTTGTGAGCAGGTGGTCAAGCTGCGTACGGCCCCTGGTCGGATCCTTCAGCACTTGTACCAAGAAGTTATCCCCAACATTCTCCAAAAACTTCCTGGATTGCCTGTGTACTGCCGTATTGGTTTCCCAACAGATGTCAGGGTGATTAAAGTCCCCTACGAGAACCAGGGCCTGCAATCTGGAAGCTTCTCTCAGTTGTCTGAAGAAAGCCTCATCTACCTCATCCACCTGCTTCGGTGGCCTGTAGTAGACACCAACCATAACATCACTGCTGTTGTTTGCACCTCTAAACTTAACCCATAGACTCTCAACAGGTTTTTCTCCCTCTATATACTGGAGTTCAGAGCAATCATAGTGCTCTCTTACGTATAGTGCAACTCCTCCTCCTTTTCTCCCCTGCTTGTTCTTCCTGAACAGTCTGTACCCTTCCATGACAGTGCTCCAGTCATGCGAGTCATCCCACCAAGTCTCTGTTATCCCAATTAAATCATATTTCTTGGACTGGGCCAGGGCCTCCAGTTCTTCCTGTTTGTTGCCCAGGCTTCTCACATTAGTGTACAAACACCTCAGATAACCAGTTGATCGCCCTATCTTCTCCATTCGAATCAGGGGTCCTCCTTTCTTGCTTGTTCCTCTTTGCGTTTCTTCCCGATATCCAACTTTCCCACTCCCCTCAGGGTTTTGGTCACCGTCCCCCAGCGAACCTAGTTTAAAGCCCTCCTCACTAGGTTTGCAAGCCTGCCCGCGAAGATGCTCCTTCCTCTCTTGGTTGGGTGGATCCCCTCTCTTCCTAACAGTCCTTGTGCCCGGAACAGAGTCCCATGGTCGAAGAAACCAAAGCCCTCTCTGCGACACCACCTGTGCAACCACGCATTTACTTCCTCAATTCGACGATCCCTGCCCAGTCCTTTCCCTTCAACAGGGAGGATGGACGAGAACACCACTTGTTCTGCGGATTCTTGGATCCTTCTTCCCAGTGCTACATAATCCGCAGTAACCCACTCAAGGTCATTCTTGGCCATATTGTTAGTTCCCATGTGGAGAAGCAGGAAGGGGTAGCGATCCAAAGGTTTGATCAGTTTGGTAAGCCTCTCAGTCACATCCTGAATTCGAGCTCCCACTAAGCAGCACACCTCTCGAGATTGCAGGTCCGGACAGCGGATGGATGGCTCAGTCCCTCTTAGGAGGGAGTCCCCGACCACCACCGTTGTCTTCTTTTGGGGGTGGTGGTTGTGGAACACCCATCCCTAGGACTACGCATCCCATGCTTTCCAGTAGATGGTGTTCCCTTGCGGTTTCTTCCTTGTGAGGTCCCTTCCAAAACATTCACCACTGCAGAGCCTGTGGAGAGAGCCTGAAAGCGATTCCTTACCTCTTTAGCATTGGGGGATTCTTGTGCTGGCCTTTTTCTCCTTCTAGAAGTTACATGCTGCCAGTTCTCTTCCTGGTCCCGTACTGCCTTCTCCGGCTCTTCCGCCTGCTGTGCTTGCAAGATTAAATGCTGCCTTCTATCGAGGAAGTCTTCATCTTCTCTGATTGAGCGTAGGGTTGACACTTGGGCCTCCAGTCCTCTAATTTTTTCTTCCAAAATGGTGACCAGCTTACACTTTGTGCAGATGAAATCTGTTCTTTCTTCCGGGAGGAAGACAAACATGGCACACGCTGCGCAGGTAACAACAGCAGACCTATCACCATCCATCCCTGCTGTCCTGGAGAAAGGATTTAAAAAGAAAGGCAAGAGAAAAGAGAACCTCACGCCCTTCCGTCTCCCCTTCCCAACTCCTTCTCTAAACTCCCTGTTAGCACTCACCTGTTCGCAAGCTCCTTCGTCGCTTGCCCACTGCTTTATAAAGCCCTGGACTGCCTGAAAGTCCCTCCCCCTACCAAGGCTCAGTCAATCAGCAGAGGCTTCTAGAATTCAAACTTTAATTAGAAGCCAACAGTTTCCACCTGCCACTCACACACACACTCCATGAAGGAGAGGGGGAGGGGAAAGGGGCGGTTTAAAAAAAAAAAAAGCCTCACTCACAAACACAGGGGAAAAAACAACAACAAAAAACAAAAAAAACCCCACACACCAACTCTTACTCACAAACACAAGCTCAGCACAGCAAGAAAGCCCCAAACACAACACACACTTCCCTCAAGAGTCCTGTATCTGCTTCTTCTTTACCTGGAGAAAAGCAACAAATCAAAATAATTGCACTTTATTATGTCATTTCCATTTCTGGCAGTACTTTTGTTTTACAGTGTATGTGCTCTTCACTAGAAGAGTATATTTTATATTTAAGGGATTACATATGCAGTGAAATCTCTAACCAGTGAATTTTTTATGATCGGGGAATAGTGAAAAACCAAAGCAAACGGTATTTGCCTCGTGATGGTTTCATGTGGTGTGAAATGATCTGTACAACTAGTTGCTATGTGGAAATAGTTGCTTTAGAAATATGTTACTTATACTGCATAAATGTGTCTTGCATTGTTACAGTATTCCTGGGTAGGATTCCGGTTGTTTGCAGATATATGGCCCAATTCTGATTTACACTCAGACCACTTAATACAATTCTGAACATATAAAGGGATCTTTCAAGTGAGTGTAAATGTTATGCACTCCTTTTATGCTGCCAGAGAGGTGTAAACTGGCCTTGGTGTAAATAGAATCAGGACCATGGTACTGGAAACGTGGTAGGCATTTCATAAATCTTGTATAAGACAGGTCCCTTACTTTTAAAAGTTTGCAAATTAATAGACAGCTCACAGCCAAAATAATAATAAATGGGGAAAAGAACATAGACTGGGGAGAAGCAACAACAAACCTGAGAGAGAGAAAAGAAAGGAATACTTAGGATAGGTTAGGGTTTTTTTTTTTTTTTAAATGTTAATGTACAAATGATGTTAATTCCTTGATTTTTTTTTTTAAAGTACTCTTAAAAATTGTTTAGGAGGGATTTGAAAATTATTGATGGATCTTAGATTGGATTCTTATTCTTTACTACATTATTTTATCATTTATAGGCCTCTAATTGTGGTATCGTAGAGAGTATTCTGAACTGGGTCAAATTCAAGGCACAGACTCAGTTGAATAAAAAATGTTCATCAGTGAAGCACAGTAAAATCAAGGGCATTCCAAAGCTAGATGATGCTAATGATGCTGGTAAGAGCTTAATATGATTACTTAATGCCAATAAGTTTATTATGTATATTTCTAATGTTGTTAAGAATTGTCAAATCACTGTTAGAAGCTCTAAATCTGTTGTACACAAGTTTGTAAAGATAGTTTATCAATATGATAGTGATCTATCAAAAAAGAGTTTGTTTCTGTTCATACTTTATCATCTTGAAATGATTCTTCTCTATGTAAATTTTTAATGATCAGTGAAAGAAAGGTGACACCCATAATGTTGTAATTACAAATTGCAGTTGTTATTTTTGATGCTAAGACTCACAGATGCTTTACAGTAAGGAGTTAATAGGGTCTTAGGCATGGGTGGCAAGTGAAAGCTCAGCCGGGGAGGACAAGTCCTAGCCCTGTCCCACCCCTTCCACCTGAGGCCTGCACCTGGAGCCAAGCCCTGCCCACCTCCAGCCTGATCCTTCTTGGCCACGTGGAGGGCTGGGGCTGCAGTGCTATGGCCCTGATCCGCATCCCTCCCTGGTGGCATGGGGAAGCTGAGCTGCCATGCCGCAGCCCCAGCCTTCCTCAGCAGCAAGGGGGTATTGAAGAATTCTCCCTGGATTGAAGAATTATCTATCATTTTGGTTTCGGGAGAATACTGATAATTTAGTACAAACATATTTCCTGCATTTGAATTTAATAATCTTTCTATTTTGGTTTGCTTTCTTTCTTGCCTCTTCTCCCCCCCTTCCCCCCCCAGGTGGCAAACATTCTTTGGACTGCACATTGATTTTAACAGAAGGAGACTCTGCTAAATCATTAGCTGTGTCTGGCTTAGGGGTCATTGGACGAGACAGATATGGGGTATTCCCACTCAGGGGTAAAATTCTCAATGTTCGGGAAGCTTCTCATAAGCAGGTAAGCAATACTCCCAGCCCCTAATGTTAGGTTTTTTTTTTTTTTTTTTTGTCAGCTTCAAAATATATAATGACTTAAAAATTGTCAGATTTTTAAAATAATGATTTTTGGTGTGTCTTTACTGGTTTTCGGGGTTTGCATTTCCAAAAGTTTCTCAGCAAATGTGAGGGCTAAAAATTTACTTTGTTATTGAAATACAAAATTCCCACTTAGTAAAATTACTTTTGGAGATGTAGGCTTTCAGAATGTATAAAATATCGCACAACTTGTTAAAATAATGAGTTGGCAACACTGGGGAACACCTGAACTGAGACAGCCTTAAATATTGGGAACTTTTGGTATAACTGGCAAAAATATTAAACAGATATTAAGGTATCAACACATGGTTCTTTTTTACTCTGTGCTGAATGTCTCTTTTTTTATTCAGATTATGGAAAATGCAGAAATCAACAACATTATCAAAATAGTTGGTCTGCAGTACAAGAAAAGCTATGAAGATCCAGAATCTCTAAAAACTTTAAGATACGGAAAGATTATGATCATGACTGATCAGGTTAGTTTGAGAGAGAGATTTTAAAAAATCCAAAACTAAGAAATTTTAGAGTAATTGTCTTTTAATTTTTCTTGTTGTGTAGGTATCACTTTTACCCTGTCTTTGCAGAAGAAGGACACAGAACTGTGTAGAAAAATTCTCCACTGTGCATGATGTTACTTGAGGGAAAATTTCCCTGTAACCACTGTAAAGTTACAGCTGGTATCAAACAGATAACCAAATTCTGCTTTGCTATACCAGAGCAACCCTACTGATTGAAAATCTTATTTACTCTAGTGTGAATGAGAAATTATCTGACCTCCCATATAAATGTGTTGGCACAGGAGTAGGGAAAAAATGGGAAGAAGGTCAAGTTTTAGGGGAAATGGGAGCAGAAAGTGGCTCAGTGTAGTAACAATTAGTAGCGTCCTTTTTAAAAATTGCTAAACGTTATGGGAAAATATTGTTGGAATCCACTTCAAAATGGCTAGTAAAACCTGCACCCTTTTGCTAGGAATAATATCAAAGTACAGACAAGCTAAATCAAATAAGGATTTTTTTATATGTTGTGTTTTGAAGTTCATTAATAATAATTAATATTTGCATAGTACTTACTTTTTAGAAAACACTTCTCAAGCAATCCTTAAATACCCCTCTGAAATATTTATTTATGTATTATCCCCATTTTACATATATAAAATTGAGGGGGAAGCTAAGGTCCATATTTTCAAAAATCCTTCTGATCTGATTTTTGTCTAAGGTGCTAAACTACCACAGCACTAATTGAAGTTAGTTGTGGATTCTCATGGGCCTTGAAAATCATGCTCCAGAGTCTAAAGTTGGACGCTTGCTTGCGCGCGCGTATGTGCGTGCGCACACATGCACACAGTTTTGAATATTTAGGCTTAAATCATAGAACACTGGAACTAGAAGGGACCTTGAAAGGTCATCGAATCCATTCCCCTGCCCTCATGGCAGGACCTGGTACCATCTAGACCATCCCTGATAGATGTCTGTCTAACCTCTCTCTCTGTCTCTCTGGGCAACTTATTCCAGTGTTTAACCAATGATTTGCTGAAGGCCACACAGTAAATGAGAGATGGATTGGGCATTAGAATTCAGGGATGTTTGATTTCTAAACTTGTGCTATACTAGATCACGCTGTCTTACTCGAAAATATATCTGATATTTTGACTAGACAGTTGAATCCTGAGTTGCTATCCTCATTCTTACAAGCTGCATCGATTTACCTGCCTTCTTACCGATTCCAGTGGGCTTGGGAGTCAGTCAGACAAGTGGTTTTGGAGATGATCTCTATAGAGTATTCCATTCACTTTACTTCTCTTGTGGCTGCTTCCCTTCCCCCACTCCTACGCCCATCCCTCTTCAGGAACTCCTTTCACAAGAAATTTCTTCAACAGAAAATAGGCTCTTTCCTACTCTCTGGCACTCTAGAACTAGTTCTATAGCAACACAGAGGGGAAGGGGTTTTATTCCAGATATTTCCTGGTTCAAAAAAGAATGGCAGTTGAAGACCCATACTAGATTTAAAGCTACTCAATACCTTTGTGAAGGCAAAAATTCAAAATGGAGCAATAATTCCATCACTGGACCAAGAGGATTGGATTTCAGCCCTCAATCTTCAGGATGCATATTTACATATAGGTAGCATCTACCAAACTCATGGTCCAATTTGGTCAGTTTTACATTCATAATTTCAGAGATTTAAATTTCAGTCTTGTAACTGTAAGTGCATAGTACAATACTGCTCCTCTTGCTTCTGTGCTGCTGATGGCAGCACAAAAGTAAGGGTGGCACTACTACAATCACCCTACAATAACCTTGTGACCCTCCCTGCTACAGGGAAACAATGGTATCCCCTATGGAATCTGAACTGTATAAGGTAAAAGTATACAACAGTTCAGATTTCATGGTCTGTGACACAATTTTTATGGCTGTGAATGTGGTAGAGGTCTACATATAGGTATCCACCCATCACACAAAAGATTCTTACGCTTCCTATTGGCCAGGACCATTTTCAGTACAGTGTGTTTCTTATTAAACAACCTATTTGCCTCCTTTGCCTAGGAGAGGTTCAGGATAGAAGAGCAGAAGAGGTACTGTCCCACATACTTGAAATCAGGACAGCCCTGGCCTTCTATTTTGACAGAACTAAACCTTTTAGAAAGTCTTCCAAATTATTTCTATTCATCACAGACCAATCAAAGGGGTCCAGCATCTGTAAAAAAAAAAGATTTTCCAACTGGATAGTAGGGATGTTAAATTTAGATGAATTAATTAATCGAATAGTTGTTGGGATTTCCATCAACTATTCAATTAGTCTATAAGGGCGCCTCTGCCCACTAGAGCTCTTGTACATTTCAAAGGCTAAGGTGCCACAGGGATCACGGGGACAGTGGGCATAGGACCAGTGGGGGGGACTGGCCCCATGCTCCATGCAGCACCTCAGCCTTTGAAATGTACAAGAGCCCTGGTGGAGCTCTTGTACATTTCAAAAGGAAGCCCTTCAGGAAGCACGGGGCCAGTGGGGGGAGTCCCCGCTGGCCTCGTGCTCCCTGCAGTGCCTCAGTGTTTGAAATGTATGAGAACCCCAGTGGGGATCCTGTACATTTCTCGGTGGGGCTTCGGCTTTTGAAATGTACCAGAGCCCTGCATTTCAAAAGCGGAATCACACCAGATGTGGCGCAAGTGGAGATTGCTTCAGTTCCCGCTTGTGCCATTTTTGCTGTGCCTCTATCTCCCCTACCCCCCACAGAGATGGTGATGGGGGAACTGGCTTTTAAGCTGGTTTTCCCTAGCACCAGCTCTTACTCCACCCTCCCTTGCTGTCTCTCTCTGATAGAGGAAGCAAGGGGGGAGAAGCGACTAGTCGCATCACCAGTCGACTATCCAATAAGCTTTTGCTTATAGGATAGTCGACTAATCTCTTACATCCCTTGTAGATAGCTGATTGTATAGTTGTTTCTACCAATTTTGTAATCTCCACACACACTTGGACATATGAAGGTACTCTGAGGTCTATTTACACCTCGTAGGCTGCTCAGCCTACACTCTCTATCACTGAGAGGCCACGTCTGCTCACTCTCACACATGTGTAAAGGTGAGTACACACCTCTGCAATCTTTCTCAAAAATGAAATATATAGAGCTGCAACTTGGACCTCTACACTTGTGTTTGCTGGGCACTATGTAGTAACAAAGTGCTGGGCAACCTGCAGCCTGTGGGCCACATGTGGCCCATCGGGGTTCTCTGTGTGGTGCATGAGACATTTTCTTTACCATTGCCCATGAGCAGGGTTGCCAGATTGCACTGATTTCCATTAGTATAGTTTGTTTCCTGCTGCTATTACTAAAGTGACAGCACGTGAAGTGAGGTGAGTGCTGATTGCACACAACGTTGACTGTGAGAGAGCTGTGTGCTCCTTCCACATCCAAAGTTGCAGTTGGATTGAAACTCCCACAAATTCTAGGTATGCAAGTGCAGTTAGCAAACCTACCCTATCCAGCACACCATCTTGGTTATGTTGTGGCCCACTGAGATGGAGGGCCACTCAACAGCTCTAGTTGTCTATTGCTGCAGTAACTCATGACTCTGCTTCCAGAGCAACATTCAGATCAGCTGTACTTTCTTCTATATTGGACACAACTCCCCTCTTCCTTAAAGGGACCTGTTTTGTAGTCACATAGTGAAGCAACCACAGGGACTTTTAAAAAAAAAAATGGTTATTCACCATGTAACTATGGTTCTTTGAGATGTGTGTCCTTATGGGTGCTCCACTCCTGCCCTCCATCCTCTCTGCTTTGGAATTCTTTGTTGTGGAGTGTTGTGCTAGAGAAAAAACTGAGGGTGATTTATTCAGAGTGAGATATAACAATGTCATGGAACATGAGGTTGAGTAACATGCACGCATGGGCCGAAAGGATATTGCTATAAGAAATCTATGATCAAAGGCACAAGCACACCCAGAGTAAAGTATTCATAAGGGGGGACGCATCTCAAAGAACCACAGTTACTGCAGAGGGTGAGTAACCATTTCCTTAATTGCTGCTGAGGCTATTGAGGAGCTCTATCAACAGAACCTGTCCCGGGGCTCCATTCAGCCACTCCCCTTTCAGTTCAAATCATTCTCTTGTGCATCTATGTTGACTTGCTGCTGCTAAAACTAAGGTTGTAGCTGCTTCGTGCTTTGGCAACCACGCTCTGCAGACTTCTGCAACAGGAGGTCTTGTCTCCTGGGCTTGCCTAACCTAGAACTACCCAACGAGCAGTCCTGTGGCAGTCTAAGGTGCCACAGGTCTGCTCAGTAAATGTTTCCCACCAAAAACATTAATAGCATTGCTTTGTTCTTACCTAGGTTGATGACATTTGTAAGTACTGACACATTGACTTCATCATACATTGTCTTTGTTTTTGTCCGTTCATTTGTACTGGAGCTAATATGTAGTATTTATTGATAGTGTTCTTTTTTCATATTTAGGATCAGGATGGATCTCACATAAAAGGATTGTTAATCAATTTTATTCATCACAATTGGCCATCTCTTTTGAAACATGGTTTTCTTGAGGAATTCATTACTCCCATTGTAAAGGTACAGCTTATACTGACAATAAAGATTTTTGATGTATTGTAGTAATGTTATAAAAAAGCCTGACTCAGTATATTTTTGTTATTTTTAAGGCAAGTAAAAGTAAGCAGGAGCTTGCCTTCTATAGTATTCCTGAATTTGATGAGTGGAAGAAACATATGGAGAATCACAAAGCATGGAAGATAAAATATTACAAAGGTATGTTTTTTAAAAAAAAAAATAATGGAGCTGAAAAAAGCAATAATTGGGTGGTGTCTGCTTTAGTAAGTACTTGTAGGATTGTTTCTGAAGTTATTTCAAAGTCAGTCCCAGTAAACTGTTAGGCAACCATGACAATTCAGATAGTATGTTTATACGGTAATTTTTTTTTTTTTTCTCCTCATCATTCAGGTTTGGGTACCAGCACTGCTAAAGAAGCAAAGGAATACTTTGCTGACATGGAGAGGCATCGGATCTTATTCAGATATGCTGGTCCTGAAGATGATGCTGCCATTACACTGGTGAGAACTTTTAAAACTCCTGTGTGCCATGTTTTATGAATGTGATCACTTGCAGCAAGTATAGCGGTCAAGAAATGCCATAGCGTCCAGTGTTTGCTTATTTTATTTTTTCATTTTTCAGATTATTTTGTTAATGATTGAACAATATTACATTTACTCTTTAAATGTGATTAAATATATTGGTAATGGCTTTATTCTCAGCTTGTTAGTTTTAACCATCTTGTTAGTTTTGATCATCTTAAATAGCAAGGATATCAAGAAACACTGCAGTTAGATTCACTACTGAAAGATCTATGTAGCACAGAAGTGCCTGCTTTGATTAAAGCTCTGAAAGAGATTTCAGAACAAATGGCTGAGTGACCAGCTAGATATTAATTGGAAACATACATTTAACTGAGCAAGTGAGGTTAGATACACCCACCCAGGAAACTAAAAATTATGTATCATTAAAACAAGAAAAGATGTTTGGGTACTGTGGCACAAAAAGAGTTTAAACATTTTAAACTAAATTGGGAAAGCAGCTATATTGCCTAATCCTAAAACATTTCTGCGGGATGCATATCACTGTGAAGTGTGTTCGGACAAGAGGTAGCTCTTGCTAGGTTTTTTTATCAACAGTTATCAGATGTAAAGGGAAATAAAAGGATACAAAAGTAGCTTTCCTCTCAATAAAGGAAAGTAGGATTAAGTAATTTAGGGGAAAGATAGGATCACTTTTCTGAAGAACACTGATGTAAGAAGCCCCCATCCTCTTGATTTTTGGTGGGGAATCCTCACAGCCAAGTATTAAAAACAATTCCCATTCAGAGGTTGGGCCTCATGAACATCTGTCTTACCACCTGACATTATGCAAGGACATTAAAACAACTCTGAAAGGGATACTGATAATGATTTTTAATTAATTTAAATAAACTTTTTTTTTAGACTTGGTAATGTCTTTTGGTGAGGGGATCTGCAAATCTGGAGTTGTAGGAGGCAGCTAATTCATATACACATTTAATTTCTCTTTCAGAGTTCCCTGCTGGCAGTTCCCCATTTCTGTTCAGGAGTAGGTGTTTGTTTGTGGTGTTTTTTTGGAGGATGGAATTGGGAACTATGGCCTTCTAGGACTTATATAGTTGGACTACTAAAAAGAGTTGTACTGGCTTGTATCAGAGCAGAATAAAATTAATTTTTAAAATTCAGATAATTTTTTAGGGGAGTTTACTAAACTATTTATGAACTATAATAGCATACAGAACATAAATGACACATATATTGTCTTTTAAAACATTTTTACTTTGTGCTGGACAAGCATGACACACCTAAATGGCACAGATAAACCGACAGTTTGTGACCTGGAATTCTTCATCCCAGAACACACAGGAACAAATCATAGTTCTGACTCTTTCTACTGATTCTGTGAAAACCAAAGGCCAAATTGCTCCTTTCTATAGTAAAACGTAAAGACAGTTGGCGAAAGGGGAGGGGGGGAGGAAAAGTTATTGACGATAACCTACAAAGTAGGGCTGTTAACTAACATGTATTTGTGTAAATGTATAACCTCTGATTTTTTTTTGTGGTTACACATTTACACATGGGCAGCGGGAGGGGCAGGAGATGGTACTCGCAGGGAGCTGGCATTTACTTTATTAGAGATAGTGAGAGGGGAGGTGGCTTTGTGGAAGCTGATATGTGCAGGGAGCCAGCTTGAAGGCCACTTCCCATGTATACCAGCTCTCTTTCCTCCACCTCCCCCACCCCACTGCCTCTATCAGAGGTAGCAGCATGGGGGGGGCAGTACTTGTGGGGAGCACCAGTTCTCTTCTCCCTCCCTCCCCCATGCTGCTGTTTCTGTGGGAGGCAGGGGGGACAGGTGACAGCTACAGAATTCCCTAGTTATAAAGCCATTTATTTAAGCTTCATATTGAGATCAGACTGTGGTTTATAGGGCCCTATCTTGCAATCTATATGAGAGAAGCTCTCAGCTACTTAGTTTGACTTGAAAGCACAGTTCTACTCTGAAAAGTGGGAATTTTTTCTTGAGCAAGACCTACAAAACACAGCCTACTATGTGTGGATCTCAAAAAGTATTGTAAAACTCAAGCATTTGCTCATCAGAGAATTAACTAATTTGATAATCTATACTTTTTTCTGATTATAATGAGTATTTTTGTGAGTGTAGGATATGTATTTAATGCCTGTATTAAACGCCTGTATTAAACAACCATTTATAAAGATTGTTTTTACAATTTTTACCTTTAATAAAAGATAATGTATATTTAAAAGAACCTTGCAACATTTTACAGCGATTATTAAAATTATTCTTATAGTGCTATATATGCTAATAGTTTGGATCTGAAATATTTGCAGGCCTTCAGTAAAAAGAAAATCGATGACCGAAAAGAGTGGTTAACAAACTTCATGGAAGACAGACGGCAGCGTCGGTTACATGGCCTTCCAGAGGTTAGTTCTAAATAAGGAGAAGAGCTCAGGAGGATGATGGCTAAAATTAATGTTGTTTCAATGTTCAAGTTATACTGATGTATAAATTTTCTTTTAGCAATTTCTGTATGGTACGGCAACAAAGCATTTGACTTACAATGACTTCATCAATAAGGAGTTAATTCTCTTCTCAAACTCAGACAATGAGAGATCCATTCCATCTCTTGTTGATGGTAAGTAAATATTCATGGTGATTTTATGAAGCAATACCATCTTCTCTTTTTCACTTTGAAGGATGTGACTATAGTTGAAAAGAAGTTGGCACACTAAGAATGAAATTTTGGAATAAGTGAGAGAAATCAAGACCCTGTTTGTTTCGACTTCATTACATTGCTACTAATGTACAGTACTGAGTTACTTGTCTGAAATGAAACCAGAGGCAACTTAAGCTGTAGCTCAGGGCTATTCAACATGCAGCCCATGGGTGGGATCCTTTGAACATGGCCTCTATTGGGAGCACACTTCACAATGGTGAGGCTGGCAGGGTGAGCATTGAAAGACACCAGGCAGATGGGGCTGGCAGGAACAGACTGGTACAGGGTGTCTGCGTTTCTGGCCCCCGGGAGGAGGTGCTGGGAGTGCTGGGGCATTGTGGAAAGTGCTGGCTGCTTAGCCTTGTGGGCAGAGCCTGAGAGGTGCTGACTGGCTCACACTGACCACGTTTGGGGCTGGCACCATGCTTAAGGCTTAATCTTTGTATTCATGCCCGTCCGTGTGAAAGAAGCTATTTGCATATATTTACATGTATATGCAATCATATTTAAGTTGCGGCCCTTGGCATGTGCTGTGAGTAACATTGTGGCTCCCGGGGCTTACAAAGTTGAGTAGCTCTGCTGTAGCTTTACAGTCTATCCACTTAGCCAAACCTCATTCCTGTGCTGTGCAGATGCTCTACTTCTGATACAAGTGTTCTTTGCTTTCAGAGCCTGTATTCAGCAATATTCAATTCAAATTAGCAATAGGGAGCAGCTTAGGGTGAAAGTCCTGTCTTTTTACATCATGGACAGTGTTTTCAAGTCATTGGGCCAATGCTGGGGTCTTTTGGGAATTCTGTGAGGTTCACCACTTTTCTCTTGTGGAGCAACGTGGACATGCAAAGAAGCACCTGAAACATCAAGCACTCTCCATTTGTAAAACTCACAGCAGGAGAAGGAGATCTGTGCCTGTACTGTTTTCATGTACTCTTGGTCATCCAGGAAAAAGGGACTGGGAGTTTCATAAGTGGGATATGATTTCCCCTATGCCTCAACAACAGACTTCATAATAAAGCACAAATTGTGCTTAAGGCAGCTGACACACAGTTTGTGGTACACACAGATTGTAGTTCTCATCCAGCTGCAATAGAGAACCCTTAATCAGACAACTTCTAATTTAGGAGAGACATCTAAGAACCTAAAGTTCCTTGCTCATAGTACTGAAATGGGGGCAAGCCAGGCTGGGGGAAAAGACCGATCGATATCTTCTCCCTTCATGCAAGGGGAATCCTTTTCTGCCTCTTCTCTGTTGACCTCTTCACAGATAAGAAAGAATAGCATACAATTAAAAACATATCCAAAAATTTCAAAACCCCCTTAAGGATTCTGTATAAAAGAGAGTACTTGATCATGTAAATAAGGACTAACATTGGGCATCTGCACAAAGGTTGAATGGATTACAATTAATTCAGGCATTTCTCAATTTTTGAGTGCTTGACTTTGCGACCTTAATGTTCTTTTAACGTAACTTGTATATGTAATTTCTTCAGTTTTTAAATAAAGCGATCAGAGAAATTCCCTCATGTGGCTCTATAGTCATTCCCACATAGGCGAGAAATTTTATACCCACAGCACAAACCTCTACTGCTTGAGAAACAGAAAACCAGTCGCAGTAGTAGAATGTTGTCCTTTACGTAGACAAATCAGTAAGGATATGTCCACACTGCAAAGTTAATTTGAAATAACAGCCGTTATTTTGAATTAACTTTAATAGCGTCTATACATACAAACTGTTATTTCGAAATTAATTCGAAATAGCGGAGCGCTTAATTTGAATTTGGGAAACCTCATTCTATGAGGAGTAACGCCAAATTTGAAATAGCTATTTCGAATTAAGTGCTGTGTAGACACTTAATTCGAAATAGGGGGCCTCCAGCCCTTCCCAGGGAGCCCTGGTGGCCACTCTGGGCACAACCAGGAAAACTTACTCTCCTCTCCCCCAGCCCCGGAGCCATTAAAGGGGTAGACTCTAGCCACAGTGCCTGTGCCAGCTTCAAGCCTGCCAGCCCAGAGCCAGCAGTGGCCACCGGGGCCCCTGACCCAGTGGCCCCAAAACATGAGCCAGCAAGCCACTGGCAGCCAGCCCTCCACCGCTCCCCAGGAGCAGTCTGCCAACTCCCAGGAGCCTGACAGGGGCTGGAGAAGGCGGGCGCCTTCCTGGTCCAGGGTGGAGATCATGGACCTTATTTAGGTTGGGGGGGGATGCCCCCAATGTCCATGATCTCCGCACTAGATGGAGGAATGTGGCTGTCTATGGCAGAATAGCTGCCAGCCTGGCCACCAAAGGCCACATGCGAACCCAGGAGCAGGTTTGCATGAAAATCAAGTTGGTACGGTGAGACCCCCACCCCTGGGCTCTGAGCTTCCCCTCCCTCTTCTTCCCCTTGCTTCCCCCTTCCAGTTCCCTCCTCCCAGGTTTCCCCCTCCCCTGTCCCACCCTCTCTCTTCCCCTCTCCCATCTCCTTTTCCCAGTCTCCCCAGAGGTTCATCCACCCCCCCCCTTCCCCCCCCAGTTTTGTTCAATAAACCCGGTTTCTATTTTTGAACATACGTGTCTTTTATATGACATCAGGAAAGGGGGCTAGGGAGGGGTAAGTGGAAGGACGTGAGGGAGGAATGGGGCACGAGCCCCCGGTGGGGAGGACCGGGGTGGCTTTGAGGGCTTCTGCAGGGCCTCCTGGATACTGACCCCCCAGATGGCAGTCTGCAGCAAGTGCAGCCGGGCTGATGGCAACGACCCCACGAGACGCACCGGCATGCCCAGGGGCAGCTCTGGCTCCATGTGGCTGAGTGCTGTGGTGTCCCGAGTGCGGGCACTCAGGGCACTCCAAGACAGGACTGCTTTGGTGTCCCTCATCGAGGTAGACAAGCAAGCAGGGAACCCTGAGAACTGTCTGTCCGGGGTGGGGGTAGAGTCCCTTTAAGCACGGAGCTCAGTTAGCCTCAGGCAGCAGCCCCACACACTAAGTCCTAACCTGATGCCCTGCTAGCACTGATTCTGGCCAGCCTTAACTTCGGTTCAGGGTCCACTCAGTGTGGACGTGCTATTTTGAAATAGCAAAACACTATTTCAAAATAGTTTTTGTGTGTAGATGCGTTAATTCGAAATCGCGTTGTAGTGTAGACATAGTTTGCTAATGGATTTTCCTTTGATACTTTCTAGACAGCAGGAAAGTGTTTGGCACTTAGGAAACCTGGTTTTTATTTTGGAAGTGTGTATTTTAATGGTTACAGACACTTCTGCACCTGTCCCTTATGATAGTTTTGTATCTCTGTAGGGTGGCCCTTTATCCACTTTAGCCTGTACCAGTCCCTCTCTGCTCCCAACTCCTCTCTGTTTGAGTCTATATCTTGCTCTCAGGCTGTTTGGGCAACAGCAGGGGAGCACTGAAAGCACTGGGGAGACCCAGATCTCAGTTCTGGTGCCCAGCACCACCATTGATCCCAGCTAGTGTAAGCAACAATTATAGGGAAAGTCCTGCGTAGTCTTAGAGTTTTTCAGTCGATCGCTATTGACTGGTCGATCGCGAGGCCTCTACCAGTCGATCGCGAGGCATTCGGGCACCCCCACCCTCCATTTTCCCTCGCACCCCCAAGAAACCCCACTACTTACCTCTAGTGTAGTACCGGCTTCCCGCGGGGTGGACGGAAGTCCTGTCTGAAGCCCGCGTCACTTCCGGGAGTTCCGGAAGTGTGCTGGCTGCTCCCCTCCCACAGCTCTGTCACATGCTGGGGGAGGGGGCGTCGGCTCCAGAGGAGGAGTGCGGCGGCTTCCCTGCACCGCCAGTGCCAGAGGGGTGAGTTGAGCGCAGGGGTTTCCCTGCGCCACGGGAGCGGGGCTCGGCCCCGGGGTTTGGCCCCACTGTGAGAGGGGGGTTTGGCCCCGGGACATGCGCCCGTGGGGCTTTAGCCCCGCTGCGGGACAGGCGGTTTGGCCCCGGGGCAGGCGCCCACGCGGGTTTGGTCCCGCTGTGGGAGAGGCGGTTTGGCCCTGGGGCAGGCGCCTGCAGGGGCTTGGCCCCGCCGCGGGGGGGGGATGGCCGTGCCGCAGGAGGGGGGTTTGGCCCTGGGGCAAGCGCCTGCGGAGGTTTGGCTGCGCTGCGGGAGGCACGCCCTGGCTTCCCTCGGGGGCGTGAGGGGAGAATCCTGGGAGGAGGTGATAGCAGGGGACTCTCTGCCCTCACTCTCCCTTGTTCCCTCCCCCCTCTCCCCAGCTCCCTGTTCCCTCTCCCCACTCCCCAGCCTCAGAAACCTGTCCCCACTGGCACCCTGTCCAAACAGGTTCCCTGCTCTTCTCAGAAATTAAGACAATGCAGAAACTTTTTGTGGTTGACATAGTATTTTATTTGAAAATGAAGCTTGGCCAACAAACCCCCAATTGGGGCCAAGCCTCCATCTGGCCACAGCATCATGACACTCCTGCATTCCCCTTTCCCCCAGACCCTATATCTCAGCCTATCATACACTGGAACCTCCTGCCCTAAGCCCCTCACATACCCCAACCCAAATTCCCGAACCCTCACATCCAGAAGTCTGTGGCTTACTTAGTACCCTAACCCTACATCTGACCCCAATGTTGCCCGGTCTGGAGCCCCCTCCCCAAGCCAGCGTTCCCTTATCCACTTCCTCCTGCATCCAGATTTCCTCCCAGAGCTTGCACCTCTCACCCCTCCCCGCACCCAAATCCCTCATTCCCACCCCGGAGCCTACACATCCTGTCTCAACCCAGCGAGGGTACGGCTAGACTGCAGGAGGTTTTCAGGATTCCGGAGATACCCCAGAAAAACTCTTCTGCATCCAGGGATGCGTTTGTTCTTCCACTTCTTTTAGTGGAAGAGCAAACATGATCTTTCGGTCACCCCTATATTCCTCTTTCCATGAGGAATAAGGGGGCTTCCAAAAGAAGGGGGTTTTCTGACATTTGGTCCAATCTAGACATGCCAAATGTTGGAAAAACTTCTTCCTACAGAAGAATTGGGGGGGGGGGGGAGAAAAGCAGCAGTGTAAGGGTTGGGGATAGCAAGTGATGGAGAGGAGGTGAACAGAGAGGGTGGGGCTTCAAGGAAGGGGTGGGGCGGTAGATCTTGGCTTGTTCTGTCATTTAAAAAGTGATCTTGGGTGTAAAAAGGTTGGAGATCACTGGGCTAGAGCATATTCAGTGCATATGAAATTTCATTAAATGTATCTACTAGTCTCTTGCAAGTAATTGCAAAGGGCAGTTTTCAGAATTAACCATATTTGGGTGGACTTTCATGGGGGATGCAGAAGGCATCTTTTCTGAATACAGAGGCAGAATTGAGATTTAGCAATATAGCATGGGGAACTATTGAATGCTGCATATTAATAAGTTAATTGTCTGGAAACTTTTATTTTGTATTGCTGTTCCTTTTAATCGCTTATACTCAGTTAATGTAAATTTGTTTTTAAACAACAGATTGGACCTCCTTGGTCCAGCACACTCGGGACCTAACTGGTTCCGGATGAGGGACTTCGTTGCACCAGGGGAGGTCTTCCTGTTTCCTCCCCAACCCCACCATTGGCCCCTGTCAGCCCTGGGTTTGTTACTAGCCGGAGGCCAGCTAACGCCCCCCCTCGACCCCCGGCTGCTGTCGGCCCCGCTAGAGCATGTTGGCCCCCAACCTTGCTGGGCAGCCCCGCTGCCGTATGCCAGACTTCCAAGTTGCACAGGATTTCTGGCCACAAGCCCTCCACCGGGACTCTCTGGTCCTGCAACATCAGTGCTGGATGTTGCCATAGCAGAGAGTCTCCGTTAATAGAGGTTCAACTGTAAGTGTATGAATTTGCTAAATATTACATAAATGTGTTTTCATTCAACATAAAATTTAGGTCCCTTTCAAAAGAGATTATAAATTCTGTCTCTCTGAGAGCACATTTCTAATTTCAAAAAGGTGTGTGTATATGTGTATTTAAGAACCATTATTCTTCTAAACAGGTTTTAAGCCAGGGCAGCGCAAAGTTCTGTTCACTTGCTTTAAGAGAAATGATAAACGTGAGGTTAAAGTTGCTCAGCTGGCTGGTTCTGTTGCTGAAATGTCAGCCTATCATCATGGAGAGGTGAGTATGAAGGAAGAATGGAAAGGATGTGGTTTTTTTTAAATATAGAATATAGGTAAATTTTTTTATTTTGTCAAAAGCAGTTACCAGTTGACCATGAGTCCTATATATAGGAGTGTTTAGAATCTTTTTAAGAAAATTAACCAAGTTGAATCCATTTTGATAAGAAGGCAATTAGTTTTATTCCTTCAAGTGCAGTCCTTTCCCATACAAAGGTTTCTAGGCTGTGGGAAGATATGATGGAGAACTGAGAGAGTGGACTTGAACTATGGCCTCAGTCATGCCAGCTGTATACCTGACCATGTTTTAGACTTAGCCAGGAAAGATGCATTGTTCTTAGGCAAAAGTAAACAAATTAAAATGGAATTCCATGGTCTCTTTCCAGAACATTTTGGAATTCTCCGTGTTTAATATAATTAAAGAATTTCTGATTAAAATATAGTTTTCTAGCCTTTATGGTATTTATCAGACGTATTAGCAATACTGCCAAAAGACTAGCACTGTCAAAATATAAATATAAAAATACTTGTTCAAAAACATCATTCTATTGGAGAGAGAATGCAATATTGTAACAATTGAACTACAGTGTCATTTTTTGTGTAACACATTTTTCAACAAGACCATGTTTGAAATCAGTAGAATGAGTTGTGCATTATCTGACAAGGAAAATATTTTATGCTAGCTTGATAAGGAAAGAATACAATTTCTTAAACTGAATAGTTAACGATGTGTTTGTATTTTCTTCCAGCAAGCATTAATGATGACTATTGTCAACTTGGCTCAGAATTTTGTTGGAAGTAACAATGTTAATCTACTGCAGCCTATTGGTCAGTTTGGTACCAGGCTTCATGGTGGCAAGGATGCTGCGAGCCCTCGTTATATTTTTACAATGTTAAGGTAAAAGCTTGCTCAAAACAAATTAAACTAAAAACATATAGAACTGAATTTTCAGATTGCCTTTGTTACTGCACTGCAAGTTTTGCAAGCGGGTATTTGTGAGCATTTATGTATGAGACAGTGAAAATCAAGTGTGCGTTTGCTCAAATTCCTAATTTACATGTGCAAATACATTTTTTTGCGCATATAGATTTTCCTGCTAATTTTGTGAGAATAGTACTTGAGAACTTTTAAAAAGTTAGCTCTACAAATTTACTTTGAATCATAAGATTACAGGTTGAATGGTATATCATCCAGTCCAGTTGTCAGTCTTCTACAATGGAACTGTGGGATTTCATGCTCAGTGTCTTTCTGATTCCACATAAAATAAGTTATCCTTTTACCCATGAATTTATTTCTACATGGCAGTCTTACAACTCTATATTCGTTTTGAAAGTCAAGCTGCATTGTTTTCTTCTTTCACATGGCCAGAATTAAGATCCCGAAACAAAATTATGATCTCAGTTGCACCTGTGCAACTATAACGTACACTAATGGAGTTTCCTAAATTAATTGAGACTTAGTCTAGTTTAGTAGACAGAATTTGTTCCCTATAGTTCCCTAGTATTTTGTCTAGTCTAACTGTAAATGTTACAAGCTATGTGGCTCCTATCATTTCTCTTAATAAGTTATTTCACATTGATATTGAGCCTTACTTATCTTTTGTTAATTTAATTAGATTATTCTAATTATGTCCCCTTCAATATGAATATTGGCTCACTTTCGCATATAAATGTTTCTGTTCTACAGCACTGTCACTGATTTTAGTATGTTCTCTGGTTCATTTGATCTATATATGCATGAAAACTGATTTTCTTAGTTCATTGTGAGTAATGGCAAAGGGTTCACTGATGAAACCTCTGTTTGCAAAGTGTTTCATGGACTGCTGCTGGGGCTGTCATGCCTACAGTTAAGCTTGGCTTTTTTGGTTAGATTTGAAATGATGAATATTGCTGTTCGTTTGCTTGATGTATTTCTAGTCTTTTGACTAGCGATATCAAAATATTTAAGTTCTGAGTTTTTTAAAACACAGAAATTCAGTATATTAAACATTGGTTGGTAAGAGAGATACATACATGTAGGCACAAAAAAGAACACACATTTATTATGAACAGATTGTTCCACTGTGGCGGTTCAAGAGTATTTCTGTCCTTGTTTCAGAATACTGTCCTTGTTTCAGAGTATTTTCAGCTTCCTAATCACAATTAAATAGAGAGAAAATAAATTTTTAATAAAATGAAATTTGGACCCACTAATCTTTATAGTATAACAGGTTTTTGACTGACCAGACACTTGTTAAATTCTGTTGTTTTCTTCTTTTTTTCCCAAAGTCCGTTAGCGAGGCTGCTTTTTCCCGCAGTGGATGACAACCTGCTGAAGTTCCTTTATGATGATAACCAGCGTGTAGAGCCAGAGTGGTATATTCCCATCATTCCCATGGTTTTAGTAAATGGTGCTGAGGGAATTGGTACAGGATGGGCTTGTAAACTTCCTAACTATGATACCAGAGAGATTGTGAACAATGTCAGACGAATGCTGGATGGCTTGGATCCCCATCCTATGGTAATGTAACTCACAGTGTATGCTGCTATTTTTGTATTTCCTAAACAAAGCTGAGTTTTTTGTATTTATAAAGAACATTTTATATCACTTTGGAAACACATCATTGCCAAATG
Organism: Pelochelys cantorii; assembly: GCA_032595735.1. Taxonomy (NCBI): domain Eukaryota; kingdom Metazoa; phylum Chordata; order Testudines; family Trionychidae; genus Pelochelys; species Pelochelys cantorii. Next base: position 190,394,127 of record CM064327.1, read on the forward strand.
ATTACTGCCTCTGGAGAGGAATTATTTATATCTAATTCCCATTCAAACCAGTACATTGTAATTTTACTGATTCTTTTAAAGGCTTTCTTCTTCATTCTACTCATTAATTTGTCAATATGCTCTCAAAATCATAATTGTTATGGAAAGATATATTGCAATCTGGTGGATAAAAAGCCACATCAGTCATTTCTTTGTGATAAGTTATAGTATATCTTCAGTCAATCTTAAAGCCTCTTTGGAATCTTTAAAGCCTCCTTTCTGTTGACTAATGTGCCTTTTATGTACCTTTAAAGATAGAAGAAAGATATTGTTGTTAAACAGGGAAACCAGCAATTTCCAAATCATAATATTTATGTGTTCGTTTATTAAAAGTTTGTTTGGGGAAGCCCTCGGTGCTGCCACATACCTGAAAAAGCTCCAAGTTCTAGAAGAAAGGAAGAGCCCAGCCCAATCAGAAATCATTTCAGCATAAATCCAACTGAAATCTAGACACCAGAAACAGCCTTTTCATGTATATTACTCGTTGGGGCATCAGAGCTGGGTTAGATTTGACCATTTAATAGAAGACACTTTTTTTTTCATTTTTCAGTTCAGATTCCTATTTCTGGACTTCTGCACTTTGATCCATATTCACTGCCTTTATTTTAGAAAGTAGCTTTAGCTTTCATAACACTGAAGATTTCTTCTCATCGACTGTTGGGAACTCTGCATAAATACATTTTTTTTTCAGTAATTGGAATCTGTTGGCCTTCCTTTTAAGACAACCTAATAATTTGATGTAGAATCATAGAATCCTAGAACTGGAAGGGACCTTGAGAGGTCATAAAGTCTAGTTCCCTGCGCTCATGGCAGGTCCAAGCACTGTCTAGATCATCCCTGATAGATGTCTATACAACCTGCTCTTAAATACCTCCAGTGATGGAGATTCCACAGCCTCCCTAGGCAATTTATTCCAGAGTTAACCACCCTGACGGTTAGGAAGTTTTTGCTAATGTCCAACCTAAACCTCCCTTGCTGCAGCTTAGCCCCATTGCATCTTGTCCTATCCTTAGAGGCCAAGGAGAACAATTTTCCTCCCTACTCCTTCTTAATACCCTTTTAGATACTTGAAAACTGTTAGCATGTTCCCTCTCAGTCTCCTCTTTTCTAAACTAAACAAGCCCAATTCTTTCAGTATTCCCTCATAGGTCATGTTCTCTAGACCTTTAATCATTTTTGTTGCTCTTCTCTGGACCTTCTCCAATTTCTCCACGTCGTTCTTCAAATGTGGTGCCCAGAACTGGACACAATTCTCCATTTGGGGCCTCTAATCAGCGTAGAGAAGAGCAGAAGAATGATTTCTCTTGTCTTGCTCTCAACACTCCTGTTAATGCATCCCAGAATCATGTTTGCTTTTTTTGCAACAGTGTCACATTGTTGACTTGTGCTTAATCATTTTTATTGCTCTTCTTTGGACCTTCTCCAATTTCTTCACATGTTTCTTGAAATGTGCCCGGAACTGGACACAATACTCCAATTGAAGCCTAATCAGGCAGAGTAGAGTGGAAAAATGACTTCTCGTGTCTTGCTCACAATACTCCACTGTGACGCCTAAATCCCTTTCAGCTGTACTCCTTCCTAGATAATCACAACTGATTGTTCCTTCCTAAGTGGAGTACTTTGCATTTGTCCTTATTAAACTTCATTCTCTTTACTTCAGACCATTTCTCTAGTTTGTCCAGATCATTTTGAATTTTGATCCTATCCTCCAAAGCACTTGCAGTCCTTCCCAGCTTGGTATCATCTACAAACTTAATAATTGTACACTCTGTGCCATCATCTAAATCATTGATGAAGATATTGAACAGAACTGGTCCATGCTTCACATGGGACTTTAGTTACCAGCTCTCTGAGTTTTCTAAAATCTGCCTTCCTGAAATCCATTCTCTCCATTTTGCTGTTCTCCCTTCTACTATTCCTTAAAATCATGAACTCTATGATTTCTTGATCACTTTCAAGCTGCCTTCCACTTTCAAATTTTCACCCAGTTCCTCCTACCTATTTGTTAAAATCAAATAAAAGACAGCTTCTCCCCAGAAGCTTTCTCAACCTTCTGAAATAAAAAAAAAAAAATTGTCTCCAATGCAGTCCAAGAACGTACTGGATAATCTGTACCCTCCTGTGTTAATTTCCCAACATATGTCTGGATAGTTGAAATCCCAAATCACCACCAAATCCTGCACTTTGGATGACTTCGTTAGTTGTTTAAAAAAAAAAAAAGCCTCATTCACCTGGATCCTGTTCTGTTCTGCTAAAAGGGCCTTATCTACACTAACATTTTTCTGAAAACTCATTATCACTGTTGCAGTTCCATCTTTCAAATAAGTATCACCTATGCACAGAGAGTTCCGATTATCCTTTTTCCCCACCATTTTATGTCTTTGGTTTCATTTGTACCTTAATATATTTGTTATGTTTTATAAATTATGTTGTAAACATACAGCTGTATATGAAATAATTCTTCCCAACTTTTCATTTTCAAGAACATTATTAATGTGTATTATTACTTGCAGCTTCCAAACTACAAAAACTTCAAAGGAACTATCCAGGAACTTGGTCAAAATCAGTATGCAGTAAGTGGTGAAATATTTGTGGTGGACAGGAATACAGTAGAGATTACTGAGCTTCCAGTGAGAACATGGACCCAGGTTAGTAACAATGAAATAAATGTTGTTTCAGACCGTTTTGATAGTCTACTTAATCACATATTCAGATTAATACTTCAGACTAGTGGAAATATGCATTGCAGGAAACAAAGTGTGAGTTTCCTTTTGCATGCCCTCAAGAGAAAGTGTGGTGTGGTGTCATGCTACCTACTGTTCTTAATATCATTCTTTCTTCTTGAATTAATCCTTTTCTCCTTTGAATGGCTTCAAACATGCATTCCATCCTTTGCCCGGGGACATCAAATGCCTGTGTGACTGGTGCCAATTCTGGTCTGCATTCTGCAGATTGTCTTAAAAGATTCAAATGGCGATTTTTTTTTTTTTTTTTTTCAAGCAAGTGTCGTCTTTTTGTCTTGGTGACACAGGGCATTATAATCCCATATCCTGTGACTTATCCACTTATATTGCTCATTCAAGTTGAGAAATTACAAATCTTATTTTGTTGTTCATTTCTCTTGTTTGCTATCTTTGTTGTAGGTGTACAAAGAACAGGTGCTAGAACCTATGTTGAATGGGACCGAAAAAACTCCAGCATTAATTTCTGATTACAAAGAGTACCACACCGATACAACTGTGAAATTTGTTGTGAAAATGACAGAAGAAAAACTTGCTCAAGCAGAAGCTGCTGGATTGCACAAAGTTTTTAAACTTCAAACAAGTCTTACTTGTAATTCTATGGTAACTTTTCTATGTTTGACTACCAGAATCATTACAGTAGCTTGTGAACTCACCTGTTTTGTGATGGCCTACTGGTGGCACTACTTGGTCTAGCACATCTTTCTTGTTTTGTTACTGTCCAGAAGAATTACCGTGCATTTAGGTTAACTCTGTGATATAACAAACTTGTCTCTGGCTTATTCATTCATATTGAGAAGTGTAGCAAATTTTGAAGTTTGATCATAAAAATCTGTTGCATTGGACAATGTTGTATACATAAAGAATTTTTAAAAATATCTTATTGTCCTAATAGAATGACGGTAATAATATATTTCAGTGACTTAAAATATTCAGTAGATCCCAGAAGAAACCCATTTGTTATAGAGCTATGGTATCCTTCATCCTGAAGTTACTGCATTTTTTTTCTGACCGCTAGATAGTTTAAATTTCTTTTCACCCAAAAGAAATTGCAGCTAAATAACATTTAAATATTAAAGATACTATTAATCTGAACACTCACTTTCTGCTTTATCTTACACTACATCTGTGCACTACGAGTGAGGGGGTGATTCTCCTGCTTGTCTGTATTACTTGCACTATCTCTCATCAAGATATCTTGAGTGTAAATAGCAGTATAGCCTCTGTAGCAGTGGTAGTGGCAGTGGAGGCAGAGCTGAGCTGTTCCAAGCACCCACCCGAAACTGGGTTTAATGTAATATTCTTCATATTAACAAAAGATAGTGCAATCTACAATTGAAGCATGAAAGGGCATACAAATGTCATATCTACCACGTTAATACCTTGCCAAACTCCTGTTCTCACTTTCAGGTGACATTGTAAATAAGACACAGGCAGCATTATATCCCGTAAATGTAAACATACATGTTTGTCTGAGCAATTGGCTGAACAAGAAGTATGATTGAGTGGACTTGTAGGCTCTAAAGTTTTACATTTTGTTTTTAGTGCAGTAAGTCGTACTTATTCAGTTATAGTATTTATATGAGATTAATTGAAAAAATACTGTTTGTTTTGTTTCTCTTTTACAGTGCACGTATTTATAATACAGATATAAAATGAGCACTGTCCACTTTTTATTGTTGTAATTGAAAACAATATTTGAAAATGTAGAAAAACACCTAGAAATATTAATAATCAATTTCAATTTGTATTCTATTATTATTTAACTTACTGTGATTTATTGTGATTAATTTTTTAAATTGAGGTAGAGTGAATCGCTTGAGTTAACTTTACAATTAATTGATAGCTTACTCTATATATATTATATAATAAATAAAAAAAAAATTAGGCCCTGAATACCTCTGCTAAATTCAGGGATATTCATAAATATTTCAAAGTGTTTGAAAGCCTTAGTGCATTAGCTGATGGGATTTGTTTCTATCACTATGTTCATGTGTTATACAATGGTAAATTAGAAGTGACAGCCTGATTTTGATCTCATATCAGATCTCATATCAGTTGTACGTAGGTACAACTACAGTAATGTCAATGCAGTTAATGTTGATTTACACGTGTGTAAATGAGATCAGTCTCTAAGAATTTTAAAAAAAATCCAATTCTATATGCATAGTATATATGTAGCATTAGAATATATGAAAACTCTCACTTCTGTGATATTTTAACAAAATTTAATACCCAAACAAAATATCATTTTGTATCTGCTGCAGGTGCTATTTGATCATATGGGATGTCTGAAGAAGTATGAAACTGTGCAAGATATTCTGAAGGAATTCTTTGATTTACGATTAAATTATTATACTTTGCGCAAGGACTGGCTTGTAGGAATGTTGGGGGCAGAATCTACCAAGCTCAACAATCAAGCTCGCTTCATTCTGGAGAAGATACAGGGCAAGATTACCATAGGTAAGAAGAAAAACTCGAACTTAAAAGTTAGAGCTGATAAATGTAGAAAAATATTTTTGGTTATGTCTGGACTACATTGTTTTTTCTAAAAAAACTGCCCTTTTTTTGAAAAAAACTTCACCTGCGTCCACACTGCAATTGCGTTCTTTTGAAATTAAATCGAAAGAACGCAGGGGTTTTTTTGAGATTGGTAAACCTCAAATGATGAGGAAGAATGCCTTTTTCGAAAGAGCTCTTTGAAAAAAGGTCTGTATGGACTCAGAACAGGGCCATTTTTCGAAAGACGAGGCAATCGAAAAAAGCACAAGTGCCCTGGTGGCCATTCTGTGAATAGCAATCAGGGCTTTCTTTCAAGAGAGCATCCACGTGGTCTGGATGCTCTCTTTTGAAAAAGCAGATCGCTTTTTCTATCTGGTTTTTGAGGTGTGGATTCTCTCTTTCAAAAGAAGCTTTTTCGAAAGAGCTCTTTCAGAAAAGCTTCTTTTGAAAGAAGCTTGCAGTCTTTTGAAAGAAAGAGGTAATTAAGATCAATATAACAAAAATGCTTCAGTTTTCTTGACCTAAATTTTATTTTGTCTCTCTCACATAGAAAATAGGTCAAAGAGAGATTTGATTCAAATGTTAGTCCAGAGAGGTTATGAATCTGACCCAGTGAAAGCCTGGAAGGAGGCACAGGAAAAGGTAATGCTTGATTTTTTTGTAGATTAAGTAATGTGGTATATGTGGGGGAGAGATGTTGAAATGGTGATTAATTAATAGGTTACTGTTAAATTATACAGTTGTTTATAGTTCTTAAATGGTTATATTTTTTTGTTCATGTGTGTTAATGGCAATAAAAATAAAGATTCTCCACCCCCTTCCCCTCCCCGGAGAGTTTACCATTTAAATTAGTTAATTTCTCTTCAGTCTACTAAGTAAGAACATTGCTACATCAGTCTCCTGCATATAGATAAATTAAAAACTCAAAACGGATCTAATGCAATTTTACCACATAAAAATGAGAAAATTCATGGTTGATTGTGCATAGCTCACTGCTCACCTTGGCACCTCCTCCAACAACTCTAGGGTCATGGTGTCCAACCAGTTCTGAAGCAGTAGCCACTAAAACGGCTAATGCTATAGTGAACTAGCCACACTCAGCCGACCAAATAGCCACATGTGGCTAGTATTTTGGATACCACGGCTCTAGGGATTAGCTCTTAAGGGCAACGCCCTGTTCCATAGTTTGCATGCTGTCATTCTTTCTGTCACATAGGTCTGCAGTTTCTTGTCCTGGGAATCACAGCTTCCTCTTCATGACTCAGCTCCCTGGCAGTTCACCTAATGTTCTCCCCTTCCAGGATGGCAAAAATCCTTTCTCTAGCAGCCCTAGGCAGTTTTCCCTCACTGCCCCATGAGGCCACTCCTTCAGTGTTTGAAAGGAGAATCCAAGCCTGCCCTTTATTCCAAGTTCCAGGCCGGGGCCCTCAACTCTTTCCTCTTAGCCCTCACTGCTCCTTCCCTAAATGGCTTCTTACTACTCCTGGTTCATCTTCTTACTCAGGGTTTTCCAGCTCCAAACCCTTGACTGCTGTACCGGAGTGACTGCTGGCTGCCTGCCTTCAGCCTTTCCCAGCAGCCCCCTTCTCTTGCCAGCAACCTGGCTTTGTATAGGGCCTGCTTGTTCTTGCACTGCTGAACTTGCTTGTACTTAGATCCCTGCTCCCTAGCTCCTCTTGTGGGTGCAGCCTCTGGAGTCAGTTGGCCTGCCTGGTTATTTTAACCTCCCCCAATCCTGTTTGGGGTAGTCATTCCATCATGTAATCATTTCCAGAGGAACAACAGTGGACAGTGCTCATTATTTACGGATTATTACATCAGGAAGTTTGAAGTGTAACCCGTACGCTCATGACTGGTCATTCTCTGATAAGTTCTTGTCAGCATACAGTATGGTATTTATTTGTATGAGAGAAATATCTGAAAGTATTTTATTTAAAGTAATTTGTTTGAGTGAGAGGGTCAAGTGCTCTTTTTTGTATCTAAACAGATTCATAATTTATTTCCCTAGTGAAGTGAAATCCAGCCTAGATGGGGCTACTATAAGGTGGATGTATAACTGGCTGGATAACTGTTCTCGGAGAGTAATGGTTCGCAGTCATCCTGGAAGGGCATAACAAATGCGGTTCCACAGGGGTCTGTTTTGGAACTGGTCCTATTCAATATCTTCATCAATGATTTAGATGATGGCATAGAAAATATGCTCATTAAGTTTGCGGATGATACCAAGCTGGGAGGAGTTGCAAGTGCTTTGGCGGATAGGTTCAAAATGATCTGGACAAACTAGAGAAGTGGTCCGAGGTAAATAGGATGAAGTTTAATAAGGGCAAATGCAGAGTGTTTCTTCCTAAGTGGAGTAATCAATTTCATACATACAGAATGGGAAGTGACTTTCTAGGAAGGAGAAAGGGATTTTGGGGTCATAGTGGACCACAAGCTAAATATAAGTCAACAGTGTGACACTGTTGCAAAAAAAGCAAACATGATTCTGGGATGCATTAACAGGAGTGTTGTTGAGCAAGATATGATAAGTCATTCTTCTGCTCTACTCTGCACTGATTAGGCCTCATTTGGAGTATTCTGTCCAGTTCTCAGCCCCCCATTTCAAGAAGGATGTGGAGAAATTGGAGAAGGTCCAGAGATGAGCAACAAAAATGATTAAAGGTCTAGAAAACATGACCTATGAGGGAATACTGAAAGAACTGGGCTTGTTTAGTTTAGAAAAGAGGAGACTGAGAGGGAACATGCTTGCAGTTTTCAAGTATCTAAAAGGGTGTTCACAAGGAGGAGTGAGGAAAATTGTTCTCCTTGGCCTGTGATGATAGGACAAGAAGCAATGGGGCTAAGCTGCAGCAAGGGAGGTTTAGGTTGGACATTAGGAAAAACTTCCTAACTGTCAGGGTGGTTAAACACTGGAATAAATTGCCAAGGGAGGTTGTGGAATCTCCATCACTGGAGATATTTAAAAGGTTGTATAGACATCTATCAGGGATGATCTAGACCAGAGCTACTCAATACGTGGCCTGCTTGTTTGCGGCTCGCGTTGCAGTTTGGGTTTACGCAGGGCTCACAGGTGGGATTCTTTGAACATGGCCTCCACTGGGAACACGCTCCATAATGGCGAGTCAATATAATGGTCCTGTTGATCTGCATTTTAGTAGTTCAATTCCTGGACTGTCATTGCTCATTAAAAGTGCTGTCATATGGGTGGAAATCGGGCAAATGTTGCATTTTATTAATATCAGCAGAACTGACTTACATGGGGCCTGCATGTTGTGTAGTCTTGCCTTAATCTTTGTATTCATGCCAGTCAGTGTGAAAGAAGGTATTTGCATATATTTGTATATATATTTGCATGTACATGCAACCATACTTAAGTTGCAGCCCTCGGCATGTGCTGTGAGTATCATTGTGACCCCAGGGGCTTCCGAAGTTGAGTAGCCCTGATTTAGACGGTGCTTGGTTCTGCCATCAGAGCAGGGGACTGGAGTCGATGACCTCTCAAGGTCCCTTTCAGTTCTAGGATTCTATGATTCATCTTTCAACTTTTAAATATTAGAAATCACTTTATGAAAGAAGTTTTTAATTTTAATCAACAAGTTGCTTTTCAATACCTCTACTGAATTTGACTGTTTGGTTTAATTATTTATATATTTTTTAAAAATTTAATTTATTTTTATTTGTTTTATATTTGTATGTGTTTTAATTATTTCCTGCTTATCACTACCGCATTTTAATTGTATGTAATGTATACAGTATTTAATAACAGAATTTCTGGCAAGCGAATGCAAAATGTTGACTCCCTACAAAACTAAAGTTTATAATACATTTAATTACAGCAGTACTTCCTTATAACAACTAAAATATTAGTGCCGCTTCCCAAAACAGATAGTTGTATAATGTGATTGGAATCATCGCCATCTAATTCAGTTTCTTTTATTAGTTCTAAAGTATGCATAAAATCATCATAATTTGAAATGACATTTTTAATATGATTTCATTGCAGGCTGCAGAAGAGGAAGAAACACAGAACTTGAATGATGATGCTTCTTCTTCTTCAGGCTCCACCTCAGGCCCTGATTTTAACTACATCCTAAACATGTCTTTGTGGTGTCTTACTAAGGAGAAAGTAGAAGACCTAATTAAACAGAGAGATTCAAAGGTTTGCAAATTGTGGAAAAAACTATTTCCAAGCCATTTCATTAACACTATTAGATCTAATATAAATAATTTATATTGCAAATATTCCAGTTTGGTATTCTTCATGTTGTTTAGTAACTTCAATAGCTAAACATTAACTTTATGTTTTAGGGGAGAGAACTCACTGATCTCAGAAGGAAGTCTCCTTCAGATCTCTGGAAAGAAGATTTAGCAGCTTTCATTGAAGAGCTTGATGTATGTTGAAACACCTTTATGAATAACTGTTAAATAAATAATAGGAATTGCTATTTTCCTTAAAAGCATTTATAGAAATAATGTACACTAAATTGGGAGCAGGAAATCTTTTGCTATGTTGTGCCATGATGGTGGTTTTCTTTCATCATTACATAATCTTAAGAAATATAGGGCTGGAAGGGACCTCAAGAAATCATCTATTTTAGTCTCTTGTGCTGAGGCAGGACCAAGTAAAACTAGACCATTCCTGATAAGTGTTTGTCTGCCTTCTTCTTAAAAACTTCCAATGGCAGGGGTTTCATAACCTCCTTAGGAAACCTGTTCCAGTATTTGTGTGTCCTTATAGTTAGAACATATTTAACCTAAATCTAGTCCATTACTACAACCACCGTTATGAAAACATGAATGTGAACATGAAAAACAGTTACCATCCTCTTTATAACAATTCTTAGTGTATTTGAAGGCTATGATCCTGTCCCCTTTCAGTCTTTTTTCATCTGGATTCTCTCCAATTTGTCCACACCTTTTTAAGATGTGGTGCCCAGTGATCCACTTTAGTCCCCACATACTTTTCAGTAGTATTACTGTCTAGCAAGTTCTTACTCATCTTAAATGTATGCATATGATTTTCTCTTCCCCAAAGTAGTAATTTATATTTGTCTTTATTGAATTTCATTCATTGATTTCAGATCAATTCTCCAAGTTAAGAATTAATTGAATTTTTTCTTTTTGAATTAATCTTTTCTTGCAGTGTGTTTGCAACCCCTCCCAGCTTGCTGTCATCTGTAAATTTTATAAGTAAACTCTCCACTCCATTATCTGAACCATTAATGAAAATGTTGAAAAGTACGTGATCCAGGACTGATCCTGACTAGACCCCATTAGATATGTCCTCCCAGTTTGACAATGAACTGTTGATAACAATTGGCCGAAGTGCTAGCACCTGGTAGCTTCCCTGCCAAACCAATCAGGATCACTTTTCAGAGACTCCAGGATCTACGAGTAGATAGATCCTGATCTGCTGGTTGGTGACTACTGAGATGTAGAATCTCTTTTTATTGCCTTTTATGCCCTTTGCTAAGTATAACTCGCATTTTAAGATTCCTTACTAACACACTAATTGCAGGTCCTATCCCCGGTTTCCTTTTTTTTTTTTTTCATGCAAAACATTGTCTGTTTAGCATATCTATTTTCGATTTCTCAGACCTGTAGCAATAGGAACAAACTGAAAGAAGTGATTTAAAAAAAAAAAAAAAATTACAAAATCATTCTTTTGAATATTCACTAGGGGATGGTGCCCCCTGCCCGCTACACATACCAATCCCCTGTCTCTGGGGGTAGGCAGGCCCAGCTCTCCCCCGGCTTCCCGCACTCTCCTACCCTGTTGCAGCCCCGGTGGCCGCTGGAGGAGGGCTGGGGCTGAGCCAGAGGGTGGCGGCAGTGGCTCCTTGCTGCACTCCGGAGCCCCGTTGCTCTGGGATCCAATGGGGGAACTGCCACCTCTGCCTGGCCTGTGCCACCTGCCTTGCGCTCTAGCCTTGTACCCCCCCCCCCCCGCAAGATTATAATGCCAGCCCTGGCTTCCTGCAGGGGAGGGGGAATAGGAGAAAACTCCGAGGCTCCATACTGGATTTGGCTTGTGGGGAAGCGCACGTGCTGCTGTCAGGAGTGGAGGAAGCATGGTGGGGGGAAGAGCTGGGGCCCAGAGCTCCATGTCCCACAGCCCACCTCCCTCCTTCCACCCCTACCCCCACCTCCACTCCTACATTCACCATCCTCCCTCAACCCTCCCCCTCCCCACCCTGCCCATCTCCCTCTTTTCATCCCTGCCCCCACCTCCTGCCTCCATTCTTATGTCCACCCATCCTCCTTCACCCCTCCCCCTCCATACTCCCACACTGCCCATCCCCTGCCACCATTCCTACCCCCTGCCTCCATTCCTATATCCCCTCACCCCCACCAACCCCTGTTACTGCTCCACCCATCCCCACATACACACTGTCCCCTTTCCTCTCCCCCATGCACACCCTGCCCCCTCCTGCAAACAGGCAACCTAACCAGCAAGGAAACAGCACCAGCAGGTTGGCATCTGCTCCGAAAGCTGCTGAGCTGCCCCTTTGCGATGCCTCGGGGCAGTGGATGGGAACTAGCCCCCTGATTTGAGCCACATGGAGTCTGTTGGGGGAGCTGGGGATAACCCTGGCCCTTGTGATGTGGAGCTGAGGGGAAGGGGGCACAAAGGTGCAATGGGGGAGATATGGTGCAGGGAGGAGGCTAACTCCCCGACTCGTGCTGTGTGAAGCTGGTGGGTGGGGAGCAAGGCCTGGGTGCAGGAGTTAACCCCTGGCATGTGCGGCACAGAGCCAGGAGGTGGTGGTGGGGGCATTTCCATGCAGGCAATGCTGAGGGAGCCCGGCGCGCCCCGTGCATTGTGGGACTGGGCTAGTAGTCCTGTTTGTAGGAGGAGGCAGAGGGCCAACCCACTCCTCTTCCCCCACCGGCAACCTGCAGTCAAGGGTACGTGGTGGGGGACACAAGCACCTTTGTGGGCACCAAGTTGCTCCAGGCTGTGGCGCATCTCTGCCCAATCCTGTTGTGCGGCCCTGGCTTGCTGAGAGAGAAGCGGAGGCCTCACCTCCCTCGGTTCTTCTCAAGTATCTCCCGGCTGCGACCCAAGGCACCCAGGACTGAGCTGGCAGAGGGTGGCTGCCACATGCAGAGTCAGGCCACCCTGCTCACTGGCTGCCTGCTCCCCAGCCCAGCCCCACCCGGCTGCTGCCCGCTACGAAGCAGCCCGCTCACAGAGCATGGCGGGGAAGGGCGGAGGGCGGGGATGCAGAGTGATGCATGATGTCACTTCCGTCGTCCCACAGGAAAATTTTTCTTTAATATATATAGAGAGATGAAGTTAAGTTTCAAGTAGTTCCAGGCTATGTTAGGATCATTCTGTCTGGAATTAGATGCAATCTGGAATTCTGAAAGCTAAAAAGATAATTGAGCTCAACTGCACTGCACAGAAAATCAAAATTGTAATGTCTATAGAATTGAGCTAGTTCCCAAATAAGTCTAATACATTGTAATATAATTATACAACTAAGAATGGGATTATGGAAAATAAATGTTGTCAAACTAACAATATAATTTTTGATAAAATCATGAGTTTGGTTGGTAAAGATAATGGTGTTGATGTAATATACTTAGACTTCAGTAAGGCATTTGACTTAATACTATACTACATTTTAATTAAGAAAATAGAGTGATGCAAAATTAACATGGCAGATCTTAAACTAAAAAAACTGATTAAGCAATAGGTTTCAAAAAGTATTGAAAAAAGGAAATCATCATTGAATGAGTGATTCTAGTGCAAGGATGGGCAATAATTTTTAAAAGGGTCCCCAGGTCTTGATTGACCTGGGGGTGGGGGAGTAGCAGGGTGGCTGCAGGCCAGATCCACCGGCTTGGCGGGTCGGATGTGGCCCGTGGAAGCTGTCTTGCCCACCCCTGGGCTAGTGGGTTCTGGGAAGATCAGCTCTTAGCTCTGCTCCATTTGCATTTGTTAATGACCTGGAAGAAAATAAAAATGATACAAAGATTGGGAGGAGGTGAATAATAAAGAGGACAAATCCCTGAAAAGAGTGATCTGGGTCACGTTTGGTTGCAGTAAAGCAATATACATTTTAATACAGCCAAATGTAGGCATACAACTAGAAACAAAGAACATAGGTCTATACTTACAGAATAGGGGACTCTATTCTGAGAACAGTAGCTCTGAAAAAGACTTAGTCATGGTGGTGGAAAATCAGTTGAACACGAGCTCCCTCTGTGACCAAAACGGCTAATGAAATCCTTCAACGTATTAAAAGAAGAATATTGAGTAGAAGTATGGATATTATATTACATCTGTATTTGGTGCAGCAGCTGTGTCCTGTTAGGGTGTTCACAATTCAAGAAAGATGTTCATAAATTGTAGAGAGTTCAGAAGAGATCACAAGTACACTTAAAGAATCGGAAAACATTCCTTTATAGTAAAAGACTCAAGAAAGCTTAGTTTGTTTAGCTTATGAAAGAGGAGATTAAGGGTTGACTTACCACTGGCTGTATCCAAAATGATGTGATGAAAGGCTCTTCAATCTAGCAAGCAAAGATATAACAAAATCCTGTGCCTGGAAGCTGAAACTAAGCAAATTCAAACTAGAAATAATGTGCAGTTTTTTTAACATTGAAGGTCACTGTCTGTTGAATAACTTGCTAAGTGTTGTGTTTGATTTTCCTCCCTGGAAGTTTAAAAATTAAAATCAGATCTTTTTCTAAAAGATATGGTCTAGTTCAAACAAATTAATTTAGGGAAGTCCATTGAGACCACCTAAACTGCGTGGTCCCAAGGGTCCTTTCTATCTTTATAGTCTGTGAATTGTGTTTAACAAGTTACTTACATCTCTTTTTCCTCTTATTGCTCATTAGAAAGTAGAAGCTCAAGAAAGAGAAGATATTTTGGCTGGCATGGTTGGCAAACCAATAAAGGGTAAAGTTGGCAAACCTAAGATGAAGAAACTTCAGTTAGAAGAGACCATGCCATCACCATTTGGAAGAAGAATAGTTCCACAGGTTACATCTGCCATGAAAGCTGATGCTAGTAAGAAATTGCTAAAGAAGAAAAAGGCAAGTAAAACTAGCATGAAAATGATACATTAAATAGTTCTGTAGATGCTTCTGTGAAGTACTACTGTGTTTTACATTAGCAGCTTGCGTAAAAAGAATCCAAACCACTAGACCAATGGAACTATAGAGGCACATTTATTCTATATTGCCCACAGCATACACAAAAATGGTACTAAATTCTCATGGCTTTATATTGGCAGGCTGCTTATAATTAACTACTGCAGGGTTTGTGGGTTTTTTTCCCTCACGAACAGCATTTCTCAGTATTGACTTGTTTGTTCTTTGGCAAAGACTAATACATGTATTACAGTTTGGTCCTGAAGTACACAGTGAAACCTGTTTCACTTCAGATTTATCCAGCTCCTTTTTAATTTTTAGGGCGATCTTGATTCTCTAGCAATAAAAATGGAATTTGATGAGGAATTTGGTGGAACCCCAGCAGAGGGTGGTGGAGAGGACTCACTGAATACCTCAGTCTCAGTGACTAAAACTCCTAAACCCAAGAGGGAGAAAAAGGAGCCTGGTAAGTTACTTGTACACTGATAAATTAAACACATTACGTATTTTATGTGATTAAGATACACAGCTGGCTCAAGCTACTAACTGTATTTGTTAATTACCTATGATTCTGTATCTTTAGTTTAACAGGTATAGAAATCTTAAACATGCAGTTTTTGATTTATGCTACATTAGTGTACAGGAAGAGATCTTAAGCATTTTTAAAAGCATTGTTACAGGAGAAACATTCCATAGTAACTAACACTATATAGCTTTATATAATTCTTCTCATGATAAGGTATGTCTAAGTGCTTTAGAAATACCATATGATAGTTCAGTAGCATAGAAAGGTTGAACCTCTCTGGTCCAGAAACATCCATCATCCAGAATGGTTTGTTAGCTGGATGTCCACTTTTCATAGATGTGGCCAACTTTCCTCTGGTCCCATAAAGTTTTTTTTTTTACAGCCACCAGGCCTACGTCTGTGTTCTGTGCTGTTATTTAGCTCTAACTTACCCCTAACTGTCTAAGAGCGCAGTTAGTAATGTTGATAGACAATATTGACCTCCCCGTAGTCCAGCAAAAATTCTCTGGTTCAGCACTGGTTATGTCCTGAGGATTCCAGACTAAAAAGGTTCAACCTGTGCTTCATTTTATTGTAGGTACCAGGGTGAGAAGAACACCATCTTCCACAAAATCTACTACAAAGAAAGTGAAGAAACGAAATCCTTGGTCAGATGATGAATCCAAGTCTGAAAGTGATTTAGAAGAAAGTGAACCTGTGATTATTCCAAGAGATTCTTTGCTTAGAAGAGCTGCAGGTACTCCCAATTTCATTTTGAAAGAAGCACTGTGTATTATAGAATGAATGTAGGTGAACTTCTATATGAACAGAATATGCCAATTTAAGTTTTATATATGTCTCTCAGAACATCTTTAATCCTAATCTTTCCTCATTTTGAACAGGGAATTTAATAACTTGTATATAGCTTGTGTTGTAAATTCTGCTTTAAAATATGGCTAAAATTCTGCTTAAAACACTAATCCTTAAAATGAAAAAGGAGATACTTTCAGTTGTTTCTGCATCAGGAAGGATGTGAAATGCATTTCTTAAGAAATGAATGTATATGACATTGATTAGTGTACATCTGACAACAGCTAGGCATTGGCAAGCTGTAATTTCTGCTTATTATGCAAAACTTGTTAATAGTTTTTCCTCATGCTTTCAGCCCCCAAATCAACATTTGTTTGGTTTTTCCACCTGTTGCATCTTGTCATAAACATAGATTGCATACTCCATCAATTGATTAATTTTGCAGTGGCTAGCATTTTGGAATACTAATATGCTATCATAATACAAATAATAACTTTATTTACATACTTTCCATTTTTCATAGCTGAAAGACCCAAGTATACTTTTGATTTCTCAGAAGAGGAAGATGATGGTGATGATGATGATGCCAATAATAATAATGATTTAGATGAACTGAAAGTAAAAGCGTCTCCCATCATAAATGACAGAGAGGATGAGTTTGTTCCATCAGACAGTTTAGATAAAGATGAATATGACTTCTCTCCAGTCAAATCAAAGCCTTCTCCAGAGTAAGTATGGTAACCAAATAGTTTCTTCAATATTTTTTTTAATTGAAGATAGTCCTTCAGAGCCAATAATTTTTGGCCCACTTCAAATCAGAAACATGGAGCTCATTTTAGGGACAATTGGGCAATGGATTTAACATATTGATAATATGCATACACACAATGACCGTATTAAAGGCCAGATTATACCTGTCTGGGAAGGGGTAAAGGTGCGTATCACTTGAGTCTGTGAATGAAGCATGGTGTGTTCTAGGACTGCTTCTTGACACCACCTTTTTCCCCTCCCCTCCCTAGAGTTTGGAGAACTCAGGAGAGTGAGAACCCCATACAGACATGTCAGCTTTGGGACCTAGAACTACCTTAACCTTATCCTTGGCAATGCATCCTAAATAGCATCTGCAGTCTCCTTATGAGTGCTTCTTGTGCAGGTGGATTGGAGTGCAGGGAAGGGATTCTCAGTTTTTTTTCCTCACCTTTCCAATGCACCAATGTGGAAGAAAACATAGTTTGGCCCAAGTAGTACCATAGGGTGTGTCTAGACTACATGGCTCTGTTGACGGAGCCATGTAAAGTAGTTTACCCGACATAGTCAATGAAGCGGGGATTTAAATAATCCTCGCTTCATTAAAATAAAAATGGCCACCGCGCTGTGACGACAATCAGCTGATCCGGCATAGCGTGGCAGTCTAGACGCAGCGTGGTCGACAAGGGAAGCCTTTGTCGACCGCTCCGGTATGCCTCGTGAAACAAGGTTTACCGGAGCGGTCGACAAAGGCTTCCCTTGTCGATCGTGCCGGATCAGCTGATTGTTGGCACAGCGTGGCGACCATTTTTATTTTAATGAAGCGGGGATTACTTAAATCCCCGCTTCATTGATTATGTTGGGTAAACTACTTTACACGGCTCCGTCAACGGAGCCATGTAGTCTAGACACACCCATAGAGTTGAACATGCTTGCCCAATTGCATTGTTAAGTTTCTCTGCCTCTTACCACACCCATGCCTCAGTTTTAGTATATAAAATGGGTTGACAAAAATAGCAGAATTGAAATTCTCCAATAATGTCAAATGGTCCAACATTTTTCTGAGAAATAAATATAATGTGGTAGATTTTTGCAGAAGTGCTATATATTTTACAATACTAGTTGAATCTCTGATGTGCATAGTTCAGTGCCTTAAAACACAATGTATGTAGCACAGTGCACATACCTTTTCTTTTTTCGTTTTATTTAAAGTAGAAAAACATCTCACGACAAGAAGAATCAAGATTTTGGGAACCTATTTTCGTTTCCATCTTATTCGCAGAAGACAGATAATGGTATGTTTATTCAGCCTGTACTCATTCAGTTAATACTGTAGTGCTAGGCATGAAATAGATTAGAAGGATTTACACAGACATGCACACAAACATACACACACTCTCTCCCTTCCTATCTTCAAATCAGAAAAATCCCAGAATAATGCTAGAAAAACAAAACACGTGTCTAAAGTTTTGTATTTGTGGGATTATCACCGATATGAAGAAGTTGCAGTGTTGTTATAGCTCCCTAGAATGGCAGGTGAACTTTATAGCCTTAATTTTAATTGGAATTAATTTTATCGATTAAATCATGCAGTCAATATATATGCTTACATTATGACCTGAACTCTTTTTTTTTTGTCTGGTTTTTAGATGCAACAAAATTAGACAGTGATGAAGAGGATTCTGCACCAGTTTTTTCATCTTCTTTTACCCTAAAACAAACAGAAAAAACTCCAAGTAAAACAGTAGCTGCTAAAAAAGGTAAGTAACTGTATTTGTAGTATCCCAACCTATTTACTGACTGCTTAGCTCTCCTACATAACATTACTTCTGCAGATCCTTGTAGTAGGTGTTCCCTTCTTTGATCATAGTGGTGTGGAACAAAGGGTACAAACCAGCTCCTTAAAGTCTTTATCTCTTCCTTGCCCCCTATGATCACAGTTCCTAATTCTTTCCAGATCTGGGATTTGTGTTAAAATTTAGATTAGTGTTTATGAACTTTTTTCCCATTAGAGGCTCCATGACCTGAATGAAACTCTAGATCCATATCGGACAGGTCCAGGAGGCCCTTTTAAACAGAAGTTATCACTCCAAGGTGCCCATGCCTTGAAGTCTTTTCCAGTGGGTTGAACAAACAACTAATTTAAAGGCTCAGAGAACTTCTTGGGTCTCCTATGGCTGTTCTTAAAGAGACAAAAAATAACATGAGGAAGAAACACCGAGATTATTTTAATCCGGTAGGGAGTCAGAGAGTAAGGTTAATTCTACTTAGCATAGTTTTCGTTCTTGGATACTAGAAATCCAGAGGATAAGAGGCTCTCCTTGATGCTTTGGTGGTCTCCCATTTGTTCCAGTGAGGATTATAGAACTGGTCTCTCTTGGAAGGCCTTTGCATATGCTGTAGAGAGAACTATATGGGGACAATTCATGCATTCTAAGTATAGTGTTCAGCAGATGGCCTTGGTCCTATAGTGGTTTTTGGATTTTCTTTAGAAGTGTTAGCCAGCTCCAAGGGTCATTAGGGGTTCAGCTGTGTCATGGTTCTGAAGAGTAACTGAGGCCCAAAGCTACTGATTTCCCTGGGCAACCCTCTGATAGTGGTGCTTGTGTCTCTGCTTCCCATCTTCATTTTTCATATGTGCCCTCGTGGGCTATTTGTTCTCCTGGGAAAATTCCTTCCTTATGGGTTCAATCTCATGGATACTGGCCTGTGGACTGCTAGTGCAGTGAGAGAGGATCCCTCTTTTAAGGGTAAGAGACTTAGGCCCCACTCTAAGAAAGCAATTATATATGCATTCTTAAGTGCTTTGCTAGTGAGTGGTCTTAGTGAATGATGAGACTTGTTTTTCTTACTACTCACGTTAATTTAAAATGTTGAAAATATGGTTCTCCTCCACATGATGTTCAAATTAATTGGTTCTAAGTCTCTGCACAACTAACTCTGCCACTCTCTACCTTTCTGCCCTTGTCTCTTTCATGTTGTTTCTCTTCTCCTCTTCTGCACCCAGCTCATCTGCTGCATCATAACACCAGCCTCTTTACCCAGCCTCATCTGTTTTCTCCCCCAACAGTCTCGTAGGTTTTTACTGCACCTTTTTCATACCCTTCCTCAAACAGAAAAGCATTTCTCTGCTGTGCTGTTCACTAGCCCTCACTAAATTACTATATTATATTGTACTTCTGGTATCCTATTAGGGATGTCAAGTGTAGATGATTACACGATTAACTGATAAGCCTAGGCTTATCGGTTAATCCTGCCGACTACATGCATCCCCCCCATTGCTGCCTCTCAGGCAGCAAGGCGGGGGTGGGGGGGAGGCAGGAGCCTTTGGGGAGCTGTCTACTGCCCTATACTGCTTCCTCTGAGGCAGCAGTGCAGGGTGGCAGGGGTTACCCTGGGAGTGGGGCTGGGAGAGCACTGGCTGCTGGCCCACTCCTGGGGACTCTGAAATAGTCATGTAACTACTACTATTTGATGCAGTTACATGACTGTTCAATTACACATTATCTAACACCCCTATATCCTATCCTTCTCACCAGAGTCCATGATCCCTTTGTTGCATCATATCTCATAGCAGCTATAAATTGTTCAGGGCAGCGAATGTCATTTTTTGGGACATGTTTTATAAACATTTGGGCTTTGTGATGTATAGTAACCATTTATTATGTAAGTCTAAAAAATAGTACTGAGCATTTTCAGCTACAATAAATGTGAAAAAGTAATACGCATGCTTTATGCATCTCCATACATGGATGCAGACAATAAGTTTCAGTCTTAGTGTAAGAGGGATAATTTTCCGAGGTATAGAAAGGTGATCTTGCCTATTCATTGGCTACATGATAATTATACTATAATCAGAGTGTCTGTTACCTTGTGATGGGGTGTGGTCACAGAAGACCCCTTGGGGGTGCTTCCCAGAGATGACACAGCCACTGACACTTGCCTCCTTGCTCTCTGGGACTTCTACCACCCTGTCCAGCCAAGGCACGGAGCTTAGATCACTCCCCACCCTTCTCCCCCACCACTGAAGGAGCAATACAGACACTGAAATTCTTCAGGTCCAAGGAAAATGCAGTTATGGGCATAGCTTCCAGGGAAATCATTTCCCAAATGGGATCAGAATCCCAAATAAACTATTCAGTTAAGCCCCCTTCAAGGTTCCTTGTAAGCTGTGTGCCCGCGCTGGTGTGCAGCCCTTTTCTGAGCCCCCTGCAGAGGTTCAAGGCTTCCTGCGCAGGCAGGGAGCTCAGCTGCTCCACTGGAGGAGGAGGGCGGGGCACTCACTGTCTCGGAGGAGCAGAAGCAGTAGAGCTGCTTATGCTGCTTGTTATAAACGGAGAAGCTGGCTCCAGCCTCTACTCCAGGGCTGGGCAAAAGATGATCTGTGGGCTGGATCTGGCCGCGAGAGCCCCAGCAGCCTCCCTGCCTGCCCCGCCCTTGCCTGGCACTCAGGTAAGCCAGGAGCAGGGCCATGTGTGTTTCTGAATGCTGAGAGCCTGGAGAGAGGGGAGACAGGCTTCCAATGCTGCCTCTGCCCCTAGAAGCTCCCACTGGCCAGTTTCGGTCAGTAGCAGCTGCCTGTTTGCAGGACAGACAGCATGTGAAGTGCCCCTCCTCCCTCATTCCCCGGGCCCACGGCATTCAGTTCAGAGCAATAAACCTGGTCCCTGCAGCTCCTCTGAGCATGTACAGGGGCTGGAAGGCAGGGACCCCGGCTAAGTAGCCTGTTTGGCTGCTGGCTTAGAGCCAGGTAAGATCTCCCAGCCAGAGCCTATCTCTGGCACCCCAGCCCTTCCCCACCTCCCCCAACTCTCTGCCCCCTTCTGCCCTCCTACCCTATGTAATCCAAACCTTCTGCACCCCTGCTTTAGCCCCCATACACCTTCCCAAACACTGCATCCCCTCCTGCACTCCTCCTCAGGTCACAATCCCCTTTCAAACATTGCACCCCAAACTGCTATCCCTGGTCACAGCCCAAATCCTTGCACCCCTATCCCTGCCCCAGGTCACAACCCTCTCCCAGGCCCTGCATCCCCTCCTGACCCCAGTCCATTGCCCCAGGCCACGATCCCCTACTTCACCCAAACTCCTTCCCAGATCCCACACCCTAGTCCCTTACCCCAAGCTCCCTTCTGCACCCAACCTCCGCCCCAGATCCCTACATTAATATAATGGAGGAGTGTGACCCTTGACCACTTACCAAATTCTTGGAGTGGCCCCCCTCATCAAAAATCATTGCCCACCTCTGTGTTAATGGCTTAAGGTAAGAAAGAAAAAGGTTCTTTTAACTGAATTTTTGAGTGTTGCAGATTCCTAAAACTCTGATCTTAATGATTTTTTAAAATTGTTTGTTACTAATTGATTCATGGAAATCTGTGTTGCATTAAGGCCAGATCTTTGCTATCTGGTAGAGTTCTGGCTCTCATGAGTCAGAAGCAGCAAGTACTAGGCGTGATGCTACCTGTTCTGTAGGATGAAACCTTATTTGCAAGATCTTTGAAACATGCATCTGTCTGTTATAAAGGACGATGATACATGTATCCAAGGTCTTAGAGGGGTAGCCATGTTCATCTGTAACTAAAAAAACTTAATAAAAACAACAATGGTCCTATAGCACCTTAGACTAACAAACATACATAAATAGTACCATGAGCTTTCGTGGGCACCACCCACTTCTGCTGAGAGAAGTGTTAATTTTCTTTTTATTTGATTTCATATTAAATAATCATAAGCATTGCTCCTTATTAATGATCCCTTTTAATATATTTTCTTCCACACCTATGGACTATTTAAAATAAATATTTATATCTACGGTTTTTGTTTGTGCTGGTGGGTGCACATCCATGCACTACCTCAATAAGGTGCACATAAGAAATTTCAACCCTCCCAAAAGAAAATTCAACCTGCCCAAGGATGGAAAATCTTAGAGGGATCACTGGCCCCCTTTAACAATGAAAGGAGGATGTACACATTGATTGTTCCCCAGGTAACAGTTATTTACACTGGGCATGATAGTAAATAAAAGTGATTTTATTAAGTACGAGCAGTAGGATTTAAGTTGGTTGCAAGTGAAAACAAGCAGAGCGAAGTAGATTACAAATTTAAAATAACAGAAAATGCATAGCTAGTTCTAACACACATATTACAAACTTACCCTAATACTGTTCTTATTCCAGCTAAGCCTCCAAACCAGGGAAAATCTTTCTCCATGGGGTTCTTGGTTCATTCTCTTGGGGGTGACATGCCAGACAAAGACTGAAAAACTTTTGCATCTTAAATAGTCTCCCTTTCAGGCAGGAATTCTCTGTTTTACATTCTCCCCTTCCATGGAAAATTACCTGGTCAGCGCCTACCAGTTAGGGAGATCACATGACTTCCTAAGACCAACCAATGCTAAGACTTAAAGGACAAAAGAGGCTGTTTTCAGGTGATCACCCAGACATTGAGGGAAACACCCTTGATGGCTTTCATTTGCACATTTAAAATAATAAACCATCTCATATGCTCCATATCTCTAACTTTACATACAAGAGTGATACTTACACCAAAATAAGATATACAGATCCAGCAGACTGAGACATTAAAATTGATAAGTTACGTGAGGTATTTTATCCTAAGCATCTTCGAGTTATGCATATTTGTGTCCATAAGTCAATTTCATAAAGCATGGGGGGCGGGGGGGGTGAAGCCATCACATACTTTCATATTTAATTATAAGATTTATTAACCTAATATGTGAATTCAGCATCTTTTATCTCTGATTTTGTGAACAGCAAAACCAGCTTCAGATATAACACCAAAACCTAAAAGATCTCCCAAGCGGAAGAAGATGGAAATTATAAACTCTGATTCAGATTCAGAATTTGGCATTCCGAAAAAGATCGCACCACCCAAAGGTAAGGAGTTTGGTGCACTGCATTGTTAGGGTTAGTACATTTATAGATACATATATGTTGAATTTTACGACATTATATCTTAATAATGTTATTCCATCACCGCTAAAGCTCATGCTTCCAAGCATGTTGTAATAAGTGAATAAGTGACTTTCAACTTCTCTGCATAACACAGGGTCAAGTTGAGTTTTGTGAATGAAAAAACAACGCTGTTCCTAAAACTAGAGCCTAGTGTACTGAAAACCTAGGTTCGTTCCCTCATTTATGCTAGTCATCCATAAGATGTTTGTCACTTGTATAACATTACACATTGACTCAGAACCTCCCACAGTAGACCCAGTGTTGTAAAACTGTGCAAACAGAATTGTACTTTATGGAAATTTATTGCTGATTTTTTTTTTTATAGGAACCTTTATTCTTCAGATACCATTTTCACTCTTGGGTCTCATGTTCCAGTAAAAGACAAAGCAAACCTCTCCTTTTGTAGATTTTGGTCCTTTGAATTGGTTCAGTGGGAAACCGATCCCTTATTCTACAGTAGAATTTTATGGTTGATTTACTCCATCACCATTCAGAGCTCCTAGGTGGATACGACTCAGAAGAGCAAGCAGAATAGCTACAGAGATCAGTCCTATGGAAAGTGATGAGACATTAGGCCAGGGGTGGGCAATAATTTTTGCAGGGGGGCTGCTACATGCTAATGGACCAACTCCACCCTGGAAGGGGCAGGACCTGGGCAAAAGGGGTAGTGCTGGGGACTAGCCTTCCTGCAGAGTTGTCTTCTGTATTTCTAATGCAAAGCCTCTGCCCCCAAAGAGCTTGCAGCTCCTGGCCCCACTGTTACCATGTTGCTTGGCAGCTGCCCAGGGTTGCTGTGGCTATTTAAAGAGCTCGTGGTGCTGGACCCTGCTGAGAGAGCACCACAACTGAGAGCCATGAAACATTTAAATAGGATACTGCTGAGTGAGCCACAGTCTAGAAATTCGGTGGCACGGGCAGCAGGATATAAATAGAAAGCTGCCAGATTCAGTCTGCAGGCTGCATCAGAGTTTTAGGCAGGCCAGATCTGGCCTCTGGGCCACATGTTGCCCAATCCTGCATTAGACTAATTTGTCTAAATAGATGGTAATGATAGTTGGTCACAGCCTGTAAGGTGAGTAGAGATCTCATTTAACTACCACCTCCTCAGAGAACAACAATTGTAGAGCTCGTGGAGCACTGACCTGCATTGAACTAAGTGCACAAAAGCCACAAATGAGAATCCTATGCGAAGAAACGTCAACGAAGCAGAATTAAAGGCATAAAACAAAGTGAAACACATTGGAATGGCAGAATGGTAGCATTTTCCTTTTGCTTCTGCCGATGCAAAATATAACTGTAGATTAAGTTTTAGCCTTTGTGTGAAATGAAACTGTTTAACAACAGATCTGCTAGCAGTCAGAACATAAAGAAATGTCACTTTTATAAATATCAGTAAAATTATACTTTATTCTCTTTCAACCAGGAAAGGGTAGGGGTTTAAAGAAAAGGAAAGCATCTGGTTCTGAAAATGAAGGTGAATACAACCCTGGGAGGAAAACACCCAAGTCAGCCCCAAGCAAGGTCAGTTCAGAGTCTGTCTGTCAGCATGAAAAAGACAGGGTTTGGCTTCTTGATATTTGTGTATTATTTTCTATATCACATGAAACATTTTTACAGTATTTTGAAATATCCAAGTGTGATGAGCTTCCAGCTCATCTGAGGAAGTGGGTTTTTCCCATGAAAGCTCATGAGACTATATATATTTTTGTGTGTCTCTAAGGTGTCACAGTCCTGCGAGTTGTTTCTAAATATGATTGTTGTTTACAACTGGAATTTTAGATGGGTCTAAAGTATAGATGTTATAGAAATGGTTGTTTCCAATGAGGGTGTCGGAATTCTGTGTTTTTATGGCAGCATACATTTTCTCTCCTTTTTTTAAAGAAATCCAAGAAAGCCTCCTTTGACCAGGATTCTGATGTAGACATCTTTCAGTCAGACTTTGCTTCTGAGCCAGCATCTAAGCCACGGATGGGTCGGGCTAGAAAAGAAGTGAAATATTTTGCAGAGTCTGATGAAGATGATGATTTTGCTATGTTTAATTAAGTGCCCAAAGAGCACAAAAACATTTTCCAACGAATCTTGTGTTGTCCTTTTGTCCCTTCTGTCGCAAACTTTTGTACATTTGACTTATTTTATGTGATGATTGATGTAATTGATGGTTTTTATTGTGTGTAGGCATTTTAACATTTTGTTCTTACACCTACAGTTTTATGATCTTTTTTACTCATTGAAATGTCATGTATTTGTCTGACTGGCTCGTAGAAATGTTTTAGGCAGCTGTGCTAAAGCACACATTTTAATTGTCATGGTTGCAAACTGCAGACCTGCTTTTTGAAATGAAGTTTAAACATTAAAAATGGAAAACTGTCAAGTCTTGTGTGAAGATGTGGACTACACAAACTGCTTCTACACAGTTTTAAAATAAATATATTTTATTCTTTGCCAGGAGACTCCATGGAAAAAGGTAAACAGTATATGAACATAGAAAGCATTGTTTAACAATCTCAATGTACAAACAGAGCCAGTGAAAGTACATCACAGACTTGCTAGAGAATATATATATATATATATATATATATATATATATATATATATATAAAAAATCCACTAGTGCTTTTAAATGAAACCTAAGAAACTGACACTTTTTAAAATCAGTTAACCATTCTACCACGGTTTTCACTCTGATTCATAGTGATTTAACAAAGTCAAGAAGCCAGATTCTCTGCACCATGAAGTCCTAGTGGTAGCCCCTTGGCATCAGGCTTGTTGGGAAAGCCCAACGCCTGGTCTAGTTTCTTAAGAAAATGAACTAGATTCACTAGTTCAAGAGTAGTGAATAAGCCTGTTGGTTATCCCATGAAGTTTCCCTAATGGCTTGTGAACGAGTAAACAAAAACATAGTAACACTGAAAAGTGTTTCTGCCTTGGAGGCTATCATTACTGAAAAAAAATTAGCTTTTTTTTAAAAAGGTGTAGATATGTCGTCAGCCAGGTAATAAACCACTTTTTAAATTTTAAAGTGACATTAACAGTGGAACAAATGACATCTGAATAACTGATCTGGTAGTTACACTGATACAGAAATCCCTTCTAGTGCAGATTTTTTGAATACTTTTATGGGGAAGGAGATGGAATAAGAGATGCAAGTTGAAGGCATCAAAAAGAGCAATGACATGTTTTCATTCTAAACTCAATCAGAATGTCTTTTGAAATGTTCTTATCTGGACATGTACAAGCAATTCATTTTTTATAAACTTGATGTCCTGATCATTTTAGGTATGCAAGACAAAAAAAAAAAAGCACCAAACATCCAGTATAGAAAGTAGAACCATACATTTGTATGTACAAAGTCATCAGAAATGTAACCAGAATTTAAAGTTTGAGATTGGTGACAAGACCAGACCATACAGCCTTGGTGGTTCAGAAGAGAAAATAGAAGCTCAACTAGTTCCTTGTTGCTGATTGCTAGTTTCTTGAAATGGTTGATCTAGAGTTTCAAACATTTGCATTTTCTAGTTAAGAACAGCAAGGAGTAATATACTGATACATATGAAAACTTCTTGGTCCTTGTTGAGTTTTAATATAATATATATTAAGTCCAGAAACTAAGCAGCAGTAAAAATGTTTTTTCTTAATTTTTTTCATCCCTGTACATAAAGTATTAGGAATGTCTATGTAAAATGTCTTATTGCACCAGTGGAGATTGACTGACACTGCTATTATCCACTGAGCTGGGTGAGATGCTAGGACTGTGCTCTGCAGTATTTCCACTTGAGCTTGGTGTCAGTGGTTCATGTCCCTCAGAGTTCTCCAACATTTCCTGAATAAGAGGCGGCATTGATCCAGGAATTTCCATTTTCAATGTAATAACACGTTCTGCCCCTTTAAAAACAAACAAAAAACCCCTTTTGATTAACAGAAGTAGCATGGCTGTTCATATGATAATTAAACATTACTTTTAGAAATTTCAGTTCAAGACAAAGTATTCCCATTAAGAACAGTGCAAAGTTTCAAAATAAGATATCAGCACATACAAGCTACGGTCCGGGGTAAAGGGACTGAACAGTAACTTTTCAAAATCACCCACACTTGTAAAATTTTATAAATACCAAATTTAATGAAAGGATAAGGAATGTGTCCTAATCAATCATCAATTTAGCTCCACTGTGTGTGGTGCAGTGGCGAAGGATATAAAATATTAAGTTAGGGCTGGGGTGGGCAATAATTTTTGAATGGGGGCCACTTCACAAAAGTGGCCATGGGCTGACCTGGAAGGGGCGGCACTTTAGGTGAAAGGGGTGGGGTTGAGAGCTACCCTACTGGGAGCTTTGCTTGGCCTGGGGTCCTTCCACCCTCCCCGCCCCTGGACTTCTGGCCAATGGAAGGGACCTGGAGCAGACAGACAGGTGGTGGGGGCTTGCCTCCTCCCAGAGTTGTCTGGGGTGGATGCTTAGAATTCACATACAGCTGGCAGCTCCTGGCCCTGCTGCTAACCTGTTGTACCTGCCAAGTGGCTGCCAGGCAAGCCCTTTGAACAGAAGCAGTTGAAAGGGCTCGTGCCTCCCAGGCAACAGGCCAGTGGGACCAAGAGCTGTGAGCCCTTTTACCTGCCTCTGATTAAAGGGCTTGTGCCTGTTGGGTGGCTGTCAGGCAACGCAGCTGTCCAGCAGGTGCAAGCCCTTTAAATAGAAGCAGTTGAAAGGGCTTGGGTGTGTGTCTCTGTCTCCCTAGCAATGTGCTAGGGGGCGGGGCCTGGAACTGCCTCGCAGGCTAGATCACAGCCCTAGGTAGGCTAGAGCTGGCCTGCTGAGAGGCTTTTTCCCACCCCTGAGTTAGGACAAATTCTGCCCTAATGCATGGAGCACTGTTCCTTTGTTTTTCACCATGATTATACCATTTATTCCTGATTTACAACATGAGCTCAGAATAAGGCTCATAATTTTGAAATTTTTACAATCATCTTTGTTTAGCAGTAGGGTGCTGGCTAATATTTTTGAAGGAATTGTTTTACACTCACAAACACTTCAAGTATTTCCACTCATCTATTCCTAGGGCTTTTCTTTAGCTGATTACAAAAATAAATAAGAAAGCATCACTCCCTACTTTAAGGTTTTATGTCTAAGCCCTTCACCACTACAGCAAGCTCTGCAACAGGATGATAAACAGACATGGGCTTTCTGACACTTTAAATATGAGAAACTATTCAATGTGGTACTAGAACCTGCAAATATGAAACACATAGGTTAAACACTGACTTCTTTCCAACCTAACGTGAAATAGAAATTACTTCAACATATACCCATCCTCACAAAAGGTTTGTACTAAAATACCTTGAAAATGTAGCTTAAGTATCTTGAAACACCATAGGCTGTCCTGAAGTCATGAGTACTAGCACCAGTTTCTTCTCATTTGCATTTTTATGAAGCTGTGGCATTACAGAAACCATTACTGAAAAAAGAAGGCTTAAATGCTCATTTTTGCTCCAGAGCATGAGCCAGCAATTACTGATGGGACAGGAAGAAATTTACTTTTTATATAGGTTGTTCCACAATTTTATACTAAGGTTTCTTTATACGTTCTGCTGAAGTATCTGATATTGGCACCTATCAGATAAACAACTCGAGAGGTTTCTGTTTAGCCAGTATGACATTGACTATGTGTTAAGCTGCAGGCATAGAGAACTTAACAGAACAATGGATTTCATTTCCCTCACTACTTGTGTAACACCCAAATAAATCCTACCCTCAAATTGGTAACAGTATGCTGAGTTTAAATAGCTAGCATAGTAGAGATTTTTGTAGGTGTATAAGGGAATCTGACCTTTTAAAAATCTCTGTCATTTTCAGTTACTATAATTAATACATTTCTGTTGCTCCTAGGTGTACACAGAGAGTAGAATTCACAAGGGAGACTTAGGCTAAGAATTGCAAGTCAAATTCCCATCTCCAAGTTAAGCATCCAGGTACCCATCGTCTACAATGACGGTGATAGGTGCTTAAGAATGTATTTTATAAAAGCTAGCATATGCCAATTCTCACATGAAGGTTCTCCATTGAATGGGCATGATAGCATCAGCCATGTGTTGCTTGCAAGGAATCTGGAAGCAAGATAATCTAAGTACAGCAACCAAGTTCAGAATCTATTCGAGCTGCATCCTAGCCATCCTGTTGGATTGCTAACCATGAACACTCTGCTACTCAACGTGGGCAAAGCTGGACACAAAATGCCACCATTGTATATTGGGCATCAAGTGGAAGGACTTAATTTGTAATGCAGATGGTCTGTTTACGGTTGCTGTGATCTACAGACCATTGTCTGCAGACAGCATCTCATACTTTTCAGACATATCACAAGATGTTCCTGTGAACACTGTTCGCCGGATGGCTTGTACCAGCCGAGATAAAATTCCATCAACCAAGGGTTGGAGGCAACTCATAGGCAGCCCCCCCCGCCCTGGCTATATACTACATCAAGTATTGTCTGATGTTGGCCTCTTGGGCTGTCAAACCTTTGCACAGGAATGGACCAAATGGCCAACAATTGTTATGACCAACTCTTTAGCTAAGCATTGAAACTACAACAGCATACCAAGCAGGGAGCTGTGTAAGCTAACTCCTAGAAAGAAATGGAGGAGAGGGCCTACCCCCTCAAAGGGAGTTAGGCATTTAACGCCAGGGAAGGGTTCTTAGCGGTGACTCCTGTGTGGTCCAGATGGAGGAACCTCTCTCTCAAGTTCAATGCCTAAGCCCAGTCAGTCCTTTTAAAAAAAAAAAAAACCTGAGCAGGCACCACTGGCAGAGCTGGATCTCTGGCTCTTCACTGGGCCACAGAAAGAGGTTAGAACACTCTCCTGGGTCATGAGACCCTCCTGTTTCTGCTACACACCAGGCAGACTGGCGAGCTCAACACAGGTATTGCTCTAATACCGGGATAAATGTTGATGGACAATCTATGCAGGACTCCATCTGATAACCATGTACCAAATTAGCCTCAGGATAGGTCTACCAGACTGGACTCAGTGGGGGCTTAACCAGGAAGCTGCTCAGTCTGAGGCAGCTGTGTAATACCCAGTGGCAGAAATTTAGGCTTTAAGGCTACTTTAACAGTGGAAAATGAAGCACCTCCAGGATTGGGTGAAGCCACATAGGCATTTTGAATATCTCACTATTGGACTTAGGTACCTGGATGCAATTTGCATGGATAAGAAGAGCAAACAATGTTTTCCTACATATACAGAATGGTATATTACAAATCACAATAACTCTACTCTTTTGCAAACAGAATCCAGAACCTGGAGTTAGTGGAAAGTCTACAGAAAGAAATGCATCTTGGAACTCTGTCTAAATTTGGTCAGGTTTGCAGCCATATGCTTTTTCTAGCTGGAGCGAATTTCAGAGGCAAGACCCCCCCACTCCCAATCCTCACATGCTTGTTCTTTGGCCATGGAACAAAAAGCACAAGTGTTCCAGCCGAACACAAGTATGTTAAGGGGAGACAGGGACCCAGGTGATCAGCGCAGTTGCTGAGAAGTGAACTGGCAGCATATACACTGTACTGATATAAAACTGTTTTTATATCTGTGCCAGTCAGGCAACCATATTCTGTACTTGTACTGGTTCTGAATAATCTTCAAAGATGGCCTAAGTTGGAGAGTGTTTAGAATTAAACCTTGATGGTCTAGGGCAGGAATGCCCCAGTCTACTAGATTTTGTGTGCTTCAGCCCTGTGGTGGGGCAGCAGAGGGACTGGAGCACCAGCGCAAACTCCCCAATGCTGGGGGGGTGGACTCTGAGCCTCCGGGGCCAGATCCAAGCAAGCCGGGGGCCACATTGAGCCTGAGGTTCCCCACCCCTGGTCTAAGGTATGAATGACCATGGTAAGATCTGCACTTGGAAATAATTGCTTGGTGAGTCAAAAGAGAAAGGCAACTGTTCTGGCCAATGCCTTCCCTCTAATTTTTTCCATCCATATGCAGAATACATTTTGTGCACCACCAGCAGAAACACATGCTACTGGTTCTGGGTGCTGTGGACATGCTGCTACTCAGCTAGGCGGAACCTGAGTCTCCTAGGTGGCCACCTAAGCACACAGCTTGCAGGGAACACTGACTACTGCTATCTGGGATGTCAGAGATGAACTCTGTTGAGATGCTAAGATGGTGAACCACGTTGATAATAGTTACTTATGAACAGGGGATAAAGTATCACTTCTACCTAATCTGTGCTGAACACAAGTTTTTGGTCACTGTCTTTGTCAACATGCAGGGAAATGCATAAAGCTCTATAGTCAGTGTATTGATTAAACTGTTACCCACATGGGCCCTCAGGTTCCTTCATCAGCTTGACTGAACTTCAAAACTCTGTGTTTGGGGAAGAAGAGCATTAGTGACCTACAGTTGCTTAGAACAAGAGGCACCACTCTAAAGCCATTTGCAACACTGGCTCAGCAGCACAATATAGTAAACATATTGACAAGTGTCAACAAATCAATCACAAAGCAATCTGATCAGCAGCTATACCCTACAATGCCATATAGCATTAACCTTACCTGCGTTTATTAAAATATGAGTTCCTGTTCCTTAAAAACTTGTAAAATAGGCAAAATGAAGGAATAATATAAGAAAACAAAATAAAGTTAAGGAGCCATGGAAAGCAGAGAGGACCATTGGACATTATTTATTGAGGTGCTTTGGGAAGAGAGCTCTATTAACACTGATGGCTCCAGCTTAGAAGCATGGACAGTTTATTGTCACACCTTAGCCAAGAAGTTTAAGAAATACAAATCTAGTTGCTGATTCATCTCTAAAGGCAATAACCATCCTACTAAAGAAGAAAAGTTTCCTATCAAGCTGTTAGGAGCAAAGGGATGAGGACTGCAATTAGAAAGTGATTAATATGTTGATAGAGAATTACTTACTGAATTTTTCTGGAAGTAATAGCTGAACTAGGTGAATGAACTATATTTGACTTTAATTAGAAAATGGAATATTTGAAGTTTTACTTTCCAATATTGGAATGATATAGGTTGGTAGCAGTAGTCCAGTACTCATAGTAGTCTAGAGATACCATTTGTTTGCCTAAACTAAACACGTTGGAACTAGGGATGTAATAGTGTAGTCAACTAACCGATAAGCAAAAGCTTATCGGTTAATGCTATCGACTTGCATCCCCTCCTCCCCCAGCAAGTAAATTTTTAGCAGGCTGGCTAGCAGCCCAGCTCAGTCCTGGCTCGTGTCGGGTCCGGGATCTACCCCCACTGCCGTTCTGCATTTAAAGTGTATTAAGAGCCAGGTGGAGAGGCAACTTGGCTCAGTTCTGGCTCGCGCCAGGTCTGGGAGTTCAGACTCCCCGTGGATGGGGGCTGCTGCCACCTTGCGCTGCTGCCTCTGTATCAGAGGCAACAGCACGGTGCAACAGGCAGCTGGTCTGCGAGGGGAGCAGGTTTTTAAATGCTCCCCTCACGGACTAGCTCCGGCCTGCCACCCCACACTGCTGCCTCTGATACAGAGGCAGCAGCACGGAATGGCAGAGGGCTTCTCCAGAGTGTGGCCGGAGTGCACTGGAAGCCTGCCTCATCCCCTGCAGACTACAGAATAGTCGCGTAACCTATAAGAATTCCTGAGATTAATTGACTATTCAATTAACTGATATTTAACACCCTAGATTGGATCCTCCCCAAACTTTCAAAAGTCTAAGGGAAGAATGAGCTATTTCAGAAAGTGTGCTGTCGCTTCAATTCCAGGAACACCTATTCTCTAAATCCTCCGGTATTAGGCATGTTTGGAGTATTTAGTTGCATATAAAAGACTATCACTGTGTTCAGCTCTTTCTTATTTTGGTAATTGCTTTCAAGGATTATATGCAGTGTAACAGTCACTGCTTCTACTGTACATTTCTGCAAATGAAGGTTGCTTTTATAGAGATGCCCCCAAGATATCATCAAAACGTCCCTTACTGTGATTTAGTTCTGGTACTAAAAATTAATGGAATTACATTCAGTGCCTGAGAACAAATTCTTTCCACCTTGACAGATATCTAATTCCTAAGACACAGAGACGTGCTCTCAAGGAGGAGCTTGAGGGCTATGGTTAAAAAAAAAGGAAAGTGGAAATAAGACAGATTTCCTAGAAGCACATATGGTAGACTGAGAGATCTTTCCTAAACATTTTTATACCCTTATATTGCTACAAGTTGTCATTTTGCCCGGTGGAGAAAAAATTAACATTCGAAATTCACCCTCAGGAACAAATTATGAACTTTATTAAACTATGTATGGTATGTAGATCTTTGAGGATTACTTTTGCTTTCTACTCTACTTCTGGAACTTCCTTTTAGAATGATCTTTTAATTTGCCTCAATCCACTTCAGCGTATAAACCTCACTTCACCATATAAATTGAATTCTAACCTCTTAATCTAAATCCATGTGGTTTTAAAGCTATGACAAATTGGATTTTAATGGAAAGGAAGTATATTAAGATGCTGATTTCTTTTCCGGGATCTGAGAAAAGCCTAGAGGTATGCAAATACAAATGCAGTCATTTTTTTTTTAAATCAGTACAATGGATTCTATTATTTTACATATAGAAATCTTGCAACAAATCTAGGAGCTGAAGGAAACCTAAAATTGCTTTTGGGAACTACAGGGGAAGAGAGCAGCTGGAAACTTAGCAGAATTGTAGTACAATGGGTCAGTGCACTTAACCATTCAAACTGGAGATTGGCCTGCCTCTCCTCTCATGTTGGTGTAAGTCAGGTGTAACTCTACTGAATTCAATGCATTTATACCTATGTAAAGCTAATGAATCTCCAGAATCAAAGTCTGACACTGAACCCAATCAGATACTTAACAGAGTTGGCAATGTGGGTGCCAAAGCAGTGCAGTCTCTGTGTTCAGGACTAGAGCGATCTGAGTTCAGGATGGCTCAGGATGTGTAGGAAGAGTGGTGGTGGAGAGACATGCTGCAGTTTGTTCATTACTCCTTTTCAGAGATAGCTATTAGAAATCATTTCCTCTTGAAGTCATGATACACCAAATGGCATAGGAGCCCTCTCCCGAGCACTAGTAGAGATCCTGCCTATTGGTAAATGTCAAACTAGAGCAATGGGAGCCGCGCGGCTACGTGGCTGCGGAGCCAGTAAATAAACAAATGGGAGTGGCCAGTTAGCAGGTTTCTCAGAGTGGATCTGTGGGCCACACTGAGAAACACTGGCTTAAAGGAATTTTTCATCTGTTAGATTTTTGGAAAATAGCAATTTGTGATGTACTAGATCGGTTAGGCTACATTCAACTAGAAACAAAGTCGATTGTGCTCAGCTCTGAACTTATGCTGAGCAAAACTGCTGCACAATATTCCACTGGAGCAAGGTTCATGAAACATTTGTGTCTGCTCTCCCGGAGGTTTCTACTAGCTTCGGGAGCAAGTGCTGGAGGGGATCTTTTTCTTTAAGGGGACCAGTACATTAAATTGGGGCCCAGGTTGACTCCTAAATAAGTGACAGATGGATGGAAAAGGAGCAAACAATCCTCAACCCAGACTGGAAGACACTGATTGGCTTAGCGATTGTTCAGATGGAAGGTTATGGCCATTGCCTTAGACTCACCTAATGTAAGTCTCCATTGATGAAGGTAAATGGTCAACACATTCACGTCCTGGCTGAGTGACCCTTCGATATAATGTAGATCGTTACCCAAACCACTGAGACAGATGTTATCCACAGATACTTACATATCAGCTTTAGTTGTTGGTCATTAAGTGAATATGTTGAGGAGTGAGAATGAATTTTGTGGGAGTCCATTACAGAGATACCTAAGACGGTTAACTTTGTCTCCAGCTGCGAAACTGAACCTCTAATTCATAATTGTTTCCATGGTGCAACTCCACCATGAGCTGACAGGAAATAGCCTGCAAGAACTTGGCAGTCAGCCCCCACTGAAACACATCCCAGCTGGCAAAAGCACCAGAGCAGCACCAATTTTCTTGCCCTTCTTGAAAGCATCTTTGATATCTTGTGTTAGGCAAATACTTGATCTTGCTATCTGTACCATTAGTGCCTTAGCCACGGATTGACAATTAATTTGTGCATTGGCTCAGAGATCCCTCAAAACTTTGACAAGGTATCATTTTACTATTAAAACTACAAGGAGGATGGCTACATTGGATAAAAACAACCTGATGTACATGAGACTGACAATGGTTTCAATGGGGATGCAAAGCACTGCTCACATTTTATTAAGAAGCTCTGCCTGCCTCCAGAAGAAAAAAACCAATACACCTGCTGACTTGCAACAACCGACATTGTGACATTCTCTCTCAGCAGCTGCTCATAAACTTATAGCCAGTGCTGCTGGCTTAATGCCAATTTCAGATGAACAATGGCATTTCTGGACCAAAAGCTATATCCTTGCAGCATGGAAGCAACACTGGACAAGACATGCTGAAGCTCTAACTTAAATCTACCTATTTGCAATCTTGGACACGGATCCTGGATTAGACTGTGTCAGAGTGGTCACTATAAGACAGAAATTTGGTTTAGCCCAATCTTCAGAGTTTGACTACAGGGCAACAATGCAGATGGGCAAATATGGTGGAGGAAATGGACAGTTAGAAAACTGGAGGGTGGACTATAGCACCTTGCCACCCTTGATGCAGCAGTTAGATGGTTGAACAATCTATGTATTAGCTTGTGATATATTCAAAAGAAGATTAACAAAGACCAGTTCAGAGATTGATTGTGAGGTTATATTAATTGGTAGACAGCTCCTGGTGATGTATAATTTCACTCCTAACCCATCTTTACCCAAAATCTCATTTACAGTGTAAATTGCATGGTAATGTTAAATCATGGTGCATAGATACAGGAAGTTGCTGTACAAACATAGATAGAAAGGTTTAATGATTTCCCAGCAAAGAAAAGGAGGGTGGGTTTTTTGGTTGGTTTTCTTAAAAATGCTAAAAGCAAATTCCACCTGTCAGCTTTCTCCTGGCTGTAAACCTGACATTGTGATGGTGAAAATGCCATGGCATACCATACCTTTTGCACTGATGCTGCGAAGATCTGTGATTTTCATTAAGATCTTTGGAAACATGTGAGGCTTGTTGGGTCGTCTCTTTCTGATATAAATTTTCAGTGCTTCTAGCAATGGCTCCTGTAGCTTATCCACTTTTGCTGGTTCTTCAAGGTCCTGGCGGTCTGGAGAGAATAAAAACTCTATCATTGGTATAAATCTAATGTTTTCTACATTATTACAAAAACAAGAGGTTCCTCCATGATCTTGACTGAAACTCTGTACATGTCCCTAATTTTAGTTTATTCCTTTCTCACCCACCTCTCTACCTTTCTTCTTTCAGGCATCATCCTTTTGCCTGAGGAGAACAAGCTAAGAGTCACCTCATATCTTACCCATGCTGTTCCTCAGCTATGTGGAGAGATTACAATATGCAAAACCCTTAGTACCCTGCTTCCCGTCTCTTTCCACAGCCGATGAACATGCTGCTAAATATAACACTCTAGAATTCATTTTATATGTGTTTGTTTTCATAATTGACTTAATGTTACTCAACTAAGTTAAAAGGCTACATTTGGTTATTTGATCACTAGATCAAAAGCAAGTCAATTACTTTCACATCTCAGCAGATGGCAGCACTCGCCTGAATGACAACAAATGCCACTGAAAACAGTTAAGGGCTCTGATTTGCCACTACCACCAAACACCAGCGATCATAATGTTTCTCAGTAAGAAAACTAGCTATCCTAATGGGTTATGCTTAAAAAAATATAAATTAAAATTATGCCCCAGATATATGAAAGGCATACTACCAGTTTACCAATCACACTTCTGTCTCAAAAGTTTTACTAGCTGTTGCTGTGGGTAACACCTAAGAGCATTACAGCTGAAAGAAATTAGAGGGAAAAAATTTGCTAGGTGCATTTGACAGCACTTATCATATACTTTAATATGAGTCAGTTTTTCCTGCTTGCATCAAGTTTTGCACAGTAGAAAGAGAGGGAAAAGCATTATTAGAAAAAAAAGAACAGTACAAGGCAGAGGGACTCAGGTGCTGATGTAATATCTGAAACTACTTTTTAGAAATTGACTGAGCCCAGGATCTGTGTGTGTGTGTATGTAAATGCATATTTATGGACAGTAGTTGGATAAAACAATTAAAAATCCCTCTTGCACAAAAGAAAAGGTTAACTTATTATGTGTGCACATAACACCATATATAGCTTACAATTAAAAGAAAAGCTCAGTGGGATATATCCTGAAGTCCTCTCTCAGGCAAAACTCCCAGGGATCTATCTGACTGATTTCAAAGGCTATTTTACTTGTGTAAGAACTACAAACTTTGGCCAGATGAAAATCCCTGAATGTAACTTGCTTATATAAATTAATATATTACTTAAATATGTCATTATATATTTTGGAAATGTAAGGCATTAAGAAAGGAGAGATCCTAATATATTCATTCTTTTTTTTTTTAAGTATCCAAGTTCACACTATACAATACCTCCACAAATTAAGCAGATGGCACTAAGTAGGCCTGTTTCTGTGTCATCCATTTCCAAAGGCAGGAGTTGGTTGGCAAAAGTGAACACAAGGTCAGTTAGCGGACCAAATCCAGCATTGTGCATCTGAGTTCGGTTTAGGGTAAGGCCATCTGAAAATGTCATAGTGTCTTGCTCTGGTGTGTATCTTGTGCAAATCCTAAGGATCTGTAGGAGGATGGAAAATAATGAAATTTGATGTGTTCATCCTGGAAAAGATTTGTAATAAAGAGACTGGAGAGCTTTGCTGACACAGCAAACTACTCGTGAGACTACAGTATGCATGCCCCCAAAATATTTATTGCAAAAAGTTAACAGATTTGTGCTATTGCTACCATAAGTCATTTTTATAAAGTGCATGGAGATAAAATGAAAATGCCCAGTTTTCACTCTGTGTAATGTTTAAAGTAGAAGTCTGGCAATTTTCTAGGCCAGTCAAATTTTCCAGTGAATTCCCATTTAGTCAAAATGATCACAAGACTTCTGTTCCATCTGAAGAAGTGGGCTGTGCCCACGAAAGCTCATGATACCATCTACATGTTTTGTTAGTCTATAAAGTGCTACCAGACCATTTGTTGTTTTTTAAGTTTACCCAGGATCTGTGTAAGTCTTTAACATTATCTTGATGGATACACAACAAACTTTTAGTATCCACTACTAGCCTTCCTCCAGTGCTAAGTTTAACACCTATACAAGTGCTCCTTCCCTTTGCCTGCTGGGGAACTGACTAATGAGCTTGTGACGGACTGGACTGCAGAGCTGGACCAACTTTATCTGATTCTATTACAATATTTTCTACATGTCTTAAGTTTCAACCTGCTCATCAGTCAATCAGAACCCAGACTTCCTTAAGGCCCTGAAGCTTCTCCCTGTTCAGCGATCAGAACACTTGGAACCCTGCTGGGCTGGGGAAAAGGTTTTTGCCGGACACTGGCAGCATGTTTATGAGTTGAGACAGCATAGATTCAGTAGGTTTACTTGCAGATGTAAGGCCAGCCACAACTGTCTCTCCGAAAGTATAACATTCCATTGTAGGATGGAAAGGACTTGATGGGAAAAACTGCAAATAAAACATTTAGAATGCTCTGCATTCAATTAGTAAGTGCTGCTAGGGGGTAGTTCTATGCTATCAGAATGATGCATGCAGTATATAGGTGCCAGGTAGAGATCGAAAGAACTCTTAGGTCAATCAAGAAAAAATGATTATATGTAAAGATTATCTGGATGGCATGGATTAATTTATACAGTTGTTGAGTTAATAAAGAACATGGGTATAAAGATCAAAGTAAAACTGACGCAGCCCATCACATAAATTCAGGTTACAAATGGTGAAAAACAAGTTTAAAATTTCAGGTTTTACTTTTAAAGAACTCCCAGAAATATAATTGATTAGCTGGCTAAGCTCACACTCATATTCTTTGTCTACACAATGCTACCTTATCAGGGCCTGACAACATCTATTTCCTGTACAGCCAGCTTACTTTTTTTTGAGACTCTTAAACAAAGATTTAAACAAATACAACTGAGCACAGAGAGAATTTTAATTATTTCTCAAGCTAGAGAAGCCCTTACTCAGAAACCCTCAAACAGTTGGCTGCTGACCAACCTATGGTGGTTTCTTTCATCTTTGCCTGGCAACAGTGTTACAAATGAGGGAGGAGGAGACTCATGAAGCAATGGCATTTCAGAGACCTACAGGGAAGTGTCTCTCTCTGCAAACTTCCTATAAAATCCCTGTTATGGTATATTTCTGGATATGGCCCATGCCCTATATCCCCTTTTAGCCCATAATCTGGGCATACAACCCAGCCTGTAGTCTGGGCATACATTAAGAATTTGGGCTGAAAGAGAGAGAGAGAGAGAGAGAGAGAGAGAATCAGAATTAAAATATATATTTCTCTGAATTATAATGTGCTCTCAAAATTCCTTTTAATCAATGATCAAAAGAGGCATCAAGGCAAACATAACTGATAGCAACATGACCCACTCTGATTAATTCATGGCATTTCTAACACTTTGCTGCCCACAAACTCCCTCAGTGGTAAATGTTGGTAGTGTTGGTAGCTCAGGTGTTCTGTATCTTTACAGAAG
The DNA here is from genome assembly GCA_032595735.1 of Pelochelys cantorii. NCBI lineage: Eukaryota > Metazoa > Chordata > Testudines > Trionychidae > Pelochelys > Pelochelys cantorii. The sequence continues at coordinate 190,434,192 of CM064327.1, forward strand.
AATGGATACTAGCCCGTTTTTTATTTCAGGATTATTAGCAGATATTAACATAAAACATGTTTATATTGCCAATAAATAAAGATGGGAAAATCATCTCTTCCATATTCAATCCCCATGAACTTTTATAATGAACTTTTTAGAGATTCCCCAGTTGCTTGCTTGTTTGTCAGTGATTTGTGCTGAATCACTTTTTAAAAAATTTATACTAAAAGAAGATATAAAATGAACTTCTGAAGGAGCAAGGATCTCAATATACCTTAACCCAATAGACTGTAGAGAAAACAAACACGCCTATGTTTAGCAGAGCATGCTGTTTGTTCTTAGAGTATGAGTTGCTTTGCTCCTTTGATCATGGAACTCAGAGCTGGAGAAACCTTATCAGAGTTATCTAGCACTGGAGCTGTTTGGGAACACTGAGTTTCAATAAAACTACTAGGGATGTTAAATTTCATTTGATCAACTAGTCAATGAATTTTCCATCAACTAGTTGATTAATCGATAAGAGGGAGAGCCGCAGCGGGGTTAGCTCCCAGCCCCAGGAGCTAACCCTGCTGTGGCTCTGCCTTTTAAATGTATTAAGAACTTGGCAGCTCTTAATACATTTTAAAAATCAGAAGCGCAGAGGGAGGGACCTGGCACGAGCTAGGACAGCTGATTCCTGGTTTGTGTCAGGTCTCCCTGCTGCATACCAGCCTTAAATGTAAAAAGGCTAGAGTGCAGCAGGGGACCCGGCACAAGCCAGGAATCAGCTGTCCCGGCTCATGCTGGGTCCCCCTCTCTGCGCTTCTGATTTTTAAAATTCAGGCTCCTAATACATTTAAAAAAGCAGAGCTGCAACGTCTGGGCCAGCCATGAGCCAGGAATCAGCAAATTCCCGGCTCACGCCTGGTGCCCACTACCCCCGCCTCCACTGCCCCCACGGAGACCGTGCTGGGGGGGAACCAGCTTCTAAGCCGGCTCCCCCCCAGCACCAGCTCCTGCTCCCCCTCCCAGCTACCTCTAATAGAGGCAACAAGAGGAGGGGAAGCAACTAGTTGCGGGTCTAGTCAACTATCCAATAAGCTTTTGCTTATCGGATAGTTGACTAGTCACTTACATCCCTATTTACTACAAGACCTGCAGCGACAACAGTTGTATCCCAGTATGACAGTAGCTAGTGGCGATCAGATTTCTAACTTTCTGACTGGCAATTTTCAGATTTCAGTGTTTTAAATTTGAAGTTGCAAGATAATTTGTAAAATTAAGCCTTAGCCCAAGTGTAGAGCCCTTTATTCTAGTAGCATTCACCCTAATACCACCTCTTCTTCCTCAATAATGCATAAGGGTGACAGAGGGGGATTAAATGACATAGTGCTAAAAGCACCAGAAGACTGTCTACAGTACTGCTCCCATCACAGGTGCCAGAGAGCTGCCTCAGTACAGCATTATGCATCCAATTTTTGCCAGAATTGCACAGCCATGGAGGTGCCTTTGTCAATGGTGCTGTTGACCATATGACAGAGAAAGGGCACTAAAACACTGGCATAGCTGAAGACTGGCTGAATCTCTTGTGCAGTGCACCTGAATATGACCAGAATGACAGTTTCCAGATTTCTTTCAAGTGCCTTCTCTCATAGCACCTTATGATTAAATCATGGGACAGGTCTTTTAAAACATATTGAACTGTGTAGTACATTTGCCCTTCATGCAGAAAGGAAAAAGACAATGGCCTTACACAATCATTACTGAGCCCTTTCTTAAGCAAATTCCTTGCCAAGCAAATATCAAGCTTAGATTCATTGCAGAACACGAGGAATGTCAGTACATTCAATAGAAACAGATACAGTGATATTTTTGTTTTAAACTGAACAACTGTCCAGAAAACTCCTCTCCAAACATCTTTAGTATTGTTTAGATTCCGGAGTGAAGCCAAGTTTGTCACACTGCAGCTAAAAGCCACTAAGAGCCATAAATAAAATTCTTATGCATGATTAAAGCATCCTTTGTTTTAAGGAATATGTTTATCTTAAAATATATGGATTCCTTATGATGGATGAGCAAATAACAACAAAAAAGAAAGTCACACAAAAGGAAACAGAAGTGGGTTGTGCCCACGAAAGCTCATGATACCATCTAAATGTTTTGTTAGTCTTTAAAGTGCTACTAGACTATTTGTTGTTTTTTAAGTATTTCCTGTTACAGACTAACTCGGCTACCCCGCTGAAGCTTTAGAAGATATTCAGAAAGCTACATTTACAAAGCTATCACTGCTATAAAGCAGTTTTTTTAAACAGATTTATAAAGGCAGTCTTGACTTTCAGAAATATTGTTTTCACTTTTTAAATCTGGTTTGATAGGCAGTTCAACTTTTTAGACACAGAACCCACTGCAGCTGCTCTCACAAAAATCCAGCAGTGACACACCCACATAATTGTCAGTTTGCACCTATTATTGTGCACATAAAAGTGTGTTCTTAGTGTTACTGCAGGGTTTTACAACACCCAAAATAAGAATGATAATTTTAGAGATTAGCATTAAGAAATTCTTACTTATACCAAAGGAATGAAGACAGAGTAAACTTTTCTTCTCACCTACAGATAAAAATAGAGAGAACTATGAAGTGACAGTAATCACTACATTATTAAGACTGTGACCAATTTTTCAATAAACCTTTTCTTTGCCAACATTAAACCAATCTGTTTGGAATTTCTCATGTTTGCTGCCTTGCCACATGAGAATTTTTCTGTCCATTTGTGGCTAAGCAAAGAAGAAATCCAGACACAGCAATTTATAAAATAAGAAGCAGTCACTTCCACAAAGATTTCTGAATTATTGTTAGCAGTATTTTATCACTAGAAGTCTTGGTGTCAAATTTGCCATAAATTATGACATTCTGAATGAGGACAGATGCTCTGGTCTGCAACGCACACTGGATGAAGTTTATGAAGTTCATAGCCACAGTCAAACTGCCAGCGTGTAAAGGATTTTAAGAGTTCACAGTGGTAGTTAGTTATGATGATACAAACCCTACAAGGTTCTGATAGTTTGTCAACTCTACAGGATCCCTGGGCATGAGTTATGTTAGGCAAACTGGAATCCAAGCCATGTAAAAAAAAAAAAAAAAAAGTAGGCCCCTCATCTTCACAGCTCCATTCTTAGTAGCACCACCTATGTGTGCTACTTGGGCAGAGGTCTCCACAGGGAAGGGACTACAGCATCCCCATAAAGGTTTATGGCTGTAGGCTGATGTGCAGGTCTGACAGGGCCCAACTGCTTGATTTATTGCTGTGGTAGGGCAACCCAAAGAGCGTCAAGAGAGGAAGAAATTTAAAGTTGAGCTATGGTCCCCATCTTTCCTGGTCCATCCAACATGGAGGCAGCAGTGGCTGCAAGAAAAGGCACCACTGGTGATGGACAAGGAAACCCCTTTTCCCGGATGTACCCAAAGAATAACCAGAGGGCGGCCTGCTTCAAAACAAGAATCAGTGGAGGTTCAGGGAGGATGGCGCCCCCAGCCCAAGAGAGGAGGATTAGCATCAGCAGGACAGTGCAGATTGTGAGCCTGCTCCTTCCAATCTGTTTCTGCCTTGTAATCTGAAGCTGAGAAGTGGCAGCAACCCCTAGTCACCAGGATAGCCTGGTCAATGAACTTCCACTGTGGCGAGAGATGGCCTCACATGTGAAGGCTGTTGGGCTAATTCTACACACCAGAAAGTTCCACAGCACTAAAGTCTCGCAGGGGTAGCCATGTTAGCATGTATCTTGATTAGCCTCATTTATACAAGTACCCTCCTTCTTTTGTTGTCCTTATAGATACTCATGCCTCTGTATCTCCTCTCTAGGGTGCCACAGGACTCCTTGTTTTCACATAACTAAACATGTTTTTTCCAGGGCATCCTTCTGGCTCTACAGTTTGAAAGCTCTGCAGGCTTCCCAAATCTGGTGTATCCCTGGGTCCATGGCACTTGAGCCCTGCAGGATATATATACCCCACAGAACCAGAGAACAGTTGGGCAAACACTTCTGCAGATTGTTCAGGAGCAGAGCTGTATACAGAATGTAGTAAACAGCAGAAACTTCAAGGAAACTTCCATACATCCAGGCAGCACATCCTTTTCTGTCTGAAGATGTGGCTGCCTGGGAAGGACTCCCTGGCTCATTACTAATGTGTGTGTGAAGTAATTATTTGCATATACATGAAGGTGTGTACGATTTAGAGGGGATTTTGTCCACTCTTGTAGTCCTGTATTCACTCTGGTTTTGCATTCACTGGTTGCTTTGTTATGTTAAATGTGATTCTGCTGTCCTGTAAATGACTCTGTGTGTGTGTGTGTGTGTGCTCTTGTGCACGTGTGTGTGCCTCAGTTTCCCAGAGCACTGCAGCACTATCAGCATGAGGAGGGGAAGGCTGGGCACAACTCACTGTGGAAGTATGTCAGTCTCTCACTTCCTGAGGACCAGGTGACAGCAAATAACAGCTGGACAAAGCAGGAGGCGAGGCTGCCTGGGGGACTGTGAGCAGTGGCTGTGCATGAGAGTTAGCTTTTCAACTGGCTTAGGGAGAAGGGAGTCTAGCTGGCCTGGGAGCCTGGGGCAGGGGCCCAGAGCTGAGGCTCTGGGCCTTCTTATCCCCAAAACAGATTGTACTGAATGCTCCTGGTTCCTGTAACAAGAACTCTGAACTACACTGTGCCCCTGTCAACGAGTAAACCTTCTGTTCTACTTGCTGGCTGAGTCACACATCTGGCTGAGGATGGGGGTGCAGGCCCGGTGACTCCCCCACACTCTGTGACAGTCAGCATGGGAGTGTTTACAAGGCAATACTTTTTGGTTTCCCATAAAATAACTTTTTCAGAAGCTGGAGGCAGGAGATGTTGAACAACTCCTCAGACTGAGATACTCAGCACCACAAATCAGACTCTTCCTTCCACCCTGGGAGGGCATACCAACATTGGTACAGCAAAAAGACCATTGCATATTGCTGGACTGAATGTAGAAGGAAACTGGTATGTTTAAGGCAGGCTGGTCCAGACAGGGGACTATCCTGGAGTCAGTCAGTCAAAACATCACACAGAAAGTTGTGAGCATATGTTTTCTACAAGTGTAGTCTGTGGAAGCTGTGGGGAATCCAAGAAATGATACACAAAAGACAGAAAGATGTGGCAAGAAGTAAGAGACTGAATGAGATGCACACTGTCGGCACATAAATAATCATCGATTCCACACCCCCTTGAGAAGGAGGTGAGAACAGAGAACCAGGAAGAGGAAGGAGGGAGCACAAGTGTCATGACAATGAGGGTTAGCCAGAAGCCTGGGGACTAAGGGGTTAACTGTACCTAACCAGGTAGCAGGCAGCCAACAGAAATGCAGGTAGGAATTCCAAAATGGGACAAAGGAATTTTTGGTTTTACCCTCCTTTGTCCTTGGCCAGTTTCTCTCCAGATACTGAGGGGGACAGACATCATGTCTCTATCCAAGAAAAGACTCTTCACTATCTGTAAGTAGGGTAAACTTTAGATAAATACATTAGGTTTTATTGTTTTATGGTTTGGGAATGGGAATCTAATGTCTGTGCATTTAAAAATGGGTTTTCCTCTCCTTTGTTACTTAGCTTTTGGCCCATGGGGGTCCCCCATGAGTATATTAATTGGTGACTTTTCTATCTAGTCATTATGCTTGTAACAGGAGTATTGTGGTGGGGATAAAAGTTCTTTCTCTTTTTTTTTTAAATTAACCTGGTATTGGTTAATTTTTTTGTGTCCGGTTTTACTTTAGGGCTGAGATTTCCCAAGTGATCCGTTCCCTGGTTTTCTTACCATTACTTGGGTGGTAGCAGTGGATTTTTATCCCCAGATCTAGGTTTTTAGGATTTTGGGGGAAAGTTTTATACCAAAGCCTGGAAAGATAAGGTTTTGGGGTACTTTTGTGGGCCCCCACTTCTGCATTCATCATGACAGAGCGGGGATTTAGCCTTGACAACAAGTGAAGAAGGAGAAAATATGTGGTCGCAGGGAAAACAGCTGATAGAACCCCAACTGCTAGAGGGAAATGGAGAAAAAGGAGAATTCACTGAAAGAAACTGGGAAAGAGCAGATGGAAGATAAGAGAAGACCCACGAAATGCACAAATCACAGAAACCCCAGGAAGAGACCAGCTGGCTGCACCACAGTGTCAAAAGCAGCTGAAAAGTGTAGGAATACAATTATGGAGGAGTGCTTCTAGACGTGGCAAAGAGGAGGATGTTACTTCAATCACAACACCTGAAATTTTGTTTCTTATTGGCTCCGAGTTTTGTATTGTGCCCCTTACAAAACCTTTATTGTTTTAGATGACAAGGTTAGTGCATATATTTCAAAGCTATATTTTCCCCCATTTAGAATGCAGGTATATTCCAGCTGTGAAACCATGATCTCATCCCATGTCCACATTAGACAAATCACAGCAGATACTATCTGCTGAATTCCCAGGGCAAGAAAAAAATGGTGTCATGAGAAGAACCGACACATTCGGCATGCACTCCAGGTGCCTTTCAGTATGCTCTGTTCCCTGAGACCAGCTCCACGATTCATCTCCTCTGGAAAGGAACAGCTGTGAACGTGTACGTGGGATGTCTGTGTGCCAGCAAAACACGTGTGGGGCACATTCAGTGTGTGTGTTAAGATCTTGGTAATATGCAGATAGGCACTGTGTAGTGGGTGCATGTAAGTGCAATGTTCCTTCAGTATGTGTGCATTGTACATGTGTGGGCAGCATGTGTGTGCAGACTGTGCATTCTGTGTACAAATGTAAAACTAAATAAAGGATTTGAAATATAGCCTTATAATGTAATAGATTATTTCAGAGAAATAGATTATTTCAGAGAAAAAACATGCATTATTAATACATTGCTAAAATTACTGACATTTAACTTAAATAAAATTGGGGAAATATATTCTTATTCAGATTAAATATAGGTAGTACATGCTTAATTAATGTGCTGGGCATTTCACAAACAATACATGTGCCACACGATTCTGGGGTTGTTATGGTAATTATCTTTTTTTCCCTCTTTCTAAGTGGCACATAAAATAGTCACATAAAAACTGCATAAATGTCAAAGGAAAAAGTTATGATGCTGTACTACATAGAAGCCTGAGCTAATTTTTGACACATTTCTGGAGGTTTTTTAGCTTTATTGGTAATTTAAGTTTTTGCTGTAACTCATGTTCAGTTTTGTCCCTTTCCCTTTATGAGAAGAGCAGAGGAAAGGTGGGCAGATAAGGAGGAGTAATGATAACATTTTGAAGTGTGACTTCCAGGTTGCCATATTTCCTGTAATATGGTGCATCACTTTCTCAAGAATCAGGCTTTGCTATGTACTTGCAGAGTTAAACATCAGTTAGGGTACATTTAGACTACATTCCTCTTTCGAAAGAGGAATGCAAATGAGGGAAATAAAAAATGCAAATGAAGTGCAGATTTACAAATCTTGTGTTTCATTTGCATAATCGTGTCCGATCGCTATTTCGAAAAAGGTGTTTTTAAAAACAAAAAGCAGTCTAGACGCAGTTCTTTGAAAAAAACCACCCCTTTTTCAAAAGAACCCTTATTCCTGAAAAAGGCTGTGTCTACACTGCATGGTTTTTGTGCAAGAAGTCTTTTGTGGAAAAACTTCTTGCGCAAAAGTGCATCCACACCTCAAAGCGCATCGCTTTTGTGATGTGCTTTTGTGCAAGAGAGTGTCCACACTGCATGGACGCTCTTGCGCAAGAAAGCTCTGATGGCCATTAACAGAATGGCCATCAGAGCACCTGGGCTTTTTTGGATAGGCTCTTTTTGCATAAGAAACCCCTGCGGAGCGTCCACACATGCCTTTTTGCGCAAGAGCTGTAGCGCAAAAAGGAGTTATGTCTCGTAGAAGGAGGTATACCTATACCGCAAAAAGCCCTCTGTTCTGTCGGTTGACTGTAGATTTTCTTGTGCTAAAACGTGCTTGAGGTGTGGACGCTCCGCACAGCTGTTTTTGTACAAAAGCCTTGTAGCATAGACATAGCCAAAATGAGGTTTACATGGTTCTTTTGAAAAAGGTTTTTTCTTTTCGAAAGAAATGCATATAGACTGCTTTAAAAAAAAAACCTTTTTCGAAAAAGCGATCAGACGTGATTCTGCAAATGAAGCATGAGATTTGTAAATCTGTGCTTCATTTGCATTTTTTATTTCCCTCATTTGCATTCCTCTTTCGAAAGAGGAATGTAGTCTAGATGTGCCCTTATTGTGCTACGACAAAGATAAAGACCACTTATGTTTTTGTAATGCTACCAAGTAAATTTCCACTCACTTTGATCATAAGAGATGGGCCTTTGAAAATTTAAGGTAGAACACCAGCTACAAAGTCTACACTACACACTTTTTAAAAAAATTAGTAACCTATAGCTAATGAATATGTGCATCTAGTATAGCCATTAGAGAGGAACACAAAATAGAGATAGAGCGTATCCTCAAAGCTCAGATAACTCTTCCTCCGCGTTGGATCTTAACCAATCAGAATTACAAATGACTGCCTCTGGCAGCTGATGAGCATTCCTAGGGAACGGACAGGCCCCAAATAGAAAGGAAGCATCTTAAAAACTAAGGTTCAGGGGTGAAGAAATAAGATACGTATCCTCTGCCTATGCTGTTCTGCAGCAATATATTAACCATTTGTCACTTCAACTTCACAATTATAAATCAATTCTCTGCCCATAACTCAGGCAGAATACGCTTGAGACATGTCATACTTTATAAATTACTGTATGCCTTCTGGTGTAAGAAGACCTTAACTGGGTCTTATCATAACAGTGCTAACAACGACAGGCATGCAATTGGTAATAAATGGTTTTGCCTTGTGGAGAGACCACACACAATAACGATGAGACAGTCCAGTATGAATGAAAGCCTATAAGCCAGGGGCCAATGAGAGGTGAATGTTGGAAACTGTAGGGAAACCTCAACTTCCCCTTTTTTATGGGCCAGAGAATAATCCTGTTCCCTCTATCTCTGTTTTTCCCATATATCAGTGTCACCTATAAGAGAGCCTTCAAAACAGCTTTTGACAAAACAAGAAGAAAAGGTCAAAGCAGTTAATATTCTCCTCAATATGATTTTTTTTGAAGTCACACATTCTTAGGGATTCCATGATTAATTACTTTCACTGAAAATTCTCTAGAATAAGCTCCTGGCTGAGGCCAAACAAAATATATACAGCAAGCCATCCTATGGAAGGCTTATCAGGCCCATGGAGCAACTGCATACACTTTGGGGTATACTAAAGGCAAGAATAGTTCAGCTCATCAGAAAACCAGACAAGATGGTCACGTCTTTCCCCCAAACACATTTTATTCTTCGTGCAATTTCAGTTTTGTTATATATTACAACTGTGATTAATAATGGTTCATTTGCATTTCTAGGGCACCTTTTACCTGACAATCTCTGAGCCATATGCAAACAAATAATTTATCCTCACTGCACTCTGTTGAAGCACATTATTACTCCTCTTTTTCAAATGGGGAAACTAAGGCAGGGGGAAGTTAAACAACTTATCCAAACAAAGTAAAAATCAGTTGCAAATCCCAATTCTACTGGACTACTGCTCTTGAATATACCCCCTCATATTTGATTTAAAAATTAAACTTAGCATTTTGCTAAAATTTCATGGTGTTAATTAAAAAGTACTTCTCTTAAGTGAATTTTAGCGCTAGCCAAAGTTTATTTTTATTGCCATATTGTGCATTTAATGGTTGGCTCTGCATCTGCTTTTGCCTTTATGTTCAGCAGATTCCATCATTACAACATGGGAAAATCTTGGTCTCAGATTTATCATCATTTATCACATCCATGACATTAGAGGCACATGCCATCCCAAGGCCTTTATTAATGAACTGTCTTTCTAGGCATCCTCTATGTAGATCTGACAGTATAGCGTTCAAAATGAAATATCAATTTCACATTAGTAATGGGTGGAACATATGACTTTCACCACAATTTAAACACATTTGAATAGATACATAGGGCCAAAATCTGCTCTTCGTGCAGCCAGACTAAAATCAGCAGATCCTGAGGATAGATTCCGTGCTTTAAAAGGGTAACTCTTATTTTCCCTTCTCTTACATATGTATTGCCACATTACTAGTGACATAGGTTTCTAAAAGAGTAAGATCCTCTAAGTGATATATCTGTATGTGTGCATTAATGTCTGCTCCCAGTTACACAGTTGAGTCATCTGCACTAGTAGATGATGCAGAACCTGGCTCTATCTCACTAATGATTTCTGCAACACAATGCAGTATAAAATACAATCTAGGGTTGCATTACAGATGTAAGACATAGATACATACCAAGATGTCCAGGCAGGCTGCTTTAAGCAGAGTGATTTGGTCTGCAATGGTCAAACTTGTAAAGCCAGGCAATCGTTTTGCAAATTCCACTATTTTAATAATGCACTTTGTAGCAAGTTCACTGAATTTGTCCCAAAGCCCAAGGTCCAGTCGAACCCGATGATCTGCGCTAGAGTTCTGGAAAGAAGACAAGGCATCATAAATCAACAGTCTCCTGTCCAATGAAGTAACTGATTTGCTAGTAAAATCATAATTGAATATTTCTGCTAGAAGTGCTTTCTATTAGCATTCCAGGCATTTTCTGAAAAGTTTGCTGTTGTGATTCTGCTGGTTTAAAACTTGGATTAGTCTCCTAAAAATTCTTTGAATGTTTCTGTTACTTATGATTACAGAGGCCATCTGTACACAGAATACAAATGAACTTGCAACATTTCCAAATGCCACTACCGTCATTCTTTCCTGTCATTATATAATGAGTGCATTGAGACAGAGAGACAATTTACATTTGAACCCCTGAAAATAAAATGAACAGTGGATCTGGAACATTGGTTCCCCATCTGGAAAAAAGCAGCTAAATATTTTGGAACACAGTTTCGCATACGTAAGGACTTAGAGAATTGGTTCTACTTAATTTCTCTCTCTCTCTCTGGCTCTATGAAGGTTTTACAGCTTTCTCAAAATACCGTCCTTCCTGAATTGAAAAGTATTTCTTTACATAATGTTAAAATGCTTCCTCTGACAATGAAAGCACTATGCACAATGCTGAGGGTTGTACATTAATTTGAGAGCACAGAGTTCATTATTTTACAACATATTTTCCAAGCAAACTTTGGGTATTGTGGAAACATTCTAAAAAAGACATATTCTTTTTTAGCCCGCTAAAAAAGCAGTGGGGCCCTTGGATGATAAAGATATAAAAGGAGCGATCAAGGAAGACAGTGCCATTGCGGAGCGATTAAATGATTTCTTTGCTTCAGTCTTCACGGCTGAGGATGTTACAGAGGTTCCTAAATCTGAGCCAGCCTTTTTAGGTGACAAATCTGAGGAACTCACTCAGATTGAAGTGACATTAGAGGAGGTTATGGAATTAATTGATAAGCTGAATAGTAACAAGTCTCCGGGACCAGACGGCATTCACCCAAGGGTTCTGAAAGAACTCAAATGTGAAATTGCGGAGTTATTAACAGTGGTTTGTAACCTATCCTTTAAATCCACTTTGGTACCAAATGACTGGAAGATGGCCAATATAACACCAATATTTAAAAAAGGCTCTAGAGGAGATCCTGGCAATTATAGACCGATAAGTTTAACATCAGTACCAGGCAAATTAGTAGAAACACTAGTAAAGAGTAAAATTGCAAGGCACATAGAAGAGCACGAATTGTTGGGCAAAAGTCAGCATGGTTTCTGCAGAGGGAAGTCGTGTCTAACTAATCTGTTAGAATTCTTTGAAGGGGTTAATAAACATGCGGACAAGGGGCACCCAGTGGATATAATATACCTAGATTTCCAGAAAGCCTTTGACACGGTCCCACACCAAAGGCTTTTACGTAAATTAGGTGGTCATGGGATAGGAGGAAAGGTCCTTTCATGGATCAAGAATTGGTTAAAAGACAGAAAACAAAGGGTGGGAATAAATGGTAAATTTTCACAATGGAGGAGGGTAACCAGTGGTGTTCCCCAGGGGTCAGTACTGGGACCAATCCTGTTCAACTTGTTCATCAATGATCTAGAAAATGAGGTAAGCAGTGAGGTGGCCAAGTTTGCAGATGACACAAAGTTGTTCAGGACAGTCAAAAGCAAAAGGGATTGTGAAGAACTACAAAAAGATCTCAGCAAACTGAGTGATTGGGCAGCAAAATGGCAAATGAAATTTAATGTGGGTAAGTGTAAGGTAATGCATGTTGGAAAAAATAACCCAAATTACACGTACTACATGATGGGGTCAAATTTAGCTACGACAGATCAGGAAAGGGATCTTGGAGTTATAGTGGATAGTTCTATGAAGACATCCACGCAGTGTGCAGCGGCAGTTAGTAAGGCAAATAGGATGTTAGGAATTATTAAAAAAGGGATAGATAATAAGACAAAAGATATCATACTTCCCCTATATAAAACTATGGTACGCCCACATCTCGAGTACTGCGTGCAGATGTGGTCTCCTCACCTCAAAAAAGATATATTGGCATTAGAAAAGGTTCAGAAAAGGGCGACTAAGATGATTAGGGGCTTGGAAAGGGTCCCATATGGGGAGAGGCTAGAGAGACTGGGACTTTTCAGTTTGGAAAAAAGGCGATTGAGGGGCGATATGATAGAGGTATATAAAATCATGAATGGTGTGGAGAAAGTGATTATAGAAAAATTATTTACCTTTTCCCATAATACAAGAACTAGGGGACACCAAATGAAATTGATGGGTAGTAGGTTCAAAACTAATAAAAGGAAATTTTTCTTCACACAGCGCACAGTCAACCTGTGGAACTCCTTGCCCGAGGAGGCTGTGAAGGCCAGGACTCTATTAGGGTTTAAAAAAGAGCTTGATAAATTTTTGCAGGTTAGGTCCATAAATGGCTATTAGCCAGGGATAAAGTATGGTGCCCTAGCCTTCATAACAAGGGCAGGAGATGGATGGCAGGAGATAAATCACTTGATCATTGTCTTCTGTTCTCCTTCTCTGGGGCACCTGGCATTGGCCACCGTCGGCAGATGGGATGCTGGGCTCGATGGACCTTTGGTCTGACCCAGTATGGCCATTCTTATGTTCTTATGTTCTTATGTTCTTATTCCCTCACTAGTTATGCCTATATAGAAACACACAGATGGACATTAAGATGTCTCACTGCAAGATCCATGTTAAAGTGATGGAGTTTATGTTTTCACAATTCAAAAAGGAGACTAATCTCTCTCCTCCTCCTCTCTCTGCCTCCCCCCCCCCCAAAAAAAATCCAAGTTGTAGTGGAGAATCATGTCTGTAATATTTACATGAATCTATACCTTTAACAGCCACCTCTATGTTGAAATGTGCTCTCTTTTTAAAAAGACAGAAAAAATACCCTATCGCTTCTATTTAAAATCTATCCTGGGGAGCTATTACAATCAGCTTGGTTTTTTTTTTTCATGATAGAAGAGAAGACAAGAGGAAGTGTCTCTATAATGCTACACATCAAAAGTTTCCTTCAAAATAGACCAAAAGGAATGGGTTAACAGTCACTCTAATGCCTTCTGAAATATTTCTTGCCGTTACTGAGAATGCATCCTTCAGATTTATTTTATTTCACCCTCAAGGACCTTGGTGAAATATAGTACATCAGGGGGAAAATAAGATCAAGATGTGCAGTCATTCAGGCTGTAATTAAATTTAATAAGCAGTTTATCCAGTTCGTAGAAAGATGGCATAGGATAGAGCTACACAAAGCAAAGCCTAAAGCAGGAAACCATTTTACAATAGGGTATTCATCTGGAAAAAAAGACGATGCATGAAACCAGCAAGTGTGAACAAAATCTTCATCAGTATCACATAAGGTTATTTTACCATGCTACACTTCTGGCAAAGGGAAGTTTGACATGTCTTCTATTAAATCTAATGCATAGCAGTGTTAACAAAATGTACATCTAACTCTCTATTAGGCAAACTGAAGCAAAGTGACTGTTAATAAAGCACAATAATTTCGTTTTTAATTATACTGGTTGCCAGATTCATTGGCACTGGATGTAAAATTGCTAATGCATTATTTTCCAAATGCTGCAAATAGAAAGCCTTTTAACATTTTATCTGGTAATGAACACAGTGATAAATCTCATTGAAAACAGCTATGTTTTAACAGACGTCCTGCATGTGGAAAAAAAATTGACCTAAATCATCAACGTAGAGACTGAACAATAAAACAAGGGGTTAATAAAATGCCTGTTGGAAACAAACTGATTAGCAGTGCTTGGGGATCTTCTCTAGTCAGGCTGTGAAAAAAAATTAAACATAAGGGCTGCATCTACACTGGCATGATTTTGCGCAAATACTTTTAACGGAAAAGTTTTTCCGTTAAAAGTATTTGCGCAAGAGAGCATCTATACTGGCATGTGCCTTTGCGCAAAAGATTTGCTTTTGCGCAAAAGCATCCGGGCCCAGTATAGACGCTCTCTTGCGCAAGAACGCTCCAATGGCCATTTTAGCCATCGGGCTTTCTTGCGCAAGAAATTAACGTTCCTGTCTACACTGGCCCTCTTGCACAAATATTCTTGCGCAAGAGGGCTTATGCCTGAGCGGGAGCATCAAAGTATTTGCGCAAGAAGCACTGATTTTGTACATTACAACGTCAGTGTTCTTGCGCAAATTCTCGTGGCCAGTGTAGACAGGCGGCAAGTTTTTGCGCAAAAGTGGCCACTTTTGCGCAAAATCTTGCCAGTCTAGATGCACCCAAGGTGTTTTGCTGTAGCGTGTTTTTTTGGGTGCCTCTTCCAAGAGCAGGCCATGCACAAGTTCAAGGCTTATGTTTCCCCTACTCCCACATTAGTGCACACATGGTGGAACTATACTTAATGCCCACTACTGACATCTTTATCAGTGCCCAACTGCAACCATGCTATGAAATCCAATTAAAGAGAAATTTTTGCCCCATAAGCTGATCCCATTTTTTTCAATCATTTTTATTCACTTCTGCAATCCGCTCTATCTCCACGTAACAATACACAGCAATGTCCTCGAAGGAATATGCACACAGTACTGGAATCCCTACTATCTTTAAAATCCACTTTCCAAATGGAACAAGGCTCAGAGGCACCACCATGGTGGTTTGAACAAGGACAACTGCTATCCTTCCTGAGCCAAAGTAGCAATGCATTAAGTCTAATGCAACTGTGGTGGTCAAGGAATTCAGCACATAGCTTTGCTGAATGCCAGTGCCATGATATATTAATATAGTATCTCTTTAACAGTACAGAACAGTGGTCTTGTAACTTTAAAGTTGAACATCTACAAAGAACAAATTACCTGCAAGATGCCTATTTGTACGCCCTCAAAAGCACTGTTTGGGACAACCTCAAGCACAGTCCATAGAGTATTTTCTGTTTAATTTTTCCTTCTATCTTGAGCCTGGATATAACACAGCTGTAGACTTACAAATAATATCAATCTCAAGGGATAAGAAGCATAGTTACACTCAATTATATTATAAAGCATGACATCTCCAGAGAAATTACTAAGGCACTTTCTCTTAGCTAGATGACAGTAATAAAACAGATCTATTTAGGATGGACTTTTGAAATCCATTATGTTTAAACAGATTGCTGGTTCTCATCATTAAAAGAGCTACACTTGCCCAGCAAATGTACCTGTTAATTTAAATGACTTGGGGAATTTTATACGAGACAGATATTCTTCAGTTATTATAAGTAAACTCCTTCTTGAGGAATTGTTAGCAATGGGGATACCTTATAGAAGAGATGGATATAAATTTTTCTAAAACATATTTTTCACAAACCACAATTTTTAAATGGGGAAAATATATTTCCTCCAGGATAGAACATCTATACAAAAAGTCTTGGTTTCCTAAATAAACTGCAGAGTTAAAGAATAAATAAAGGATATTCTAATACTTGCAGTCCAAATGCTTAAATAGATTTCCAAGGGTTGCTTCAGTACTTTTTTGGTTATAGTTATTTTGCCTCTGTCTTCTGCTGTTACAGATTCTAGAGCAGTGGTCACCAATCAGTAGATCGGGATCTACTGGTAGATCTCAGACCTTCTGACAGGTGATCCTGACTGGTTTGGCCAAGAGGCTAAAAAGTGCCGGGCACTTCAGCTGCCCCTCCCCCTACTACTGTGCATCTCCTGCCCTTTGACTTGTAGCTGCCTCCCCCCCATCCCTGGGAGCCTCCTGCTTGCTGTGCAAGGCAGGGGAGGGAGAAAAGGGGTGCTGATGTCAAGGTGCCCCCTCTCCCACCCTGTGTCCTATGTCCACAGAGCAGGGAGGGAGGACACAACAGGACTTGGGATTGAGTTTGCTGGCTGTTTTTGGGAGTGGTGCAGGGCCAGGACAGGGGTGAGCCTGCCTTAGCCCCACTGCACCAGCACCTAGGAGCCATCTGAGGTAAGCAGTGCCCAACTGGAGTCCACATCCTGAACTTCTACCCAAGGGCGGCCCGTGGATGTAGGCAACCTCGGCAGTTGCCTAGGGCGCCGCATTTAATGCGGAGCCCAATGATGATGTCACGCCATTGAAGGTATGGAGGCGGGGGCGCCGATCACGCATTCCGCCTAGGGTGCCAGTTGCTGGCAGCTCTCCTTGAGCCGCTCCTGCTCCTACCCCAGTTGTGAATCCCCTCCTGCATCCCAAGCCCTTGCCCTAGCCTTGAGAACCCCTGCATCCAAACACCGTCTCAGAGCCTGCACCTAGAACCCCCTCCAGCACTCCAACAGCCTGCCCCAGGCTCAGCTCAGAGCCCTTCTCACACTTCTGATCCCTTAATCCAAAACCAGAGCCTGCACCCCAACCCTCTGTGCCTGCCTGGTGAAAGTGAGGGAGGATGGTGGGGGGAGGGAGAATGGAGTGAGCAGGGGCGGGGCCTCAGAGAAGGGGCACAAAGGAGGCGGGACAAGGGTATTTGGGTTTGAGGTAGATCTTGGATTGCACTTAAATTCAAAAAGTGATCTCATTCTTAAAAAGGTTGGAGATCCCTGCTATAGAGCCTTTTGCTCTTGTTAGAAACAAAAATACCAAAATTGGTTTCAAATGTAGTGCTACTAAAATGTAAAAGAATATTACTGACAAAGCAGAGTTTCCTCTTTCAAATGTGCAGGTCAGTAAGCTCACAGGGAAGGAACAGTTCTACAGATTATTTCAATGTTATCTCTAAGGCTTCTTTTTTTTTTTTAAATTGTGAAGCAGCTTACAGAACCAATTCATATGGCATAGCAAAACAGTCTTTCACAAAGTGTAGAGATTCACTGTTCTACTAAATGACAAATAAAGGCTCCCAATAAAAGCATGACTAGATAATATGTCTGTCCACAATATATTGCTATCATGAGTAAAGTTGAATAAAAAACTTCTTACACATTTAGCTTTATTTGGCCTCCTAATTTTTTTAATGGTTGTTTATTTCTAATTTCTTAGCACATCTCTGATTTCTATATTTCCACAGCTCAGTTTCATATGCCTTTTAAAGGACAGCTTACTGTATTACCAAACCCTGCAAACCGATTAATATGCATCATACATAGTCTAACAAATACATGACTCTTCCATTTCCTTCTTCCATCCCAGTAAGATCTAAACTTTTAAAGTCTTTGGCATTAGAAAATTTCTAAGCCAAAGACGTGAGATTGCATTTTGTTCTGAACAGTGAGGTTTGTGATCCTCAAGCAGCTGTGAAAGCCACAAACCACACTGCTTATGAGTCCAACCTTTAAGATATAGGCATGGGCATGACATAGTAATTATGAGTTCTTAAAATAGATTCCCATGTAAACACTAAGCTGATAACACGGGCATAGTCATATCAGTGATTTAAATAGCATACAATTCAGATACAGGGGTGAAGTTGTCTGTGAACCAAATACAGTAGTGGTATTAAAGTGGTATTCAATCAGTCTTTATGTATCTCTGGCTCACAGTCTAGCTCACTCATAGAAACTGCTCACTGTTTTCTGCAGTTGCAGGGACATAAGATCCTGGTTAAGCCAAAATAACCTTCTCTGGAGGGGGAAGGGTTAATAAAAAGACTTTTATTCAACCCAAACACCATAAACTAGCAGAGTTGCTAGCCATATTTCAGCTAACATTGCAGTTCTTGAATTATGGATTCACACCCTGCAGTGATTGCGAATTAATTTGAATGGGGTTACCAGGCCCATTGTTACAGGTACTGGGTCCCACGGCAGAAAACCAAAACCTAAGCCTCACCTCATGGGGCTGAACCTGAAACCTGGCAGCAGGGCTTGTGTTTGGGCTTGTGCTTTCTTCCCTGATCCCCAGAAAGTCCAACGCTGGTAGTGCTGATGCCTGAGCCCCACTGCACGGGGCTGAACCTGAAGCCTGAGCAATTTAACCCTGTGGCTGGGATTATGCTGTAATGTCTGTTGTCAGAAGGGGTCGCAGGGCAATGACGTTTGAGAACCGCTAAGCAAAACCATCAGGCAAATTCCATAAAACATTGCAAAACCACCAGCCAAACAGGGATTGCTCCTATGCCTCCAAACTTCTCTGTTCTGACTCCACATCAGCAACCTCTTGTCTCAGCCTCCCATGAGAAATGATCAAATCAGTCCTTAAATCAAACTCAATCTAGCTTCACCGGGCTCCTCAGCTCAGGGAGGCACTTCCAGCCAGGGCTCTGAAATCCCTGGTGCTAGTGAACCCCACTGTGCGGCTCAGTGGTGGCATTACAGGCAGCATTGAATGTAGTGATGTTCTCATTTACAGCACCTATATTTATATTGTGCCAAGAACAAGAAAAATATATAGTTATACCTTAGCATCCAACTTACAATGAAAAAATATAGGGGCCCCGGATTATGTTTTGACAGCATATTAGTCACACAAAATACCAGTGTAATAGAGCTACTATATGATCCTAAAATAAAGTTAACATAACAACATATTCATATCCGATGGATACAGTTCATTTGACACACAGCCTGTGTGCTTAACATTCTGGAATGCATGCCTGTCTGAGGACATACATTCCAGCTGTGGACATGTGATCAGCTGTGACACAGACAAAAAGCGGTTTCCCCTAAGCTCAGAAATGTTTTCCACTTATCCTTCAGAAATGGCCTAACGTTTACTGAATTGCAAATTTATTTAGATGTCCTTTAGTTTAAGATACGTTAAAGTCACAACACATTTTTGTGGTTAAAAACCAACATAGGCGATTCATTGAAAAGCCTCCCCACAAATCCCCAACATGGATTGTCTCAAGTTAAGAACTTCCAATTATGTCACCAGCTGGCTGTTATCAAGTTTACAGCCCAGCACAATGCACTGGTCCCAGGAGAGTTGAACGTGCTTGGCCACTTCAGTAATTCCTGTTATTTAACGGCATGCCTGCATTGATTGTTTTGACTAAATCTAACATGAGCAGGAGTAAGGCGATACTGCCGGAGAAGCACGTAGCTGGGTAGGTTTTTTCCAGGGCAAACATATTTATGCTATTCTCAAAATCAGATATGGAAAAGGTTAGCAAAAATGTTACATTTTTCATCTCTGGGCATTAGAAATCACAATATTTACACTTGCCCTCTTGCAATTTAATTTTGCAATCTCATGAATTTTCTTTTTAAACCAGGTGTGGGGGAAGAGAGTACACTGAATGGTGCACAAAGTCAGTGAACACCAATTACTCTCGGTTAAGGTTTGAATAACTGAAAATTGTAAGGTCTGACAAAGCACTTCAAGATGGAGCTTCTCATGCACGGACTGAGGGTGGGCCTTTAGATCTTGGCTCCACAGCACAAGTATCACAACATCTACCCGGCCGTCTCTGATCTCATGGCCAAGCAAGCAGGAACGCACGCTCAGTCTTATACCGTGCCTGCTGCAACGTATTTTGCACCTTCCTCTGAAACATCTGGGAGTTGCCGGAGTCAGTGACAAGCCACTGGATTAGACAGAACACAGGTCAGCTCCAGTACAGACATTCCTATTTTACTCTGACTTTCACGGTACTTTTATGCATATCTAGTGTATGAAAAGCTTGACGTGTTTCTTCAATAATATATATATGTGCTGCAGTCTTCTATCCTTTTATCAACACATACTACATATATGTGTACATAGGAAAAATATCTCTCTCCACCTTTTTACATAGATATAATTGTATATACTGTATATTGTATATACTATTGTATATTGTGGGGGTAATTTAAATTAAAAATTGGCATTATTCCAAATTAAAATGAGGAACATAATGTCTGCATTCTTCCTGGTCCCAATAGCTAATCTCATCAATTTTGGGATTAGGCAAGATTTGTAGCCATAATCCAGTAATGTTTAAGGTTGCCTCATCCATGAGACTCTAGTCCTCTAGAGCTCAGAACACATGAATGGCCATACTAGGTCAGTCCAAAGGTCCATCTAGCCCAGTATCCTGCCTTCCAACAGTAGCCAATGCCAGGTGTCTCAGCGGAAATGAACAGAACAGGTAATCATCAAGTGATCCATCCTGTCACCCATTCCCACCTTCTGGCAAACAGAGACTAGGGATGCCATCCCTGCCCATCCTGGTTAATAGCTATTGACAAACCTAACCTCCATGAATTTATCTTTTTTTTTTAAACGCTGGCATAGTCTTTGCCTTCACAACGTCCTCTGGCAAGGCATTCTACAGATGGTGTGTGTCGTGTGAAGATACTTGTTTGTTTTAAACCTGCTGCTTATTAATTTAATTTGGTGACCATTTCCTCCAATTCCTGTGTTATGAGAAGGAGTAAATAACACTTCCTTATTCACTTTCTCCTTGCTACTCATGATTTTTAATATCCCCCTCTTAGTCATCTCTTTTCTGAGAAGTCCCAGATTTATTAATCTCTTCCCATATGGAAGCTGTTCCATACCCTTAATCATTTTTTTTGTCATTTTCTTAACCTTTTCCAATTCTAATACATCTTTTTTGAGATGGGGCAACCACGTCTGTACGCAGTATTCAAGCTGTGGGCATACCACAGATTTACAGAGAGCAATATGATATTTTCTGTCTGATTATCTATCCATCCCTTAATGATTCCCAATATTCTGCTAGCTTTGACTGCCACTGCACATTGGGTGGATGTTTTCAGAGAACTGTCCACAATGACTTCAAGACCTTAATCTTGGATGAGATTTTTTTTTTCTGAAAAAGGGATCCCTCACCTTGAACAGTGACTGGAGTTCTTTGAAATGCATATGCCACTGTTGCTTCAATTCCTTCTCAACCATGAAAATCCAGCAAAAAGACTTCAAGGCAGAGGAAGGAGGGAAGATTATGGAGCATCCCTAGAGAGATACATCTGGAAGAACTCCAGTTGCTGTACAAAGTAAATAGCCTCTCCTTTTTCTTTAAGTAGTGATCATATGGATGATACTGCTTTGTTTCAGGAGATTCCCAAGCAGAATCTAACCTATAGATTCAGTACTGACCATAGAACAGTATCACCAAGCTGCACCTGGCTCTGGAAGCAAGCACAAGATTAAAGAAATTGATCTACACGAGTATAATTTTTAGAAAATGTCTCACATATCCATGCCAACACTCCAGTCCCCCCTGTTATCTTTCCTAAGTGTGTTCCTTTACAAACAGCACTTACGGTAGTGTATTTTCCCAGCTGGCAGAGAGAGGGGAAGGTTTCCTGGTGAGCTTTTCGAATTTTCTCAGTGAGATCATCCAACTCTGCTGTCATTTCATAGTTTTCCGTAAACTCTTGCTTTGAAGGCTCCTTCTTCTTTTTGTTCCTGTCATTTCTGACAGCTAGAGACAAGAAAGGAGACAGTTCAGGTGTGGTTAGTGAGACTATTTCATATTGCTTTCACAGCTCCTCTTCAAAGTATTGCAACAGATTTTTAAAAAACATTAAACATGTTACTTTGGACAGAAAATGTTGTGTAAGTGCAGAAGAAAAATACTTTTGCTATCAGTAAAAATTAAATTGAGATGGGCCAACATGCCAATTTCTCATGTACTCATCTAGCAAGTAAAAGCCAACTTCCTATAGCAAGTTTGAGACCTTCTGGAGGTATCTTAGGCCATACTTTAAATTTCTACAGTATCTGCCACTGAGGAGCCCCACCACAATCTTTCCCACATTAATGAAATGTCTCACAATAGCTTTGTGATGCACAAATTAATAATCTAGTATCATTTTTTTTAACAGACAAAGAAATCAAGGTGCAGCGTGCTAGCATGATTTGCTCAAGGTAACAAAGTCAGCAATAAAGCTGGGAACAGAATCCACATCTACTGGTTCCATATTCTGTATTTCAGTGATTCTCAACCAGGAATCTGGGGGCCAACAAGCAGGTTTTAGGGGAACTGCCAAGCAGGGCCAAAATTAGACTTGCTGGGGCCCAGGATAGACAGCCAAATCCCTACTGCGTGAAGATGAAGCCAGGACCCCAAGCCCCACCACCTAGGGCAGAAGCCAAAGCCTGAACAATGTAGCTTCGTGGGGTCCCTGTTCCATGGGGCCCCAGGCAATTGCCCTGTTTACTACTCCCTAAGGCCAGCCCTGACTTTCGTATGTAAAAAACCAGCTATTGTAGTCATGGAGTTTTTATAGTATGTTGGGGAGGGACCTCAGAAAGAAAAAGGTTGAAAATCGTTGCTGTGTGTTAACCCTAAAACCATCTCTTCCTTATAGGGCACTTTCTCCCAAAACAGTACGATTCAAAAGGTATTTCTTTAATGAATCCATTGTTTTACAAACTGTACCCATTTAACTCTGTAAAAGCATATAGACAATGGACAACTTCTGGCACAGCAGACATTTTGAAATCAATAATGAAAATTCCAACTTAAAAAATCATTATAGATTGCAAAGCCAGAAGGGACCATTGTGATAATCTAGGTCTGACCTCCTGTGTAACATAGGCCGCAGAACTCCCCCAAAATAATTGCAAGAGATCTTTTAGAAACAGCCAATCTTGATTTAAAAATTGTCAATGAGGGATAACCCTTGATAAACTGTTCTGATGGTTAATACTCTTGCTAAAAATTTACACCTTATTGCTAATCTGAATTTGGCTGGCTTCTGCTTCCAGCCATTGGATCAAATACCTTTCTCTGCTAGAGTGACAAGCCCATTATTAAATATTTGTTTTCAATGTAGGTATTTATAAACTACAGTCATTCCCTACCCTTCTCTTTGTTAAGCTAAATAGATGCAGCTCTTGAGTCTATCACAATAAGGCATGTTTTCTAAGTCTTTCATCATTCAAAAGCTCTTCTGTGAACCCTCTCCACTTTACCAGTGTCCCTCCTGAATTGTGGGCATCAGAACTGGATATTTTGTGTTTCCTTTGGCACTGTTGTAATCTCTTTACTCCTACCTGAGAGATCCCATTTATGCATACCAGAATTGCATTAGCTCTTTCAGCCACAGCATCCTAATGGGAGCTGACAGTCACCTGACGCTCAGCTGATTATCCACCACAGCACTGAAATCCTTTGTAGAGTCACTGCTTCCTAAGATAGAGTCCCCCATCCCGTAAGTATGGACTACATTCTTTGTTCCTACTATGGATACATTTACATGTTCTTGTATTGAAATACATATTGTTTGATTGCACCCCGTTTACCAAACGATCCAGATTGTTCTGAATCCAGTGACTTGACATCTTTATTATTTACAACTCCTTCATTTTTTTGTCATCTATCAAACTATCAGTGATGATTTTGTTTTCTTCCCAGATCACTGATAAAGTTAAATAGCGTAGAGCCAAGAACTGATTCCTGCATGAGCTCACTGAAAACACGCCCAACCAATGACAATTCCCCATTTAAAGTTACATTTTGAGACTTATCAGTTAGCCCGTTTTTAATCAATTTAATGTGTGCCACGTCATTCTAGTTATTTAATCCAATGTCATGTGCTACCAAATCAGCCAGATTACAGAAGGTTATTAAACCAACACTGTCACACCTTTATGAACCAACCTCCTCAAAAAACACATATCAAGTTAGTTTGACAGGATCTATTTTCCATGAACCCATACTGATCTGCATTAATTACATTACCCTCCTTCAATTCTTTGTTAATCAAGTCCCATGTCAGCTGATCCATTATTATGCCTGGGATCAAAGTCAGGGTGACAGGCCTAATCATCCGATTTACCTTTTTAAAAACTGACACATTAGCTTTCCACCAGCCTCACCGAACCTCCCAGTGGTTCCACAGCTTATTGAAAAATCAACATTAAAGATCCAAAAAAGGTCCATTGAGCTCCTCAGCTAGATGGAGGATTCTAACAAGAAATAAAAGTAAAGATCTACCAAACACATGCATACTAACTGCAATACCAATGCCCAGTCTTATTCTGCTTCCCTTATTTTACATAATGTATTTTTGTTGGGAATAGCAATTAAATGATATATGAAGGCACAGAGGCCTTGTATCAGGCTAGTAAGTGAGTGTACATACAAAACACGTGAGCCATAACGTACCTCAGTGGCTTTTATCATTGAGGTTCTCAAGCTTGACATTCCCCCAAAACTGTGGAAGAGTCTAAGTGAGAATATGCAACTTCTGCCCCACCCGCTCATTGGTTGTTGTGGATTTTGTGTCTGTTTAGTTCAACAGTGTATGTATATTTCAGTACTGTGCCAAATTCTTGCCCATTAAAATGATCACAATTCTACAAGCAACACATGTTTATTCATGTATAGAAATGACAGAGGAGGTTATGCTGGAGAGAGGCATTATATATGAAAGAAAGCATAGAGTGAAATATAATTAATATCTTAAATGAATCCAACTATACCACAGAATCCCTATGGCTAGAGTAATGCTCGAGTAATAAGAGTACAGTGATATGGATATACTACTGACCAGGATGGAGGCTGTGAAATGCTTCAGGAGATTAGAGAAGCTATAAAAAATAGAAAACTCAATAAGGGGGATTTCAACTATCTCCATATTGACTGGGTACATGTCACCTCAGAATGGGATGAAGAAATGAAGTTTATTGACACCATAATGACTGGTTTGTGGAACAGCTAATCCTGGAACCCATAAAATGAGAGGCAATTCTTGATTTAGTTCAAGGTGGAGCACAGTATCTCATAAGAGACTGAATGTAGTTGTACTGCCTGCCAACAGTGGCAATGTTATAATTTAATAACCTTGTAAGTGGGGAAACACCAAAGAAGCTTGCCACAGTAGTGTTTAACTTCAGTAAGGGGAACTACTCAAAAATGAAGAAGCTAGTTAAACAGAAATTAAAAGGTAAAGTCACAAAAGTGAAATGCGTGAGTAAAAGGACCAAAAAAGTGTCATCATGATTAAAATCTCTTGTCCTGTCCAAATAAAAGGCCAAGGTTCTCCTTACATCAAGCATATGGAGTATGGCTTCCATATGATCCTGGTGAGGCTTAGGATAAAGGTTGGAAGGTGAATGAGTGGGTTCATGTGAAATATGGAAGTCACATTGGGGGTGAACTTTGGATGTGGTCTAAGTGTGACGTTTTGGGGGGAAGAACACTGGAAGGCGGATTGTGCCATGAAACTGCTATCTCCCCTGTCTTTCTTTCTGAGGTAAGTCTTCGTGGAAAGGTGAGCTAAAGAACAAGTAGCCATTGGTCCAAAGGGTGTTCTAGTCAGTTCTTTTAATACTATATTGAGGTCCTGTTGTTGGGTCGGGAGAAGAGTTCACTATGCCTTTGAGAAACCTCTTCATAGTTGGGTGGGGGAAAATGGATGTCTCCTTAGCTCAATAGGCTGCAGGAAGTACGGTGTCTGTGTGCTTGCCAAGGGCCCCAGTAGGCCGCAACTGGGAGCTAGGAGCTATTTAAATGGGATCCTGCTGACTGAAGTGCTGCCTGGAAATTCAGTGGCACAGGCAGCAAGATATAAATAGTGGTCAGATGCAGTCCGGGTCTGCCAGCCAGATCAAAGTGTTAGGCCAGATCTGGCCCCTGGGTCGCATCTTGCCCAGCCCTGCTGTAGAGGCATGTGAGAAAAATATATAAATGGTAATTAAGGCCATTCAATGCTAGTTAGGCTAGAACTTTGAAATGCAAACCTGTATTGTTAGAAATAAGAGGTAATACTGGTTAAATGTGTTTATTTATATCTTACATATGCTAACCATGTAACAGAGAGTTCCAGTCTATCACTGTAACGGTTGATTCACAGATCAAAAGGTAATGTTAGCATTTAGATGAACCTTGGATGAAATAATGTCATTATCAAGATGTAGCATTAAAATTTGTGATAAACAACAAGTAATTAACATAAGGTAATTTATCCATTAAGAAGTTTAATTACCATGTGGTTACATCAAGACTACTGTGCTCTCCTAGGCCAAGGGGCGGCTGCAAATGTATAAAGGCCCTTTGGTCCGATCCTTTTTCTTTCATACCTGCTTTGGATGTTCATGAAGAAAGCCATAAAAAAATGAGATCCCAGGATAGTGTGATGCCCCTTTTTAATAGACATTGGCTTAGGGTCTCAGATCTGCTTGAGGTTTCATACACGGGATGTGAGCAGATCCTGCCTTATACCAGGCCTCTGATACAAAAGCTAATGTCTCAGGCATTCTTCCTACTACATATACTTTTAAGGTGTAGAGAAAATAAACAAGCAAACGGATACAAATATATCAGGCTTATAATAGAAAATGAGTTGCAACCTTAACTGTGGAGCAATTATCATTTCATAATGACTGAACATGTTCATTCCTGAGGCATTTTGTACTATAACCAACCAGCAGGAAGATGCACTGAGAGGTCCAGAATAAAAGTTTGACCAAGTTCCAGCAAAGCACTTAAGCAGAATCTTAGCTTTTAAGGATCCCATTAACTTCAGCTTAAGTGCTTTGTGGGTCAGGGCCAGAGTGCTCAGCACTTTGCAGGGTGGAGCCATAACGTGCACTGCCACGTTTGTTAGGTTCTATCTTGATGCAAGTCTAAAAAGCCAGGAAGATGCAGCAGGGAAAGCAAAGAAGTAGCTCTGCCTGTAAAGGCTGCCTGTTACTGACCCTCCTTCTTTGGAAATAACACCCTCAGAGCAAAAAAAAAAAAAATGATTTGTTTATTGGGATCTCAGGGTAGAGTTTAATAACATTCTTAGCCACTGAATAAACGTTCAGAGTCTATCTTTACATCGTGAGCACTTTCAAACTTACTGCTCTCCAGAAGTAAATTCTAATCATTGCTGCACTTAAGAGATAAAAGGGCTCCTTAGAAAATTATGTAAACGCCCACACAGTTGCAAAGAGCAATAAACTTTTTGTAATAAAGCCCCATTTACTTATAGTTCCCTGAGCTGATGACAAATTTGCCAGACATACGGCCTTAGCAACTACTTCGCTCAATATTTGTGAACTGCATGTAGAACACAAACACATTATTTGGTCTGTCTTATGAACTGCTGCCAAGAACTTGCAGATATAAGATGATTCACACAAAAATTACTTTAGTGCTCCTTTGCTACTACAGGTTGGACCGCCCTTATCTGGCACCCTCGGGATCTGATCTGTCCCAATTGAGGGAATTTGCCAGATATGGGGAGGTCCCCTGCTATCGGTCTCCTAGGACGCGCCCCTTCCCTGCGGCTGGCTCCGCTCCAGCCCCACTGCCACTGGACTCCAGCCTGCAGGGCTCGGACTTGGGCTCCAGCCTGCTGGAGCTCCCCGGAGATGAAGCTCCTCAGCTACTGTGGCCCCGCTTCTCTCCCACCCAACCGGGAATCCCTGGGGACGAGGCTGGTTGGCTGCCCCACTTCTGCTGCACTCTGCCGGGGATTCCCGGGGATGGGGCTTGTCAGCTGCTCCACTTCTGACATGCCCCGGAGACTGGGCCTGCCATCCCTGCTTCTGCTGTGCTCTGCCGGGGATTCCCAGGGAAGGGTTTGCCGGCTGCCCCATCTTTGCCATGCTCTGCCAGGATCCCCAGGGACAGGGCTTGTTGGCTGCTCTGCTTTTGCCACTGGCTGCCCCTTGCTACCCCACCTAGCCGGGGCTCCCTGGCGCTGCTGCTGCCCTGCTGGCCGGAGCTCCTGAAGCACGGGGGCTCCCAGCCGGTTTGCACGTCCAGGCTCTGGTGCTCTCTGATCCAGCAACATCCCTGGTCCTGCCAGATTGCGGATGTTGCTGAACCAGAGAGTCCCGGATTTAGGAGGTTCAACCTGTGCTTGCTCCTCCAACTCCTCATTTAGTTTTAGACACAGTTGTCAATCTTCCGAAGGCCTCTTGGCAGAACACTCGCTGCCCAGAACACATCACCAAATAGATCCTGTTCTGTCCTGTTTCTTTCCTAACTTCTAGCGATCCAATGGCAGGAACTAGGAGAGGGAGGGGGAAATAAATTGTGCTGAAATTCACTCCAGTTTCTTTGGTTTAATTTTTGGTGACATGCACTGAATTCAGATATTCTACCCCTACCTTCCACATGGCTCAGCGAGGGCTGAACAAGTCAAACCAGATCTAGTTGTGAGTCTACTACATTCCACATAAGCTAACCACACAGAACACTGCAATGTAGTATCTGATTTCAGATATGGTACAGACTTCAACACTACAAAGCACTGCATATGTTCAGCTGCATCTGTAGATTGTAGGAAAGGCATGATTTCATTTAAAGGTACCGGTATTAAAACACACATGCACAAAAATCAGTCAATTCAAAAGGTAAGTAGCTGTGGGAGTACTGTCACACTGTGTATGTGTAGGATTTTAGAATACAGCCTCTGATGTATGTCATTTTATAAGTATTTTATAAAACCCATTTTGCCTGCTCTAAATGATGGCTTGTACCCCACCCCCTCATTTAATTAATATTTGAAGTGTATTCAAATAAGGGGACAATCATTTACAAAGACTTGTTAATGTGCTGTGCACAGAAAATCCATGGAGTTTAACTAATTCACAGGGTTTCACAGATGTATCAAGACATAGACACAAGGCAAAATAAGGATGGTCACATTTCACTTCAGCTTTAGTACCCACAAACAACACTGCACTACTCCTAATCACCCCCCTGTTAATGGCTGGCTGCACAGGTGAACTTTTTCAGACCTAAGACTCCAAATAAGAGCAGCAGGAATCCCTGACAACATCACCCAGTTTCCATTTTTATTGGACAACTTCCTGGCTGCTGAAAGCCTGAGCAAGTCTCTGCACCTCAGCCATCCACCCTTCATTAAGGGTTTTCTACCTTATTCACAAATACTGTGCAAGATGCAGGATGCACTTCACAGACAGTGCCAACTTCCTTTCAAATGGCCAAACACAGCCTCCATTACCATTCCATAACTACTGATGCAGTAGTTAAATAGTTCCTTCCTTCTGTTCAAATGGCCACTGAACACCTTAATTAACTATGGAAGCAGAGGAAAAGCACAATCCCTGCACCATTAATGTCCATAGTGATCCTATGGACAACCTGCCCTTTATTTGTTAAGGCAAAGAACTGAGTTCTGAAAGACCCTAGAACCATGGATCCTTCCAAACCAACCTACACTTATGCCTGGAAATCTGCCATGGTGGTCAAACAGCTCTTGGAACTCCATTGAGAAATAACTCTTTCAATTCCTAAATTCTGAGCCCTGTGTCGGGAGGCAAGGGAAAGAGAATAACAGGCACAGGAGTCCCATCATTTGCTCCAACACAGTTTGGGAACCCCATGTGTCCAAAGCCATCAAAACTCTCCTGAGCATTACCAAGCTTTATAATCCCATACAACGGTGCCTTTTCCATCCTATCACACATACCTGGCAGTGGCCCCACATCACATTGGTTGCCTATGAACTGGTAGCATTCGGGGATGGCTCGCTTCCCAATGTCAGTGATAACCTGTGTCTGCACAGATATGGGCATATAAGCCTCATAAGAATGGTCATGTTGGGTCAGACCAAAGATCCACATTGCCCAGAATCCTGTCTCTGAGAGTTTCAGAGGGGTAGCCATGTTAGTCTGAATTTGTAAAAGCGACAAGGAGTCCTGTGGCACCTTATAGACTAACAGATGTATTGGAGCATAAGCTTTCGTGGGCAAAGACCCACTTTGTCAGAGAGTGACCATTACCAGATGCTTCTGGAGTTGGAGGTTTAGGGACACCCAAGATATGGGGTTGCATTCTTTACCATGTTGACTATTAACCACTCATGGACCTAGATAGCTTTAATTTATTTAATTCCTTTCTGAACCCAAATATAGTTTCAGCCTTCATAACATCCCATGGGAAAGAGTTTTACGGGTCAACCGTGCATTGTGTGAAGAAATACTTCCTTATTTTTGTTTGTTTTAAACCTGCTGTCTATTAATTACATAGGGTGGTCTCTAGTTAATTGTGTTCTATTAAGGGATAAATAACCCATCCCTATTCACTTTCTCCACACTATTCATGATTTTGTAAACCTCTATTATATGCCCCCTTAATTGTCTCTTTTCTAAGGTGAAGAGTTCCAACCTTCTTAATCTCTCCTCGTGTTGCACGTGTTGGTTTGCTGCCAGTGCCGCTTCAGGGCTAATTTAGCACATTCTCATAAGAGGTTGCTTTCATCATCCTGAAATTCTCTTGCCACTGCTGGTCATTCCAGTTCTACAGAAGAATCTTTTCCCACCAATCCATGCTAGTTTCTCAACCCAGAAAGGGCATTGCATGGTATGAAGTTGCTTCAGCAACAGCTTCTTTAGTATCAGTTGCTTGGTTTCCTTCTCAACTTACTCACCCTCATCTTGCTTCCTCCACATCTGAAGTGACTGCAGAAGTTGCTACTGCTGACACACCCTCTTCTCAATTGTGCAGTGAAGTCCAAAACCAAATCCACCTGGCTTTCCCTGCTGGAATAAAGCCCAAGGAGCTTCTGACTCTGCAACTACCAGCATAGCAATGCGGAGCACTGTTGGGTCCATGATGGCTGACAGCAATTTGAATATGGTGCCCACAAAACGAGGCATGAGATGGAGAAGGTGGCAAGATGGGATTTTTTTTAAATGTTACACTGCTTTCCTTCAAGTATGCATTCTACAATGCAGAGCAAGAAAAGTTCCAGAATGCACATTACTCATCAGTGATGCAAAGAACCTTTGGATCTCCCCCCTGAAAATGCCACACACAGAATAAGCACCGGGCCACTGTCATGTGAACCCAGTGATGCAAACTGAGGCACAGCCATCCTATGTGTATACTATTAGTGAGGCGTACGTACTGCAAGTTACATAACGTGCTTCGAATAAATCAGATTTAACACACAACCCCTAGCCTCTCAAGCTTTTTCTTATGAGTTTTTGGGCCAAACAAATGTCTGGTATTGGCTTGTCCAGCCTTTTTAGCTTGCCCCTACTCCCCATCCATGTATCAAGTTTTCACAGTCATCTTTCAATAAAAAAGTATGTGAAGAAATCCAAAGCCAAATCCAAAACTATCTTTTTATCTAAGAAATGGAAAGGAGCCAGACTATACTTTGCAACTCCCTATCTATTTTATAGCATAAGGCACTCAGTACTATTTCTGATGGGCTGCCATATATAACCCCATATAGATATTGCACACTGAAGAAAAGACTGGCGCTTGCCTCAATCAGATTTTAGACAAGCCAGCTTTATTTGATTTAGGTTAGAGGTTAACTTAACTACTAGGGATATAAAAACTGCCTACAATAGTTAACTCATTAAATGATTTGTTTAACTTGTTAACCACAAGCCCTGGGGACTGCTCCAGTCTGGTTCCAGCTCTGCCACAGCCGCAAGTGGCAGGGGCTTGTCTGGTCCAAGCCCCACTATGACTGTGAGCGGGGAGGGGGAGAAGGGAGGGCTGTTCCAGACTGCTGTGGCCATGGGTGGGGTCCATCCGGCTGAGCCCACTGTGGCCGCAGGTGGGAGACTGCTCTGGCCAGGCCCACTGCAGCTGCAGGCAGGGTCCAGCTGCGAATGCCAGTTAACCAGTTACCTTGTAAACAGGCCAATAAGCCACCTGCTTACTGCTTACCCAGTTAACCCCTTACATCTGTATTAACTACAACTACCCTACTCAGTATGGTCACAGTAATTCTTAAAAAAAATATATATTTTTTTAAAGAAATCGGTTATCTCAAATTCAATGTATTTAAAAATATTAAATTATTCTACTCTTTGTGTAAATTTGCTCAAATTCACACAACTTCCTTGATTATAATAAAATTAATATTTTTATAAAATAATTCTCATTATAATTGTAACTGTGAAAATACCGACAAGAATTATAATGATTCTTTTCTCCCACTGCCCCAGGACTTCCTCTCAAGACCCAGCTACAGGTTGTCACCCATTCTCCCCCCGACTCTTCTGACTTCCTAATTCTTTATACCTAGCTATGAGTACTACAGTAGGGAAGTGGCGAGGATGAGCTGACTCTTCTGTCCTGCAGACTCCTGCCCAGAGCCCTCTACATGTTCCTAAATATTAAAGGTAGCAGAAACACAGGAGAAAGCCTTTTGCAGCACCATGAGAGCGCCTGCTCCATGGCCAAAAATTAGACGAATCACTATTTATTCATGGGAGTGGGCAACTCGGATAACAAACGAGAATAAATCAAGTTACAAAGTAGCATGGCTATAAGTGTGTCTTATGTTTAAATATGGTCATGTTCGTATGAACCGGGCCTCACAAACTCTAAGGGCTTGCCTAAATGAACACTTCTGGTCCACGAGCTCGGGTGTAAATCTATAGTGCCCCAGCACACTGCATACTGTCCACCTAGACCTAGCTGGTGTGTGCTAAAAGCTCCCTCCTTCACATTAGGAACTTTCAATGGGCATCAGCAGAGTCCACAGGGACTGCTAATGCATGTCCTTTGGCTAGTGGAGCACGACAGATTTAAACTGCAGCTTGCCACGTGGTGAGTGCTCATGCGGTAAGGAGATCTTATATGATCTAAAAATCAAAAAGGAGTAATATAAAAAGTAGAAACTAGGTCAAATTACAAAGAATGAATAGAAGGCAACAACACAGGTATGCAAGATTAGACAAGATAAGAAAGGCAAAGGCACAAAAGGAGCTCAATCCACCTAGACACATAAAGGGAAACAAGAAGACATTTTAAAAATATATTAGAAGCAAGAGTAAGACCAAGGATGGGGTAGGCCCATTGCTCAGTGAAGAAAGAGAAACAATAACAGAAAACTTGGAAATGGCAGAGGTGCTTAATGACTATTTTGTTTCGTTTTTTGTCAAGATGGATGTATTGTGATAGGATGCCCAACATAGTGCATGCTAGTGGAAATGGGGTAGGTTTAGAAGTTGAAATTAAAAAAAAAATTACTTAGCAAAGTTAGATGTCTTCAAGTCACCAGGGCCTAATGAAATGCATCCTAAAATACTCAAGGAGTTGATAAAGGAGGTATCTGAGCCTTCAGCTATCATCTTTGAAAAATTATGGAAGTCGGGAGAGATTCCAGAAGACTGGAAAAGGGCAAATATAGTGCCCATCTATAAAAATGGAAATAAGAACAACCCAGGAAGCTACAGACCAGTCAGTTTAACTTTTGTGCCAGGAAAGATAATGGAGCAAGTAATTAAGGAGTCCAACTGCAAACATCTGGAAGCTAATAAGGTGATAGGTAACAGCCAGTATGGATTTGTAAAGAACAAATCATGTCAGACCAATTTGACAGCTTTCTTTGATAGGATAACAAATCTTGTGGATAAGGAAGGTGCGGTGGAAGTGGTATACGTAGACTTTAGTAAGGTATCTGACATAGTCTCAAATGACCTTCTTATCAATAAACTAGGGAAATACAACTTAGATTAGGCTACTAAAAGATGGGTGAATAACTGGTTGGATAACCATTTTCAGAGAGTAGCTATTAACGGTTCACAATCATGCTGGAAGGGCATAACAAGTGGGGTTCCGCAGGAGTCTGTTTTGGGACCGGTTGTGTTCAATATGTTCATCAAGGATTTAGATTTTGGCATAGAGAGTACAATTATTAAGTTTGTACATGATACCAAGCTGGGAGGGGTTGCAAGTGCTTTGGAGGATAGGGTCAAAATTCAAAATGATCTGGATAAACTAGATAAATGGTCTGAGGAAAACAGGATGAAGTTTAATAAGGACGAATGCAAAGTATTCCACTTAGGAAGGAACAATCCATTTAACACATGTAGAATGGGAAGCGACGGTCTAGGAAGGAGTACTGCTGAAAGGGATTTAGGGGTCATAGTGGACCACAAGTTAAGCATGAGTGACACTGTGGCAAAAAAAGCAAACATGATTCTGGGATGCATTAACTGGAGTGTTGAGAGCGAGACAAGAGAAGTCATTCTTTCACTCTTCTCTGCACTGACTAGAGGCCCTAAATTAAGTACTGTTTTCAGTTCTGGGCACCACATTTCAAGAAGGATGTGGAGAAACTGGAGAAGGTCCCGAGAAGAGCAACAAAAATGATTAAAGATCTAGAAAACATGACCTATGAGGGAAGACTGCAAGAATTGGGCTTGTTTAGTTTAGAAAAGAGAAGACTGAGAGGGGACATGCTAGCAGTTTTCAAGTATCTAAAAGGATGTTACAAGGAGGAGGGAGAAAAATTATTCTCCTTGGCCTCTGATGATAGGACAAGAAACAATGGGCTTAAATTGCAGCAAGGGAGGTTTAGACTGGACATTAGGAAAAACTTCCTAACAGTCAGGGTGGTTAAACACTTGAATAAATTGCCTAGGGAGGTTGTGGAATCTCCATCATTGGAGATATTTAAGAGCAGGTGTTTGGTCCTGCCATGAGGGCAGGGGACTGGACTCAATGACCTCTCAAGGTCCCTTTCTGTCCTATCTGGCATTCTATGCAGAGATGCCTTAGGCCTTGTTTAAATCAGTGCCAACACTGTACTAGGGATGTTAAATAGTGATTAATTTGCTGGTCGAGTAGTTGATGGAATTTCCATCAACTACTCAATAAGCACTTCTGTGTTTCACCTTTGAAATGTACAAGAGGCCCACCGGGGGCTCTTGTGCATTTCAAAGTGGGAACA
Source organism: Pelochelys cantorii (assembly GCA_032595735.1). Taxonomy (NCBI): domain Eukaryota; kingdom Metazoa; phylum Chordata; order Testudines; family Trionychidae; genus Pelochelys; species Pelochelys cantorii. The sequence continues at coordinate 190,469,154 of CM064327.1, forward strand.
CTGTGTGGAGCCCAGGGCCAGCGGGAAGTCCCACTGACTCTGGGCTCCATGCGGGTGCTTCCACTTTGAAATGCACAAGAGCCCCTACTGGGGAATCTTGTACATTTCAAAGCTAGCGTGCAGAGTGGAGCCCAGGGTCAACTAGCTGATCCCGGACTCCACGCAGTGCTGCTGCTTTGAAATGCCGCAAGGACCCTGACGTTGGGCTCCCCGCGGCATTCAAGGTGGCAGTGCCCCATGGTGCAGGTGACCCCGGGCTCCCTGCAGTGCTGCTGCTTTTAAGTATCCCTCTCTTCTCCCCCCTTGTTGCCTCCATCTAATAGAGGCAGCAAGGGAAGAGGAAAGACTAGTCAATTATCCTGTCGATTATCTGACTAGTCCTTTACATCCCTCCATTACACCTCTTTGTCTTTGCTTGGAGGTCAGCATCAGCAAAGCGACACTGACCTTCAACTACTCCACAGGTCGACAAGGCTACAGACTCCCTTATGCTTATTTTAGTGATAGCGAATACACACTTGCCATGCGCACTGCCTCCAAATTTGGATCTCTAGGTTTCTATATTGGCTAACAAACGGTTTTATAAACTGGTTATATCCTGGTTTGGTTATCATCTGCTGCGGCCAGTTAAGCTGGTCAGCTATGTCTAAACTGGGTTAGCACTCCTTAGATGTTGGTCAGTCACAACCAATCAGCTCTCACTTTTATGTCTACACCAGAATTGGTTAGCTGTGACTGAACTGTGTGTCAAGATGACAACAACTCCAACTGTTTTCATAAAATCAAGTTTTCAATTTTTAATTCTCTCTGTTTAAATCATGTTAAAGTCAATATTTAAACATGACTGAAAGCCATTTGTAGATGGGTCCTACAGAAAAGTTCTAGGTAGAGGTGACTGAAAAATTTCAAACATTTTACCAAAAAAACAACTTTCCATTTTTGACCAGTTCTAGCTCTAAGCATATTACTTATGTTATAAATTAATTTTGTTGATCTATAAACAGACCAACATTTTCAAACTTGGTTGCCTGTTGTCAGTTATGTTCATGTACCTAATGTGGATTTCAGTGTTTACATACAGGCATTCAAATTTTCAAAAAACTCAGAACAACCCTATGGTCAAAATGAACACTGTATTTAATTTCATGTAAGAATGTAGCCGCCTTCTTATGACATAAGAAAGCTACATAAGCCTGAATTTCATGATCATATTTATTCCAAAATCACTCTAATATCAAAAAGAAATAATGAAATTTTCCTGAAAATAAATGCGGTTGTACTTGCCCAACTGGCTATATGTAGCACAAATATAACTGTATAAGCCATCACAAGTATGCCAAACTCTAGGCCAGGGGTCAACTACCTATGACTTGCGAGCCAAATATGGCTCACTAGGGAGCCAGATATGGCTCTTCTGGAGCTCCAGCTCAGCCCCTCCCCAGTTCTCCCTGGAGCAGGCAGCCAACGCTGGCGCAAGAGCCTTACAGCCCCCTGCAAGACTGGAGCGCCAGCTTCTGGGGGGGGTGGGGGGGGAGGGCGGAGGAGAAAGCCCTGAGCTTCTCTGCCAGATCTGGCATGTGGGGAACAAGCAGAGCCAAAAGTGGCTCTGTGTGCTGCCATTTTCCTTCTCCAGCTGGCAGAAATGCCTCACGGGGACGCACTTTCTAGAGGCTTCCCCTTTGCTCCCATTGGCCACAATCCGGTGAACGGGAGCAGCGGGAGGCCATGTTACACAGTGTCTGCGAGGCACTGTGAAAGCAAGTGGCCCCCCCATCTCCTCATGCCCAGGCCCCACATCCCCAGCTCCCTCACTCACCCCTGCTGCCGAGACCCCGCACTCCTAGCCTGCTCCTAGCTCCTCCCCGCAGCCAGACACCCTGCCTCTAGCCTGCTTTTGCACCCTCCCCTGCTCCTGTCCCCTCCTCCCTAGTCAGACACCCTGTCCCCAGCCTGTTCCTGCACCTGCCCCCTCCCCCTGGTCAGACACACTGCCTCCAGCCTGCTCCTGCCCCCTCCTCTGCTTCTACTCCCTCCCCCTGGCCAGACACCTTGCCCCCCGGCTGTTCCTGCCCCCTCCACTGCTCCTGCCCCCTCCCCCCTGGCCAGACACCCTACCCCAACCCAATCCTGCCTACTCCCAGCTTACTCCTGCACCCTCCCTTCCACCCAGACCTTGCACCCTCACCCCCTCCTGAACCCCACTTCCCACCCAGATCCTGCACCCACATCCTTATCCCACTCATTGGAAGACCTGTCCCACACACTTACCCTCATTTGTGGCCCCACCCTAAATGCTAAGGGGACCCACAAAATCCACTAACCCTGCAATTCCAGAAGAGTTAATCTGGCATGAGGCCTTGAACCTCAGTCCTCCCTGCCCTGGAGCATCAGGGGAGTGAGGTGTTTCAATTGGGGGCCAGTAAGGGTTGGGGGGTTTGGAGGGGTTGCTGTTTTTTTCTCACTTGTGTTGTCCCCGACTGATTTTTCTGTGGGTCAGTGGCCTCTGACCCAAAAATGGTTCCCCCATCCTTGCCATAAATAAAGACAAAGTTGAAACCTTTTATGTTGGACATATTTTACTTGCTTTAAAAATGAAGCCAACAAGCCCCCAATTGGGGCCCAGACCCCATCTGCCTGCAGGATCATAATACACCTATAGCTCCTCATACACACCAACCCTGAGCCCATCACACACTTGAACCCCCTGCCCTGAGCCCCTCATAATCCCACATCCCCAAACTCCTGCACCCCCACATTCCCAATCCCCTGCCACAAGACTGACAGAAGACAGCCTGAATGCCTGCAGTTATGATGGAAACTTCAAAGAAATGTGTGAAAAGATGGAGCACCAGAAGTCTCATTAAATAAAGTCTGCGAGTACAATGTTTCATTTATGCTATTATGAATCATTATGCCAATTATCAATAATATTAAGTTGTATATTTTCAGTCATGCAAATAGATATTCTCATATGGCTCTTTGTTGATCATTTGTTCTGAATTTTGATGTGGTTTGGCTCTTTGGTTGGAAAAGGTTGCCGATCCCTGCTCTAGGCAATTATAAATAAACTGTCTTTCCAAAGCAATGATTTTCAGATGATATAATATTTGGCTGAACATGTACCTGTAAAATCTTTAAACTGAGCAGGAAACCAACTTAAATGAATTCCTACACAAAAACTTGGGGTTTGAGGTATCTGGAATGATTGGCAGGAATAACAATATCAACTGCCTAATCCAATTTCTTAAAACAGCGTCAATTGAAAAAATCAGAGTAAAAACAATTAGTTCAATATCAGTGATGTGGTTACAAGTATAAAAGCAAAACATGCTACAAAATTACTATTCTGTAGTTTATCAGAGAGATCAACATGTTAGGTGTCTACTTCTATAGATCCAAGAAATAACTAGAATGTATGGTTGGGTTTCAAAATCAAGGGGTGGGAGGAATACATAACGGGAGAAATGTGATAGCACGCCACGTTCTTTATTTCTTTTCTCCAGGTGCAGAGTATACATACATATTTTAAAGGATTCAAACCTGCAGATAGGTTCTTGTAGAGAAATAATGTTCTGCTCTAGCAAGTCTGCCCTGACCTATCTCCAGAATCTTCTGACATTATTCCATTCAGTCCAAAAGCAATGAAAAATATGTTGCAGCATTTAAAAAACATCATACAGCATGTTGCATCCATGTAAATTAGCTGTTCCAGGCGTCAGCAGTAACTGTTTTAAAAATCAGGTGACTGAACTCTGTCTGGTAGCTTTGCATTATTCATTACATAATTGCTGTGTTTTATTAGAAATATGATCTATTATTACCTTGAATGCAGTATATTAAATGATATTGAAAATTAGATTATTCTGATTATGAGAGAAGTGAGAAAGGTACTAAATATTCGTATGACTGATAATCAATCAGTGTATCCATCTGAGTGCAATAAAAATCAATCAGGAGCTAGTGCCTTTAAATCTAATTTTTTAAGCATGACATTTTCCTATGAGTTTCTTTCTTAAATGTCACCTCTTCTACAACAATGATTGATTCTTTCCCCAGGGATAGTCAGTCACTCCAACTGTTTCATCTACTGCACAGAAAACCTTTGGTCCACATTTTTCCTAAATAAGAAATTAATCACAGTAATAACAACATATTTTCAGCAAAATGTGAAATTTGTTGGAGCACTATAAATTTGTGTTACCAAATAGAGAGAAATAAGAATTTTAAATTTAAACAGGTCAGAGTCTAATGAATGTCTTTTCACTGGCAGTTTACCACTGACACCTAGAAAAGTGACAAACACCTTGCATTAAACTTAATATTTTTCTTCATATAACTAAAGACAAGGATTTGCTCATTTAAAGTAAAACTCCTTTACAAGTTTTCAGCTGCAGACTAATTACTTGCTGTAACTGTCTATAAATTGCATGGCCCTCCAAACCATCCTTATTAGACCATCGTATGCACAGGGGAGTACCTTGTTACCAATAGCTCTGGGGGCTCTATTCTTCCATTTATGCATGGGGGATTTATATAGTCCCTCCCAATACAATTAACAAGACCCATACTTCTATGTCCCTTCTGTGTGTGAGGAAACAACATAGTTAATATATCAGGATGTAAATAGGAAGAGTAGGTTTCATTATACAAATGACTGATAGAAATGGGTGTACTATTACAGCATTATTTAGTGGTCTAAAACCTAATTTGTGGTTTAAAGGATTCTGTCAACCTGAAAAGTCACATTTCTCCAAGAAATTTTGTACCTGCTGTTGTCAAAAATAACCCCTAAAAGTTACTTTAATTAAAAGAGGCTAGCAAAAAGGGTTCTAAGTCCTTTTTGTTTACGTGACTGGTAAATAACAAGCAGGGCTTGAGAAGAGAAGCAGGTACAAAGTTTCTTTCAGGATAGTCGAGGAATATATTAGAACAGGGGTGGGAAAAATATGGCCTGCCAAGACACTGGATCCAGCCCAGAGCCACCCCACCAGTACCCTCAGGTATAGAGCAGCCTCATGTTGCTTTAAGAGGCTGGCTGCTCCCTGGGGCTGTCTTCTCTGGTGCTGGGAACAGGTGAAGGCTTTGTGTTCTGCCCCCTTCCCCCCCAGCAAAATCTCTCAGCTCTCACTGGCCTGTTTTTGGCCAATAGGAGCTGAGAGATTTTGCTAGGGGCAAGGGGCCATGCACAGAGCCTCCCTCCTTCCCCTGCACCTGGAGCAGAGAGTCACAAGGAGGAAGCAGCCAGCTATTTTGAGCGGCCTGGGACAGTGTCTGGAAGGGAGCCTACCTTAAGGTCCTGCAGAGCTACTGACTGGGAGCTGTCTAGGGAAGTCCTTCCTGACCAGAGCCTGCCTCTGGCCCCCTCCACATCTTGCCTCCCACCAATTCCCTGCCCCAAACCCTCTGTACTCCCATCCAGATCACAACTCCTTCCCAGACCTTGCACCCTTTAGTACACCACTCCCTCAGGCCAGAATCTTCTCCTGCACTCATATCCCCTCCCTGACCCTGCATCCCAAGCCTCTGTCCCAGATCACAACGCCTTCATTCACCCAAACTCCCTCTCAGACTGTGCACATTCTCCTGCACCCCAGTCTCCTACCTCAAGCTCCCTTCTGCACCCTATCTTTGTCCCAGACCCTGCACACCCTCCATAGAAAAGTGTGGCCTTTGACCATTTACCAAAATCTTGGAGTGGCCACCACATCAAAAATTATTGCTCCCCTCCCCAGTAATAAAAAAAAAAAGCTGAAAAGCAAACACATTTTTTCCTGGAAGTTTTCTTTAGCCTACCTTCCCTGCCATTTTAAAGTTAAAAGAAACCATGGTAGAAAACCCAATAATGGATCAAACGAAAGAGTGTAAACAAATCTTTTTTTGTTTTCTTACTTTTAGATCAATCTCTTCTTAATTCCTCACAATTTTCCAGTAAACTTAACAGTTTACATAGGACATAGTTGCTCTCTGTTACTTTGGTTTTCTATGTCTTGTTGATCCAAGTCTTAGACCTAAGTCTAATGTCAAAGGAGAATCCTGGTCCAAAAGGCTGTTTTGTCTAACTATTGAAGAAAACCGTTATTCTGACAACAACTTCAATATGTGGTTTAGATTAAAAAAAATAAAAAGAAGAAACCTACAAAGCCGATTGCCACTTCCAGACTTACAACACTCACAGAAGAAAAAATTTTGTGTTACGCACAGTTGCAATCACCAATATAAAGCAATTCAACAAACATTTCTACTGGAGAGACTGACATTTTAATTCCCATGGTTCCATTAAACTAGAATTGTGAAATTTGGTACACTAATTCTTTATGGACAGTTGATTATGGAAAAATATCTCAAATTTGACTGTTCTATCAAAAAGCACCAAAAGGTCAACTCCTTACAATTTACAAATGTTATATTAGTTTCTTCTATGAGACAGCCAAGCCTCCCACTTTGGAGAAATGGAGGTCATCAATTCTTTTACTGGATTTTACCCAAGAAAACTGACAATGAGTAAGTGCGCTGCCCCACAGGTGGACTGCTGTCAGCTAAAACTAGATATTGTGTTGTACATCTGCCCAATTTGTAGCATTTCATGGCCTTTAATATGCTTCGGGTTATCTATACCTCATTCCGAGAATAAAAGAGTATGCCTTGCTTTTGACTTCACTGCAAAGCATGTGCCCAGAGTATGTGCAATTTACAATTCATACTCTCCTGCATCTTCTCTCATAAGAAATAAAATGAAGGCCATTTCCAAAGAATGGGACAAACAATGTTTTCCAACCACTGCTTGCATTGTGTGTGGAGCCAGGAGGAGCTTGCGAAGGGAAGCATGTGATAGAGGTGAGAGCTCTGCCACCCTCTGAAAGGGTGCAGCATGCACGCTCCCTCTTCCGTGTATGTATGCATTCAGCTCTGCTGGCCAGAGTGAAGGGCAGTGGAGATCTTGATGGAATTTTGTGTTGGCATACAATTTCTATCGACTACACGATCAGTGATAAGGGAAGGCGCTCAGTCCCGTCTCATGCCAGGTCCAGGAGCTACCCCCGCTGTGGTTCTGTAGTTTAAATGTAGTAGGAGCTGGGCATGCAGGAGGCTTGGATGAGGAGCAGCCTCTGCTTGCGTGAGCCTGGGCCTGCTGCGGGCAGAGGCTGCTTCATGGCAGCTTTCCCTGCCCCACCCCTATGCAGGCAGGGGCGGGAGGGAGGGGGGGAGAAGGGAGCACCGCAGAGATGGTGCTGGTGCTGAGGGGAACTGGCTTTTAAGCCAGCTCCCCGCAGCACCCAGCTCCTGCTTCTCCCATCTTGCTGCCTCTGAGACATGAGTAGTCAACTACTTGCTTACATCTCTAATTCACACCAATGTAAAACTGGAATAACAGAATGGTGAATCAGGTCCAATACCTTCATCTATAGATGGAAAATATGGAGAGAAGTGTCATCTGTATGTAATGTCTCTGACTGCTAGATTCTGCAGTTGTACCGCTGAGTTACTTGAGGAATTGTGTAAAATCTCATGTGGCCAGTGATACATTCGCTTAAGATGATTTATGAATGGAACCTACAACCTCTTGTTTTTGCAGAGCCAATTTCTGGATTCATAAATCTGCTGCCATCTACTTCCTCTGAACTGAGGACAAGTAGGACAAAGGAAAAGCTCAGTTATTATTTACCTTTTCCTTCTGAGATAACCACAGGGTTATGTTGGTTCATAATGATTTGTTTTCAAAGCTAAAGACAAAGGCTCGTTGTTGAGTTTTCTTAAAAGATTACAAGGTTAGTCATGGCTTCCTTTTCAGTTACCCAGTTCTGGGTACGGGGATCAGTGAAGAAGTGAGTCACAGGCCTTCCATTTTGGGAGAATCGGTGATCTGTTAGCCCCTGTGGGAAGGCCGCACTAAAGGGAAGCTCTACAGCTACAGCAATGCCCCTCCCACTCTGGCTGCAGCTGAATGGGGGTCTGCTGCTGAGTGACTTCTGGCCACGATGTGGGGCAGTTCAATAATATAAAAGGCTGGGTGGAGGGAGGAGGAATAAGGACAGGGTTGAGAGCCAGCTTGCTTTCTAATTCCAGCTTCAAGACCAACTCCCATGTGGTTTAGTCAAGTCACTTAACCAATACGCCTTAGCCTTCCAATCTGTAAAATGGGGATAACATCCATCTGCTGTACCACACCAGTGCAATGAAGATGACTAAGCAGTTAAATGTCGGTACATGCCACACAACCTTACAGAAGAGCTTTTAAAATGGAGGGGTAGTTTTATTGTGTGTTTGCACAGTGGCCATCCTGCTGGAATCCTCAGTCTTTGAGGGGCCTCTGGCTGCTACCATAATATTAAAACGAACAACATGCTAAATTTAGGTGCAGACAAAAGTCCCTGGAGCCTAGACTGAGTTCTGAGCAGCCACTAGCACCCCAACGTCTATAAAATCTTTATTTTAAATACTGACAATTATACTGACAGCACAAACAGCTGAGACATCACTCCTGCAGCAGGAGGAGAAAGAAGACAGTTAAACATCACTTCTCCACCCCCACAACTTTTCCCATCCTCATAACTTTGGGGATGGGAAAAATCCTATTTCCCATCCCCAAAGTTAGACTAATTTTAAATACAAAATAAACGTATCTTAAAGAACCAACACATTGACCCCTCATAAAAACACTCATCCAGCCTCGGGCTAAGAGGTGTGAAAGATCATAATTGACAGAAGTTAGTGGGGAAGAAGAGGGGGTCAAAGCAGGAACTAGGGATGTAAAATCCCATTTAATCAGTTACCAGTTAGACGTTAATCGGGCTGCCAGTTAACTGGTGACATCCGTAGCAGGAACACTATTGGCAGGTCTGCCTAAAAATGCAGATACTAGTTTGTACCATTTTAGGTCAAACTACACCTCATGTTTGGGATTACTGAGTGCAGGAGCATGAGAGACTTAATGGGCATTTTAAAAGAAATCTGTTAAGTCCCTGAGCTGCATATAGTATTCCTTTCCATTCATGCATATGGGCTTCTGCAGTAATAACTCCCAAGCACTGGGTAAATTCCACCTTTCTGGAAAGCCACATCTTTGTCTAACACAGCAAGGATGGGATTGTACATATAGGGCTGTAATCTTCTGGAGTGTCTACAGAAACCTGAACCTTTAAAATATTTTTTCCCATAGGCTATGTCTAGACTACAAGCCTCTTTCGAAAAAGCCTCTTTCAAAAGAGAGCATCTAGACGGCAACCACTTCTTTCGAAAAAGCGAGCCACTTTTTCGAAAGAGAACACCCAGGCAGTCTGGATGCTCTCTTTCGAAAAAGTCCTGTTTGCATTCAAGAACGCCTTTTTTCAAAAGAGCACTTTCGAAAAAAGGTGTTCTTGCTCATAAAATGAGGTTTACCGCGGTCGAAAAAACTGCCATGTTCTTTCGATTTAATTTTGAAAGAACACAGCAGCAGTCTAGATGCAGGGGAAGTTTTTTCAAAAAAAGGCCACTTATTTTGAAAAAACCCTGTAGTCTAGACACACCCTTACAGATTATAACCCCTAACATGCCACACAAACAGGCTAGTTGGGCAGATTTTACTTTTTATATATAAATTCTTTAAAATGTAAATTATTTAAAATAGGTTCCCATCATTAAAGAAGGTCTGTGACATAGTTCTGACTAAATGGGAATAAATTGGAGTTGATTACTGAATTATAAATCTAGCTAGTAATTATAAAGTTGGTTCTAAAAATCTCATTCTGTCAGGTAAAGTCAAATGGCTCCACATACTGATTTGACCTGTTACTCTTCCCCATTCTTTATACTATTATCTTCTTTTCTGCAGTTGTACTAGCATATAACCTTTTTACATGAAGTACTTTCACAATAAAAAAGGACAGTCTGATTTAGAGATCAAGCAAGGAACGAAGCATACAGACACTTGTTCCAGGAAACATCAGCCTAAAAAAAGAAGCATTATCTTTATAGTTGATTTGAAATCAAAGTGATTACCGGAGGCTCCAGAAACTTTCACTGCAAGATGTATTGCACACAAGGGAGTTCATTTCGATACGGCAAAGAGGCAGCAGTTCATCACAGAGTTAACTCAATAAAATAATACTTTCTACTTGGATAAACTGACCCAGTTTCCCCAGACTGCTGTATGGAAACAAAGGCTGCCACTTGAACATTAGATGACATCTGAAATGTGGTCAAAGGGCTAGATGTTCTGTCTGTCTCTTTCACCTTTGGGCAGCAGTCTGAATTCAACATGTGGTCCTTAATTAAATGAGGTTGGTGGGCCATGATAAGTCCCCAGCTGATAGCAATTTACATCACAATCACACACTTGGAATGACATAATTTGGCAGAAAAGGCAGCTTTAAATCCCAGAGAGGGGAATAAGGACCTGATCCTGCTCGCACTGAGGTCAATAGCAGAACACTCATTGCTGCCTTCAACAACGTATCATGGACCCTGAGTCCAAGTGAGCACTGACTCTCCTTCCCCTACAGTCAGAGTGGCCCCCTGTCTGGTTGTGCCACTTGGAAGATGAACAGCTACAATAACATGATGCACTTACAATGTAATACTTGTTGTAAGAGGTTCTCAAAACCTTCCACACGTAATTAAGTCTCAACTCCACCCGAGACGGATATACTGAGACATGAGACGATTAAGTGACTTCCTCTTGATAAGCATTCAGTGAAGAGCCAGGACTTTAACCCAAGAATCCTCATCTTAACCACTACACAACATTTTTACACCATCAACTGAACAGTTTCTTTTAACTACTGTTAACACATCGTTTCTTGGAACTAAAAAATGTTGAAGCCTTATTTCAGACTATTTGTGAAGCCCATAAAATTTTGTTTTCTTAATACAAAATTACGCATGTTTACTATTTAGTTGAACATTGGAGATCTTATGGGAAGCAGTATGGTAGTGGACAGGGCATTGGACCAGGAGATCTGGTTTCTATTCTATTGTCAGTCTTATCTGCTCAGACTGCAAGCACTTCAGAGCAGGTCTCTCTCTCCTTGGGTGTTTGTATAGTGCCAAACACTAAGCAGCATTGATCTCAGCTGGTCAGACAGAGACGTTATTCCTAAGCTATGGGATATTCAAAATATAAAATACTGAAGCTTTGGTGTGTGGACTGTGTGGGCGGCACAATGAGATCCCAAGCCCTGACAGAGGCCTCTAGGTGCTACAAAAATATTAACTTAACAGTCTATGAAACATCTTAAAGCAGGATTTATTTTCCTGGGAAGAGGAAATAGAAGTAATGTAGTGGTTTTAGTGATGCTAAAACAATTGAGCTTGCCTAATTGCCACTGGGCATCCAATGTTCTGCTTTGTTTCTGATTTTTATCTAGTCTGAGCATGTCACTTCTTGCCCTTAATTGCTTACATAAGAACATAAGAATGGCCAAAGGTCCATCTAGCCCAGTATTCTGACAGTGGCCAATGCCCAAGTGCCCCAGAGGGAATGAACAGAACAGGTAATCATCAAGTGAGCTATCCCCTCTTGTCCATCCCCAGCTTCTGACAAACAGAAGCTAGAGACACGATTCCTGCCCATCCTGGCTAATATCCATTGATAAACCTATCAAATTTATCTAGCTCTTTTTTGAACCCTCTTAAAGACTTGGCCTTGACAACATCCCCCGGCAAGGAGTTCCACAGATTGGCTGTGCGTTGTGTGAAGAAATACTTCCTTTTGTTTTAAACTTGCTACCTATTAATTTTACTTAGTGACCCCTAGCTCTTGTGTTAGGGTAGCAAGTAAATAACTTTTCCTTATTTACTTTCTCCATACCAGTCATGATTTTATAGGCCTCTATCATATCCCGCCTTAGTCTCCTCTTTTTTAAGTGGAAAAGTCCCAATCCTGTTAATCTCTCCTATATGGCAGCTGTTCCATACTCCTAATAATTTTTGTTACCCTTTTCTGAACCTTTTCCGGTGCTAAGATTTTTTTTTTTTTTTGAGATGAGGCCACCACATCTGCACACTGTATTCAAGATGTGGATATACTATGGATCTATATAGAGGCAATAAGATATTCTCTGTCTTATTTTCTACCTGTTTTATAATGATTTCTAACATTCTGTTTGCTTTTTTTTTATTGCTGCTGCACAGTGAGTGGACGTTTTCAGAAAACTATCGACAACGACTCCAAGATCTCTCTCTTGCATGGTTATAGCTAAATTAGTCCCCATCATTTTATATATATAGTTAGGATTATGTTTTCCAATATGCATTTATCAACATTAAAATTAATCTGCCACTTTGTTGCCCAGTCACCTAGTTTGTGAGATCCTTTTGAAGTTCTTCACAGTCTGCTTTGAACTTAACTATCTTGAGCAATTTAGTATCATCTGCAAATTTTGCCACCTCCCCTTTCTCTAGATCATTTATAAATAAGTTGAATAGAATTGGTCCCAATATGGAGCCCTGTGGGACATTACTAGTTACCTCTCTCCACTCTGAAAACTGACCACTTATTCCTACCTTTGTTTCCTATCTTTTAACCAGTCACCAGTCCGTGAGAGGCTCTTCCCCCTTATCCCATGACAGCTAACTTTGTTTAAGAGCGTTTGGTGAGGGACCTTGTCAAAGGCTTTCTGGAAATCTAAGTAAACTACATCCACTAGGACGGGGTGGCCGATCTAAACCTGAGAAGGAGCCAGAATTTACCAATGCACGTTGCCAAAGAGCAACAGTTCTATGTTACCAGTCCTGATCATCTCCCCACCACCACTCTCAGCACATCCCGCCCACTGGCAGCCCCACCTGTCAGTGCCTCCTTCTCCTCTTCCTCCTGCTCTTTCTCAGTGGGAGACATTGGAGGGGGGGGAAGCACGGGTGTGACAGACTCAGTGGAGAGGGTAGGAAGTGGCAGGATCCTAGAGGGAAAGGGCCTAGGGCAGAGCTGGGGGTTGAACAGTGAGCACCCTCTGGCCCAGTGGAAAGTTGGCACCTATAGCTCCAGCCCTGGATTTGGTACCTATGCAAGGAGCCGCGTATTAACTTCTGATGAGCCGCATGTGGCTCTGGAGCCACAGGTTGGCCACCCATGCACTAGCCAGTCCTATAGTACCTTAGGCTATGTCTAGACTACAATGATCTATTGGAAAAATGTATGCAAAATGCGCTCCGCAATTTGTGCAGCTTTTTCCGATAGTTTTGTCGGAAGAGGCTTTTCCAAAATTTGGCCCATCTACACTGGGCCAAATTTCAGAAAATCCTCCTCTTTTGGAAGGGCCCTTCTTCCTTGAGGAAGGAGAAAGACAGGGCTTCTGAAAGAGCGCGTCTGCTCTTCCGCCAAAAAAAAAAAAAACAGTGGAAGAGCAGACGTGTTCCCTGGACGTGGAGGAGTTTCCTGTAGTCTAGATGTAGCCTTAGAGACTAACAAAAATATATATACAGATAGTCTCATGAGCTTTCGTGGGCAAAATCCACTTCCTCAGATGAGCTGGATCCCCCTTTTCCACATGCCTGTTGTGTTCCCCCCCCCCCCCGCCCTTTCCCAAGACTTGTAGTAGATTCGTAAGTCATGATTTCTTTGCTCTGCTTCAGGGACTGCGCTTTTAGGAAAAATCCAAAACAGATGATGAGTCATTTTTAGAGTGGGCTCCTCCCAAGCTAACAAAGAGGGCACACAATCACTTGCTTTAAAAAACAAAGCAAAATAAACACCTCTCCACCCCGCTTGCAGGCTCAGTCTAGTTTGCTAAGGTTAACTCTGAGGAAATAAATACTGGAGAGGCCCAACCACCTCAAAGATATTTTTCTTTGATACTTCCTCCTACCCCCATGTAGCTGACTTGATTGTCCTATTTGTTGTTTGTGTTCACATTTACCTGTATTCACCTTGTGTGTGTATGTAGGTATTGTACACGCATTGGGGTAGCTCATGCTATTTCCATATTCTTCAGAGATTCAAGTGTGTGGGCCACATGAGTGGCTCTGCTTCCTCTTGATGGGTCACATGACCTTTGTGGACAACCTGCAGCCTGTGGTCCACTAGGTTTCCACCTGCGGCCCATCCATTCTCTATGCCCCTTCCCCCGTACCCCTCTTCCACAGTTGCTTGTGGTGTTCAAGCTCTGGGATGGAGTGGGAAGACAGGGGACAGAGCACAAATCAGCAGGTTCACAGTGGTATGAAAAAGTGCTGGGGGGGGGAGGAGTCAGAAGAGTGGGGCTCCAGTGCCTCAGTATACGAGAGGTGCATGAGGAAAGGGGGAGACAGGCGGTCCGCAGGTAGAACCCCAGTGGGCTGCATGCAGCCTGCAAGCCACAAATTGTGCCCCATGCCCTTATAGACTGGTGAGATCACAAACCAGGAATAATAAGCTTAACACCAAATGGTCACATGTGCTATTAAGCTCTAACGCCGAGGCAGAGAGCGGGTTTCTATAGAACTAATACACAAAGTGAGAAGTGCTGCGCGCTGTAAAAATATCTATGCAAACTGAAGAACTTTTAAAGATGTGCTAACTCCCAGAATTTGTCCCTGCCCCCTCTTGAACTATGTAACATTTACATTGCCTCACACATATTCAAACTGTGGTTAAAAAGTTTAATGAACAAACTGGTTTTAAAACAAAAGATTTTGCACAGGACAGATGATACAGAATTTGTAGCCGGGTTTATTAGTACAAGACATAAAGGCTTACTCACCTCCTGTACCTCAAATCTAGCTGTGAAGGACAGCGGAGAATACACTAGTTCAGCCGTGGCCAACCCGCTGCTCTTCCCCCCCAGGGTGCGGCTTGCAAAGCCTCCCCCCCCCCGGTGGCTCGTAAAGCCGCCCCCACACCCCTGAAAACAGCCCTCTCCTTCCTGCTCCCTGGGGCAGGGGAGCCGTCCGGCGCGGCCATTAAAGATGGAGTACTAAAGATGGCGTTGGCCGGCGGTTGGCTGATGTGGACCAAAAGCCTCTAAACGCGTTTTCTTAAAGGGGCAGTCCTTTATTTTTTGCTTGACCAAATGCAACGGGGGGCTCCTTTGCCCTGGCTCTTCGCACTGGATCCACTGATATCTTGCCTCTTTGCCCGGAATGGGTTGGCCACCCCTTCACTAGTGACTCAGACTCTGAGAGCAGTATGTCTAGATCTGGCAGTGAACTAAAGGTTTATGATCTTTCTCTTGTTGAACTACAGCTCTCATCTCCTCTCCAAATCTGTCTGCTGCTGGCTAGCAAATAAAAATACTGTTGTATTTATTGCAGAGAGATGTACATGGTGAGTTCAATCATGTGCAGAACGCACCACGTGCAGGCTGCTTTAGGACGATTCCTTAGGAATCGCAGTGAAAGACCACAGTCTCATTATAGTGTTTTTTCTTTTCACTCCCCTCTGCTTAGTTCATCTCATTTCTAGTTTCTACTTTTATGTTCTAACTAGAAGACTTATTTGGAGTTGCCCAGGTCCTTCAGGCCTGGTGGTGTGTGCGGAGGTGCAGGAGTCAGGGAATGTGTGTGGGGGTGTGAGAGTGAGGGTTGGGGCATGAGGAGGGACTCAAGGCAGGGGTCCCAACTAGTGGGGCTTTCTCTCCCCTCCCCACCAGGGCCTCTTCTCCTCCCAAGTTCCCCGGGCCTTCTAGCTTATCTCAGCACTCCCTCCCCACCCAGCCGCCAGGGTGCCTTCTCCCCCCACCCCTGGTGCTCTGCCTAAGGTCTGGGGGGAGGGGAAGGATTTGCAGCAGGGGGCTACTTACCCAGTCTGGTGGCAAGCAAGATGGTGCACTCTTTTGGTGATGAAGCTACTCCATTGGCCATTCTGCATATAGCTCTTCCCTCTGGGCTCAATGATCCCAGTTACCATTCTCAGTATCGCATCCCTCCTCTGTGTCCCTGCCCTGCCAGCCCCTCCCTTTCCATGTTATGAAAAACAGTACCATTCCTGGCACTTCCCGTTTTCTTGGCACAACCAAACACTGGCCTTGTTTTAAGCTAGGATAAAGAGGGAGCGCCATACTAAATTTGGTTGTCCTAGTACTTACCATTTAGGTGGAGTAACAGACTCACAGACAGATGCATACTTCTAAAATATATAGATTGTTTGCTCCCCAGTTTTCATTTTTTTCTCATTTATTTTAATTATTTTCCCCACAGGCCTTCAAATGGATTATGCTTTTCTGGTGAGCTTTTCCCACAGTTTTAAATTCTGATTTCAACAAATATGTATAGGCCCAAGCTCAAATATTTGTAATATTTTAATCAAAGAATCTAAAGCTCAAAAATGCATCTCAGAGCGACTAGTAATTTTAAAAAGAATTTAAAGGCAAAAAACCAAAAATACAACAGGATAAAAACGATGTAAGTGTAACAGAATCTGTTTTACATGGTTCCTAAAGCATTGCCTTAGAGGATTTGCAGTAAATCATTCACTAATCTTAAAGCTGATTGTCTTTTGCCAGGGAAGGGGAGATAGAGGAAAGTGTTGAAGTTGCGGACTGGGACGAGATTCTCAAACAACCCAATTTCTTATGGAATACAGAATATCCCAACGCAGCTTTGACTGGAAATGCTTCCCCTGCGACCTTCAACTCCCCCCAGAAAAGTATAAAATAAAAAGCTCCTTTAAGTGAAATCTAATTTTCTGAGAAGTTTTAAATTAACATTTTATTTGCTTGCAGTGGTAGAAAAAAAGAAAGAAAAGAAATAGAAAAAGAAATAAAAAGTAGGTCAGTGTGTTTCCCTTTGCATCTCTTTCTGACTCCATTAAAAGTGTCTGTCAGATGACTAACCAACCCTGTAATCCACAGTAAAAGCATGTTTGCATTCAGCTGCCCTTTTTTCCAGGGAAAGGCAGAATTCCATTTAGCTTTAGCTCTGAAATTTAGGTACCCTCCTTGAAAACTGAAAGAAAGAATTTCCTCATACTTACTTAAATCCATTTATAGCTGCAATAAACAACATGTTATGTATTCAGGACACTGAGACAGAATTCCACAGATAATTAAATGCTTATCAGCCTTAGGCACAGCCTGTAGGACTTCAAGCTACAGCTTTTTAAAATCAGTTTCAGAACCTGCTTTGTATGAGAGCAATAGACTTTTTATTACATTTTGAATTAAAAATGGATCGTTTTCATAAATATACAAATATGCTAACAAATATTCTGGAAAAAGGGGCAAATTGCTTCAGTTAATTTTAGGTTTTACCAGGGTGAAAAAAATCCATTGTCTTGTGATCTTCCTTATCGCTCATGCTGTGTTAGCAGCAAAATGCTAACTGTATTTCTGTCATAAATGCATTACATTATTTGTACTCCCTTTGTGGCCATTTATTTTTTAATCTTAAATTATTCCTCAAATTTTTTCCCATGAAAAATGAAGACATGAAGGTGAATTGCTCCAATGAGCTTTAAGTCAGGAATGTAGTACCCAGAATCAAAATACACCCAACTTGAGGTTATTTTTCTAGCACAACCATAAGGCTGGCATCCTAGCAGGAGGGGCTGCAATGTGGTAAGTAACCACAGTCAGCTAGTTAATCATGATCATGGCTTTGAGAAATTCCCTACACAACAATTTAGTGCGTAAAAAAATCATCTGGGTTTAACAGAGAGAAGGGATTCTACGGCCTTTTCCACATATATGTTGGAACCTTTCAACATACATCTCTGAAGAGGATGCTGACTTCCCAGCAGCTATCTTTCCACTCCCTGCATCTATAGGATGTGTAAGAGGCGCTAGGCTTAGCAGAGGAGACAGAGGCCACCTTGTCTCTTTGCCTAACCCACTCAAAAGATGTTCTCCAGTCATCAGTAAGTTCTCAAGGTGTTTTTATGTGGACCTCTACACAGAATCTGAATGCCTGCAGCAAAGTGAACTTGTACACAGATCTAGTGCTGAGGCTGTCGACTTTTACCATTGGACCACACATATCAAAGGCCACCTGCGCCCAATAAGGGCCAGGTCAGTGCTCTCATGTTTATAACCACACAAGCTTGCACAGGCAAGGAATTTCTTTGGGGGGGGGGGTGCTTTTTTTGTAAATGTGGACCGCAATTGTGCAAACGCAGCCCCTCCCCTTGGTCCCCCAAGTAAGCGTGCTCCAGCTGGCCGAGGGAAGGCTGGGGCTGATTCCCGGACTCATTCCTGGGCAGGGGGCGGAAATCAACTCCAGCTTCCCCTGGCCAGCCAGAGCATTGGGGAGGGAGGCTCAGGCAGCACATTGTTCCTGCCTTCCCCAGCCAGCCGGAGCACGCTTACTTGGGGGACTATGAGGGTTGCATTTACACCTTTCACATACACACACTCCTGCATGTGGGCAAGATACATCAAACATACATCTTTGGGTTCCTTTATCTTTTATATAGAAACATTCATCCCTTTCTTGTAAATTTTGATCCTCACACATATCCCAAATTTTCATGGGCCACAAACTGAAACATGTCAGTGGTTTTCCATTGTTGGTTTTCTATATGTTCCCAGGAATGATGATCAGTGGAATACATCATTAAATTTTGTGTTAGCTGGATTCCCATAGGTATCACTGGATAGATATCAATAGGTAGGCTAGGGTGTACAGTTACTACATATGCTTGTAGAACCATTTGATCTTTGTTTTGGGTAAAATTTACCAATTTCTACCATGCCATTAACTGTCTCTCCCTTTCTGTAACTTTCCCCCCTTAACAGTTTTCTTATTTCCAAAAACAAATTTCCTTGCATACCTTCCCCAGATTATTTGAATGACCAATTGCTGACTTGTTTCCTGGGCCTGAGTACAGGCTAATGCTAGGGACACAATTTATTGTATTGATCCCATAGTCCCTGCTAACAGTAACAAAACCTTTTCCCCCTGCACTTGCCATACTGGCAGTATTCTAGAAGATAATTATTATCCCAATCCTAATTTTGATAGGGATGCACTGATAGGCTTTTCCAACTCAATTTAGTTTGTTTGCCACTTCTATGTAAGTGGCATCCAGTACTCCAACTCCTAATCTAGCTCCACCCAAAACAGTTTCCAATAAACCCTTGGGGTTCTTTTTCTTGTGAGTTTGTCAATATACCGTCCATTTAGCCAGGCTGCCCATCCCTTATGGAATGTTTGTACATACGGGGCACATTGACGTATGACCTTGGACACGCTTAACTCAGTAAGGTCCAGCTCAATTTGCTTTAGAGATCGTTTTGGTGATGTAATGAACTGCTCTCTGTGATCCAGTTTTACACATGTGGTCCATTTAACGGGTGCCTTCTTGATTTTTGCAAGGGCTTTCCCCTGAAGCCAGATTAACTCCTCTGGGGCTGCTAGATTTTGTGGGGCCCCTAGGCTCTGGGGTAGGGACAACAATAAGGGGTTCAATATGTGAGAGGGAGCTGCATGGGAACAGGCTGCGGTGAGGGTGCAGGGTTTAGGCAGGATGAAAGATGCAGGAGCAGGCCGGGAATGTGGGGTCTGGGAGGGTGGGAAGTGTAGGAGAGAGGTGGGGCATCTGGGTGGGAGCTGGGGTGCAGGAGCAGGCTGGGGATGGGGGTGCAGGATGTGGTTCTTGCCTTGGACTTTATGTTCTCCATTCTGTATACTAATGGAGTGATGCACATGAGGCTATGGGAGCTTTCGGGGGGGTTAGGTTAGGGATGTAAGCGACTAGTCGACTACCCGATAAGCTTAGGCTTATCGGGTAGTCGAGTTGACTACTCATATTCGCCCCCACTGCTGCCTCTGTATTGGAGGCAGCAAGGGAGGAGGTGGAAGCAGGAGATGGTGGGAGCCAGCTTAAAAGCCGGTTCCCCTCAGCACCATCTCCGTGGTGCCGCCTGCCCCCTTCCCGCTATCAGAGGCAGCAGATGTGGGCTCACGACAGGGGGTTCAGGTGCATAAGGGTCTCAGGGTTGGGGTGTGTGGGGGATGCAGGAGTGTTATGATGCTTAAGCCAGATGGGGTCTGGGTCCCAATTGGGGGCTAGTTGGCCAGGCTTCATTTTTAAATAAAGTAAAACATGTCCAACACAAAAGGTTTTAACATTGTTTTTATTTATTGCAGGGGTGGGGAACCTTTTTTGGGTCAGGGGGCACTGCCCCACGGAAAAATCAGTCAGGGATCACACAAGTGAGAAGCAAAAAAACAGCCCCTCCAAAAATCTCCAACCCTCACTGATGTGGCCCCCAACTGAGACACCTCACTCCTCTGGTATTCCAGCCTCATGGGGGTGGGGAGGGCAGGGAGGACTGAGGTTCAAGGCCTCAGGCCCAATTAACTCTTTTGGGGGCTCCAGGGTTAGTGGATTTTGTGTGTCTCTCAGGCTCTGGGGTGAGGCCAAAGAAGAGGGGTCCAGTGTAAGGGACAGGGCTGCCAGATGAGTGGGATTAGGATGGGGGTGCAGAATCTGGGTGGGAGGTAGGGTGCAGAAGCAAGCTGGGGGTAGGTGTCTGGTGAGGGGGCAGGAGCAGGGTGCTGGTGGGTGTCTGGCCAGGGGGGAGAGAGCAGGAGCAGCTCAGCTAGTACCTGCTGGTCTCCAGGGACGAGTAGCTCTCGGGCAGGATCTGCAGGTAGGGCTGGAAGAAGCGCATGTGCTGCTTCTTTAAGAAATCCAGCCGCTCCTTGTCCCTAAAGTCCAGACACTCTGCTGCCATCTTAGCCACTCCCCCCAGGTCCTGCACGCTCAATGTATCACTACCACACCACACCTCGCGCAGCCATATGCACTCTCTCTGGTGATCACCAGGCAGGGGGAGACTGCGCAGCTCCTGTGTCCTGCCTGCCCGGAGAGCAGGGGAAGGTAGGGTGGATATGGAAGTGCATGAATTGCAGTAGGAAGAGGAGGAGCAGCCAGATGCAGCATGGAGCTTTGGGGATTTCCACCCCCCCCCCAGGAAGCCAGCGCTGGCTCCAATCTTGCGGGGGGCGCGAGGCTGGATCACCAGCACGGGCTCCCTGTTACCAGGGGAGGAGGCTGAGCTTGAACCGCGAGCCATATGTGGCTCTCTAGTGAGCCATATATAGCTCGTGAGCCATAGGTTGCCGACCCCTGGGTTACAAAGGCTGGAGTGCAATTCCGGGAATCACAGCATCTCAGACAAGACTAATTGTGAACTCTTATGAGAGTTATGTTGACATATAAACTGATAAGAGATTTTAAAATCCTCAAAATGTGTTACACACTCCCTCCCCCACTGCATGTGGGATGTTTCCAACATTCAGTCCTCTGTGCTGTAGCAGTGCAGAAAGGCAGGCTAGCAATGAGAGCAGCTGTACCTTTAAGAGCACAGTCATAGCTGCCCTATACTCCAATGCTCTCAAGAGGGGAAATAAAAACCCTCTCTGAGCGCCCACCCTGCCTTTACAAACTTGGCAGGTGGCTCACTGCCTGGGTAACTGTTACCCGCCTCCCCCCAGCTCCTTCCTGTGTGGGGGCAAAACCCCTGCACAGGGACTGGCAGCATCTCCATCCCTCCTCCCCCGAGCCAGACCCAAGCTCCTATCCACTCCCCGCCTGATTCTTCCCTTCCAGCCCCTCTTCTGCCTCACCGTGAAGTCGTATTACCACCCCCAGGCCAGTTAATTTCTGCCCCCCCCTGCAATTTGCCCCTGAACCTCTTTTTAATGTGGTCCAGGAACAGCACATGAGTGTAGCAGCCACAGCTGCACTTACTAAGCATGCTCCATTCCAGTAAGCATGCTCAGTACACACGCGGTAGAGAATTCTGACATGCAACTGCTTTCTTCGCTACACCAACGTAGGGGATGGGCTGACTCCCCCACTCATGGTTTGAGGGGCCAGAGGGGAACTTGGGGGGGGGGGATGTTCGCACCCTTCACAACCCCCACCCCCGTCATGTACAGGCCTGTTGAGCTTCTTCTGGGAAGTTTTAGCCAGGCCATGAGCCTTCTTCTGTAATGTAGCCTGCCTTCTATCACTTTCTCTCAGGCAACTCCATCAAAGCAACAATGAGCAAAATATCAATGCAACTGGGAGAACTCAGCCTTGGGGGAGGCATGGTGAAGATTATTTAGACAGCCTAGGAATGATGAAGTACAACCAAGCACCCCAGTGAGTATGTGGATCTGTGTTGACATAGGCTTCCTCAAAGCAGGAGAACTTGAGCTATGCTTATCCTCTGAGAACAAGTCCTCACAGCACTCTGGTATAGCTATAGGCCAGATTTACGGGAGACTTCCAGGGATGGCTCTGAGAAGAACTTTATGCATTCCCCAAGAACCTGGTAGCTCTAGGTAACATTTATAGGCAGACCTAACAACTCTACAGGTCATGATCTGCTCCAAGGCAGAAGCTAGTTATTCATCCCAAACTGGCATGTTTCTGAAACACCTACTTTTCTTCCTCCTCTGGGTTCTAAGAGGAAAAGGGAAAAAACACAGAGGAGCACAAAGAATGCAGATGTAGAGAACTGCCAGGAAAAATGCAGTGAATCGCTACAGGAAAACACCATTACATGGCACTGTGGGGCCAAGGAGGAAGATATGTGTCAGTGTTTCAAAGTTACCCCAAGCATCTGAGCAAACATCAAATGCTTGAAAGAGTGCCAAAGCACTGAGCTAAGCATCAAAGGAAGCATGTGAGCACTGAAACAAGGCTGGGAATGTCATGGGATTGGATGCTAACAGTCTTGAGGTAGCAAAGTTTGGCACAGTGCTTAAAAACAAAACAAATTCACTGAAGACAGAGCAAAAAAGGCCAGATCATAAAGGAGCAACAAGGAACCCAGTGGCAACTAGGCTCACATTTCAGGGCTATGGTGAAGAAGCATTGAAAGATATTCCAGACTGAACAGTATTAAGTATTACTGAGCTTTGGGAATTCCGCCTTTTCTCACATGGAATCTGATTTACTCACAGATGACATATCCCCAGGTGATTTTCCTTTGTTGAGAGCCACTACTGACCCTGACCCAGAGGCAATATTCAGTCTATCCAAAGGACAGGGAGTTAGTATAGACTTAGACTTAAGATTCACCTGAAGAGACTTGAAGTGCAACATCATGTGACATAGCAGATTTCAAGAAGGGTCCTTGCATTGTCTGAAGAAAAAAGTCCACACAACAACCAACCAAAAACCCCCACCGGTGTTGCATGCAGCTAAAAATCTTCCATTTTGTACCACAAATTACTGATTTTAAAAGAAATGGTTAAAAAGGGTAGTGAAAGAAAAAGCGTGGTTAGAATAATGTAATAAATTGGAGGGGCGACCTACATATGTGATCTGATTGAAAGTAATTCCCTTAAGAAAGGATGGTCTTTGGAGTTCAGCAAATTCAGCTTTATTCCTAATTCTGCCAAAAACTTGCTGTGTCATCTTGGATAAGACAGTCTCCTCCCTGTGCCTTAATTTTCCCTTCTGCAAAAACGGGAACAGTAATACCCTACAGCAGCATAATACAGCTTAATTCATTAATGTTTGCAAACAACTTTGAGATAATTAGCTAGAAGACTTTATAAAAGAGCAAAGTGTCTATTCAAAGTTCACCTCTTCGGCTGGAAAAAGAGCATAATTTTTACAGGAACTCAGCGTTCTTCAATACAATTTACTCTGTACAACAGGAAACCCTGTACAAGGGCCAAAGGCAGACTTTATAATACAAAACATCCAAACATCACATATTCTGCCCTGTCTCCCCAAAGACCATTGGGTATTTCAGAGGTAAACTTGAATACTGCAAGTGATGAAATTATAATTCTACGTGATTATTCTGGAGTGTCACAAATTAAATAAAAATCTTACTAAACAAAATATGGGAAAGGTTCACACTTACTGTTGGCAGGGACTCGGATTTATGGATGCAAGCGGATGCTGCAGGCCCAGTGTACAAGGTCAATAAGTTTTATCTTTGTAACACTACGGCGACTGCAGCAAGAGCACTGAAAGATCACTGTATTAGCAATGTCTTAATGTAACTGCCAGGTGAGGACCTGTGGTCAATCTTTAGGTGAGCCTAACAGAAACGCTTCCCTTATGCTTACTCACTTCTCAAAGAAAGCAAAAGCTCCGAGGAAGCACTCTTAAAAGAGAAGGAGCCAAGGCCTAGTATTTCCCCTCGTATGTTAACATAAATGGTTCTTACTGTTTCACTTGAACAAGAAGTAAGAGAGACTGGAAAAACAAACAGAAATTTCAAAGTAATTAGTTTTAAGGGGGGAGAGGCCATTCTAGAACCAGACTGGCATGCCCTGAAGCACATGCTGGTGCTTTCCCCTGGGACTCTGCTCCTGAGGTCTGGCCTGCATTACAGGAATCTCTCTGTTCCCATTTCCTTTGGGTTCTCAGTTTTTTACGGTCTCTATCATTCTTTCTTGTCCAAGTTAAACAGCAAGAACTTAACTCTCCCGGTGTTTTGCTCAATAGCAGCAGAGGATTTCCCTCACATTTCCTTTTGGGCTAACAATTGATTTTTATGTCTCCAGCTACTCCTCCTCACCCTTCCCCTGACCCACTTTTTACCCCGGACTTAAGAATACATTGCAGGGGTAATGGCCACAAAAAGCTCAGCCTGGCAGCTGACAAAAAGAAACACAGGAATTGTGCCAAGTGTTGCTGAGCCTTCAATTGCCAGTTCACACAACTGCATTTTCTCTCTAAATACGGCAACATGATCATATGGTGGTTTAAAGTTACAAATATCCATGTAATACGTGAAAAGCAATGAATGAAGATGCTGAAGCTTAGAGAACAATCTACTTTTTCTCTTAACATTTGGGAAAATTATCAGACCAATCATAAAATTCTGCCTTGACTTGAGCAAGATTCAAAGAGTTTCGCTGTGACTGAGTTAGAAATTAGAAGGAGAATTTCCTTAGGACACACAAGAAAAGGAGCCAGTAAACTGTTCAGCTGGAAATTAACATAATAGATTAAAAAATCATTTGTTATTTTCTTTAGCCGTTTATTAATTGCCGCCTGAAATACAACGAGCTGCAAATGAATTCATGGGCTATTAATCTGCTATACATGGCACCGGAGGAAAACGCATTAGCTGAGTTGATGCAATGCCTGCTGTTACATAACCATATTCACAGAACCTAGAGTAAATTATGACTGATAGTATTCAATCTAAGATGCTTCTTTAAACATTAAAACTGGCATTAAAAGCAGTGCAAAATTCAGAAGAAAAGACTTTTTTAAAAAGCAAGACAGATCTCAGGAAAAACAAAGGGATCTGTTTCTCTGAACACATTAAAACACCTCAATAGCAAAGCTGCATGATAGGAAGCAATGTGCAGCTAGCTGAACTCTGCTCTTCTACAACCAAATTTTAATTTAATATAAAACATTCCATTATTCATTTTCAGCACCACATCATAAAGAATACATTGTCTGTGCTATGTGCCTGACCTTGACATTAGACTGCTGTGTTTTTAAACACATAAAACTAACATACCCTGTTCTCAAACATATGAAGCACCCTTCATCTGTTTTGCTCATGCTCATCCCCAAACAGCTCCACATTGGGGATACAAGAATGTTTGGGGCTTAATTTGCTGAGCCTATCCAATTTCATAAAGAACCCAAGTTATTTCTCTTTGTTGCAGAGTTTCCCTGCTTTTATTTTGCTCAAACTCCTCCCTTCAGTGGAATCATCACAATTAGGATTTTTCAGTTTCAAAGCACTTTACAAACATACATTGATTCTCCCCAAACTGCAGAGTCACATCCACATTTTACACATGGGGGAGGAGAGGGAATTAGCTGGTTAAAGAGGACAGGAGGAGACAGACATTGTCAGCCGGGGTAGGAATTCAGGAGCTTTGGCTCCCACTCTGGGGCTTAGATCACATCTCTCTTGAGACCTGAACAGAAATCCCATTCCTGGTTGATAAAATGCTTTGTTTAGTCTGCAGCCCTTCCCCACCACTTTAGAAGTCCATTTTGTTCTGAAGCAGCTTTTCACCATATGTCCAGAGAAGCATGTACCCCCAAATATTCAAAGGCAAAGAATTCTAAAATACAGTAATGTGAGTAAAAAAAGAGTGTGTGTTTTTTAACGCAGTAGATATCCCACTTTATGGTAATGTTACCTCCCAGGGAAGTTAATTGCAAGTATTATCACAAATCTACTACATATGGGGCAGGTCTGGAGAGGGGCCACAGATCAGCAACTAAAATAAGTGGATCCTGTGGCCTAAAGCCTTCATGCAAAGTACTGTGGGAAGGGCAGCTGCTGCCATGCAGTGCTGAAAAAAAAAAAAAGGGCATGAAAGGCAGCTCCCCACATAATGGGGATGGAAGGAGTTCAGGATACTCTGGATTTGTACTAATAGAAAAATTTCACTGTAATAAGTGGTTTCTCCAGTATCCTGCTTGAAAAAGTCCATTGATGAAGTATTTCTATTCCATTTCCTGTCTAGTCTATAACTATACACTGCCTCACTACATGCCTGTGAGGGCAATACCATGGATGCAAACAGAAGTGTGCCTTGTTCCCAACACCTGAGGGCAGAGCAGCATGATGCCTTAACACAAATGTCACATAATAAAAAGGCAGGGGTTGGTTTCCTGAGGTTTCACCAGATAATGAGACACTGTCAACCACAGCAGATGCATCATTCAGTAGCCGTTCCCAGTCCTGTGCAATGGATTGCATGCGACTCCAGTAGGAAAGGCTATCCAGAACCAGAATGCTTGTGAATAGGGGAAGGTGATTCAGGTGAATCACTTAGGCCATAATCTCCTCCAGAGAGGCACCACATAACCCATTTGGGAAGGGATGTTTACGTACACTGATTCAAACTAGGTTTTCAGAGCTCAGTAGACAAAGAAAGGGCTTTTGGGATACAATGCTTCATTTGCACTGACAGGACCTTGGATCCTAGGCAGATCTTATGGAATGATTGGAAAGACTGACGCCTACCAGTGCCCTTGTTGGAGTTGTGGGTGAGCTCTGATAAGCATCTGTGTAGTAGGTTCGATTTATTAATGTTACATATTTTCGCTGTAATGCTTTTACCTTCAGAATAAACGTGCTTGCTTACAAAGAGTTGCGTGGTGACAATTAACTGCTGTCAGTACATTGGGCATAGCCCCCAGAGTGGAAGCAAAGCCCAGGTGCTGACTATTAGACAGATTGACATGCTGTGGCTATCACAGGGTAAGACAGAGAGGTGTGTAGCCTTAAAATACTTGCTCAGGAAGAAGTGGGACCAGGGTCCTTGCCCAGAGACAGAGGTCAGGTTTCCAGCTGTCTAGGAACTCCTAGAATGAGGATATTGGTACAGCTATCCTGAGTTTAGGACATACTATTGAAAGGGATCCCCTTACCAAAATTAACTAATCACAAAAATTGAAAGTGTCCCTTTAATGTTTTCACATCCACATTAGGCATATTACAAGGATGTAAGCAACTAACTGAATAAGCTTAAGCTTCTCGGATAGTTGAGCAGTGACTCGATTAGTTGCTTTCCCCCCTCCCCCTTTGTTTGAGAGGCAGCAAGGGGGGAGCAAGAGCCAGTGCTGGGGAATCTGGCTTAAAAGCCAGTTCCCCTCCAGCACCATCTCCGCGGGGAGCAGGGGAGGCAGAGGCGTAGCAGGAGACTGGGCAACAAGCCGGGAATCAGATGATACTGGACACGAGCCAAGAATCAGCTGATTCCTGGCTCATGCCCGGTCCCAGACACCACACCTCTGTTTTTTAAATGTATTAAGAGCCTATTGGCTCTTAATACAGCTAAAAAGCTGAAACACAGTGGTGGGGGGGGGGGGGAAGACGACGACGACAGGTGCAAGCCGGGGAATCAGCTGTCTTGGCTTGCGCCTGTTTCCCCACACTGCGCTTCTACTTTTTAAAAATTTATTAAGAGGTGCATTTAAAATGCTGAAGCGCAGCAAGGGGAACCAGGTGTGAGTCGGGAATCAGTGGTCCTGGCTCACGCCTGGTCCTCCCCACTACACTTCTACTTTTTTAATGTATTACGAGCCAGTCGGCTCTTAATACTTTTAAAAGGCAGAGCTGCAACGGAGTTAGCTCCCGGGGCCAGGAGTTGACCCTGCTATGGCTCCGCAATTCCCTCCACTTACCAACTAATCACCGGAAATTCCATCAACTAGTTGATTAAATGCAATTTAACATCCCTAGCGTATTACAATAAAAAAAAATCACACAAAGAAATAGGATTATTTAGTTGCAAGGTCAAGCACTTGGACGTTAGGAATTACCAGTTTTAAGGCTCCCTGTAAAACTGAATTTGTCACCTTTGTACATTATGATACAGTTTTTTAATTATATGATAATATAATATAATATAATATTATTTCCTATGTGATCTCTCTATATGCAGGGTAACAAATGACAGAAAAACTGTTTGTAGAAATAACTTACACTCTTTGGACATTCCCACTTCAAAGCACTTCTGTAGTCTGCAGTACTGGCAGCGATTTCTAGTGACTTTATTAATAACACAGTTTTTATCTCTGTGACATGTGTAAACCATGTTCTTCTGAATACTTCTGCGGAAAAACCCCTGCAATTAAGCAGAAAAAAAAGGAAAGAAATGAAACCCTTGGGCTTCACACATAAATCATAATCAACCTCATTTTCTTTCAAGTTAATAACACGAGTGCAACATTAGAGCTGGATTATGATAACCTTACTGCCCTTTTAAAATATTATACATTGAATATTCTTTTCTTGCAACACAAAGAGCATCTTTAAATGAAAAATAAAGGACACAGTGTTATTGTCAGGATAAAGAAGATTGAAGGAAGTAGAAGAATTTAGAAAATGAGGCTCTTGGTTATGTTATAACATTGAGGCAAAAATAAGAGTTAAGCTTGGGTTTATGGATTTAGTAATAAATACTGTTCCTTCCTTATTGATTTACTTTAAAATCAAACTCCCTTACCCAGTATGGCACACTTTTTTCAGGCCGGAGGCATGCCTTTCTACATTTGTTTTTGGAAGGAATTCTATTTTTATTTTGTGGTTAGAGGTATAACAACTGTACTGGACCCAATCCTGAGTGCACTCAGAACCCCCTGAATGAAATCAACCAGGACTTCAACCTATGGACGATTTCCAGCATCAGGATGATTACTGATTTGTGAACCAAGACATCTTCGCAAAAATGCATCTATATGGAGTTTAGAAGGAATGGGAGAAATGTGAGACAGGGAGCTAATGAAAATAGTGTGTGCACTGAGTGAAAAAATAATGGCCAAAAAAAACAACAAAAGAACCCAAAACAAGACACAATGCCCTAAGATATTCAGTAAAAGTATTTCTGTAACTAAGTTCTATTAGAAAGTTTCATATTGCTACTCAAATTTTCAACAGTGTGTCACCATCTGGCAGGATCAAATCTCAATCAACCCACTCCAATGTGTAGGAACACTTGCTGAGTCACTATTTGGAGAAGTCTGCGACTCTTTAAAATTGTGTTCAATAAACCACAGGTACATACACCCTACAGAGCAGGGGTGGGCAAGACAGCATCCACGGGACAAATCCTGCCGCCAAGACATTTGATCTGGCCTGAGGCCACCCTTCAGTCTCCCCACCCCTAGGCCAATCAAGACCTGGGGATGGTGGAGCACGTGAAGTCTCCTCCCCCTACCAGGGGTGCGCGACACCAGAGAGAACTTCCAGCTGTTCCAAACAGCTGGTGGGTCCCGCTAGGCACTGCACGCCCCTCTCAGGGTGGGGCAGGTCAGGGGGTAAGAGACTTTGCACATTCCCATGCCCCAGGCCCTGATTGGCCTGGGGCAGGGGAGCATGTGAAGTCTCCTCCTGCTGCCAGGGGTGCGCAGTGCCTAGAGGGAACTGCCAGCTGTTCAAAATAGCCGGTTCAAACAAAACAGCCAGTTCAACACAGTTGGCGATTCCCTCTAGACACTACAGGCCCCTTGCAGGATGGGGATAAGGGGCAAGATTTCACACGCTCCCCCGCCCCCAAGCCAATCAGGGTCTGTGAGCGGGAGAGTGTGCAGTCTCCGGGCCTGCCTCTTCTGCCTGAGGCCTTGCCCCTTCCAGGGTGGCCCACGACCACTCCTAAAATTCATGAAGTGCCCCCCCGCTTCAGAAATTATTGCCCACCCCTGCTATGGAGCAGCACAATACTTGATCACAAGGGATGTAACAATAGCTCTGCACCCATAATTCATTTGTCCCAAGATGCAGTCATTGTGGACCATATTGAAAGGGTTTCTTAATAGCAATTTTATAGATATGTAAGTAGATAATTTTATGGTCATTTAGCTTCTTAACAGCTAGCTATGACTTCCAGATAATGTCGCCAGGAAGAGGGAAAGCTGATCACGAATCCCTTGCAGTGCACCCCAGAGCTTTTGTGATGTCAATGCTATGAAAATCTCGCATTTAATCACAAGAATTGAAGAATGCTTTCTTAATCATGCCCCTTGGGCAATTATCTTATGGGCCTTTGTGAGTTCAAAGCCTTCTTTGGAGCTAGTTCCTTTCACGATTTTAGAAAAGGTTTGTCAGTAAGGTCAAGTGGTAGAAACGTTTTGTTTAAGTTATCCAATATCATATTACAAAAGCTAAAAGAACAACTTTCTGAGCTAATGAGACCCTATTATGAGTGTACTGAAGTCAATGCTAAGTGTTCATGCCATGAGTTACACCTACTGCTTGAAACCTTTCAAGACAAAAATAGTACAAAAATGTCTTTTTTTTAACGTACTGGGGAAAAAACATGTGTCCTTTACCGTATTAGGTTGCAAATATAATTATTGTGCAGTCATTAAGCCAGTTTTTAGCCCACCACAGAGCAGTATCCGAACCCCTCACAATGATTCATGCATTTGATTCTCATAATACCTCTCCAATGGAAGCATAGGCACTAAGTACTTCAGGGCTGGAGCGCCCATGGGAAAAAACTGCTGGGTGCTGCTGCTTACTCACAAAAAGTCCCCCCCCCCACATCATCTTCTTTTCTCCCCGGGACTCCCACCTCCTGGCAGGCCCTGTGGATCAGCACCCTCCACACTCCTCCCTGCTAAGATCAGCTGTTTTACGACATTTGGGAGGCTCTGCAGGTAGGGGGGGGAACAGCAAGAACATGGCATGCTAAGGGAAGGGGCCAGAACTGGGTGGGAACAGTTGAGGGGAGGGCGGAGTGAGGCTTGGATGAGGCAGGCAGGAACTTGTGGGAAGGAGTGGAGGGGGGCACCTCCTGGGTCAGAACTAGGGGTCAAGCACCCTTTCCCTGGGACTTTTGAAAGGCACAGGAGTCAGAGCAGAGGGCTAGGAGAGTGAGAGAAAAATGTGGGGGAAGGAAGAGGGCTGGGTTACCTTACCTGGCTGGTGAATGGGTCCCTGCCCCACTAGTCCTGTTTGCTGCCAAGGAAGCTGTGTGGGGGCACTGTGGCAGGCAAATGGGTGGAGGTGATGTGAGAACCCCCCTGGCCTGCTGTTCCCTTCCCCGCTTCTTCTCGCTGCCATCAGCAACAATCCACACCACAGACAGCAGAGGTGCTTCCTGGCATCCAGTAGGAGAGGGGACAGCAGGACAGGCATAGACACACCAGGAGCCTGGCTGGGAGCATGCACAGCTCCCTTGCAACTCGCCCCCAACCAGTCCCTTTCACACCTACCTGTCTCACCTGGCTGCCTGCTGCTTACTGTGGCACGTGGAGTCGCCAGCGCTAGCCTGGAGCAGGAGCCCCAAGAGCTGGTGGGAGCCTGGCTAGGAGAGCACAGCACCAGCCGCGCTGCACGCCTCCACCTGAAGTGGAGCGCCTCAGCCAGCTCTTGCAGGAGCAGCACACTGTGGTGCACTGCCTTACTTTCACCTCTGGAACCATCATCATCCATTTTGCCTATGGAACCATGTTGACAGAAGACCCAGATTTTTAAGAAGGTGTTTAGATGTTGCGGTGCTCAGTGCTGCAATGCCTGAGTGACTTACGCCTGCTTTTCCAGAGTAACTAGAGAACACTGGAGCCTAAGTCAGGTAGGCACTGCAACCCTGAGCAGTGCAACGGTGACTTGTCTGGAAAGATAGAGTGACTTGGCCAAGTACAGAGGATATTTACCAACTTCCAAAAGCATAAATGATGAACACAGTGGACTATCACTACAAATCAGTTCACAGCTGACGTGTGAGCCACTGAGCTACCTGTCTTGTTTTCCCAAGATTTACATTAAACATTTTCAGCTTCTATTATGCCAAATGACCTGTCTATACCTCACTGGCAGTCAAACATTTCCCCCCTGACTCTAAGACATTACGAATGTAAATGGAATCTCTGGTGAAATTTCATCTCAGCTACTACGGGAACTGAACTGGATTGCTTACATCGGTCATAGAAACCACGCAGCAAGTTTGAACCAACACCACAAAAAGTGTCTAGTGCTGCAGCTGAAAATTCCCCCCTCTCCTCAAAAGGAATAAGATACTAGAATAACTTAACAAAACAGTAATCAACATTGCAAGATGCCATCAAATACCAAAAAGAAAAAAAGAAAAAAAAAGGATTACCAGCTCTTTCTTAAATTGCCATTTCTTTGGGGACAGGAACTAGATAGCATCTAAGTACAGGGTGGCAGGGCACTGCTGGAATTAAAACAACCAACATAATCACTTCAGCACTGACACCAGAGGAAACAAAACCAAAATATATCAGCAGTACCTAGGTCATTATAGCCACTTGACACCCATTAATAGGTCACTTGTTCTGGTCACTTCTTTTTCCTTCCTGATGGATTGTAATGAAATCCCAGGTTAAAAGGGTGGCTTAGATCTGGTGGCCTAGCAGAAAAGGTCTCTCACACCTTAGCAGAGAGAATGTAACCTTACAGCGAAACAGAACACGGAGATTCAACTCCAGAAGGGAGAAACAAACCACTAGCATCCAGGAGTTCATGTATACATTAGTAATACAGGAGGAAACTTAAAGAACACATAGGTATTTAGATTTAGCCCCACCAAACTCAAAAACAAAACACAAATCCTCCAAAAAACCACACACGTTTCTTTCATGGGACAAATTTTGTGTAACAGAAGAGTAACTGCAATTTTTTTTAAAGAAAATACTCTACAAAAATTCTTGAGGGTGGGGGTGGGAGATAGGTCCTTGTCTCTCTATTGAATTCCAGGTATTTATAGCAAGTCACTACAATATCTGATCACCAGAGGTCACATAGTGCGAAATATACATGTAAGTACAGAGTACATTTGTTAAGGTCCAGTGTTCAGTTATAGGATTCCAAATGCTGAGCTAGATAGAACGTACAATGTAGGGACCCTTTTTTGCTGCTTTTGGCAAATACACCCAGGTATCAGGAAGGTGCAAGTCTTGCAATGTTTGTAAGCCCTACATCTCCTAGAAGTCTCTTCTCCGCTAGGGAGAGATTCTGGCTGAAAGCGGACACTGTTCAGCACTGCTTTCATGGAATGCTGCATCTGCTTCCATCTTTTGCCCCACTTGCACTAGCATAAAGGTAAGCATTGGGTTAGGGTTTCTGGAGATTCACAGCTTTTGGACAGACTGAAACTTTGACTTTGGCTTGCAAACCTAATCAGTTTACTTCCAAAATAAAACCTCTTTAAACACATTCAACTTTGCCATGTGTTTCATAGAAAGCACACGAGGCATTTTTACCCACTGCAGTTCACAATTAATATCCATCTGCCAGACTGCTAGTCACTTACAAGAAAAGAACTAAAAATAGAATTAGAATCCATCTTCACATAATTCATATTTTGTTTTTTTTAGTGTCTAATACCATTGCAAGGAATCTATTGCACTTGAGAGGCATTCCCACGAACAGTTTCCATAATTGTTAATGGGTGTTACAGCACTGCTTAAATCTCATGTGATGGGGAAAAATAGAGACGTCAGCACCAAATATCTTTGTAATTTAAGACGTCAATTCCATAGAGAAAAATATTTTGGAGCACATAGCTTCTATTTGTTTCCAGTAGTAGCTGTAGTGCACTTGAATCAGAGTAAGGCTTTGTCTATACTTAAAAGTCTAAAGTGCAGGTGTGGCAGGGCTTTAAATTGAAAGTGTAGCCGCGGCACAAGCGCTGGGAGAGAGCTCTTCCAGTGCTCTATGTAAACCACTACCAGCCACAAGGGGAATAGCAAAAAGTGCTGGCAGCACGGCTCCAAGCACTGTACCCTAGTTCACACCCGTGCCTTAAACCAGCTGTAACTTGCTGCACTCGGGGTGAGGGGAGGTGTGTTTTTTCACTCCTCCAAGTTAGAAAGTTACAGCACTGTAACATGCCAGACTTAGCCTGTGGGAAGCTACTCACCTCAGAGGGCAATGTTTTGTTCTAATGCGCTTTATGCTCATATCTTGGGAAAGGAACACAAAACATAGCCATGAAAAATGAAAAGTATAAGCCTCCCTCCCCCGAGTTTCAATTAATTTAGCATTTACATTTTCAAAATGTCTCTTATCACTTCACTTACACAAAGAGTTCTGGACAAACATCTCATTTTAAAAATGTTACCCTTTGTGTGATCCAAATACAGAGTAGTCTAAAGCATACCTTCTCCTCTACCACAATCTTGTTATCTTAATGGGTGATGGATAGAGTGTCATCCTGGCCATGTTGCATTAGGTGTCCTCCTTTACAGATTGCAAGAAAAGAAGTGCTGGGTATATATTATTCAAAACCTATTGTATCAGTGTGTGTTTCCTGAGCATTCACCACTGGCAAAGTAGACAGATTATTTTTCACTTTTAATTGTGTCGATATTTTATCTGCTCTGTTGAAAGTAGAGTATGGTACGTGAAACCACATGTACAGAGGAGCAAATAAAGCCTGGTATTAAAGCCAAGGAAGTCCACGTAACTAACACAATGACAAATAAACCCCACCCCAACTCTAGTTGCTATTTACTTTTGTAGTACTTGTCTATTACTATGTCAAACATGAAAGAGTTTAGTACAGGGCTAGGCTGCTTAAAGAACATCTGAACCGATTTAATAACCAGTGACATAAAGGACTTCAGAATGCCATCTGGATACAAAAGAAGCCATTGTGTATATGAAACCTTTGATAATGCTAAGCTGAACATGTTCTTACTCAATTCTTAGAGGAATTATAAGCCCATAAAATCCTATGGGATGGTTATCCTGATACAACACCAGTAAAACGTTAGATGAGTTCACACAATACTACAGAGTGTTCTCTCTTCACAAACAGATTATTTTCCTAAGTCATATGATTTAAAGCCACTGTTACACACACTTTTTGTCAGAGGAGGAGGATTACTTGGCCTGGAAGTTTTATTAACATGTTTTGCTACCCTACTCTATGTCTTGTCTCATTTACAGCAGCAAATAGCCCACAAGTTGAAAAACTGACAAGTGGCCCAAAGTGGTAAGCAACTGAGGCTATAGCTACACTGCACTTCTTTTTTGGAAAAAGGTACACAAATTGCATTCCGCAATTTGTGTACCTTTTTCCGATTGTTTTTTCGGAAGAGGCTTTTCTGAAATTTGGCCTGTCTACACAGGAAATGTTGGAAAAACCTCCTCTTTTGGAAGAGCCCTTCTTCCTCGTGAAACGAGGTTTATAGGGCTTCCGAAAGAGTGCGTCTGCTCTTCTGCAAAATAATGTCGGAAGAGCAACGCCTTCCCTGGATGTGGCGGAGTTTTTCTGGGATACCTCTGATATCCCGGAAAAAACTCCATAGTGTAGACATAGCCTGAGAAAGATTCATACTTCAGAAGTAGCCTGATCAGCTCATTTGAATTAATTGTAATTACCCACAAATATAGTCACTATGTATTTTAGTGGGTCTACAATTGCACCAAAGACTGGACTTTAAAATGAGCTTCTAAATCAAGTGTTTTCCTAGGATACTAAGTAAAAGGAAAAGAAAGATGGACTAGGACAGGCTTCTCTTCAGCCCAATTGATCAAACCATTTCCAGATTCAGATTGGCTGGTTTGTGTACAAGAAAAAAAATTGGATGCTGGACCTTATTAATGTGTGGCTCTTCCTTTACACTGGGTCATGGGTATACAACACCTATTTAAAGAACAATTCTGCTTCTTATCTGAATTCTCAATTGTATCTGTTCACTTTAATGACTAAAATAAGTTTTTACTCTTGTTAACCTTGCAGAATTGACCCCGCTAAGATAGGAAAGAGCTGGATTCTGTGATACCAGAATTCTGTATCAGAATTGTTACATTTCTGTTAACTACACCTGTGCAAACACATTCTGCTACATGGTAAGGGGCCAGAGAGTTAAACAGGTGAGTTGAATTTGTCCTGAAAAAAATTTGAGTACTTGTGATGTTGGGGGGGGGAAGAACAAACCCAGCTCGAGTCTCGCATTCCAGGTTGAGTTTGCAATGCTGGCAGTTAGGAGCAAGCAACCTCTTGTCATAAGCCATGCACATCTGATGATAAAAAAAGAGTTATTGATTAAAATGGAACTTGAGGCTGGCAGTTTTATCTAGTCATTTTTCAGCGTAAAACTGCACTTTAATATTGGACCATATTGCTGCCACATGAAACACGTCCCTGAGGTAGGTCTACTTATAGATTATAAGATACTAAGAAAAATGGTTATACACAAAACACGTATGTTTGGATGACCAGTCTGACACCATAAATAGTTAAAAGGTAGTACAATCATGGAAGGCTGAAATGAGGACAGTCATTTGCAAAGTATGAGAAGGTGTTCCTTTCCAAGATGCTTGCATCATCCACTTACCCCAGGGCTGGGCAATAAAATGGTGTCTCAGTCCACACCACTTCTAGCAGCTCCATGGCTGGGAACGGTGATCTGCAGCCAACGGGAGCTGCAATCACCCATACCTGTAGAGGCGCAGGTAAATATAGAGAGGGCACCCATCAGAGGCTGGTATCTGCCAACCCCCTGACTTGACCTTTGCAAAATGTAGATTTCTTTTTTTTTTAATGGCATGTTAAGGCAATTCAGGGCAGCCAGAATGTTAGATAATCTGCCTCACTTTGGTGGATAGGGCAAAAGCACAACTGGGACAAAATGGAAATGTGTGTAATATTTTTATTCCTATGGCATGTGCTTTAGTTTCCAGCTACACTTTGCATTGCTATCAAACAGGGCAAAAAGGGTTAACAATGCTTTTGCAAGCATGTGTCACCTCACTGTAAGGGTGAAATAAATAGAGTTGTTAAGAAACTAGTTGAAACTGACCCAGTTCAACAGGGAGTCCAGACAGACAATGCAAGCCAATGACACATGCATGAACACTCTCGGACAGGTAAAATGAGCAGAGGCTCCACCCCCCCATCTTGAGAATAAAGGACTGAGAGATGGGGGTCTAAGAGAGCTCTCACTTGGGAATTGACTAAGGAAGGAAATCAAAGAGACAGAGTGTCGTGAACAAGCCAGAAAACAGAGTTCACTGCAATGTGGGGAGACTAGAATGGACTCTTTGCTATCTAAGGACTTCCAGATGACTAGTAAATCCTACCTTATTTTGAAAGCACTTCTTGGAGTGTCACTGCAAATACTGGTGGAAGTGCTTTAGTCACTAAAGAGAATACAACTCTCTACCATGAGTTCATTTCCGTTGGACTCGAGAGGGCAGAACCTGCAATGCAGAGGCTCAGTAGCTCAGTCTAGGAGGCAGTGAAGTTCCGTGACGTACTTTGAAGGAAGAGTGGGACTCCTTAGGGCACCCTGGAGATTCCTCAAAAAAAACTGTACAAAAGCTAGGGTTTAGCACCAGTCCTCTGGATCAGTGACAGCAGAGCAACACCTCCTTTGCTCAGCACAGACACATCCACAACCATCTCAAAGCGAGGTATGATAGATAGACAATATATTTTGCCGAAGAAAGGCATAGGAGATACACTGGTTATGCATGCCCATGCAAAATAGTAGAATGTTTTCAAAGAATGCAGCATTTGCATGTATCTTCGGTAATACCCAGCCATCTGCAAGAACAATAGATGTCCACGTAGTTTTAATGTCAGACTGTGACAAAAAGTGGTTTGCCATTTTCCAGTGTAACTTTCAGTATAACTCTCTACCTTCCTTGTTATTTTACCTTGGCAATTTATGTAGAGAGTGGACTTGACTTTTCCTCTTGAGCTTAATGTCAATTGCTTTTTTAGATTTGTGTAAAAGGAAGTTACTCACCTTGTGAAGTAATGACAGTTCTTCAAGATGTGTGTCCCTGTGGGTGCTCCACTGTTGGTGTCAGGCGTGTCCCGGTGCCATAGATTGGAGTCTTTTCTAGCAGTATCTATTCGGGCTGCGCATGTGTGGGAGTGGCATGTGCCTTTCCCCCTTTGGTGTTCACACGCATGACCCAACTCCCCTCAGTTTCTTCATGTACGCCTTCTTGCGTGAGCGTCAAGCCGAAGAAGAGGGGAGGAGGGTGGGTCGTGAAGCTCCCACATGGAAACACATCTCAAAAAACCGTCATTGCTGCACAAGGTAACTTCCTTTTCTTCTTTGAGTGATGTCTCCATGGGTGCTCCACTGTTGGTTACTATGAAGCAGTATCCCACAAATGGTCGGTGGGCTTTAGCTAGATGTTACGTGCAGATGAAAGGACTGCGTCAGCTACTGCTGACCTTTTGTCTGTTCGTGTAGTTATTATGTAATGTCTCAAGAAAGTACGGTTAGAAGACCAGATAGCCACGTGGCAGGTATCTTCAAGCAAAACTCCCTTCAGGAAGGCTGTTGATGTTGCCATTGCTCGGGTAGAGTACGTCCGGAGGGGCATATGGAGAGATCTACCTTGAAGGGAGTAACATTGAAGGATGCAAGATGTTATCAATTTTGAGACATGTTGGGATGAAAGAGGCATGGGCATGCCTTTTGACACCTCTGTTCCGCTTCTGAGAACCAGAGAGAAACCACACTATCAAATGTAGTGTTTGCAGTTGCGGGTGGAGAAGGGTGCCTCTGTTCTGTGACAGGAGTTCTAGAGGGGTTGAGAAGTGGGTCGGGAGGCTGGAGAGACATCTGATAGAGATAGGGAAATCAGGTCTGCCTGGCACATGCTGGGGCTATGAGGATGACAGAGGAATTGTCTGACTATCTTTTGGAGAACCCTGGGAATGAGCGAGATGGGAGGAAAGGTGTAAAGTAAGTGGGTATTCCATGAGATAAGGAAGACGTCTCCCAGAGATCAGGAGATGCCCACTCTGGAACAATACTGGGGGCACTTGGTGTTCCAGCATATCACAAAGAGATCTATGGACTGCCAACCCCATCAGTGGAAGATATTGTGTAGGACCCGGATATGGATTTCCCACTCATGATCAATTGCAAACTGGCAGCTGAGCAGCTGTAGTCTTGATTCCAGGTAGGTGTGATGCTGATATTGTTCTGGATACACCAGTTCCACAGGCGCAGCGCTTCTGCACAGAAGGATCAAGAGCAAGTGCCCCGTGCTGGCTGATGTAAAACATTGTAGTTATATTGTCGGTGAGGATGCGTACCCTGGATATGTTGCAGAAAGTGTTTGAGGGCATTGCGCACAGCACAAAGCTCCAGGAGATTGATATGGAGGCTGGACTCATGGGTGGATCATTTGCCCTGAACGCAGTGATGTTGCAAGTGGGCGCCCCAGCCAAGGAGCGAAGCATCTGTGGTAATATGGTTGGATGGCTGTGCCGGATGGAATGGGACACCAACAAGGAGGTTCCATAGATCAGTTCATCATAAAGACAAAAGTACCCTCTGTGGAACCGCAACACATTTGCGCACCTGGTGTTGGACCGAGGCTAGCCAGTGTTAAAGGCACTGAAAGTGCAGGTGTGCATAACAGACAATGTATATCATACCAGCCATGTGGCCCATGAGATGAAGGCAGGTCAGTATTGAGAGCGTTAGATTCAACATCATGATTGATCTGTGCTGTGCAGCATCTACCACTAAAGAATTTGGTTATGGGTGAAGAAATAAAAAGTCTAATCCCTTGGAGTGGACAGAGTACTTTCTATCGGCCCTCTTGCTGGTTGGAGGGGGCTGTGGGCTGGTGTCTGTCAGATCTCATCTGCTGCTTCCATAATTGCTTCATTTATGAAAAGCACAATCTTCGATTGTGTGGCAGGTTGAAGATTCTTTAAATGCTTATGTTGTTTTTCTCACACGTCTGATAATACAACCTCCTGGCTAATAGCAACCCTTTTGAATAAGTCCTGAAATTGCTTCAGGTCATCAGTTGGTGAAGGGTCATCAGGAATGAATGCCTCATCTGGCGAGGAAGAGGATTTGTCAGTTGGTGATATGTCGGGTTGCTCGGTATAAGGGTCATCAATAATCTGACCCTCTTCTGTTTCTGGACCCTCCGTTGGGATAGGGGAAGCATGGAGATCAGAGGGAGGTATTGACCTCTGGGCCAGGGTTGATGGTGATGTCGACTGGTGCTGTGGGGGCGCCCAGTTAGGGTACGGGGACCATGGAGGTGGATAATGGAATGATAGGACCATTCAGGATGCCACAGAGGATGATGAGAATACAGTGTCTGATGTCTTTCATAGGATGTGTGGGCTCTAGGTAGAGAGGACTGATGAGATGAGAACACACTCCTGTGATCGTCGTCACAGTCACTATAATGGGAGAGTACTGGCGATTGTGGCTGATGAGGAGAGTCACAAACTGATAATGGAGATCAAGATCGAGGTCTCAAAGGAGGAATCACAGGGAGATCTGTGTCTCGGTTCCAGATCTGGCACCAGAGCATTATAGTCTTGTGTGTGAGCAGAAGAACAATGACGTCTCAAAGCATGGTGCTGGGGAATGCGGTGCCAGTGGCGATGGCACCGACTCTGGATGTGGACTGTGAGGTTAGAGCCTGGCAGATTTAGAGACCTGGCCTTCGTCGGCACCAAGGTCTTAATCGGTGCCAGCGGTGCCGTGGTCTCGTCAGGTTGTCTGGCATCTGAGTTCTTTGGTGCCGGAGAAGTTGGTGCCACACTCTGATCAGACCGGGATTTCAGGTCCATCACTGACACGGCACGGGGTGCCCGATGCCAGAGGCGCTCAGCTTGTCTCCCATGCTAACTCGTGGTGGAAGGGAGAGAGCTGGAGAAACCCTTCTTTTAGCCAAAGGCTTAGGTGAAGGAGTGCTTGGGGTCATCTTCTGACTGGTGGCAGTCTCATGCTGTTTACTGCCATCTTTGTCTGACTGAGGCTCAAGCACTTTGCCAAATAGTAACATGCGTAGCCTCAGCTCTCTGTCCTTGCGAGCTCTAGCTGTAATGCACACACTTCTGGGGGACATGTCCCTCTCCCAGGCAACGAATACAAGACCTGTGGCCATCTGAGGCAGGCATAGGGTCACCGCACTTTTCAAATTTTTTAAATCCGGAGGAGCCCAGCATTCTGCTCTTCATGTTCCTCTTTGTGTCTTTTTTCTTCTGGCACGGTGTTCAATGTGTTCAGTGGCTCTTATTTTCTGATTTCCTTTTCGATGACAATTGTTTTATCTTGTGTCTCTCATTTTCCTTTGTTCTTGGGGTTTTTTTTTAAACTAAAGATGGGTCTGAGGGCCGCGGCCAGCGAGGTTGGCAGTGCACTGTGCCTCAGAAACTGCGCCTCAACTATTTACAGCAATAAAAGTGAAGAATTTTTTTTATCTAACTACTACTAAGATAACAAGAACCAAACAACTTTTTACAAACTAATGAGAGTCAATTCCTATTTACAGAGATCTGAAGAGGAGGAGCGGTATCGAGCTCCGTCTGCGACTGAGAGTGGTAAAGAAGGAACTGAGGGTAGTCGGGCCACATGTGTAATCTCCAAAGACACAAAAAGAACGTGCTCCTCCCGTGCATATGTGGCCTGA
Source organism: Pelochelys cantorii (assembly GCA_032595735.1). Classification (NCBI taxonomy): domain Eukaryota; kingdom Metazoa; phylum Chordata; order Testudines; family Trionychidae; genus Pelochelys; species Pelochelys cantorii. Next base: position 190,510,826 of record CM064327.1, read on the forward strand.
CTAGATACCACTAGGAAAGACTCCGATCTGCGGTGCCGGGATGAGTTCAATATCAACAGGGGAGCACTGATGGGGACATCACGCGAAGAAGAACAATACTTGGTACTTAATCTTAACTTTTTATCGGTAGAACTCATAGCATTTCACAAACGTGAGTAAATATCCCCAGTGAGACATAGAAGATCACAGGTGATCCATGAAGGAAAGAAATTGTATAGGAGGCAAAGGACATTAGTCCAATGTACAAAGGACTGGAACATTTTGGTTAAATATATATTTTTAACCACAAGAAATTGTGCTCTCGTTTGCCCTGAAAGGGCTCTGGGATATATTAGGGACGTAACAGTGTAGTTGATTAACCGATAAGCACAAGCTCATTGGTTAATACTATAGACTACACATATTTCCCCCTTGCAAGTAATTTTTTTAGCAGGCTGGACAGCAGCCCAGCTCAGTCCTGGCTCAGGCAGGGTCCAGGACCTACCCCCACTGCGGCTCTGCGTTTAAAGTGTATTAGGAGCCAGGCGGGCAAGCAGCCCGGCTCAATTCTGGCTCATGTCAGGTCTGGGAGCTCAGCGCCCCCTCAGACAGGGGCTGCTGCCACCGCGTGTTGCAGCCTCTGTACCAGAGGTAGCAAAGTGGGGCGACAGGCAGCCGGTCTGTGTGGGAAGCTGTTTTTAAACTGGCTCACCTTACAGATCAGCCTGCTGCCCCATGCTGCTACCTCTGTATAGTCCCCCAGGGACTATAGAATAGTTGGTTAACCAATAAGAATTCATGAGGTTAATTGACTAGTCAGTTAACTGATATTTAATATCCCTACGCCACATCTTCAACTTGTGTTGGTTGGCAAAACTCCACTACAGCTATGGGAATTTAAACAAATTAAAGATCTGTCTGCCCTCTCAACTGAATGGACAGGTATCAAACTGTCACAAACAAGAAGGGTCTGAAAGTACATCCTGAAGGTAGGGGAGCTGGATTTTTACTCACACTCTGCATTTTGTAGAGATGAAACCTATTTAATATCAAATGCCAAATGAGAAAAATTCAATTAAGGTGTGAACTCACAGTACACATCCGCAACCTCAAAGAGTTCTCTACCAAAATCAGAAAAGGACGCACTTGATGCTCCTAACATTTCTAAACATGGGGAGAATTTTTTTTTTAATTCCTTGCTAGGTCTTCATTAAACATCAAAGAAAAGGGGGGGGAAAAGGAAAAGAAAAAAAGAAAAAGAACAACCGGTTTAAAAAATATTATTTGCAGATCACCTATAAATGACTTGCTGCGGTCATACAGCAAGTCAGTAAGAGATCTAGGAACAGAACCCAGCTTTACAGACTATGAGTTCAACATCCCAGCCAAAGGAGCTTACTTGTACGGTTGATGTGATGCCTTGGCTCTCCAAAGATGACTGAATTTAGCTTGGTTTGATGCAAATGGTATGCTCTGAAGTAGTCAAAACCCAGAATATGAATCATTTTTGCAATGAATTAGAAATAAACTTTTCTGTTTGCCAGCTGGCAAAATGACAACAACTGACAGGAGAGAATGTAAATGAATGGCATCACACAGGAAGTTTGGGGGTTCATTCCTGCCTTTCCTTGTTAAATATGGACTATAGTTGGTTGTCATATGTTTTATTAGCTATAGAACTATTCTTATTCCCCTGGCCCTCCCACACCAACTGAGATTTAAATAGAACTTCTGATCCTTTTAGTAAACTTGCCACAAAGTTTCCTGACAGAACAATCGTCACCTTACACCAATGTGGCTGGAATTTTCTGCTTCTGCTCTTCAATAATATCACCACAGATGAAGATGTCTGGGTGCATTTCCATCTGGCTTCCTCAATTTAAAAAATGGAAATGAAAAGTATACAATTAAAAAATTACAGTTAACTCCCTTTCAGTAATGTCTGTAAAAAGATTTTTGGCCTAGTAGGAAACTCCAGATGGGAAGTGTAATGAACATAATTTAATATGAGTAACAGGAGAGCACAGAAACACATTTTTCTAAGTTGGCATGTATAGGGTTGCTTCACACTGTTTAATGCAAAACACAGGAATGAAATATTGCAAGTTTTTTTGCACAATTTAATGCCCTCTAACCTAATTTGGGTAGGACCAGACCTATAACCCACTAAAACTATAAACTGTCACTATCTGAGATGGCAATACAACTGGCTAACACTTACCAATAGGCCATACTCTGTTAGCTACAGATCTTTTTTCCCTCCCTTTCACTGCCTCAGGATTTATACCACCAATTAAGACAATAATGAGTGCTCCAGGTTGACCTCCCAGGAGCAAGAATTAATTAAGCACAGTATTTCTTAGTAAAGAATGACAGTTTCCCAAACCATTTATGTAGCTGCTCTCTTTTCTGATATTATTGCTTCTCCATGCAAGATTGCCAGTTGCTAGTGCCAAAATGCATCACAGTTCTTCATGTTTTCCAGTACGTTCAGCAGCACAGTATTGTGCTTGCTTGCTTGCTTGTGCTCCCTTGCCCCCTTATGTATTTCACATTCCATGCACATTTGTGACAAGCTTACTAGAAATACAAAATAACTGATGGACGTAATATAGGGGTTTTTTAGTGCCCATAATACAACTACAGAAGAAAAGCAAAATGAACAGGAGCTCCCATAACAAATTATTCTCTAACCCGGAAAACAGATTAAGTATAATAATGCAATGTTGGGCAGACCCCCAGTTTGCCTAGGCCAAGGAATGCAAATAAGGACGTTTAACTGCAATAGTATTTATAAAACCGTTTTTACAAGATTATTGCTACCCATCTTTTCAAGTAATATCTCCACAGCAGTAATGGAGAAAGGAAAAAGAATAAGCTGAAACAAGAACTTGAGTATGGGGGTTGGGAGGGGGATATATCCACCTGCCTCTGAAAGAGGTTCTATTTAGTTTAGTGCAGTATTTCTCAACCTTTTTTTAAAAAGTACCCCTTTTAAAAAATTATAAGTACCCCCAGTATCTACAGTTTTCAGACACACAAAATTTTTTTCTACCATTGCAACACATTTGTTTAAACAACTTAATCGTAGCCAGGCAGGCGATGAATTTTTTGGGTGTAAAAAAAGTACAAAAATAATAAAATGCTGTAAGATTTTAAAGAAAAAATTCAGTTTTTGCCAAATTTTGTCAAATTGTGTTGACTTTCCCCCTAGATTTCTCTCGAGTACCCCTAAGGGTACTTGTACCACTGGTTGAGAAACACTGCTTTAGTGTATTTAACACTCAAGATTTAGGATGACTTTTTGGGCAGCTGGTTTTTTTTGGTAAACAACACAAGCTTCCCCAAGGAACTTTATAGCCTTGCAAACTGCTAACATACTATGTGGCATTAAATATTTATAATGTAGTTGAAATAATAAAGCCAATTAGAATGCCAATTAGAATGCAAATAATTACATATACCTATAAGTAGATGGAAGTTGCAGTTTCAATAAGGACAGCACAGTTATCGCCACCCCAGATTTCAATACTAATAAACAGTTAGCTCTACATTAAGCTTTCTCTCTAAAGTCCTGACTGCCCTAGGGTTCTTTCCTTGGAACCCCTCCATCCCAGACTTCACCTCCCTCTCTAGAGGGTTGTTCCACCTCCTCTGTATTCAGGGTGTTGTTTAATGAGTGACACCTGCCCCAGTGAGTCAGCAAAGAATATTGCAAGGTTCCAACACCTGCTAACAGAATGGGTAACAACAGGATCCTGCCACCCTCTGTCAAAGCCCATCACACACTTAGAAACAATCGGCATTTCATAAACATGCTTCACTCTCTATCCAGCATAAGAGCTCCTAGTCCGGCTAATGATGAGTGGATATTTTAAAGAGCTTCCAATCAGCCAGTGACTAGACACACAAATTCACTGGGTTTTTTTCAGAGGAATTTGGTGACATACCAACAACATAAGCCTCTGTTCACTTTCAGATTCATGACTCCCAAGAAGCTTTCTAGCTCTTTTCATTTGTTCCTCACAGTTTTGGTGTCTCCAAACAAATATGTTCCATTAGTATGAGAGTTGCCAACTTTCTAATTGCACAAAACCAAACACCCTGGCCTCATCCCTTCCCCAAGGCTCTACCCATGTCCTGCCACTTCTCCGAGGCCCTGCCTCTACACACGCCCTATCCCCTTTCCTGCCGTCACTCACTCTCCCTTCCCCTCACTCACTTCTACTGAGCTGGGGCAGGAGGCTGGGGTGTGGGAGGGAGTTAGGGCTCCATCTGGGGGTGCAGGTGTCAGGGTGGAGCCACAAAAGAGGGATTATAGGCATGTGAGGTGGATGAGGGGAGATGGAGGTATGGGTTCTAGAGTGCCCCTAGGGATGAGGGGTTTGGAGCGCAGGAAGGGGTTCCAGGCTGGGGCAGAGGGGTTCAGGGATGGGAGGGGACTGGGGACAGGGGTTGGGGCACAGGCTTTGGGAGAGAGTTAGGGTGTGGGAGGGGGGTTCCAACCTGGGGCATGGCGTTAGGGTGTGAGTGAGGGTTCAAGCTCCAGCAGAGTGGCACCTACCTCAGATGGCTTCTGGTTGTCAGCACACCGGGGCTAAGGCAGACTCCCTGCTCGCCATGACTCAGCACGGGTCCCACAAGCCACCGACATGTCTGGCTCCTAAGCGCAGGGGCAGCCAGGACACTTAGTGCACTACCACTGTGATGTCTGGCCAGTGGGAGTTGTGAAGCCAATGCCCAGGGCATGGGCATTGTGCAGAGCTTCACTGGGCAACCTTGCACCTGGGGCCGCAGAGTCATACATGCCAGCCACTTCTGGAAGCTGCACAGAAACAGGGCAAGGAGCCTGCCTTAGCCCTGTTGCACTGCTGACTACGGATGTGAAAAGTTAACTAGAAAGCATCACCCTTTCGGTTGAGCAGTGTGGGCTGTAGAAGCTGGGAATGGGAGATGGGGATGGATCACTTGATGATTACCTGTTGTGTTCATTCCCTCTGTAGCACCTGGCATTGGACACTGTCAGAAGACAGGATACTGGGCTAGACGGACCTTTGGTCTGACCCAGTACGTCTGCTCTTCTGTTCTTATATAATGAACAAAGGAGACGCAATGGGTCTGACTCTCTTTGATCCAAGGGCTGGATTATTTTAGAAGTGCTACAACCCTGTGTTTACAAGAGATGGTGCAGGGGGCCAGTCTCCATTTAACAACACTGTGTCTCTGTAAATTTCCCTACTGAAGGCTTGAAATGAAAACATGTACATACTAAACAGCAACATATTCAAGCAGTCATTTTCTGTATTGCCTTTGTTTATATTCCAGATAATACGATGGCAGCTGAGACTGGCGGGGAAGTTCCTGGCATTCCACCCTAGGACTAGTTGGGCCTCAGTGCTGGAATGCGTTCCCTTAGAGGTTTATCCGCGTCTCATTCAAGTGGCACAATGGAATAAAACAGATGCAACTTGCAAAGCAAGTCATGGGACTGAAGCTATACCAAATTCATATGTCCTGTATTGTGCCACTTGAATGAGACGCGGATAAACCTCTAAGGGAACGCATTCCAGCACTGAGGCTCAACTAGTCCTAAGGTGGAATGGGACGAAATAGCAATATATTCAGGGAGAAGTTACAGGACTCAGCATCCAGAGACTTGGACTGTGCTACAAGTTTTGCAGCAGACTGCACATGCATGCACACACACACGCAGACATAACCGTGCACCACTGAGCCTCTGAATTAGGATACAGTCTTTAATATCATGATCATATGCTATATCTCAAACAATAAAACAGATTAAGCACGTGGTTTCTGTACTCTTGTAAAAAAAGGCATTTTAAAGTGAGCAGCAAGCTTCCCCAGAGCTCTTCTTTTACTGCATTTCTTGTTTAAAAGTGACTTATAGTAGGGTCTGTATGTGCTGCTCTCTGTGGCTAGGTCTACACTACAGAGTTTTTGTGCAAAAACTCGCAGAGTGTCCACACCTCAAGTGCGTTTTTGCGCAAGTAAAAGGAAAGAACAGAGGGTTTTTTCCAGCGTAGGTATTCCTCCTTCTACGAGGAATAACTCATTTTTGCGCAAGAGCTCTTGCACAAAAAGGTGTGTGTGGATGGAGAATGGGGGGTTTTGAGCAAAAAGAGGCAATCGAAAAAAGCACAGGTGCCCTGGTGGCCATTTTGTAAATAGCAATCAGAGTTTCCTTTCCAGAGAGCGTCCATGAAGTCTGGATGCTCTCTTGCGCAAAAGCGCATCGCTTTTTCAATGCACTTTTGCAGCGTGGACACACTTTTGCACAGGAAGTTTTTGCGGAAGATCTCTTCCACAAAAAGCTTCTTGCGCAAGAAGCCGGTAGCGTAGACATAGCCTGTGTGTTATGCGGGCCACATTCACACAATACTACCTGTAGGGCACTGAGGATGTCACACGGGTCACAGCTGAAAGTAGTCCACAGGCCAAGCACTACTGGCTTAGAATAAACAGAAGACCATAACGCGTGGCACAGAATATTTTGCACTGAACTGTGACTTAGAAGCCTGGATCCTATGAGGATATAGGGTTGTGTTTTATTTGAGAAACAGTAAGTTATCATGGAACCAAAGATTAGGCAAACATGAGAGGGAGAAACAAACCTGTAGGTTAAATCTTTGACATTTCCTAAGTTCTGAGTGGATATCCATCCAACTGTACTTTCTCCTAATGTTTTAAGATTATAAATAGCAACCTTTATAGAACAAAGAGTGAAAGAATCCAATATTAAAATCAACTCACATACCAACTCTCCTAAAATTAGGAACCACTGACTTTTTGCTACAATGCAAGACTGATGTTTCACCAGCTGTTTAGAATAAACACACCACACATGGGAGGGCCCACACCAGAAATGAGATGGCACTCCTATTGCATAAGCAGCAAAACAAAACACCCCTTTAGAAAATCTCCTCAAAAGAACATTTCATTTGGGATTAGAAAGAGCTTCTGTTCCCATCAGCCATTCAATCTATGGGCACCAAGAACAGCACAAGGTCACATTCTTGGGCAATTCAGAATATTTCTGCACACTAGGGAGTGGACACTGTTCACAAAATAGAGAGAAGGTAATAAGTCACAAATTACCAATGAGAACAGGAGCAAGGGATGGGTGTATTTTTCAAAATACATATAATTAAATAATAAATAGCATCTGTATAAGCCTAACACATACGTTAGCAGAATTAGGCAACACATAATTCTATATATTTGTGCATTTAGAAGACCCTCAATAATTCATCTGATTACTCGAATGTCAAAAATGTTCCAATCAGACAATCACTAAGCACATTTAAGCCATGATTCAAAAATACAATAACGGTGCAGTGGACCACTCTTCCCAGCCATCTCATTGACATCCATCCTCAGAACTCACCCAGAACATAACTTGTCTCCCTATAAAGTGCCCTTCATATGCACTCGACAGTATGCCCTCCCAGATCATCAGATCGAAGCCCATACATTTATTGGCTGAATATTCTTCATTGTGAACTATTTTCTATTCAGTTTTGAGTTATATCATTTTAACTTTAAAACTGTCTGAGATGTAATTCATTATTTATTTTCATATGATTCTACATGTTGTTGCCTACACAGCACATAGAAAAGTGAGGTACAAACACAGCCATTGCATAGGATAGCATTAAAATAAACCGAAGCTAGCTTTGTAACATGTTCTCAACAAACTCATCATTCACACTAAACCACCTTCAAAAACCAAAAATGCATCTCATTGAGATTACTGAGTTCAAGCAAGTCCCTCATTTCCTTACTCACTGAGATATCTTGCATCATATTAAAGAGACTGAAAAACTGCATTTTTGTCCATTGTGCCACAGCTTTGGAATTATGCACAGGAATTTATTTACATTTAGCTCAAATGACCATTCTGGCTAGCAGCTATAATTAAAAGGCCATACACTGCCCTTGAGCTGCGCCACAACTCCCTGTTGACTTCAGTGGGAGTTGAGTGGGTGGAACAAAAGCAGTGTGTATTCCACAGTGAGGAGAGGTAACACAATCCTAGTCTGAATGTAACACACTGGAACTCATATTAAGTAAAAAATAACAAATTAATTCAAAATGGCCTGGAATCAACTACATAAAAATTGTGTTAAAAGAAGTCTTGGAAGGAAATGTATAATGGACTGAATTACAGTTTACTTGCTTCTGACATCCATATGTCTTCACAGACTATACTCACACACAAACATATTATTTACATACTTCCCCCTCTCTTGAAGTTGATGCAAATTATGCATACTCTACTGATCTGGAGTGAGCTTCAGTTCTCTCATTCATCTGTAAACAAACCACAGTAGTTACTGACAGGTGACAGATGAGCAGAAGAGGCCAAATATAGATCTCAGTGACAAGCACAGCACAGAGCAAAGATTGCTGAAAATTGTTGAATACAGATCCCGGTGTAAGGAAAAATAACTTTATAAGGAGCTCTGAAATGTGACATTTCGTCTTTTACAGCACTGTATATTTTCACAAGTATAACAATAAGCAGGCCCTATGGGAGATGCAGAATGGATGGTTTGAGACTGACAATAATGATTAGCTAATAATATTTAGCTCTTGGATAGCTCTTATAGATTTGCAATGGGCTACAGACCCCAATACAACTTAAAAAACAACGAATGGTCCCACTTCTTCAGATGAATGGCCCAAGGTTGCCAGTCCAAGGTTGCTCCATTCATCTGAAGAAGTGGTTTGTGCCCACGACAGCTCATGATACCATCTACGTTTTTGTTAGTCTCTAAAGTGCTGCAGGACCATTAGTTGGTTTTTAAACTTTTTTCAGTTACAGACTAACATGGCCACTACCCCTCTGCGACTTTTAAAGATCCTGATAGGTCAGCAAAGACTAAGGACCTGATCCTGTCTTCCTTACTCAGGCAAACCTCCCTCTGACTTCACTGGGAGTTTGTCCACTATGGAGTGCAGAATTCGGTCCAAAAAGTAATCTGAGAACTCTTCGGTGCTAGCTTGTGTAAAATGAGCTGGTGGCCTCCAATTCCAGTTCCTAATGGCCAGTAGAGCCTAATGCCGACAAGTAATTGGAATAGTATTGTCATGTGGGGTAACTGGGGATTGTCTATATACAGTGAAACCTTTGCTAACTGGCACTCTGTTAACCAGAAAACTTTGTTAACCGGCATTGCCCCCAGCCACAATACTGTCACATCTTCAGGTGCACAGGCCTGGCTTGGTTTACCATGATTGGCTAAACAATTTTTTATTTAAGAAGTACTAATCGTCTTTAACTCAAGATAGAAATGTGAGACCAACTGCCTCACATTACAAAACTACCAATATTACAAACTTGAATTTTACTATTATTGTCCATTGTTTTTTCCTAGGTTGATTGGACCCTCAGATAACTGGAATTTTTAGATAACCGGATGCCCTAATCCCCGAGTGTGCTGGATAACACAGGTTTTACTGTATTTTATATAGCACTACGGGCACTCCCAGAAACAAATGATTATAATTAATAATAAATAACCACCCCCCTGGTTAGAGAGCTCTTTTAGTGCAGGCTGAGGCAAACCGGCAAGACAAAGTAGAGAAGTGGCATTGCTGCTGCATGTGCTGTATTGCTCTGCAGAGAGAATGGCATTCTTTGAGGTCTGTCTATTGTCAAGATATGTATACAGATGTAGCTACACTACTGCAAACTGCTAGTGAAGCTGAGCTGCACATCTGTAAACCAAGACTTGTTCCAGTGCTCTTTACCCCTCAGTACCTTATGATAATACTCCATAGCTTCCTAGGTGTGGGAACTCCCTGCTGCCACCTCACACACCAGATTTTCAACTGCCAGCCCTGCGTGCCAAGGGGGTTTGCTGCTGCCCTGCATGCCAGGTGCTCTGTTGCCAGCCCCACATGCTGAGATTCCAGTTAGAGTCCTGCGCATAGGGCAGCAGCTGAGAATCCAGTGTCAGGGGTCCAGGCTGTTCGATCTGCAGGCTGGGGCTTTGCTCTCGGCCTCAGCTGGGGATGGGGTTGCACAGGGGTAAGAGGGCTCAGCACCCCCGCTTTTAAAAATGTTCCCATGTCACTGCATAGCAATGGAAAATAAAATTCACATTCAGCTGTATGACATTTTAATTTTTACTTTTACTGCCCTTTGTGTTTGTAAATGATGTTTTCATAGACAAACACAATTCATGATAATACTGAACGATAATATATGATCATACAGAACCTCTATATTTCAGGATGCTTCTTTAATTTTCATTTGTTTATTTGCTTTTAATGCAGAAATTTTATTTGAAAATATTCCCTCCATCCTTCAAAAACAGCAAAAAACAAAAACAAAAAACCCCCCTATCTAATACTTGGAGAATTTGCAGAAATCAACCTGCTACCTTTTAAAAAGATTACCATGTTCCATTTTCTATTACTTTAAAGTCTAAAACTTCAAGGAATCATAGCATAAAAATTATGATTTCTTTGGCTGCTAGATGCAGTAAATACTACACTGTTCACAAACCAGTTTACACCGCCAGTTTGGTGGTACTACATTTGTATAACTTGAAAGCCATTCAACATTTTTCTGCTTGTGCCATTGTTCTAAGTTATTTGGAGAAAATATTTCTGCACTACGAAAAGCCCAGTTTAAGACAACCTTACCTTATGAATATATAGAAATGTCAGCTGAAATGTAATTCTCAATTTTCCCTAAAACAATTAGAAGATGGTTATGTGATTTGGCTGAATCTAGGAGCTAGCATTATCTGGGAGATTTTTCCATCACTGTGTGTGTGATTGACACCATGTATTTGTGCTGTTTGCACTATCACAGTAATACAACTGGAGTCAAATACAGCTTGATCAGCCAACCTTAGGTATGTTTTCTTTTATGCAGATAGAAGCGTTTCCACCTACACACGCAACATTCCCTCTTACGTAGAGATAATTCAAATGAGTTGCTGCAGTTGATTATTTTAAAGTTCAATAAAAACATATTCAACTTTGAGGGTGTTTTTAAAAATCATTTAAGGTGAATTGCTTGGAGACACACATTTCAAAGCCAAATCAATATGCCATATTTGCTCATGTGTTTTCTAAAGGGGTTTTTTCTTTTGTTTGTTTTCCCAGGAATAGTTGTGACATGGTTGGAGAGAAGCTAATGGCAGATTCACATAATACACACAAAAGCCATTCACCCTTGTACACTAATCTTGCAATGTAAAAGGGGCCTTAAGCAGGTGCAAAGGACCGAGCATTACAGCTGGAGTTGGACAGTGGAGGATTACTGTCATCACCTATATCCACCACTTTGAGGCCACTTTCCACTGACAGAACCAATTAAAGGATCTCTAGTGTAAACAAGAATCTGGGCCAATTCGATTTAAAAGGAAAAGAGAATAGTCACTTACTAAAAAAAGGCCTCTGTCATAAAGGACATTGCCCTACAAAAGGGAATACTCTATTAGACAGCATAATGAATTTGTATGCACTACAGGAGGATTAAGAACTGCTACTTAGGAAGAAATTAGAGGACTGCAGATCCAGAGACTTGGACTGTGCTATAACTTTGGGGCAGGCTACCCTCAAAAACAGACTATTGCACCCCTCAGCATATGTATTAGGTTATTTTTCTATTTAGGTTTTTTTTTTATTTAGCTGGGGCTCCTCATGAATCAGCAACTTGGAGCAAAGCAAGAACTGTTTAATTTTCTCCATATTTCTTTTTCTTTCTTTTTCTCCTGGTCCCGTGGATATTTCTTGTCTTTATGGCCCTCTGAAATTGCGGTCTTGCTTCATTGGTATATATTTATGCCTGTTTGCTGCAATCTGAAAGTCTGACCTCTTTGCAATAAAACTACTCTTTTGGATATACAGAGGAAGCAAAACAAGTGAGCATAATATTTCCATAGCCAAAGTTCACTGGAATTTATTGATATATCTACTTTTTAATTTGCTGATCCCTACAATGTATGATGTTTTATATAAAAATACTAACAATAAGGAAGATACTTTTCTTTTGAGATAAGAGCTGACTTGGGAGATACTCAGAGAAACAGATTTATTTACATTTTATTCATGAACATAAACAATAGATAGACAGGCACTGTCATGTTACAAACAAATTTGCTGGCATGTAGTACAAAAATACGACTCCTTTATACACTTTCCAGTCTACTCTTTTTCTCCCCCTTAAATTGCTCTCAGCAACTTTTGCTACCCACCAAACTTGTGCCAGAAATCCTCGCAGTGTATTGCCAGCAAAGGAATGTCGCCTTTTAAATGCTTAGAACAAGGGACAAGGCTCTAACAGACAGCAGAATCTGCCAGAGCACCAGTTTCTCCTCTTCATCCACACAATGTTGACATTGTTTGGGAAAGCAGCTCAATCCCCCTTTTCTGCAGATCTTGCTACAATGAAGAGTGAAGTCAGTACCAAAGAGAGAAGCTTTCAGTAAGAGCCTTAGAATAACTTGCCCCAGCTGGGTGGATCACACTTGCTCATTTTGCAAGGAATTTCTTAGCGTACTTTCTAGCAACACTCTGAGACTAGTGCAAATTTCTTTTAATAATATCCTGTAATTTGAAGGTCATGAAATACATCAGTAATTTCCAAAGGATACATCAGAAATACCGTGCAGTTTACCTAAACGATAACTTAAACATGGAACATGAATGCTGCACATATAACGATGTGGTTCTGTGTTTGTGTTATTTTATACATAAAAAAATTAGATCTGAAATTTGCTTTTCAGTTCACTTGAGGATCTAATATAAGAAGAGATAGACAAGACATCGTGCATATATCTCAGTTCTGTCTCTTGCAGTGGACTACCTAGAAATAAGAGTCAAGAGTTTGGGTACCAAACCTGAAACAACTGATAGAGGCCTGCTTTTCAGAAAAGTGCTCAGAAAACCTTCTGAAAACCAACTGAGTCTCAAGCAGAGAACTGAAAAATGTGAGGCATTCCAAATCACTGCTATTTAGGAAAATCTTGGGCAAACACTGGGCATATTAATGCACTGGGCTTTGAAAAAAGGGGGGATTTATTATTATTTATAATATGCTTACATCTGGGTGGAGAACCTATAGCCCCTGGGCTCAGTTGTTACTCAATTTGTAGGCAGGAGCTACGAACGCTGGCTCACCCCACTCTGAGGGGAAGCTCAGAGATTCTGCACACACACACCCCAGGGCTGGAGGTGCAAGCATTGGCTTGCCCCACTGCGGGTGGGAAGCCCCCCAAGCCTTGGCATGTGCTGTGGCCTGCAATTCCTTTTTCTTGTGAGTCAATGGCCTATGACAGAAAAAAGGTTCCCCAACCCTGGTTTACATGATATTTTATGAGCAGAGATTATGACTCACTCCATAGCCTAAAGAGCTTAAAATTTACAGACCAACCATTCAAGGGAGGGAAGATGTGGGGATTAGGGAGGAGAAGAAAGGATTGCTTGAAAAGGCTGGATAAAAAGGGATGAAGAGAGAAAGCTCCATAGAGGAAGATCACAGATTATTTCCTGTCTTAGAAAGCAGCATGATGAAAGTTGAATCTGAAGGGGAGAGAGAGGGTCCAGGGAGGGAGAGAAATAGAAGACAGAGCAAGAGGGGAAGTTAATCAAGATGAAAGATGAGTGGTATATTGACAAGGAAGACGAGGGTTGAAGGTGGAGTCTGGTGAAGAAATAACAGTACTTAGTGAGAAACAATATGGTAAAGAGTCAAATGTGACACCATGGTAGCCAGCCTGGGAAAAAGAAAAGAGAGTGGAGTTGGTTGTGGAGATCAAAAAAGGAACAGGGACTAAGAAGCCAGTTTTCAAGAGACTAAGTCTGAGCTGGCAGATAGACTAGTAAGAAGCATTAAAACAAGGACAGAAGGGGAGGAGAGGTGAATTTGGGAACCATTCCTAGGAAGACGGTAATTGAAACCATGGGAGGAGATAAGATTATCTAGAAATGAGGGAAGAGGAGAGCACCAAGACTGGAACTTTGGGTGACAACGGATGGGAGAGGCAGAGACATGAGGAGCCATTTAAGTAGACCCTGAACAAGCAGCCAGAAAGATAGGAGGAAAATGGCAAAGTGATCAACAGTGTGAAAGGCAGTAAATAAATCAATTTCTCATAGACCAAAAATGACCCCATGTTGGTAAAAGATCATAAATGACCTTTGTGGTGGCAGCAACAATGGAGTAGAGAGTGAAGAGCCAAATAAGAGGAGAACAAGGGGAAAACAAGAAGAAAGGAAGTCAAAGGAGCATTAACAGCATGCTCTATTATTTTGGAGACAAAAATCATAGGGAAGAAAGGGGATAGAAACATGGTTAGACAGGCATGCGGAAACTTGGGGAATGTTTTAACAAGATGGGGAAACAGGAATATCTTGTGCTTGAAGGCAGAGGGAAATGAGCCAGAGGAGAAAGAAAGGACAAAGATAAGAGCAAGGAAGGCAGGGATGGTAGGAGGTGATAAGGCATAAGATGAAGAGAAGAAATTGAAGGGGAGCAGCAGAGAGGAGAAGAGACTCAGCCAGAAACAAGTGAACGAGAGGAAGCTGGGCATAGGGTTGAAGGAAAATGGGGAAGGAAAAGGAGAGTTCCTACTGGATTAGGATGCTTTTTTTATTTTGCAAAGAAGCTGGCTATCTCCTGAGTGAAGGAGGATGCAGAGGACAATGAGGTTATAGGAAGCGTTTATAGAGTGAAATGAAGGTGGAGAAGAACTGGCTGTAACTAGCAGCCTAAAAGTGCTTAGAATGAGAAAGTAAAGCAGATGAGTCAGAAAGGAGGGAATAGGCAGATTTTTCTAGACATGCCCAGATGTCCTAGAGCAGGAATGGAAGGAGTGAATGCAAGGGGTGAGCACAGGTTCAGGAATGGAAGAATGGACAGAACACTACAAAAGGGGAGTGAAGAGGAGAAGGAAAAATGTTTGGAAACAGGAAAGATTTCTTCTCAGTCTAGAAGTCTCAAAGGATGGCAGTAAGGTTCTAGGAACTTTTGACTATATCAGTACTCTGCCTTTACAAAGTGACTGCCTGTTGTCAAAGTAAGGGGATATTTTTGTGTTGACCAAAAAGCTTATCGGGCAATCTCTAATCATTGAACACTGCGCACATCATTAGTTCTCCAACCCCAAGTACTGACAGCTGCAAACTACATCAGAATCTTGCTAATTCTGAGACAAGCATTATTGTCTCTCTCTATATATTTTAGAATTACTTTTTACAGCTGCTATCCATATGGTACCTAAGTGCAGAATTACCAGTTTTGCAAATGAGCATGTAAAAAAATGCATTACAAAACAGACTTTGTCATTTATTTTGACAAGTGTGGTTTTATTTTAATTATGTATGATAATGCTTTGGAGTATTCCAGTAAAAGCCATACAGTATTGTGACAGAATATACCTCTCTGATCACACTCTCCACACGATTGTAATATTTTTTGTACAAGGCACGTGTTTAAAATCTTCATAATTTGATGATCAATAATATGGCAAAAAGCACATAGCAGCATCATATGCAAAGTTATAAGTGTACATTGAAATTAGTAGTTTTTTCTGAGAAGTCTAGAGAGTGGCCAAACCAGTTCCTTCAGAAGATGACACCTCAGGCAGGTATAAGCAAGGCTGATAGGACATTACCTGCAGCTAAGTGGATGTTCTTTGGCAGGAAAGGGGGTGGAGAGGAAATAATCTACACCTTGGCAGAGAAACAGTATGGGGTTCTCTTCACGCAGGCTAAGTCTACACCGGCACTTTACAGTGCTGTAACTTTCTGGCTCAGGAATGTGAAAAAAACCACACACACACACACACACGTACACACGCACACACACACACACACACCTGAGTGCAGAAAGTCACAAGTGCTGTAAAGCACCAGTGTAAAACAGGCTACAATACTGGGAGTCATGCTCCCAGTGCTGTTGGTTACTCTCCTTGTGTAGGTGGTTTACATAGAGCACTGGGAGATCTCTCTCCCAGTGCTAGTGCCTTGGCCACACTTTCAGTTTAAAGTGAAGTTGAAAATGTAGACAAAGCCCCAGAGTGCCTGTCGCCATGCTTCCAGCTGGAAATGCTTCTCAAACTGGGGTCAGGACTATAATTGAAGGGGCAGAAACCCCAAGGCTCCCCTCTTCCTCTCTCCTTACCCATTGCATTCACTGCACTGGAAGAGATAAAGGGGGCAACTATTGGACTTTGAGTCCTGACCGAAAAAGTCTGCTCAGTAAGACTGCTTAAAATTATGATGTGAGGAAACTTTGCTTTGAATCTAATGTGGTTTGTTAGGTGAGACCCTAATTGTTTTACCTTCATTTCTCTGGTATCCTGTTCTGACATTTCATCTCATACTTGTACTCATTTAAAATCTTTCTTTACATTTAATAAACTTGTTTTACTGCTTTATCTAATCCAGTGTATTTAAACTGAAGTGGCTTAGTACCTCCATGCGGGGTAGCAAGTTATGTGCATATTATTCCCTTAAAGGAATAACCAACTCAGTACACGTGTAGTGTCCAGGAGAGGGTTGAGCAGTACAAGTTTCTTGGGTAGAAATCTGGGACTGGGAATGTGTTATGGACACTCTGTGGTAATCTTTAAGGCTGATAATAGCCAAGGTGTGGCTGGCTGGCTGTAGCATACATGCCGTACATGCACACAGAGCTGGGAGAAAATAATATGCTGGAGGGTGTTTGGGTGAAGTTCAGGTTATAGGCAATAGCTGAAAAACCTTGTAAAGACAGGTTACAGGGCAGGAGTGACACAGCGACTTACTGGTCTAGATTGTACATCGTAAGTACACCTTATTTTCAAAAATAATGAAGCCTTAGAAACATGCAACCTCTCACTTGCATTCTGCCATTATATTCTTGCTGAAAAAGGGAGAGGCTACCATCATTTTTGTGTGCACCTCAGGAAGAGCTGATTTGCAATTAAGTGAAGTTTTTACTGTACTTTTTCAAAGAGAAAGGGAAATTTCAGCAGCAGTACAACAACCATAGCACTGCAGTACTTGAGAAAATGGCCAGGGAACACAAGCAAAAAATCAACGCTGGAGGGAGAATTTAAAACACTGATGATCTTATATGCTAACTTTCAAATACCCATTCATGGTACATTTATGGAGCAAAAATAGCAGGTTGAGATCCTGCAACTTCTTTCCCAAAGGAGTGAAAGCAACACTGAAATCATAACCACGGCAGTGCAAACAGCAGTAGGGAGAGGGCCTATGTGGGGGTGGCAAATCCACTGCAAGCTAGAAGATGTAGGACCGGGGCCTAAATGTGGAGGGGCCTGTCTACACTACACGGAAGATCAACGCTGCCGCAATCGTATTAGCAGGCCGAGTGAAGACACACTCATTTGAACTGAGAGTGTGCTCCTGTCGGTGCTCGTAGCCCTGCTCCTCACAAGGAGTAAGGGAAGTTGATGGGAGCATGTGGAAGTCTGTGAGGACAGCATGAAAACACAATTTAAGATAAGCTGCGTATCTTAAGTCAACTTGCACCTTTAGCGTAGACCAGGGCTAGGTGGCTAATAAAACCAGAACAAATTCCAATATTTCATATAAATACACCAAAATATAGATTTTATTCTTTTCTTTTAACAAATCAGACATTTTCAATAGAAGATTAAACAATTTTATCACTTTTATAGTGTGCCTTGCCTACAGTGTGTATTAGGGTAAAAGAGAATGATCCCAAGGTATGTTATACCATTCTAATGTTATTCCTTGCCCCGCATTCAGGTGTACCCACTAAATTTGTGGGATACTATAATCATGCTGCAAGATGGAGACTGTTCTGTGCAACAAATATCAACCTTAAACTCAAACCTTTTGTACAGCAGCACCTAGCACTGTCTGTGCCTGCACGTTACTGCTCTTTCCACTTTGTCTATTAATATCTGGAAGATCTTGACTGCAATATTAGCCTAAAACCATCCCTAAATTTAGCTGCGTGTGCATGAGCAGATGTATGTGTTCTTCTATAGGGGAAGAACACATACCTGTATGGATCAGGACCAGATTTCAAAATCAATAATGTTGAGAGCATATGAGCTCTATAATTCTTCTCACAATAACCATAAAGGTATTCTACAGTAGGTACACATCACTAATAAACCCCACAATTATATAAACTCTATTTAGGCACCCCCTCTTCATAATTTCCCCCATTGTATTTTGATATAAAATATTGTGGCTACCATATGGTCATGCTGCTCAACACCCTTCTCTAACGTAACACACACACACACACACACACACACACACACACACACACACACGACTCAGTTTACATAACCACTCTGCTACATATTCAGCCTCCAAAAGCATATACTCTAAAACTCCAATTCAAGATGCTTTTCATTTATCACACGCTGCGTATGTAAAAATACGTATGGATGGTCAACTAAGTTTCTGATAATCACAATGTTGAAAAAATAGCTGGCCAACACAAGTATAACCGCTGCCATTCTGCTTTGTCTATGGTCCATAACCAAACCCCTGATACAACCACTAATACATTTTTTGAAAGCTTGGAACCATATCCACATTTTAACTTCATGCTAATCTTAACTGTGTAGGGGGCTGAGCTAACATCACAATCTTGATTCTGTTGAACTTTGGAAAGATTGAGATCCGTATTTGACCTTTAAATCTCTACATGTACTATAAGGGGCATCGTACATAAAGGTTCAACACAGAAGATGAACTAAGTACAGCATATAATCATGTGAAGCCTGCCTCCCAATACAGTACTTAATTTGCCAGTGGACACAATGAATTAGGAGAAGGAGCCATCATGAATTTTTACAACATTCTGCAAACTACCATAGCTAAGAAGATGTACTTCCAATTACATCCTCATGTCAGCCAGTCATATACTGTTGTAAGGGTGGAAAGGATATGTAACTCCAGAAATGAAAACCACTTGTCTGGCGCTACTCGCTAAGTTAGAGTTAATTCTAGCAGGAAAGCTATCCTGTCTGCGAAGGTGTTTGATTTAGTCTGAACCTCATCTGTTTACCCCATCACTAAAAGAAATTTAGGGATTTCTAACAAAATATACCAATGGTGTTTTGGTACTCACCTTACATCCCTCACAAGCACTGACACCATAATGATATCCAGATGACTTGTCCTGACAGACAAAACAGGGCTTGTAAACACGAGGAGGAGGAAGAGGGGAAGGTGGACTTGGGACAAGTTCTTCAGAACTGGTACTCTGAGTTTCAATGGCTACAAAAGAAAAAAGAAATTACCATTTTAATGCATTACCTTTGACGTTTATATAGTCCACAGTTATCCCTTTACAGCTATTAAAATTGTGTATCACAAGCATATGTTTAGACTTCTTAGCAACATTTAAGAGATGCCATCAGATCCACACCTTGTCTCCCCTAACACAGATGTATTTTTTAAAATGAGTAAGATGCATAAATTCAGCCTTTTCCATAATCTTGTCATCCCATATTCCAAAAGGCACATGATGTCAGATCCACATGCTGGGCCAAATTCCCTCCCCCCCCCCCCACGTTAATCCTTTAAATTAGACTAGGAAATGAATTTGGGCATCAGGGGAGAGAATTCAGATCATATTTTAGATTGTGCCCTTGGAAGTATACCCGAGCGATGGGTGCACATCCGAGCACAGAATTTGGTCTTTGATGGGGAATGACTTGAGAAATACCTATCTATCTAATATCTATCTTTTAGCTAAATGTGCTATGAAATCACTCATCTACTTCCACAACAGAGACAGCATTTTCAGGATGCAAAGTCTGTTATGGAAGGATATGGAAACCAATCAATGTGAATTAAGAGACAGACAAATTTAAACACAAGAATAGGAGCACAGCATTACCGAATTCTAATCCTACAGCTTCTCCATCTGTACAACAGACATATAACAGTAACAATTATCTGCCTTCTGGCGGGTTAATGTTTGTAAACCATTCTGAAAAAGGACTACTTAAGTATTATGACATCTTGTCGTTTTACTGCCTTAATATTTCTGGATGGACATTTATTTTGAATCTGCTGAGGCGTTAGTTTCTCCTTTCTGGAAAACAATATGAAAGCTCTATGAAGCCCTGTAAGACATGTAATCTAGATTGTTTCAAAACATCTCCATTGGTTCTCTCTGACACACCATTATCATAATTCATATTTATTGTAGATATGTAATAGATTTTCTTGTTTCAGCAAGTTGTTCTGCTGCTTCTCGGACAAACACTTCTATGTTTCAACAGATACATATAAAAAACTTAGCCCATGAACTTATATCTATGCAGAAATATTAGCCATTATCCACAGAGCTAATTCTCAACAGTCCTAAAAGAGAACCCTAAAGTGGTTCCCAACCTTTTTGATACCAGGGACCGGCAAACCCATTCACAAACTTTTGGCGGACCAGTAACACTTTATTTGCATATTCATTATGTAAATAATGAATACGAAAATATGCAAATAAAATGTTATCGGTCCGCCAAAAGCCCCGGCCCCCAGAATTCCCCAGTGCCAGCTCAACCCCTAGACCTCCCCCATCCCTCCACTACCCCCAGTGTCAGCCACTGACCCCAGAGTCTCCTGCACCCAACCACCCTCATGCCAGCCTCCCTCCGTCAGATCCCCCCACCCCTTAGAGCCCCCCACCACACCCCCCATTGCCAGCCTCCTGTTTCCAGAACACCACTGCACTCAACCACCCCAGAGCCTCCCCCCAGTGCCAGCCCCCAATATTAGCCCCATCCCCAAAGACCCCCAGCGCCAGCCCTGCCCTCATAGCCACCCCCACTACTAGCCCTGACCCCAGAGCCCCCAGTGCCAGCCCCGTGTCTTAGAGGCCTCCAGCCCCAGAGTCCCCCAGAATTAGCCCCGCCCTCACACCTAGCCTTGGGCAGCCTCCCAGCTAAGCGCTGCTGCCCACGTCGTGGGTGCTCTAAGGCTGGTGTGCCAGGCTCTTTACAGCCCTCCCGCCACACAGTGAACCGCTCTTCCATGGCTTGGAAGAGACCACGCATCTGCCCTACCAGGCTTGGTGACAGCCCAGCCCCCAACACATGCATGGGATTGGTGGTGTCTGTCGCACAAGTGGGCGCACATTTCTGGTGGCTTGAGAGTTCTGCCGAAAGTCGTTAACAGTCGGGGCCTAGAGGCACAGGGTCACTCAGCCTGTGTGTGTTTCAGGCTTGCTGCACTCCCCTGACACCTGGGCGGTACTAGCCCCCCTGACACCTACTGGTTTGAGTCAGGGAGCCCAGCTCCCCCTGCACAACTCTGACCTGCCGGCTGCGGTGCCCTGGGACATTGGGAAGTGGCCAGACACATGGTGCAGGCCAGACCCAGCAGGGGAGATCCTGTGTGGGAAGCTGGGCCCTGCCGCAGAAGGGGCGGAAATCGCAGACACCCAGCAGGGACAGCCTCACCGCGGCCCAACTCCAGCCTTGGTACACCAGGACAGTCTGCAGCACCACTCACCATGGGAAGAGAATTTTTAGTGCGTGCAGAGGCGCGTATTTTAAAGGGAACGGAGCTCCCCAGTGGGCGGAGCTCATTAGCCGTTGGGCGTGTGGCCTGGCAAAGTGCTGTGACCTGGCAGGCAAGGGTTCATGGCCTGCCACTGGTCTGCAGACTGGTGGTTGGGAAGCCTAAAGAACATCAGTCAATAGAAAATTTTGAACAAGATATACTGTTTATGATAGTTTCCACATTTTTTAAATGTTACATTTGTATTACATCTGGGACTCATTACCAATCCGCTTTCTTCTGAATTCAATGACAAGGCCTTTGAATGTCAGACAGCCCTTCATTATTTGTTAGAGAATGGGGTCATTTCAGTGGTCCTTATTTAGGCAAAGTTACTATTAACTTCAAGTGTGGGGGGGACTGTTTTCCAAGTAAAAACTAGTAAATCAGGGCACAGTGTAAAGATATTCATTGTAAGCAAAGGAATGAGTATTAGTAGGAATCAATTTTTGATTTATATATCAGTGAGACATATTTATAAGAAAAACAGAGAAGCAAAGAACTATCTATAGCAAAAAATAAGATTAAAGTATTGGCCACACCTGTTCCATGCTGAATTTCATACTAACCTTACCAGATCAAAAAGTAATAAGCAAAATTATACAGGTTTCCAGCTCTTCAGAGCAAAGCTTAATTTTTTTCTTAATAAAAAAAGAGGGAGACACAATCCACTATATTCCTTTTTGTAATATTCATTTTTAGCATTTAAGATAGACACCGAGCACTCTGTTATTGATCTGTGTACAGTCACCCTGCTTAAATCAATAATCTATTAGTCCTTTTAAATTAAAGTTAGATTCATCAAATGCCCTTGAGAGGCCTCAAACATTTTGGTCCTTATTTCATGCTAGTTCATGCAGCATAGTGGCTCCTAATCAGTATCTGGAATGATAAAATTTTAGGCTGTAAAACTCTGCAATCTCAGCAGTGTCTTCTATATTAGCTCATTCAACTATTTCACTCAATCAAAAAAAAGCAGTTTTAGACATCCCACGGGGAACGAGGATTGTGTCATTTG
Source organism: Pelochelys cantorii (assembly GCA_032595735.1). Lineage (NCBI taxonomy): Eukaryota > Metazoa > Chordata > Testudines > Trionychidae > Pelochelys > Pelochelys cantorii. Next base: position 190,533,369 of record CM064327.1, read on the forward strand.
ATAAAACAATTGCACCCTTGCCATCCATATATGATCTTAGTTTGGGGGAAGCAGTCATTTAGGAATAATTCTGATCCACTACTACTTTTTTTGATGGTTTTATGCCAAACAAGGAGCAGCATTCAGCTGTAGTGTTCAAATTGCTAACCATATGCGCAACAAAGCTCTGTCAGACTTGGGCCAAACCACAGGAACTTGTGTTACTTAGATGAGATGAGACTCCCGGTCTGTTCATAAATGCACAAAGCAGAGTCAGCAACTGAAGATGCTGAGGAGGCTGCTATAGAACTGCCAAGCTAGACAATTTGAAAATGGATATGACAATCAAAACACAAGAAGAACAAGAAATAAACTTCCCAAAGTAGCTCAGCTATATCTGCTGTTAAAGTGGCTTAACCCATATATTGGAAACAGGTCACAAGTACAAATGCCTAGCGAGTTTTATTTTGCACAAGAAAACATGATAGAGCTTGTTTATTTTCAGCTTTAGACAAGAATGATAGTTGTGCAAAGGGCTTGGATTCTGATCATATGGGTTCTATTTTTATCTGTTACTAACTTACCTTGGATCCTTGGACTTAGCCTCCTTGCTTCAGTGTACCTATCTGTAAAATGGCATGCTGGCAAATCACAGGGACGGTGCCAGAGGTTTAATTGATTTATGTTGCACACCACTTTGCAGTTGCTGGATGAAAGATAAAAATAGTTCTATAGCACCTTAGAGACTAACCAAAATATATAAATAGTATCATGAGCTTTCGTGGGCACCACCCACTTCTTCAGGGTTGTGCCCAGGAAAAATCATGATACTGTTTATATATTTTGATTAGTCTGCAAGGTGCTACAGTCTATTGTTATTTTTTAATTTTTTTTTAGTTACAGACTAACAGGGCTACCCTCTGAGACTGGATTAAAGAAGTAATGTATAGGAACCAAGTACTATTATTACTTCACTAGGGTTGCCAGGTGTCCGGTATTGACCCGGACAATCCGGTATTTTCGTTTCCTGTCCAGTAAAAAAATTCAGAAAATACTGGACACCTAAAATGTTGGGTATTTTCTGACTTTTTTCCCAGCCAGGAGGCAAAAATACCAGACAGCTGGCAACCCTATGACACACTTACCCCAGTCCCCCGCCCCCGGGACCTCCTGTTTACCTGGTTCCGCAGGGAAGCTGTGTTCTGGCTTGATCAAGAAAACAAAATGGTCGCTGGCAAAAAGCCTAAAGACCAAGGGGAAGCAATGCCTTCTCTGGGTCTTAGTGCTCAGCTGCTCCCCTGTTCCTATCCTTATTCTGACTCTGCATGCATTCTGAAAGGGGCCATGCTGTTTTAATGCTGTTTTATTATTTATTTATTTATTTATTTTGCTTAATAACTCTTGGAGTCCTTTTTTCCCCCTCCACAGCTGTTTGTTTGCTGGTTTTTTTGGAGGGGTGGGGGGTGTTTGGTGTTTTTGGTTAAACCGTCTGGCAACCCTATACTTCACATAGGTTGTTTGGGTAAGAGCAGCAGAAAAAAGGCATTCTGTATTACAAACAGGGAGGCAGTGTCCCAGTTAATGCAATTTTAAGGTAATCCTACAATTTTCCCAAAGTGGAAAAAAACAAACAAAGAAGTGGGCTGTGCCCACGAAAGCTCATGATACCATCTACATGTTTTGTTGGTCTTTAAAGTGCTACCAGACTGTTTGTTGTTTTTTAAGTTTTTCTTGTTTATTAATGTTCGACTATTAGCAGAGATGTGAATCTCAACTCACCAGAGAAAATACAGCATAAAAGAAGTTACAAAACAGGCAAGTTCCACTTAAGCATTCAGGGATTCCCATACAAAAGATTCCCAACATGTTTGAAATTTTTCTAAAGGCTAGATAAAGTAGCAGATAAGATCCTTAAGAGGGTGTATAAGGGCTAATTTACTGCTAGCCAAACCATGTTGACAGATAGAGGTATTTTATTTTGTGTCTGATCAGAAGCAGACAAACGTTATGATGGCCCATTCATTTTACTAGAAACTTAGATTATTAAGACTGTATTTTAATGCACACTTTGGACAGATAGATGAGTCTTAAAAGAATAAGAAGTTGTAAAGCTAATGGCATTTCCTGGATAGCCCCAAGGGAACTTTGAACGCTGAGTTCTGAGTCCCTGGTGGGAAGGAGCAATTTCAGCTAATTAGGGTGAATAGAAAAGTGTTGCACTTGGTCAAAACATTCTGTTAACCCTCATTTTTGTTGGCACCAAGAAGAGTTAGTCTGGATTTTTTGATTTTTTTTTTTTTTTTTTTTTTGGTGAATTCACTGCTGGAGTGCAAAGCACACAGCTCACATACATTAGGCAGAAAGTCAAAGGAAACGCCAAAGTTCAGCTAAAGTACAAGTAATTAGAAACAGATTCTCTGCTGCTTGTATGTGTGCATTTCATTTCAATGTTATTTATAAGCTTCCAAACATTTGCAAATATATATATATTGTAGCTCATTTAATTTTTATGTCTAGTCTGGAGGGAAAGTCTGCTTTTAATCATCTTCCAGTAAAAATCTGGGCAGTGAAAAAGCAGGCTTCATTTCTTTCCGTACAAATGTATTTTTTCTTATGCCATTCAAAACCATCCTATCAAATTAAATTCAAAATATCACTGAATCCTGCCCACCCAAGTTTTGTTTTAATAAAGTGCTTTGGATATGTCACACTGAAACAAATAGTTTGCATTAGTTCAACTTTTGTTTTGTTTTTAGACAAAAATCTTGTTTGGAAGACACAAAAAAGAATGAGAAAAAAACCCATTATTATGGAGACTTGCCAGCCTTGACTTCGTAACCTGGCCATGACCCCAGAGCGAGTGTGTGTTTGACCGGGTCACCCGGGTTCCTAGCTAAGTACTGTAGCTGCTCTATGAATCCCTTCTATTCTTGCCATATACACAACAGGTGCAAGACACAGACAATGGGAAGAAAACAAAGGGATGCCATAGGTAAAGACTTTGATTTTCTTTTCTTTAAACAAAACTGTTTTGTCAAGGAAAAAACCTCTTTCAAATCTGTTCCCCTTAGTCACTGAAGCTGTCGGATTTTAAATACACAGCATGTCATGCATAGTACATTCACACAGCACCATAATTAACTTATTAAAAACATTAAAAAAAAACAACCTTAGTTAAAAAAAATCAGGTTGTGATATACCAGCTTAAATTTTTATTAGTATACTGGGGTACCAGTTCTATCAACCTCATCATCCCATATGAGAATTTTAGGCATGAACACAACGCACTGGGATTGAAATAAAGGCTAGGATGATTGGTCCATATGGAGATAATACATCTACATTTTTAGACATCTGTAAGTAGTTTATTTTTTACTTTCCATATCCTCTTTTCTTTCTCCCCCTTCTAATGAGCTCATGTCTTGTCAGCAGCACACATCTGTCTTTAATCTATAATGCTACATTACTTATTTTACTTGTTTCATTTTAACTTATGGTCATAATTTTTCGAGATTGATTTTATTCATGACATATTACTGCTCTACAAGACAGCTTAGGTCTCCCTCCTCCCCCCCCAAAAAAGGTGGACCTGGGTGAAGGCCAAAAAAAAAAAGTTAGTCTTCAGGCTTACTTTTATTATGGGAAGTGGACTTGTATTTTCATAAGGAACACCAGAAGATTAAATATCTACATTAAATTTTTATAATGCGGTTTTCTACTTCAGAGAACCAAAGCTATCCTTGTCCATTTGTTGAAAAGTTAAACATGATTCTTCAGATAGGTATTAGATACCATGTAGAATTCCTACACTGTGCTTGAAATAATATATGTCAAAATCACTTACTGTAACAACATCCCTAAATACTTAATAATGCGCCCAACTCTCAGCCATCAAATAGAAAATAAGGAGCCAGGTCTAGGGTACAAGATCAGATCCAAAAAGCAGCACACTTGGAGAAGAAAGATGCTACTGTGTTGAGAAACAAAACTCCAACTCTGAAGAGCTGTGCTCAATTCCCAGCCCTGACACTGATTTCCTTGGGCAAGTCACTTAATTTGTCTGAACCTCAATTAGCCATACATAAAACAGGGATAATACTATTTCTTCTCCCTTGCCCTTTTTGTGTCTATTCTATTTAAGTAATAGACAGACGAGCTAGATGAGGTAATATCTCTTTTATTGGACCAACTTTTCTTGGTGAGATTTGAGTAAGACAAGCTTTTGAGCTTACATAAAACTCTTCCTCAGGCCTGGGGGACATACTCAGAGTAACAGCTAACGGTGAAACAGAGTGTTTAGCATAACTAGTTAATGCATATTTCAACGGACCCTGAAAGGTGAAGTGGCCTATTAAAGCTGTTTTCAGCAGGGGTTTTATCTTTCTAGATATCTGTACAATCATGAGCATAGCTGGGCTCTGATCTTGGCTCGGGTGCCTAGGCATTACTGGAATATAAATAATAATAATTATAATAATCCTACTCAGTCAATAAAAGTTTTGATTAATAAACCTTGAAAATCCTGAGTAATCATTGATAAATCAAGGTAAATGAATAATAATAACTCAAAAAAAGTCGTTCAATACAAAGGGCTTGATCTTTCATCACTTACACATTATTTAGATTGGAATTTTGGGTGCTGATGGAATACAGGCTCAAAAGAGATTAGTAACACACTTCAAAATGTTAGGTTCACAATTTTTTAATACTACATTTTAGGCTTTACTATGGAGAACCAGCAGGTGAAACATAGTGCAAAATATAAACCAGAGTCTTCGGTTTCAAAAGCAACTCCGACCAAGGGTGCAATTTTGCTTCCGCTGAAGTTGATGAAGCTTTTGACTGTAACAGGAGTAAGCTTAGGCTCCCAGAATGTCAAAATATACTGCTCAAAGTGGTTTAAAGAAATCCCTGAAGAACTCAGGAAAACTCCTGTAATATTCTGTGAACTTTACATTTTTCTCTCAATTTTCTACTAATAACCAGTGTTATGCCACTGTTTTATTTGTTTTTAAACCAAAATTCAAAAGCAAATACTATAAAGCCCAGTTGTTCAAGTGTTAGTTTTGTTTTAACTGATGACAGAACTGAATTTGGCCTACTGTCGCTTTTAAATTAGCATATGGAGGTACTCTCAGGCAAAAAAATAGCTCAGCAAAACAGCAATTAAGAATGCAGATGGTTTCTGTATCATTACATCTGGCAGAAAAACTATGCTAAACTCTGACTTCAGTCTTAGGCCTGGTCCACGTTGCTAAACAGTTAGGTTGTCATAAGCAGACTTACATCGACCTATCCATGGAAGTGTTTTCACTTAAATTCACCTTCCCTACCAGTGTATACGAAGACACAGAGCACTGGCTCCATCAATGGTTACTGGCTTTCAGGAGCCATTCCAGAATGCCCCCCAATGACAATACAAGCACTCCTGGTAAGGACATACACCACTGACAGAAAAAGCTAAGTGGGCACACACACAATTGTATGCTGATGTAAGTTAGGGCAACATAATTTTGTAGTGTAGACACAGCCTTAGTCTGTACTCCAAGCACAAGAAGAGCTATGGTGCTACGCATATACCCCTTCAAGAGGATGTAGTTAGGTCAAAGGAATAATTCTGTAGATGGTTCTACAGTCTACATTGGAGCGTAGGTTGTCTTAACTTTGTCTCTGAGGGTACGTCTACACTGCAGATCTATTTTGTGTCGGTGTAGCTTATTTCGAGCTAAGGGTGCTGTGTGGATGCACCCTCAGGGGCATGAGTTTTAAGAGTAGACCAGGCCTGACAGAAGTCTGACAAAACTCACTAGACAGAAGATTTTACAATTTTGTAAGAGTGGAAGTGAAATAACATATGGGCTAAAGCAGCTTGTATAGAGGGGGCCTGAATCACTTATCCTAAGCCAGTGGTCTCCAACCTTTTTAAGCATGAGATCACTTTCTGAATTGAAGTGCAATCCAAAATCTACCTCAAACCCAAATACCCTTGTCCTGCCTCCTTTGTGCCCCTTCTCTGAGGCCCCGACCCTCCTCCCTCCATCCCTCCCTCCCCCATCCTCACTCGTTTTCACCAGGCAGGGGCAGCAGGTTGGGGTGCAGGCTCTAGTCTTGGATTAAGGGATTTGGAGTGCGAGAGGGGCTCTGAGCTGAGCTTGGGGCAGGCTGTTGAGGTGCCAGAGGGGGTTCTAGGTGCAGGCTCTGGGAGGGTATTTGGATGCAGGGGTGCTCGGGGCTAGGGGTGCAGGAGCGGGTTCATGACTGGGGTAGGGTTTCAGTATGTGGGCTCTGACTGGCACTGATTACCTCGGGTGACTCTTAGGTGGTCACCCCTACCCTGGCCCTACACCACTCCCAAAAGCAGCCAGCAAATTCCATACCAAGTCCTGTTGTGCCCCCTCTCTGCTCTGTGGAGATAGCATACAGGGTGGGAGAAGGGGCACCTTGACATCCGCACCCATCTTCTCACTCCCTGGCCCTGCACAGCAAGCAGGAGGCTCGTAGAGGAGGCAGCTCCAAGGCAAAGGGCAGGAGATGCGCAGCAATAGAGGAAGGGGCAGCTGAAGTGCTGGCACTTGATAGCTTCTTGGCCAACCCACTCAGGATCACCTGTCAGAAGTGCTAAGATCTACCAAGCTACTGGTTGGTGACTACTGTCTTAAGCACTGCGAAAACTGTCTTTGAATCCAGGGAGAGTGTGTCAATCTAGGGCTCCATGTTACTGAAAAAAGATCAATAAAATGTCTTAATTTCAAAAGATCATAGCGCTTAAGTTGTGTTAAAATGCAGCTCTACTGTGATAAGTGAGTCTGGGAAAACAGCTTTTAACTCAACAAATTTGCCATCTGAGTGTAATCCAAATTATATCTGTGGTAAAAAATAAGTGTTCATTTCTGTTCAGTTTTTTAACCAGGGACAGCTAATAGAGCTATGAGACAGTGAGCTGGATCCTATTGCTCCACGCCTTTCATCAACAAAATTGCTAAGTTCCAATTGCAAAGTTGTAACATTAGCCAGCAGACTCATATAACAGCAGCCAGGAGAGTCAGTGCATACCTACTGGCCCTGACCATGTGACAGAATGATAACTTTTGTAACACTGACCTTTATCATGTGAGTGGAGCCAGGAAATAAAGATCAGTATCTTACCAGTACAAGAGTGTGTTAGAAACCCTTCCCATTGTGCTCTTATTGCCTCCATGCTTAGGCTATGTCTAGACTGCAGGCTTCTTTTGGAAGAAGCTTTTCCGGAAGAGATCGTCTGGAAAAAATTCTTTCAAAAGAGAGCATCTACACAGCAAAAGCACAATGAAAAAGCGATCTGCTTTTTCGAAAAATAGTGTCCACATTCATTGGATGCTATCTCATATTTAAGTTCTGATTGCAGTGGCCACGAGAGCACCTGTGCTTTTTTTCCTGAAGGCCTCTTCTTTTGAAAAAACCCCTTCTTCCTCATCCACACACACACCTTTTTTCCGAAAGATCTCTTTTGGAAAAAGGCTTCTTCCTCGTAGAAAGAGATTTACTGCTGTCAGAAAACCCCCTGTGTTGTTTTGACTTTTTGTAAGTGTAGTTTAATGCACACAAATCTGGCTTCTCGGTTGTTTACTCTTTTATCCTATTCTTGAATTTATTCATTTCAGTTCCCTCAGTTAACACATTCATCTGGGATGAAGTTTTCAGCAGCCCTGAAAATATTAATTGTTCTTTGCTTAGTCAAGTCCATTTCTTGCGATGTCTAACTGAACCTAGTTCTGTGTTACAACACAAATAATATGGTCTCCAGATAGATGATCTGATAAGTAGCCACATTCAATTACTTGGCTTTATGGGGCACATCTTTAATACTGCTGCCAACTTTCTAGTCACACAAAACCGAACACCCAGGCCCTGCTCCTTCCCTGAGGCCCCAAATGTGCTGCACCCCTTCCCCAAGGCCCTGCCTCCCAAAACTGTTATCCCTCCCTAAGTAGCGTGCTCTCCCCCATCCTCACTCACTTTCGCTGGGCTGGGGCAGAGGGTTGGGATGCAGGAATGAGTGAGTGCTCTAACTTGGAACACAGGCTTTGAGGTGGGGCAAGAAATGAGAAGTGCAGGAAGGAGCTCCGGGCTGGGGCCAGAGGTAGGAGTGCAGGAGGCAGTGAGAGATTCAGGCTGGGGTGTGGGCTCTGGGGTGGGGCCAGGGGATGAGGGGTTTGGGATGCAGGAAGGGGCTCCAGGTTGGGATGTGGGGCAGAGGGATTTGGAGTGCAGAAAAGGGCTGCAGAGTGAGACAAAGGTTTGGGGTACAAGAGGGTGTGATAGCACTGCCTGGGGGTGTGGGCTCTGGGGCGGGGCTAGGGGAAGAGAGGTTTGGGATGTATGAAGGGGATCGTGGTTTGGCAGGGGCGGGGATGCTCAGGTCTGGGGCAGAGGATTGTGGCTCATGCTTTGGCTTAACTTGGCAGTTCCTGGTCAGCAGTGCAGTTGGACTAAAGCAGGCTCCTTGTCTGTCCTAGCTCCATTCTGTGCCCTGGAAGCTGCCAGCAGGTCTGGCTCCCAGGTGGGGGGGCTAGGAAGCTCTGTGCTCTGCTCTCACTTGCAGGAACTGCACCTGCGGCACCCGCTGGCTGTGGTTCCTCCAATGGGAGGCAGAGCCAGTGCTCGAGATGGGGGCAGGGCGCAGAGTCCTCTGGCTCTATCCGCCTAGGAACTGGACCTGCTGGCTGCTTCTGGGGCACAGCGTGGAGCCAGGACAAGTAGGGACTAGGGACCATCGGTTAACCTTCATGGTGCTCAGAGGCAGCAGTGTGTGTGTGGGGGGGGGGGAGGGGCGATAGGCAGCTCTGCGGGAGCCGGCTTTTGGGAGCCGCCCGCATGCAAACATGTAACCCCAGCAGTTACACATTCATAAATACATACATTTTAATATCCCTAGAAGGGACTAGTCTGCCTTAACTCCGCAGCACTGCTGACTGGACTTCTAGTAGCCCCGTCAGAGGTGCTGACTGGAACTACCAGGGTCCCTTTTCAACCAGACACTCCAATCAAAAACCAGATGCCTGGCAACTCTAAGCTTTAAAAAGGTCAGTGGCCTCACCTAACAGTTGGTCTTCTCAGAGGGCATTGCTGCATGATCACAGCATTCTCATCGTTGACTGACTAGATTCTGAAATCCCTTTCAGACTTTCACTGCAATGTACCATAGGTCTACAACAGGCCTGGGCAAAATATGGCCCGCAGGCTGGATCCAGCCCACCATGCCACCGAATCCGGCCCGTAGACACTGCAAGGAGCCCAGGCAGGCTCCCTGCTTTCCTCAGCCTACCTGCATGCCACTCAGAAATGCACCTGTGGGGCGGTTTCACTTTAAACACTGAGCCCGGAGGGGAGGGGATGCTCCCACCCCAAGCACAATCCTATTGGCCAATGGGAGCTACCTGTTTCAATAACATGCAGCCACAAAACACAAGCGGCTCATAGTTATTCACAGAGCACATGGCTACAGCCTGTGCTGGGGCGGGGAAGGCAGGGAGATAGATTTAGAAACAGACTGCTGGCTGGTAAGTCTCCTGGCCTGAGCCTGCCTCTGGCACCCCAGCCCTTCCCTTCCCCTCCCCAACTCTGTGTCCCTTACTCCTGCCCCCTACTCCACATACTCAAATCTTCTGCTCCCCTCCTGCACCCATAACCCCTCCCAGATCCGGAACCTCAATCCCCTGCCCCAGATCACAGTCCCATCCTGCCCTAGCTCACAACCCAAACCCCTGCCCTCCCTCCTATACCCCAATTCCCTGCCCTAGGTCACAATCCAACCCCCTAAAACCCCAGTCCAGTGCCCCAGGTCACAACAGCCTCCTTCACCCAAACTCCCTCTCTTACCCCAGGTTCCCTTCTGCACTCAATCTCTATCCCAAACCGCTGCACCTCCTCCCTTAATATCATGGAAGAGTGCAGCCATTGACCACTTTCCAAATTCTTGGAGAGGCCCCCCCCCCCATCAAAAATTATTGTCCACCCCGGTCTACAATGTTTCTGGGCATACGATATGCAGCAGGGTGGGAAATTTGATCTTTCACCCTTTGCTGTACTATCAGAGGCCCAGATCTCCACTGATATTTAGGCTCCTAACTCCCACTGATTTCAATGTGGATTGGAGCCTGAGTGACTAATAATTTTTACTATGTTGATCTCTACAAAACCCCAGTGGGAAATAGGAAAGTTTTCCCCAATTTCACCGAGAGAGAACTGAGGCACAGAGAAAACAAGGGCCAGATTGATAAAGGTATTTAGGTGCCTAAAGATACAAATAGATGCCTAATGGGATTTTAAAAAACTCCAACTCAACTAACGGTATCCTTAGGCTCTTAAATATCTTTCTAAAATCTAGCTAAGTTATTTGCAAGGTGTTTCAAAGCAAGAAATATAACCGATCTTTATTCAATACCACTTGCTTCCGGGAAAATATGTAAACATTACTGTTACCTTTCTAAAGTTATCTGCCCCTGCCGTTTCTAGACAGGGATTCAGAAAGCTTCATCATTTGCTACATTTTTGCTAAAAAATTATCTTAATTTAGACATTTTTTAAACAAGTGCTAGCAAAAGACTGAACTTTATTTTCTAACCTCAGTAACCAGACATAAGTCAGCTTATATAAGATTACATCCCTACTACATGGTAGAGAGCAATATATATGGATTCCTATTACTAAGCAAAAGCTGTAAGACCTAGGCAAACCCTATTAAGGTCAGTGGGGTCGACAAAGGTGCAAGAGCATAATATGTACGACAGAATCTTTGTGATGGGGCTTTTTGTAGCTTGTGTGCTCCAACTTGCTTTTGAGATTCAAGGCTGAGGTTGCAGGGCTAGTTTAGCAAAGACTTTTTTTCCTTGTAAATTAATCACAATCAATCAACCAATCACGGACACCCTGAACAGGGAGGCCTAAATACCATTTTCAAAGTTAATTTTGAGAGCAGAATTGAGCTATGCTTAAAACCAATTGTCTATAATCACCGGCTTTTTGGCACCTTGCTTCACCACCCTGCATATCCACCAGGGCTACGTCTACACTCACGGCTTCTTGTGCGAGAAATATGCAAATGAGGCTAAGCGTGGAATATCGCCAAGCCTCATTTGCATCTCTAATGAGCCACCATTTTTGCAGAAGAGGCTCTTGCGCCAGAAGGAGCTGTCTACACTGCCCCTTCTTGCGCAAGAAAAACCCCCTTGCACAATGCCGCAATGATGATTATTTTCAGGAATAATGGCATTGCGCAAGATGGGGCAGTGTAGACAGCTTCTTCTGGCGCAAGATCCTCTTCTGCAAAAATGGCGGCTCATTAGAGATGCAAATGAAGTGTGGCAATATTCCACGCTTAGCCTCATTTACATATTTCTCACACAAGAAGCTGCAAGTGTAGACATAGTCCAGGAGTGCTTGCATCAATGTAGTGTGGCACACCACAGGCTGGTGTCCCAGTGTGCCACCATCTAGAACTTTGTCTATTGGGAAGTGTTGACAATGAATAGAGAGGCAGAAATGATCCACACAGTGGTGAATAGAAGTGGTCGATTTCCCCCTTGTGCAGCTGTCTCCACCCCAGAACTCACATTGCCTTTCTTGCTGTCCACCACCTCTGACAAAACAATGGACCCTATACAGATCTCCATCTGTCATGTGGTACAAGTACAGGACGTACCATCCTCTGAGATTTGCAGAGCTATAAGAGGAAAACCATATTAATTTCCTAGGGGACAGGCCACAGCCAGAACCAATTCAAGGTTGTTGATGGCATTCAGGGGGCAACTGCTGATGGCAGAGCACCGATTCAGGGCCTGAGAATCAAGCCCTGAATGGCAAGATCACATTGTAATGCAAGCATGGGAAGAGGTATGGCTGTAGAACTTTTAGAGGTACAAGGCAACATTCCTGGATCTATATACAGCATAGGGACACCAGAATGGAAGAGAGCTGCACTCACAGCAGAGAAGTAAGTGTCAATAATCCTAGGGAAACTCACAATGCTGGATTTCTAGCTATCAATGGGAAGGCATTTTGGAATTGGAAAAATCCCCCAAAAGGCTGTTGTCATGCAAATGCACAGGGCCATTAACAGGCTCCTGGCATCCAGGACTAATTCTCAGTTGTGTGCAGAGCACAGGGGAATCGATCTACAGCATCAGGAATCCCAAACAGTGGTGGAGCAATAGATGGTATGAAAGCAGTACTTCATGATGGTGTGCTCTGTTCTAGGTTATCACCAAGCATGCTTCATCTAATCAGCATGGTTGGGTGAAGTTCATGACACTTGTATCTTTAAGAGGACTTCTCAGATAGAGTCCCAGCTTGTAACTCTTTCCCAACTGTTAGATTACCACGGTCACTGCTGAAATACCAGTAGTGATCCTGAGGGAACCTCCCCTACCCCCAACTCCTTCAGCTGATCAAGCTCCACAACGGAAACCTTAGAAAGATTCAACTACCAACTCAGCAGGTGCAGAATGAAAAATGAATGAGCTTTTGGTTGATTGAAGGTGTTGCTTTTGGTATTTACTCACAAGATTGAATTTCAATGAAAACAACATCAATAATTATGGCTGCCTGCTGTGGTCCTGTATAATATCTGTGAAGTAAAGGGGGGGGGGCTGATGATACTGAATTATGGCTGAAGTGGAGCTATGTCTGATGAGGTTGAACAGCCAGACACAAGGGCTATGAGAAGAATTCACCATGAAACTATGCAGGTCAGGGAGGCTTTGAAAAGGGACTTTCCAGTTATTCACTGTAATGCATTGTGGTATATACTGTACTCTGCCCAGCCTTGCTGGTTTGGGGCCTCCGCAAACTTGTGCATGGGTTGATATCTATGAACATAACATTGTCAATGCATCACAACAAGCACTGGAAAATTATGTTTTCCAGTCACTGTGCTTGTTACTGAACCTATGAGTTGTCAGCGTGTGTTGTGAATAACGATGACATATTTTCCAAATAGATTTTATTCAGTAACAACAATCAGGGAAAAGAGTGTGCGCAATTTAAAAGCAAATACATTTAAGACTTTATATTAACGAACAGAACTTAGCAAGGAGAAGAACATCCATGTAGCAAACATGGCTTTCACAGGTCTGTGTATATGAAGCTATGGTTGTCCTTAATATCCCCCAGAGGTGGAACAATAGGAGTAGGAATGCTGTTCCTGATGCCATACGGAACATGGAGAGGGGGGTGCAGGAAGGTGCTGTAGTCAAGTTCTCCATGGACTACAAATGGAAGTGAGCTTGTGATAGTTGAACCATAGGTTGACAAAACCCACAGCTTCTGTTTGATGCCAGAGAAGCCCCATTATGTCCTGGTGCATCTCTCTCTTTTTTCCAGCTGGGACTGATCTTTCCTTCTCTTGGCTATCTAATGTACACGCTCCAGGCCCTTTGCTCTGATCTGATGCAGCACTGGTTGCAGGATTTCATTGAACAAGTCATCCAGAATTGTCTTTCTCCTCCTCCCCTCCTTAACTAGCTCAGGTGTTCCATGATCTGCAGGGGAGGCCCCTGAATGCCACAACAGCAGCAACTGCAAGTAAAACAGAGGTAACATGGTCAATAGTGACAACAGAAAGCAAAAAATGTTAAAGTTCACAATGCCCTTCCCTTCCTCCCTTAAAACTGTAAGGGAGACATGATTTTTAGCATGTCTGCTTTGGCATGCTTGTGCAGGGTGCCACTCACAGCACCAGCCATGGTGAGTATGGCTTGCCAGAGGTTAAGGAAGTGAGGAATTGCTCAGTTACATGAAACTAGCAGTACTTAGGGTTGCCAGGTGTCCGGTATTGACCCGGACAGTCTGGTATTTTCACCTCCTGTCTGGTAAAAAGATTCAGAAGATACCGGACACCTGAAGTGTCTGGTATTTTCTGGGTTTTTTTTCCCCTGCCAGGAGGCAAAAATACCAGACACCTGGCAACCCTATGACACTCAGCAACTGGGCCCAGCCCCCAGATCCCCTGCTTACCTGGTTGTACAGGGAAGCTGCCTTGAACAAGAAAACAAGATGGCCACTCTGACCTGAAGCAAGGGGAAGCAATGCCTTCCCTGGGTCTTAGTTCAACCTTTCCCCTCTTCCTATCCTTATTCTGACTCTGCACGCACTTAAAGGGGCCATGCTATTTTAATGCTGTTTTATTTTATTTTGCTTAACTCTCAGGGTCCTTTTTTTTTTTTTTTTTTTGCTCAGTAACTTGGGTCTCCCCCAGGAGATTTCCCATGCACTTCTGCCCACAGACTCCGATTGGCCTGGGGGAGGAGAGAACATAAATGTCTTTACTCCTTGTACTCACCCTGCAAGAGGTGTGTGGTACCTAGAGAGAACCACAAGCAGATTTGAACAGCTGGTAGTTCTCTCTAGGTGCTGTGTGCCCCGGCAGTGGGAGGAGACTTTCCGTGTTCCCCATCCTCAGATTTCAATCGGCCTGGGGGCAAGAGAGCAGCAGGGTGGCTGCAGGCTGGATCAACCAGCTTAGCCTCCATGGGCTGGATCCGGCCTGCCATCTTGCCCACCCCTATGCTAGCCTCTGTAGTGCCTGCTGAAGTTATAGCCAACAGGCATGGGAAAGAAATAAGGTTGCCAAGCCTAGAAACCTTTATAAAAGCACCATCATGATCTCTCAGGAGGATTCAAGGGACATCCCTGTTTCTGCCAAACCAAAAAAAGCACGCACATGCACACAGAAAACCCAACTGCTCCACGTTGCCACCCCTCTCAAGTTGAGGGTGCCATCACGGTAATGAATATAAACTTACAGACTTACCAGATTATTCTGTTCCCATACTTGATTGTGAGGACTGACTGGACTGTGGCTTAGTCTCAAACAGGACCTGATTTACAACATAGCTGGATCTCTGGTCACATGTCCTGTTGTCCTCTTCCTCCTCACTGTTTATTCCAGAGCCTGTCTTGGGCTCCTGGGAGGTATCCATGGGGGTCTTCAGGGCAGTAGTGGGGTCTTTCCCCAATGGTAGCAGGCAGCTCTTTGTAAAAGCAGCAGGTCTGAGGCTCTGTACCAGATTGATTGTTGGCTGCCCAGGCCTCCCAACATGCCTGCTGCTGCTGGCAAATCCCTTGTCCTGTACCCTCTGGATAATCTGCTTGTAGCTATCCACGTTTCTAAGGCTGGTACACAGCTGTGTATGCATAGCTTCTTCTTCCCCAGGCCCTGGAGAGCCACCATCACCTCTGGGTGTCACGACAGAGCAAGCCTGGAGCATGTAGCTAGATGGTTAGCACAGTCTGGTGGATGATTGCATGCAAGAATGAAAAGCCGCTAGGCATGCTCACTAAGATGGACAATCAAGAAAAGGCATTTAAAAAATTTGCAGGGCTTTAAGGGGGGGAAGGGGAGGAGGGAAGGCTTTCTGGTCTCCATTCTTTGGGACTTGCAAGCAGTGGCACTAATCATTGTGACCAGAGTGATCCATGTTGGGCATTACGGGGGCAGCTGCTGGAGCAGCTTTAGGGGGTCAACGTAAGTAACAGTGTTTGTAACTGAACTGCAGCAATCTCAATACAATCAATCATGGCTCAAAGTCACTCAAGGAGGCGCTATACTGCACTGCTGAAATGGGGCCTTTACCTAGGTGGGAGACAGATCTAAGTGTACACATACACACAGCTAGATTGACACCAGGGTGCTTAAGTCAGCCTAACTTTGTAGTTTAGGCTGAGCCTTCACCAGAAACACCATAGCAGTTAATCCACCTCCCTGAGAAACAGGGCTTCTAGCAACCTAGCACTGTCTAAACCAGGAGTCAGGCTAGCCCAACTACATCACTCAGGGCTGTAGATTTTTCCACACAACGGACCTGGGTCAAGCTAACACCTCACTATAAGCCTGGCCTAGAACAGAGCTTATGGCAGCATAACATACCACAGCAGTTTTCTATGCTTACATCGATACAGCAGATCTCCATTTGGTGCACACTTTTCTCTAAGGTAGGCATACCTTGCCAGTGATTAATGCTAACAGGCACAATAGCTGCATTCAATTATACCAGTGCAGCCCATCCCTGGAGAGGTTAATGGGGTTTAATGGCATTTCAGCAGTGGACAGAATGCATCTCTTGCTATTTAAATGATCAAGTAAACAAAGGCTCATCACAGAGATCACCACCCTGTGAGCCAAAGGCCTGGCATATAAAAACTGAAGCTTACAGGGCAGCAGCTTATCAGTTGGCATTAGAGGTTTACCTTCACAGAGAAAAATGAAACTTAAGTGTAAGGTGAGATTTTATAGGAAACAGTGGGAGCCCCCCTCCCCTCTCAAATATACTGGCTCTGTGGGGTGTTGTCCCCCCCACTTCAGTGATTTTATTCTGGCCCAGGTACCACAATTCAGAAGTGTGATTTCTAAACCCATACAAAGTTGAAAGAATATCAATTGTGTGGTGTTGCTTTTCATATGAAGTTTTATTTGTCAGAACCCCATGACCCAGCTTCTCTTGCAGGGTCATGCTGGTGACCTTATAGGGCCAAATCCTCAACTGGAATAAAGTGGGTAGCTCCAGAGCAGTCAAGGGAGCTATACTGATTTACATCAGCTGAGAATCTGACCCCTTTGTACTTTGTTTAAAACATTAGCGTCTATTGCAACAGCCTTTATGTGAGCACGATGTTACAAATTCAGCATGATTTCCCTGCAGGATCAATTACAATATGATCACCCCTCTCCCTACCCCACCCCCCTGTAAGAAAGTCTCTTTGTACAGGATGAACCTCTAAAATCCAGGACTCTCTGGTTCAACAACATATTGCTGGACCAGAGAGCCCCGGCTGGCCAGGTTCAGAATCATAGCCAGGGCTGGGCTGGTGGTGGGATGCCCAGCCCCAGTGGAGCCAGCACAGGAGAGAGCACAGCCCTAGCTAGGATTGGAGGTTGCGGGGCCAGCGGCCAGGAGCACAACTCCCATTGGGGCTGCGGCTGTTCTTCCACAGCCTCAGTTAGGGCTCAGTCCCAGGTGGGGCTAGCAGCAGGGAGCTCAGTCCCACCCAGGGCTGGAGTCATCTGGGCATACAGCCCAGACCAGTGCCATGGAGGGGGGGACACAACCACCACCGGGGCTGGAAGTAGTAGTGCCGGCCCCTGTCCAGGTCTGGCACAGTGGAGAAACACAGCCCCAGCCAGGCTGAGCACAGTGGGGAACTGGAGGCAGTGGCAGGGAGCACAGGCCCACCTGGAAGCAGAGCCTACAACTAGGATGGGAGCCTTGACTTCCCCTCCTCCAGCAAACTCCATTATTCGGGACCACTCAGATTCTGAGGGTGCCTGACAAGGAAGATCCGACCTGTATTTAGCATAAGTGTTTTATGCTTGGAGCCTTTTTCTTTTAACTTCAAAGCTCTGGATCAGCTCTTCCTAAGGCAGCTACATATTTTAAACAGGTGAACAGAATAATCTGGAGCACTGCTTTAAATGAGTAATACAGTCTTCTTCAGATCTAATCCCCAGTATAAGTTTTTATTAGTTTTGGGTGTTAACATGTGTATCATAAATATAGTTTAAATGCCTTCCTAGCTATATAACATTATTAATAATGCCTCTTATCTTGGCCTGGCACTAAAGAATATGGGAGCTGGACTATCTTTAACATTACATGGTTGTCCAATATCACAAAAATAAAACTGAAGTGATCTAATCATAAAAGTAGTAAAATGGACTTGCTAGGTATTATGTCACACCACTTCTTAAATGTGGTGACTGTTTACATTAGGAAACAGTAACACTGGGGTGTTTTTAAACCCAAAATTAATACACTGACTCAGCCAATGCAAATAGATCAGCTTTTTAGATGATGCTGTATCACCCTTTGGGTTACAGGGATGATGCTGATTTACATATAGAAGCCAGGTAGCCATTTACTGAGCAGCCCCCCAACATAGGGGAGGCTTCCCAGGCACCCTGCCCCTCCAGTCATAGGCTTTTGTGTATATAACAACCCTGTTGGCTTAGAAACAAGACCAGTTCTTTTCTGTATGAAGACCACCTCTGTCTGGGCCAAATTAATATCAGAAGTAATTTTTTTAACAGTCCTCAGAGTCCCAAAACACTAACCACCACCACATATAAAGCCCCTACTTAGCTCTGGAATCTTCTTTCACAGGCAATGGCCTTCATCTGAGCCACTCTTGTCACAGCCCATTTGCCCAGCTGGAACTTAGCCTTCTAACTGCAGCCTTCCACTCCTTAGGCACCTCTTGGTCACAGCTCCCTCTACCACAGGCTCTTCCCTGCAGGCCCCTTTCACACTCCTCTACAAGCTCCTAAACTCAAGTGCCCACTCACCTCCCTGCTGATCACCTGCTGCTCCTTACAGGGCTCTCACCCTGATCTCTCCCAGGTGTGATTCATTCTGTAATCAGGGTTGGCTAGCCCTAGCCCAAGGGGTCAGCCAGCCCAGCCACACGGTTACATCTACCTTTGTCTGCATGTCCTTTGCCAAGGGTAATTAAAAAAAGTGGGCCACAGCTGAACTGCACCTTTAAATCCTAAAATTTAAATGTTTAAGGACAGGTACATGCTTCATTACAAGGTATGTCATCAATCCACTACAAAGAGCCTATTACCTTTTAAGTCAGGATGCCGTATGATTGTTCACTTTTCACAGGGAATCAAGGCTTTGCTTCCAGTGATGAACTGAACTGTTTTTGTTGTTTTAAAAATTGCATATTATAGGCAGCAAGAAACACCCACAGGGGTGTGTAACCTCACTAGCTACCTTTTGCACAGCGCGTTTCATATATAAGCAAGTTGAAAATGAAGACATCTGTAAATAATAAGTGTGAGTATGCAGAACTTAATGAACAGGGGCATAAAAAGAAATTGAACAGCAGGGTGCAGCAATTATAGTAACGGTCCATTTTATTAAAAATATATGTTTCAAGCTTTCACGGTTTTCTGCAATTTCCCCCCTTCTGATTTCCTTCCCTGAGACAGTCCCCTTCACTCTGTAGTTTGCTCTTTTGCTGATAGCCCACAGGCATTTGCAAAATAAAGGATGGTTTATCAGCCAACAGACCATTAGTGACTATTGCTCAGTAAAGCTACAATGTTTGGGTTTTTTTTATGCTAAGCTACACATAGCTGCCAGTATAAATATGTTAAAGGTGTAATTTTTTAATGACATAGTTATACCAATATAACTGAGCACAGTATCCTCCCATATATCAATAGAGTTTGTTCCCCTTCCCATACAGCAATAAGGTATACCAGTATAAGGACATTTATATCCGTGTAATTGCATCTATGCTGGGGGTGGGAAGGTGTTTGTATGACTAAACTATGCAGATACAGTCAAAGCAGTACAAACTCTGGGAGAAGTGCCATGCATTAGGGAAAAAAGGACATGTTTCTATTAGAGAATCCAGAGAGCATATATCTCTAGGAATTCTTTCTCCTTGAGGAAATGAGAGGAGGGAGGGTGATTTCATTTTCTGGGGTGATTTCCAGAAATACCCCTCCTTTATACCTTCATATGCTTTACTAAGAAGACAAGGCATCTTTGATCAGTCACCAGGCTGAGAGTTAGTACATTAGCACTCCAAAACTGCACTCCAAGTTTGCTGATGCTGACAGAAACAGCCAAGATGGGGGAATATTTATGAATCAAATAGCACCAATATTCATGCTATGGAGCAAATGCAGTACTCAGCTTCATATAACTCAAGTGGACACGCACTCATTCATGTTCCTTGAAACTTCTGAATAACATACCTGTTACACAAAAGATTGATAAAGTATTGGTGAAGTCACCTGAAAAATGAGCTAGGATTCTACTAAATTTTCCTTCATCATAATTCAGCACAATTTTCATTGTATTTATATAGCACTTTACATTTTAAAGTATCTTATAAACATTACATATTTTTCACACCAACCCTATCCAACAGCTAAGTATTATTATCCCCATTTCACAGGTTGTGTAATGGAAGCACAGAGAATGTACTTATTCAGAGTTCCAAAGTAAATCTGTGACAACACTGGGATTAGAACTAAGGATGTTAAGAACTAGTCGACTATCCGATAAACAAATGCTTATTGGATAGTCAGTCGACTAGTCAACTAGTTGATTTCCCCCCCCCCTTGCTGCCTCTACCAGATAGAGGCAACAAAGGGGGGGGGGAGGAGAGCGGGGACTTCAAAGCGGCAGCGCCACACATAGCTTACCAGCTAGCTTCAGAAAAAATACCGGACACACTTGATTGGGGAGGGGACAGCGGGGGCGGGGAAGGGACCAGCCAGGATGGGAGCAGGGCTGGCTAGGAGGAAGGGGGGGGATGGGAAGCAGTGCTGGTGGGGGGGGGCAGTGGGGCTGGCCAGGGAAGTTCGGGGGGGGGGGAGCTGGCGGGAAGCAGAGCTGGTCGGGGGGAAAGTGTCGGGGGGAGCGGGGCTGGTTGCGGAGAGGAAGGGGGAGAGAATCAGCTGGCGGGGAGTGGGACTGACCCGGGAACATGCAGATCCCAGGGCACTGCCTGTCCTGCGCACGGTCCCGGCGAAGCATGAGCGAGTCTGGCTATGGCTCCACAACGCACTTGAACAGTGCTCAGGAGCATGGAGAGGGCCTCTCCTCCTCCCCAAGGTGTCACTCCTACGTCAGAGGCTCCCACACTGCACATGTCCGGTATTTTCTGAATTATTTTACCGGACAGAGGGCCCAAAAACTTGACTGTCCGGTTGAATACCGGATGCCTGGCAACCCTAACAGCTTATCCTCGGTTCAGCTGCGCGGTGCTGCTACTTTGAAACGCCGCCTCAGCATTTCAAAATAGCAGCACGGCATTTCCTCAGAATCAGCTGGGGAGTCCCCAGCTGACCCCGGGCTGCGCGCGACATTTCAAATCGGCAGCGCAGCATGAAGCCCTGGGTCAGCAGGGCACTTTGAGTCCCCCGCTGACACCGGGCTCCATGAGGTTGCTTCCGCTTTGAAATGCACAAGAGCCCCCTTTGGGGACTCTTGTACATTTCACAGCTGTCCCAGGGAGTTCCGCATTCCTCCTTTGAAATGTACAAGAGCCCTTGCCCTTGCTGGGGCTCTTGTACATTTCAAAGGAGGAATGCGGAAGTGCCTATTGACTAGTCGATGGAAATTCCATTGACTACTCGACTATTAAATTAATCGCTAGTTAACATCCTTAATTAGAACAGCAACTCTTTTGCTGTCTAACAAAGGATGAAGAAGAGACACACACACAAGAGGGACAATTCTCGGGCTTGCTTTCTGCAATGGATTCTTCTGTCCACCCACTCTGAGGGTGTGCACAGCAGGGCTTAACTCTAAATAAGCTACACAAATTAAGCTACATCAATTGTGTAGCTTATTTCAAAATAGCTTATTTTGAAATTGGGAGTGTTTACACAGCACTTAATTTGAAATAGAGCACTCTTTCTTCGACTTCCCTTACTCATACAGTCAGAGTTACAGGAGTTGGAGTAAGAATTCCTCCAGCTCGACAGTATTTTGACATTATTTCGAAATAAGTGCCTGTAGACGTACCCTGAGTCAAACAGCTGACCAGCAGCACTCCATGCAGTCCACAACACACGGTCTGAAATAGCTTTTCTAGTCTGCCAGTATCAGTCTCATGTGGGTGGGAAGAATGATTATACACACTCAGCGTGCAGTATATCCACGCATACATTCACTGCACCACATATGAGATAGTGGTGTCCATGAGACAACTGGCATTTATTATTCATCATGCACCTTTCATGCTGCCCCACTTTTCTTTTCCCACTAGTCCATCTCCTGAGAACCTAATGCAATGTTCCAAACCTCTGAACAGCTTCCAAATGCCACCATACTTTTGACAAAACATTGTGACAGAGAAATATTTCCTTGCCCGGCAAATGTGGAATTCCTTACAAAATTTCATTGGTCCAATACTAGCAATTTTCAGTCCTGGACTAATGACAAGATTAAGGTCCAACTGAAGGATAAAAACAGGATGGTTTATCCCATTGGAAACGGGACATCAGAGAGCTGACAGGATTGCCAGGTCCCAGGGCAATGCAGGGGGTGGCACCTGGCTCTGCACACCAGGAAGGTGTGGGGTGGGGTAGCCAGCCCCTGGTGCAGAGTCCCCGCCCCCCCCCGCCAGCCCTCAGAGCAGGCTGGAAAGTGTGGTGCGAGGCTCTGCAGTGCACTACACAGCACCCCCCTGGACCTTCTAAAGGGCTCGGGGTGGTTGCTGGAAGCCCTGGGCCTCTTAGAATCACCATCCCTGGGGCAACTGCCCCTTTATCCCCATCGTTGGGCCTGGGGGAGATTTACTCTTTCAAATGGGATGCACATGCTTCTAGTACTAGAATATCCCTAAATATGGGTTTGAATTATGATGTTATATATGGAAAAGCCATGCTAAGTATTTTAGATGTTCTAAAATGTATTATTATTAATTAATATTATCCTATATATTACATTACACAGTTATATGTGTATTGTCACAGAGTGTTACGTACTCAAGCATAAACACAAAACTTGGCTCTCTTGAGTAGGAAGCATTTCTCAACATGCAAGGGGGACCTCAGCCATCACTTTCTGCAGAAATTAAGCTTACTTTTTAAAGTGCTTTTCTGGTTCTCATGGTTGCAAAGACAGCTTTTTGAATATGAAGCAATTCAACACTGTCTTCCTAAGTTTGCAGAACAATAGCCTTAGTGCCTCTGCTGAAGCTGAAAGCAAATTCCCAAACTGCAGAGAAGTATAACTGACAAGACTCCAGTGCATTTCACTACTGCTATTCAGAACATTGTGGCCAGTGGTCAATTTGTCAAGAATCTTGTCAATTGCCCTGTGTAGCTCCGGAAAGCTTTGAGAAGTGTTTGGGCTCTTTAATGCCATTATTCACAGGGAAGAAGGAGAAGGGTAGAGAAGCACAGACCACCTTGTTCCAACAGCCAAGCCAAGATATTTAACCAGCAAAAGACACAGGCTCTCGGAGCTGACAGTTAGAAGTAAAAACATCTTTTTATTTATAATCTGAGCAATTCTGATAAGAAGTTATTAAGATACAATAAATAGGAGATCCCATGACAGCAACTGCACAGTCATTTGTCAGAACTGCTCTTTAATTATTTAGGAGTAATTTAACATAACAGAGTGCCCTTTAATTATCTAAATCTTGCACAACTCTGGCAAATGTGAAGCACTGTTGTGTCAAACATTTTTCTGATT
Organism: Pelochelys cantorii; assembly: GCA_032595735.1. Lineage (NCBI taxonomy): Eukaryota > Metazoa > Chordata > Testudines > Trionychidae > Pelochelys > Pelochelys cantorii. Next base: position 190,556,552 of record CM064327.1, read on the forward strand.
TACCCACACAGAATTTTGATAAAATAAGCAGCCCTGTATATTTTCCCTTTAATTCCTCACCTGGAATCTGATCCTACAATCTTAGCACAGGCAAAATGTTCCCAATAGGGGGTTTCCATCAATACAACTTTTTTGTTCTTTTTGTTCTTTTCCCAAACAATTAGCCACCTAAACCTGTCACCCAGACAGAGTGAAATAACTTCTAGCAAGGAAAGCAGTGCCCCACGAAGCAAAGAGAAGTTCTATGGAAAAATTCTCCCCACACAGCTGCTCTAGAGATGGTCCTGAAGGATAATCATCATGTGGGTAGTTGTACAGTTTGGAAAGCTCTCATTTAAGCCATAGACAGGAGTCATCTTGTTATCATGATGGTATCCCCAGGCTTTGCAAACCAGTTTGTCTGATCACTAGCTTCTATTGTTCCCTCAGATAAGCAAGGCCCCAGTGAACAATTAAAGCTTTCAATAAATAATCTGTAAGAACATTCATTTGATTTACTGTTATTTGATGCAGCAGTTAGTTTGAATGGGGCAGTTAATATTGATCACACGAAGTACTGCAAACATGAAACACTTCCAGAACTCCATGGATTATTACTCTTTATCAGCCACTCATCTGGGTTACTTGTAAATGGTTGAGAAATTCAAAATCAATAACAACAATTAGTGTTCTGTACACTTTAAGGAATAAGCCATGTGAAATATATTTCATTAAAAAATGAAAAGTAAAAGAGCTTATAAACATAGAAGACGCATCAAAAAGACACTGGGAAAACTTTGAATTTTCTCAGGACAATGTAAAATGCACAATGAAACAAATTAAAAGATAACAGATGATGGATCAGTAAATGCAGGTGGTTAAAAAACATATGCAGTTCAGGGCATGGATCTTAGGGCCAAGGAGGGGGAAGACTATAAAAAGTTCCTGGGGAGGGTAGGAACACCGATTTCACTGACTGTTAGTGAAGTCAACAGGGATTGTTTCTCCTGACTCCTCTTGGGCTCTTCTGAAAAAACCAAACCAAAATGCCAATGTTCACATTCATTCCCTGACCCCAACTGGTAAGAACAGCATGGTTTGGTCCTAAATCAGGAAATGAAAGACTACAAAAAAGTCACAATATTGCTCCCACTGACTTCAACTGAAGCAAAATCCATCCCCAAATAGAAGCTGTATGTTGCAGTGAAAATTTACTAAAATGAATAGGGCTGGCAATTTGTTATAGGTGATGTACATCTAAAGACACCTTTCCTTGGCTTCAGATTCCTATAAATTAGTTGTGAATCTAACGAAATGCATGGAAACAGCAATATTTCAACATCTCTGCTAAAGTAATAATTCTAGATAATTAAAATGCAAAGCAATAAGAGAAATGTTTTATCATTAAACTGTAACCAGAGCTCTGTGTGAAGTCATCCAGTCAGAAGACTTGTTTTTCCATCAATTATTTGTTATTTATCTGATGTAAATATAAGAACAGCTAATTATAATGTATGACTCCGTATGCAGCTTCTTGTTATTAAGGCCAATGAAAGCATTCTGAAGACCATAATGAAATAATTATGTTTGCCTTTAAGAATTCTCTTCAATAACACATGGCAGTACTGCACTAAATTAAAACATCAGGAACTAAATTTCACTTGCATCTATTTCCATTTTAGCTAATTATACCCCCAAGCTTTCCAATAGACCAGGCCCTAAAAATCTTTTTGAAGCTGAAATGGCCTAGGGAACTAGCAGCCTTTTATAATTATAGACTTTGATGAAGAAACAAAGGTAATTCAGCCCTGGAAGCTTTAATATTCCAAAAAGGTCATCATGTGAAATCTTCATCTGCTATGAAAAATGGAGCAAAACTGGGGTGATTGTAAGCCAAGTGTTTGTGTTCCAAGTAAATGATATTCTGATTTAATCAGAACATATTTCATCTTCATCTTTTCCACCTCTGCGCTTGTGTTCAGATTATTTTCTAATTCTGAAACATTTGCACATTTTGAGGCACAGTAATTAGGATTAGTTAGAGAGCAACGGAGAGAGAAGCTGCAGAGCAAAGCAGGTATGTCATGTTGTGACTGGGCCGTGCTACATGTACATTATATAAGAATCAGACAACCACTCCAGCACATTCAAAATCATACATGGGGACTGGAAGCTATCTCCTAACAAGCCCTCTGCATGCTCATGCTTCAGGCACAAAGCGTTCTGCACATAGAACGCTTGCAGGATCAGCACAGAAATGGGGAAAATAAAGGATATGGCTAAGGAAACAGCAAGATCTCAGCCCAGATGTCATGCTGCGGAATGAAGAATAATTCCTTTCATTTAAGCTTTAGAGAGATAATCAATCGACAGGGTTTCAGAGTAGTGAGTATGGCAATACCACCAAAAATAGAGACTGGAAGCTCACATAACTAGCCTGAAAAACATATGTAACAATAGGCGACTGGAACAACAAAAGTCAAAGGTGTTCTCAAATTCCACTGGGGGTGGAAAATTGAGGAAAATACTTCATTTATGAAAACAAAAAAAATAAAATAATGTGTTGATCACAAAGTCTATGTGATGGAGTAGAAGGACCTTCAGCAATGCTTGAATACTGGGTGCCAAAGGTATTCAAGCTGAATACCAAAGAGGACCCCGTAATATTTAGAAACCTATTAGGTAGCTAAGAAGAGTTCTCAAAAAAAAAAAAAAAAAAAAAAAAAGGAAGATTCTGAGAAGTCAAAGCTCTCCTTTATCTCTGGCCTCAGTGAGAAAAATAAGAGCAAGTACTAGACATCCTTAAAGTTAAAAGAAAACACACACATGTGAGCCGTTTCTTTTTTTAGGTTTGCTCTCTGCCTGAAGCTAAAATTGGAGACTACGATTCTCTTAGGAAAGCCATCTTTTTCTAAGATGCCTATTTTAATGGTACCCCAAAATAGTTTGGCTATGCTAAATATCACTAGGTGGCACTGTTATACAGTCTTGCAAGTTTCCTAATGTTAGTGTGTGAGCAAATGTGCAATCTTGGGAAGACATTGTGAACATGTGCTTATTTTTTGTAATACACATTTGTGTAAAGAGGCAGTGGACCTTGGAGAAGAACCTGTTCAAACAGCAGGAGTGTTTGTTCTCTTGGGGTATGACTACACTTCCACCCTATTTCAAAATAGGGATGCAAATGAAGACATTTGAAATTGCAGATGAAGCCGGGATTTAAATATCCCGTGCTTCATTTGCATATTCGCGTTCTGGCGCTATTTCAAAATAGAGCTATTTTGAAATAACAGACACTCTTAAGACGCGGTTGTTTCAAGAGAAAACCCTTTTCTCGAAATAACTCTTATTCCTCATACAATGAGGCTTACCAGTTATTTCAAAAGAAGGGTTTTCTCTCGAAATAACTGTGTCTTAACAGCGTCTGTTATTTCGAAATAGCGCTATTTCGAAATAGCACCAGAATGCAAATAGGCAAATGAAGCGTGGGATATTTAAATCTCGGCTTCATTTGTAATTTCGAATGTCTTCATCTGCATCCCTATTTCGAAACAGGGTGCAAGTGTAGACATACCCTTGGCCTCTGATTACAGTCAATTCCTGAGACAGAGTTGCTCTTTAAAAAGCAGGTATAGATGCTGGACCGAGATTCCAGGAAGGAGAGAGTGCCTACATGCTGTTTGAACATCTCTGGGACTGGTGTATGTGTATAAATTTAAATAAAAAATTACACATACAATATATCCAGAGCCTACAATACTGAAACTGACTTTAAAGACCCAGGAAAACCACTCCACTTAGCAGAGATGTGACTCTGGTTTCAGAATAAAACACTAGGGCTCATCTGTCTACTTGTCCATGAGATACTGATGTCTCTATTCTACATTCTGCTAAGCTACCAGTGAGGCATAGTGAGAAAGAATAAAGCAGTTTGTTATGGACCACTGATTTAATGGAAAGAATGTTGTAGCAAGTTTTGCAACCATGACCAGTTGAATTCAGATATTGAATGGTGGGAATCAACAGATTTTTAATGTGATTGTTTATTTGCTTATATGCTTCCAGCAGTGGAGAGGGACTCAAAGAAATCCGGGTTTAATTTCTGGCTCTGCCATGGACTTTTTCTGTACAACAGTGATCAAATCACAAACAGATCTTTTTGCTTCAGTTCCATATTTTAAAAATGGGGATAATTGTTTCTTCTTTCCTCCTACACTATGTATAACTTGTATATTTAGATTTAAGACCTTCTAGGCATGGGTTATCTTTACTTACGTGTTTGTGCAATAGTTGCACAATGGGTCTCCAATCTTGGTTAGGGGCTCTAAGCATTGCTTAGTATAAATGCATAAAATGATCTATATATTAATATGCAGACAATGAAAAACTTTCAAACTTGCTAGATGTTCATGAGATGACAAATTCAAGGAAGTGATTATAAATTATTAGAGAAATAGCCTGGGGGAAACGCAAATTGATATTTCTGTTGTTAAAATCTGCAGTTGTTTTTGAACAAGGTATTCTAGCCTTCTTCTCAATTTATGATGTGCTGTAAACTGGAGCCCATGTTTTGCCCGTAAGTGGCTGCATTTCTAAGGTGGATGAAGTCATCTCAATGACTGGTTTGTACATCAAATACTTTTTACTGTGCTTTAAGTCCTTTGACCATTTTTTAAAATAAAAGCCTAAAATCAGGCTCCTAAATCCATATTTAGACACTCAAATAAGTGGTCTGTTTTCAACTGTGTTCAGACCAGTGGGAGTTGTTGGATGTTCAGTACATTTTAAAATCAGACCATTTATTAAGGTGCCCAAATATGAATTTAGGAACCTACCTTTAGGCTCCTGTTTCTGCAAAGCCTCTAAAATATGAGAAAGCATGTCATGCCAGATTAAGCAGACCATCCCCAGTATTTAGACTGTTTTTAAAAAGACACTTTAAAGTTCACATTTCTGTCTCTAAAATGTTTTACTAACAATGAAGATAACTGTGATGTATGAAAACAAAGAAAAAAAGTCATCTCTATTTTGCTAATTTAGTTTGTGAATGTTACAACCCCTTCCGGATACTTATAGTCAGTTACATTTTTTCACCTGCACAGTTGCTTATTTCCCAAAAGATTTTAATGAAACGACTCCTTGTGTGAGAAGTTACACTCAATGTCAATAAAGTGGCAAAATATAGTTCTTGGTAAGCAGCAGTTACTTGCTGTTTGAGTGGGGCTTTATAAACTAACAGCACAGAAAAACAACGAATGCTCCTGCAGCACCTTAGGGTACGTCTAGACTACAGGCTTTTGTCAACAGAAGTTTTGTCGACAGATACTGTTGACAAAGCTTCTGTCGACAAAGACTGACTAGACTACATCCAGTTCTGTCGACAAAGCAAGCCGCTTTGTCGACATGAGAGTGTAGACGCAAAGGACAGTGTAGATGCAATAACGCCTTCTGTCAACAGAACTCTGTCGACAGAACTCTGTTGACAAAAGGCGTTATTCCTCGTAGAATGAGGTTTATAGCCTTCGACAAAACTGCTGAGTTGTCGACAAAACCCTGTAGTCTAGACATACTCTTAGAGACTAACAAAAAACGTAGATAGTATCATGAGCTTTTGTGGGCACAATCTACTTTTTCAGATGAAAGCAGTGGGTTATGCCCACAAAAGCTCACGATACTATCTACATTTGTTGTTAGTCTCTAAAGGTACATCTACACAGCACACTTATTTCAAAATAAGTTATTTTGGATTTTTTTTTCTGAAATAGATTATTTCAAAATAGCTCATCTATAAAACAGGGAAGCCTCAAAATTAGTCCAAGGCAGGCTTCCCTAATGTGGACGTGCTATTTCAAATTAAAGCCCCAGGAGGCACTGGGGAGTAATTACTCTGAATAGCCCTGGGGAGGAGCTATTTTGAAATAGCAGCAGTGAAGCATCCACACTACTGTTATTCTGAAACAGCTATTTTGGAATAAGTGTTATTCCTCATGGAATGAGGTTTACAGATTTCGAAATAAGCTGTCTGTTATTTCGAAATTATTTCAAAATAATGGAATTACTATGTAGATGCTTGCTTTGTTATTTCAAAATAACATCAGTTGTGTGGTTCTAATAACCTTGTGCATTTTACATTTTATAATTTTCCAGTTCCATTTGGTTGATGAGGTTTTGGCCTTCAGCAAGTAACAATATGAGTCTCACTGTCTGGACAAGGACTCACTGAGTATGAGCACAGGTTAAAGTCTATTAGGATTTGGTACATCACAGGATTACAGTTTTGAGCAGCGTATCTTGGTAGAAGTAGTTATAATATTGGCTTCCCTAAGGAGTAAACATCAATAAGAGGCGAGAGGGTTTCCAACCACATGGTGATACACAAATAGGAGTGGGGAGAGATGTGGCGCTCCATCTTTTGGATTAGGCATTCGCTTACCTTCCTGTCATCTACAGGAGCAGAATACTCAGTGAAAAGTCTGAGGACTTCACAGTACAGCAGCCTAATGGAGTGCCTCTTTAGGCATTTGTATTATATAAGCTTTGTTATTAGGCAGCCCTGCTCAATCCCAGAAAGTCTGAATCGTCAAAAATATCTAAGCACAGGAAGGAGAAAATACAGCCCCACCTTCCTTTTCAACTGTTATTTACTCAAAGTTCCAGTTTCCTGGCTATTTTATACATAGACTGGTGTCCTCCATGCACAGCAGCTAGTGGAGATATGGAAACCCCTATGAAGCCGTGACTAATTTTTGCCCCATCAGTTGCACATTGAAATTTAGTATTCCCAGGCTGACACCAGTTCTAAATTCCCTCCTTCAGTGCAGTGCTTGGGTGAGGCAAATGGGAGACTGCATTTTTTTCAACTGATGCGTATGATCAATGAGACTGAGATGCAGAAACACACCACAGTTGCATGCTTCATTTGGAGTGTTCAATATGACTGAATGTGAGGGCATAGAGCTTCAGAGCATGCAAACATTGTGCTGGGCCTAGCCACTGTTATTCTTCAACTCTATTCTAGAAGATCTGTATATCCCAGACTCAATTCATCAGCTGCAAGAGAGGGTGGTGCATAACTTAGACATTGAGCAAACTAGTCACTTGGGGCATGTAAGTGAGATGGAAGTGTAATTTGAAGGCGGGTGCATTTCATTACTAATGTAACCAACTGTAAAGACGTTTAAGCAGAGGTTGGTTGAAGGGTGGGAGCACAGGCATGAGCCATACATGGTTAAGGGACATGGCTTGTGTAAATGGCTTCTGGAAAGTGCACACACATAGTGTTGAGTGGTGATATTGCTAGATGTAGGGATGACTGACTCCAGTCCCTAAAACATAGTCTACTTCTCCCTCCCATTTCTGTATAGAATTGCCTGGCAGCACTGCATTAATTCATATTTGCCCTGCCTGGGGGCACCTTTATTGCATAGTTTCATTATACAAATACAAAACCTTAGCCACCCATAAATATTTCACTTCTGCTCCAACTTTATTTTACATCAGTAACACCAATGAATCCCTCTCCGATTTTGAATCTTCAACAGTTTTTAACAGCAGTGCACTTCAGCCATAGTTTGCATGCTGAGAACTGAATAGGGCCAGACTCTAAAATACAGGATCAGTTATTCAAGTTTCACTTCATTCAGAAAAAATATTCATGCCATGCTTATTCAAGAGAAGGTAATGAAGACAAGATAGCAGAGGCTGAGAAAGAATTTAATCTGATGCTTGGAGTAAAATTCAAGGAACACCATGACAAATTTCATTACATCTGAGAGATACTTTTACTTGTTATCTTTGTAGACAGACTGAACTATAAGAGATCGAGTGCAGATATTTTAAGTGAAGTATATAACACTTATCAAATCCTTTCTTAACCAGCTCACTGTGAAATTTATAACAAACATAAACTAAAATAAACTGTTTCGAGCAGACCTTGCCTTCTCTGGTGTCAGTATGTGATTTACCAAACACACCTGCAGCAATCTGATACTTGGGAATGCAGATTTCAAGTCACATCACACACTTCAAAATGTTTGTTTTTAAATATAGAAAGATAAAATAAAATAAAATACTGAGCTCTTTGTTGGGCACAGATGTTTCTAGGATTTCCAATGTCCGCAAAGAACAAAAATCTCCCTCAATCCACACTTCACAACAACCTGGGATTCAGAAGTAAATTTTATGCTCTTGGATTTAATTTTTAATAAAACTTGTGAAGGTTAACACCTCCATTTCTTACTCAGGAAACCTCCCTGGGAAGCCAACTGGAAATTTTTCCGTGAATAGGGACTATAAAGTACAGGGATTATACAAATTATATTTAAAGCCTATGTGTAGGCATCCATAATTTTTATCTTTATCATAATATCTATTTTTGTAAATGTAGCAAACAAAATGTGCTCGACTAATAGCAATTTACTATATTACTTGTTGAAACACTGCTCACATAAATGCATAGGTTATTCCTATTTTGGACCTTCTTATTGGGCCTATTAAATTCATCTTATGAAGTTTTTTTTTCTTATTGGATTTTTTAAGAAAAGGGAAATCTGCCATTCCTCCTTTTTCATATCCTGTCTAATCGAATCCTGAGTGCACCCATACTTCCATGCTATTCAGCTGTTTAATGTTTCAACACAAGTTACTTAACCGCTATTCATTTTTGTAGCTAATTACTGAAGCTGTGCAACAGGGAAGCAGAAAATTATACTGTACTTTAAAATACAAATGAGATATTCTTATCCTAGTTTTAGTCTATATTCTCCTCTTCAAATGTCTATATTCTCCTCTTCAAAGCTAATCTTGTCTGATTTTTATATATTGGCCTGATTTCTCAAGAGAGAGTCAAGAGGACTGCTTACTACTGATGTTTAAAAATTCAGTCAATCAGTTTTATACCCTTTGAGTCCATTACTTTCTTTGTAAATGAATTATTCCTTCTTTTTAATCCATTGCAATAAAATTAAATGTATATGGAAAATGTGCATACATATATTTTAAATTTGTAAAAATGAGTAAGCACTACATTCTAGTGTGTATATGTACATGTATGTGTATCTATATTATGTGTGGGTAAACATATATACTTACATATAAACATATGGAACACATATGACTTAAGCTTGATTTGAAAACTTACCCAATAAAGGAAGGAGAAAAATTACACACAAATACAAGTCATGTTTGGACTACATCTAACCTTCTATTTCAATTTGCAGACCTTCATAGGCTAGGACAATTTACCTTACAAGACAGCATTCTGCATATTGAACTGCAATTGAATTAATGTGCTGAAGTTAGGCACATACAGAACTCTAAGTACAAGGATCAATTCTGCCAGCATCAACTGCAACTGATGCCGTTCAGGATTGTTACAGGACTCCTTTGACTCTGCAATATGCATGTGCTATTCCCTTAACATCCATTTACCTCCTAATTCCAGACTCCCCATCTCTATCAAAGTAACATTAAGGCCTAAATCAATTGCTGCAGGTGCATCATTTGTATAGCTGAGCCAAAATAAATAAATAAATAAATAAAAATCATCCCACCAAGAGCCTATTACTTTTGAATCTCGGCTATGATTGCTTTACACAAAACCACAGAGGTCTAAATAGGAACAGACAATTAGGAAATATTTGTGGTTGGAATTAAGCACTGTCGTAACATTTACAGCACTGGAGCAAACTTTAATCATTGTGCTCTTTGTATCACCCTCCCCTAATTGTTCTTTGTCAGCACCTCATATAAGTAACAAAATGATTTAAATTTCAATAGAATTTTAATAAATTAAAATATGTGTGCATGTTTTCATATGTACACACAAACACATATATAGAGTGCTTGCTCATTTCTTCAGATTCAAAAAAACTATGCAAACTGAGCACTGTTTAGAAAGTAACCAGCTAACCTACCTCCTAGTATAAATATCGTTAACAGTCATAATTCAAATTACAGCAAAACAAATTATAATTCAGGTTCAGCCTGATTTTAAGTTGCCTTACAGTGAATCTTAATTGTATTGATTGCAAAATTCTGAGACTGAATTCCTGAAAGCACTGTTCTCTATTTTTATTTACTCTTGTTAATATGAGTTTCTTTGATTAGCTGACCTTTACTGTTATCAACACTTGTCTCTTATCGCTGGCTCTAGGCAAATGACATATTTACCACTCTTCCACTCTGATAAGGGTAATTCTATGTTTAACTTGTTTGAGAACAAACACAACATTTTTTCAGAACGTGGTTCTAGTTAATAGCAAAAGCATAGGAAAGTAAAGATAAAAGCTATACTTTACCTAAACATTATTTAAACAATTATCAGAATGTGATGAGCAGTATTTTTCCAGGGAAAGTTTTATATTGTGGGACTTGCTTACTAATGAGGCAAAATTTCTAGGATTCAAACCATTTTTATTACCATAGTGAAACTGATATTGATGTTTAAATCATGGTAACTAGAGAATACATTTTTAATGAAATGTCTTTAGTTTCTTATCTTTTGGATATGGAAGTACTTTCAAGTAACAGGTTTTCTTTAATATGTTGTAGTCTCAAATGTGAATATTTTGAAAGTAGCTAAGGGAAATAAATAAAATATATTGATTTTATTTACTTAGTTTAATTCTTTTGAATTGGAAAAATATTAAACATCTGAACCTATATAGTTGCCAGTAGTTACTGATTTTTACAAGTCTTTTTACTGATTTTTACAAGTACTGAGTTTACTAGTTTAAGAACTAATGCTATACATATTCTGAGAAAGTTTTGTGGAGACTCATAAATATGATAATCCATCAGGCCCTTCTTTTAAGAACTATCTTCTTTAATTCCTCTGACTAAACGTGGAAGAGAAAACTACATTTATTCTTATGCAGCTTTGAACTCTTTGGAAAACAAAGATTTCAAACATAATTCTATAGCTAATGCTGCAGTGGAGTGTCAAAGAGTGTGTTAAAACATTTTGATAGATAGCCAAGTCATTTATCTTAATCAGTGTCAGAGCAGAGAAGCATCCTGCAGGCTCTTTAATGCAGCATATACGGCAATGTGTTCTGGTACTTGTAATTTCTTAGAGTTGAAAATACAGTGTTAAAACACTGCCACTGTTTACCATTCATGTTTCTCAGCACTATGTCAAGATCAGATAAGAAAACAGTAACGTTTTTTAAAACTACATTACAGTATCTATGCTTCCTCCCCGACTAGTCCAAGACTGACTGAATCTGAAGGTATGAAAATAATTGATGACTAAACACAAGGGGAGTTCACAGTTAGTAGTTTTCTAGCAAAACAGCAACTTCTTATAGCAACAAAGTGAAGAAGAGAGGTGGCAGCAAGGTCAGTACAGAGAAATATTGCTTTTTCTTAGCAAGGGAAATATTAATGGAAGCCTAAAACTATTGCCTGATTTCAAGAACATCACCTACACTATATAGTTTAAATTCTTTATAAGGAATGTACAGAATAACATTTTAACTGCCGAAATGTAGATCAAGAAAATATGCAAAATATTGCAACAAAGATATTGTGTCCATATCATTGGACAGAGTTTAAAAAGTCATGCTGTGCTACATTATTGTTTTGCATTTTCCTGTTTGCTAAATATGGTTTAAGGGTGGATACACTGTGTAATAAGGGAGAAGCAAAAATCATATTTTAAATATTTTTTCTGCAAAGAAAATAAAGTTACACAACCACATTTTGCATAAGAAAAAGTCCTTAAAATCCCTATTGCAAATTAAAAGTAGGTTTAAAAAAAACTGCATGCAAATACTTTTGTAAAATCTGTAAAAAATAATAAGGGGACCTACATTGAGCACTGTGCCGATGTTGCCAGTCTGTTTGTGCCAATCCACTGAAGCATGCTTTCAGAGCCTTCTCCTGAAGCATGCAAGAAGACGGACTTGCAGTGTAGAAATCCAGAATTTGACCAGGGCTCACTGCTAGAACATCCATACAGTCAAACATGATTCCCCTCTACAGAAGGTCTGCAAAAGTGCTTTCCTCTAGGTGTGGAGGAAAATGGCATATAAAAGTACACCCAACTCCATCAAACTCTGCCCCTTTTTTGGCACGTAGGCTGTTGGTCTTTTTCCCAGACCAGAATCATGAATTATGACAGACAACACAGCTAAAAGCCTGTAATTGATCCAAATGATCATTTACCATTTTCCAGGCTGCTCAGCCAATCCAGCAAGATAGGGGGAAACGAGCAGCATTCCAAGTTTTAGTTTCAATCAAATTATTCCAAAAATCCTTTAGAATCAGTCCTGCCTCATAGGCTGTTGCCGAATATATGATCTTTTTTTCACATCACAGATATTATCAAAGTCCCAGTAATAAAAGACGTGTGATAGTAACTTGGGATCCCCCTCACCAGTGAATAGATCCTTCTGCCTCTGAACAGCTCACTTCCTACTATTTGTGTCACACAGAATGAAAGATTGAATTGCCTAATATATGCGAGTGAACTTTCCATGAACCCTTCCCAGGCTGCTAACCTTCAAATGACCCAAACCAGTCTGACATCACCAACTCCCAGGATTCTCACACTGCTTAAAAACTCCCAGCAGCCCTGCAGAAAGCAGACAGGAGGAGAAGCAGACAACTATTAGCCGTTGCCTTTATACTTTCTTATCTTTAAATAATAAAATAAAAAAAATAGAAAGAAGAAGATTAAATTGTAAAAAGGCTTCTTCTGGGTCCTGTCTGCACAGCAACAAATCTTGCATACATATCAGCTTACTCTAGGTATGCGCGTGTTATTTTAAGTGCCAGTCTATTTCCTAAATCCCCTGCACGTTCTCTACCTCTTCTGTAGAAAGAATCAGCAACTGACAGGCACAACTGAGCACTTTACAGGGACATGGATACAGGCACCAGTTTCTCATCTTGTGGAGACAGCGACTAGGGAACATCACAAGCTACATCCTCCCTGTGCAAATCTGTGTTAATGTTTTGGCTGACATTTGTAAAACCGTATCTCTGACAGTCTGGAGCTAGACCTCTCAATACCAGCATCCACTTACTTGAGAATTCTCAGAGGCCCATCACTAGGAAAGTGTTAGGTGCTTCAAAATCCACCCCACTGCCACCCCCACCAGACATTCCTGTAAATGTAATTCAACACAGCAGATGAATCATTATTGCCTGAATCCTGCAGGCTATTCAGGCTGCTGAAGTGCAGAGATACAAAGTGATAGCATTTGGCACTCAGCATTTGCTCAGCACCAGTTCAGAGAAGTTTCTCTGTATGGGGACCTAGTTCTGGAAGCTGCCAACCAAGTGTCTCTCAGAATGTGACTGTGACTCTTGTGTTCACACCCTGCACGCTATGGTAATGCACTTTGTACAATGCATGCCTTGTAAGGTACCCATTTGAAAACTCATTATTTGCTGTCAGTATTGTCCCGGTAAAATATATGTGACAACATTATCAGATTCCCCTGTACAGTGTTATTAACACATTACAAACCCCACAGCCTTGTCCAAACCGAAGTCATCAAAGTGGTCCATCCAGTGAGCTGCTTAATTTGCATTTAAGCAGGATGAAGAGTTATCAAGCAGGAAGGGAAGATACAGGCAGGGCACTGGAACAGTTTGTACACTTGGGATAAAGAGAGCTATTTAACCCCAAACTATAAATACTGTATATAATGGAAACCACATCAAGGAAGGGGTGCAGCTGCACCCCTAACATGCCTAGGTCCAGCACCTATAGCAGGGATGGGCAGTAAAACGGCAGCAGTTCACCAGGGTTAGCCCCTGGTGGGCAGCTGCAGCTATATTTATCTGCACCATTGCAGCTACAGGCCACTGCAGCTCCTATTGGCCGGGAATGGTGATCCATGGCCAATGGGAGCTGTGATCCACCATACCTGCAGGTAAATATGGTGGTGTAAGAGCCCGCTAGGGGCTAACCCTGGCAGACAAGAGTCCAGCCCCCCGGGCTGGCATTTGCCTATCCCTGACCTATAGACACAGGAAATTAAAACCAGTGAAGAAAAATGAGCAGGGAGCATCCTTCCACAAGGACTCTTTGGCTTCTGGTTTTTTGCTGGAAATATTTTTCAAGAGGGGGATTGAAATTACAACAAAGGAGGGTCAAACACCCCAAGACAACACTCGGTCTCTCTTCCTGTCCATTGCATTCACTGCATATGAAGAAACAAAGCAAACAGGCATTGGATTCTTAGGGAGGGGTCCGGAGAGTTTGATAGAGTTTGGTCACGAAGACAGGTAAAAGCAAGAGGTGAGACCATGACTAAAAAAGCACTAAGCTCAGCACTATACAAAATTCTGTGTTTTTATTTAAAGAGTCTCCTTCCTATTCAATCTTAATTACAGATCCGAATTCTGTCAGTTCTTTACCTGGATGGACATTAATTCTGTTAGCTCTTGATTTAATATCAAGTTCTGAGCCACTTTTCCCCCACTTAAAAATAATATTTCTAAAATGGCTTATTTCAGGACCTCAACTTAAGGCACCTTGGATCAGAGGTGCTGAGAACTTGCACCTTATATTGGCTTTGGGTAAGATTTTCTATGGCACAAAAGGAAAAGAGGAGCCCATGTTTCGAGGGAGTTGGGCACTTCCCTTTCTTTCATGCCTTTCAATAGCTCTCCTTCAGGTCAATATTGCGGATACTCAACCTTTCTGAAAATCAGACCCTCAGAGTCTCAAGCTAGGCTCCCAAACTTAAAAAAACCCAAATCAGTGGGCAACTTTTGAAAACATCACCCATAACAATACTGTGAGTGGGAAAAGCACACAAGAAAAGACAAGAAGTACTGAGAGATTCACTCTGGGTCCTAACCAACTGGCTTAATGGATGTGATGTTCTTTCTCTGAAGAAAGTCCTTTAATGCATTAAAAGCTCTGTGACAATACCTGTAGATTGTGTTAACAAAACTTTCTGTAAAGATTCAAGAAGTAAAACGGCATTGTGCCTGGAAACTTGATATGTCTAATCTGAAAACAAGCCACTTAACAAAGAGCCCTGTTGTAATCTAGAAGCAAAATCCCTTTGAAGACACACAAACAAAAGCTTTTCTTAATTTTTTCCCTCAGACAAAAGGGATTTTAGCTGTCCCTACAGTAGACACAGTTTCATTCCATCGCCTATCCTGGTAGAAGAATTATAGGGCTGGAATGCAACACTGGCATCCAGGGACTTTTAGAATCTGTCAGGGGAAACCTACCCCATGCTGAAATTGCTCCAACTAAAAAAGTGGCTTAGTAACACTTACACTGTCATGTGAAAAGTATGCACTATGTGCACTTACCCAAGCAAAGGGTCCTTTTTCCTAAGTATCTCACAACATTTTCAGCACAGCAGAGATCTCATTATTAACAAGGAAGAAAGAACTGGTAATGTTTAACTAAAAACTGATTTTATCATGTGGCTATTACATTTTTGTTTTGTTTTATTTGTTGTGGATAGCAAAGCTCCAGTAAAACACACTATTTTATAGACAGATAAAACCTGTTTTCTCATGATGAGACTGCAAGAGAAATTAGGAACATCTAGTGTGTCATCATTAAGGTGATTGGAAAGATACACACAGAACACAACATATTTTGCCAGTGTCTAAGTCAGAAAAAAAGGAGGCTCTCTAGAGCAGCGCTGGGCAAGATTTGGCATGGGGACCAGATCTGGACCGCCTAAGACTTTGATCCAGACCGCAGACTGCATCTGGCCTCTTTCTATCTATAGCCCGCTGCCCATGACACCACATTTCCAGGCAGTGGCTCAGGCAGCAGGATACTATTTAAATGTCCCACAACTCCCAGTTGCAGCGCTACCCGAGCAGGGGCCAGAGCCGCCAGCCCTTTAAATAGCTGCAGCAACCCTGGGCAGCTGCTAGACAATGTGGTAGCAGCAGAGCCACGAGCCTTTTACTGTGATTTTAATTCAAAGCCTCCAGCCCCAGACAACTCTGGGGGGGAGGCTAGTCCTCAGCCTCATCCCTTCTGCCCTAGGCTCCACCCCTTCTGGGGATGGAGCTGGCCTGTAACCATATACCAAAATTAATTAAGTGGCCGCCATGCGAAAATTATTGCCCATCCCCCTTGCTCTATAGCCTAGAGTTCTGGAAGTGGTGGAAGTTTAGACCGAGATGGTACTTGATGAAATACAATGAACAAAATTATACTGACCAAACACATGGTTATATTTATTTTTTAACTGCTCTAATAAAATTATATTGAATATAAAACTATTTGGTGTGCATTTAATTGCAGATAAATCATAGGCAACTTCTGAAAATAACTGTCAGTAATTCATGCTTAATTGCATAAGAATAGAATAAGATGGCTTTTTCATACTATGTCTAAATGAGCCAGGTAGTTCATCATGTTTTATTATGAATTATAGTTGTGCTAATGATTACAGTTATTATGGAGCCATGTGTAATTAATGAATTCCTCAAATAATCTAACACTTCACCTACATAGTATTTCTTCTCAGTTCGAGATATTAGTTGATTTAACTCTTCCAAGATTTTGTTCCTCTGTAAATTGTACAATTTATGTTTTAAAAAAACATAATATAAAGAATATGTATCTTCATAAATTGGGAGAACTTTTGCAAAAAATAACATTTAGATAGAGTATAACAGACCGGCACTATCCACAATCATTTGGAATATATACTGAAGGCATAATTAATAAACTGGTTAATTCAAATGTAACAAAGCTTGAATTATTGACATGTTTTAAATTCTTACCCAGTTCTGGAAAAGAACTCTCCCAATTTTCCCCATTAGATCATGAAAAGAAATAAACATTCTAATTTCATGCATCACCTTAATCTGTTTTTTCTCAGTCTCTAGTAGCAGAAACTTAATAATAAACATATTCTTACCCACAAATGAAATAAAAAGTTCAAGTTGGGAATCTATTTCTTTCAGCATTACTGTATATTTGTCAGTGTTACATAGCACATTTGAAACCCATAATCATAAAACAAAAATTTACAGCTAAGGTTTGGAGTCTACATCTGTTTCTCTGGTTTTTGTACGGCAATTACCCACTGGACAATTCAGAATGAAGTACCATGAATCATATTCTGCACACATGTTTGTGCTGGTCAGTTTTTGTAAAGAACAAGACTGAGGATGCCATAATGTGCTTCACAGAGAGAGCTGTCCAGAATTAGGTTGAAGGCTGTGTGTCTAAATAAAAAAGCTCTTACTATCACCAGAGTATTATTGGCAGACTGTTACAGCCCTATGTGACGTACAGGAAAGGAATAATACACACACACACAAAATCTTTAAAAGAAAGCATGCTGGCAGCATAAGCAATCTTTTTACTTTCATTTTACTATTAATCACATGTAACTCTCGAAACAGTTTTGACAGCACAGTAAATGGTTACTAGTGAGTGATGTGTGTGTTTAAGCAGTAAAATCAGAGACAAAGTGAGATTTCTTCTACTCCCTAGGCAAGTTCTGACACTGAGCTTACGCCTCAACTCTGATACTCAGAGATTCCTTTGTGTCAGTTGCTGGGAGAATCACTGGCAGTTAAATCACAGACCTCACTCACACGCAGAGGCTTTGATTTTTACCTCTTTATTCAGAATAGATTCTGATATGAAATATTATCTGCCTTTTCAAGTTTATTGGGATTTAAAATCTGGCTACCCAAATCCTACTGCGGTTTACTGTATTTACTTGTCAGTATTGTAGGAGGTTTTCAGATGCATGAAGAATGATGTTTATGAATTACAGAGAAGATGGCTGACCCCCGCCCCCCCCACCCCCCGGGAATGGCTGAATATTTAAAATATCAAGATACTATTGAAAGGCTATGAAACACGTAGCAGGAATTGGACTAGAACAATACTGAACCCACAAAAAAATATCACAGTACAAATATTTAGACTGGCACGGGAGAAACAGCTTTGACAGATAAGTACAATAAAAAGCAGTTCCAGTGGCGATTCTTGAGTTGCTGTACTCTAACACACTAAGTGACTTTAATGTGTATTTCCACAAGAACAGGCCCCACCTACCTTTAGAGTTATGGGCTAGATGCATGAATAGAAATGGACAAAAAGGGTAAGGTGGAGCTGGTTTCAGGTCACCACAGGAGAATGCTCATGGAGCATACAGCCAGCTCATGAGTCAGGCTATGTCTACACTGCGTGTTTTTTTTGGCAGAAGATATGCAAATGGAACACTCATTTGCATATATCGCGCTCTCATTTGCATATCCTCTTCCGATCCTTTTTGAGGAAGAGGTTTTTGCGATAAAAAGCCCTGTGTAGACAGGTCCATTTGTCAGAAAAAAAACCCCTTTTGCACAAGAGCCTGTAAGCCTCATTTTTTTGAGGAATAAGGGCTCTTGTGCAAAAGGTTTTTTTTTTCTCGACAAATGGTCCCGTCTACACAGGGCTTTTTATCACAAAAACCTCTTCCACAAAAAGGATCAGAAGAAGATATGCAAATGAGAGCACACGATATGCAAATCTTTGCTCCATTTGCATATCTTCTGCTGGAAAAAAACACGCAGTATAGACGTAGCCTCAGTTACTGCACATGGCTTTTTTACTTTCCTTGTTTAACCATTAGGTACAATTTATAACCCAAAGGATATTACTATTAATACAATTACATGCGTATACAGATACTCAGCACAATAATATCTGGACATAATTTACATGTTAAAAATTGAGTAAGTTGCATTTTATTCTCCTGCTGTCTGCAGCTTTAGCAATTGCCATGGTGGATAGGACTCAAATTCCACCCAGCCCAGTATCTTGTTTGTGATGCTTCAAAGGAAGCTGTAAAAACCTTGCAGTGGGCAGCAGTTGGGTAATGTGCTCCCCATAATAGGCCTCCTGCTGATCTCTAATAGCGATTGGCTCAATATCCTTTCCACAAATCTTGTGATTAACTATGATAACTGGATATTCTTGATAGCCAAATAAATGCCCAGTCCTTTGAGTCCTCTTATATTCTTGGCCTCTATAATTGAGAGGGATAATACGTTATTGGCCTTTGAAATATAGAAGAATAATCCTTTTTTAAAACATGAAGATTGGATTACCCTGGTCCAGCATCCTGAGAAGTCCTGATTGAGGGAATTTGCCGGACTAGGAGAGGTCCCCTACTGCCAAACCCCCAGCCCACTGCTGGCTCCCATGGGTGGTCAGTGAAAGTAGGGCTGGAGTATGCAAGCCCCTGCTCCACCCCCAGTCCCACCCTTTTTGCTGAGGCCCCACCCCCCATTGGAGGGGAGGAGAGTGGGCAGGCATGTGCCCCAGCCTCCCCGGTCCAGAGCAAGGGAAGGTGGGTGGGCACACAGCCCCAGCCTCCCTGGCCCCGGATTGCAGGGAGGGCAGGCACTGGGGCCAGCAATACTCCATCCTCAGAATGCCTATCTCCTCCCCTGCTCCTGCCCCCTCCCTCCTGGCCAGACACCTATCCCAGGCCTGCTTCCACACCCTCCACCCGGTCTGACAACTATCTCAAGCCTGTTCCTGCACACTCCCCCTGGCCAGACAGCTACCCCTACCCTGCTCCCGTACCCTCCACCCTGGACAGACATCCTGCCCAGCCTGCTCCTGAACCCTCCCTTGCTCCTGCACCTCCACTTTGGACAGACACCCTAACCACCCCCAGCATGTTCCTTCACCCTCCATTCCTCCTGTCCCCTCCTCCCCGGCCAGACACCTAACCGCACCATGCTCGTACCCCCTCCCCTCTGATCAGACATCTACCCCCCAGCTTGCTCCTGTACTCTCCCCCTTAGCCAGATACCCTGCCCAGCCTGCTCCTGCACCCTCCATTACTCCTGCACCTCCCCTTTGGTCAGACACCCTAACCACCATGCCTCTGGTACTGAGGCCGCAAGGGGGGCAGGAAATGTGAGTAGTCGACAAGATTAACTGATAGGCCTAGGCTTATCGGTTAACTGTCTAGTCAACTACTTGTTAACATCCTTATAGTAGATAGCTGTCCCTTTCTTCACCCCTGCCCACTGCTGGTCCAATGGGGTTATAGCTGTCCTAGGCCCCATCTCTGGCCCCTTCCTGCCCCCCTGTGGCTTGCCCCACAGTGGGGAGAAGCTTGAAGCCTCCACACCATTCCTCCCCTCCCAGGGCAGGTGAGTGGCCCGTGACTGATTTTTTCTATGGGTCAATGGCCTATGATATTAGGGTATGTCTACACTAGCTCCTTAGTTTGAACTAGGGTGGCTAATGTAGGCATTCGAACTTGCAAATGAAGCCCGGGATTTAAATATCCCGGGCTTCATTTGCATGTTCCCGGGCGGGCGCCATTTTTAAATGCCCCGTAGTTCGAACTGACTGCCCGCGGCTACACGCAGAAGTCAGAAATTAATCCAAACTAAGTCCTTAGTTCGGATTAACTGTTACTCCTCCTGCAAAAGTGATTTGGACAAACAGGAGAAATGGTCTGAGGCAAATAGGATGAAGTTTAATAAGGACTAATGCAAAGTACACTTAGGAAGGAACAATCTGTTCCACACATACAGAATGGGAAGCGACTGTCTAGAAAGGAGTACTGTAGAAAGGGATCTAGAGGTCATAGTAGACCACAGCTAAATATGAGTCAACAGTGTGACACAGGTGCAAAAAATGCAAACATGATTCTGGGATGCATTAACAGGAGTGTTGTGAGCAAGATGTGAGAAGTCATTCTTCCACTCTACTCTGTGCTGATTAGATTTCAATTGGAGTATTGTCCAGTTCTGGGCACCACATTTCAAGAAAGAAGTGGAGAAAGTGGAGAGGGTCCAGAGAAGAACAACAAGAATTATTAAAGGTCTAGAGAACATGACCTATGAGGGAAGACTGAAAGAACTGGGCTTGTTTTTTTAGAAAGGAGAATACCGAGAAGGGGCATGATAGCGGTTTTCAAGGATCTAAAAGGAGGAGGGAGAAAAATTGTTCTCTTTGGCCTCTGATGATAGGACATGAAGCAATGGGCTTAAATTGCAGTAAGGGAGGTTTAGGTTGGACATTAGGAAAAACTTCCTAATAGTCAGGGTGGTTAAACACTAGAATAAATTTCCTAGGGAGGTTATGGATTCTCCATCTCTGGTGATATTTAAGAGCAGGTTAGATAGACATCTATCAGGGATAGTGTACATGGCGTTGCGTCTTGCCGTGGGGGCAGGGGACTGGAGTTGATGACCTCTCAAGGTCCCTTCCAGTTCTAGTAGTCTATGATATAAAAACCCCCCTGATGTGAGAGACAGTCAAGATGCGGTGCAATAACTCTAGTGTACATTGACTTGTTTAAGTTTGAGTAGTGAAATTCTTCTGATTTGTCTTTGTTGAACAAAGAATGCTAAAGAAAAACCCCATTGGACTGAAGTTAGACTGCTACAGTGAATGGGGAAAGGCATTGAGGATGTATACTGGCCTCCAGTAAAGATTAAAATTTACCAACAGTGACTTGCTGGCTGCAGCTTTCCACAGCTCCCATTGACTGGAAACAATGAACCATGGTCAATGTGAGCTGAAGGCAGCCATACCTATGGATTCCAGATAAATTATGTTTCTGGCAACTCACCAGTGGCTTATCCTGACAAACTGTGGTCTGTTGGACGCAGGTTGCCCACCATTAGTGTACTCCCCTTTGAAGCACTGACACTTCGAAAAGGAGATATTTCAATATTGAAGAAATCTCACCATGTGACTAAACTGACCAACTGAAGTAGATAATATACTAAATATACTAATGTGCTAATAATATATATATACCAGATAATGCACTAAAAATGACAAACACATGAAAAAAACCAAACGAAAAACAAGCAATGAAGGAAATGGGCCTCATGGACCACATAGGCCATAGGGCAGACAAAGCATGTCAACAGGCTTCTCTCAGGCTTACATTTGTCACTCATTTATGTCCAAAGATCTTGAAAATGTTCAGAAACACCAAAATGGTTTTATGAAAAATTGTTTTCAGAAACGGCAATTTTGGATGGAACATTTTTTCATTTTGAAAGTTGTAATTGGTTTTATATGTGGAACCCATGTTTTTACAATAAAAATAAATAAATCGTATACTCAACTGATTTCATTTAATAGATCCTAGTCATCCTATCTGATGGAACAGGTTGTGGAAAGATACTTCAGGGGAAGGAAATCTTATGAAGAACTCCCACAAGTAGCTCTATCTCCCATATCAACTTGTGAAGAGTTACCACTAGAGTAGGTTGAAATTTTTCCACAGTCACAACCTGCCCATGTCTTTTATTAAAAATAACTATGACAAAATCTTAACAGTACTGAAGACACGAAGCAGGATTCTTATACTCTGCTCACCAAGCTAGCGGATTATTTATGACTGATGAAAATAAGCTCCATAAATCCTAAGAAGAGGAAGTAACACAATAAGGTGGCCTGTCTTTTTTGAATGTCTGTTAAGGGTACAAGAAAGGCGAGTAATGTCTGTTAGGGGAAGGTGTGGCGGCGCGTCGGGGTCCCCTGACTCCTGCACCCCTGTAATGGCACAGACAGACTCCACCAGCCAGTAGAATAGAGGGAGTTTATTGCTTCTCCAGGATACAGCACAGCACAGATGTCATCTGGTTACAGGAACCGGGCCTAGGATGCCTCAGCCCCCCTTGAGATGGGGGATGCTGGGCCCCTAAATTCCAGCCCCTCTGGGCCCTAGGCTGTCTCCTCCATGATCCCAGACAGAAACTAACTCACTCACTTCCAGCCCTGCCCCCAGCCAGGTCTGGCCTCACCCCCTTCCTTTCCATTGTTCCGCTCCATGGGAGATACCTGTCTGACGAAGCCCCTTTGCATAATGACTCATCCCCTGCCCTGCTGGGCCGTGCTGCAGCCAGCAGCCAGTGGAGGTCACTGACAACCCGCTGCCCAGCATAGCAACCAGCAAGGTACCCCCACTACGTCACAGAAGGTATAAGCTTCTGAGCTATACAGAGCTCTTCTTCAGGAAGTAAATGAGAACGTCTGAACTGAACATAAGTTGGGACAGATTGTTACGCATAAATGGATAACACAATTGCAGGTGGTCACTTGAAATTAAATAGGCAATTGAGGGTTAAACTATTATGCCTAAGGGGTTTGAAGTGGGCAATTAAGGGTAGCAGGCAAGATGGTATATTATTAATTGTTGAAATGAGCCATAAAACCAGTATCCCCATTGAGTCCATGATTTTTGGTGTCTAGTAGAGTTATGAATTTAAGTTCCCAGGCTTTATTTTTGAAGATATTATGCATGTTTCCTTGGACAAGGAGGACTAAAAGGTCAGATATGAAGTGATTGTTTTGTAAAAAAAAAAATGTTTGCCCCCAGGTCATATTTCGGAATAGGTATTATTCCTTGTAAAATGTGGGTTGAAGAATCTGGAATAAAATGCCCGTTATTTCGATATTATTTCAAAATAATGGGCTCGCTGTGTAGGCACTCACATAGTTATTTCAGAATAAAGTCCGTTATTCCCAAAATAACACTGCTGTGTAGACGTGCTCATAATGTTTTAGTCTTTCAGGATTTTGTGTGTGAGTTCATTCGAGTATATAGTGATTATTTTCAACCACATAGTTGTTGTTGGAGGCATTTAGTGCACTGGATGAGTTGTGATAGGCATGCATAGGAGCCAGGAATCTTGAAGGGTGAATGTGACAGATATTGTAACAGTGGAGATACACCTGTGGATTTTGCATTTGTTATTTTGGCAGGGTCCAGTGCCACTATGAGTTGGTGTGTTCTTGTCTGTAGGGAGCTTGCTTCTGATGATGAGTATGGAGAGGTTGGGGGAGTATTTGAAGACCAGAAGAGTGGGTGAAGGAAAGATTTCCTTTGGGATGTGGTCCCCATCAAGATTGGGTTGTAATTGATGATACCTTGCATGGGTTCCAATGTGGGGTGGTAGGTGACAGGTAGGGGTGTTCAGTCAGTGGGGTTTTTTTTTGTTTGAAGGTGTACACATTCTGCACTTTCTCTTTGAGCACATTCTGTGGTATCTGAGTCCTGGCTGCCCGTAACAGGTTTTTTGCTGTGTCTGGAGTGGTTGCCGCATTTGTCGAGGTACGTGTGGTGATGAGTGGGTTTCTTGTATAAAGTTGTTTGTAGGGTTCATTGTTTAAAGTTAACCGTCATGTCAAGGAAGTTGGTGCTGGTGTGGGAGTGTTCTGGACAGTCTGATGGATGAGTGATGGTAGCTGTGGTGGATACCGATAAGAGAGTTTAGGTCATCTGTCAAGAGGATGAAAATATCATCAATGTATCTCAGGTATATAATTGATTTTGTGGTCCATTTTTCCAAAAGTTCTTCCCTGAGATGGTCCACGAACACACTGATGTACCAGGGAGCCATTCCAGTTCCCATAGCTGTTCCCATGGTTTGGAAAAATGTTTGCTGTTAAACATGGAAGATGAAATGGATGAGTTTGGCGATATGTTTTGGATGGATTTCAAAGCACTGTGCATTATCTTGTAGTTATATGAGACAAGTAGAAATGACACCACTGTCAGGGATATTGGTGTATAGGGACAATGATGTCAAGAATGGAGTTCTGGGGAGACTGTTAAAATGTGGAGTTTCTGAAGGAAGTCAGTAGTGTCTTGGAGGAAGCTGGCTCTTGTGTGGTGAGTGGTTCTGATATTTCCTCAGTAAAAGTGCACTGGCTTGATATGATGGCTTTGCCTGGGTTCCCCTTGCATGTGTATTTTGGGAAACTTGTAGAAAGTCCCAGGGGTAGGTATTGTGGAATATTAATTTGTAGACTTTTCTTGGAGTTGTGAATTATGGTGTGACATCTTCCTTAAAGTGGGTGGTGTCAGAAATTCCCCTGTGAACAATGGTGTGACATCTTCTTTAAAGTGGGTGGTGTCAGAAATTTGTCTGTTGGCCTTTTTAACATAATCAACAAGATTAAGGACTATGACAATGCCCCCTTATCAGCCGATTTTATCACTATCTTGTATAGCTGTCTTCTCAATAGTAATCAATTTTATTCCTGAAGCAACCCATGTAATGATCCAATGTGTGATTTTGCCGGGGAGGGGGGTCCAGTCAAATGATACATTTTTCTTAGACCGTCAGTGGGAATGTGGAAACTGTGTGCGGTGTCATCTTTGTTCTGAAAGAAATCCTCGAGGTATAGTTGGCAGAAAAATTCATCTAATTTTTCACATTTGTATTTGATCAGGTTCTATAGTAGGGCAAAAGTTCAGTCCTTTGGAAAGCAAATATACTTCATTTCCAATTAGGGGTAGTCTTGAAAGATTGATGAGACTGGGGTGTTGTGTAGTCTCCATGGTGGGTCACGGTGTCTGGGTTTTTCCCGAAGGTGGTGGCAAGCTATGGTTTGTGGAGGTGCAGTTGTTTCCATTTTTTGTCTTTGTGTTCAATAGAGATTAGGGTTTTTTTTAAATAGTCATTTTGCATTTCCTGTATGATCTCTATGTAGACGTCCTGATTTTTTTTCTTCCATTGTGTGAGATCATGTGATGATTACTTTTTTGAAGTGGTCCCTTCTGGAGTATGTACGGCATAGGAGATGGTTCCTCAATTTTTGTTTGCTCCTTCTGCAGAGCTGTTCAGCTTATTTGGAATTGTATGCAGAGGTCAGAGGCTAGGTGTTAAGTCTTCTGGGGAGGATTTTTATTTCTTGCATTTGCAAAGGAAGCAGGTGTCATTGTTTAGTCTGATTATTTATGTTGTCAAGTAAGGTAGCAAGGTGATATTTTCTATTGGAGCAACTTTTGATGGTAGGATGTACAGGTAATAATTGCCCTGTTCTGTTCATTCTCTCTGAAGCATCTGGTACTAGCCAATATCAGAGGACAGGGTATTGGGCTAGATGGACCACTAGCCTGTCCCAGCATGGCCATTCTTATGTTCCTATTGTGTCCATGAACTAGCAACAATTAGTATCAACTGTGCTGTATCAGTATTGTCTGTAGAAGCTTTTCCAACCTGATTTTACTCTCTATGGATCTTCACAACTTTTAAGCTGCTTTTTGTAGTGATTTCAACTTCTACTTGATTCCTTTGGTCAATCCTACATATAAATGTTATGAGGATTACCCTCATGCCTCTGGCTGGCTGGTCAGGAATATCAGCAGCCCTGTTCGGGAGAAGCCATTTCACCTTGGTTTCTTGCACAGAGAGGCCGCATTTCAACTAGAGTTTTCCATCCAGTGAGACTCTGGCTGAACTCTTCAGCACAGCCCTTGCCATCCCACACAGAAAAGAGTTCCCTTTATTCCATGCACAGCTCTGGGCAAATCTCCATGTGAAAAGACATCAAGTGAGTGGGACATTAATCTCCAGAGCCATCTGAAGTTTATTACAGGTTAATTTAGGACCTGTCACTGCCTAGCACTTACAGAGGTAAGGAGCGAGGGGATAGGGCTAAGGACCCTGAGTGCCTGGCACATTCTGTATATGGGGTCAAACAGAATTCTAGCTCCCGTATTCATGGGAGCGCACAAGCTGATCCTCCCCTCCAACCCTGGGAGTTAGATAGAGGAAAGGAAGTGGGGGCATTGCCCAAGCACCCATGAAACCAGCTGCTTTCTAGGGCACAAATAAGCTTCATCCCATAGAGTGTTGTACAGCAGTCATGTGCTCTGGCTCCTGCTGTTCTCCTGAGGCAGAACAGCATCATACTCCCCCCAACCACTATAGACTAAATGGTGGGACTGACACCACAATGAGTAGTTTCTCAATATATGTTTTAAATCTTGAAAAAGTTAAAACTCTCTTTGTTCGATTCCTAACCCTGCCCTTTTCATACTTATGCATATTAGAAAAGCTTGCTGGCTAGCAGGACTGATGCATGCTATTGTGATACAGCGCTGCGTTCAACTAACCTAACGCTAGATTGTTGTATCACTGGCAGCTGTGCCTTGTAAGCATGTCAGAAAAGTTAAGAGCTTTGCCAATACTAATCATTAGACAGAAAATCTCACTGGAAAGAATGAGGCAAAGAGATCTCAGTGAAGTGTAAAACATACTGAGAATTCAACATGTTGAAAAATACCACTTCACTCTTTTTCTCCCTATCAGAACCTAACAGCCGAAGCAGAGATTTCTAAGCGGTATTTTCACAGCACAGGCTTGGCTTCTCCCTCATCTTATCAGTACTCTTCAAAAGTTTCCAGATGACTCTCTTCCAGAAAAAAAAACACAAAACCACTTACTCTGTATAAATAGAGATTTTGCTAGAACTGTAAAACTTTGGAAAAACACACCTGGCTATTTTAAAAGATTTCACCTTACAAATAGTTCTCCCCCACAGCCAAGCAAATTTGGGAGCACTAGAACCAGCAAATGCAGGTAATAGTGCTAGGAAGGTGTGCATGCACCAAAGAAGGCCAGATTGAGAATCTTCTAAGAATCATAATTTTATTCTTGTATACTTACATGTATCTTGTATATATATATTTATTTGGAGTCTCAAATTAAGTTTTTCCCAGTTTTTAAGCAAGAAATGAACTTTGTTGCTAAACATCATTTTTGCATGTCATTCCCAGTTATCAAATATTGCATTTTCACGGGGAAAAACAAGGTTTCTTTTTTCTGTCTTGTGTTTTTCTGACTTTGTCATCTTTTTTCTGTTTTGTGTTTTGAGTAAAATTATTTAAGGCTTCACAGGAGCGTTTGAAGGAGCTGAAGTTTAATTCCAGTTCAGAAAAACTCCCTTGACAACAGATAGCCAATTAATCAAGACAGAAGCATTACATTGTCAAAAAAATTTCATTGGCTAAAAATCTCTGACCTTTATATCAGTATACTGTTACATAACAACTCCTCTCAACAGATTAATGCTTTTCTGGTTGTCTCATATATCCGTGTGACTCAGAAGACCTTTTTCTTCTCCCAATGCAAATCAATTAGGCAAATTTATTTGCCTAGAATTGCAAAAGAAAAATCCTGTGCCCTTACAGAGGTAGCAAAAGAATAAAAAAAAATACCCCTTACACTTCAAGGCAATGCAGGGAGTTAAAACTACCACTGGCTTTATTGACTCTGGACAAATACATTTACCAAAAAGAAAATGGATTTTTCTTAAAGTATTGTACTCAGATTGAGGTGTGCTCAGATCCATGTGATGAATGGCATTTACTATGCACCTGCACTCTGCCCACTAATCACATCCCTCAGAACATTAACATTCCATGTGCTTGAGCAGACCCAAATACATAACATTTTTTAAAAAGGAACCTATAAGAGAAATGTTTTTTCCTCCCTATACAGAATTTCCCCTCAAAATAACAAGTCTGAGGGGCAGCGTAGGCATCCAGTCCTAAATCAGTGACAGAACGATTCTCAGATGTTTTGTAATACTTCTCAGCTAATACCAGGAGTTTTATAACACTAAAAAGTAAAGCTACCAAAGTTTTCATTGAGATCTCCCTTGTTAGATTCATGGTACAAAGGGAGGCTTGCTAATGTAGGGGAGGGTCGTCGGCCTTGTTATTAACACCGCCCTCTTTCAGGTAGTATACAGGGACAACTTCAGTTTCCTCTGGAAGACCCTCAGGAAATTGCCAGTGGAGGATTTCTTCAACTCACTCCTCTGTGCTCTTGATCATACCCTATCCCCAGCCAGAATCACCCACTTCTAGTCCCTGTTATAGTAGAAGAGATGTTGTAGCTCCCGTGTGCTGATGCAAAGTCCTTTCACTGAAAGCCATCACTGCCTTTTGGCGGCCTTGTATCCTTATTTATGTTGGCAGAAACTAGTATAAGCCAGGGATGAATCTGGCCTTATAATATATAGAAGGTTTTCTTCCCCATCAGAAAAGAGACATTTCATGCAGCACAGCATATAGAATATGAGTCAGATTCTCAGCTGGTATACACTTGCATAGTTCCACTGAAGCCATTGGCGCTATTGCCATTTACACCATCTGTGAACCTCCTGACCCTATTTTGTTTTTTGTCACCACCTCTTACCAGTCCACTTTTTTTTATTACTACTAACTTTGGTAGTAAATAAAACGTTTTTTCTACACTTTAAAAAAAATCTATTTTCCTTAGTAGAGTTTGAACAACTCACCTGAGGAAACCAGAAGACAATGAGACAAATGGCATTTTCAATCTATATTTACAATACAGTTTCAGGAATTAAAACTAAAAGATTCTCTTTGAACAACTTAACTGTTTTTATATAAGAAAAAAATTAGAACATATGGATTACCAATGGTAGCTTTGTGTGTGTAAAAAGGTATTTTAAGGAGGCTTGCAAACTTATTACCAGAAATACTTTTAAATTTCACTGCGGGCAAAAGTTTTGGCTTAAACACTACCATCCTTACTGAAAAACACCAGTGAAGGTAAAGACTCAAGGATTTGGTTTAGCATGTTTATTCCCATTTAAATGAAGGCAGTGGGTTCCTACCAAACCTTCATTTCATTAAACTAATGCTTTCCAGCATAATGAAGAAGAGGCTACAAAATATAAGGGCATTGTAATGTTCTGATATTAAGGTAGAGATATCAAAATAAATCTGCAACTATATCATTATATCAATCTAAAGTATTACTGCACCAATTCCATAACCATAATTAACTAGCTGTAGGTCAAATTACTAATAAATCTTTAGAAATTAAATGTACAATTTGTCAAAACCACATGCCTTCACAAATTGATTATTCAGAATTTAGAAGCTTTTTAATTAGGAAGAAATTTATGCAATACCCACACGTAATAATTAGGAATCAGCTCTTCTATAATATTTTTGTACATCAGCAAAAATTAAAATATTGGAAAACATTACTGGGTCATTGCACTATTTCAATGTCAAAATCAACACATAGTTGAAATTAGAGGTTAAAGATATCTTCCTATATCTTTTACATCTTATGAAGCTTTATGATCTCAGGACTGGAATCATTAACCAAATACAAAATCAATGAGAAAAAAGATCTAATCTGACCATTTTAGAGTGCAGAGTCCTTAAATGTGATTTATATCACTGTAAAACTTTTACCCTGGCTCTACAGTTCTACTAGACAGCATATATTCCACATCAAACTTCTATAGTTCTAGTTTTGCCACACTAAAGGACAATATTTTACATTTCAGCAGGATCTTCCTGCCAAAATTCCCAAAACATTTTACTGTCATTAATAAATGTAGCCGTCACCAATCACACAAGTTAAACATTTTGAGCCTGATTTAGCTAATAGGTAGGTTAAGTGACATGCCCCAAGATCACGCAAGGAGTTTTTGAGAGAGTTGAAACCATACTCCACTTCTCCTAGTTTCCACTCTTGTGCTTTAACCACAAGACTATTCACGATAGTTGTAGGTATGTCTATTGACATTTCATAGGAAACATTTATTGATTTATTTTTAAACAGAGAACACAGAAGCTTTTCTGTTAGACATCTGGACTTTTTTCCCCCTACCTAATAAAAACATGAATAGAAGTGGTATCCCAATAAGCCTATGGCAAAAAACCTGGACCAACTAAAAGAAAAGAGGTGGCGGGTCCAGAAGAGTTTACTTCTTGTGTCACTTAAACAAATCTGCTTCTGAATGTATATGGTGCCTATAAGATGTATGCAGAGTAGGCCATAATGGAATACTGTTTGTATCTACATCTTGGTAAATGCATATACAGCACAGAGACTATTTCCAAGCAAAACACAGGAGAGTAATAACAAACAACTATTCCAAGTCAAGAAAACAAACTGACGTAGTTTCTCCCCTGCTATGATCCAAACGGCATGTCTCAGCTGCATGTTATGTAGCTGCTGAAGAAATGAGAGATAATCCACTCCTATCATGAATGCTGGTCTTAGATTTCTCATTCCTTAGATTTCCTAAGTAGCCAGTAGTTCTCACTGCGAAAGAAAAATATGGATGGAATTTTTTTCCCCAATAAATCAATTCTCTCCCTCCCGCCCAAATAAAAAGTTGGGGATGACTTGTATGGAACAGTGCTACCAGGTGGTAAGCAACAGCTTCCCTCTTTCAAGTCCTCATTGAAAGAAATAGAGCCCTTTCTTCTGAAGGCGTCCTTCACACAACATATTACTTTAGTAAGGGTATGTCTAGACTGCAGCACTATTTGAGGATACTGGAGAGATCTCAAAATAGCTATTCCGCATCTTTGGAGCCATCCCGTTATTTCAAAATAGACTTCAAAATAACAGTCTTGCTATTCTGACGTCCCTGGAACCCTCATTCTACGAGGGTTAATGGAAGTTTCAGAATAGCAGTTTATTTAGAAATTAAACATCAAAATAAGCTCTTTCAAAATTAGATTAAAATTAGATATGTGATTTGCATAGCTCAATTGCGTATCTTATTTCGACCTATGGGTGCAATGTAGATGCACCCAAAGTGGCAAAAGTGCAACAATAACTAAGAGGCATTTGCATATGTGGCCAAAATTTTCCTTTTACTCATTGCTCATAAAAATATGGTCTGTGAAATCTCTGCATTTCTGCAATTTACAGATAGCAAGCTAGGGCTCAACTGTTTTTGTTTTGGTTATTTTTGCCTACTTCCACAGGACAGAATACCATGCTTTGACAGCTGCTGTGTAAGTAAATGAAAGTACTTCAGGTCCTATAAAGCAAGTTTCTAACACAGGTGTAGACAATAATTTTTGATGCAGGGCCACTCCAAGAATTTGTAAGTGGCCAAGGGCTGCACTCTTCCATGGTATCATTGGAGGAGGTGTTGGGTCTACGAAGGGCTGCCAGATGGTTGAAACAAAAATACCGAACACCCACCCCCGCCCCCAAAAAAAAATAACACTGGGAAAAAATTCTGTTGAAGAAAAAAAAAAGGGAGGGGAGACCAAAGTTGTTGAGCAAAAACATTACAACAGCATGTCCCCTTTAAGAGTGAGTGCAGGGATAGGAACAGGGGAGTTGTTGAGCACTAAGACCCAGAGGAGTCATTGCTTCCCCTTGGTCTTTTGCCGGCAGCCGTTTTGTGCCGGCAGCCTTGCAGAACCAAGTAAGCATGGGGGCTGGGGTCGGGGGGCTGAGGGTGTTGGGGGCCGGCGGGTGGGGCTCGGGGGGGGGGGCAGGCGCTGAGTGTTTGTAGGGTTGCCAGGTGCCCGGCATTTTCACCTCCTGGCCAGGGAAAAAAAACACTTCTTAGGTGTTCGGTATTTTCTGAATTTTTTTACCGGACAGGAGGCGAAAATACCAGACTGGGTGAATACTGGACACCTGGCAACCCTAGGTCTGCGATGGAGGTTGGGTGCATAAGGGAGCCTGGGGTAAGGGTTGGGGTGTAGGAGGGGGTGTGGGATCTGGGAAGGAGTTTGGGTGAAGGGGCATTGTGACCTGGGGAAGGAGACTGGGGTGCAGAAGGGGGTAAAGGGTCTGGGAGGGGGTATGGGTACAGGAGAACATTTGACCTGGAGGAGGGGTATAGGAGGGAGTGCCGGGTCTGGGAGGGCGTTGTAACCTGGGGTAGGGGGGTAGGAGGGTGCAAGGGATTGGGGTGCAGGGGATCACAGTGCAGGAGAGTAGCAGACAGTTGGAGGGAGGGAGGGTCTGGGGTTCCAAAGGCAGGCTCTGGCTGGGAGGTGCTTATCTGGGTGGCTGCTGTTGGCCGGTTAGATTGTGCTGGGGAGTGGGGGCAGCGCACAAAGCCTCCTCCCTCCCACCCTGGGGCTCGCAGCATTCAGAGAGCTGCTCTGAGCAGCGTGTGGGAGCAAGGCAGGCAGGGAGCTTGGCTGAGGCTCCAGCGGGCTGGATCCTGTGGCTTGGTGGGCCAAATTTGGCCCATGGGCAGTATTGTGCCTGCCCTTGTTCTAACACATACCCAACTGAAAGAGGAAGCCAAGATCACAAGTAACAAAATAGCAGGTGGAATGAATGATACAAGGTAAATTGATAAAGGAAAGATTTGTATATAATTAATAGGCCTCTTTAAGATATTAGGCATTGAGAGGAAAAAGCTTTACTAGTGGATTGCACAGGCTTCTAAGGAAAACAACCTGCAATGTCCTTCATAAAAATATAAATGTAGACTTTAATTTTCATTTGTTTTAAGGAACTTAAAAGTATTTTACTGGCTTAAACAAAAGTCTGGACTCAAATCAACTCTAAACCCCAAATTCTCAGAACTCTGGAGTATATAAAATCTGGATCTGAAATTTCAAGCTTGGACCCACCTTTCATTTAAAATAAAGAGGAGTTAGCACTGGAAACTTTTATCAGAATCTTTCCACACACACTTAAACTGTATCAGTGTGTCTACACAGCACCCAAAACTCAAAATAAGATACGAGTCTATTTTGAAATAGCTTATTTCATCATTTGGCGCTATATACATAGTGCCAAATTTTGAAATACAGTGCTATTTCAAGCCATCCCTTACTCCTTGTACAATGAGGTTTACAGCATGGGTGACTGTAATGCTCACTGTTGTTCTGGGAAGATAATAGGTGTAGTAAAGTTAAATCAAAGTGGGATATGGTCATAATTTTAACAAATAGCACTTGCTAACACTGCATTTATTGCAAAAGAATACAAACTCAATATAAACAAAATTGCTAACTCCCAAATGTATAAGGAGGCTGGCAATACTTGTTCTTCTTCAAGCCAACTATTGAAGTCAACAGATTATGTGAGCATTTCAGTTTTCATTTAACAAAATAGCAAGTTTATAGCTCTCTTCATAGGAGAAAAGCTTGTAGACATTCAATAGTGGTGCACCTTAAAGGCTCAGAAACAGAAAGGCAAACAAAAAAAAACCTGGTGCTTTTAAATCTCATGATTTTTACACTAATGTCATGATTTTTGAACATCTGAGTACATAATCCAGAAATACTACTTATTACCCATGTAGCAAAGTCAAAGTGAATTTAGGATCCATTAAATAAGTCAGACAGAAAGTACTGGAAACTGAGGTGCTCAGCTCATCCACAGAACAAACAGCAATGGCAGGAGAGCTTCCCTACTTCCCTAGCAATCTCAAGAGTCCCACCGCCAGAAATAAGAAGCAGTTGAATCTCCACGGTGGTGCAACTCCTACTTACTGAATTGAGACTATCAATTTATTTCACATGCACCAAACACCCATTAGACAGTACCAACTTCGGTCACTGCAGGCTTGAGTTAATTTCAAATCAGTGACTGATGAAAAGCTCTATTTATTGTTAAGACTTCCCCTCACCCCCAGCTATCCAGTCCTGCACATTTCAGTTTTCTAGGAAAACAGCATGGAAAATAAAATTATTTTCCTCCCTCCCCACCCAAATCCAACTCCATTTGTTATTTTAACCCTGGTCAAGCATGTAACATGGTGGTGACTATAAATCTGGATGGGTTGCAAAAATCCCTCACTTCATCCTCAATTTACTATTCTTAACAAACATAATGCTAAAAACAGCACACTGGGGAAGGTCTTACAGATCTGCCATCTAAAAGGAAGGGAAACATGAGTCAACTGCTTTAGGGCATGGCATTTTCCTGCTACTAGGTTTGCTGAACGCTGCTAATAAGACCATGTTAGTAGGATTAGAAACAGTTCTTCTCTAGAAAGCTCTGTTGGGAGGTACTGAAAGTACATCTTAATAAAAGATGTAAGGTTTACAAAAGTGTGATCCGAGTCTAATAATAGTAAAAAATGCTTTTGAATAACCAGAAAATACTAAATATTAACAAATGAAGTTGACACATTTGAAGAGTGTGCAAAGCATTTATCCACATGACTACCCATTTCTGTA
Source organism: Pelochelys cantorii (assembly GCA_032595735.1). Lineage (NCBI taxonomy): Eukaryota > Metazoa > Chordata > Testudines > Trionychidae > Pelochelys > Pelochelys cantorii. The sequence goes on from CM064327.1 coordinate 190,591,213, forward strand.
TGTGTAAATGAGATAATTGAGTAATGTGACCTAGGGCAAGGGACTGGAGGAGTATAGAGATTTGGGATGTGACCTAGAGTAGGAGGGGATTGTGATCTGGGGCAGGAGATTGGGGTGCCGGATCCGGGAGGGGGTATGGGTGTAAGAGGGGGACCGAGGGTTTGGGTATGTTGAATGGGAGGGCAGAGAGTTGGGGCAGGAAAGGGCTGGGATGCCAGAAGCAGGCTGTGGCCAGGAGACTTACTTGCCAGCTGCCAAACTAGCCTGTCTGCCTGCCTGCTGAACTTAAAATATTTCCTACCTTCATGAATAACTGAGCTAGGAGAGGGGGCGAGGTTATTTGTAGCTGCCTGTTATTCCAACAAGCAGCTCGCATTGGCTGGTTTCTGCCAGAAACTGGCCAATGGGAATGTGCTGGGGGCAGGGTGGCTCCGAAAACTTCTCTCCTCCCCTCCAGTTTTGAAACAGAAACGGAGACCTGCAGCTGCGTTTCTACCCGGTGTGGGGCTCCCTGCTGCCTCCGAAGCTGGATCCAGTGGTTTGATGGGCTGGATTTGGCCCGCGGGCTGGATTTTGCCAGGCCTGTCTAAGAGGGTATACTTCGTGTAATATTTTTTAAGATAGTTTGCTTTTTATTAATTTAGGAAATAGTACATAATACTCATTACCTATGTCAAGCTGCAGATGCATTAGAAATAGTAAAAACTAAATCATACACATGAACAAAATAGCACTTATATTTTATTAAATTAAATCTTAAATGTTACATAAATGTTTCACATTTGCGATTATAGAATTCCCCTGAGTTGCTGGTGCATGGATATCTTTAAACACTTCTTTTTTTTAATTTTCAAAGTCCTCAGAACACTAACTGTACGGTTTCCTTAAATGTATGGTTTCCTTAAAACTCCTACAACTTCATCTTCTCCACTGCCGCTGTCATTTTGATACTGATCTGATTCCAAGTTACCAAAAAAGCTAAGACAGAGTGAGCTTAGAGTGCACTTAATTTTGGAATAAGCCCCATTGAAAACAAGTATATAGGATGAGGTTCCTATGGGAAAGCAGTTATGCAGAAGTAAAATAGGGAATAGATTTATAGCATCATCATTATGGTCTTTGACCATGATGTTCCAAAATAAAAAGGCAATATTATGTAATATAAAATAAGAACATGACACTCAGTGGCAACTGGCAACTCTAGATTCCTCTTACTGCAGCTTTCTGTGCTGTATACTTGGGTGATTGATTCTAAGCCTCGTTAACTAATTAAACAAGGGATAAGGATTAGCTAAGCTAAACTTTTTTCTAGCAATACCCAACATAGAAAACTGCTTGGGAATTTACTTGGTAAATCACACTTATACTAAAAGGCATAGAGAGAGTCTTGAAGAATGATGCATTACAAAGTTAATCCACATTGTTCTTCAGACATATCCACATCTTCAGCCACATAATTTTCTCCCAATAAGGGGTTTTCCTTATGATATTTCATTATTGCATCTAGGCATCTTGCATCTTCTTCTTGCACTGCTTACACTTGACATGTTTTCCTTTTTTTACCCAGGGAACAAATTTCTTCAAAATATTTCTAGATAGAATCTCTTTCACACCCAGACGCCATGACAGTTTTTCTATGGCCAAAGTGTAGGGGAATATAGAAGCTGTGTGTGTGCACTGAATAATGTCTTCCTTTTTCCTTTCTAGCCTGCTCCACTGTTCCTTTCTGTACTGCCTCCCTACTTTCCTTTATATTGTCTCTCTGTCTTTAGACAATGTCTTAACTAACTCTGCCATGCTTAGCTCAGGTCCACCACCAGGTAAGCACAGAGCAAAAACAATCCTTTCCAACCCTGTGTCTGTCTTTGCACGTCAGTCTGCTAAGAAACAGAAACTGAAGGCCCAAAAGTTTCAAGAAGCAAAAGCTGGTTGTTAAGCTAGAAAGACTAAAGCCATTAATTCATTTTTATGAGACTGTAAGTGTCAGTGTAGCATGTATGTGATAAGCTTTAATTGTAATTGTTATTTTAAATGAGAAATTTAATACTTTTGTGCTGATTTTTACAAAATTAAAAAATCCAAGTTAAATAAAAAATCTATTTTTTTAAATAATTGATTTTTATCCAACCTGCTATTTTGGCACTATGCAAAGCACAGAAGATTCACAGTGCCTTGTTCTGAAGATATAATGATCTGAAGAATTCAAATATTTTCATGGCAACAACTGTTAATATCCATGAGATTGATTTTCATTATATTCTTAGCATGGAGAAAATGATTATAACATATGCAAATAAATGTCACTGACTATTATATCTTTGTGCTGTTCTGTCCATATTGGAATGTTAAAATGTGCTTATTAGGGTAAATGTGTAACTTCTGAACAATTCAGTGGTTACACGTTTACATGGGGGAGGTGGCTCCCAGGGAGCTGCTTCCCCCTATGTAAGCGCTGAATTTTTCGGAAGTTGCACATTTACCTTAATAAACACATTTTAGCATCTCTAATATGGATAGAACAGCACAAGGATATGATAGTGACATTTTTTTGATAGATCATCATCATTTTCTCCATGCAAAGAAAACATAATGTGAATACTTTAAAAAAACATTCTTATCCTGGAAATTAAGAAATGGTGGTTTGGGGTATGACAAATGTGTCCATATAGTGGGCATCATTAAAACTGATGCTTTCTATACCAAAGTATTTATCATATTGTAGTGTTCGCAGTATACCCTCAAAATGAAAGATACCGCAACAAATGTAAACACAACTGGGTTTTCAGGGTGCTCACTGTTTATTGCCAAAGTAATCTCCCCCTTTCTCGCCTCAGTACCTCTCAGTCATTTTTATAGCACTGGCTGGTGCAACTTGAAAGAAGTCTAATCTAGGGTGCCAACATAATCATGTGCTTAAAAATCAAGCCTATAATCAATTTCCCTCAGCAGAACAGCTGAATTTCCTATTTGTTTGCTTTCAGACTTCCTGTGTATTGTCCCTACGGTTGAGTCCAGTTAGATGCAAAGACCATGCAAAGACAGAACACTTTTCTTTTCCGCTGACTGCTGAGGAAATCCCTGCTTTAGATTAGAACATAACTAATGATTGTGTGTCCCTGTATGCTTTCGAACGGGGCCCCTTATTTTATCTACATGGCAGCTACCTGTCAACGTGTGGTGCTTGGAGTAGCACACAGGGAGTTCATACACACCAAGACTATCTAAACAGACCATTAAGTGCTAGTAATGTAACACATGTGAACGACAGGTCAATAAATTTTAAACAACTTATGTTCAAAGAGCTGGCTGTTTTAGGACAAGCAGTGTTTACATAAAATCAATTTAACAAGCATCTAAATAATTAGGGAGTCCACCACAATGATAATTATATTCTGAATCCAATACAATAGTTACATAGTAATCTAACTGATCCCATTGTTTGTTTTTGTCTTTTCCTGAGTTTCTTGTTTTTTAAATAACTCCTTGCCTCTTCAAGAGAACTGTACGAATTTGAACTTGTGTCCAAATAAGTAGCTGTAGTTCCTACTAATTAATGTGTGTTGTTATATATTTTACTGATCATGTAAGTGTTAAATGGTATCAATTCATGCTGTGAACATATGCTATTATTTTTATCCTTTCTAGAAATATTTAGAAAGTCTACTGTATAAAATCAATCAACTGATGTTGAGCAATCTATAAATATGCCCAGAAAATTGAAATTTTCCACGTTCAATTTTATGTCACAAATTAAGAACATTTTTAGATTGAATGCTGGTTGATCTCTAACTTTCTGACCCTTCCGTGTCACGTAGGCCTATTAATTATAAAGAGTACACACATACGCAGAAAGACATGGGTAAGTGAATGGAATCAATGTGATACTCCAAAGATCTCCAATTTCCGTAAGACTAAACTAAATCTTATCTGGAACTAACATGGCAAAGGAACTGGCACATTGATTTACAGTGCTTAGCTTCAACATCATTTTTGTTGCCTTTTCAGCTACAGGCAAAAGACCTAAACATGTTGTGGGTACTATAAATTCACAGTTGCCATCAGAATCCGTGATGCCATCTGTTCCCTAAAGCATCTACATAACTTATGCCAATGCAAACCATCTGCAAACTGTTCTTGCATGCGAATTCTTGTAATAATGCAATGTGGTGCATATGTGATTTCAAATGAAGACCACTTCAATTTTTTTTAATTGTCATTGCTTAAGTCAGCTGTTTTACAGAAACCTCTACTTAACAGATTTTTTTTGAAGTCCTTGATGTTCATTCACTACATTGTTCTTAGATTTCTTAATGTCATTGTAAGATAATAATGCACCTTAGTGTAAGGGAAACTAAAGAGCAGAGAGGGAAGAGCTGACTCTGGCTATGTCTACATACAGAGTTTTTGCGGAAAAATGGTCGTTTTTCGGCAAAAACTTGCGGAGTATTCACACAACAAGCACGTTTTTGTGCAAGAGAATTGAAAGAACAGAGGGGTTTTTGCAAATTGGTATTCCTCTTTCTACAAGGAAGAACGCCTTTTTGCAAAAGAGTTCTTTCACAAAAAGGTGTGGTGGATGGGAAGAGGGAGTTTTTTGCGCAAAGAGAGGAAAGAGGAAAAAGCACAGGTGCCCTAGTGGCCATTCTGTGCATACCAATATACTTAAAAAACAACAAATGGTCTGGTAGCACTTTATAGACTAAGAAAACATGTAGATGGTATCATGAGCTTTTGTGGGCACAAAACTCCGGTCATCTGAAGAAGTGGGCTGTGCCCACGAAAGCTCATGATACCATCTACATGTTTTGTTAGTCTATAAAGCGCTACCAGACCATTTGTTGTTTTTTAAGTTTCTTTGGAAACTGTCGCTTATCACCCACCCTTCTCTACCAGCCTTCCAACTAACTGATTATATTCAATCTAGCTCTGAGATTTTAATTTCCATTATTCACCTACCTCAAATAGTCTTAAACATTGTGAAAACTAACATGATTGATATAATTAACTGATTGATAGTTTTCATTTGCTTAAGTCAAGTGCAAAACTTCTACTTTCAGTATTCCCCTTTTAAAGAAAGCATTTGTCATATGCAGTGTTTCTTACATACATAATGCCACTTCTACCATCTGTGAAGGCTGTTTGTGTTAATTCTGCCCCTTATTGCAACAAACCTGTTTCTTGGCTGTCTCCTGGATCTGTGGGGCTAATACTCAGTCATCTTTAAGCTGTTTGCAAGAGGGATTGATATCTTGTTTTGTTGGCATTTTCAGCACACTCAAAATTTAAGCAAAAGACAAAGGAAGATCAAAGTCACAAAAATACCTGCATTTCCACCACTGCTGATAAACTGACTTTCATTGAGCAAGTCCCAATAGCATCTGTCAGTAACACAGTGTATTGCTTTGTTCAAACATCTGCAGGTCACATTATTTCTTGACAAGGCAGCAAGAAGGGAAAGTAAAACTGAGGCAGGTTATTAATCACCCACTCACTGCTTCCTGTACAACCCAGAGGAAATAATCAAACAGCATAATGGGTTATAAAAGGGAATTCCTGAGAAACAGAAATACATAGCTCATCTGATACTTTTCAGGAGGGCCGTCAAATATAGTCCAATCCAGATTAAAGAAATTTGCAAACAATTATGATATTAAGTAAATGACAACCGTGTCTACACCCAAATGAGGGTCTGAAGATATCCTCCATGAAAAGCAGATCCTAGAATTACACATTTTTCCCTTGAATGCTCCCAAAAGTGTGTCATTTGACCCAAAGTAGGTGGAATGAGCCCAAAAGCATGCTCAGTGAAATTACAACATCAGGAATGCAAATCCTGAGGGAATTTCTCACACAAAAATTAATGCCAACCTTAACTGGAATAGCTCTGACTCATCACTATATACAGCTGTGTCCTCATGAGGGAATTTTGGCCAAATGTGATTTTACAGATCTGTCAGCTCTAAATCACAGATTCGAATACATAGTGTACTAACATTATGTTAATTTGCTAATGCCCCTTGGGAATTCTCAGCCCATAAAGCAATGAATGGCCAGGGAATCATAAATATAATGGGCAAAGTTCTGATCTTTTACACATCCAACCCCACTGACTTCAATGGTATCATATAGTACAGACTTAGAACAAAAGTGGGCCCAACATTTATTTTAATCTATGGCAAATATAACTTGGTTCATTATTGTTTTTTTCATCAAAGTGAAAAAGGGTACACCTTTTTTATAGGCTGGCATTTTGAAAAATCAAAGGACAAGAAGTATGGGTGAAAATAAACATACTGGAAACTCTCAGTGGGGTAGCTGAGTTAGTCTGTAACTTTAAAAACACCAAGTAGTCCTTTGGCACCTTAGAGACTAACAAAAATATATATAGTATCATAAGTTTTCATGGAGAAACTGCATGAAATGAAAGTCTGCATCATCACACTTCTGGGATAAACACTGGGGTAAAGCTATTTCAAAATAAGTTCCTAACACTATATTTAAGTAAACAAGCAAAACTCGATAGACTGTTTATACAAAAAGGCTTGAGACTGCTAACTCTGTGGGTTTATGCAGGAAAGAGCTGATATTGATGGGTTCTTCCACTAGTTTTGCAGACATCAGAGTCCTTAACACTCCCACTGAAGTCATTGGCCAAACTTCTAGTAACTTTAAATGAAGTAGGATTGTGCCCAAAAGATCTTCTAAGCCAGCATGCCACCACATTGTTTTGCAATGTAACGATTCAATAGCTTTGTACTCAAACACAAAGGTTGTTTTAAAAAATTGTAGCCCTAACAAAATGGTACCAGTGCCAATCTAACATTTGCCAGTCAAAATGTCCCATACTCCATTATTCATTATTTATTATTAATTATTATTATTATTTATTAATTTAACATAACCTACAAATGTAATTATTGCCACCAAATAATGCTGCAATGTATAATAAAATCAGGTATGCATATTGTGTCACTGGGCTATATGTATATAGAAGTATCCTAATTGTGAGATGATGAGAATAAAAAAGGGGTTCTATATTGCATAATTGACCATGTCTATGCAAGACTAACAGCTTAGATACTGACATTGTGTTGCCTCTGTTACTACAATGCCACAAGGTATGTCCCTAGAATGGACACTTAGTCAATATTTGCAATGTGAGATAACTTTTATATACTGCCTTGGACAAGTGTAATGGATTACTCTCTTGGCAATTAGGACCATATTTATTTTTCCAACACAAACATGAGTGTGTGTCTGCTAACTTTATTCCTCGTTTGAAAGATGGTGAGTGTTTTTTTTAATTAGGAAATTAAGAGGAGTCCATTCCAGCTTCAAAAAGAGTGACTGGAACTAGGGATGTAAGTGACTAGTCGACTACTAGTCAACTATCTGATAAGCATAAGTTTCCCCCCTTTGCTGCCTCTATCGGGGGGGGGGGGCAGCAGCACTGTCTCGGGGGGCGGAGGGGCAGGGGAGGTAGAGGCACAGCAGGAAATGGCGTAAGCGGGGACTGAAGCAGTCTCCGCTTGCGCCGGTTCTGCTGTGTTATGAATTCACCTCGACAGTTTCCCGTGAGACCCCTGACCTATGTGCGCGGGGAGGGTAGGGAGACCTGGGTCCACCCTCTCTCCATGTCTCAGCCCAGGACCCTAAGGACAGGAACATCAACTTCCTGCCCGGCCGGTGGGATCAAGCCGCAACTCACCGGCCCACGGGCTCCTTCTCTGCCCTGTCCTGGGCTGCTTCCTCCCCTCCGGCAGTGTTCAAAAGAGCCACTCACCACCCACATCTCTCCTTCTCAATGGGGCTCTCTCCTTTTCAAAGCCGGCGCCCTGGTTAAGGGACGCTGGTGCATGCGCTCTCCTGCCGGCCAGCTCAGAAGCACCGGGAGCCACCGTGCAGGCGCTAGCGGCGGCCGCCGAGCATCCCCGGCAGGGCCGTGTGCTCACTGCAGCGCTGACACAGAGCGCCGCAGTAGTGCGGGACTCTCCGCGTGTGCCCCCACCACCCCGTCACATGCTGCAGTTCTGCTTTTGAAATGTACAGGAGCCCCAGTAGGGCTCCTGTATATTTCAAAGGCTGAGGCCACAGGGCACAAGGGGCCAGTTTGCAGGGATTCCTTTTGAAATGTAGAAGAGCCCCACTGGGGCTCTTCTACATTTCAAAGGCTCAGGTGCCGTGGGGAGTGTGATGCCAGTCCCCCGTTGGCCCCGTGCTCTCTGCAGTGCTTCCACTTTTACAGTTCAAAGGCGGAGGCACCCTTATCGACTAATCGAATAGTCGATGGAAAACACATCAACTATTCAATTAGTTAATGAATCTAAATGTAACATCCCTAACTGGAACACAGAAAAATACACTTAAATCTGTCCTTGGGTATAGAATTAGTTGAAGAAGGACTGTAGTGGCGTGGGTTGTTTTTTGTTGCTGTAGTTTTTATGCATAGGGCTTACCAACCCTTCTTACTGCCACGTCTGCAAAATCAAAGGGCGGTATCTGGTAGTAATTTTGCTACTTTGTTAGGGTCAAATTCTGACCTGGATGGAAACGGAGCTCTCTCTGTGATTACAAGTCAATGGAAGCCCCATGAATCCCACAGCAGAATCTTCTTGCTGAAAAAAACCACACCCAAATGTTTGATGTAGCAGATTTCTTTAAAAAAAGCAGCATCTGGTCTGAAGTATTTTAACACACTGACCCTAATGAGTGTGACATATTGTAGACTTGCAGTGTTTTAAAGGTAATCTCTTAAAGCTTCCATGTTTAATATGGCCCAATGAGAGAGGAGGAGCAATAGATTCCTTACGGCTGACCCTTAGATCAACACTGTGTAACAACAGGCTGGCTATATATATATATATATATACACACACATACACACACGCAACTTCCTCACAATGTCATTCAAAAACTGGAAAGCCTATTAAGAAGATATTAAATACTATTTCACATATAATCTGATTAACATGCGCTTCCGAAGAGCGCTCAGACTGAAAGAAGACTGAGTTTACGAGTCTTGGAAACTGAAAAAACAGAACTGCCATCAAAGGAAACTGTCAGGAAGGATAAATGGGAATGGAAGGAGTTGGGAAGGGCCTTGCCAGTAAAACTGATCTCTCAGCAGAAATCAATCCCTGAACATCTGCCCCCCAAAAGTACCAGTAACAGAGACATTACTAGTGCATTTAGTACACTGTGCAAGTGCCACTGGAGACAACAGAGTAAATATTATTGTTTTGTATGCTCTCAACAATATAGGTGCTAATGTTGACTCCTACAAAAAAACACTGAACAATTTGGACAATACTAAACGCAACTGAAAGTTAGTTTTTAGTGTAGAAGTCAGATACAATGCAAGCAAGCTCTCCACCAGACAGCCTACAGAAACACTCACCTGGGGCAACAAAAGGACAACAAAAACATCCACAAGTTCACCACCATGGTTTAACAGCAGCAATAATTTTCAAAACTGGTCTGTTCAGCAGCTATACTCAGATTATTAAAGAACAGAGCATGAAAGTCAGACTAATATTTGTTAAATCTTTTTCTATATATATATATATATATATATTTTTTTTTTTCCCTAGGATGACAGAGTGATGTCATCACGTCACTCAGCGTCACCTCACCCCCAACTCCAAGCCCAGAACATGGCCCCTCTTTCCCTGAAAACGGCCTCTTGCCACACTACCAGCGCCACCGGCAGGCTTCCCCGCTGACTAGCCTCTTTGCCTGCAGCCCTACTGGCCTTGCAGCCCTTCCACATGCTACCTCGAGCCCACTCACTCACACCCCTGCACTCCCCGCCTGCTCAAACACCACCCTGCTGAAGCCACATACCGCCACAGCCTCTTGCCATACTACCAGTGCCGCTGACAGGCTTCCCCACTGACTGGCCTCCATGAAATGAGGGAGGATGGCAACTGCGTCCCCACATAGCCCCTCGAGCAGCATCCACCTTCCTCTGGGTCCCGCCCCCAGCCTGCCCAGCCCACATGCTTGCTGCATGGCTTTGCTCTGTGAGGCCTAGGCCCGGCCACAATGCTTGGGGGCCGCACTGCAGGTTTTCCCCCCAAGTGAGTGGCTCCTGCATGTGGCCAGTGACTCAGGACCTGCCATAAGCTGGGCAGGTTTTGGCCACACCACGCACCCAGCCCTTTGGGGACAGCATGGTTACGCTGCATCCTGGCTGCTTCCCCAGCCCTCCAGAGCAGCCGCTCTGCACTCTAGGCTCCTTGGGATTGCCACAGAGCGAAGCTGCCCCAACAGGCCCAATCGGAAAGGTTGGGTTGGGGGCGGGCTGTGGCTCTTGCCGCAGTGGCTGGGGCTGTGCTGCCCAGTCCGGTGGTGCTCCTGGGGGGGTGGGCTCACAGCTCGATGAATTTGTGGGAGAGGACAGGGTGTGTGTAGGGAGGGAGGAAGGGGGACAGGATGTAGGTGGGGGTAGGCAGTGCAGTAAGGGGGGGTAAGGGGATATAGATATGGAGAATGGGCAATGTGGGGGTGTAGAGGATTAGGGAAGGATGGGCGTGTAGGAATGAAGGAAGGACGTGGGGGTAGGGACAAGTGGGGAGGGGAGGGGTTAGGGAGGATGGTGAGTGTAGGAACGGAGGAAGGAGGTGGAAATAGGGATGGAAGGAGGGAGTTGGTTGGGGGCCATGGAGCTCCAGGATAAGGACTAGCAAAAGCGGCCAGCGAGAGGGGATTTGGCAAGTATAGCAGCCTAGTAATTTTTATAGAGGGATTTTAAAGTTTATCTCAACCCCTTTCCCAGCAATCAACTAATAACCTTACATCTTTTGAGCAATTGGAGAAATCTAAATCATCACATACTGAATCTTGCCAAAAGACTTCCAAACATTCAGTCACCGGCCTTCTCAACTGTTTTCTGAAAAAAGAGTCCATTAAGGATGTGATGGACCCCGACTCCCCAAAATACTTTTTTTTTTAAATTGACTTATGGATACAAATATGCATAACTTGAAGATGCTTTGGACAAAATACCTCATGCAACCTATCAATTTTAATGTCTCAATCTGCTGGATCTATATATCTTATTTTGGTATATGTATCATCAAAGATAGAGATATCACTCTTCCATATAAAGCTAGATATGGAGTATGGTATGCTTTAGGGTTTTAAATGTGCAAATGAAAGCCATAAAAAGGTGTTTCCCTCAATGTCTGGGTGATCACCTGTAAACAGCCTCCTTTGTCCTTTAAGTCTAATCAGTGGTTGGTCTTAGGAAGTCATGTGACCACTCCAACTGGCAGGGTCTGACCAGGTAATTTTTTCCATGGAAGGGTGAAATGTAAAGACAATGAATTCCTGCTCAAAAAGGAAGCTATTTAAGATGCAAAGTTTTCAGGCCCTTGATCTGTGGCTGGTATGTCACTCCCAAGAGAAAGAACCAGAGACCCCAGGGGAAAAAGATCTTCCCTGGCTTGGAGGTTTAGCTGAAATAAGAACAGTTTTAGGGTAAATCTGTGATGAGTTTTTAGTGCTAGAACTAGCTATGCATTTTCTGTTATTTTAAATTTGTAACCTATTTTGCTCTGCCTCTTTTCACTTGCAACCACTTAAATCTTACTGTTTGTATTTAATAAAATCGCTTGTATTTGCCATCAAGCCCAATGTAAATAATTGTTACCGAGGGGAGCAATCAGGGTGCACATCCTCCTTTCAATGTTAAAGGGGGCTTACCTGAATGATTGATTTGGGGTTTTGATCCCATTTAGGGGTTGGGTTCCTAGAACCTAGGCCTGAAACTACATTGTCCTCAAACCTGAAAAGATTCTGTGTCTGTACTGCTCCTCGCGGTGATGGTGATCTCAGCTCTGTGCCTTGACTAGGGAAGACTAGGAGATCTGGCCCAGCAGGACAGGGTGGTGAGAAGCCCCAGAGAGCAAGGAGGCAAGTGTCAGTGGCTTTGTCAGCACACTGAGAAGCACTCCCAAGGGAAGGAAAGTGAACAATTCTGCTCAGAGACTTTGTGCAGCCATCTCAAAGATACTCTAGCTGCGTCTTTGGCCATTATTTCCTTGAGCTTTTCTGAAAACTGTATTGGTGACAAAATAAAGTCATCTATGAAAATGTTTCTGCCAGGGAGCAGTTAGAAAGATGCCACTTGATCTTTTCCAAAGCTGTGGCTTTGCCACAAATCCTGAGTAAAGTGCAGGGACATGTAGTTGTTCTGCCACAGGAGCAGACCTGGAACCAGATTGCACTACCCCATTCTCACTCTGCAGGGTTTAAAGCAGGCCATATGGGCCAATTAACCTAGTAGGCAGCTGCTTAAGGAGGCTCAGCTGTACAGGAAATAGGTGGAGCCTATAAAGCCCAGGAACTGAAAGCAGAAGGGGTTCCTTGGAAGAGGTAGACACTCCCAGTATTTTGAGGAAATGTGGTGATAACTGGGGACTAACAAGAAAAAACAAGACGGGGGGAAGTGGTGGGAAAATGGCCAGAGGATTATAACATTTGCACTTGAAGCTTACAACAAAAATTACTAGTGCATGACCTCTAACAAAAAGAATGCAAGTGTTTTAAAACCAAGATTCTAAGAGAAGCACCAGATTGAGCATTAAAGTTAAATTCACCAAAACCGAGGATATACAGATGACCTGTCGCCAAATCAGATGCAAGCACACAAACTCATTAGGAACATCTGATACGTTTCTCGCAGTTGATGAACAATCAAAAGAGCACATGAACAAAAGGATGAGCAAGAAAAAATGGCTTGCTGGAGAATAATATGAGGGAGTGCAGCTAACAGACTAATGGAGAAGAAAGAAAAAACTCATTAAGCCTCTGTGCACCACCCAAAAGGAAGGCAGAGCATGCTGGAAGATAGAGAACTGTACAAGACTTATTTTGAAAATTTTTACGCTGGACTCAAGTCAAACTTCAGTCACAGTGAGTATTTCAATGGCAATTTCATCTGGTTTCAATGAGGCATTATTTCAGAGATGCTATGCATTAAATCAGTCCATGGAACCCTTAACTGTGGTCCAAGGAGAACTGGAAGGTGGTATCATGCCACTTTGGGTCCTTAATTCCAAGTGTTTCTTCAGAATTCCAGCCTCTTCATTGCAAAGGCCCAGAAGTCTGTAGCAGAAGCTACCAATGAGGAGGAGGAGGAGTCATCAAAGCTCCTACATGAAAAGGATGCATAAAAACCAGGAGTGGCATTTGGGCTGCAAGCTTCCAGAGGAAGAGAGACGTCCAGGGGAGAGGGGAATGAGGCAGTTTAGGCAACGTATACAGAGATCAAAGAACTAAGCAGGAGAGAAACATGCATGGAGAAGAGAAGGAAGCAGCAGAGGTGAATGGGGGTGAGGGGGTAGAAAAAGGAAGGATGAAAGAACTGAACATGTGGGAGAGGGAGGAACACAGTATGGTTAGTACAGTGCACCGCTGCAACTGCTTCAGTTTGCACAGGGATGTTAGGTGCTTGGCCTGCACATCATACATATCATTGTCCAGCCCATCTGGCATTCTGTGAAAGGCAGCCTTCTAGTCAGTGCTTTGGTGAGAGTGAATGGCGTGTGAGACAGTTGATTGGCAAGCACTTAAGTTTCAAACTGCCCACTCAAAAGGCTTTGTACTAATAAAGTCTATGTATTACTACAGTGTTACTTTTCACTGTTTTAAAATCACTTACTCTGGATTATATGAAAGAGGTCTGAGGTGTGTGCAAACAGAGAGGTCCCCCTGCAAACACATGGGAGAAGAAGTTTGTGGGGTGGCAGGGTTGGACTGGGAGCACAGATGATAGTTTGGAGGCCAAGAGCATGGCAGTAACATTAGTAGGGGTTTGTGCGGCTGTCATGTGCGGCAGGTATAAGAGGCAGGGGAAGGCAATGCCTTCCCAAAATGCCAGCCCATCCCCACCCACACTCCACCCCAAGCTTCTGCCCCCCTTCATCACTTCCCCCAGTCTCCCAGGGCTCTCTGGGCTTCAGCCCTGCTGAGTCTGTGGCCATGCCACCAAACCTTCTGGGGCTGGGGAGGCTGGGGCTGGGTGCTACCTGTGCTAAGAGCCCTGGGAGGGCACCCATTTGCCCTCCAAAGCTGGGGGCTTGCATGCCTTCCGGGGCGAGGGGCTCACCTCCCCATGCTCTGAGGAAGGCTAGGGCAACACGACGCCAGCCTTCCCTCTTCCCCGCGCTCTGGATGGAGAAGGCTATGGCCCTGTGCTGCCAGCTCTCCCTCTCCCCATGCTCTGGCCAAGGCTGGGGAAGTCTGGGGCCTTCCCCCCCACCGTGTTCTGGCTGAGGCCAAGTGCTGCTCGGTGGGAGAGGGGTGGCCTGCTCCTATCATGGGGGAAGCACTTGGCTCCCACAGGTTCTTTGGTGGCAGGGGCAGAGCAATCAGAAAATGAATTCACTCTATAATAATCATCCCAAAAGAAGAATTTTTCTATAAGCACTTTATAATTGGTAAACCTCCTTGGTAGTTGAAAAATTCAGCGGTGTTCTCTTTATTTCATTCTTCCTAAAACTAAACCCTGGCTACTATTTCTGTTAAATTTTTAGTGCTTGTGCAAGGTCTCTGAGGCAGGCTGTGCCTCTCAGATGGCTTTCTCCATCTGGTTGTTTCAGTTACTTCCATCCAGCTCTGGTCAGACTGGCTACAAAATCTCCCAAATAAACAAAATTGGAGAAAAATAATAAACCCTTTCACAAGAACATCCTTTCCTCTGTTGGGAAACCTTCTGCGGGTGGGGCAGATTTCCCCGGAATACTTCATAATTTTGAGGCAGTGCCTCATTCTCCCTCTTACAAGGGAGTCATATCTCCCACTGCTGTGTACACATGCCCTCACTGTCCAGCTCTGTTATTCCTGGGTCTCTGTCTGCTCCAGAACTCTTGGATCATGACAGCTTGTCCCTGGGACTTCCCCCTCTGGCCAACATACCCAACTGAAGTCCTGGATTGACAGACCTAGATTATACGTCTATCAGATTATACGTCTCACTCTGCTCTTTTTCTGCAGTCAGGCATTGGTAAAGGGAGCAGAAACAGACTGCCTCCCCCTTGATAGGGATACGCTGGTCACAGAGGAGTTCCCAGCAGGCAACAAGCTGGGCAGAGCCAACTTTTATTCCTCACCCCTATAGCCCCTGACACAGAGGGCACTGCCAAAGCACAATGCACTCAGGCAATCTCCAGATAGCATATAGTTAGTTGGGATCACCACAGTCTGCTCTCAAAGGTTAACAGCAGCCAACAAAAGCTTGGCACAGCAGGTAGTCTGGCCAACTACAAACATGTAAACAGAAAAAGGAACAGTGCAAATTCCTTTATGCTACTCCACTGATGTGCCTCAAACCTGCATTGGAACCTCTACCTCTACAGATGTGAGGACAGATCCATATTTATGTCAGTTATGCTTAGCCTTTCTTCTCAATGGATTTTAATCAAGCAGTGTCAACTCTGATATAGAATACTGTAATATTATAGCTCCTAGTCAGCTTTTCTCTTCATTGAGAGAACAGCAGTGTGCTTCAATGGATTCTGAAACATCGTTACTGCCAAAATTATGTATTTTTCACACAAAATCTAAACAGACAAAAACTTGCTTTGTGAGCTGCTATCAGGTTTCCCCTTATGTTACTTATGTACATAACTAAGAAAACAGATGGGGGGAGGAGTTGACTTTTGATGATTCAAGCTGCTTTGATAAACTCTCAATTTGGTGAAGCTTTTTAATGCTCTTAAGGATTTCAGTACTAATGCCTTTTGGAAAATGAATCCATTTTCCGCATTTGTGCTTGAGTCAGCAGCTGGGTTAAAGTATTTGAACACGTGTAGCCTTTCCTAGGCGTGAACTTGTCCAAATGAACTCTGGCTGCCTAATATTCTACCATTAGGTCTTTTCTCACACATAATTATATATATTTTGGACTAGTCAAAACACACCCACACAGACTTTTCTATAGATATTGTGAAGTAGGGAAAAAAAGAAATACTAATTTTGATTGAAGTTTGAGTGACTTCTTAATAGTTTAGCCCCCAAAATGTAAAAAAAAAAGTTTCAATAAGAAAGAAAAACACGCTGGGATTTGAACTGTGTTCCAAAAGGTCTTTGCAGTCATATAAAATGATCCAATCTGATTTGAGCTTCAAAAGATACACATAGTTAATACTGATTTTATCAAATAGCATAATAATACCCAGGTTAGAGTTGTTTTTACAAGCATTTAATAATGAATAACATGCCAAGCTGTGTAAACCTTTATATTTTTAGGTTTTTCATCTAGAGAATTTTCAAATGAGGCCAAAAGGAAACATGGGTTTATTTTATTTTATTACTTTTAAAAATGTCAGCTGAAAAAAAAGACTTGTTTTTTTTTTAAACATTAATGGTACACCCTTCATTTTAGCAAGAAGAAGCTGACATATGCGACATGGATTTTTGGAAAAATCTTTTTGTGATTAAGCATCCAGTGAAATAAAATGCTTAATACAAAACACTTGGCACAAGCACCCTGTTCAAAATGTCACCTTGAAAATGGCTCTAAATCATTTGTCACTGTAAAGTTTCTCCATGTTACACAATACTGGCATCTCATACTAATCATTTCAACTGTGACCAGACAGCCTAGGATAGAAAGCTTGCTGAGGCTTCTGTTGATGATAATGAGAAAGTTATATGCACTATTCCTTTGGCTGTCCAGCATGCACCACAGACAGGAATCAGCTTCCACCTGCTTTCAAGTTGTACACTTTTTAAAGGGGTGTCATTTAGAATGATTTGGGGAATATTGGTGAGCCAAATGTGGTGCAGGGGTAAGCACAAAATTCAGTGAAGCTGCAGGTGTTTACACCAGGGATGAATGTGGCTCATTGTGCTTGTCATCTGTAGAGCCATGTGCTAGGTGTAAGAGCAAGTGCCTTCAGATTTCCACAGAGTCTGCTTTCATTTTAGTGGGGGCAAAGTATTTGTACAATATGGAACGCAAAGCAGGAACATGGAGGAGAGTTTGAATTTTTTTAGTCGGATATCAGTTTTCTTTGTTTTTCCTGCAAAGAGAGGTACAGACTTTATTCACAAAACAAGCTTCAACTGAGAAATTACATCAGCACTAGTATGTACAGTGCCCCTTCTGATTCCAACTACAAGGATTCCACAGACAAGGAGCACAGCACCCTCTCAAAGGGTAAAAGGTCACATGCTGCCCTTTAGAAGAAAAATGTTAGCAGCTCTCTGCCGGCTCTAAGGGCACTGTATTCTGTCATACAGTTGCCACAGATATGGCTGAGGACAAATATGGTTAGTGTTTTACTGATGCAGAGGTATCTATTTCATGTTTTATGTCTCCTGTATTGTTTCAATATTCCTGTGCAATCCAGAACTGTTTTCTTAGTTTTGTCTTTTGGGAATTGAGCGAATCAAAGGAAGTTTGGTAGAAATGACAAATTTTTAACCCAATATATATACCAAATTTAATTGAAATCCAATATAGTAACATTGCCCCCAGTTCCCATATTCTCATTGTGACTTACACACCTTAAATACAAAACCCAGCAAGATCCCCAGTACTCATCGTATCCTCCGTTTACTTGTTCAGGAGCTCTGAAGTTTTTCCATTCCCTCCTTCATCTGCTCCATGTGTCATTGACCATCCATACAGAAAAAAAAAACCTTAGCTGCCATCCCCTTTGAAAATCACTATCATTCATTTGGTCAAGGAGATGGTGTCACTAAAAATCTCCCTCCTCCCAGTGGTGAGGCCAAGCTCTGTTGCAGTACTTTCTGCCAGTGAGGGGAACATAACTAGTGTAGAACCAAACAAATGACCCCCCCCCCATGTTATGCAGCCATTACATCACTAACTGTATGATGTCACATTTTGCTCTACACTACAATTTGAGGAAGAAATATGACTTCTCCATTAAAAAATAATTGCTGTATTGCTATAGGCATTAGGGATATGAAAGTGTAACTGTGTACACAGTTAACCGAAGAGCCTGGACTCATCAGTTAACATGCATGGTTACATGCAGGCCCCCAGTGCTCCATGCTGCTGCCTCTATATCAGAGGGAGCAGCAGGGGGTTGTGGGGTAGGCGGGGATATAGAGGCAGCAGTGCAGAGGGGCAGGCACGAACCAGTCCACGTGGGGAGCCAGCCTAAAAACTGGATCCCCTTGTGCACCAGCTCTCTGGGAGCCACCGCCCTTCCCCATGGAACCACTGAAATTTTCAGCAGTTACATTTTTACTTGAATAAACACATTTTAACATCCCTAATATGCATGAATGGCTATGGCTACACAAGCCTGCTGTTTGGAATACAAGGATGTGAACTGCAGCCTCCTGCTGGTGCAAACTAAAAAGATACCTAAAAACCTTAAATAACAACGAATAGTTCTGCAGCACCTTAGAGACTAACAAAAATGTATGTAATATCAAGAGCTTTTGTGGGTACAACCCACTTTTTCATGATACTGTCTACATTTTTTGTTAGTCTCTAAGGTGCTGCAGAACTATTAATTGTTTTTTACATTTTTTCAGTTACAGACCAACACGGCGACCCCTCTGAGACTTTTAAAAAGGTACCTAGTTCAAGTTAACATAGTCCTCTTTCAAATAGGACTAAGTTAATGAGAAGTAATTCACACCCCTGTAATCTAAACTGCAGGGCCAGGTAGGGAAAGCTTACAGCATTTTTATAAAACGCAAGTTGAGAATATCTGATGATGTTAAATTTGTTAGTATGTTCCTTCCCTTCTCTTTCTTTCTACGTGCCTTTGACTTCTCAATTTGGATGAGCAGAACCACACAGCCTTTGCTTCACTGCGCTTTCTGCTTCATCAGAGAACACTTAGGTGTTAATATCCAGTACATGAGCAGTTTAATGATGTTAAAAGTGTCCTCTCTTATTGTACATGCTGTGGTGTGTATCTTTTCTAGGGGAAAAAACACCAATAGCCCAGTTGTCATAGTGCTAACATTAACCTTTAGGTAACTAGTGCAATAATTCACAGCAGTTCAGAAAAATTACATGGGAACATGAAGAAGAAGACATTAAACTCTAGTCTTGGATCTACCCATGCAGTGAATGTGGTTTAGAAATGTTGTGTGGATCAGTTACATTTTAGCGTACTGTTTCTGTGGCCCATACTGCACTGCAGTGTTGTCTGTCCTTTCTCAGCTATGCTGATATTCCTGCATAAAATAACCCATGCAAGAACAAAGCAACAAAATCTCCTGGCCTGAAAAGAATGTGCTGGCAGAAGGGAATTTCTCTCATTTTATTTTTAAATGAAAAGAGGCTTTATCCCCTTTCCATTTTCACTCCCTTCCTCCTAGTAAATTAAAAATACTCGTGGAGGAGGAGATTTCTCTTCTAAGGTAATACACGCATCAAGGACCTTCTCCTTGCCCCTTCTCTTGTAAGGTCTGTAACGCAGATAAGACGTGTGTTAATACTATCTGTTGTGTCAGGCTCGTTCACTTTGTTAATTCATTTGGAATAAGGAGAAGAGTAATCTGAATATTTTTGTGCGCCATTTAAAGAGGCTAAAATGAACTCTAGTACTCTCCTACTACTTCACAGTAATCTTCAAATCCTCTGCTGTACACAAGTTAGATTACTGGCCCAACATTTCAAAATGTGGAGCACTCCCAGTTTCTTGCTACTACAAATCAGGTCATATGTTTACATACAGTCTGATAACAGATCACAAATAGAAAATAATTTATAGTCAATAAAAATAAAAATAATTTACAGGCTATGTAATAATCTACACAGCAGTGTTATTTCAGAATAACAGAATAACATTCTGAAATAACAATGAGAGTATCTACACAGAAATTCCATTATTTGGAAATAAATTCAAAATAATGGACAGCCTATTCTGACTTCTGTAAACCTCATTCCATGAGGAATAATGCCTATTCCAAAATAGATGTTTTGGAATAGCAGTACTGTGGATGCTCCAATGCTGCTATTTTGAAATAGCTCCTCCCCAGGGCCATTCAAACTAATTACTCCCGAGTGCCTCCTGGGGCACAAAACTGAGGTAGCATGTCCACGTTAGAAAAGCCTGCCTCGGACTAATTTTGAGGCTTCCCTCAATAGATATGCTATTTTGAAATAAGCTATTTCGGAGTATTTCTTCTAGAATAGCTTATTTTGAAATAAGCGTGCAGTGTAGACGTACCCTAAAATTGTAAAATGTAAAGCACTCACTAGTCAGGTTTATAATTTGAACTCCAACTTGGCCTTTCTCAGATACCGAGCTTAGTAAGGCCTCTGAGATATGACAAACCTAGTATGCTGCAGCAACACAGACCAATACTGTCCCATTTTATTTTTCCATATGTTTACACGGTGTATGAGAGGGCACTCAAACAAAGACATCACTTTGCAGTTCAGTTCATACTGAAATAGTTCATTTCATTGTTGTGGAATGTACAATTGAAATATGGTGTAAAACATTATATCACAGCTTCACTTCTCACGGATATAGCCTTGAGAATGTGAACAAAATTTAAGTTGGAAATCTTTGTGAAACAGATCACTCTTTTCTCCAGTTCAGGCCTTAAATAGCCCTATTAAGCATACCTGGTATTAAGTGTTAAGCATAGCAGGCTTGCACCTACTTGACACGTCAAATACAAGTCTGAGCCCAAGAGGAGCAGAGTTCATACCCAAGTTCTTTTTTCTGTAACGTTTTTTTCCCTCTACAAATTAAGGAAAAAGAGGTGCACACTCTCGCTCTCTCCCCTCGACCCAACACCACCAATGGAATCTTGGCTGAGGTAAATAAATTGGGAGCGGGCAATCTACTTGCTAACTCCTAGTCTTAATGTAGGCTTGGAGGAAAGATGTCAGCCCTGGCCCACAACTGCTGACATCTTTGGACAATTGAAGTAGGCAGTTGCCGCTGCTCACTCTCTTCCAGGATTTATTCCCTTCTCTTTGACCCACCAACACTCACTCATTTTTGGGCACAATGTGGAAATCTATTGACATTCCTCATAGGAGAGGAGGAAAAAGGGGACCCCTGCCACACCTTTGCTGCTTCAACCCTTCCCTTGCCTACCATTCCAATCGTTGGGTGGGCTGGAGTCCAGGCCTGGATGAGGAGGATCCCAGCTTCGTTCCACTCCAGCAGAGGACTTCTTCATGTATTAGAGACCCAGATGATCTGAAGACAAGGATCTGCAGGCCAGGAGAGAAGGCCTTGCCTAATGATCTGTGTTGCTCACTTGTCCTGGCCCAGGCTAAGGGATGAGGTGCATAGTTCTCACAAACTCAAGCAGAGGCCACAGTGGGAGTAGACTTGTAGGAGCCCTCCAAGTAGGTGTTGCTATGATCCTGAATAGCTTTTATCCAGCCCTGATTATACACATTAGCTGTGCAGTATCATCACTGAAGCGACCTACATTGGAATTTGCACATAAGTTCCTAAACTTGTCAGTAATACATCTTTAGCTCCACACAGAAAGGCACTGAGGCCTGCTATACATGAGTACCCCCCTCTACTGAAATCAGTGGAGTGCCACCAATTTACACTGGTTCTGAATATACAGAAAAATGACACACTAACAGAAACTATAAGCTGAATTCCATTTGTGGATGAGTGCACACACCTCCTACTGAAATCAGTGGGGAGCCAGGAGAATACATCTGAAGGCTGAATTTGTTCATACCAGTGTATCTCTAAGAAAAAAAATTGATATCACTTCAGTGCACAGCCACCTCATATGTGGCTAATGATGCATGATGAAGTGCTGCACCTTGCTCAGATTCCTTGGCACTCATCACCATAGTAACCCCCAGAGGTAAAAAAAATCAAATAAACAATAATATTTAGCTTTAGATAGTGCTTTTTATTCATAAATCTCAAATAAATTTTGATTGGAGAAACATCTCAAAGATCCTAGAGACAGAAATTCTAAGAATTGGAAGAATCCCAGGAACAATAACATTGTATTAGAAAGTACAGGCAGAGTTTCCATCTTTGCGGTTATGATTCTATCATTTGGGTCTTAGTAGCTTTGCCAGAATCTGTCCCTAAAGTAAATATGTGATTCAAAAACTACATTGATCAGGGGAAATCCACTAAACAACTGAGGCAGGAATTATTCTTTCATAATTTCTTGCAGATGAAAAGGAATAAAAGGTTGCGATGTGACTCCTGAAATACAACGCAGCATACTACACATGCTATCTAAATTAAGTGTGTAGTGGGTGCTATTAAAATGTCATTTGCCACATACACAGAACAGTAACTGAAAAGCCAGAGTTTACACTTGTACTTTCAACAGGAAATACCCACAGTAAATGCTCAGTATCTTTTGGCAAACAGTACCTACTAAAGACAGCTTTTTGTAGCTCTATCACAACCAGATCTGGTCAGAAAATAAGTAAGAAAAAAATGTCACAAAAATTTCTATTTCTCTTTTTCATCAAAATTTCCTTGGTTTTTTAAATATCCTCTATCAGTTTTAAATCATAACACTTCTGAAAACTATAGTGCATTTATTTATGGTGTATCAACACATCTTCAAGACAAACAAGCAAAAAGCAAGCAAAAAAACAAACAAACAAACAAAACCATCCACGGAGTTTATTCTCAGGGAATAAATGTCTGTAATGTACACAAAGTAGATTTTACTGTAAAAACATTATTTTTCTATTTAAAAATGTATAATTTAACTCTATGAAAACATTTCTAATTAAAAATAGCATGGAATAAAGATTAATTTTGCACGTTGAAACTGTGAGAGACAAACTTTACTATCTTTAAGCAATCTTATAAAAACATTGAATTTTATCTCCTCTTTTGAAGAAGATGGAGACTGACTCTGTCACATTGAGATTAATACTTGCAACTGCACAGGTTCAGGTTGTGGTGGTGCAAGTAAAGCTCTCCAACATTCGCAGGAGAGGAAACAACACAGAATAAGGACTTTACACTATCCCAATACAGCCACTCAATTTTAGGAAGGCTATGTCTATACTGCAACGCTATTTCGGGATACCTAAGTAACCCGAAATAGCTATCCATGTCTTCACAGCAAGCCTGTTATTTCGGGCTTGCTATTCTGATGTTCCTGTAAAGCTCATTCTACGAGGAGCAAAGGACATTTTGGAATAGAGCTTTATTTCAAAATTTGGCACTGTGAAGACAGCGACAAATGACAAAATGAGCTATTTCTAAATAGCATCAAAATAAGATATGCAATTTGTATAGCTCAAATTGCGTATCTTATTTGAAGTTATGGTGCAGTGTAGATGCACCCGAAGAAAAGTTATTATTATTGGGGCGGGGGGCAGAAATGGGGTGTGCACTCTGATTCCTTTTGCTGGTTTTAACTGTGCAGGGGAGCACACAATAACTGTCTCAAAATTCAATCACATATTCAGCACTGATAAGAAGGTGAGGTAAAAATAACAAATATCCTTAACTTGAGATAGCAGCAACCTGGATGAGGTAAAAATCTTAGCCTTCCATCCGTCAATACATTTTCAAACTGACTCCCTCCCTGTGACGGGGTGGGCATACCCCGCACTAGAACGGGAGGGGTGAAAACCCTGTGGGCAGAGGAAGTCTCACCCCTTCGACCCGACTGAGCATGCTCCAAGTGCTGGGGCAGTATAAAAGGCCAGAGAGCAGTTCAGTCTGGGCTGGCCGGCAAAGGGGAAGGACCTCTACATAGAGCTCCAGTGCTGCTATAGCCTGTGTCCCAGACAGAGGGAGCTGAAGTGCCAGGAGGCTGCCACTACTCAGCCCCTCCTGTTGTAGTGCGGGGTATGCCCATCCTGTCACAGGGAGGGAGACCCAGGGAGAAATCACAGCCGGGGAGCCGGGAGACCCAGCCACTATGTGGGATGACGCCCCTGCGAACCCGGTAAGAAGTGACCCAGGAGGGGTGCAGGAGTCGCCTCTCCCACCCAGGTATTCTCTGCATGTTTTGGCCGGATTACCTGCTGAAGAGAGAGTGGTAGGCAGCTCCACCCCTCATAGGGCCCTGGGTCAGGACCCGGTGGAGCAGGGTGGACCTGGGTCCTCCTACCAGGGGCTAACACCAGTTGTACTGACTCTGGCTATTAGGCCTTACTGCCCTGAAGCCAGGAGGACTTATTGACTTCAGCCAGTAGGCCATTTTGCTTGGTGAGTAGGACTACTTATGAGAGTTGCACAGGGAGCAAGTGAGTTATGGACTAGCGAGCCGGCTGTTGGTCCGGCGACCAATCAAACGGTGACCGCACTCCGGAATAGCCGTATTCCAATGATGGGGTGGGCATACGCCGCCACACTCCCCCATGCCAGGATGAGAGGAATGTAAATAAATTTACAAGCTAGAAACCAAAGGAATCAACTTCTTCATATTTAAAATAATAAATGTAAATGTATAAAATTGTATATATATGTGTACAGTGTGTGTGTGTGTGTGTGTGTGTGTGTGTGTGTGTGTACACACACATGTATATGCATACAAACATATCTAATATATATTTGAGAGTAAGTCTGTTTGTTCAAGAATGCCTCCTAAACAGTAAGATGTAGGACCATCACATTCGGAACACACCTTCCTCTTATCATAACTTAAAGCAAGGGAAGGATTTGGTTATGCCAGGAAAATGGGATATGCCTGGAATGGGATTGTTTCTCATAAAACCATAAAGAAAAGAGACAGAATCACCAGGCAGGTGAAAGGAGCTGACAGGGGGTTACCCCCCTCCTGCCAGGACTGCCCCAACCCTTAGCTTCCTACCCCCAGGTGCCCTTTAGGGAGGGCGCAAAGGACAGACCTCCTTTTCCCCCGATTTCTACAGGGATATTGCTGGCTGTTCCCCTTCATTAAGGAGCAAGGGTAAAGTGCACAGTTTACTGCATTCCTCACTCTTGCTGGGGAGTGCAGGGGGCAAACAAACCTGGACCTGCCTCAGCTGGGGGACATGCATCCCTTCTTTGGCTGTGCCTGCTATAGCTGCAGTGACAATGGAGAACCGCTTCTTACTTGGCCCCAAGTGCTGCTGTGAGGGAAGGCTGGTGGAACATGCACTCATCCCCCAGCTGTGCCTGCTGAAGTTGCAGCAGCCATGCAGAAGTGCTTCTCATCTGACCCCAAGCTAATGTGGTAAGGGAGGGCTGGGGTAGTCCTCTCTCCCTGGGCCAGCCTGCATACTGTACCCCTCATCCCCAGCCCCACTCTAGAGCAATGATTCAAATGAAGCATGTACATTTTCATTTTATTTTCCAAAAAACAAAAATTAATTGAGTTAAGAATTCGAGCAACACAGGGGTAAAGTGTGTGTGTGTGTGTGTGTAATCTCACACAATTATATGTTTCCAACTAGCAAGAAGAATTGGACCTTTACAGAATTATCTTCTTCAGTTCAGGGAGTCAAGTCTGGATGTTAACAGTAGCAAGGTGCATGCTAAGATATAATTTATACAGGACTTCAATGAGTTCCAAATGAGGAGCTGAGAAATTTACATCAAGGGTACATGTAGCTTATGGTAATAAAGCCTAGTAAGGATGCACTTCAGTATGATCCTATGCAAATCATAATCTTAGAGAAATTCCTTCTCATTTTTAACACCACAATCTATTCCCAACAGACTATCTTCAAACCTGTAGATATTTTCACATTCAAGCATACTAAATATTGCTATAGCCTGTGTAGCACAAAACTGCCTTTCACAGAGATCAAAGTGCTATGCATTTTCTTCTAAAGACGGCCCTTCTTTAATAAGAGCTTCATCCGATCACTGTCATTGTTCTAGATAACGGATTACCTGCACATACATTTTCAAGTCGTAATGACACTCTTGCTTATTAAAGACCTCTCAGCTGAAGGGGCAGAATATTATGAACTGGCCAATTCATTCATTTCCTTGAATATGTTATTCAGTATTTTATGCTAAACCAGCAATACACCATCCATTTTACTACAATGATCCTTATGTTCAATAAAACTGAAGAGCCGCATCATAAATCATTATAGTCATTTATTTTACATTAGACACATTAGCCACTATATTCCATAATCTATTACAATAAGGTGGATTTAAATGTACCCCAAGGAACTGCAATAATAACTTGAGAACCAAATATAGCAATTATGGATAAAATATGCTTAACCTAAAACTGCACTAGCTGCATAGACTGCTGTGAACTTTAAATAAAATTTAGAGAAGATAACTGACCTGAAATAAACAAGCAACAAAGGAAAAGCAGAATCTTCACTATATGCCTTGTTCAGTAGGTTCAAAAATTCTCATACAAGGGGGTATTGTGAGGCTTAATTAATTAATGTTTTGAATACCCTTTCTGGATTACATTAAACAATTACTCTTCTTTCCTGGTGTTTAAAATGGGCCTATGGTCTTTTAAATAATTCTCTGTTTCTTTAACAGTTGTTTGACCAACATATTTAGTTTCTCTTAAATGTTCATCATTAAATACTTTCTCATTTTAATTCATCTTCTCTAAACTCTCTCCAATTTGTTATCATTATTCCAGTACTCAGGTGCCTCGAGCTGTGTATAGTATTTAAGGTCTGGTCTCACCAGAACTATAGAAAAAGGGCCATGGGTTTTCATGTTCAATGATATAATGCTTTTGTATGGCGCACAAAAGGTTATTAGCATTTTAACCACCACACCATTATGCAATCTCACATTTCATGTGTTGTTTATGAATACCTTTTCGTCTCCCTCAAAATTACTGCTTTCCAGACATTCAATAATAAAAAAGTCGTAAGTCAAATTAACTTGATACAGAAACCCTGGGTACAAAGTATCAGAGGGGTAGTCATGTTAGTCTGGATCTGCAAAAGCGACAAGGAGTCCTGTGGCACCTTATAGACTAACAGATGTATTGGAGCATGCACGCATCTGACAAAGTGGGTCTTTGCCCACGAAAGCTTATGCTCCAATACATCTGTTAGTCTATAAGGTGCCACAGGACTCCTTGTCTCCTGGGTACAAAGACCATCAGAGTCCATAGTAGCCTTTTTGTGGGCTTTAGATTAAGGATGTAAAATCCTGGTTAATCAGTTAACCAATTAAAAGTTAGGTTGACCTAACGTTTAACCCATTAACGGATTAAGTGGGATCTGGGCTGGGGATTGCTCCACCCCGGTGGGAGCAATCCCCAATCCACAGAGCTTTCCTCCCAACCCTGCTCCAGGGCTAGCTGCTGGACCCCAGTCCCGCACTGGGGTTGGGGTTGCCACCAATTCCCAGCTACCAGCTCCTGCACTGGGACTGGAGCTGACTCTACAACAGACATGGGCAAAATACGTTCTGGGAGCTGGATCTGGCCCATCAAGCCACTGGATCCGGCCCATCAAGCCACCAGATCCGGCCCGTGGACCCCCCTGCTGGGACTCTCTGACACATGTAGCTGCCACAGTTTAAACCACAGGCCCCACTTTCTCTGCTCTGCAGGGAGGGGGAGGCTTTGTGCAATCTCCCCGCCCCCAACCCAATCCTCAGCTCCTATTGGCCAGAAATAACTGGCCAGTAAGAACTGACTTCAGCCAATCTCTTAGCTCCTATTGTCTGGAAACAGCCAGCCAATCGGAGCTGAGACATTGGCCTGAGTGACTGGGGCAGTGCAAGTCTCTTCCCCCAGGCTGAGTTGATAGCCAGGTGGAGGGAGCAGGCTGCATTTTCCAGTGGGCTGGGGCTGCAGCAGGCAGGGAGCCTAGCCTGGCTTGGGGGTACTGCAACCTGCTGGCCAGGAGACACTTAGATAAACTCCTGCCAGCCAGCGCCTACCTGCCTTTGGTACCCCACCCCCTCCTGCACCCCAACTCCCTCCTCCAGGTCACCCTCCAAATCCTCTGCACCCCTTCCCCAGGTCACAACTCCCTCCCAGGCCCTGTACCCCCTCCCATAGGCCAGAATCCTCTCTTGCACCCACACCCCCCTCCCAGACCCTGCACCCCAATCCCCTGACCCAAGTTACAATCCCCTCCTCCACCCAAACACCCTCTCAGACCCCACACCGTCTCCTGTACCCCAGTTCCTTACTCCATGCGCCCTTGTGCACCCAACCTTGACTCTGCACCTCCTCCACAGAAAAGTGTGGCCCTTACCAAAATTTTGGAGTGGCCCCCCACCAAAAATTATTGCCCACTCCTGCTCTACCAGCTCCCATTCCCCACGTGGGGGCTGAGGCTGCCTCTGGCTCCCAGCTTCCAGCACTCACTGGAGTAGCTCTTACACCTGTGGGGCACCTGAGTCTGCTGCAGACAGGAGCTGCTCCGCACGACAGCAGCCCCTGTCCATGGCAGGCCCCTGCAGGGCTGAAGCAGCCTCCTATATGTGGCAGGCAGGGAGCTGCTCCATCCCGACGGGTTACTCAGAACCAGTCAGCATCAATCATTTTGGGTGATGCTTACTGATTAACCAGTTAACCTTTCACATCCCTACTTTGGATCAGTCTCTTTTGCAGCGCCACTTATCTTGAAAGAGTCCCAGTATTCTGCAAATAGCATAGAGCATTTTCTCTAACTGTACTCTTAGAAACACTGGTGGTCTGCAGAGCTGGCTTGAGACACAGTGCTGGATTGCTCTCATTTCCTGTGCTAAATCCAAGTAAATGAAAAGAATGTTCACATTCAATGTTTTCCTAATGTTACTTTTCCAGATAGGCCATTGCTATGCTTACTACAGAGAAATTATGTGAACGTGAATGGGAGGACAGGTGGGCCACGGGATTATAAATGGGAGATCAGGTGATTTGGGCCATTATGATTGAGAAGAGATGGTCTGCAAGGCAATTTCTTTAGGAAAATGTGATCCACTCTATGTCGTCAGCCTTGCAAATATTTTTTATTGTTTAAAAAATGTTGCTTATTACTCAAGGTCCATTATCCTCTAGATGTTTTCCTCATTACTACATGTTCCATTATTTACCAGGGACTGAAATTAAAATTCCCATCATCAGAAGCTCTGTCTTCCTATTTTAAAGATGCAGGCACTAAAGGTCTGCTTGGGCTTAATTTTTGGCCTGATTTGGACCCAACTCTGAGACAGATGAAGTAATTTCAATTATCTTAAATTGTAGCAAGGGAGATTTAGGTTGGACATTAGGAAAAACTTTCTAACTGTCAGAGTGGTTAAACTCTGGAATAAATTGCCGAGGGAGGTTGTGGAATCTCCATCACTGGAGCTTTTTAAGAGCAGACAAACGCCTATCAGGGATGGTCTAGATCAACGGTTCTCAAACTTTTTGGGCTCCAGAGCGTAAAAATTTATGCGGAGCCCCAGCAGTCCACTGATTGTATGTGTTGTACCTATCGATGTTTCCAGTTTGTCAACCTCACAGAGCCCCTGGAGATGTCTCATGGAGCCCTGGGGCTCCGCAGAGCACAGTTTGAGAAACACTGGTCTAGATGGTGCTTGCCACCAATACAGGGAACTGAACGTGACAACCTCTCGAGGTTACTACCAGTTCTATGATTCTATGACCTGATCTAGACCCTTCCCCCAAACCTGAGCTGAAGCTACTTCCTGCCCTTGGGTTTTGCTCTCCTCTTCCTGCTTGGGGTTAGTGCAGTGGTAGCTGCAGGCCCTGCACTAGTGTTGCATGGAAGCTAACAAGAACAAGAGCAGGAGAAGGGCACACAGGTATTTGTGCACTGACTGCTCAGCCAAAAGGAGAAGAGGTGACCTGATCCAAGCCTGAGAGGGATACAATTGTTTTCCTACCTGACCTGGACCCAGTACTCATAGTTGGGCTCTAACCCATTTACTACTATAACTCCTCGCGTACTCACTAGTTCTCCATGGTGTTTCCAAAATAACTGCCACCAAGTTAAGCTCATTAACTGGTTTCCTTAAAACCCAGGGAATAATATTATCTAGATCAGCTGATTTGTACAATAATTAATAATACCTAGCTCTTATATAGGAGTGTATGTCTGTAGATTTCAAAACATTTTTCAAAGGAAGCTAGTATCATTATACCAATCATTATATCAATTTTTTCCATCTAGACTCTTACCTATATTTTTTAAAAATTAAAAGCTGTGTTTACACAGTCTCCATTACTTCCTCACTGCTCATTTCCTTAAAGGGCCAAGACATGACTGGACATGGAGACTGAACCACTCACTCAGTTCCTAGAGGTGATTCCTATAGGTCAAAGTTGCAGAATATATGTGGGGCAGTGTAGAATAAGGGGCATGGCTGCTTGCCTGATCTGTGGGTAATCAGTCTTCAGACTTCAGTCTCCAGTGCTGTCAGCGAGGCACCTTTCAGGAGAACTAATATAAGGAAGGTAAAATCTCCAGATATCAATTAAAACACATACCAAAGCAGACAGAAGAAAACTGGGCTTTTTCTTAAAAACAAGCGCATTTGTGTATGCCAGGTAATCCAAACCAACCAGAGAAATGCTGCTTTTCAAATGTTATTGTCATATCCTTTGTAGCATCGTCCCAACAAAAGCCAAGGCATATGCTTTTTATAATAAGCCTTATATTATCTGTAACCTTTTCTAGCTCTCTGCAAACTAGAAATTTCCCAAATGATTTATGTATTTTCATTTTGGAGTCTTTGCCCTTTGTTTGCTTTTTTCCTTGACTGTAGCTGTCATGGTGCCACCAAGATGAGAACTCACTGAGCTGTGTGTGTTTTGGAACAAAAAGGAAATATTTTGCACAACAGTTATTGTTGAACAAATAAGATTTTTTTCTGATAAACAAACATTGAGATTCTGTATATATTATGAAGGAATTCAAATCCCCCACGGTAGTCTTAAACTATGGGAGACGGACCAAGTTCTGTAACAAGAGATGGAAACGTATGAAGAAAATTAGACATTCTCTCAGCAATAATGAGACAGTGTTTGCCCTGAGCATTTATTTAACATTCTTTCACATCATTTTTAAATGCACACACACAACACAGATACCACATACGTATAAAATGAACACACAAGAGCAAGTTATATGATGATGATCAATAAAGTCAATGGAACTTTTGCCTGAGGTAGAACTGCAGGATTTGGCCTTGTGTGATGAACTGTAGAATCAGGTGATAAATTTCATGTTGTGCACCTCTGACCATCTCATTTGCACTCTGTTCATTAATCCATCTCTGATATAACTACTTATAGCAATACAAACCTATGAGCAGCCAGTGTTTTAAAAACAATCTGCAAAAAATATATGCTTCATTTTCTTCCCATGTGGAATTTCCCCTCAAACTTACTCTGGCCCAAGAGCCATGACTAGCCATGTTCAGTCTTATCCCAGGGACAGATTTATGGCCACCTATCATGAGCAACCACGAGAAATGCTTGCTTTATTCAGCTGAAAAGACAGAAATTCCCTTTTCCACTGGCAAAGAGCCCTTTTCTCTTACTTTGACAAGACACAAGACATTGGACCTTAAAATCATGGCATCATGATTTATAGAATAGCTATTTAGGACTTTTTTTAACGTGTCTAAAATTTATTACTTACAATATAATATTTTCCTCTCTCCAAAGCCTGTGCAGTTACATAAAACAGTCTGGTTTTAAAGATGGAGGGATATGAAAAATAGTCCCACTATTTTTTTTTTACACTATCAAACATTTCTGAAATACTTTTTTCAGTGAAAATATGGCACTGAAATACACCATAGTATATATTTATTTAGGTTTTATTACCATTCTGGTTGACCTGTATAATTCTGTGGTGAATTTGCCATCCTAAATTCATGACAATAAAAACTTTATATACCACCCTTCCACACATTCTATA
This sequence comes from Pelochelys cantorii, assembly GCA_032595735.1. Taxonomy (NCBI): domain Eukaryota; kingdom Metazoa; phylum Chordata; order Testudines; family Trionychidae; genus Pelochelys; species Pelochelys cantorii. The sequence continues at coordinate 190,622,951 of CM064327.1, forward strand.
TATCAGATATAGTCACAGAGATGTGCTCATGTGATACTGGCCTTCCTCCTTGCTGTTCTCTGGGAGAAACAAAACAGGAGGGAGAGGGAGATGAAAGTAAAGATAGCAAAAATAGACAGAACGTCTCAGTTTGCTCAAAACAAGAACAAGGCCCTGATTTTAAAGGTGTTTAAGTAGGGTTGCAAGACATCCAGTTTTCAATGGGAACATCCAGTCAAAAAGGGACCCTGGCGGCTCTGGTCATCTCTGCTGACCAGGCTGTTAAGTCTGGTTGGTACTGCAATGGGACTAAGGCAGGGCCTGCCTGCACTGACTCTGAGAAGTTCCTGGAAGTGACTGGCATGTCCCTCTCACTCTTTGGTGCAGGAACCAGAAGGCTCTGTGCACTGCCTCTGCACTCAGTGCCAGCTCTAAAGCTCCCATTGGCTGGGATCCATGGCCTATGGGAGGTGTAGGGGCAGCTCCTGTAGTCCTGGGCAGAGCCTCCTGGCCGCTCTGCCTATAAGCTGGATATATCACGGCTTCTGAGAGACTCCTGATGTAAGCACCACCCAGCTGGAACCCACATCCTGCATCCTCTCCTGCACCCCAACTCCTTGCCTTTAGCCCTGAGGCCCCCCCCCACACTACTGACCCCTTGGCCACATCCCCCAGCCCTGCACTCCCTCCCACACTCTGAATCTCTCAGCTCTGGCCTGAAGCCCCCCCTCTCCACATCCCAAACCTCTCATCCTTGGCTCCAATCCAGAGCCTGCACCCCCAGGCAGAGACCTCACCCCTTTGCCTGCCCCAGCCCAGTTAAAATGAGCGAGTGAGCAAGGGTGGGGGATAGCGAACAGCGGAAGGAGGAGGGAATGTATTGAGCCGGGCCTCAGGAAGAGGTGGGAGAGGAGCAAGGGTCTTTGGTTTTCTGCAATCAAAAAGTTGGCAATCCTGTTTAGACATTGCTCTGCTCAACATTGCAACTCAACACGTAAGTGTCTTAGGACCCTAACTCTAATTTTCAAAAGAAATTTGAGGCTTGTCTACATAGCAGTTTTCCACACAGAAGTGGATGTCCCATGTGGACACTGCTACAGCACACTGTGCTATAGCAGTGTCCACAGGGACATTACTGCCCAGACAGCTGGTGTGCTGTAGGGTCACACCCTGGCTTGATGCCCAATAACTGCCATGTAGACAAGCACTTGGCCTCCTAAGTCAGGCAGACATAACAATGAGCAAAGCAATGCCTAAATATCTTTAAACAATAGGCTAAAGTGCTTAGTGTATTTTAGACAGCGAAAGGTACTTTCCCTAATGTAACTTCTCCATGGAGTAGCTACAGCAATTGCTTGCAAGTATGCTGAACAACTGGAAATGGGAGAAGAGAAATTCCATAACATGGTGGAAGGTATGTGGTCTACAAAAGAATATTTACTGTGGCCCATGCCACAATGTGAAAGCCTAATCATCCTAAATTTATGCACACATATTCATAAGTGAGAAACAGAAATTTTTAAAATTCCTGAAGAATGATTTAAGTGCAAATCTCAATGCAACTGCAGCTACAGAGTTGCTAGGGTGCCTCTATAATTACTTGTGTGTGTGAAATCTCTCGCTATATATATTTGTGTGCGTCTGTCTGTGCATCTTTCCATTTGTTCAAAAATTCCTCCTAAACCGTAAGAACTAGGACAACCAAATTTGGTAGGCAGCTTCCTTTTACTGTAGCTTAAACCAACGTCAGGGTTTGGTTCTGCCTCAAAAATGGGAGGTGCAGAGAGAGGAGGAATGTGAAAGAGCGACACAGAGAGGGGAGGAACTCAATACTGAGAATGGCCACTGAGGGCAGCTGCAGCACTAAAAGAGTGGCCAGCAGGTCTGGGGCTCTGCAATCTTGCCTGCCAGCACACCAGTAAGGAGCCACCCCTACCCCAAACCTGAAGCCTCCCCCCTTGGGGAAAGCCTGTGGGCTGCGGGAGGAGGGGGAAGCCCTCAGAACTAGACCCTTCCCAGACAGTCTGCGGGCTGCAAGGGGGGCGGGGGGCTGCTGGAGGTGGCAGCAGCCTCTGGAGCTTAGTGCCCCCCAGACAGCCTGCAGGCCCCGGTGGGGGCAGCTGAAGGCAGTGGCAGTCTTCACAGCCTGATTCCCCCTCAGACAGCCTGCAGGCCACAGGGGAGGACAAGCAGAGAGCGCTGCCTCAGCCCCATGGAAGGAGTTGCCGCTGGAGCAGCACTCCCCTTGCCACCATGGGCAGTCCTGGTAAGCCCCCCCCCCCCCACACCCCCTCTTGAGCCGCCTGCCCTGAGTCCTGCACCTCTCACCTGCCTTGACTTTAGCACCTCCTCCCCCAACCCTGAGCCCCACCACATCTCCCAACCCTCTGCCCTAAGCCACCTACCCCCATCCCTCCTCACCCCCGAACTCTCACTCCTTCATTTTTCTTTAATTTTGAAAAATACAATCAGTGAAATAATGCATGCAAATTTTTCATTTTTTTAAATTCCTTCAGTTACAGATAAGGATGTTAAGGACTAGTTGACTAGTCGATTCCCCCGCTCCTTTGCTGCCTCTATCAGATAGAGGCAGCAAAGGGGGAGGGGGGGAGAGGGTACTTCAAAGTGGCAGCACAGTGTTCATCTACATTACAAGCCTTTATTTCGAAATGTTGAGATGGAGGACTTCTTACTCTGACTCATGGTAACCCTCATTATACAAGGAGTAAGGGAAGTCAAAGGAAGAGTGTTCTTCCTTCGACTTCCTGCTGTGTAGACAGCGCCAAAAGCCGAATTAAGCTATTTCAACTTAAGCTACAAAGTTGACATAGATGAAGTTGCGTAGCTTAATTCGACTTTAGCCCTGCTGTGTAAATGTGCCCTAACTGTCTTATCTACTGAGTGAATCTTTTAGTAAAGCTAGAATGCTGTTAACTTTCACACAGTACCACAGTAGCATTGTATTTAAATGCTAACGCAACTTCTTCAAAGTGAGCAGAGACAACGCTAAAGATCTATGTAGTCTGATAGAAAATCCTGAAGAATCTCAGGTACCTATGAGAAAAACAAATGCTGGTTTTCGATTGGGTGAAGCAAAGCCTAAAAAATGTGCCGTGAAATTTTTTAAATGTGCACTGACTTTTTAGATGTATCCAAACAGCTGAAACTCTCTATGCTGGTGTCTTAGACGATCATTTAATTCCCTATAAAAGTATATGCAGTGACTTTTTATAGTTGTTTGAGGCTATGGGAAAAGGTAAGAAAGTGAGTGATTCTCACTCAGTTGCTCCACTGGAATCCAGAATAACTCTTTACTCTGATATAACTGAGCAAAATTTTAGCCATTGTGAGTAACGAGAGACTTCCCGAAGGCTATGTCTAGACTACATCCCTCTTTTGAAAGAGGGATGTAAATTAGGCAGATCGAAATTGCAAATGAAGTCGGGATTTGAGTTTCCCACACTTCATTTGCATAATGGAGGTTGCGCGTTCTTTCAAAAAAGGGCTTTTTGAAAGTAAAACCGCCGTCTAGACGCGGTTCTTTCAGAAAAAAAAAACCTCTTTCAAAAGAACCAGTAAACCTCATTTTTTCAGGCATTATGATTCTTTCGAAAAAGGGTTTTTTTCCGAAAGAACTGCATCTAGACGGCGGTTTCACTTTTGAAATACCCATTTTGAAAGGACACGTGGCCGCCATTATGCAAATGAAGCATGGGAAATTCAAATTCCAGCTTCATGTGCAATTTCGATCTGCCTAATTTACATCCCTCTTTCAAAAGAGGGATATAGTTTAGACATGCCCTGATAGTAAAGGCTTCTAAAGCCATCTGACAAACCTGTGAAAACTAAATAGAGGGAGAAGTACTTATAACAAATTTTCATTCCCATTTTTAAAACAAGACAGGGCTCCCCAGCAGACCTCATCTTCTCTTACTGAAGTATTATACTGTATTGCAGTCATAATGCTAAATATTTGCAATGTGATATGTTCATTTCAGGGACTAGAGACATAAATATAGGATTACATGACTTCTCACCAGGATAAGCAAAAGAGAAAAAGCCCGTCTATCAGAGAGCACTTAAAACAAAATGCAAATATTTGGCATAATGGCAAGCAAAAACAAAAAGTTACAAATAAAACAATACTGGGACAAATTCATCCTAGGTATAATACCATTGAATTCAATTATATATACCATTTTCCTATTCTCTCTTTCTTAATTTGTCTTAATGTGAAAGCCCTTGTTTAAACGAGAAATTTAGCCATATTGGAAGCAGGAAATAGTTTATTGACTTTAATGCACTTAAGCCAGGGCTGAATTTGGCCTTAAATTTCCCAACCTGCCAATTGAGAATCTGCTAGCACAACATCAGCACCTTTAAAGTCTCCATTAAAAATGGGTGAAAACATCTGGTGAAGTCAGGAGCAGCTGTGGGAATTGGTACTAGAAATGTTTGCTGTACTGCAGATCAAAATAACATTTTGACTCATTGATCCCTTGAACACCATAAAACCTGAAGCAAGATCCTTGTGCTTGGGGGTTGGGAATGAGTTTCTTTGACCACACGGTCAATGCACATAGCATGTAATGCACATGGAAGTAAATGAATGAAGTTTTAAAAAAAGGCAGATCTAAAGTTTCAGATGAGAATGAAATAAAGACAAGCAAGCAATTAAATAAGAGAAATGTGCCACAATTTAAAATTAAGTATATATAAGCCTCCACAATGTCAACATGGTCTGCTCTTAGTCAAGCATTATTACAATTGCATGCAAATGACAGCAATGCAGGACATTCCTTCAAAGTATGTTTTCATTAAAGATGCTGCTTTTTTCCAGAATAATAGTAAATGACACGTGAACTTCATATGAACTATAGGTCATGAAAGGATTTAGTATTGGCATTTTTAATCTAAAAAGTCTGTGCCAGAAAAATCAATATGTTTCAGTTGCAGCATTCGAATGCAATTTTCTTCACGTAACAGGGTTTCTTTCTTTCTTTCTTTAAATAATGAATAATTCTCAGTTTTTCTATGAAACAAGCAGCTGTATTATAAGGTAATGGCATCAATAACACATTACATGTAAACAGAAAATGAACAAAAAATCATTCAAGACCCTTTTCAAACTGGTGTGCTTTTCATCAGTGCTATTACAGGTTCCATTCACATTATCGGATTGAACCACGCTGCATAACCAAGGTGCTGACAAGCCTTGATTACCCAATAACTCCTGTATTCCTTTCAGGCAGGTTCACCGAAAGGACAGGAATGCAGGGCCTTCCTGTGGGGCTGACTGCTTTCCACAGAGACCAAGTCAATGAAACCAAATGCCTTCTCCATTCTGTACACAAAAATTGGCTTTGCATTTCCTGATATGTAATTATGACTTTTTCCCTCTTTGTTCTCAATTGTTTCAGTAACAATTTATTGTACATCAGAGAGACTAATCTAAACATTTAAACTCTTTTCATAACCCTTTAAGGCAATGCCTAAGCCATTTCTGTAGTAAATCTGTTGTCAGCTCTTTCCCATGCTGCAGATTCAACAAATCCGTTTCACACCCAGGGCAGGCCAGGCACTACAAAAACAGTGAGAAATGAATAGTGTTCAAAACTCTTGCACGGGCTCTCAGAACTTTTGTTAGCCAGACTATCTTTTGTTTTCTCCTTTCCACTGCACTCTTCTTTAATAATAATCTCACAAAAGTGTGCAGTTTCAGTCAGCCTGAAGTGTTTTCCTTATTTAGATTAAAGTCTGTTTCAGTCTGACAGAGGATATTATGCACTCTTTTAAACAACTTAGTTTGGAGTGTTAATGAAAACCAGCAGTCCAGCTTGGCTGCCAGATGTGTGGTGGGGATTCTACCAACAGGAATGGAGACATTATGACTAGAAATACCACAGAGGCTAATTCTCTTTCCCAAGTCCTTATAGAGAATTCGTACTTCAACTGATAAGCATGCAGGCATGAAAGTCAATCCAGCAAAGCATTTGATATAAATCAATTTTTGGTAGCAATTTATATTGACCCTACTGTTTTCTCTTTTTAATGAATCAGTTTTTATTCCTTTTCTGTGGGCTCCCTTAGTAAAATATCTGCTTTGGTATCATTTAACACACAGAGCAGTGAGTCTCTCTCACTGTATGCAGTTCTCTAATTAATGTGTAGTGACATGAATTATCTGTACCTTTTTTATGTTAAAAGACAAACTATAATTAAATTCTTATAAGCATTTATCACACACACACACACAGTCTCTCTGTGCACATACGTGTGTACCCCGTGCGTGAAAAGTTTCACTAATGCAATGCTAGGATTGAAGAGATCAAGTTTTTAAAAGTCAGGAAGTACAGAAATTTAAACTTTGACTGAATAAATGTAGGCATGTTATTCTCACACCAGCTCTGGCTGCCAGCTGCTGCCACCCCAGGTCCCTCAGTCAAGCAGGTCTTGGATCAAGGATTACACCTGGCCACAGCACAGAGGTTCCATAATAGGCTGTGGTATTTTTTCTAAGCAATGTGGGGTCAGAGGAAAGATAATATTCACCACTTCTAACCCTATCCAGCTTAATTATTTCTTTCCCTAGCTCACCAAAGTCTTTTTGCCCCCACTCACCACAAATCCTGGAGTGATCCAGAAGACAGAGAGGTGACAGGATGACAGAAGCAGTTTTAGAGGGAGAGGGAAAGAAGAGATGCATTTGCACAAAAAGGGTGCCCGCAAATATTGAGGAGGGAGAGGATCACATGATGAAGGTCTACGGGAGGCAAGCATATTTAAGCTATTTTAAGACCTTAGTATGTATTAAGACTCATGTGCATACTCTGTAGGGTTGTCAGATGGTTTCAACAAAAATACCGGGCACACTTGACATTACATCACAATCTACATTACATCTTATTTAGAAAATACCGGACATTTATATTTTCTCAATTTGTTTCCTGAACAGAAAGCTCAAATTTTGGACTGTCGGGTTGAAAACCAGACACCTGGCAACCCTGCTCTGCTTGCAGAGGGTCCCATTGGCCCTTAGGGCTAACACAGTACCCCCTTTTCCTAATCAGTGCCTCAGTCCATTAGTATTTAAAATGAATAAATGTGTCAACTGCTAATAACCTACACAGATGTGAGCACAGAACTCTGTAGATGTGAGCAATGAGACTTAGGGTATGTCTACATAGCAAAGTTATTTCAAAATAACAGCCCTTATTTCGAAATAACTTTCCTAACGTCTACACAGCCAAATCGCTATTTCGAAATTAAATCGAAATAGCGGAGCGCTTATTTCAAATTTGGTAAACCTCACTCTACGAGGAATAACACCAAATTCAAAATAGCTATTTTGAAATAAGTGCTGTGTAGACACTTATTTCAAAATAGGGGGCCTCCAGCCCTCCCAGGGAGCCCTGTTGGCCACTCCAGCCTCAACCAAGAACACTCTATTCCCTCCCCCACTCCCCGGAGCCCTTAATGGGGTAGACTCTGGCCACAGTGCCTGTGCCAGCTCCAAGCCTGCCAGCCCAGAGCCAGCAGTCACTGCCCCTGACCCAGTGGCCCCAAAACATGAGCCAGCAAGCCCTCCACCACTCCCCAGGAGCAGTCTGCCAGATCCCAGGAGCCTGCCAGGGCCCGGAGAAGGCGGGCGCCTTCCTGGTCCAGGGTGGAGATCATGGACCTTATTCAGGTTTGAGGGGGCTGCCCCCAACGTCCATGATCTCAGCACTAGACTGAGGAACGCGGCCGTCTATGGCAGAATAGCTGCCAGCCTGGCTACCAAAGGCCACATGCGAACCCAGGAGCAGGTTCGCATGAAAATCAGGTTGGTCCGGCCAGGGCTGGATTACCCAATAGGCAGACTAAGCACGTGTTTAGGGCACCAGCAAAGCAGGGGCACCAAAAAAATGAGATTTTACGGTATAGTATTGTTTTTATTTTGAATTACATATGGGGGGGCACCATAATCTTTTCAATGCTTAGGGCCTCTAAATGTCATAATCTGGCCCTGGGTCTGGCGAGACCCTGAGCCCTGAGCTTTCCCTCCCCCTTCTTCCCCTTGCTTCCCCCTTCCAGCTCCCTCCTCCCCTCTCCCACCCTCTCTTCTCCCCTCTCCCGCCTCCTTTCCCTAGTCTTACCAGAGTTTCATTCCCTCCCCCCGTTTTGTTAAATAAAGAGAGTTTGTGTTCATGAAAATACATGTATTTTATTTGACATCAAGAAGGGGGGTTAGGGAGGGGTAAGTGGAAGGACATGAGGGAGGAATGAGGCACAAGCCCCCAGTGGGGCAGACCAGGGAGGCTTTTAGTGCTCCTTAGGGTGGAAGCTCTCCCGCAGGGCCTCCTGGATATTGACAGCCCCCCGATGGACCTCCCGGATGGCAGCCTGCAGAAAGTGCAGCCAGGCTCACAGCAATGTGTCCAAGAGAAGCACCAGAGTGCCCGGGGCAGCTCTGGCTCCATGTTGCAGAGTGCTGTGGTGTCCCGAGTGAGGGCAACCAGAGCACACAGAGACAAAATGCTTTTCTGTCCCTCATCGAGGTAGACAAGCAAGCAGGGAAACCTGAGAACTAGCTGTCCAGGGAGGTCTCTTTAAGCACAGACCTCAGATAGCCTCAGGCAGCAGCCCTACATAGTAAATCCTGATCTGGTGCCCTGCCGGAACTGGTTCCGACCAGCCTTAAATGCGATTCAGAGTCCATTCAGTGTGGACGCGCTATTTCGACATAGCAAAATGCTATTTCGAAATGAATTTTGTGTGTAGACGCGTTATTTCGAAATAAGCTATTTCGAAATAAGATATTTCAAAATAACACTGTAATATAGACATACCCTTAGGGAATTCTTCCAGCATATCTAGGTTTGAATTGTTCATAACTTTATTTACGTGCAGTCTGTCTTTTATAAACATTTCTGCAAACAGATGATCCTCACTGTGGACTATCTGCATGTCACATATCCAGTTTTAAAAGTGCAGATGTTTGAAGTTATAAGAGTGAAAAGAATGTGGACATTTGTTAAATATGAGGAACAACATATTTAACACACTCTTCAAACTAAAAATGGCTGAAGGGATTTTATGCTCAAACCTTTTTTGTAAAAAAACAAACAACAACAACAAAAATACTATTGGCCAGAGAAACAAGGTCACTACATTTTCGACCAAAAGACTCTGGGAAAGATATGGGCATGTGAAAATAGGTTTATCTTTGAAACTGTACTGCAACCTTAACTACAGCTTACACTACCAAGCAAATATTATTGAGCATTTGCAATTAAAAACCTTCTAACATATATATGCATCACATAAGTTAATATTAAATTAGATACTGGGAAAAGGGATCTCCTCTCAGGCTGATATTCTCATTTAAAGGGGTGGAGAGAGCTATTGAAATTATGATGTTAACCCAGCCTCCAGAAAAAAAAATGTAATCTTCAGATATATATGACAAACTAGGACATCTCTACTATGGATAAAAGGGTGCTTTGACCAGTGTAAACAGAAACCTGAACAATTGAACTACTGAAAGGTACATTAACAATGACTTAATATCCGGTGCAAGTCTCTTCCGTATCCAGTACGGAAGAGATTCAGAAATTTGTGCTATGGATAAGCCAATATTTGGATGCTTGAATAACCTATGGGAATCGTAGAGCTCCCACACAAAATACTATGGGCACATAAGTCTTCAGTCTTCAGTGTCAATTTAGGGTATGTCTATACTACATGCCTCTGCCGACAGAGGCATGTAAATTAGACTACCCGACATAGTCAATGAAGCGGGGATTTAAATATTCCCCGCTTCATTAAAATATAAATGGCTGCCGCGTTGTGCCGGCTCAGCTGATCGTCGGCACAATGCGGCAGTCAAGACGCGGATCAGTCGACGAGGAAAGCCTTTGCCGACTGATCCCTTATGCCTCGTGGTAGTTTCAAAGAATTTTGGCATATGGCAAAAAACAAAGTTTGACTTCTGCAATTCAGTCTCATTTTCTCACTGTATGACTGCATAAAATTTTTAAATCATTTTGCTTTGCAATTAGTTCCATTCTTCAGTTTTACAACAGGTGCTGTTCCAGAGTTTGCCATAAAGAAGTTTGATGTAGTTGTTTTCTTTAGTCAATTTAAATGAAAACAAATGGCCACCACTTTAACTTGCTTACGAAAGCAATGTTAAAATGTAACCGCTCTGGCGTTACAATTTTGCAGCTATTGAGCAGTGCATATTTTTTATTTTTCTTGGGATGCTTCTTCCTAATTGTGCTGAACAACTTATAATGACATTTTTTATAGACACTTGGGGACAACTCATACAAACTCCATGCACAATTCCAATTAAGGTATTGTGGAACTTAACTAGATGAAGGTCGAATTAATCCTTTGGAAAATCTACTCTTCATATGCACTCAGAAATCCTGTTTTTCAATATGTCCAAAAAAATCTCTTGTATCACCTGGTGGGCAGATAAGCAACCTTCCCCGCTCCTCCCAAAAAAGGGGACAGAGTAAAACACAGAGTAAAGCACAACTGACTTGAGGATTAACAATCATCAATCAATATTCTCAGATCTCCCATTCAATGAAGGTATTATCTACAGAACATTGGCAGCTGTAGTCCCAAAATTACTTTCTCTGGTTTATAAATTATGCTTGCCCCAGTCTCTAAGCATACAAATTCATCTTCATTGAGCAGCAAGATAATTGTCAACTCAAGACAATCCCAAACACCTCTCTAAATCCTAGGAAAAACTCAAACCTGCCTGTAACATGAGCAAAAGATCAGGAAAACTTGGGCCTCTATGGCTACATGTACACTGCACAGTTATTTCAGAATAAGCTATTCCAGAATAGTTATAAATAGCACATCTACACTGCAGTGAAGCCTCAAAATTAGTTTGATGCAGGCTTCCCTAATATAGATGTGCTATCTCGATTTAGAGCCCCAGGAGGAATAACTTAGGGTATGTCTACACAGCAAAGTTATTTCGAAATAACAGCCGTTATTCAAAATAACTTTCCTAGCGTCTACACAAGCCAACTGCTATTTCGAAATTAATTCAAAATAGCGGAGGGCTTATTTCAAAATTGGTAAACCTCATTCCATTGCTATTTCGAAATAAGTGCTGTGTAGATGGTTATTTCGAAATAGGGGGCCTCCCACCCTTCTCAGGGTGCCCTGCTGGCCGCCCTGGCCACAAGGTAACTTCTGACCTGATGCCCTGCCGGAACCAGTTCCGGCTGGCCTTAAATGCGATTCAGCATCCAATCAGTGTGGACGCGCTATTTTGAAATAGCAAAAAGCTATTTCAAAATGCATTTTGTGTGTAGACGCGTTATTTTGAAATAAGATATTTTGAAATAACTATTTCGAAATTAGATATTTCAAAATAATGCTCTAGTGTAGACATACCCTTAGAATGGCCCTGGTGAGGGGCTATTTCAAAATAGCAGAAGTGGAGTGTCTACACATGCCTTATTTTGAAATAGTTATTTCAGAATAGGAGTTATTCTCCATAGAATGAGGTTTACAGAAATCAGAATAAGTCGTCCATTATTTTGAACTTATTTCGAAATAATGGAATTGCTATGTAGATGCTCACATAGTTATTTCGGGATAATGGCCGATATTCTCAAGTAACTTTGCTGTGTAGACACACCCTATCAGAGCAGTCAAGGAAGAGAATTCTAGAGTTGAGTGGCCACCTCTTCCCTGTGGTGAGAAGGACTGAACATTCACAATCAAGGATCTCAGCAGGTGTTCTGCACTTGATCTCAGTGACTGGGATGGAGCTTGGGAAAAGAGACAGACATCAACTTAATCCCAGACCACATATATCATGCATTTATCATTACCTTTATCATTCCAGATTACCTTATCTGGAGGACAGCCAGTCTATATTCAGGAGATTTATTTTAAAAGATATATTCTTGCTGCCGTGCATCATGACAGTGCTTTCATCCAATGTGACCTGTACATTATCTCTTTAGACACAGCCCATAAACAGTCTCCTTTGTATACAACCAATGGGCAGGATACCACACATTTAAGGATTGGTGTCATTGTCAGACTTTTTTTCTTGTCACCTTTGATTACGGAATAGTCATTATCATTTATCTCATAGCATAGCTGTAAACTGCCATACCTGGCAAGTGGAGTAGTTCTCTACAGACTTCGAGCTTAGAACTCTATCCAGCAAAAGTGTCTATTACATACACTCAATGTTATCAAACAGAATCTACTCTACAGTGCAGAAGTCTGCTTTTGCACAATCTTGTACAATCTTAAATTCAAAATTAACTTTGTTTTGGATGTTTTAAGGAAAAATCACTTCAGTCTTTCTGAGATACATATTAGGCCCTCTAATGTTGATTGAGGGGTTTTCTATCATTTGGTAAATTGTTAAGTTTCTCAAAGAAACCGAAACCAAAGCGGTTCCAAGTAAATCAAGACTCTGTAAAGGGAGGAGAAATCTGTCCATGGAAATGAAAGAGAAATCAAAGTTATCCTAAGCAGTGGTTTCAGTCTTACCGCAAAGATTTCATTCAGCTTCCCACGCAAGTGCTCCCGTGCCTGCATTGTTCTCTGAACTCCCATATTTGTTTAGAGTGCAACATATAGTCTTGCTAATATTTGTCTTGTCTAGGATCTCAGATAACACGGTGACATTAAACCATGTTAATAGCTGGACAAACAGATAGTCTTTTACGTTGAATTCCCTGGCCTAAATGCAGAAGGTACCCATAGAGGTGTTCAATGTTGTCTTTTGAGGCATGATCCACACACACACACACACACACACACACACATAGAGAGCAACTGCCACACGGCACTGAATGCTGCTACAAAAGGCTTTTTTCATGAATTAATCCCTTAGGAAATTCTTTACCTAAAAGCAAAATGCCAGCAGCAGGAGATGGATGTAAACTCTATTTGCTGCACAACGGTATGCAGAGGAAAACAACATTGGAACAGTGTGCAGTAATTCTTCGTCATTATGCAGCAATTCTTACTTTTTCACCTAAAAGAAGGAAAGATTTGGTATGTGTGAAGCACAAAATTCAACAAGTGTTTACATAGTAAAACAGTGCTCTTGTATAAGCACAAATAAATAATATTCCCCCTTCTTTGAAGAAACAGCATAAGCTCAATAGTCCTTTGTCCCATATTACAATAGAAAACCCTCTGCACTGAAATATCTGAATCATTTCTTGGCAGTCTCTCAAGGTAAACAGAGTAAATTAAAAATGAATGTTTATCATCGCTGTGCACGCACATACATACAAGCAAAATGGAGAGCAGTATTTGCCTATCAAACATTAGAAGCGATTGAGTCCATCAGTCATTTAAACAAGCAACTAAAAAGTGAAACTAATGGGATGACAATGTCAGAAAACAGCCTTTCAGAAAAAGATGAGGTTTCTTGTAGCCACTTTGTCTTATCTAATTAATCCCACATGTGGGACTAGGCTGGAATATTAGAAAAAAATTAAGTATAAAATACCACAGTCACTAGGAACCATTAGAGGTACAATGGAATCAGAAATGCTTTATGGTTTTAAAAAACAGATTTTCACATATAGTCATCCTCTAAATGTAGGGTGCCTAGCGGATACTAAGATAAAATGGTGGGTTGAAAGGAAAGGAATTCAAAGAACTGGTGACAATCATATAGTTACTCCCATTAAGAAGACAAGGTATCAGTTTGTAACAGGCTAACAATCTGGGTATTAGCCTGTGGAATAATCCCAGGTGCCCATGTAGTAGCTGTAGCCAATAGTGCTTTTTCTAACTAGCCTGATGAAATGACCTACTCCTTCAATGCAAATCTTGCTGTAGTTCATCCAAGTTTGTGTCACCTCATAGTCCTCTACTGTAACAAACAAGGGCAAAGCAAAATTCAGATGCTACCTGAGAATGTGCCACTCACCATTTAGAATAACAGTACTGGAAGGGGGAAGGGACCTTGGTATGTTATCTAGTCTAGTGGTTCTAAAACTGTGGGCTTATTCCCCAAAGTGAGTCATAAACCTGTTTTATTGGGGTTGCCAGGGCTGGTAATAGGCTTGCTGAAGCCCAGGATTGAAGCCAAAGTTTGAGCACCACGTCTCAGGGCATAAACCCAAGAGCTTTAGCCTTGGGTGATGGGCTCAGGTTACAGGCACCACCCAACCACCACCAGGAACAGTGGGGCTTTGGCTTTGCCCCCACAGTCCCAAACTGCGGGGTATGTGGTAGGCTTAGACTTTAGTCCCCACTCCTGGGGTCATGAAGTAATTTTTGTTGTCAGAACAGGATTGCAGTGCAATGAAGTTTTTAGAACCTGTGATCTAGTCCAATCCCCTGCACTCATTACCTGCACTAGGTATTATCTGGACCATAGATAGGTGTTTGTCTAACCTGCTCTTAAAAATCTCCATTGAGGTTCCACAAGCTCCCTAAGGCAATTTATTCTAATTCTTACCTACCCTGACAAGAAATTTTTCCTAATGTCCAACCTAAAAGGCCCTTGCTGCAATTTAAGCCCACTGCTTCTTGTCCTAGACTCAGAGGTTAAGGAGAACAATTTTTCTCCATCGTCCTTGGAACAAATGTTTATTTACTTGAAAACTGTTATCATGTCTTCTGTTTTTCAGACTAAACAAACCCAATTTTTCCAATCTTCCCCGGTAGGTCATATTTTCTAGAGCTGTAATAATTTTTGTTGCTCTTTTCTGGACTCTTTCCAGTTTTTCCACATCTTTCCTAAAGCATGGGCCCAGAACTAGACACACCCTCCATTGTGGGATATATACCTATAGTGCTTCACTCATACTGTTGATAATGGTGCCACCAATGTGAAAGTGATCTGTTGCCAAAGGGGGCTAGTGTAAACAGTCCTTTCTGATTTTTTATTATGTCAGTTCTTGGGTGTTAACTTAAGTTAGGTTGACAAAACCTGGTATAGACAAAGCCTAAATACATATAATCCCTTTCCCATGCATAAAATCTGCCTCCAAGGAAAAATTAAACTGCCACCTCTTGGTATAGCAGCAATTCTGCAGCTATAAAAGCTCCAATGTAAGGCCTAAACCAGGAATGGGGAACCTCCAGTCCGTGGGCCACATCTAGTCCCCCTGCTTAAGTTTAGATTTAGCCTGTGGTAAATCTTTGTGTGGTGGGCCAAAAGCCCTGAGCTTTGGTTCTTCCTCCAGCCCCTTCCCCCGCTGGGCTCCAGCTGTGAGCACCGCTGCCAGCTCACAGCATCCAGGGAAGCTCAGCACCCCCCTCCTACACCTCAAACTCCTGTCCCAGCTCTGAGCCCCCCCTGCACTCAAACTCCTTTCCAGAACCTACACCTCCTGCCTCGCCCCAGCCCACTCCAGCTCCTGACCCCTAACCAGATCCCTCCTAGAGCCCCCTTCTGCACTTCAGACCCCTCATTCCCAACCTTACCCTGGCGTTTGCACCTCCAATTGGAACCCTCACCCCCTCCCATGCCCTAATCCTCTGACCCAGCCTGAAGCTCTCCCCCGCCCCCCACACGATGAATCCTGCATTTTTGGCCCAAGCCTTTGCTCCCCCTCTGGGGGATGTATGTGGCTCCTAGTGGGAAAAAGGTTCCTCAGCCCTGGCCTAAATTAATACTGAGTGGCTACTTCCACGGAGAAAAATACCCCTTTTAACTGAGACTTCAGAGAACTTTTCAGGAATTCAAGGAAGGGAAAAAAAATGCCAAAAATCAATTTTCTGTTTGTGTTGAGCTTCAATCCAATGTCTCAGTCCCAGACACAACTAATTTACACACACTTTTTACCTCTCCTTTCACTCCATGAGAAGACAATTTAAGTAAGCATTAGAGAACTTGTTTTGGTCACTCACATAGATCGTAACAGATCCACATGTGGAACTATCAATTTTCCAGTGAACCACAGGGGCTATTTTGTGTAGGAGATTTTTTTTTTTTTTACTTCTGGTCAGCACCAGAATACTGCTGAAGAGAGTTTGTGCTGGATTTAGCGAAGTGCTTCTTCTCACTCCCAAACTCCATTCTGCTTATATTTTCAGAAAGAGTGACTCAAATCCTTAGACTGTAGACTGAAAGTGAGAGAAGTGGCATATTCTTTAACTCGTAGGAAGGGTGTCATATCCATGGCAAAAGGCAGGCTCTGATACATTTATGGGTTTGATTGAGGTGTTTTTGTTATTTTTTCCAGGAATACCTCACAGCAGGACTTCTGCTGTGATTGTGCAATCCAAACTGAATGCTTTAAATCCATTTCCCCCCCCTTAAGAGAACTGTCTCAACTGAAGTCATTTAACATCTTTCTTTAAAGGAGAAAGGTTAATTCCTGTTGTTATTTACCAAAAACTATATTTATTTTTATCTTTCCACTTTTGTTTCCTACCAAAAATAAAGGGGATATACTGTATTTTCCTTTTTCTTTAAGGGACATCTTGCTGTTCAATTATTGATGCAACTTTAGCCCTCACATCTAAAGGTCTAGGCTAGTTCCATTTTATTTCTGCTATTTGGCATTCATGATAATTTGGTAAAACAAGTACATTTTATTTTAGTGTTTTCCATTTATATATTTTAACAGGTCTGAAATCTATGTATCAGTCACAAAAATTTCAAGCTCCTGATTGCACCAAACTGCCTGGAGATGGGACAGAAAGGAGATTACTGGAATGTCCTGCTAATTAACCAAAGTTACTTCAGAAGGGCTAGCAGTGAGAATGTCCATCTTCCTCTTCAGAAATCGCTATAGTAAAATAGCTAGCTCACAGAATTGGCAAATGAGCTTGAAAAATGAATCAATACATATCAAGATTTAGAAAAAACAATAGCAGAGAGAGATCTGTACTCCCTCCACCAGTAATAAATAAGGTATTAAATCGTTAAGATTTCAATTACAGGAAAGAATGTGGCTAACCAAATAACAGCAGGAGTAGTTGAAATAAGTAGTAGGTTAAAGATTAATATTCTGGTTTCAGAACAAAAGGATGCTCTTTTGTGGCACTGTGCTTATGCCTCTGAATGTAAACATTGTTCCAAGAACCATTTTTTCTTTGCCTGATCTTTAAAGGGTAATAAATTAGACCTTGGACAGCCATACAAGCTGCTACTAGATGTGAATGTGAATGTGTCTGTAGAAAAGGCTGACTTTCAATCAAAGTCTATTGAGAGAATAGTTGCATTTTCTAAAGAAGCATGTTGTGCCTATTAACCAACTTACAAAAGGAGCCATTTTCTTGATTTATGTTTGGTTGCTATAGAGATCTTGCAGTACAGACGGGCAGGTGAAGCTTCCATTTAACAATCTCAAAGGTTTTCCATAGCTGTACTCAGAGGACATGCAACTACAGTAGGTAAAATTCACTACATAAACACATAACATCTGTCAGGATCAAAGATCAGATTTAAGCTTTTTTCAAGAATTTATTGTGCAGATGGTGGAAATTATTACACAATCTTTGTACGTGAACATTTTCTACACATAAAAATCTTATCACAAAGATTTATTTCAGTTCTGTTGCATTTTGTCATTGATACACTTTTTACTTGTAGGTAATTACTGGCTAGTAGAATTCCAGTGCATCAGGAGACCATTTTTCCCTCTGCCAGTGATCTTTGGTTTTTAACAGCAGCATCATGACGTAAGGGTGGTGTTTTGTTATTAAGACACTTGCTCTGTCACCATCATGAACTACAAAATATGTAAGGAAGAGCATATATAACTTGAAACTAAAAATGTTACCTTTGAGTTGCAAGGAAAACTTTAGATGTGTCAGTGGGCCACACAAAAAGCAAGATTTATATGGAAAACTTTATATTTGGTGAGACCATCTATTAAGCATAAAACTTACTCTCCCAAAGACAGTTACATGGAAATTGGTGATTGAGGAGGTCAGCTAGGATGCCAGCCTTTAAGGGGCACCAAATTAGATGGAAGTAATTTTTTCTCTATTTAAAAAATATATAACTATATAAAGTATCAAATATTGTACTTGTTAAACAGTGCATCACTGCCATGTCAGAAGTTGACTTCCACTATTTATTTCACTGTCTGAATGTATTTTATGAGAGCTTGAAGGAATGTCATTATCTATTGAGAACGTACATGGCCAAGTCTAGGACAATGGGAATTATATGAAGGGTTAAAGACAATGGTGTGCAAAAAAGAATAATAGAAATGAATCTTCAGATGTTGTTTGTTCCTTGCAGTGCATATTCCCTGAATATGGTTGTCAAATATGCTGCCAGATGCTGTTTGGAGGCACATAGTTTCTTTGTCTTGGTGCAATGTATAAACATGTTTTTTTTCAAGTTCAACATGCCATTGGGAAGTTCTTCATGCCCATGTGCATTCTCTAGATCTGAAACCATTGAGTCAAACAAGATGGGAGAGTTGAATTGATACCTGGGAGCCCCTTTGGTATGAGTTTGGAAACATCTCTGATTCATTAACTGAAATTTACAATGATACTACCCTAACAGGATTATCTGGTGGTACAGTGTGTACAGCTGCAGAAGCTCTTGAGAATATCCTTAGCAAATTCAAATGTATAGTTCCACTCATTTTTGGTGTGATATCTTGTTTGAAATTAACCATATCAGTAAGAATCTTTAGGCAATGGATTTTGACATACATTCTGCTGTACAACAGCTGCAACAGTCCAAGATCTTTCTGGAGGAATGCAGAAGTGATGAAGCATTTGAAAAGACATAGTAGATGTTCATGAACTTGCTGGGGAATTTGAGTTACCAACAGACTTTGAACCTGAACCAGCATGTATTTGGAGAAAGAAACAATAGTTCTCATGTGGCAAAAGACAAATCAGTTGAGGATCCAAAACAAAAAATCAAAGTAAACTACTTTTCAGTCCTAGATACTGCAATCCAGTCAGTCAGTTAAAGAACGATTTGAGCAGATACAGCAGCTTGATTCCATATTTGGTTTCCTCAACAATGTGCACAGTTTGCAAAACCGATATTAGAACACTGCTGGAAGCTAGAGTCAGCATTATAACACGGAAATTCAAAAGATAATGATTCAGTAGATTTGTGCAATGAACTGAAGGCTACTTCATGACTTCCAAGACATCTTACACCTCAACTTGTACAGATGTTTATTTCTGAACACAGATTCAGCTTTTCCAGCATCTTCACCGTTCTTCGAATTCTCTCGACTCTTCCAGTTTCTGTTGCCAGTGGGAAGTGTAGCTTTTCACAGTTGAAACTGATAAAGACATAACTTCATTCTTCTATGCTGAAAGAGAGACTTGTTGGACTGGCCACCTTCTCAATAGCACATGAATTAGCTTCAAAACTTTGTCTCAATCAACTTATTGACCAATTTGCAAAAGCAAAAGCACAAAAAGCAAAGTTCTAAATGTGTATACAAATCGATGGTCCAGTGCAAAAGAATTACAACTCAAAAGCAGACTTCATTCAGTGTCAAGGAATAAAGATTTTCATAGTTTCACAAAAATCAGTTCTTTTGGAAGGAAAGCAGTTGCAAATTGAAATGCAACTGTTTATAGAACTGACCAGAGATACTGTGTACAACTCAAAACGGTTAAAACTTTAAAATGTCAGTTACTGGGCGGCTTACCCTATACAATATAGGTCTGTTAGGATTAATGAAAAGTAGAAAAAAATCAATAAAACATGTATTTTATTTTTACACTGTTCATTTCAAATGCCAAGTAAATAAAGGTAAAATTTTAATTCGAGACTTTTCATTTTTTTTCTATATTGAATATGGGGAGGGAGAGCCAAGTCATAGTTTACCTAGAGCTCCAAAAACCCTTGGGCCACCCTGGGTGTCCTTTAACGTCAGCACAACACAGACGGTCCATTAGCAGTCTGTAGTACAGATCCACAATCTGTAGGACAGATCCACAATCAACTCAGAGGAAAGTAAAATTTGCTAATCACTTGCCCTTTACAATGCTTTTAACAGAGAGCAAATTCAGTTCTCACTTATACCCTTGGAACCTCAATACTTTCAACATGAAATTTTCATTGCCATGTTTTACTTCAATGGAGTCTGAATTTCAGTGTCAGGAAATGAGATATTATTACTACGGTGCTATCTATTTTTGAGAAACTGTGAATCATTCTGAAGGAGAGGTACTTAATAATTACCTAATTAATCTTCATTACTATTCATTGCATGGAACTACTTGTTAAAAGTATAATTAAATTAAGCATAAATTACAATGAAAATAAATTAAAAGAATATTATTTTTAAATGAAATAACACATTTCATCTGCAGATCTCAAAGAGCTGTAGAATGACGGGCAAGTAGTATCTCTGTATTATAGAAGCTGAATGTAAGGCAATGTCTTCACTGCAGGGGAGTAATCATGGGTGGGCCTAAGGCCCATCTCTGTGCAGCCCGCACGGTACTCCAGTGTGGACCAGGATCGGAACACTAGGGCTTATGTGACACCACCTGGTGCTCCAACCAGGGAATGGGGCTAGAGCCGGAGTTGGGGGAGCAGGGCTGAGCCCTGTTTTGTTCTGGCACTCCGTCCAGGGAATGGGATCAGGGCTTACTCCCCATTCCTCCTGTCCTGCTCCCCTCCCCCATTCTTTCCTATTCACCCAAAATTGGGGCCCACCAAAGTGACTGCCCTTCCAGGAGTGTGGAGCTGCCCCACCCGCATTCTTGTATACAGATGAAATCACCGCCACTGGGCTAAAACATGGCAAATGTTACTTGTGCACAACAACAATATTCCACAGCCAAGAACAGAAAAGAAAGAGCAGTATCTTATCCAATTGAAGTTATGGGGAAAAATTTCAGTTAGGCAGAAATCAACTACTCAAACAGTTCCATTGGTAATAAAGGTTAAAAGAGAATTTGTATAGCAGAGTGAAACAGTAATCATGGGGTAATTTAACTGGCTATTCCAGTCCCTCCTTATCTGGACAGCTTTTCATACTTATCTTGTCAAAAATAAAAATTATACAGCTTTACACCGAAAGCGAAAAGGTTGCTTGGTGGTACTGAGGTTACTGCTCTAGGCTCGCACCAAAGAGGTCTGACTTCAGTTCCTAGGCCCGCCCTGTCTATTACTTGTTGGGCTAAGAGAGAGCAGCTTTAGCTGCTGTTGGTGGGGGGATTACTGTGAAATGTCCCTTGGAGTGGGCGATAGATGGTTCATATGCAAAGTATGTTCCCATCCAGCCTTTGTGGACTAAGGGATAGGGAAGTGATAAAGGGCATTAAAAGGGGGAGAAGAACAGGCAAAGTCTTTTGTTAAGGACAAAGTGGATGATGGGTTTTTTTTTCTTTTGAGGCCTGATCCTGTTCCACTGATGTCAATGACAGTTTTGCTTCTCATTTCCATGAGTGCAGGATTGATCCTCTGGAAGGCATGCATTGAGTTGTTCAGAATTACACCTCTCCTGGAAAAGCCACTCCTTTTTATTTGCTCTTGGCAGGAAAGCTGAAAAGCTTACTCACATTTAAAAGGAGCCAGTGGTGGAGGAGGATAATTGCACTAATCTTCAAAGGATTTGCTCTGATTTGTGCTGAAAGGGCAGCAAATCTCTTATTGTTTGAACATATGGCATTTAGGAGAAGGGCCCCAAGTTATTTCAGTGTTTTGATGTGGAATTTTGCTGATTATTAGGAACAAATATGGCCTTAGTGCTGACACCATGGTGAAGAGAGACTATTCCCATTTAAAGTTCCCAACTCTTTGCACCCCACTAAGTATTCAACAAATGGGTACCACCTGTCAGACATCACCCAGCACATGCAAATGGGACTAAACTATTTCCTGGATTTATATTTTATGTAAACGACCACAGCCAGGATTTGAACTTAAGGGGCAGCAAAAGAACTCAGAAAGTTCTGCATGAGAGACCTGGAAAAAGAAATACAGGACTTTGGCTATGGCCCTTCTATTCAAATACCTTACAGTAATTCCCATTGAATGCAATGACTCTAATGAAGGCAAAAGCAATCAAATCCACTTTGTCTCAGAGCTGCTCTTGACACATTCCTTTTATTTCTTATTATTTATTTCTTATATTTAAATAACTGAAACTATTTTAGGCAACTCCTTTCTCTATCCCCAAATCAAGATTATGATGAAGGAAGATATGACTGCTATAAAAAGTATTACACAGTACCTGTTGTCCAGATTAATCACCAATAAAATCTGCTGACAGCTTGTATGGCCATATTTTGTTTTTATGCCTTGCACATGTTTTCAATGTTGAATGTGGCTTTTTTCAGATAGATTGTAAATCCTGGCCCTAGTCCCAGCCTTGATCCTGCCACAGCTGGAGAGGCCCACGCAGCCTGGTCCCAATCCTGCCGCAGTCTGAACAGTCTAGCCTGGCCCCAGCCCCAATTCTGCCGGGGTGGCCGGGCCCTGCCCTTCCCCGACCCTGACTCCTCTGTGACTGGAGTGGTCTGTCCTCAGCTCCAGTCCCATCTGCCCTGCCCCAATCTTGGGGTAGGCTGGGATCCCTGGCTCTGATCCATGGGTGGCCTGGTCCTGACCCCAATCTTGCTGAAGTTGGAGCAGCCCAGCCCAGTAGCTGTCATAGTGGGGAGACATACTGTTCTCCTCCAGTCCAGGTGCTGCTGTGAGGAGAGAGAGCTGGGGAGCACCCTCCTTCACCCCAAACTTTTCCTGAAACTAGCCCCATTCTATAGCCTATACCCTAGTCGGAATTCTTACACTTTTGCACCCCCACCTTCTGTCCCAGCCCCTAAGCCCCTCATCTTCGGCCCTACCCCCAAAGCCTGCACTCCCAGCCAGAGTCCTCACAGCCTTGCACCCCCACCTTCTGCCCTATGCCTGACCTCCCTCCCACACTACAAATCCCTTGCCTCCCCCCGCCACATGTGTACCAATATGGAGGTGATATGTCCCACGTCACCTCTGTATCGGTGCACATAACAAGATTCATTCTGCTCAGAGGTGGAAAAAATTAGAGGGAACACTGATGCTGGTTTTTGGGAGGTGCTGAACATCACAGTCGCTCACATCAGTAAAAGATGTGGAAGCTTAGCAGCTTTTAAAGTGAGGTTATTTTTTATTTACATGTCAGTGGATTTGGATGTCTCAATTTCTGAACTGTTTTTGGTTTACAGAATTCAAACTGTGTATTGCAGTTGGAATTTCTCCACTGACTCAATGGCTAGAGTAAGCCACTAATAGGGCTCTGGGTTGGGGTACAGTGGAGTGCGAGGGCCTGGATCCCTCTGCAGGGGGATGTAAACCTATCCCTTATCTACTGCCCCTTAAATAGACTCTGACGATTGGGAACTGTGGGGACTATTGAACTGCACAGCCCTGCCAAAAGGGGTGAGTTATAGACTGTGACCATTGGGACACCTTGAGACTATTAAATTGGGCTGTCCTGCCAAGAGGATTCCCCTGAGGGGACTAGAGGGAAGCAGTAGATAGACTTTGTGGGTGCAAAATTAGAGACACTGGCTGGGGGAGAAAAAGAGGCGTCTGCAATTGTGACAGACCTGAGGTACTCCCCCCCTCCCACCCCCGCTCTAGACAAGTTCCTCACCTCAGCCATGTGACATGGGGTTTTTTTTTATAAAGAAAAATATTACATGCAAAAATGTTGACTAGTTGTAATATGTATGAATTATACACACACATATACATACAGATTGCATGTTTTGCAAGAGTCAGTCAGAACATGTGGAGCAAGAAGGCTCATGGTAGACCAGCCTCCCCAATAACACATCAGGACTTTCAGAATTGTACTCCTAATGCTGTAGCCTGCAAAGCAGGTTGTTTCAGCAGACAGCATCAACCTACAGAATATACACAACCCATGTGCAGCATTCAGAGGCAAATTCCCTCCCTGAATTCCTGTCCCCTGCCTCAAAGGAACACTGTGATCCTTAGTAGAACTGAGTGAATAATTGATTTATTTTTGTTTCAACAACCAAATGGAAAAAAATGTGTGTGTGTGTGGGGGGGGAGAATCTGTTCATTTCAAACTGCAACTGATTTTTTTTTTTTTTTTGCTTTTCTCAATAAAAACCAAATCATGTCATTCAGGTCATACAAAACATTGTAAATGCCAATTTGAAACAAAATATAACTTTGAAACATCTTTGAAGCAAAGTTGAATTGGAATATGTCATTTTGAAGCTAACTTTCCAAACACTTCATATCTAAAATGTTAAAACAAGATATTTCAATATTTCCAAAATTTCTATTTTTCATTTTTTTTCCTGAAACTGTAAATCAAATTTGACTCAAACTCACAAATAGTTTTGGTGCTGCGAAAAATCTACTGGTTGGGAATAATTTTGCAAAACAAAAACAATTATGTAGCTCTTGTCTTTAGCATGTGGTGGTGATAGCTATGTGAAAATGGCTGTCAGGTGATAAATGAGTTTATCATGTGTTTCATCTCCTGACTATCAATCTGTCTTCCCAGGCTTAATTCTACTGTTCCAACCCTCTAAGCATTTTCAGATAGCTCCATATTTTATGAATGAAATGTCCACAGAAACAGCTAAGATGGGGAAAAATTCATTTCTCAACCAGAAACAGTTTTACTATGCAAAAATGTCAAATTTTACTGTCGAAGGTTTCATATTGCAGCAAAGCTAAAGAATAATCCTTCCTTGTATGCAAGTGAAAATCCCTAGGCTCTTAACAGGATTCAGCTGTTGCTTCTTACCTTAAAAGAGTATGCGATATCAGACCTTAAAGCACTGACATTTTTATGTCTAGAAAAAGGTTTTTTGAGTCATTTTGAAGGTGTTTTGCATTTATTAGTTTTATATTTATCTCTGTGTGAACCACAGATGGGCAGATGCACAGATGGACTTAAGGTAACTGAGACACCTGACTTGGCAGGGAAGGGGCATGAAAAGTAAATATAAAATGTAAAACTCTCTAAAATACTCTTAAATATTTTTTTCTAAAACCCATGGGGCACACACAAAATATGCAATATTGTAGATTTATTTACACTTATTTGGTATGGCCACATTATTCACACCTTTAGTGAGCTGTGTCATCCTGTAAGTAATGCTAATGCTGATAAAACTTTTAATGCACCACAAAATTATGTATTAAGTTACACACACACACACATCCCTACCTTTGAGATTACTCAGAGAATCTGATTTATGAATTTCATTGGTTTGCTTCTGTAAACCAAGAAGAAGAATGTATAGCACTAGTAAATTTCTCCAACATTGACAAAACCTCAAGGCTTTTGAACTGGTTAAAAAAAAAACATTCTTGACATTTGTTAAGCTACTATTACTGCTTGTGAAGGTTACTGGTTTGGTAACAATGGAAACTGAAGTTTTATGTTTATCTTCAGGCCAGAATGGATGGAGATAGCAACAGTACATGCTTTTCCAAATTGACCTGCTAATGACCTCAATTCTGGCCTGGAGGGACTAGTATTCCTTGGAGTAAGAGGATATTTAACTCTGATGCTAACTCTACTCTGGGGCTCTCTTAGAAGAAATGGCCTCCTACACTCCAAAATTAAACAGTTACACACACATTTTCCAGAAAAAACCCTATTTGCTCAGACATAAATGATAAACATAAAGAAGAAAAAGATGCCATATTTTCAAAATTTACAAGTCAAACATTTTCTTGTGAAATCTGAATATGAGGTAGCTCTATCTAGACTTTTAACCACATTTGAGGAGTTGACTTAGGAGCAAGGTGGGACAAAAAGTTTAACTTTTCAGATATATAATAATTTTTGATTAAGTATTTGATAAGAAAACAGTCCAGATGAAAAGATGGAAGAGAGGGATCTGAACAAAGGAATTGATTTTCATAAGTTGGTTTTAGGGATGTAAAATCCCATGTAATTGGTTAACTGGTTAAATGTGAAGTTTGCTTCATGTTTAACCGGTTGAACAATTAAAGGGGGCCACTCCCCTCCTCCCCACCATGGCCGGGCTGGAGTGGCCATTGTCACATGCAGGGGGCTACTTCAGCCTAGCTGGACACCTAGAATAATCCCTGTCTGCAGTGGGTTCCATGGGGCTGGAGCAGCCCTCTGCCTCATTGGTTAACCGAAACCACTAAGCATCATCCGTTAAGGGTGATGGTTAACAGTTAACTGGTTAACCTTTCACATTACTAGTCAGTTTCCTTATGGGAAAGAGGATGTACATGAGGATGTACATTTTCAATTTGTCCAGATTGATTCCTTTAAAATAATATATTGTATAGATGGCATTTGACTCCAGTTAAGATTCATCAGATTTTTTGCTACTAGGGAGATACTCTGTTGGGAGAGACTGCAAGGAAAGGGGAACATACTTGCACATGTGGAGGCTGTGTCTAGAAATTAGATGGTTTTCAAGAAGAATTTATTAGTGATTCATCTTATGACAAAATGCCAGCTTCCCAGAGATCCCCTAAAGAGTTTTCCAGAGATCCATTAAAAATCTACAATTTCAACAAACAAATCAATTATTTTGACTGGTGGCAGCTAGACTTTGTATTGGACAATATTTGAAAGTGTGACCTGTCCTCCAATGGATCTGTGATATTGGAAATTGTGGAATTATTAATGGAAAAGCTTTCACACCAAGAATGTTTATAAGACAAGCACCATAAAATGGATAGGTATTTAGAAATCTGGTCACCCTTTCTGGTATACTCTTTGAGGAAGCCTCCCCAGTCAGCAAGACAGAACCTTTACTTAGGTTCTGATCCAAACAATGCACATTGTAGTATGTTAATATTTTTTGTACCTGGGTGGCTTTTAATATTTATAGTGACAATGGAGTGCCCAATGCAAACTGTTGTCTATTAAGCCCCAATCTCACAAAGTATTTTACTTTAGACATTACTTGATTGATGATCGAAGTAGTTGGCATCAAATAAAATTTACCCTAACTTTCACCCCAAACTTCAAACTGGACCCATCCTGATGTGTGAATAAGTTCTGTTAACATTTTAATGCTCACAATATCCCTTAACATAAACCTGTTCAATTTCCACATTCTGATCAAGACCAGAGGTCAAAAAGGCAGAATGTGACAAATCAAGAATATGTTATTATGAAACAATGATCATATATATCATAATGATGCAACCAGAATGTGTGGGCACGTCTACACTAGGAAATTATTTCGAAATAACTTATTTTGGAATAAAAACTCTAGAAATAACTATTTCAAAATAGCATGTCCACACTACAGGGAAGTCTTGAAATTAGTCTGAGGCAGGCTCTCTTAGGGTACGTCTACACAGCAACATTATTTTGAAATAACTAGCGTTATTTCGAAATAACTTAATCTGCGTCAACACAGCAGGCAGTTATTTCAAAATACTGTCAAGCTGGAGGACTTCTTATTCTGACTCCTGTAACCCTCATTGTACGAGGAGTAAGGGAAGTGGGAGGAAGAGTGCTCTATTTCAAAATAAGTGCTGTGTAGACACTCCCAATTTCGAAATAAGCTATTTCAAAATAAGCTACGCAACTGACATAGCTCAAGTTGCATAGCTTATTTTGAGTTAAGCCCTGCATTGTAGATGCACCCCCAATGTGGATGCGCTACCTCAACTTAGAGCCCTAGAAAGCACTGGAGAGTAATTACTTTGAATGACTCTTGGGGAGTAGTTATTTTGAAATAGCAAAAGTGGAGCATTCACACTACTGCTATTTTGAAATAACTATTTTGAAATAACTGGTAGTGTGGATGTTCCACTTGTTATTTCAAAATAACAACAGTGTAGACCAGGGCTGTGTGTATTTAAGGCTATTTCTTACAACCCTCCCATTTGTTGCCAGATACACTTTTTATACAATACTGTCTCACTATTATAGATAAAGATTGAT
Source organism: Pelochelys cantorii (assembly GCA_032595735.1). Lineage (NCBI taxonomy): Eukaryota > Metazoa > Chordata > Testudines > Trionychidae > Pelochelys > Pelochelys cantorii. The sequence continues at coordinate 190,650,748 of CM064327.1, forward strand.
TCTGCTGAAATCAATAACAAAATTATTGACTCCAAGGGTAGTAAAATTGTTGACTCCAAGAGTAGCAGAGATATATACACACAAATATAACTTGTGTGTGTCTGTGTGTGTATGTGTTGTAATTATTTTTAATTTTCTATTGATACACTCTATCAGCCTAAAAATGTCCTATAATGCTTATCACGAAGGTTATGTGTAGACTGCATTCCTCTTTCAAAAGAGGAATGCAAAGGAAGCAAATCGAAAATGCAAATGAAGCATGGATTTACAAATCTCAAGCTTCATTTGCATAATCGCATCCAAGCACTTTTTCGAAAAAGGGTTTTTCGAAAAACCCCCCCCACAGTCTAGAGGGGGTTCTTTAAAAAAAAAAACACCTTTTTTGAAAGAACCTGTAAACCTCATTTTTTCAGGAGTAAGGGTTCTTTTGAGAAAGGGTTTTTTTTTTTAAGAACCCCGTCTAGACTGCATTTTTTTCCTGAAAAACTCTTTTTCGAAAAAGCGCTCGGATGCAATTATGCAAATGAAGTGAGAGATTTGTAAATCCGTGCTTCATTTGCATTTTTGATTTCCTTCATTTGTATTCCTTTTTCGAGAGAGGAATGCAGTCTAGATGTAGCGTAAGGTATCAAGCATCCTGACTAGTGTCAAATATCATGTGTATGCACATGCACAACTAGAATGCCATGTACCATGTTTCAGTGATATACATGACAGGTAATATACTAAAATTAAAACTACAGTGAAATAATGTATTTCACTTTCTCCGGACTTCAGTACATTTCTAGAGAGTTATACTTGTAGTTTATTGGCATCCAACAAAACTTTACATGAATTAATGAAGACTGAACCTCTCTAGTCCAGCAGTCAACAGGCTGGCAACATCCATGGTCCAGCATGATTTTAGATAGCTAGATGTCCACTTATGATGGGTGTGACCAATTTTCCTGTGGTTCCATAAAGTTTATTTACAGCCACCAGTTTTGACTCTCAGTGTTCACTGCTGTTATTTAGCTCTAATTTACCCCTAAATGTCTTCTAAGAGCCCAGTAAGCAGTGGAAGTGTTGGTAATGCTGCTAGACAATATTGACCTCCTGAGATACAGCAATTCTGTGGTTCGGTACCAGTCAGGTCCTGAGGATTCTGGACTAAAGAGATTCAACCTATACTAACAAAACTGGAAATTGCTAAGATTATGGTACTACAGCATTCATTGGTGGAACTCAAACATAGCCTGTGCCTATAACAAGAAAGAGGAAGGGAAATCTCAAATAAAGCAGTAAAGCTCTAGACACTTAAGGTATGTCTAGACTGCATCCCTCTGTTGGCAGAGGGATGCAGATTAGGCAGGTCGACGTTGCAAATGAAGCAGGGATTTAAATATCCTGCATTTAATTTGCATAAGAATGGCTGCCGTTTTTGCCGACTGAGCACTTTGTCAGAAAAAAGAGGAAGTCTAGAGGGGGATCTGTCGAGAAAGAAAGCCTTTTTCGACAGATCCCCCTCTAGACTGCCTCTTTTTGCCAACAAAGTGCTGAGTCGGCAAAAACGGTGGCCATTTTTATGCAAATTAAGCTCAGGCTATTTAAATCCCTGCTTCATTTGCAATGTCGACCTGCCTAATCTGCATCCCTCTGTCGACAGAGGGATGCAGTCTAGACATACCCTTAAGGTGAAAATTTCAAAAGTTCTTTAGGCACTTAGTCAGATGCCCACTGATTTTCGATAAAGGAAGACCTTAGAAAGTGGATTTTAAACTCCTAAATCACTTCAGCTCTTCTGGAATTTGTATACATGCCAATTTAACACACTTAAACAAGATAAACTTATTTTTACTGTTTATTTCAAAATCAGCTAAATTCCAACCTCACCTGCACATATGCAGAACTTAATGGGAGATACTTTTGCATATCCAACAGCAAAATTTAATCATGTCCCTTCTGTTGTGGTAGAAATTAATTTATTAACACACCCAACAGTGCACAGATCTATATGTTGTGGTATTTATCACAGCCATGAATAACTGTTTCCAACATCACATCCTGTAAGGAGGTTTCACAAAAAATATAAAGTTAGCTTCTAACCCTGTTGTCTAAGTTTAAAAGCTTTTCACATTACAGCCCTAAACCCATTAAAGTGAAACCCAATGACTTCTAAAAGGCTTACCTTAGGTTTGATTTGTAATAACAAATACATAACACAATACAGCAAATAGCATGCTTCTAGAAGCTAAACAACTATAAATGTTTAAACGTACAAAGGAGTATAAACGTTTGAGAATTAACATGTGAATTACTTCAGAATTTTATCTAAAATTACTAGAAAAAAAGATAAGCCAAGGCTTCCAACTTTTCAAGTGCACATGAAGCAACCAAAGAGTCAAAGTTAGGTTGGACAAACACAATTTTTCATGGGCCTATCTGCCATCTGGCTAAGGTTAAGACACTACATTTCTGCATGTTAAAATGTTGGCTCCTACCAGCTATTATTTCTGCTCCTGCCAAAGTGACAGCAGACTCAGTCAACACTACAGCTACTCTGCCATCTCCCCTGCTGCGCTGAACCAAAGCTGACTATGAAGGGCCAACTCAGAATGAAGTGGGAACTTGGCAGCAGATGGGCATCACGACCTGCAGACACTCAGGCGCCTTGTCACAAAGAAGACATGTCAAGTCATTAGAAGCTTGTCACTGAAAGCTTTCATTTCTCTACATTACAGCTAAATTGGTTAAAAGGTGGTGGGAAAAGGAGGCCTAAACTCAGATGGGAACTTACCAAGATACTTTGTGGAAACCTCACCTATATATACCATTCAACCTGTTTCTATTATACTAGCATGTTAAGAACCCCCAAATAGCAAACCTTACTCAGTCAATGGTATCAAACAGCACTTTTAAAAACATGTTTAGCTATATGGCCAAAGCCTATTTGTATCTGGCCCATCGATTCTCAAGAAGGAGGAGGGTGACCTTTATATTGGGTGCTCTAGCCTAGGCAGCACTGAATTCTGTTCTGTCACAGATGTCTTGAAAAAACACGTAAGATTTCCCATTCCAGGTATATTGTGTGTAACTATACCTTCCTCAGAGAGGCAGGAGAGTAATACATTTTGTATTCTAATGAAGTAATTATTAAAATACATAATTATTGAAAAAAACACATCAACTCCCAGTCATTAAAATCCTTCTAAACAGAGCAGCATGATGGCTTAGGCTATTAGAAAGCTTGGCAGCCACCCAACGCCTACAATAGCTTCTAATTAATTGATCTCACCTCTAATCTGCTATTGTTAGCCTAGTGCTGATCATTTGTTTGGCCTACAGAGCCTATTGCCCCTTTCATTTGATTGTATTTGTTACTGTACCCTCTCTATCTCTTTCAATTAAGCACAGGTTAAGTGGTTCAACCGCAAGAGAATAGGAGATAATGGCACCAATCAAAGTAATCTCTTTAATTTGCTAAATGGATTACAGGGAAACCCCAGCCAAAGTGAAGTCATAGCTGGTGGCCTTCACTTGAACTATACACAAAGAGTATCTAATTATTAACCCACCACATTCCAAACTTTATAGCTATAAAATAAAACTGTATGGCATTACGATACTGGTAGGGATGTTCTCATTACAGAACTCTCCATTACAAAATTATTCCCACTGTAAAAAAATCTACAATGGTTCACTCCCAAATATGCCACATACCTTACTTTCAAGTGCAATAAATATCTAGATATAACAGTCAGAAAGCAGCAGGGCACTCAAATCAAGCAAGTGGATTTATAATCCCTATAAGGACATGCTTGTGGTAGACTTCATTTTTCATATTTGTACTATAAATGCAAATTCAGTTTCACAGTCACTATTGCTTTTGCTGATCATGTAAAATGTTTAACACTAAACAAGCTTTGTCCTTAAACTGGTAAGTAGCCTCCCCCTTCTTTTAAAGCATTATTGAGCAAGCAAAAGAGTTAGTCAACCAGTATTTTGGCTGACGGTGTTAGTCAGGCAGTGAATTTAACAATGCAAGATGCATAAGAGAGAGGGTCATTTCCATATACTTACAAGGAGATCAAGGGTATTGGAAAGAAAAAAGATAGGAAAGACAATAAAATTTCACAGTAATTGAAACTTGTATTATGCAGGAGACTGAACCTTTTATAAGTACTTGGTCTGCTTGCCTTTTAAAAATAAAATGTCGTTATTAAGGTAATATCAAGTATAATTCTGCTGCAGCTGGAAGAATTAAATATGTGCCAGATGTTACGGACAGTAACAGAGTGTGATAACACTTCACACTTCTGTTGTGTCCTCCACAGACAGATCTTACATACATTAGTTTAGCCACAAAACCCCTGTGAGCTACTAAGTATAATTCCCTATATTCCCCGCTCCCACCAAAAAAAATTAAGGCTAGAATTCAGGTGTCCTAGTTTTCTGTCCTGTGTTTTATCATAAGGTCATATCTTCCTCCCAAATCTATGCTGGAACATTTTACAGCATAAGATAAAAAAAAAATCCCATTCTCAACCACGGTTTAGGTATGTCTCATTCACACACTGACTTTTTTCCTTGCAAAGCTCCTTCTTACAATCTTTTATAGTGATTCTTATGATGTTCATTGTTTCAGGCAATTTTCATAGTAACTTAGTGCAAGTTTGTGGACAGGAATGAATACATTCAGATGTTTCCTAATTTGTGAGTGATTATGTGAACTTCCAATAATGTTGTTAATCACTCTTCTGATCTAATAGTAGTCCTTCTTTCACTTACCCATAGGTTTGTTGTTTGCATAATACTTACCCATAGGTTTGTTTGCATAATAAATACCCAGATATCTGGCATTGTCCTATAATTCCACTTTTGGCCCCAGGTCAGCAATGCACTAAAATAGGTACTTGAGTGATACAGAAGTGGGATCAACATGTATGATATTATTGTCCTCAGCAAAACATTTGCAAAAACATTGCTTGTAATGTTAGCAAACTCCTGCTGTGGCTTTACTATAGTATTATAAAGATCACCATACCTTCTTGGGAGGTTTTTTATTCTGCTGACTTTTTTCCATATATAGATGTGGCTATTAATTATAGGTGATTTATTTATACTGTCATGTGCAGAGCAAATCTAATGCCTGATTTCCAAATACTCGTAGTGGGTTGGAGTTATCACAAGGAATAAATAAGATTTTTTTTTACATATCCAACATCTTCTCTGTAAATAAACCTAGCGGTTAAACTAATTTCTACTTTCCATTTACTTAAAAGAAATTTAGATCTTTAAAGTCAGTAATGGGAACTTGGGACTTACTTGATGGGTGTCACTAGAGACTGCATCTGAAATTCTCCAAGTGTAGAGGTGTTGAGATGTGATTAGGCTCATTATGGAGTTAGGGGCCAGCTGCACAGTTTCACTTCATTGAAACTGAGAGGTATTCACATCTGTAATTTTGGCCCATTTATACTTGAAGCCATTCTACCATTTCTTAGGGGGAGTTTACTTATTTTTTCCAGTCTCTATATCCGTTTGTCCTTCCCCTTATCTGTATCTATTTGGGTTAGTTCTGTTTTTCACTAACTAATCAATAGGAGTCTGAAATCTGGTATCCCTGTGGTAATCCTGTAAATATGGTATGAATAATCCTGTATTAGTAAATGATTCTGATACTCTATTTTTGGAGCCTTATTTGTGATTCCACAAAAATGAATTAAATAATAAATGTGGCAGTGGCAGTCCTATTTATTGCAGCTGCACTGGTATTAATAAAATGGGAAAACAACCATTTTCAATATCATGTAAATTAAACTAGTAAACATGGTGTTTCAAATGGCTTCAGAAGGCAGGAAGCTGTCCACACTAGGGATTCCAGTGTCACAAGTGCAGCTTGAACCACTGTTAAATATCAATGGGAATTCTTGGTGCTGAAAAGGCTTGATTATTTGAGCAAATGGTTCAGAAAGATTCTAAAGAACAATGACGGCAGGGAACATTCTCTTCCAGTTCTCCTTTTCAGCTGACAAGAGAAATGCATTTGATTGTGTGAATTCTCATGATATCTATATGCATTTTGTAAATGGGATTTCTCCATGTACCGACAAGTGACCTAAATGCAGTTTTTCCTTTGAATATTGAAGTAGAAATTTCCCGCTCTACCCTGTTAAGTGTTGTGCCTAAATTGGTCACTATTTCTTCATTTTCACTGAATGAAGTGCTCTATTAATGTAATTATTCTATGAATGGCATCTAGTAAATTTCTTCTTACAAATCCCCTGAGAAGCAGCCTTGAGGCTACTAATATGGTAAGAATTTTAAAGTCTTGATGTAAAAGTGATACAAGTTGCTATGCTTGACTTTTGAAATTATCTTTCTTCATCCTAAATCCCCCCATCCCAGCAGATTGCTGTTAAAGTAAATTTTTGCTAGAAGCTTTTATCTTTGGATGATGTAATTAAGAACTAGATAATACAGGCTGAATCTCTCTAGTCTGGCACTCTTGGGACATGACTAGTGCTGGACCAGGGAATTTGCTGAACTACGGGAGCTCAGTATTGTCTAACAGCATTACCAATACTTCCACTGCTTACTGGGCTCTTAGAAGACATTTGGGGTAAACTAGAGCTAAATAACAGCACAGAACACTGAGAGCCAGGCTGTAAATAAACTTTATGGGACCATGGGAAACTTGGGCACATCCATGATAAGTAGACATCCGGCTAACTAAAATCATACCAGACCACGAATGTTGCTGGACCAGAGAGTGCTGGGCTACAGAGGTTCAACTTGTACTAGGCACAGCCTTGAGTAAAAAAGGCTGTACCCAACTTCAAGACCAAAAACACTGGTATAATTGCTTCACACATCTTTAGTTGCTGCTGCTGTACTTTTCCTGAGGATTTGGCCAGTGAATACACAGCATGTTTCCCAGTGCCATGAAGCTCTATTCTATGCACCACAGGACTGTAGAGTCCCCCCATGCAGTAGAATAATAAATGGTTTCTTTGCTTGTTAAGGTCCTCCTCACCTGTGTGCCTGATGGGGTAACAGGCAGGATTTTGCTTTAAGACGTAACATAATATTGTACATATCAGATCAGAGCAAATATTGAGCTTGATTGTGGTGGGCCTGTACAGGTGAGCAAGGGGGGCGGGGACGGGGAATGCAGGGAAAAGAGAATACAAAGAAGCTTCTGTACTTACACACCTGAATAGGAGAGTAGCCACAATTCTGGCCCTGGCATGCTGGGAACACTAGGGCAAAGAAGCATGATAGTGGCACCAGACACTCTTCAAGGGTGATGACAACAATGAACCAGCCCTACATGCATGCAAGATGGATGCCTCTGGGGAAGGGAGTCCTGCCTCTCCTTCTTCACTTTCTAGAGTTATTACAGAGCTCGCTGATTACAAAAGGCCAGGGTCAAATCTAATAGCTAGACTGTAAAATTCAACTACTTAGTCTCTTTTGGGTGAGCATGCTTTCCCCGAAAGGAAATCTTATTATTTTGGGCAAGAATAAAAGAGTACAGTTCACTTTTTAAAAACAAAAGCAAAACTTTTTACAGATTGAAGGCAATTATGAAAGGCCTAATTTGAGCAGCCACATGTAAAAAGAACAGGAAATCTCTGGAAATAGTAAAACAAGAATTTAAAGCCAGAAATATCCTTTTGCTGAATCACTCAAATATTAGCATTAAAGTTATCATGACTCTGCAAAGGAAATTTAACTTATAAAATGTGTATGCTAGGTAATACATACTATGAAATACAATAGGGATGTAAAAACTTTGTAATGCTTAGATTATAGGCTAGAGAAAGTGTTTCTGACCAATACTGCCAAATCTTAACACAATCCGAAACATTTTTTACACTAGAGTGATTTGTTTTTATTTTAAATGAAGAGACCTCTTCTGAGCATTCTTAGGCTAGATCTACACTATAGCAGAAAGCTGACAAACTTAAACTTGAATATTTATTTATATGTGAGTTTATTCACGTAGCTGGAGTTGACTACCTTAAGTTGAGGAACAATGAGTTCTACATCACAGAGGATCAACAGGAGAAACTCTCCTGTTAACTTTCCTTACTGTTCTCGTCCAGGATAGAATAACAGGGTTGAGGGGGGAGCCTTCTGCATTTGATTTGGTGGATCTTAACTAGACCTGCTAAATTGATTGCTGGTGCGTTGATCCACGTTTTAGTGTTGATGTAGACTTAATGTCAAGCAAAGAATGATATCATCATTCAATCCTACCAAAACAGGACTGAAAAGAAATAGGACACAAGAGTAAAATACCCTCGATTACATTACAGAAAATGATCTTGCTATGAAACTGTGAAAGGATCAACAGAACTGGTCTATAAAATACATTGTACTATCAATGGAAAAAATAACTTAGAATAAGCTGTAATGTGCCTGGAAAAAGAGATGAACTACAGCATCCAAGCTTTTAAAAATCAATAGCTGATTTTCAATGCAAGATTTAAATCCATCCACTCCTCAATAGTGTCAGAATTTAATAAGCAATTCAAGTTTTACAGACCCTATTACAAACAAAATTAAACAAAACAGGATAGCAAAAAGTATTTGTGAGTAAGAAGCTAGTAGCCAAAGGTTCTGACAAATATTTATGTCTAAAGAATCTGGTTTAGTTTCTAGAAGTTATCTGGTAATAGGATAATTACGGACAAAATACCTAAGAGAACAACCTCTGAGGAAGAAGAAACTTGTTCAGCCAAGTATACACAGAAGCATCTAAAATTACCATCTTTTATTCCAACTCCTGGTTATTCAGTATCTAATCTGTAATGCAGGAAGGTAACTAAATACAAATGAATTGTTAAGGAAAACACAGAGTGTATGCTTGAATATTTAACAGCTGGCACAGCTGGACTGGATTACTGAACAATGAAATTCAACGTGCTGTGCAGTAGTAAAAGGTGAAAGCTCTTCAATTTAAGCCATAATTTACAAAGTTATAGTGATGAGCATTTATTATGGCAAATCAAATTTTCCTACAACTCAATCAACGATTAGATCTCACAATGAAGATGCTATTTCACAAAAACAGACAAATTAAATCCTGGTCCCCACTATTCAGATCAGGGGCGGATGAGAGTGCCGCGGGGCCCCGGGCAGAGAAATTTCGCGGGGCCCCCCTTTGACACGGCGCATGCGCCGTGGCGCCATGGCACATGCGCGGGGCCTTGGGAAACGCGGGGCCCAGGGCAGCCGCCCCGCTCGCCCTGCCCTAAATCTGCCGCTGATTCAGATTGTCCAAGAGAGCCAGTTAGAGCATGTCTACACTGGGGAGTTATTTAGAAATAACAAGGTGAGCGTCCACACTTCCAAGCCTGTAATTTCTAAATAATGGGCTGGTTATTTTGAAATAATAACTCCTGCTTGTGAAGAATAATAGCTTATTTTGAAATAGTTATTTTGAGAGTTATTATTTTGAAATAATTTCCCAGTGTAGACATAGTTTTAGAGTGAATAGCTTCTTAAACCTCATTTTAAAGTAAAAAAACAAAATAGGATTTCTTTGAGAATTATTTTTAAACTGTAATTGAATGTGTTGAATTTTCAGTGCTGAAGGAAACAAAGTCTCTGTATGTCCTCCTCAATTTTAGAGCATACAAGAGAAATCTCATAAACAGTTTCAATCACCGCTTATCTATATTGGATGCTGTCATTGTAAGTGAGAGGCTTATCTAGGATAGTGACCTGCTGAATTCTGCTTCATGCTTTTACTAAAACTGTACAGAACTCTTCTGCTGCTTTCAGTAATACAGAAAAGTACACTATAAAAAACAAAGGATTGTGCCAACTCTCAAGAATTGCAAAAACCCAGTGTGTCTATGGATGGGAAGTTGTTTGCTTGGGAGTAGGCATAAGAAATTAAAAATTATGTTTCCCTTTAAATTTTCTATTCCTCGGTGCTAAAGCCTCATCAATCTTCTCTCAGATAGGTTACCACTGTCCCCCTCATCTGCATATTTTTCTGTGGTTTGCATTGTCACTTTGGGTGTGTCTAGACTACAGGGTTTTGTCGACAAAAGTGGACTTTTGTCAACAAAACTATACCTGCGTCTACACTATACTTGCGTCTACACTACCTCTGCGTTATGTGGAACGAGGTGTACTGGTAGTTCGAATTAGAGATCCTAATTCGAACTACCTACTCCGTGCCGCGTGTAGCCGCGGGCACGGAGTTCGAACTAAGGGCATTTAAAAATGGCACCCGCCCGGCAAGATGCAAATGAAGCCCGGGATATTTAAATCCCGGGCTTCATTTGCAACTTCGAATGCCTACATTAACCACCCTAGTTCGAACTAGGGTGGTAGTGTAGACATACCCTGAGGGAGGTCTTCGCCTTGCCTGCCCCTGTCACGGGCACCGCTCCTCCTGCATGCCAGGCCCCTGCTCCCCCTGCCCCTTCTTCCCCCATTTCCCCCCCAGCCCCCTCTTCCCCCCCGCTCCTCTAGCCCCTCCAGCCCCCTCTTCCCCCCCGCTCCTCCAGTTCCCCCTCCCCCCCAGTCTCACTCCACCCAATCCCAAGGCCGTGACGATGCCAGGACAGAGGACAGTGGCAGGACCCTGTGCTCAGGGAAGCAGTGGCCCTCTTGAGCCCCCCCCCCTCCAGGTTTTCAGCCCCCCTCCCCGCTCCAGGTTTTCAGTCCCCTACCACCCCAGTTAAAGGACATTTCAGTTATGTTACAAAATCTTTATTTTTGACAGACACATTTACTCTGTGGATAAACAGGTGAACAGTTAAAAGAGAAAGTTTTGTTCAACAGTTCATGCATTTTCTTTAGTGCTAGTGTTTCTAATAAAGCAATTTTCTGTGTACAAAGAAAAGTGGGTCTTCTTTGTGTTCTGAATGGGAAGAGAGGGAGGGTTGTGGAGGGAAAGAAAGGGGTTGGCCAGGCCAACCCCCCCGTGGGGGAGGCCCTGGGGAGAGTCAGTGGGCTCCTTCTGAGAATCTCTCCCTCAGGGCCTCTTGGATTTGGACACCAGCCTGGTGAGCCTGGCGGATGGCAGCTGTCTGGGGCTGCTGAAATGGCCTCTCCTCGCCATCAGCACCTGTCCCCTACCCCGGCAGGAAGGCCTCCCCTTTCCTCTCCACCAGGTTGTGGAGGGCGCAACATGCGGCCACTACCTCCAGGATGTTGTGTTCCCCCATCTCCAGGCATGTGAGGAGACAATGGAACCTCCCTTTCAGCTGGTCGAAGGCACATTCCACCTGGATGCGAGCCTGGCCAAGATGTGTGTTGAAAAGCTCCTTGCTCGCATCCCGGTGGCCGGTGTAGGGCTTCATGAGCCACGGCATCAGGGGGTAGGCTGCGTCAGCCACTATGCGCACTGGCATCTGCACATCCCCGAGTGTGAGGTGTCACTGGGGGAAAAATGTTCCTGCCTGCAACCTGCGGTACAGGTAGGAGTTCCTGAATATGCAGGCATCACGTGCCCGCCCCGACCACCCCACACAAATGTCCATAAAGTGTTCCCGGTGGTCGACGATGGCCTATAGCACCATCAAATAGTAGCCCTTCCTGTTTATAAACTGGGCTGCTCGATGGGACGGTGTGCGGATTGCGATGTGTGTCCCATCAAGGGCTCCTCTGCAGTTCGGGAATCCAAGGGTGGCAAACCCGGAGATGATGTTGTCTAGGTCTCCAAGACGGACGAGCCTCTTCAGCAGCTCCGCATTGATGGCCCTCACCACCTGCAGCATGAGACAAATAGACACACAGAAACTAGGGAGTTAGACAGGTTACCTAAGCGCTTGGGGGGGGACCCTTCCCCCCCAACCTCACCCCTCCCCTTGTCAGGACACTTACTTCCCCCTCATCAATGTAGGGGTGGCCAAGGAGCGGCCTCCAAGTGCCACTCCATCCCCCACTCCCTCTTGCCCTTGCCTGGCAGTCCCCCTTTCTCAACCCCCCCACTCAGCAGGGCCTGTCCCCTGAGAGTGACTTACCTCCATCAAGATGGCCCTGACGGTAGACCTCACCACGCCAAACTGATGCCCCACAGAGCGGTAGCTGTCGGGGGTGGCCAGCTTCCACAGGGCAATTGCGACCTGCTTCTGCAGGGGGATGGCGGGCCGCAGGTGGGTGTCCTGGTGTTCCAGAGCAGGGGCAAGCCAGGCACACAGCTCCAGGAATGTGGCCTTCCGCATCCGGAAGTTGAGGAGCCAGTGTTCGTCGTCCCAGAGCTGCATGATGAGCCGGTCCCACCAGTCGAAACTCATCTCGTGCCTCCAAATCTGCCTGTCCCCAAAAAAGTTTGGGGGCAAGGGCAGAGATCCTGCATCCTGGAGGAGGGTCTCCTCGGTGCAGTCCAGGTCCATATGGAGCAGGAGATTCATGACAGAGTCATGCAGACGCAGCAGAAGCTGCAGTATGGCAGTGTGGGGCCATCGCCTGTCTAGGGGCAGCTCAGGCTCCATGGCCAAATAAAAGGTGAAAAGCAGGGAAAAAACCCCAGAAAACAAACTGCTGTGGTGTCCGAGGAAGCAGGGCAACCAAAGCAAAAACTGCAGCAGCTTTGCTTTCCCTCTCGCAGGTAGGCAAGCCAGAAGCAGGAGCAGAGCAACAGCTATCCAGGGGGATCCCTTTAAGCACGCGTCTCTGCAAAGAGCAGGCAGCAGCACCTGGACTTTAAGGCTGCCCCTGTAACCTTCCAGAAGCACTTCCGGGTGCCTTCTTTTGTCAACAGAACGTCCGGCAGTCTGGATAGATTTTTCGATCTGCGTAATGCAGTTTAGACGCTCTTTGTTGACAGAGGCTTCGTCGACAGTATCTGTCGACAAAGCCTCTGTTGAAAAACGTGTGCAGTCTAGACATAGCCTTTATGTTAATATTGATCCTCCGCTTTCAGCCCTTGCATGGTTTCTCTAGCCAAGGGTATGTTTATGCCATCACTTCCCACAGCTCCCATAGGCCAGGAACAGCAGACCGTGGCCAACAGGAGCTGTGAGTGGCCATACATGTGGACACTCGGGTAAACAAATTGTCTGGGAGCTCACCAGCCAGTTATTGCCCATCCCTGGATTAGATTATCTGATAGATCTTTTTCATTTTAACATAGTAGATTCTTCAATCCCCAAAGATGCCGGCTGCATAAGACAATTCTTCTGATGGTATTATCACAGTGTCATCCAGGCAACTCAAATACCATGATGATATAAATGCCTAAGTAGACTGATCACCAGTCAATGATTCAGAATGACATGATGTGATTAACTCAAGAGTTTCTTAGAAGAAGCCTAGACAGTACTTACCAGGGATATGAAAAACCTCTAAAATCCAAACAATGTGGGTATATCACATTTAGAGAGTCAATGCCAAGCCAAAATACCCTAAGTAGCTCCTCAGGCTCCTCAGTTTGAATCAAGTGCTGACCCATTTGTCCATTCACTTGACTTGATTTACATTTCTCAGAAAAGATCCAAAAATTTGGCAAGCCAGGACAAACAACCCTAGAAAAGCTTCCACCCATATAAAATGTTTATTATTGGGACCCGCTGATTTAGGGGAGTGTATTAGCAAATGTGATTCAATGCTACGTCAATAAATGGCAAGCTGGCAGCAGAAACAATTAAGCACAACTGACTCAAATGTATTCAGCATGTTACTGATCAGAATGGAAATCAGCACTGAGATCCGCAGGGACCCAGATTCAGAAGACCACATCTGGATTCTTGTTCCTCCAATTGAATAAAGTTCTGGATCTTCATAGAGTTTTATCTGCCTCCTCTTTTTACCTGAGCAGTAGCAGTGTCCATCCTTGGACAATGTTTACTCATTTTTCAGATAAAGTAAATCCCTAACAGCAGCTGCCTAACTTACTGTGCACATTAGAGGGCGAATGTGGCCTCAGATTAAAAAGCTGAACTTCTACCAGTTTAACTTACTCAACACAGCAATTCCCTGAATAAAACCAACTACACCATCAAAAGCACAGTCTTGAGAATGTCACTGCATCTATGATATGGGCTTCTGCTGTGCTATATCATTTAAGGATATCACTACTTCCCATTCCATATCAACATAATGATGCCAGAAGAAATCTGGTGTGTAGACATGGCCAAAGAAATAGCGAAGAGTTGTGTCTGGACTCTCCTTTAGACAGTGGGAAAGTTCAGATGTCAATGCAAATAAACCCAAAGCTATATTGGCTTTAGGGAAGTAAAATCCAGTTGAATTGGTTAAATGGTTAAACGCAGTGCCAACACTGTGTTTAACCATTTAGCCAATTAAAGAGGGGTAGGGAACAACCCCTACCATAGGCGGAGGATGCTCCAGCCGAACTGCTCCCAGCCCCTCATGGGGGCTGTCACACCTCCCAGCCCCCCGACAACAGGCAGCCCTACAGAGAGAGCCCAGCGGGGCTGGTCCGCCCCTCTGCCTGTGGCTGGGCTTGAAAGCTTCTCTTTCTCACCAACAGAAGTTTCTCCAATGAAAGATACTATCTCATGTACCTTGTCTGTCTAATATCCTGGGACTGGCACAGATACAGTAACACTCCATAAAACACAGATATCAGAGAGAAACAGGAATTGTCACCTTCTGTGCCAGTGGACATTGGAGTGAGAGTGTGCTGGAAAGGTGAAATATTTGGTTTCAGGTAATAGGAAGGTTGTCAGCTGCTTTCCTTTTTCCAGTATCCATGCCAGCTAATTAATAAATGAATCTAACGGTAAAGAGTTTCACTGATGAAACATAAATGCCATACAGGACCACATGCTACTTCGGTATCACACTATCTTGACCAAGTTTCCCCTCCCCCTCCGCCAGCTCCCTAAATTCTATCACCTTGACTGGTGATATACTTGTAATCTTTGCAATGTGTGACTGACTGGGAGACAACACTCACAAAACTAATATCAAACACAGACTTGCACAGGTATTCAGTATTCAAGGGTTAAAATGCCCACTTTCTAGTGTGGAGCTGGTCTGGCAGCAAATCTACAGCTGGGAAGAACGTCACTGAATAGAGAGAGAAAACTGCAGGCGATTGTCAGATCCCCCAGATCACTCTTGGCACTCATCACAGTGAACTACTTAAACAAATATACAGAAGATAAATGATGTCATGCAAAAAAGACAGGCATTGGGGTCCAAATAGTGTGAAGATCCAGCAATTTCCTACAGTATGAAACTTACAGTATGGAATCTATAGTATAAAATTCAAGTGAGCAAAGACTACATATTTTCCCCTGCTATTGGACCTGTGCGTGTGTTGTAATGCAATTTGAACTGAATTTCAAAGCCAAATGGAATACAGGAGTTGTTCTAAAAAACAGGAGTATTCGAAGGCTCATGAATATTTCGAATATTTTAAAAACAAACTGCTTCATGGCATTACCCAGTACTTCCAACAGTTGAATATAGCATCATCCAATATTTACTAGAGTTTTTCCCCTTTGTAAAAATGGTACTTCCAAAATTCTGAGGACACACAAGAAGTTAACAGCTTGGCCACATCCCTTCACAAGCTGATCTCCTCTCTCTGGGGTTTTGGGCAAGTCAATAAATCTCTGTGCTTGTAAAATGGGGATAATACTATTTCCTTTTCCTCTTACTCTTTGTCTGCCCTCGCTGTTTAGATCATTATATTGTCAAAGCATGAACTGTCTCTTACACTATGTATTTGTTCATATAAGTTGGTGCAACTAGGCACTATTGAAATGCAAATAAAGACCAATAAGAAAAATTACATAACATCATTTGTATGTCATAAGAATCCAACTCATTTCTTACTTAACGTAAAACTCCTTTTAAACTGAAGTTTTGTCTGAGCAAGAAGTGCAAAATCAAGTTCTAAATCTGTAAAAACCATGAAAATCTAAACTATTTGTATGCGATCTGTTGACCTATAAATCAGACTTTTATAAGGCCTATAGCCTGTCTATGAGCCAGACTTTCCCATGAACCTTTGGCAAAGTTATGCTAAGAAGAGAAGCTGAATACAAATAACTAATGTCAATTGGCTTTGTTGTTTAGCAACTAAACCATACATTTGAAATAGGTGCCTCTTTGGGTACATCAATTCTTCTACAGAGTTCAACATCTGTTTGAACAAGGCTATGTCTGATGTAAATGTCAAAAGTGAATTAGTAAAAGAACGCAGTAATCCAAAACCCCGCTCACAACCCCTCTGACCTGCAAAGTATGGAAGCAGGAGGGTGAGGAGGAAATAGGGGTTTGGGAAGAGAGTAGGAGAAAGAGCAAAATTAAAGCCCTTAGGCAAATGAAAGCATTAAACATATGTCTAGAATGTTTTGTTGCTTGTTTATAGGTTACATGGGTTATTAACTGAAGGTTGCTGGCCTGGCTTGTTAACACACATAGGATAAAAATATTCATTCCTCCAGGGCCATCCCTATCGGTGATAGTGCCCTATGCACTCCAGCACTGATAAGGCCCCCCTGGAGGGAGTGGCCACTACAGATGGGATGGGAAGAGGCTGAAGCTGTGGGAGAAAGAGGTTGCCAAATCTCACAGATAGGACAGATCAGATGCCATTTATTGCAATGATGTGCAGTCCGGGAGAGTTGGCAGCCTGGAGCATGGCCGGGAGGGAGGCACAGGCTGAAGAACTCCAGAGCAGCTGCAGGAGGCTGCGCTGCTGGCTGGAGAGAAGCAGCACATTTAAGGGGAAAGCGCTGCTTCTCGCCAGCCACATGCTGTACAGCTGCCACCTGTGCCATCTGAGTCCTCCAGCATTGCTACAGTCACTCAAGGAAAATCTATCTTGTTTACACTGCCAAGTTTTGATGCCAAAAACTGCCTTTTGACGACAAAACAGTGAGAGCATACGTACTACAATGTGACTTTTGTTGTGAAAAACACCCAGTTTCAGCATAAAAAAAATCTTCCACCCCCACAAGGGACTTTTTTCTTTCCCCCTCCCTTTATTGTAGACACACATGCAACGTAGACACCATGTGGTGTTCTTTCACTTTTATTGCCCTCCAGGAAGTTTCCCAAAAGCCTCATACAGCTGCTCAGGTCAATGCCATGAACGCTGCTGCCCTGAAGCCTAGTAAACAGATATCAGCTCTTACCCCTTACAAGACCTGGGAAATTTAAATTCCATTTCCTGCTGGCTGACTCAGCATGGAGTCATCTCATAGCATCTTCCCAGGTGACCATGGCTGGCTATAGCACCAAATGCCCTCCTGCTTGGACCACCGTAGAGCTGTTGGACCTCATCAGTGTATGGGGGGAGGAGTCTGTTCAGTCCCAGCTGTGAGTGACACACAGGAACTGGGACATATGCGAGCTAATTTCTTGATGCTTGTGTGAAAAGGGCTATGAGCGGGACATGCTGCAATGCAGAGCAAAAATAAAGGAGCTGAGGCAGGTGTACCATAAAACCAGGGAGGCAAATGGTTGCTCTGGTGCTGTACCTAAGACCTGCCTTTTTATAAGAAGTGTTGGATGCTATCGTAGGCAGTGACATCACTTCCACCATCAAGAGTCCAGTGAATACTTCGGAGAACACAGAGGCAGCAGAAAGAGGACCTAATCCAGAGGATGAAATAATAGATGAAGAGATTGAGCTAAATGAGGATGTGGGGCTCCCAGCAGGCTCTAATGCGACAGGGAGCCAGGAACTATTCTCCACTCCAGGGGTGCGTCTAGACTACATGGCTCCGTCGACTAGATTAGGGTCGACTAGACATGTAGATTAGGGTTGTAGGCAAAGGGAAATGAAGCGGCGATTTAAATAATCGCCGCTTCATTTAAATTAATATGGCTGCCGCGCTGTGCCGATCAGCTGTTTGTCGGCACAGCGCTGTAGTCTGGACGCTCCGCGGTCGACATCAAAGGCATTTGTCAACCTCCCCAGTATGCCTCGTGGGATGAGGTTTACTGGGGAGGTCGACAAATGCCTTTGATGTCGACTGCGGAGCGTCCAGACTACAGCGCTGTGCTGACAAACAGCTGATCGGCACAGCACGGCAGCCATTTTAATGTAAATGAAGCGGCGATTATTTAAATCGCCACTTCATTTCCCTTTGCCTAGTAAACAAATCTACATGGCTCTGTCGACGGAGCCATGTAGTCTAGACGTGCCCCAGAGGTGCATAGTCAGTTTTGGCAGCTGCTCCCTGGGGAGCAGGAAGCAGGAAATAAGCAGAGTAAGTGGCTGTGACTAGTGGAGTGTAGAGGTGACTATAGGATATAGAAAACTGGGATGCAGGCTGTGTTTCTGTGAGATGCACATAGTCCTTTGCAGGAATTATGTTCAATCAGGTCACAACTTTGACTATTATAGCTGGATCTACACACAGTTGTGAAGTTTTACCCTTTCCAAGCTTGCCTCTGGTGCGTTTCACTGTACTTTGTCTTGATCAATAAAGGCAAACTTTTTTAACGGTGCAACTTTTTTATTTTGGTTCCACAGACTCACATAGCAATCACTTTGGTCCCACGTGCAGACTGTTCAAACCTTTTCTTGCATGACTGTGTGTTACATGGGATGCAGCAGGAAAGCAACTCCAAAGAGGTATATTTTAGTGCCCTTTATTGTCAAACTGCTTCCTCAAAGCCTTCCTTCTGGGCTCCTCCAACAACCCTAGTGTTTAGCTACAGCCAAGCACTGTGCCTCAGTGCTCCACCCCTGAGCAAATATTTCACCTCTAGAGTCACACATATTATGCAAAGTGCAGCACACGGTTATAACCGTGGGAATTTTATCCTCTATAAGGTCTAGTTTGCCACAGAGACACCTCCATCTTGCCTTCTATCTGCCAAAGGCAGATTCAACTATCATGTGCCACCTACTAAGCCTGTTGTTAAAATGCTCCTTACTGCTGTCCAGGTGCCCTGTGTAAGGTTTCATGATCCAGGACTGTAAGGTGTAAGCCAGGTTTTCCAGGATCACAGTGGCATTTCCACCTCCCCCACTGTAATCTTAGGATATGTGTAAACTGCATCCCTCTGTCGGCAGAGGGATGCAGATTAGGCAGGTCGACATTGCAAATGAGGCAGGGATTTAAATATCCCGTGCCTAATTTGCATAAAAATGGCTGCCGCGTTTTGCCGACTCAGCACTTTGTTGGCAAAAAGTGGCAGTCTAGAGGGGGACCTGTCGAGAAAGAAAGCCTTTTTCGACAGATCCCTTATGCCTCCTGCAAGGAGGTTTACAGGATCTGTCGAAAAAGGCTTTCTTTCTCGACAGATCCCCCTCTAGACTGCCACTTTTTGCCAACAAAGTGCTGAGTCGGCAAAACGCGGCAGCCATTTTTATGCAAATTAGGCACGGGATATTTAAATCCCTGCCTCATTTGCAATATCGACCTGCCTAATCTGCATCCCTCTGCCGACAGAGGGATGCAGTCTAGACATACCCCTATTGTCTGAAAAGAAAGTCCCTGCCTGCAGCTTTCTGTACAGGTCAGTGTTCCTGAACATGAGAGTGTTATGCATCTTTCTGGACCACCCCGTGTTGATGCCTGTGAAATGCCTATGGTGATTCACAAGTGCCTGCACCATCATCGAGAAATATCCCTTCTTGTTGATCTACTCCAGTGATGGGCAATTTAGGCTAATGACTGGGATGCATGAGTGGCTCCCCTTCATCTCAGTGGGCTGCAAGATCGTAGTAACCAAGACAGTCTCCTGGGACACAACAGTTTTGCTAACTGCTCCTGGATACCTAGGAGTATGTTGATTGAACCATAGAAGCACTTTGATTGCATGCAGAAGGAACGTATAGCTCTTACAATGTTGTGTATAATCAGCATACACCTGATTTTGCGGGCCCTTGCTTTACATGCATGTCACTTAAGTAATAACAATGGGAAAAAACTATGTGCATGGATATCAGCAGAATCTGGCAACTCTGTGCATGGGCAACAGTCCACAAAATGTCTTGCAGGCCACATATAGAAGAACCCCAATGGGCCACATCTGGCTCGTGGGCAGCAGATTGCCCACCACTGTTCTACTGGTAGCAAGGTGTTCTGGTGATAAAACTGGAATGCGTGGACCATCAGTTGTCCCTCCCTCCTCCCCCACAGTTGGGAAAGCCCATCTCAGCAAAGCCATCCACTTTGTCATGCACATTTCCCAGAGTCGCAATCCGGGTCTTAAGTGTAATCCAGCTAAAACTCAGTTATTACGTTTAAAAGTTTTTGTTCTAGGTATCATCCTATTTAAGGAAGGACAGGTTTCCATGCCCATTTGCCTCACTGGTCATTACTGCTATTGGACAAGTCCAGTAATAATAATGATCTTAACTTTTTAGGAATTGCAAAGTTAAAGGAACACTTAACTTTTTCTTAATTTGTTTAAAATATGGTGCAGAGGAACAAAATGCTAACTGCTTTTATTCTTGGCATAACTACTAAAATTTTTACTAGCCATGAACTAATATACAAAATATGGAGTTTTCCCCTCATTTTAATTTTATATATTTTTATATATAATAATATTTTAAGGTAAAAATATAAATTACCTTGTATTATATTAATATAATTAAGGAAGCAATTAAGTAAAAGCAATTTTAATCAATGCTTATTGAAAGTGTTTAAATGGATAAGTATTTTTTTAACTTTTATTTTTCTGGTGTATATTTGCTTAACAAATTTCAACTTTTACTCTTAAGGAAATTCTGTATCAAAAAATAAAAAATTCTGATTAAAAATTAATAATATTTGGTGCATAATATTTTAAAATTCTGCAAAATTCTCCATATTTTATTTGTCAAAGTTACACAGTATACTCACACTGGTTTCAACTATTTTGGTAATTTATTTCAACAATATAATGGGTGAAGAATATGAGTGGGGAGCATTGGATGAAATCCCCAAACCTCCTTTGTCTAATAATAATGTGGCTAGATTTGACCCTTTATTTCTAGGTTATGAGTCAACAAATATATGCAGCCATATGCTCAGTATTACATCATAGGCAAGTGAAGAGTAAGTGAGGGCTGGGGAATCAAACTCATAATTTATATTGGCGACAGACCATTTCTAGAAAGATTGGTAGCAGATAGTTCATAGTGCATATTTTGATTGAAAATGTTATCAGTCCAAAAATTTATACCAGTTCTAATCATTAAAGCACCACAACCCATGTATAAGTCATACTGTGCTTTGCACCACTCTGGCAATGTAAAGGAGCCTTAACACTTTTACATGTTTTATACTCTTTTGAACAATTAACTAAAGACAATTCACTAATGAAGCAGTCTGCTTCATAATACTCTGCCTGAGGGGATAGAGCCTGCCCCATGTCTACCTTCTCAGAAACACTCCAAAACTCTGCCCTTCCATGCCAAGAATGTTGATACAGCATGCTAGATAGAGTGTCTTTGTCTCTCACATGCATGACTGCCCAGCTGCCTCTTCCACACCCCAACAGTGATTAATATCTCTACTGGCTACCCCAAGCTCCCAAATCAACCTGCCTGCGCAGCTGGCGAGAGTGCATGACCACTCTTCCCTTTACTTCTCCATCAGAAGTCATTTTTCTATAGGGAAGCAAAGGAAGTTGCATGGGGACATGAATTCTGCATACATGCAGTCATGCAGTATTCAACAAGGAATAATCTTTTAGGGTACGTCTACACAGCAAGCCATTTTTTCAAAATAATGTCGAGCTGGAGGACTTCTTACTCCGACTCACGGTAACCCTCATTTTATGAGTAAGGGAAGTCGAAGGAAGAGTGTTCTTCCTTCAATTTCCTGCTGTGTAGACAGCGCCAAAATCCGAAGTAAGCTATTTTAACTTAAGCTACATAATTGATGTAGCTTAATTTGACTTTAGACCTGTTGTGTAGACGAACCCTTAATTTTTCATTTTATATATTTAAATATAATAATTTTGGGCATTATTTGTCTTTAGTTATAAACTGACCTATACATTATATGTGTTGTGTCATGTGACTATATTTTATGTTGTTGCAACAAAAATTAAATTTGTACGCAAAATATAAAACCCCAATTTTTTGTGATACCACACTAGTTTAATATATGGTCAGAAACATCAAACTATCACAATTTAATTCTTCTCTAAGCTTGAAAACATTTCAAGTTCCAAATATAAATATATGTAGCTATATTTTTTTGCCTCATTTAATAATTGATTCAAATATTTTGCTGTATTTTTATTCAAAAGAATTCAAAAGAAGTATGGCAAGAGTTCAATATTAGTGTAAAACAATCTTAATAAGCTATAGTAAAATATATCTACATTCAAATAAAGCCATAATTATGTTTTAGCCAGAATTATTAAAAACAATATATAATGCTTATTTACTGATGTTGTAAGTCAAAGCTCATTTAAAAAATACAAAAGCCATTTTTCTTTTATTTCCTAAGAATAAACAATCATCAAACATTTCTTATCAATGTGTTTATACAAACTTGACAATGTTCTATTTTATTTTGTTTTAATTTGTACATTATTTTTCATTGTGAACCCAAAGGGGAAAGTGGTAAACTTTTTGTATATATTGTGATAATACTTGTTGTTTTAGTTATTCCCATTATCAATACAGAATGACCTAATCTAACCTTGGGAATACTTATAGCAGACAGTTGACCAATCCATGACATTAATGGTCAGGGTTCTTCCAACTGCTGAACCCCTCATGTTCCCTACACTTCTACAGAAGACTATGAACATTTCTGTTCCTTTAAAATGCCCCACATAGTAGTTGAACCACTAATTGGTCCAGATTCCGTCTCAGTAGCTGGAACAATAATATGTAATGTATGCAGATACCTGTTGTCTTCAATCTTTCTTACAGAAATATGGCTGACTTTGGCTAATGAGTCAAAATAAATGTATCACTGTATATTTCTCTGTTAATAGATATAACAGCATGCTGTCAGGAACCAGGTGAAGATCCATAGCAAGGCATGAAACACTTCCATAATTAGGAGCTTTTAGAAATAGAAAACAGTAGAGGTTAGATGAGTTCATTGGCTGTTTTTCAGATTTATATGGTTCAGAAATGTCCATGTAAAACAAAGCTGAGAAGGAACATATAAAAATACATATCAGATATTTTCATCATGAACAAACAAGCAAAAAGATTTTTTAGCCCATAACAGAAGTCAAAGAGATAGCAATGCAAGAGAAATTTACTATTTATAACATGCATAATATTGTTCTTCACTCTTTAATCGTACACAAATAAAGGTTAATGACCTAATTAGTATAAACAGTGAAAAGGCAAAAATGTCCTATGTGAACTGTTAACTGTCTGGTCTACAGGCTGCAGGAATGGATTCTCAGACTGTGGTGATGTATGTCTTTTTCTGTTATGTGCTGTCTAATTAACTAATTATCTTAATAAATCCAGTCAAAATTACTTATCCTGAGGTCTCTCTAATTACAAAATAAATCCAACCCTTACTAAGGCCTTGCTGGCAACAAATTGGTAACAGATTCCATTCTCGAACAATGAATGATGTTACTTGTATTACTAGTAATAAAAATCTATGACACACAAAAGGCATGTTCGGGCATGGTTAGCTATTAAAATGCCTACATACCCAACTCTTAATTTCACAAGTGTGAAAAACATGATCCCTCTGCAATGCCTACAAAATAAAATACATTTATTTACTATAGAAATAAAATTGCAATCCTACTAAATTATTTATAGCCAAGATATGACATGACGTGGGCATCTCTCGCACATTAGTTTCAATGGAACTACTGTTCACCAAGGATAATTTGTGCATACTGCCCGTTTTAGATTTCAGTGATTGGGGTTATCAGCGTCCATCAATTTACTGTCACTTTTTGAACCCTATCTTTGGGATATTTTTACATAGGCTACTAAGCACTCACAATAAGATAGCAGAATGGCAACAGGTTTGTTAGAATCTTCAGTGAATAATGTACTAAAACCTCACAGCAAAGTAACAGATCCTTTTAAACTAGCTGTTAAATGTCTATATTTTAATTTTAATGGCAAATTTTAGGGACGCGATATGTTAGAAGAGCAATAAATAATAAGTTATTATTACATGATCTTTCATTTCTAAATAGTTAAGAAGATTAATGCACTCATCTATATTACCGTGCTCACCTATTCTGAAATGAAACATCATCCATAGTACCTCATTCTTTATTGTTTATGTTTCAAGCCATTGTCAAACTCTGCCACATGTCTCCACAATACACACCTTCCTATTTGGATTTCTTTTTTAAATAAAGGAGAGATCAATAAAATGATCACTATTCAATTAGCACTTTAAAATAGCTATTATCAGATCTTAAGCCCAATGGAAGAAATCGAAACTACTTCAAAGACATCCAATGAATTAACACGAGTCTCTGTAAAGAGTGAGATCAAGAATGAACCACAGATTTAAATAGCCCAACTTGCATTTTTCCCCCAAGAACACCCTGGCACCCCACAGTAATACTTTCATTAAAGAGATCTGTCTGTGTTTCCATGGCAAGCTTTTTCCCCGTTTTTGAAAACTGTTTAACCAGAGTCCATTGGAAATCTGTGGAACACTCTGTTGCATCAGTGGTCATTTCTGTAACAGGGTAAAAAGTGTGTGTATGGAGGGGAGGGAGGTAGAAGGCAAAAAATTTATATCGTAGCTCCTGCGGCATTTCCCAGTGATGGGATGCCAATTTATTTAAAAAGGGACTACAACATAATTTTTTAGACCCTTTTGTGTAAAGGATGTACGCATCTGGAGAGTCCATGAGTATACAAGATACACAGGGATATCTTAATTTCTTTTCCCATTTAAATAAAACAAAACAAAACAAAACAAAACAAACCCACCACGTTTTCTCTAGCCAGTGGAGAAGGCAGCAATTTTCTGCTGGAAATGTTCATACTTTCATCTAGAATATATAGGCTATGTCTACACAGCAGTGTTATTTTGGAATAACTAACATTATTCCAAAATAACATAGTCTGCATCTACACAGCAAGCAGTTATTTTGACATAATGTCAAGTTGGAGGACTTCTTACTCCGACTCCTGTAACCCTCATTGTACAAGGAGTAAGGGAAATTGGAGGAAGAGTGCTCTAACTCGGACTTCCTGCTGTGCAGACAGTGCCAAAAGCTGAAATAAGCTATTTTGACTTAAACTACGCAATTGACGTAACTCAAGTTGCGTAGCTTATTTTGGCTTTAGCCCTGCTGTGTAGATATACCCATACTGAGCACACTGACAGTACAGCATATTGTTCCGTTTGTATAATTTGAATGTAAAGACAGGCCAACGGATGAAGACTTTATTATAAGTGCCTAAATGGCCATCAGAGCACCTGTGCTTTTTCCAATACAGGTTTCATGTGCAAGAAACCCCTGTTGTCCGTCCACACAAGACTTTTTGTGCAAGAGATCTTACACAAAAAGGCTTATTCCTCATAGAAAGAGAAATAACTCTTGCGCAAAAAGCCCTGACTTCTGATGAGCTACTGTACTTTTTCTTGCACAAAAATGCGCTTGTAGTGTGGACGCTCTGCGAGTTTTTGCACAAAAACTCTGCAGTGTAGACATAGCCAAAGAGATGAACAGAAAGAGCATTCACAGTTGGAGTCCTGGATCCCAGTATTTGCTTCTTCTCATGGCCTGACATAATCTGAATGTAGGAATATTTAGGACATAAAACAAGATGCATTTAGCCTCACGTCTTATTCTGATAGACTCAAGAAGCTCAAACTAGTTAGCTTAACTAGGAGAACGTTAAGGGGTGATTTGATCACAATCTGTTAGTAGAAAAAGGTAACATAATTCAATGGCTGGAAGCGGAATCTAAACAAATTCAGATTGGAAATGAGGTGCAAGTTTTTAAAAACAAAGGTAATTCATTATTGGAACAATTTAGCAAGAGATGTGGTGGATTTTTAAATCAAGGTAAATGTTTTCTAAAAGCTCTGCTCTAGGGATTATTTTGGGGAAGTTCTATGTGTCCTGGACTACGCAGATGATCATAGTGATCCCTTCCGGATTTAGAATCTACAAAAGCTTGGTCTTTTTGGAAATCTGGCCCTTCAGCCATGCAGCTAAGGGGAAGATATAGGTTTTATCAGAGGTTTTAGATGGCAGATACCAGTGCATGTTTGGTTTATAACTATAGTTGATGATCTTTGTATAATGTCCCTTGCTATAACATGATGGGTGTACTGTAAAGCTTATTAATTAATCAATAGAGATATTACACTTTTTTGCAGTACTGTTGATCAAACTTTTTTATTTTAAACCTTCTCAATATAGAATTTTCAGAGACTGGGTTGGCTATGGCTTTAATAACATATAATTTGTGCTGCTACTGATATATATATATATATATATATATACTTTAAAAATCTGATTCTAAAAAAACCCTTTTCAAATAATAACAAAGGTTAAAAGTACTCCTTTGCTAGATACAAGCAAAGGACTAGTAAGCTGCCACCCTGGTCTATTTACATCAATGGCAAAATTCCCATAAACTTTAGTAGGGCAATGATTTCAACCTAAGGATGAGGCTGGAGTTGCTGTTGGGCATTTCACATTCCTTCCCCCAAAGGACCATTGGTTCCCCTTTCCTTACAGCAACCCGAGTATAATGTCCTCAGTTTTCAGGATCTGGTTGCAAGGCCCAGTACATCTGGCAGCCTCTCTGAGAAGCACCAGGCTTTGCTGCTATGCTCTGGTTTATTATTTCACAACATCTCACTCCAAAATGCTGTACATCCAAACTCCCTCCTGCCGGTGAGATGTGAACTACAGCAGTATGTTATCAGTATTTTAACAAAGCTCTACTCATAAATACTCCCCAACTCTTTAACAGGTGACAGTCCTGTGAATTAGAGTTGAGTTGTAGAGTGGAGACACAACATGATGATGGGGAATATATTCATTTGCTATTCCATGTAAACTGGCAAACAAATTTATATTTTGTGCAAAGATTGGAAATACTTATATTTTGTTACTATCCTGAATAAGCTATACAGATAATGCAGCCTGTGCTCAACAAGTGTAATGTGAAACGTGTGTGTATGTGTGTGTGTGTGTGAGTGTACATGCATGTACGTTTCCAGCATGGGAAATTTTTTTTAAAGATTTTTCAATTGGAAAGATCTAGTATCAAGAGGCTGCTCTTCAGAAATATTCCATCCTGGTTAATGATTTTGTGGCACTCAGATTCACATAAAATTCCACATTCAGAGAAATCATCCCAGTCAATACCAGTTTTGTTCAACAATTTTTAAGAAGCTTTCCAAAATATCCTTCCAATCCAGCACATGGCTCTAAGAAAGAATATGCTTGGGGAAAAGACATACAATATTTTGGGATCAATATGTCTCTGACATTTTAATTCCAGAATAGGATTCTAGTTCTCTTTGTTATATCCTTACTGACTTTTATAGGTCTCCTGCTAGAGGTGAGATTAAGAGGAAAGATTTAAAAGTGCAAAACAATTTTTAAGCTTCCTGTTTCCCTTTCAGCTTTCCCCTTATTCTGTTTTTTCCCCCCTTTCTTGATCAGCCTACTTTCTACTACTCTGTCTCCCATCCCTTCTTTCTGGCTAAATTCAGTACATCCATAAGTCAGGGTGCAGATCTCAAGGAGTTGCACCCACTCAACTCAGGGGCTGAATTTGATCCCTTGCTACTTTCTGTTCTCACTCTGAAATGTTCCCAATCTCTTGGCCCTGAAAATGTCACAAAATCACACATTTCTGTGTAATTTTTCAGTATTTTCAGGTATGAGCCTTGCTATCAGGCCAAATTCTTTTACTTTGAAAATGGGCCTGTTCTCTTTCTTTGGAATATACTAATCAAATACCTGATCAGACTCCCTGCTTACTAAGAGCCTCATTCAGTGAAAAACTGAGACAGCTCTTCTAGCTGTAATTTCCTTCTTATATATCGACTTGGTCTTTTATAAAGATAGCACTGAAGTGCGACACATATTTCTCAATTTTGCGTTGCTGTTAATTAAACCGCTGGTATAATTTATTTCTTGGTAATTAACAAAGAAATCTAAACAATGTGAATTCAGCTCATACGTTCAAAGCAACCTTGTAATAGAAATTTCCTTTCCTAAAGTCTGCTAAGTTCTCGAAGGATGCATAGAATCATAGAATCATAGAGCTGGAAGAGACCTCAGGAGGTTATCAAGTCCAACCCCCTGCCCAAGGCAGGATCAATCCCAACTAAATCAATCCAGCCAGGGCTTTGTCAAGCCGATACTTAAAAACCTCGAGGGGTGGAGATTCCACCACCTCCCTAGGTAACACATTCCAGTACTTCACCACCCTCCTAGTGAAATAGTTTTTCCTAATATCCAATCTAGACCTCCCCCACTGTAATTTGAGACCATTGCTCCTTGTTCTGCCATCTGTCACTACTGTGAACAGCCTTTCTCCATCCTCTTTGGAGTCTCCTTTCAGGAAGTTGAAGGCTGCTATCAAATCCCCCCTCACTCTTCTCTTCTGCAGACTAAACAAACCCAAATCCTTCAACCTCTCCACATAGGTCATGTGCTCCAGCCCCCTAATCATCTTGGTTGACCTCCGCTGGACCCTCTCCAATGCGTCCACATCCTTCCTAGTGGGGGGCCCAGAACTGGACACAATACTCCAGATGTGGCCTCACCAGAGCCAAATAAAGGGGAATAATCACTTCTCTAGATATGCTGGCAATGCTCCTCCTAATGCAACCTAATATGCCATTAGCCTTCTTGGCTACAAGGGCACACTGTTGACTCATATCCAGCTTCTCATCCACTGTAGTTCCCAGGTCCTTTTCTGCAGAACTGCTACTTACCCAGTGCATCTACACACCACCCTAAACTCAAAATAAGATACGCAATTTGCACTACGGAAATCATGTATCTTATTTTGAATCTATTTCAAAATAGCTTATTTTGAAATATGGTGGGTCTACACAGGGCCAAATTTCGAAATAATGTGTTATTTTGAACCATCCCCTATCCCTTGTGCAACAAGGTTTACTGGGATGGCAAAATAGCACGCCCGTTATTTTGAAAAATATTTCAAAATAACGGGTGGCTTGTGTAGATGCAGCGTAGCTATTTCGGGATACATCCGGTAACCCAAAATAGACATGCAGTGTAGATGTACCCTAACACACATACAACACAACGCTGCTCGTACAAAATGCCTTGAAGGAAACTCCCATTAATATCACAGACTCTGGAGTGAAAAGAAGAGATCAGCGCAGTCTTTTAAGACAGTACATAGACAACAGAAGATTTAACGGATTTCACACTTCCAACTCTGCCTTCTAGGATGGTAGCCGTTCCGAGAATATCTCACATCAAACAGAGAAAACCATCAGTAATGGACTTGAAATTCAGCTTACACGATTTCACAGAAGACCAAGGTGTTTTTGAGGGATTATAGTTGAATTTTGAAAAAGAAAAATACTGAATGTTTAAGGTATTCAATGCTTATTCAGCAGCACTGATTAGTCCAACTCCCAAGCCCCACAAAAGCATCACTCAAAACACAATTCAGCATATCATTACTAACATTTAGATTGAAACCTATTCCTTTTATTTCTTCAATTAAATGCATAAAGTAACAAGATCATGAAAATATTTATTAAAAAAATGACCCAAATAGCTCCAAATTAAGGGTTGCTAACCTGCATAGAATGAGATTTGGATTATGGGATGCAAAAGCTGAAGAATTTCAAGAACTGAAGGAAGAGAAGTATCACAAAGCCTCAAGAAGGCTTCAGAAAGTCTCAAGTAGGAGATGCTCACATTTCTTCAGAATGTGGCTCACATCTTAACAGTGAGCTTGTCTCTATTAGGACACTAGACTGTACCTGGTATTAGGATAAAAATAGCCTCTGTTTCCAAAACATAGCCAGCATCTCTTCACTTGCACCTGGCTCATACAAATCTTTTTAAAGTTCAAAATCAGAAGTTGTAGGGTGTCTTCAACATTAAATAATTTAACCAAGAAAAAAATAAAAACCTCATCTCAGGGTTTAAACTGCTTTTACACAATGAATGTAAAGATGCAAAGCTCTAACAACCTATAAAATTGCTTTTTGTGTTGTACTAGCAGCACTATCCCAGCTCTAAGGCACAAGAGCTGGTACTTACTGAGATAAAATGTTGGCTTTCCTTTTCTTCACATGCCGCACAGTAGGAGAAATACTGACTTGAATCCTAAGTGTGTGCGGGATTTTCTTTTAGCTGTGTTTCCATGAAAAATGACACCATAAGCAACCAAAAGTCCAATAATGGTATTAAAATAGATCGCACAGCTACACAGAATCCATAAAGATATGGGGTTATTGGAAATCTTTTCATAAGTGATGGATGACCTTACATGACTCACCAGTAACAAATACTTAAATGATAATGTTTTGAAATGTCCTCCGTTCCTACCCCTCTACACACTCTGAAACCATTAAACATTACACCATCTTTAAGGGCACATAGTGACAATTTTTCAAAGAGCACCTACACACCAGTACTGGATATTATGGTTCCACTGATGGGCCGACTGTTCTTTTACAATGCTTCTCGGGACTGGGGCTGATTGTGCTAGGTGGTAGCTCTTATTTTAAAGAGTTGTGGCTTGCACCACATCCCACTGTTCCCTCAGTCACTACAGTGCATAGGCTGGTGTGGCCCTTGTCCTGTTCTTACTAATGCCTGTGGACTAGTAGTGTGTGTGAACTCAAAATATCTCTACCAGCTCTGCCAACTGTTCTTGCATTATCCTCTACTTTAAGCATAGGGAATGCCTCCCAAACCAGAAGCACACTTAAAAATAAACTAAATGTTTTAAATGCAGCCACCTCGAGCACTTTTGACATCACTAGTGACTTCTTCACAACCAACTTGTGCCCCTCTGGCTGCCAGCCAAACTATGGCCGCCCCCTGTACAGGTGCACTGACTGCTGGGCTGGGAGACACCCTTTGCCATCTCTTCTCTCTAGTGCACCCTCTCAAGGCTGGGCAGACAGCGGCCCATTGTGTTTGCAACCGGTAGGTAATATTTATATGACTGGTAGGAGTACTATGATTGCAGTAAAGCAGGAGAACAGGGGTGAATTACAAATACTACAGTCATATGCAGTAACAGATTTATTCAAACTACACAAGCACGAGAGCTAGTGAGTTCTTTGAGTTGGTTCACTCCAAATCTGCAATTGTCTTGATATACCTTGCACCTGAGATGAGAACAATTCAAAGGTGGTATAGTTTCCTCTTCTGCCCAGCACCCCACATCTGCGCTTGGCACCGAAGAGCTGGTGCCCAAGATCTGGCCCTTTGACAGAATAATCCCTCTCTTCCCATCCTTAAAAAACATAAGAACAGCCATCCTTAAAACCATAAGGGGCAGACCAAACGTCCATTTAGACCAGTATCCTGTCTTCCCACAGTGGCTAATACCAGGTGCACCAGATGGGATCAACAGAACAGGTAATCATCAAGTGTCGCCCATTGTCAGCTTCTGGAAAACAGACACTAAGAATACCATCCCTGCCCAACCTGGCTAACAGCCATTGATGGACTTATCCTCCATTAATGTAGCTCGTTCTTTTTGAACCCTCTTATAGTCTTGGCCTTCACAAGATCCTCTGGCAAAGACTTCCACGCATTGACTGTTCCAGGTGTGTGCAACCAGACTACAGGAGCCATGATCTTGGCAGGAATGTTACTCTGATGTTTATGTTTTCTCTGTCTGGACAGTAAACAGATCAGAGGTCGAATCTGGTTAACAGCTTTACATAAATCTCCAAGGACTTGGGGCCTAATAGGGAAAGACAGACCTTAAATGTGGTTCCAGATTTGAGTGTGGCTTTTCTTGTCAAGTTATTCATAGTTTGGAATCATTCTATAGAGAGGTAGGCTTTGCTGAGGTCAAGTCAAGGGTCACTTCTATAAAGTTGATGGTTTTCATGTTAGTCAAAGTGAACTTTTATTTGTTTAGGTGGACTCCTGAGGATGTCAGGAGACTGAATAAAAATACTGTTGCTGACTGAACATCCTCACTGGATTTGTTGGGTAGTAGCCAATTTGTCCAGGTTTGAGAAGATGGCTGTATCTGTTTTGTATCATCTGAGCCTCCACAACTGAAAAAGTCTTTTGTGAAAACTATGAGTCCCATTGCTAATCCAAATGGACATACTAAGAACTGGTAATGTTCTTGTCCTATCAGAAACCTAAGGATCATTCTGTGGGATGGAGGAACGTCATATGAAAGTAAGCATCTCTCATATCAAGAGCCATGAACCATGTGCCCTCCTTTAAGGCGGGGATTACTGATGCCAACATAATCATTTGGAATTTTTTTTTGCAAATAAAAATATTTAACTGACAAAGGTGGAGTAAGTGTCTCTAACTTCTGCTTTTCTTGGAAAATATGAAATATGGTCTCCATGTCCACTGAAGGTAAGATAAAAAGTAGTGGGCTTAATCTGAAAGGAAGATATAATTTACATATGAGGAGTGAATTATGGCCAAGACTAAAAGAGGATTAAAATACAACTAGATAAATTCATGGAGCCATGTCACCATGAATACTAGAAAGCTCTGTCCCTGCACTGCCCTCTCCTGGAAGCTTCAGCCTGCAGCTCCCATTGGTCAGGAATCGCAGCCAAAGGGTGCTGCAGTTCCTACAGGTGAGCCAGGGGACTGTGCGGGTCATTGGAACCACCTGTTCCCTGCCCACCAAATGGGAGCTTCCCCGGGTAAGTGACCCTCATCCCAACTCCCATAGAGTGCTTCCACCCCACACCAAGTCCTCCAGTAATCTCAGAAGGGCTGCATCCTTTGGGGGGTGAGTTGCAATAGAGGCAGAGGGCTGGGTGGTGGTGGTAAGGGGTGGAGCTTGGGGGATGGATATGGGCATGGTCCCCAGACTGCTGAGTTTCCCGGGCCAGATTGCAAATATGCTCCTGCCTATGAATGGCCCATGGACTGTGAGTTTGAGACTCCTGTTCTAGGAGGTTGAGAGTCCTGTGGCACCTCAGACAGTGCAACTGCTGGAAGAGATGGAGGAGAGAGAGGAGTTCTTGGCTGACATCCAAGACTTGGCAACTGTAGTCCCTGAAGATAGATAAAGACGGTGCTGGGGCCATAGAGATGTGTCCCACACAAATATAGCATCAGTGAAAGGAATTTAAGGCATGACAAGAGTCTGCAATCCACAGGGTCCCTAGGCTGGTATACAGAATAATGGGTGAGTATTGGTCCCTTCTAATCACCACAGGGAAAATGCCTGGACTAGGAGCTAAACTTCTCCAGAAGGGGCGAACAAGGACCTTGACACAAGTGAAGGCCACAAAGATGCTGTAGTTCTTAAGGCAGCAAGAAGGGCTGCAGGTGGACAGTAGAGATGCAGTGATGATATGTAAGCCATAGAAAGGGGGCACCACCCTTGAACTAATTCCCAAGATGAGCAGCAGGAAGTGCCAGTCTGACAGTGAGTAACACATATTGTGACATGAAGCACAGCGGCATCCTTTGCTCAGTGAGAGAGGAATTCTGCCAATGGCATCATAGTTCTTGAAGGGCCATAAATACAATGGACAGGGGATCAGCCTGTCTTCAGTTCAGACAACTCTGTACCCGCAGTGCTGAGACTTCCCTCCCCATGAAGTCCCATGATCCATGGGAAACTACATCCCTTGCCCACACAGCACCTCCCATGCTCTTTTCTACATGAGAAAAAGTATCACCTGAAACTGCACAAAGTGAATGTCATGAAATTTCCTGGCTGTTCTGACTCTCTCCTGAAGATTTCTCTGTGAGAGAGGAACACCTCATCCCATATACTGTATGTTTATCTCACACAAAAGACATCTGCAAACCTGCCTTACATTGAGCAAATTAGAAAGCTCAGTCCATTTAATTTATCTGTAAGAAGGTTACAGGCGACCTGATCAAAGTCTGT
Source organism: Pelochelys cantorii (assembly GCA_032595735.1). NCBI lineage: Eukaryota > Metazoa > Chordata > Testudines > Trionychidae > Pelochelys > Pelochelys cantorii. The sequence goes on from CM064327.1 coordinate 190,684,628, forward strand.
AAGTGCCTCCATGGGGAGATTCCTGATAGTAGAGGGCAGAGGAGCCAACTCTGAAAAGTAGTGGTGGGTTCTTGACCCCCAGCTCTGCCCCAGGCTCCACTCCTGATCTACCCCTTCCTCCAAGGCTTCACCCCACACCCATCTCTTCCTGCCCCCGCTCCATCCTCTCTCCGCTTCTTCTGTCCCAGTTCTGCCCCCTCCCACAGTGTGCCATGTCTTCACTCCTCCCCCTTCCTACCAGCCTCCCAAATGCCTGACTGCAGCAGGTGGGATGTGTGGAGAAGAAGGAGGCCATGATTAGTAGGTGGGAGTTTCTAGGGGGAGAGTGGAAGCTGCAGGAGGCTGCCAGTGGGTGCTCTGTAGCCACTAATTTTTTCTCATTGGGTTCTTCTGTCCCACAGCACTCTTGGAATTGGCGCCTATGATGGAGGGCTCTTTAATCTAGCAGATGAAGGCATTACAAGAACCAGGGGCTGGAAGTTGAAGCTAAACATATTTAGACTATATAAACAAGTTACCAATTTGGAAAAGTGAAGGTAATTAATCATTGGAACAATTTCCCAAGAAATCTAGGGTATTCCCGTTTTCGTGTGAAGACTGTAAATTAGGATTAGATGTTGGATGTGTTTCTAAAAAATAGAGTTTTTCTTAGCAGGATAGGCTTGATGCAGGAAGTACTAAATGAAATTCCATAGCCTCTATTATCCAGGAGATCCACGTAGCTGACCAAAGTGGTCCCCTTTTGGCCTTCTTATCAACGAATAAGACAGAATGCAGCAGGGGATAAACTTTGCACTCAAGGAGATCTCTTGTGTTAGGCAGTTTGCTTTACCTGAACTCCCATCTGATTAGGCACATGAAAAGAGATTGATGACTACTGGGAGTAAGGGAAAAGGCTTGGTTTCCTTTTTAAAGATATGAAGCCCTTTGAATGGCCAGCTCCAGTTTCAGAACAGAAAGGGAAGATGGCATTTTAACAGGTCGATATGAATACTGCACTAAAGGGAACTAGATTAAGGTGCCAGATGGGCCAGAAAGCTACATTTAATCCTTCTCGGGACTACAAAGTGAGCTGTGAGAGTCTATTAACCCACCCTCTGAAATTCATTAGCTGGCAGCTGAGGTTCCTATTATATGTGAAGGAGCATGCAGCTTCATGTGCAGGATTCTCTTCATTTCTGGCAAACTGGATTTGGGGAAGCAGTAGAACAGTAGCGTCTGGAGCCTACTGATAGCTATAGACTGTGGCATCTTCAGTTCTAGGGTGTAATTATTAATTATTTATATTATTAATTATTTTATTACCTCAAACAACATTGCTTCAGTTTGCTTACAGAAAGTCTGTCACTGGGACTCTTCCTTACTACCAGTCTTCATAGCGACCCTGTACTCTAGCAGTAACACAGCTCAGGGCATGTCTACACTATCAAGACTATACCAGCATAATTACATTGTTGTAGCTATGCAGACATAATCCTATTGCCTTAGCTATGGTGAAATGACCCCATGGCATAGATGCAGCCTACACTGGCAGAAAGGGATAGGTATAGGAACATTATCTTCCTGAATGATGGTACCCATGTCAATAAAAACTACTAAAAGGCACTAGTCCATTGGTATAACTCCATCTACTCTGTGGGTGAGGTCAGTAAGTTATGTTGATCATACATATGGATTTTTCATACGCCTGACCAAAATAGCTATATTGACCTACATTTTAAGCTTCACTTCATTATACAATATATTCTGAGTGAGGATAAGCTACAATTTTGGGTGATCAGTCACACCTAAACAATCAATTATGTCTTTTGTCAAAACTGTTTAGTTTTTCACACTGTGCTGCAGACATTAAGAAAGAACACCAAGCAGGACTGGTTATTTATCCTTCTCTTCTTGACCTGGTAGGGAATTAATCTTAAAGTTTCCATTTCATGATTTCAACAAAGACTCGCTGTAAAAGGCAGGAGGCTGCATAGACAAATATTTAAGCCAGAAAGTCTTTGAATAGAGATGAGCAACACAAAACTCCCTCCCCAACAAATTCATAAAATGATATGGAAACACAGTTTTAACGTAACTTGCCAACTATTCAAGTGCTACATAAATCATGCAGCAATTAATATGGTCTTGGTATTTACTCAAATTCTGAAAGACAAAAAAACAAGTAAAAGGCACTGATTCAAAAGCAATTGCTCAAAATGATGAAAGACTACATTTGAGTTCTGTTGGGATATGTGAAGAAAATTTGTGCTTTTTATCAACGAAGTGCAAAATAGTGAATGCTTTGCAAATAATCCAGACTGCATACATACATTAATCACCCTAAATTCTATGAACAAAGCAAGCAAGATTATTACCCCTGTGTTACAGATGGGTAAAGACACCATTAAAACCCTGGGAAGCCACAGACCTGCCCAAGGCTAAATACAGCTGAGATGAGAAAAATCCTTCTTCTATGGTACAGGGACTGGACACCTGCTAATTCAAAACAAACCCTATTTTTAAAATAACTGCAAGATAGAACAAACTAGGATATTTTATATTTTTATTCAGGAGTAAAATTCACCCTAATGCAGAAAGAATATGGGGATTAAATGTAGTTTAAGTATGGAAGACTTTGATCAAATCCTGTGCACTCGGGGGAATTTCATCCCAGAGACAACAGGTTTAATCTTATTTGCAGATATACATATTTGCATATATATATTTTTTCTCTTGAAAACGTCTCTTCACTGACCATAACAGTTTTAATTCCACTTTTATAAATCAGTTTAAGTTTTGTCATTTCTTTTTCTTGGGCTATGTCTGGACTGCAGAGTTTTTTTGGGATACCAGAGTCCGGAAAAGGAACGTGTCCACTTTTTCTGAACAATTTCCGAAAAAGCAGACACGTTCTTTCACCATCCCTGTTATCCTCATAGTATGAGGAAGAAGGGATGTGTCAAAAGAGGAGGTTTTTCCAAAATTTGGCCCCGTGCAGATGGGCCAAATTTCAGAAAAGCCTCTTTCAAAAGAAAAGCGGAAAAAGATACACAAATTGCAGTTCACAATTTGCATATCTTTTTTTGACTTTTCTTTGTAGTGTAGCCCTAGCTTTGATTGTAGCCCTAGCACTTCACCCCATAGACCTCCTTATATAAGTTGTACCTCCCTGATCTGGCACCTTCCGGTCCTGACTCGTCATGAACTAGTGAATTTGCTGGAACAGGGGAGGTCAATGCTGGCCCCTATGGTGCCAGTGGCTGCAGGGTTCTGCTTTGGCAGCAGCATAGGAGCCAGCATTGACCGAGCAGGAACTGTGGGACTGCTCAGGGGAAGAGGTAGGGTGGCTGAGCAGTCCCATGGCTGGGAGCCAGGAGTGCAGCTCCATGGGATTACACTGAGCTGCTTCCAGCCCCCACCACCAGCCACAGGGCTGCATGCCTGGACCCCAACCGTTGGGCTGTGCAGCCATGCTGTCTGCCTCTTCCTTCAACATCCCTCCATCCCTGCTTCTCTGCTGCCCTCCCTGAACTTGAATGCTGCAAATGAGGTATTTGCAGTGCTCTGGAAGCTTCCGGGGGGGTGGGGGGGGGGAGGAGGAAGAGGAAGAGGGGTGTAGTTGCCAAGCTTGGGGCCCAGCTTTTCCCTGTGAGTGCTCCATCCCCAGAGCGCCCACAGGGAAGCTGGACCATAGATGTTGCCAGACAACGGAAGTCTGGACTACAGAGGTCCAACCTGTACCAGAGCGTAGAATCACAGAATCATAGAACGATAGAGCTGGAAGAGACCTCAGAAGGTCATCAAGTCCACCCCCTGCTCTAGGCAGGACCAATCCCAACTAAATCAACCCAGCTAGGGCTTGGTCAAGCCGAGACTTAAACACCTCTAGGGATGGAGACTCCACTACTTCCCTAGGTAACCCATTCCAGTGCTTCACCACCCTCCTAGTGAAATAGTTTTTCCTAATATCCAACCTGGACCTCTCCCACCACAACTTGAGACCACTGCTCCTTGTTCTGCCATCTGTCACTACTGAGAACAGCCTCTCTCCATCCTCTTTGGAATCTCCCTTCAGGAAGTTGAAGGCTGCTATCAAATCCCCCCTCACTCTTCGCTTCTGCAGACTAAACAGACCCAACTCCCTCAGCCTCTCCTCATAAGTCATATGCTCCAGCCCCCTAATCATTTCGGTTGCCGTCCGCTGGACCCTCTCTAATGAGTCCACATCCTTTTTGTAGTGGGGGGCCCAGAACTGGACACAATACTCCAGATGTGGCCTCACCAGAGCCGAATAAAGGGGAATAATGACATCTCTGGATCTGCTGGCAATGCTCCTCTTAATGCAACCTAATATGCCATTAGCCTTCTTGGCTGCAAGGGCACACTGTTGACTCATATCCAGCTTCTCATCCACTGTAACCCCCAGGTCCTTTTCTGCAGAACTACTACTTAACTGGTTGGTCCCCAGCTTGTAACTATGCTTGGGATTCTTCCGTCCCAAGTGCAGGACTCTGCACTTGTCCTTGTTGAACTTCATCAGATTTCTTGTGGCCCAATCCTCCAATTTGTCTAAGTCACTCTGGACCCTATCTCTGCCCTCAAGCGTATCTACCTCTCCCCCTAGCTTAGTGTCATCCGCAAACTTGCTGAGGGTGCAATGCATCCCCTCATCCAGGTCATTAATAAAGATATTGAACAAAACTGGTCCTAGAACCAAACCTTGGGGCACTCCGCTAGAAACCGACTGCCATCCTGCAGAGCTTTCATATTTCCTCACAGCAATCAGCCACCTGGATGGCCATCATCTAATTTATATGCACACTCAGAGCTTGATAAATTTGCTCAAATATCATCCCTTCTCATGGCAACGGTTGTTATTGTTGTTGTTTTTTTTCCAGAACATCTCTGTTGCTAGCTGCAGAAAACTGTCCTTTTAATTAACTTACCGGTCCCAACTGCCACCAGCTGGAACAAAAGAGTAGAATGCACTGAAGCTAACACAGGGTAGGATGATGGTACCTATATTTTCCTTGCTTCTTTTTTTCTTTTTCATTTCACATTCAGTATATTGAAGACTACTGTACCTTTTATGAACACGCGAGTGGCTAGTGAATAATCCATGAACTGAAATTATCTACAGAACTCTAAAACTATCTGCTTTGAATGGTATTGTTATTGAACATGTCACATCACATTACATTTCTAACATGTCATGTGGTGACTGAGTCACAGTGCAACATGATGTAAAAAGACAAAGCACAACACAATGCAAAAGCACACACTGGAAAGGTGAAGAAAGATACTGTTTTGGACTGAATATCTGCAAGTACCAGTCAATCCCTTCTAAAACATATGATGAAGATGAGCACAAGATAAAACTGTATTCAAATAATGTTCCATAATAGGTTAATGTAATAATATGTCATAGATGAATATATGACGGGCTGACAGCGTTTGGCTGAAACACTTCATCTTTTCAGCAATGTTAATTGTGTTGGAAAAATGCTATGGTGGTTGACTCGTTACTCCTGGTAAGTATAAAGAAGTGGGAGTGGCTCTATGAAAAGAGGATCTAGAGTGTAAGCTGAGCTGTTTTCAGGATTTGAGTTGAATTATTTATTATTTTTAATTGTCGTTAATATAGCTGGAAAGGGGCAAGTTTTCAAGCCTGTTGGGAAACTCCATGAAGAGTTTTCCAAGGACAATAAAGTTTAGCAACTGCAAATTTAACAGCTTTGTATGTCTTAGATACTCTAAAAGTAAGCACATTAAATGATCAGGCTTTTCATCCCCCTTGCTCACTCCTGCCAGCTTGACTTTGTTTTGTGAGTATATTTTTGTTTCTCACACAAGACAAAGAAAGGAGTTTTCATTTTTATCTAAAAGCAAGAAAGCATTTGTGGAAACTGTAATCTTTTCTGGAATGGAGTAAATTACACAACCATGAGCCAACTTCATTGTCCCATATTTCTGTCTGCAGTACACTTGTCTCACTCTTGAGGTTGAGTAATCCATTACTCCAAAGGAACCTAGCTGTTATGATACACTGTGGGTGTGTCTAGACTTCAGGGTTTTGTTGACAAAAGTGGACTTTTGTTGACAAAACTATACCTGCGTCTACACTACTGCTGAGTTCTGCCGACATAACATCGACAGAACTTGGCAGTTTTGTTGACGGCGGTAAACCTCATTCTGGGTATGTCTAGACTACATGCCTCTGGCGACAGAGGCATGTAGATTAGGCTACCCGGCATAGGAAAATGAAGCCGCGATTTAAATAATCGCCACTTCATTTAAATTAAAACGGCTGCCGCGCTGTGCCGATCAGCTGTTTGTCAGCTCAGCGCGCTAGTCTGGACGCTCCACGGTCGACATCAAAGGCATTTGTCGACCTCCCCGGTAAACCTCATCCCACGAGGCATACCGGGGAGGTCAACAAATGCCTTTGATGTCGACCGCGGAGCGTCCAGACTAGCGTGCTGAGCCGATAAACAGCTGATTGGCCCAGCGCGGCAGCCATTTTATTTTAAATGAAGCGGCGATTATTTAAATCGCGGCTTCATTTTCCTATGCCGGGTAGCCTAATCTACATTCCTCTGTCGCCAGAGACATGTAGTCTAGACATACCCTCTATGAGGAATAATGCCTTTTGTCGACAGAGTTCTGTCAACAGAAGGCGTTATTGCATCTACACTGTACTTTGCGTCTACACTCTCATGTCGACAAAGCGGCTTGCTTTGTCGACAGAACTGGATGTAGTCTAGATGCTCTTTGTCGACAGTATCTGTTGACAAAGCCTCTGTCGACAAAAGCCTGTAGTCTAGACATCCTCTGTGAACTTGGAGAGTGTGGTAGAACCTCAGATCTCTTGGGCAAATCCCATGTAGTGACATCAGTGAGAGCAGTAGTGGCTCTACCGATTTACTGTGTATTACTTATAGTAAGAACAAATAAACTAAAGTTAAAGAGCAACCTCTGCTGAAATACTCACGGCACTGCTGAAGAAATTATACCAACATCATTTAAAAATTTGAATTACTGTCTTTTAGGGCAGTTCTGATGTTGCTCAGATGACTTGAACAGAGTTACAACAGAGATGATTATGTGTTGGAGTGTGACACCTTGTAACAGGGTACTGGGCAAGAATTGCTGACTCATCCCCCTGACGCACCAGCTCCCGTTAAGGAAAGTAAATTGAAACTGGTTAGAGAAAACCTATGCCTAATTGGTGAATAGGAGGCAGCTACCCACCCAATTAGTGAGGGGCTATAGAAGAGGCTGGGAGGAAGGGTGATAGCACTGCCCTTCTGGCTGTGGCTAAGAAAGCCCAATTTGCATACAGCAAAAAGGTAATGGGAGCATAACCTGTAAATATACAGCATGAGCGTTTACTGAATCCCAGGGTCTCTGAGTGACTGTGTCAGCACAGCAGGGGCAAAAGCCAACAGGGTCCTGATGCACCCTGCTACGCTTCCATTATTTCAATCAGAGATAAACAGAAATGTCCAGTCTTCTAGGGCTAGAATTGTGCTGCTCAGATAGGATGTATTTTACTGAATTACCAGTATGCTGCAAGAGAACACAAAATGCTACTACTAGGGGTCAAAACTTGCTTGCCTCACTAATAAAAACTTCTATTGCCTTTACTGAGAAGTGACAGGAGAAGAATATAGCCTGTTAATGGACTTCCAAGGAGCTTCATCAGATAAGGTGGGGTTTTTTTCAGTTCTGCACTTGAAGGCCTTCAAAAATTCTGCCTTCCTGCAATTTCATTATCATCAATGGAACTTGGACTTATCTAGTTTTATTCCAATTATTATTTATTCAATAGGTGCTTATCTTACTCCTTTTCAAGTACTATTTCAGTGTAGGACTCTCTCACAGATGTGTAACGTTTGGGAATTCAAATAGCATTTTCACTGTACTGCTGAGGTAAGGGCTGTGTTCGTGTGACAGATTTCATTGTACTCAGACATGCCTTATAACAAACTATAAATTTTCCTTCATTTTTATTTGCTGTTCTTTGATAAACTAATACATTGTAAATTTCTTTTATAAGTCACTTCTTGCTTATTTTTTTAATCAGTTCTATGGCACTAAGGATTCTTGCGGCATTTTATTTTTATTTATTTATATATGCACACGCACTTGAACAGGGTTTCAAAGTGACTTTAATTTTGGATGCTTCATTGTTGGGGTATCCAACATCTTACAGGATCTGTTTTACAGAGTGTGTAGTCAATATGTTTTGAAATTTGGCTCTTTTAAGGTGTCTCACATTGGATACTCCAAAATGGGTGCATTCAAAATCAGAAGTCACTCTTGAAAATCTTAGCTCTATGTAAAATTACATTTAAGAAATAATTTCATTTGTGGCAAGAATTTATACATATCACTATAATATTACTGTACCTTGTGATACAAGAGGTTTGTCCTAAGGCTAATCTACTCGGATAGCTTGCAAATATATTTCCCCAAGTCTGGGGCCCTGGAACTGATGTAATCTCACATTGAGTGCCTCCCTAAAACTTCCTCTATGATTCAAAATCATAAGCAAAGTCATCTGATTTCTCAGCACTCTGAAGTAAATCAAGTATGAGAGACAGCTCCTGTGGGAAGGTGGATTGTTTTGCTACAGGATCTCGCAGGCTGAAGAAAATCAATGCTTTGATGCAGTGAATGGATGTTATTTAACTTTGGCAAGACAGCACTTTTTTTTATGTGCACGTAGGGACTTCTAATAGGAAACTGGAGAGACATTCCAATGACAGAAAGAAAAAATACTATTAAAGCAATGTTAGTTTTGAGCCATGTTTTACTTTAAAGATCCCCAATCACTAACTAACAGTTGTGTGATGTAATAGGCATCCTGACAAAGAGACTGATGGCTTTATATTCAAGCACCTAGTCATCAATCTACAGAATCAATTCTGGCTACCACTAGGACAGAAATGCAAATCAGGATATGCTGTCTCTGGGAATGCAACTCCAAAGTCATTAGGTAGAGAGACCACTCAGGCACCCACTTAAAAATCACTGCAACACTGTCAAGCTGTATCCATCTTTGCCATTGTGCTGTGCCGTGCCTGATGTCATCCTGAAATTGCAGAATGTTGACTGCTGGATGCTTTCTTCACTGAACAGCATCATACCTTAAGTGACACATTATTAGTGGGATTCCCCTGATATATTACACTAATGCATCATTAGGATGACGTGTCACACTGATAGATTACTGTGAAACCTAATGAGAGCAATAGCTCATTTGGTGTACAATCCTGCCAGGCATTCACTGCCTGCACCTCACTGACTTCATATGGAGTTCAAGAGGCCAGATACTTCACTGGATTAGATTCTTGGTCATACACTGTTTACAGGATGATGTAGTCAGGGAAGAGCCAACTTAGAATTAGATACAATTTAATTAGAAGATACCATATACAGTATGCTAATGTCAAGATGTACTGTGGTGCAAGCAATGTGGCGTTTATAAGCGGTAAATCTTTTTTTCATCATTGAGAAATTATTCATAATGGGGCTGCTAGTGTCACCTGTTAAGATTTCCTGACACTTCCCACTGTAAAATGCTGTTTTCAGTTACGTACAACTTCACCATATGTTCTGCAAAGCATGTACCCACTCACCTAATGGTGTGTTGTAAAGATTAATTAATATTTGTGAAGCCCTGAGATAATATAATGATGAGCCAAGAGAAAATGAATACTTTGCTCTTCACAGCAAGGTTTGAACAGTGTGCAGTAAATAAGGCCTGGGCCACACACTGAACAATGAGGGGAACACAAAATATTTAATAGCTGCTCATTAAGTGAGCATCAGCCCCCCTGTGAATGATCCCTGGGAAAAAAGGATCACATGGGAAAAATAGCATGTAACCATATAATTAAAGATACTGTATTATCCTTCATGCTTCCATTGCCTAACTTTTTTGAGGGTTTAATTTTGCAGCATTATATAATATTCTTTTAATATAATATGTACGTGTAATACACATATATGGTCTCAGGCTGAAGCACCCATGAAAAATATTAGCAAGTGCTTAGCACCCACTGGCAACCAGCTACCCCCCAACCCTCACTGATTTCCATTTGCTGGTCACTCTGCCAATTAAGAGGGAGGCGTGCACTCGGTGGGGGGTGGGGGTGGAACTGGGCAAGAAGAGGCAAGGCAGGGGTCAGACTTTGAAGAAGTGGTGGAGTACACAATGGGACCGGGGGAGGGGGTTGAGCACCTCTGGGCAAACGAAAAAGCCAGAGCCTGTGGACCTGCCAAAGAATTTGCTGTATACCTTATGGCAAATTTGTCCCAAGTCTGAAGAACACATAGTCTTCTTAAAGCTGTTCCCCACCCCTTTTAAGTCAGCTGTTCCACACTGTCATTTTCACCCACCACGAAAAGAGCTATTTGACCTGTATGAAATTTTAAAAAACCTTTGCACTATGATCAAGGTCATTGGCGGGGAAACCTTCATTTTAAGAGTTGTGAACCAGTCATTGTGAAACCATGTAAAATATTCAAAGAAAGAGCAAATAATAATAAACCAGGAATTTGCAAAGCAGTTTGGATAACATAAGAACCTCTCCCTGACTCTGTAACCAAAACCTGAATTAAATATTTTTGCATGTTTGAGGAATCCCATGTCTTTATTTCCTCCTTTTTCATTTTTACACCTTTGTGATTCTGGTTGGGTTTGTGGTAGTGGAATCCTAAAATACTGCCTCCCCCCCCCCGCAGCTGTTTTCTGTTAGACTTCTGCCTCAAGCTCAACAGATTTGGAGAAACGTCCTATCTTTGGGGCAATTACTTGAACTGTTCTGAAGCTTCCTCCATTAAGTTTACTCATCACTGTCTAATAGTACTCCAATAACGGGAGGCTCTAGCTAAGTACCAACAGCTTCTGTGTTCAGAAATTCCAGAAACTGGCTTTCACAATCTCTTCTGGGTTCCTGCAACAGGTGAACCAGATAGCAAGAATATCACTGAATAAAGCCATGGAACTTTTATGAATGAGCCACTATCTTTCCTTGATATTCCACAAGGATAAAGGAACTGTCTCATATGGTGTTAGTGCCAATGGAATTAAACTCCATCTTTCTCTATGAAAGGCTTACATCCAGCCAGACACTGAGTTTTTTTATGTCCCCCCCCCCCCATGATGTTTTGCAGGCTGACTGCACAAATGTGCTCTGCTTTCCAGATGTGGCTTCTGGCAACCTCAGTGAGCAGCACAAAAGCAACACCTACTCCTTCTGAATTTTGATCCAGATGACTACAAAGTTTACTTGAAAGCCAGGCATGTAATTTGAGAAGACCACTGCTGCTCAGTCAAAGCCCCAGGATCGCTGGGCATAAATTAATTTAAGCAACATTTTCTGTAACTTTCTATCTTTAAAATTTCTAAGGGTCAGACTGTGCCAGATAGGCAGAGAGCTGACTAAAGTGCAATGTGAATCACACAGACACCGTAAGTGTTTTGAAGATGCATTAATGTCCCCAAGCTCTCCAATGCACAGGGAAGGTGTGAGCAGAGAGTACTGTACGCAGAGTGTGGGACCATATCCTGCTGCCTTCTTTTAGGGCAACATGCACCCATACAAAATGATCATCGTGCTCTCCAAACACTCCCTGGGTGATGGAGACCTGCTTCTTAAACAGGACAGAGAAGAGGCAGGGAAGACTCCATGCGTTATCTCCACAATGCACGTATATAAGAGCCAATTACATTCTAGCCATGAATTCTCCCACATAGGAGCATTATGCCAGCTGAAAGCAGTGGTTTTCCATCTGTGTATTTCCCCTAAGGTGCTCACTTGATAATGAAAGCAGTTAAGGTCTTTGGGTTCACAATGTTATTATACTTGGGTAATATTTCGTTTGCAGCAGAGCCTGAAGAACTCCCCGGTAGCATATTACAACCACTGTACACCTGTTAAGCCATGGTGTTTCTTCTGTAAGTGGATGAATCTATTTTAGCCCTCTTTCCCCCTCCAGAGATTTTCAGTTGACAGTCAATAATAAAGAACTGACCTTACTCATTTCCTGATCTTAAAGGGAATCTATAACAAATTTATGCCAGAGGTGAGGTCTGTTCCTCTGTCTCTCAGAAAAATTAGGGAAGCTACTAATGACCCTGACTACAAAGCCTCCAGCCTTCCTAGTGGCTGCTGTCTAAACAAAGGCATCCTTTGGCCTTCTGCCTAATGCAAATGGTAACCTATAGGAAGCAAAAGTGAGCTTGCCACAGGCTGCTTGGCTAGACCTACTGTGGTGGAAAAGAAATCTAAAGTTATCAGAGCATCCGTTGATAACACCAAAATAAAATTCCCTATATACTGCACAGTCTTTTAAATCTATGTATAGAAGGTACAAAGAGCTACCAAAACAGAAGAGGAGTATTTTACATGCTCTTTGTACAAAATGGGTGCAATGCATGGAAAACACGACACAAGTATCCCCCCAGCAGATCAGAGAGTATTCTTAAATAGCTCATATCAAAAAGTTTATTATGCTTGAACTTAGAACAAACCAAAAACAATTTCTTTCTACAACATTCTTGCAACTCATGTGCAGCTACTCTCAAACAGTGGTTCCATGTTTTTTGAGGGAAATCAGATTAGAAAAGATCAGCACTCTAGAAAAAACCACAATGAACAAAAACACAATGGATAATTCTTGCTCTGGCATAAGTTGTATACTACCAATATATTTCTGTAAAGGGGGAATGTGAAAGCTATTGTTTGATGAAGGGAGTAAGGGTACATCTAGAGTACAGAGCCGTGTCCAAGAAATGAGTCTGCTTTCCCCCCAAAAAAATTCGGAAAAGCAGACGTGTTTTTTTCGGCATCCCTGTAAACCTCATTTTATGAGGAAGAAGGGATGTTCTGAAAGAGGGTTTTTTTTTGGACATTTGGCCCTGTGTAGACAGGCCAAATGTCGGAAAAGCATCTTTCGGAAGAAAAGCAGAAAAAGATATGCAAATTGAGGTTCGCAATTTGCGGATCTTTTTCTGACTTTTCTTTGCGGTGTAGACATAGCTTAAGCCTCCCTGACCACAGAAATATGTTAGGTGACGAAACCTTCGGAAAACTCAAGAACCAGACTTGTCAACTCCTAGTTCTTCTCATACTTTTATCTGTTTCTTTTTTTGTATATCAAGTGCTGTCACATCATGGCCAACTTGCCTTTTGATGGCACCTGAGGTCTTGTTGCTGTACTGGGTCCTTGTGTCTGGTGCTGCCGCTGACAGCTCTCGAATGGCAGGAAATGGCAGTACTGAGAGTGACAATCACTCCCTTGCTGTCTGAAACACCTCCACCAATGGATGGTAGCGCTAGAGTAATTAAACTCCTATGGCTCTCGCTTGGTTGAGTCCAAAGATGCTGGACTCAACAGTGCTCTGCCTGGGGCCAGAGTCAACAGTACCATGAGTGCCACTAGCCTCCTTGCGTGGCCTACCACAGGTTGCATTCTGTCAGCATCGCTGTGCCCTGGAGACTATGGGGTTGTGGATCACCCCTGTCAGTTTTCCACTGCTTCTTTCTTGGCACCAGCGATAGAGGGCGATGCTGAGAGTCCCATGCTGGAGGTGACTTTCAGAGATAGGAGTTACAGGCTGTAGAAGCAGGGTCCTTCCCTGGAGCCAGAGAAGCAGAACAGTGCTGCAGGTCTCAGGGGAGATGCTAGGGTACTTCTTACTGAAGCCAAATTAATCTGTGCTCAGTCAAGGTGACTTGGCTCCGAAGGGGACAAAGCGCTGTCTCTAAAAGGAGGACTTTAAGTCTGGTGTCCCTGTCCTTCCTAGTTCTGGGCCTAAAACCCTTACAAATCCCTCCAATGCTCCTGCACTTGGGACTTCCAGAGACACTGAGGCAACTGGAATCCGCACTAGTTTATGGCATGACACACAGTTTAAATCCAGAGCACTGAGGCATACCCTGGTGGCGGGGAAGGACTAATCCTGCTAAGCAGGGTCTGCTAACTAACTATTTACTAACTAATTAACTAACTCACTAAAACTTAAGCACTACAAAAAGAACTATCTTCAGCTAATAAAGTTCATAGAGGTTACTTGCAGAAAAACACAAGGAATTACAACCATTGCAGGCTGTAAGAAGGAACCGAGAGGGCAGTGGAGAGGCAAGGCCCTTTATACTAGGGATGTTAAAATGTGTGTGTGTGTGGGGGGGGGTTGTTGGTAAACGTGTAGCTGCTGAAATTTTCAGCGGTTACATATTTACACACGGGGAGGGGGAGGCAGCTCCATGGAAGCTCATTGGTTACCCATTTCAACGTGTGCACTGTCACATCCATACTTCATACTGATGCTATGACACCTCTGATGCTGACCCAACAGATACCACTGAGGGATAACTTTCCGGCAGTGATGCTTAGGATGAACAGATACTCTACTCTGGAACCGGTATGAGTAAGCACTCAAAACATAACCAAAATGACCTGTTTTTCAAATCACCGCAGGTACTATAAGATGGTTTTATCATGGTGCTTCCAGTGTCTAGGTATCTACATATTAAAATGGCAAATGTCCCTTCAAATCACATCACAGCAAAGCTAACTTTTTCCACAAATAATGAACATGGACTGGGGCAAGTCTTGCCCCAAGGTACAATGTGTGGCTGCCACACCGTTAATCAGCTGATGTATTCCAAATAACTGTCAAACATCAGAGCAAAAACCAACACAGTTAATCTACAGTGAACATTTCTTTCTTTGTAGTTTAATTATATTTTTGCTTTGTTAAAAAGAAGAAAATTGCCAATTAAATGATCTCTGCTGAACCATGTAGTGGGGAGGGGGGATTCCCTGTCAAACTGACTGGCTTACAATTACAAAGATGCAGTTCAATTACAACATTTAATCAATCATAGACTATACATGCAGGTTTTGTGAAATATTAGTTTCAGTATATCATTTCTGTTGTTTAAAATAAATGTCAATCTTCAGCAACCATCTAATTTTAAAAATACAGTCCTTTTTTTTAAGCACCAGAATCCAGTTTACATTGAAGGATTTATGCCTTTCCTTACCTTCATCTTTCGGCTTCTATGCTGCTGTGCCACTCTGCGCCTCAACGCAGCACCCTGGAACCCCTGTATCCACCCTTATCGTATAATTATATGTTTTGTACAAAGTATGCCTTGTGAGAGATCTTT
This sequence comes from Pelochelys cantorii, assembly GCA_032595735.1. Lineage (NCBI taxonomy): Eukaryota > Metazoa > Chordata > Testudines > Trionychidae > Pelochelys > Pelochelys cantorii. Next base: position 190,699,798 of record CM064327.1, read on the forward strand.
TTAAAAGTCTTGATGTGCTGGACATTATTATCCAGTTGGAATGTATCATAGGCGGCAGGTGGACCCTCATTTGGGGAGGCTAGCCCCAGCTCTGCCTTTTCCACGTGTTGCCCTCCTCTTCAGCGTGAACCCCAAAACCTCTGCAGTCACAGTCCGGAAACTCCCACCAAGCATATGCACACTCAGCTACAGGAGACCTGGGTCGGCCAAAGACACCATCATTCCACCTGCCCAGAGGAGTTCTGAGCCAACTGCAGCTGGCTGTGCCTCCTTTCCCAGACCCCAAGCCACCCGGGGAAAAGGCTCAGTTTGGTTGAGAAGAAGCTTTTGCTATGCCCCATGCAGGTTCCAGAGCAGCTGAGGTGGTATTTGCTACTCGGCTTCCTCTTAGGCTACAATGGAGCCTTCATGGGGAATAATAAAACAAAAACTTCCCCACCCAAAGCCCTGCCACTGGGGGTCTGTTGGCTGTGACAGCACTAGGGGAGGCCTGTATACCTAATACCTGGGTGTTAATGGCTCATCAATACACAACTCACTATCCCCAAGGTTTCTTGGAGAAGGCAAGCAAGCCAAGGGGCAGGGCTAGTCCACCTCACAGTGAGGATCTTTCTGGCAGCTTGAAGAAAGTATAGAAGAGGGAGTGTGACATCATCATTGGACCTTTCTCTTCCCCATCACCATCAGGAAGAATAAGACTTTGAACTGGAGAGGTTTGGTCCCAAGCTGGAAAATGATCCAGCCTATGCGGAACTTTAACCTGCTTGTACTATCTGTTAAGGTGAGGCACTGTTTGATTCAAATCTTGCTGAGTCTGTTTTAGTTAGTATTTAGTCTGCAAATTTGTTTTTTATTTCTTAGGTAACCAGCTTTGATCGCTATGTCTGCGAGTTATCATCACTTAAAATCTGTCCTTCTGTAATTAATAGACTAATTTTTCTATTGTTCCTAAAACAGTGGAGTTTTGATTGAAGTGCTTTGGGAATCTCAGCTCCGATTACAAAGGCTGGTGCATGTCCATTTCACACTGAGGGAGTGGTGAACTAAGTAGTGAACTCTGCACTCCCCAAGCAGTATAATGGTACAGTTCTGGGATGTAGGGGCAGAGAAGGAGGGACTGGCAGGAGCCCCTTTATTGATGTTCCATGAGTGGCTGGAAGATCATTCATGTACCGTCTTTTAGCATATATAACCCGCAGGTTATGCAAGGTTTTACAATACCTCCCCAGCCCCCCCTGCAGGCTATACTCATCCGCGTGTTATACAAGTCTTTTTTTACTGAAATTACAGGAAGACAAGACTGACTCTTACTTGATAAAAGCAGCATATTTTAATTTAATAATAGCGGCAGTGATGTTAAAATACATTAAAATACATTAAAAGTTAAAACTTTAACGTGAAACTAATAATAAAAGAATAAATATATGGTAAAACAGTTTAAAAAAGCCATCCTCGCATTGTCATAAAATACATAAGTTCATTCATTCTGCATCACTAGAATCAGCGGTAGAAGCATCCTCCTCAGCGTCTGAGTTTTCAAAACAGTCAAAACTTTCATCATAGTCGCTGTCTTGAAAAACATCCGTAAAATCCATAACCAAGGCTAGGCGAGTTTCGGTGATGGTTGAGGTCTGTGGTGCCGAATCAGAATCGCTGTTGTAGTCGGATTTGGAGCTAGACGAGTCAACGTCGGGAAGAATTTCACATTTATGGAACCCATTCCGAATAGTAGCCTGTTTTATTCTGTCCCAAGCAGCCAAAACCCATTTGCAAACTTCCATGTAAGTTGCATGGTGCTGTCGACCTGCCGGAGTGAATGTGTGTTCCCCATTTGTCATCCAATTGTCCTATTCCTCTCGGATGAAGCATCTGAACGTGCGGTTGGCAGCCACATCAAGTGGTTGCAACTTGCAGATCAGTCCACCTGGAATTACGGCGATATGTGCACCCACGGCGTTGATATGTTTCTGAACTGAAGTTTCTTTATGGGCGGCCAAGGAATCTAAAAGCAGCAGAGATTTAGGATTTAAAAAAACAGCTCTTCGTGCACAAAAGCAGTGTCTGTCCACGTCTTCCTAACATCTGTGTTCATCCAGCCCTTTTTATTACAAACCACACAAACGCCAGCCGGCAGTTTTTCTCTAGGCATCGTTACCCTCTTAAAAATCACCATTGGTTTTAATTTATCACCACTTGCCGTGCATGCCAACACAACAGTAAAACAGGTGCATTCATGACCTGTGGTTGCTACACTGACTGTTTTCGATCCAGTTTCCGCAACAGACCGAATAGCGGGTATATCAAATGACATGGGCACCTCATCCATGTTAATAACGTTGCTTGGTTTCAAGTCCAGCTGGTTAATTTCTTTATGTACAAAAGTTTTAAAATCATCCATTTTCTTCTCCCATTCGTCGGGAAGCCGTTGGCCAAGAGATGTTCGTGCGCGAACTGACAGATTGTTTCTCTGCATAAATTTGTACACCGAATTTCCCAAGCCTCCATTAAAATCATAGATTTTCTGTTTCATAGCAATAAGTTGAGCCTTGAGCTGTATGGTTACCGTTGACGCTGCCCGTTTGTTCTCTCTCTGTGCCCGAACCCACTTCAACAGGTTTTCTTCTAGATTCGGCCACTTGGCTTTCTTTCCGCAGCGCGCTCTTTTCCTAGGGTGTAATTTCTCAATCTCTGCTTCTTCCTTTCTCCACTCCTGAACAGACTTTTCGTTGACAGAATATTTTCTCTCTGCTGCTCTGTTTCCATTGTCCTTTGCATATGTCACAACACACAATTTAAAATCAGCTGTGTAGGATTTGAGCTTAGGCATGTTTTAAAAGTTTTAAGAAGTTTTAAATACTTTTTAAAAATTCATTACAAGTTAAAACTACTAAAGGAATAAATAAATGGTAAAATGGTGTGGTTCAAAGGGGTTATAAACCAGCAATAAGGGTTGTAGTATACTTCCTGCTCAGCATCATCAGCTGTGGTTCATTAACACTTCATTACAGGTACTGTTCATTAACAGTACTCGCGGTTCATCTCCCACAGGCTATACACGTGCGTGGGTTATCTAAGATTTTTTTTACACAATCGTAAAAACCGTGGGTTATGCATGGTGCGGGTAATACACGTGCGTGGGTTAGATACGCTAATTTACAGTAACTCAATTGAGTGTGTCCCTGTCTGTGGATAGTTGTGTAAGCGCAGTGCCTGTCAAAGGCTTTCAGTTTGATCTTAGCATCACAGTGTGAGGGACAGCTGAGCCTGATGGGTTTGGAGGGCTCAGTATCTGGGCACCCCATCACAACTGTATCCCTTTTTTCTACCTTCTTTTAGACTGTAAACTTTTTCAAAACATGGATTGTGTCTTCCTCAGTTTGGAAACTTTCCCAGTGTAATAAACAGTAATGAATACAGTGTTGTCAGCAAGGGAGAATAAGGTTTCAGATGGAACTTGCATATTCTTTTTACAATTACTCATCCTGTAGCTAGTTAAAAAATAATGTCAGGAATATCTAGGTCCTGAAAGGAATTTATATTAGTTTTTGTAAGACTCTACATTCAGATAATGATGTTAACACAGCAGAATCTGTTTTATCAGTTGCATGGCTTCTCATGCTGCTTTAACAAGTGCTTCTAAAGATGTTCAATTTAAAATGCTCTGTAGATACCAATAGGCTTACAGTTTTGCATAAACTGAAGCAGCAGATGTACTCTGCATTATGTTTTGCTATTCTCTTTACAATTAATATTTTACCTCAAGGGTTTACAGATAGTTAATTCTGCAAAGATTTGAATATAATTTAATTTCTCGAATAGCAGAAAGCATGATCTTGGAACTGCTAAGTGAAAGAAAAAACAATTTTATTTACCAGCTATACCTTTATTTCTTTTATGCCTTCACCAATAGCTTTTAACTGGAGTGGGTATGCAGATGAGTTCTTTAAAAGGCTGTGATTTACCTTACACTTAGGTTGAGGCCTCTAGACTTAAGGTCTATGCATTTCTTTCCATGTTGTGTATCAAAGAGCATTGTTTAGTGCTTGAGAGGAATGAGGGTAAGAAAGAATGAGAATAAATGTGACATTTCCATGGAATTCACTATAACTCTTAAGTATGGGCCTTATCTGTCAAGGTGCTCCTTGCAACTATATTCTCATCACTCAAATGGAGCCCAATTGAAATCAGTTGGGCTCTACACTAGCACGGGGGCTTGCTGTCCACTGCAGCTTACAAGATAAGGGCATTAGTGTGTTGTATCAGTTGAGCATTCAAAAATAAGTGAAATAAGATTAGGACACATTATGGTCTAAACGCTTGTTATATTTCATTCTGTAAAGTTTTGAATATATGTAACACTACAGCCTTTTTTTCAGTGCCACTAGAGTGAGTTACCTTATTGATTTTAATAGGACCAGGATTTTTCTCCAAGGCTTGGACACTTTGGAGACTAAACAGAAGCCATCTAGCCAGAGTAATTGACTCGAGTCCCACGACTTGAACTCGAGTCCAACTTAAGTCGCCTAGGTGACTCGACTTGAGACTCGACTCGGGTTCATTGTTTGTGACTTGAGACTCGACTTGAGACTTGCTAATTTTGTTAAACCGACTTGGTGAAAAAAATTGTCCGAAAATGCTGATACTGATGGTTTGTACAAAAGTGACTTGACATTTTTTAAATTAAGACTTGAGACTCGCTTTGGGACTTGACTCGAAAGTGACTTTAGGGACTTGAGACTCGACTTGAGACTTGAACTATAGTGACTTGAGACTCGACTTGGACTTGACAATGACGACTTGAAGACTACACTGCATCTAGCTAAGCTTTTTTTACACATATAGTTTCAAAGAGGTTTAAATTACACAAGCCTTCACACCCCATAACTTACATCATCTTTACATTCCCTTTATGAAGAACATGGACATCTTTTATGACAACAATAGTCTCTGTTGAGCACGCCATGGAAGAATAATTAGGGGTGGGTTCATCAGCATTGGTGTAGTTTTCTTTGCTAAAATACATACTTTGTAAAGAAGACTGGGAAAATAATGTGCGGTTTTCCTTCTTTCTTTTAACATAGAACAGCGTTGTGCTATTGTAACTATATTTAAAGGGCTCATCAGCATTTCCTTTATAACACCTAATTATTAGAGACTTGTATATTGACTGTAAAAAGTGCGTTCAACCACATAACTTGGTTGAGCAACTCAAAACAATTGACAAATAGATTAAATCTTTACCTTTGAAAGTGATTACTGCATATGCATAAAAATATTATTTCATAGAAATTACATAATTTATATCCTCAAATTACTAAGCAGTGCTTATGTCAATATCAAATAAAAATCTGATTTTTGAAGAAAGATCTAAGTATTAGATTTAAAGTATAATTTGTATACACACTAAGTGCCTGCACAGATCCAGTCGCAGGGACAGGGCTTTACTTCTAAGAAACAGTGAAAGACTCTTTAATAAATAATCACATATATAAAACTGTCTAAGGGACAAATTCTGCCCTCAAAAGGCTCCAGAACTATTATGAGAGCCATGCATGTATGTTTGAGGTCAGGATTCTGCCCTAAACATATATTTACATGGGAAGAAGATGTTATGTATGTTTGAAGTTAAAATTTCCTTCCTTTGAAGACAGATTTTCTATTGTCTTTTCTCCTTGCATTCCAGACATTTTACAAAAGGAATGTACACACTTTGAACTTAGCTAAAATTAAGTCTGAGGTCCAACTTAGATGAAATTTAGAGCAAAAGCTAGGCTTACTCCATTACATTTCATTATTGCAGAATAACAAAAGGACAAACTGTATCTTTGTTTCTACATGTATCATTTGCATGCACCACCCATTGACTTCCTTTTAAATTCCAACTATTAGTCAACCTTGAGCAGTAAAAACTGAGCCTTTTTTGAAAGCCTGGTCTACAATGTTCAGGAATCACACAAGATAGTAAGAGTGTAATATTTAGACTGCACAGCAATTGTCCTATGAGTGAAGTTTAAATCTCTGAAATTTACTCTTAACATGTGTAGTGTCAGAGAGAGAAAGCAGTACTTAAAAGTTAATCCCTTACAGTTTGTTTCTTTTTTCAAACATAAAGTATCAATATTATTCACACACAAAGTTAAGTCTAATTTCATACATGTGGCAGAAGACAACCTTACAATTTTATGGGATATGTTTACTTTTTGGGAGGGAGGAGAGTTTGCTTCAGGGAATTTATTCTGACTAGATTTATCACAAGTTTTTTGAACCAGATAATTTTGTTTGATAGCACATCTGGTAGCATCATAAAATCTTGAAGTACCAAGCTATTACACTGAAATTACTTTTGTAAATCATTTATGAATATTACTGATGTAACCCTATTCTAGCCAGTGAGAAAGGGAATCATGGCACTCAAGGACAAAGAAAAGGAAAATGGATTCCATGCCCTTTTTTTGGACTCAACCGTTTGGATGGGTATTTATCATTTTAAATTGAAAATCTGCTGCCTTTAACATAGCTGAATCTAATTAAGCATATGTAACACAAGAATTATTCCCAGTATTCCCAAAATAGGAGAAAGGAGAAAATGAGGAAAAAGTTAAAGCTCTCTTAATAAAAAAGTGGGATATACAAATCTGAAATAAAGCTTTCTGATAAAATACCACATGATGTTCAGAATGTAACACCCCTCTAAAAACATAAAAATAATAAAGCATTCAAGTAATCAGAAGAGTTCCATTAACAACTCCACCACACACACACTTCTGAGCCCTAAAGTTACTTTCTTTCCAGAATTCTAGAATGGAACTCCATATAGGTCATAGTGGACCACAAGCTAAATATGAATCAACAATGTGACAAAAAAAGCAAACATCATTTAGGAATGTTGTAAACAAGGAGTGTTATAAGCAAGACAGGAGAAGTAATTCTTCTGCTCTACTCTGCGCTAATTAGGCCTCAGCTGGAGCACTGTGTTCAGTTCTGGGCACCACATTTCAGGAAAGGTGTGGAGAAACTGGATAAGGTCCAGAGAAGTGTAACAAGAATGATTAAAAGTCTAGAAAAACTGACCCATGAGGGAAAGCTGAAAGAATTGGATTCATTTAGCTTGGAAAAGAGAAGACAGAGAAGGGACATAACAGTTTTCAAGTATCTAAAAGGTTGTTACAAAGAGGAGGGAGAAAAATTACTCTCCTTTACCTCTCTTGATAGGACAAGAAGCAATGGGCTTAAATTGTAGCAAGAGAGGTTTAGGTTACACATTAGGAAAAACCTCTTAACTGTCAGGATAGTTAAGCACTGGAAGAAATTGCCTAAGGAGATTGTGGAATCTCCATGGTGAATGAAATCTGAAATACTGCATACAGAAATGGTCACCTCATCTCAAAAAAGATATATTGGTATTGGAAAAGGTTCAGAAAAGGGCAACAAAAATTATTAGGGTTTTGGAACAGGTGCCATATGAATAAAGATTAAAAAGACTGGTACTTTTCAGCTTAGGAAAGAGGAGACTAAGGGGTAATATGAGGTCCATAAAGTCATGACAGTTATGGAGAAAGTGAATAAGAAAAAGTTATGTACTTGTTCCCATAGCATAAGAACTAGAAGTCACCAAATGAAATTATTGGGTAGCAGGTTTAAAACAAACAAAAGGAAGTTTTTCTTCACTCAGCGCACAGTCAGCCTGTGGAACTCCTTGCAAGAGGATGTTGTGAAGACCAGGACTATAACAGGATTCAAAAAAGGACTAGATAAATTCATGGAGGTTAGATACATCAATACTGTCAGGGCTGACCGCCAGTTATCCCTGCACCTTATCGCAGACAGTCTGTCTGGAGCCAACGGTGAGCTGGTTTTAACTGGTGATGAGCTGGCTCAAGGCCTCCTTAGTTGCATAAACAAGTTGTGAGATAATTAGGTCCAAGGACATGATGTATGAGAATTAGATAGCAGTGGTGTTTCCTGCCAGAATCTGCTTGTAGATGTTTACGCCCCTAAGAAAGGAATAATTATAAGACGGCCAAAAGGCACTGACTGGGCGAATAGTCTCACCTGTGGACCTAGGCCATGTGGATGTGCAGGGACTCCCCATGCTGGAGCAGTGTCCGCTACTAGCCTTTGAGAGCACGGACGAAGGGTCCAGGATTGTCTGTAGCAGAAGGGGCATAAGTATTGGCTTCTTGCTTGCCTGCTAGCTTGCTTGCTTAATTGCTTGCTTCTTTGCAGTGAGAAGCACATATTTAGTAACACGCAAAGGCTGTGAGGTGTAATATGCCCTGGTAATAAAACCTCTTATATTTATGCACCCGGTGTGGCTTCATTGAGTGTATCCGAGCCTTCTGTTAAAGCGACAAATACTTATTAGCCAGGATGGGTAGGAATGGTGTCCCTAGCCTCTGTTTGTCAGAGACTGGAAATGAATGACTGGGGAGGGATCACTTGGTGATTACCTGTTCTGTTCACCTTGTCTGGGGCACTTGTCATTGGCCACTATTGAAGACAAGATACTGGGCTAGACCCAGTATGGCCGTTTTTATGTTCTTCATCATTGGAGATATTTAAGAGCAGTTTAGATAAACATTTGTCATGGGTGATTTAGATGGTGCTTGTTCTGCTCTGAGTGCAGGGGACTGGACTTGATGACCTCTCAAGGACCCTTCCAGTTCTAATATTCTATGTTCCCAGGAATGTGCCTCAGTGCATCCTCTACAAGATCACTCTAGTCCATACAATATTATTCATTCTAAAAAAATAATTCCTATACATACAGCTCAAAAGTAGAGGTTACTTATTGCAACTGGAGGTTCTTCAAGATGTGTGGTATCAATCTGTATTCCAAATTTGGGCACATATGTTTGCCATGAATCTGAGTCCAGAAATTCTTCACAGTATCATCCTTTGGCCCACATATGCATAGTAGCACTCCTCATGCTCCCAAACCAGGGTACAAGAGTCAGTGCAGGTGACACCTCTCCAGTTCCTCTACTACAAATCCAACAGGATCCAAAGCAGAGGGGATGGAAGGTAAGTAGTGATCGGGCTGCCTCTGATGTTTCCTTTTGGGTGTTGGACTATAACGTCCCAGGAAACACAGAGATGATCTCTCTTTTAGCAAGTGCAGGGACCCGTCCATTTTCTCATTTAAGAGGTTGGACTCATCAATGAGACGGTCCCTGGATGGTGTTTTGGACTTCCCTAGGAAACCCTGAAGATTGCAGCCAAGAATCCCTCAACCAATGGCCAAATTTCTAGAACCTGTGTCTGTGGCATCCTCAGCAGCCTGGAGAGCTACTTTTACTGCTAGCTTTCCATTATCTAAAAGGGATTGATATTGGGCCCTGTTCTTCATGTGAAGCCTGTCTTTGAAGTCTGCAAGCTTAGCGTAGTTATTGAAGTTGTATGTCACTAACGCTTGTAGATGAAATCACAGGCCCACAGAGGAGACCTTCCTCTCCAGAAGGTCCAGTGTTTTCAAGCCTTTTATCTGCTGGGGTGTCCTTCTGATAGTGTAAAACTGAGTTCTTTCTGTAGCCACCTGTAGTATCACTGAGTTAGGGGCAGGAGGGAAAATAAAAATTCAGCTCCTTTGGCAGGAACCAAATATAATCTCTTAACTTTTTCTATGTGTGTAAGAGCACAGGATGCTGGAGTGGATCACACCACACTGGCCAGTTCTAGTATGGCCTCACTGATGGGAAGGCCCACCTTACTAGGTCTCTGCAGCTTTTGGATGTTCAGGAACCAGTGCTAAGAACCTTGGGCTTCTTCTAATGGAATCAGTAGGTTGTTGGCAACTCTTTGCAACAGCTCCTGGTCCTGGGCTAGTGGAGAAAATGAAAAATGACTGATTCATGCATGAATGATGATGAGGCATTCATCAGAACTGATGGCACCTGCAGATCCAAGTCTGGCTCTTCCTTCTCATCCACTGATGGAACCAGCTGTATAGATCCCACAGAGCCCAATAAAACCAGAAAGGAGAGGTTAATTAATTCTGGGTGACCCCAAGGCATCTGCTACCAGTGGCCCCATGGGATCATACTAGGGATGTTAAAATTAGATTAATAAACTAATCAAATAGTTGATGGGATTCCCATCGACTGTTTGATTAGTCAATAAGGGCGCTTCCACTTTGAAATGTGAAATTTGAAATAAGAGCTGCCCGGCTGTTGCTACATTTCAAAGGTGGACGTGCCATGCGGCATTCTGCCTTTGAAATGTACAAGAGCCCCAGCAGAGGCTCTTATGCTTTCTAAGATTGAAACGCCGCGTGGAGCATGGGGCCAGCGGAGTCCCCCGCTGACCCCGGGCTCCACACGGCGTTTCAATCTTTGAAATGCACAAGAGCCTCAGTGGGGACTCTTGTACATTTCAAAGTAGAATGTAGCCATTGCGCCACTGTCCCCTCCCACGGAGCTTGAGCAGGGGGGGAACCGACTTTTAAGCCTGCTCCCCCCAACACCTCCTCCTCCTCCCCCCCTTGCTGCCTCTTTCTGATAGAGGCAGCAAGGAATGGGGAAGCGACTAGTTGACTAGTGTAACGACTATCCAAAAAGCTTTTGCTTATCAAATAGTCAACTAGTCTATGAGTTGCTTACAGCAATGGTGAGTGTAATCCCTCAACTATCTGATGGGGCTTGAGTATCTCCACAGATATACTAGTGTGGCTACCTCCTCTGACTCATCCGAGGCGGAGAACTGTTCCATTGGTGGTGGCAGTGCTATCAGAAATAGGGCACTGCCTGATGGCTGGAGATGGGTCTGCTTCAGGGACAATGAGATAGTCCTCCTCTGCCATAAGGACATTTTTCAGGAGTGCAGGTCCATAATAAAATAGAGACTATGGATAAGAGAGAATATATCCTCTGCTGCTGTTACATCTGTCTTCATGCACCCATGTGACCCAGAGGTTCCAACAGTCAAGTCTGAAGGACTCTGTGCCACTGTGGCAGCTGGATGGTGTTTAAATAAATGAGGCAGTACCAATGACAGGTCCAGATAAGTGCTTGTAGACAGAACCAGTGAACATCTTTCCTTACACTTTGGTACTGAGGTGACTGATGGAACCAATGGATTTTTCTTTTTACAGGTTTTGCTCTCTGATCTGGGGTGTCTTCAGTGGAGCCAGTTCCACACGTGACATCTCACAGAATCTGGACAGGTGCAAGGAGGAAGTGCGCTTTTATGGACTGTCCTTTAAGAGGATGTGTCCTTGATACCATGCAAGTGACCTTTACTCTCATGGGGAGCCCTAGAAGAAAAGTCCTTGGGCTTAGATCCTGAAGGCTCTGCTTCAAAACACATGCATGGAGGGGCACTGCTGCACAGTTGAAGCCAATACACAGTGGATTTCTATAGCCCAGATCATACGGGGCCTCAGTCTTCTCCATCAGGTGCTTTTGTAGGTGAAGCTCCGAGGCTTCTTGAGTTCTGGATGAAAAGGAGCCACAGATGCTGCAGAGATCTGAGCCTCACCCATACCTAGGCACCATTCATGTCTGTCACTGTTGGAGAAGGAATGGGGTCAAGATATGCAAATCTTGCAAAGGACTTGGGTATAGTCTCAGAGTCAAGAAGAGACTCCCCAAATGGGTGGGAAATAACTACCTATACTAACAATACACTTTAATTACTAAGCTAAGATTATAAATATTTTACAAATATTTTCTTTCTTCATTGGTTTAACTATGGAATGAAGGACACAATTCCAACTGAGGCCATGTTACAGTAAGAAGGAAGTGGAGAAACATCAACCCCGACTGCCTCTTATGTTCTGTTGGGAGCATGAGTGCGACTGCACATGTGCAGGCCAGCAGACACTGCTCCGAAGCATTTCCAGGTTTGAACTCGTGGTGCTCATTTGTACCTATATGTGAATACACATAAGGATCAGCACTCAAAAAATACAAATTTGCAAGCTGAATGTCCATTTTCAAAAGTGTGTAGCACCACATGATCAGCATGCTTCATGACAATATTTGAATGAGCCACCATTCCAATTTGAGTTAAAAGATACTCTTCTACTCCAACAACACACCATCCTGGTGAGAAAAAGAGAATTCTGACAAACTTACCACTGCATGGCCTGGGGCTTATATTCCTTTTGAAAGATTTACAACTTATTACATTAGCAAAATATAAAATCAGCAGTTTACATCAACAAAATATTTCTTTCAAAGAACCAAGTGAGAGACCAGAGTTAGAGTTGGATATGGTGAGGTAAGTCAGCTGTAATATATTGAGTGATGGAGATCTTTGTAGCAACAGAAGATTATAGAGATCTCTTAATTATTTCCAGATTTCCTAACATTTGGTGGTGTTGACGACTTTTATATTTTATTTCAGGAGGAGTATAGGAAAACGGCGAGGTTGTTAGTTTCAATCAACTTTAACTAAATGTTTTGTAACATACATTTCCTTGTTTCACAGTCAAGAAATGGGGCAACAATTTTGTGATAGAACTAATATGATCTACCACTCAAGATTTTAGAAAATTCATGAGCAACAGGAAGATAAATTATGGGGCTGAATACTAGAATCAGAATGATTCATCTATCTGTATGCTCACAGGCTTAGAGAATTTCTAAAAATTGGTTCAAAGCAGATCTACTTTGTCCTTCAACCTGTAGAATTGATTCTTTAGGTCCAGAAAAGCTTGTTGCTAGTTCCTTAAGTGGCTTACACTAATGGGATTCCCAGGATTTGTTGGATAGGGTGGAGTTACAGAAAGAGTCATGGGCATTTAGTCTGAAGGAAGAGCTATTATTCGGTAGTTAGAGTAACTTTTAGGGGGTACATGTTTAAAAGTTTTACATTTCATAGCACACATTAAGAGATGACTATACGATAGGAGAGTTACAAAATTTTTCAACCGTGGTTACATAGTTTTGTGAATCCGATAGTCTGCTTGATTTAGAAACCTAAGATCAAATAAATCTAGGAAGAAATGAAGGTAGCTTGTTCCAAAAGCCCTGGGTCTTTTAAGGTTAGGGCTGAGGTAATTAGAAGGATATTATATTTGGGGCTCTCTTATCAGAAATGTAGCAGAATACTACATTGCCTGAATGTAGAGAAATTAATATTCAAATTCTGCGTAACCCACCTTCTCAATATAAGAACTTGAACTATGTTTAAAAATAAAAGGGGCACAGTTGATGATAATAGGTGATGCCTGAAGACAATTGCAGAGATGTGCAAATGGTAAACAGTATATGGCAAGTCTTCAATGTGAGGGAGAATTTAAAGGAAAAGGAAGCAATACAGGTGGAAAGCAGTATATTCAGAAAGCTATAACTACTGACAAACATACACAGATGAAATCCTTTAAAGTTTTAATTCATATTGGATTACCCCTCTCATTCAATACATGTATAGCAGTATTATTAGACTAATATAGTGCTGATTTTGAAAACTATAACTACCCTGAGTGAAAAAAATCCATCATATATTAACTGTGATTCAACTGCCACTGAAAATATTCCCCTCTTGTAGTACTGTACCCATACAATGAGAACTGGGAGTCCTTGACCTTCTAAATAATTAAGGAAACACAGATATATTCTTGTATTATCAGAACTACAGAGAGACAGTGAACTATTTGAATAGCTGGAGAATTTGCCAGTTCCCAAGTAGCATGCATAGCTTAGCGCTCTCTTGGGGGCAACACATCGTAATGAATATCCACTATTCATATTTAATGCAATCTGCCAAAGAGTGCTTTTGGGAGGACTTTTTGTGTGAATACAATGATTAACAAGTGAATAGGAAAATTAAAGAACGCCTACAAGTGATGGAACTGGGGAAACTATGTTGTAATACAGTAAAAATAGTGCATTTTACGTCATTAGTTTAATCATGTCAGTCAGACTATATCTATTCCTGGGGTGGAGGTGGGAGAAACAAAACTTTGAGCTGCAGTCCAGGTTGTAAATAGTCAGCAATAATGGAAAAGAAAACAATCCTAATAGAACATACTGCTTTAAAACAACAATCTGCCTAGCTTGAGTATCACAAAAGGACTATTTCAAAACCACCATATCTAACTACTAAATATAGTAATAAGGGGGTCACATAGCATTGTCAGAGTGGATTCTACTCACTGTCTCTCCTACATTCTTGAATGATTTTATTTTCCAGACATTTACACATGTTGGAAAGGCCTACACAGAACAGAATAGATAGGTCATTCTATTTTAAGATTACACTTTTAAAACTGCAAACACTAGAAAGTATGGAAATGTGCACTTAAACAACCTTAACTCTATACCACTCCACAGACTCTCCACATACAAAGGTTATGATTATCTAGTAAGTGTATTATTGACTTTATGTCAAAGTCCTTTATAATAATACATTCACATCTCCCAATCACTGCTTGTATATTCCATGGGAAAAATAATGGCAGGGTCTTTGGGATCCAAGTCACAGGGACATGAGGACCATATTGGAGCAGTGAACCACAGGGAGAATAACAGGTGAATCACCATATGATTGTTACTAGAAAATTGCTCTGTCAGCTGCCTCATTAGGAGGAGAACAAGAGGCCATTTTAGGAGAAAGCAGACTTGTTCCCAAGTTAGGGGATTTCTTTTTAAAATGGGCTTAATTTATGCATCTTGCCCTCATTTAAAATTAATCAGGGCCATTTCTTTCTGTGTGGGAGTATTTAAATCTCAGTTAAGAATCCCATCAGGTCCACAACTACATCACAGTGCAGTTTAGTTGTATTTGTACAGGTTGGACCTCCCTGGTGCAGCACCCTTGGGACCTGACCAGTTCCAAAGGAGGGAGTTTACTGGATCAGGAGAGGTCAGCCCCTCAAACAGGCTCACCTGCTCCTGAGCCACTGGGCTCCCAGCTCCTCAGCAAGCCCTGGGGCAGCTGGGGCTCCAGTGTGCTCCAAGGCTGCCAGACTCCATTGCTCCCGGGGCTACCAGGGCCCCTGCAAAGGCAGAGTTTCAGGTGGGTAGGGGGGGTGAAGGGAACTCACCAGTAAGGTGTGAGAAGCATGCACAGAATGCAAGTACTTTCCCCTCACTCCCTTAGTGTCCAGGGCATGGGTTGAAAAGCTAGCCACATCCTGGAGCGCACGGCTGCTGCCCTCTTACTCGCCCAAAATTGCGCTCTTGGGACCCTGCTGCTCCCGGGGCTGCCATGGTCTCCGGTCCAGGGGCTCTCTGGTCCAGCAACATCCATGGTCCTGCCAGATGTATATCCAGCAGTTTATGCTGCTCGTCTTTAACTTCCTCCAATGGGATCTGTAAAGATTCTGCAACCATGTGGAATAACTCCTGACAGTGTCTGTAGTTGTCAGCAGATGTGGAGGGGTTAGGACATGAGAGTCTCATCAGGTGAACAGATGAAAAATGTAAAATCGTTGGAGTTTCTTTCTCCTCTTGTTCTTCCTGTTCAATTGATGCTAGAGGTGGTTTGACCTTTTGAGAGTGATTGAGAAGTGCCAGGTGTAGATCATCTCACAGAAGAGGAGACTCAAGAGTATCAGAGACCAGCATCTCCATCAGATATATGAAGTCTTGTGGAAGGGAAAGAAGCATCATTCATGCCAATGGAAGATACTGTGCAGAAGTTTCACTGATGCCAGAAATAGCATCAGTGTCATGGCTGCTGAGGGTGGCCTGGATTGGTTCCCCCCAAGCTGGGAAATGGTACTGAGGGCCATAGGTCAGCTTGATTAGAATCTTTATACCATTTTCTTTTAGCCATTACCGGAGGTACTTGGAGAAGCCTGGGAGCTATGTCCTCCATCAGATGCGGCTGAGGTAACTAATCTCACGAGGGATGGCATTCTCATGGGCTGTACCTCAAAGTGTGAGGTGAAGCCCATTTCTGGTCATCCACACAAGCAAGCATTGACGTTCTCTACAGCAGACTGAGGGTGTCTCTAAACTATACCCCTCTGTCGGCAGAGGGATGTAAATTAGATGTATCAAAAGTGCAAATGAAGCTGGGATTTAAATATTCTGCGCTTCATTTGCATAATGGTGGCTACTGCTTTTTTTCGAAACGGGGCTTTTCGAAAAAACCCGGCAGTTTAGACAGGGCATTTTCGACAGAAATGCCCCATTTCAAAAAAACCTGTACTCCTCAGAAAATGAGGAGTGTACTCAAAAAATGAGGAGTACAGGATTTTTTGAAATGGGGCATTTCTGTCGAAAATGCTCCGTCTAAACTGCCGGGTTTTTTTTCGAAAAGCCCCATTTCAAAAAAAAAGCGGCGGCCACCATTATGCAAATGAAGTGCTGAATATTTAAATCCCAGCTTCATTTGCACTTTTGATACATCTAATTTACATCCCTCTGCCGACAGAGGGGTATAGTTCAGACATAGCCATAGAGAATGAGGCATAAAAGATGACCTGAAGAGAATGACAGTCACTCTGGGAAAGAGTCTGAGTCTGGGTATGATGCAGGTCAAAGTGACTTCTCCATAAGGAGGAGTTGCAGTCTAATGTTCCAGTCCTTTCTGGCCCTGGGTGTCAGTCCAAAGCAACGGGAGATGTGAAATATGTCCCTCTCCCAGACAGCGGATACACTTTGTGTGGCCATCCATTACCAGGAAGGCAGCCCCACAAGAAATGCATCTTTTAAACCTGAGGGATCCAGGCATAAGGGTGCAGGGAAAGGCTTCACAATTGGGAAGGGTGGGAAGCAAGGGAAAACAGAAATTCAAGCTATGAAACACTATAAAGGTAAAGATAAAATAAAGTAATTTTTGATAGAAGTGGAAAGGAGAAGAAGAAAATACTATCTGTCCCAGACCAAAGGCAGCAGAGAACAAACTGGGAGTGTTCTGACCACACAGTGCTATATATATATATATATATATGTCTCATGCACAGGGCAAGAGAGGGAAGATGTGCCTGTGTGGACCACTGGGTACTGCTGATGAACATTTCTGATCCCACACATAGGTGGCATTGCCACACCTACAAGTGGAGCACCTATAGGGACATCATTTGAAAACGAACCAGCTCAACAGCTGCAGGTGTGTGACTCTAATTTAAAATATATTAATGTAGATCTGAGCTCCATTTTCTTCCTTGTTGTCATAGTCCCTGCTTAGGTCTCAAGAAGAACTTATTTGTCCAGACAGGATAACCAGAGAACTTTTTCATGGGGTCCATATCCAAAGGAACCGAGAATGCAATAACCCACTGAAGCATGAAATACCATTACTAAACCAGCTCTTCTATAACTATCTCAGTTGTTTTATTTTAAAGTAGAAAAGCTGTTTTATTTTGTGGTTCATCATTATGAATGCTGTTGCATAAGCCTGCACACTGAGTTCTTCCAAACGTGACTATTGAAAATTTCTGCTCTGCACTGCCTCAGGTTAATACAGCACTGGGTAAATCAATCATGCTTATAAAAGTAATTATCTTCTTAACCACGGTTTCTTTTATTCATTTCAATGTTAAGATACAGTTCACCTATGTGTAAAAGTAAAACTTTTTCTGTTACTGACCTTTTTAGCATTGTGACCAACCTTATAATTACGAAATATTTTTTACTATGCATCTCAGTCTAAAAACAGAAGTCAAGTCATAGGTGAAGAAGTCAACACCATTCTTAACATCAATGAAATTAATTCACTATAACCCAGTTCTTACTGTAGGCCACTTATGCTCATAAAATTAATCTGTCTAAAAGCCTTTTGCCTGTTCAATAGCAGAAAGGGCTCCTAATTTCTACGACATGTCAGTTCCAACTATAGATACAAGATGTCTGAATTTACAGGGATTTGGTGTAATGCAAGGAGTCTGAAGTCATGACAGAACAAAAAGTAGTACTGTAAAATAATATGAAGTCTTTCAGCACAAATTGTACCAGCTTTGACAGCTCTGAACAAAAGTTGACAAATTACGTTGTTTTTTAAAAAATAAAGGGACCAGAGGTTTTTTTTATTCCTGACAAAGTTCCTATTATCTAAAATATTATTTCCTGTGAATATTGAGCTCAGGAAGTTGAAAAATAAATAGCACTGAGGATAGTTGCATATAAATCAGGACGTCAGACAGACACTGGGCAGGAGTCCCACATACAGCTTCTCACTACAAAACTGTATTCCCCGCAGTGTCCAGTCCTGGATCTCATTTTAATAGCATGATTCCTCATCATGCTGAACTGTACCAAACCATGTGGTAGTTATGTGACGTGGAAAAATTAGTTAGAATAGGCCACTCTGACTACTTTCAAGAATCTGAATCCAGGCCTCGAGATAGAAAGTTAATGCACTGGGTTCTTGGCTCAGGGCTCCTGGATGACTTATAAATAACTTACCAGAACTCTGAAGGCTTACATTCAAAACAAGCTGCCATTTCTATAGGACTGGAAAGCTGATAAGACATATCAACCAAAAGGGCCAGCTCTCTTGCAGGGATCTCTTCCCCCCCAAAAAATGTCTGTTCAGTTGAGCCCCCTTAACATGTCATGTAGAGGCCATAATTTTCAAATGGAGGCACCTGCTAGGCTCTGAAGTGACCAGATTTTTACGCTCAGTGAAGTCAATGGGAACTGTTGTTGCTCAGCACTGCTAAAAAATCAAGCTAATTTTACTTAAATGCATACATATGGGTCAGTGTGTCTGACTTAAGGTAAGCACCTTTGAAAATACTGAAAACTGGAGGATCAGACCATGACAGTGGAGAGTTAGAGACATTCCCAAATTTTCAAAACCAGCCGTTTGTTTTGAGTGCCTATGATACACATTTGGCTTGATTTTCAGACAGGCTGAGCAGTCCCAACTTCTACGGATTTGATTTCAATACTATCTTAATGTAATTAGAACATGCTTGTAGCAGAGAACAATTAATTGTACATATACAGTCCTATGTATTCTGGATGTTTACCAATATGTATCCTCAAAAAGATGCTGTGGACTAAAAATCTATCTGCTCCATGTGACAGAAGAACTTTCATGCAACATCAGAGCAAAAACTTAGTTCAATATTCTGATCACTTCTAATGGGACTGGGGAAATCAAATGCTTAAAATATTTTCTAATTTGAAGGTGCTTCTTCTTTAGATCCTATAAAAGAAATCATGCAATTCAATAAAACAGTAAAAAATAAGAGCCTGATTCTGCAAACATTTAATACATCAGCATGCAATCTCATGCATGGGGAAATCATACTCTTCTTGAAGTAATACCAAAACTTACATTTATTTCAGTGAGGCCAGGAGTTCACACATAATATGTACGTGGATAAATGAGGAGGCTTCATATGCAGGTGGCATTAACAAGTGTTTGAATTTCTTCAGGCTTAAATGTGTATTATGCTAAATGTGCCTTTCCTTCTTCATTTCTATGGTTCTCTTGTTCTCCTTTCTTGTCTGGAACTCAAAACTTTGAATGCTTTTTTACTCCAACACATATTTTAGCAGCTGTTACAACACTTTTCCCTTTGTTTCACTAACAAATATCAATATTCTGCAAGCCCTTTGTAGCTTTTTGATCAGTAAAGAGACTTCTTAATATAGAGCATTCAAAAGCAGGGCCATTTAACAAACATCAGAACAATAAATGGGAGCTGTGAAAGAGAATCCCCCCCCCCCAATATCCCATCCAGCATGCATTGTTTTTCCTCATGTGGGGCCCAACTCTGCACTGTTGCACCACTGAAAATACAGAGTAACTCATTCTCTCTAAATGGTGTTACACTGAATTTACATCAGTGCAACTGAGAATATCATGGACCCAAAGCTGGTCCTTTCGTTGCATCTGAAAATAAGTCCTAGCAAAAAACATAGCAGTATTCATTAAAAAGCACTGAAAATAAATATGGTTGGCTAGTATACTCTTAGTAATATTAAACTCCAGAATTTTAAAGAGGATAAAACAGATTACAGAGCACCATATCCCTGTATATGAGTTTCAAATGAATACGCAGGCCCTGATTGTAATTTTTAATTCTGCCAGGTGTTCAGAGTGCACCTTTAAAATTGGGTCTTTAGTATGGCATGCAACAGGGAAGCAATTGGTATTTAATACAAAACAAAAAACACTATTAATGATATGCTAACATAAGCAAAAGCTATTTGCTAATAGAAGGTGAAATTATTTTTCTGTATGATTTATTAAAAAACACATAGGTCTAACCTATGGACGTATGACAGAATATCACCACAGCTAACAATGAAGAGCAGTGTTAGATTTCCTAATGTTATCTAGTAGGTTTTATCATTGATGATTTTCATAGTTGGAATATTTAATACTCTTGCATGTTTCTTATCTTTAAAAAAGTCAGAGAAAAATAAAAATCATTTCAAAATAAGTTTGTTTTTAAAGAAAGGAAGATCACTGGCAAATTAACAGCTTAATTAACCTTACAATCATCAAAATGTTCATTCTTTAATACAGGAAATAACAGTAGAACCTCAGGCTATATCTACACAACAGTAATCTATCGGAAAAAGGTATGCAAATTGCGCTCCGCAATTTGCGTACCTTTTTCCGATAGTTTTTTTGGAAGAGCCTTTTACTAAATTTGGCCTGTCTACACTAGGCCAAATTTCAGAAAAGCCTCCTCTTTCAGAAGAGCCATTCTTCCTCGTGGGAGGAGGAAGACAGGGCTTCCGAAAGAGTGCATCTGCTCTTCCGCAAAAAAAAATGGAAGAGCAGACACGTTCCCTAGACACAGCAGAGTGTTTCCGGGATACCTTTGGTATCCTGGAAAAACCCTGTAGTGTAGACATAGCCTCTGAGTTATGAACATCAGAATTACCAACTGAACAGTCAACCACATACCTCACTTAGAACTGCAAGTACACAGGCAGCAGCAGAAACACACACACCAAAACGACAGCAAATACAATACAGTAAAATACTAAAAAATAAAGGGAAAGATACATTTTTCTTCTGCACAGTAAAATTTCAAAGCTGTATAAAATCAATGTTCAGTTGTAAATTTTGGAAAAAACAACTGTAGTTCAGAATTACAGACAACCACCATTCTTGAGGTATTTAAAATTCTGAGATTGTACCATAGTAGCAAAGAATGAATAACTGAGCACTTACTTGCAGGTGACGGGGTGCTGCATCCACTTGTTGGTGGGTTACTCTGGAGTCCATGAAGAGAAGGAAGTGAAAGTCCACCGATGACCGGAGGAAAAAGTAATGGATATGGGGCTGTTGGATAGTGATTCATATGTCCATTCACTGTTGGTACTGGACATGTGCGGCTGCTGGTTGTCATGTTAATACCTTAAAGGCTATGTAGTGTACATATACTATGTTGCATTACTCCAGGTTAGCAAAGGAGTATCTCAACTTGTGAATAGAAAAGGCTGACAAATGTGCAGGTACTGCTTGAGCTGGACTGTGTAAAGATAATTCACTGGGTAACAATCCTTTATTTCATTGCTGCTTTCTACTGTGTTTTCGGTACATTCTTGCTATGCAGACTGAGAACAGAAAATCTTTTCCTAATCCATGCATGTGGTGTACAGTTCAGCTGCTTATTTAAATAACTTCTTTCTGGAAAGACGGCTTCACTCTACAGCTGCATGATGACTTATTCTGGAGGGGAAAAAACAAAATATATTGGTATATTATGCACAAAAGCTGAAAATCTTTCTGTTCTGTGATTATTTTGTAAAGACAGGTGTTTACTAGGGTCCCATAACATGGGCCAGACAATCACTGGGATGAAATCCCGACTCCATTAATTTCAATGGGCTAAGATTTCAGCACTAAACGTTTTATTGCTAACCAGACCCAACTTCTGCTTGAGAAACTGCCAAATTCAGAATTTTGATCAATCAAAATAAGCTGGGCAAAATCAAGTAAAGATTAAATGTTCTTTAAGATACAATGTATCAGCACAAGTCAACTGTTGTAAATATATTTGAGTTGCATTTTTTCCAAATGTGTTCAGCAAACGAAAGATTCCAGATTCAGTCCTGAAAACGCATCTCTGTAACAAGATGCAGAATGAGTGGCTGAAGTGCAAGCTCCCCTCTGCTTCACCAGAGGGCTGCAGTTCTGGTCCAGAAGAACTACCTCTGCAGTTCATTACCAATAGCCTATTCAATCCTTTTTCCCCGCCCTCGCCACATTAGAGTGCTGTCTATACTGGGAAAATGTATCATTTTTAAATTAAGACAAAACAGTATAAACAAGCCTTTAGACCACCCACAAGTGTAAATAATTATGTTTTATATAATGCACTTTACTTGCGGCTTCCCTTGAAGAACACTCAGAAGCATCAGCTATTTCATAAAGAGGAGAAACAGACTAGTATGACAATAGCAAACTACACTTGTGCTTTGGTGTGACTTCTCTTCTGCTTTCAGGTACAAAGGAAGGTGGTGGTTTCAAATTTTAAAGCCCTAAATCAAAATGGACTTAGATTTCTCCCTTCATGCCTCATCAGTATAACTGAGATACTCCTCTTTGTGCTCGTCTCTAGATTCAACGTCTTGAATTTGAGAAGGGGCATTTTTGGTGGTGTACTAAACAATGAAATTTGCTCCCTTTGAATGTCTACTTTATCTCATTAACTTGTAGGGTATGATGTATGGCTCATCATTTCAGCCAATCATTTGCTTGACCTTTGCCAAGGCTTAACAGGTTTTGAAATCTAGCGACACATTGCTATTACTGATGACTGAGAATGCTACTCGTTGATGTTTGTTTAACTTATATCATGGCATTGGGTGCCTAATAATTTTATGGACTCTATGGTGAATTTTAGCAATCCGAAAGAGTACAGCTCCTTTTCATTTGCTTAATGAGGGACCAAAGCCCCAAGTCCAAATATATCCAGGACCTTCTAAGACTGAGTAATTCAACAAATTTACCAGGAGTCAAATGTAACCAGTCAGATATACTAATATGATATTCATGCTGCCTTTACAACTATTTAAAAAATTCAGATGGAAACTTCATTTTTCACAAAGGAACATGTTTAGTTTTCCATAGTTCATCTTTGCTTGTAAGATATTGCATTTTGTTTCTTTATCTTTATAAAGAGATTTAATTGAACAATAAACTAGTTACAATGGCAGAAGTAAAAAAGCCTTCAGCATGCTATGTTTCCTTTATTAGCATAGTGATGTGAAACTAAACAGAAGAAGCAATCTAATAACAAACATTCCTTTGAGAACTGTTCAGGGAGCAAAAGGACATCCACTTATTGTTCAGCCCATCCCATTGGTCCATATATGGCAATAAAGGTACAATAGAAGGAAACAGGAAACAGCCTGGCACATCTACATTATCTTATTAGAGGCTAATGGATATCTCAGAGGAACATGCATCTGATTCTGAATTGTCTGTACCAATCTCCAAAGCAATTATTCTTAATTAGTGGATTCTGTTTATAGATGGAACTTAGTGTACCCTTCTGTATCAAAGACAGGCAGACATCTGGAGGGAGATATGGTTTTCTTAAAGGGAAAGTGCTACAGCTATGCTTTTATTTTGGCAAAGAAGAGCTCCTTCAGCATAACATCTTCTACTGTGTTATTAATAAAAAAACCCACGATGGTGTTAATCCCAAACTATGAAAGTAAACATAGGAAGCTAATAGTTGTGATAAGCAAATAAACAATTAAGTCCTAAACTTTTCAACCAATAGCCAAAAATCTTAATATAGCAGATTATGTCACAAGAACATCTGTATTTTGTATCTGCCAAGTCTTCAGCCAAAAAAAGTAAGCCACAGCATATGACCAGATGCAATATTATAAAGGAAGGAGAATGACACAGCCCATTCAGGCCAATTTGTTGAAAAATCAGAACTGAAGTTCATATAGTTCAAATAACCAAAATTATCAAATACTTGAAGCTATAGGCACAGGATAAATTGTGAAAAAGATATAATAAATTGCAGAAACAAAAATTAGGAATATATATTGTTGAGCATTGAGACCTTTCCCTTATCTCTGAGTTTGTAAGGCTGTCATCTTATGAGACAGGATTTTTTGGACATGTTATTAATGCTTGCTTTTTTTTCTTTTGCCTGCATGCAATTATTAACATAATTAACTGAACTGGTGGTTAATGTACAGAAGTTCCTGAAGAGTGCATTGAAAAACTTTCCAATTTTTTCTAACCACTTAACCTTTAAATGCGTTGTGCCTCAAACTAGGGATGTTAGATAGCGGGTAATAGAATAGTCAACTAACCGCATGAATTCCTAGTGGTTAGTCGACTATTCTGTTATCTCCAGGGGCAGGGCTGGCAGCCAGTGCAATCCAGCCCCACTCCTGGGGAGCCCTCTGCCACACAGCCGATCCACGAGGGAAGCCAGTTTAAAAACCAGCTCCCCTTGTAGATCAGCTGCCTGCCACCCCACGCTGCTGCCTCTAATACAGAGGCACCAGAGCGGGGTGGCGGCAGCAGCTCCTATCTGGCCGCGGACACAGGCTGCTCGGCAACAGCTCCTGTCTACAGGGGGTCCAAGCTCTCTGTGCACAGAGGCAGCTGGGGAGGAAATTAACCGATAAACCTTACATTTGAAGGCTTGAAAGGCACAATGCTTGTTTCCTAAGAATTGTTCAGAAAAGCTCCCAATTTGTACAATGTTAGCAAATAAATAAGTATCACACAATTGTGGGATAAAAGACATAGGAGGGCTTCCTAGTCAGAGTTGCTGCTGTTCTACAGAGATGCTGTAGAATATCAGTTGTCATTCCATGTTAGCTATGTTTAAGAATCTCACAACACATTACACTATCCATGTTTCTCTCTTTTCTGTTCCTTTTGGGGATCGGGGTGTCTGAGTTGTTCTTTTAAAGCTATCCGTGTTGTATATTTCTTTCATTACTCAGCAGTTGTCAAATTCTATACTGAGGAGAAAGAAAAAGGATTAGGTCAGGTGATGGGGTTAACAATTTACTGTATGTCCCAAGAAGACAAATATGGTAGAACTGGCTCATGTTTATAGGATAAGAAGTTGAATTTCCTGTCCAGCCACTTTTCAATCACCCTGCCAGAGAATCTGGGGCAGTGTTCTGCACAGAATGTAAGTGACTCTGGAGACTTTTTGTCCTGGTGCATACTATAGGACACACTGTTTCTTCCCCAAATGTACTTCCTACATCCAAAATTCCCATTAAGATGACCACTTCTAGTAGAGATGAGAGGAGGCATCACTTCAATAAGTAAAAGGGAGTTAAATGTGCTTCCTATATCCTGAACTGAGCTGCCACTAAATTAATTTTCCCCAAAACCTTTCAAAATAACTTCTTAACTTTTAAAGGTGTTCTTTCCCTTGCAGCAGCATTTCTGTTCTTTTGCTGCTGACTGTGTTGGAATCATTTCATAGACAGGAGATCCCAGGCAACAGGACTGCCCTAAGAATTAATGTCTTGTATAGGTCTAGAAGAGCAAAGAGTTCCAGCCCAACATTCAAAGCTACCATTTCTTTTCTCCCTGAACACAAACCCTAATATTTTCCACGTGCCAATGCCTGCCCATACTCTAGTTTGGAAGGAAAAATGTACTCTCTCTTTTTTGTAGTAATTGAGTTGCTTCACTGCTTAAAAAATAGAGGGCTACTTAACTGACCCTGCCATCTAAACTAGCTCTTTATGAAGACTAAGTTGGACACACCTAATCAGGAGCTGATGGACAGCACGTTTGCAGAAGCAGGCGATGTAGAAGTCAAGACTCTCATTACAACTGGTGCCACACAAAATGTTTAAGGAAAAGGCACTGTTATTAAGCCAGCTACTACATTTTCATCTTGATTCTACATGCTGTAATTCAGGGATGGGCATGGTTTGACCCATCTTGGTGGTGGTGGGGGGGGAGATTTTGTACACTCCCATGCTCCCAGGGCCCTACTGGCTTGGGGGGGGAGGGTAGCGTAAGGAGTCTCACCTCCCCCAGTCTGCTGCCAAGGGCGCACGGCATGTAGATGGCACCACCAGCTGTTCAAAACAGCTGGCGGGGAGGAAAGGGGAGGAGATTTTGTGCAATCCCTCTACCCCCAGGCCATCCTCTCTTGCCCCCCGCCGGGGTCATGTAGCGCATAAAGCTGTGAACAACTGTCAGCTCCATCTACGAGCTACAGGCCCCTGATGGGGTATAAGAGACTTTGTGCACTCCCCTGTCCCCAGCTGCGATGATTGGACTGGGGGTAGAGGAGTATGCAAAATCTCCTCTTCCCCCTTACCCCCAGCCAAGGGCATGCGGTGTGTAGAGGGAGCTGCCAGCTGTTCAAAACAGCTGGCCGTTCCCTCTAGGTGCCATGTGACCTGGGGGGGGGAGACTTCGTGTGCACCCCCCACTCTCAGGACTCAATTGGCCTGGGAGCAGGGGAGTGTGCGCAAAGTCTCTTGCCCCCCCAGGGACGCATGGCCCTGAGCAGCACATGAAGGGAACCCATGTGGCTGGGACTGCTGCAGGTGGGAACCTGCCTCAGGGACTCTGCTGGACTAAGATAGGTGACTCCCAGCCAGAGCCACTCAGCCATTGCCTCTTGCACCCCAGCCTCTCCCACTTCCTAACTCCCATCCCCAGCTCATCATCCCCCTCTGCCCTAGGTCAAAACCCAAATCCTCTGCACATTGCCTCAGATCACAATTCCTTCCCAGTCCTTGCACCCCCTGCTACACCTCTCCCCCACGTCAAAATTCATTCCTGCATCATCCCTACTCCCTCTTGGACCCAGCACCCTAATCCCCTGCCCAAGGTCACAACCCCCTGCTTCACCTAAACTCCCTCTCAGATCCTACACCCTCTCCTGCGCCTCAATCCCTACCCTTCTGCACCCAAACCCCATCCCAAACCCCGCACTCACCCCATAGAGAAGTGCGGTCCGTAACCACTTTCAAAATCTTGGAGTAGCCCCCAGTCAGAAATTATTGCCCATGCCTACTGTAATTTGTGCTACACAGTTTAATTTAGTATTTTTCTGCAGTTTACCTATTTATGATCAACATAATAGTTCCCACCCAAGGTGGTATTTTTGATGGTGATATCACCAGTGGTGAGTAGGTATCTTGATCTGACAGAAGCTCTTTCTCTCATTTGTTTTTCTTATCTGTTAAGTACTTAACTAATGCTTGCTTCAAGCCCTGCTTAAATTACCTGTTTTTTCACCTTATCTTATTCTGATTTCAGGCTCTTAAATTTTCTGCAGTTTCTACTAAAGACTTTGGTATCGCTTCCGAGGCCAAACTGATAATAAAGTTTAGCTAACAGAAACCTGAAGCAAGCTTACAAAACTTAGGAATGGGCCTGAACTTTGAAGTTATGATCTAGGTCCATATCTGGTTTTACCAAAGTTGAAAGGAGTGTTGAATCCCAGGATTTTAGAGTAGCCCATTAAAAAAAGAGAAAGGATAACTAGATGCAAAATTAGATCTCAAATCTCAGGAGTATTTAGGTGTAGGTCACAGACTTGGTGCTTTCATGAAGGCACCAAGGACAAGGAGGGTGACAAATGGGAAGAGAGGAGAAGGACAACTGGTTCATGAATCTATTATGAACTTGTTACTGATGAAACCATGAATCTTAACCACATGTCTAGAAGTAGCTCTATGCTGCTAATATCTGGGAAGTATGGAAAATGTGCTATCAAGCAATACTAAACACAGAGCTTTGGCTTATCTCTTTTTAAAAATATATTGTATTCAATAATACCCTGCTGAAAGGTAGTATAATTCTTCTGCATCATTAATGGCTCCTTAACCATCTTGCAGCCAGAAGATGACATTTCCATCTCCTGTTTTAAGCGCCAAAGCCTTCATTTATAACAAGTTGCACATTTTAGTGTATTCTGAGTAAGAATCCCATTGGGTGAGCAGGATATGCCACTGAGCTGATGGAGATTATGAACATTTATTTTGAAACCTACGTTTTCTGTGGCTTCTTGTCAAAGTAACTCTGAGGTAGCAACATTAGGAAAGAGCACAGGCATTAACTAGGAAGGCACAAAACCAGGCACTGGCTCGTAGGACAAAATTAGAAATTTTATTGTCAATATTGTGCTTAACAGGGAGCCAATAAAGTAACTGGGAAATGCAGATAATATGCTGAGATAACATAGCACAAGTAAGCACCTTGGGAGTAGTGTTCTGAATCATCTGCAAATGCTGCAAACCTTATTGGTCAGGTCATAAAGACAGAGCTGCAACCATCAATCCTTCAAGCCCCAAAAGCAGCAGTAGCTTTGCCATGTCATGATGAATTAAGAAGATCTATCTCTTTGGAAAAGTTCTGAGAGATATCATAGACTATAGACAACATTTTCAAAAGCAGTTATGTCAGTTAGGAGCCTAAATCCCATTTTTTAAATGATGTAAGCACTTAAGAGCCGAAGCCTCATTAAAAACCAATGAGACTAAAGGTGCTAAGCCCCTAAGTCCCTTTCAAAAATGGGACTTAGGCTCCTTAGTCACATACTATTTTCAAAAGCATCTCTCTATAGTCAATTCTAACATGGTTAAACAAAGCATACAAGAGGGCAGGACTAAACTTGCAAACACATCATTGAACCTATTGAACCTCACTAGCTAGCGCTTATCTACAACACTTAATACTTACACAGTTCTATAAAATAATAGAAAGTAAAGCGTTTTTGTATTTGTATCATAGGCAAGAGTATCTGAGGCCAGAGCTATGCAAAACATACTCCTGAACTCCTTGCCTATGAAATCATAACCTACATTTGTGGTTTGAGTCTTAATATTTCTGACCCAGCTCTTTCAGCCCTTGCCTGCAGCTGCCTCTCTCAATCCCCACTTAGCCACCATCAGTGGATTTAGAAGAAACCCGGGGCTTGCCCACTTCTGCTCCCCTGAATGGGGTTCGCTGCCCCTCACAGCACAGAGACAGTTTTGGATGGGGGAGGATAAACCTTCTTGCATAGTTTAACAGGACAAGGGAAGTAACATTGCTGCCAGTCAGCTCAATGTAAAATGCCCTAGCATTCCTTGGCATGTGTATGCTGGCAAAAATTTATTAGTATTGCAGTAGCACGTTGGGGAATCAGTCATGGATTAGGGCCCCATTACACTTGGCACTGTACAAACAAAACAACCATTGTCAAAGAATGATGGGGTATTGCTTCTAACATTGAGAGCAGCTCCAGTGGTCCCCTATAACCCTCCTCGGGATAATATATACACCTATGTTCCAACGTAGTAAATAGCCACCAAGTGCAGCCAGACTACATCTATGGCCCTGCTGTATTAAGGTCAGATGGCCACACCCGGTAATTCCTCCTCCACATACCCACACCCTGAAAAACTGGTGGGAGGACAGCTCCCTGGTTCCCAAGAAGACTTCTATAACTCAGCACAAGGTGATGGAACTATTATAGGAGTGAGTGGGTGAAGTTCTGTGGCCCACAATGTGCAGATCATGATGATCTTTTCTGGTCTTAAAATCTATGAGTGTAAGGGTGGGAGCGGGGGAAGTTTGGGGAGTTGGATAAAGGTAAGCACTGGGATATTGAGAAGTGTTGGGAAAAGTTGGGCAAATTGATAATATTAGTGTATCTCATGAGATTGTCAGATGTCACCACTGGAGGTTTTGTTTTCACTTTAAACCTCTAAGTGAGCCTGTAAAGTTTGGTTCACTCAAACTTTGCATTCCAAACTGCACAATTCAGTTTGCAAGCCCTTGGGTAGTCAAATCATGTGAGTTTGCACACCTCTGACAAACACTAAAAGGAACCTTGCCCATTATCACTACATGCAGTATATTGCAGACTGAGCAAGTTTACCTCAGCAAAGGGCTACTCAACTCACAGCAGTTGCACATTTCTCAGCTCACGTCCTCACACACACACGGCATATTATACAATTGTTATGAGAAAATATTAGTAGCATTTGAAATCCTTTTAATTTAAAAGGCAAGTTAATGTAATCTATTTGTTAGGATGATTCACAGGAAAAAAATTCCAGTGTCTGGAGCTGTTCTATATTGGTCTGACTCTATTTTAGCAACCAGTGGGCTAGGGATCATTGAAGAAGGTACATCATCATCATCATCAACAACCATGGGCTCAACGCCTGTTGGCATCCGATGCCTCCTTCACTATTTCCTTCCATCTTTCCCTGTCCAGTGTGGAGTGGCTTAGTTTCTGTAGACTAGCTCTGCACCAATCTACTATATCATCTACCCATTCTCCGTGGGGTCTGACTCTCCTATTCGGACAATCCATTATGCTGAATACCAGGATCTTAACTTTTCGTTCGTCGTTCATTCTGCAGATATGCCCGAATAGCTTTAACTTCCATTGTATAACCTTCTGCAGGAGGTTCTCTTTCGGCTGGTGTAATGTTGCCCATGGTGATATAGGGAGATACAGTCAATCAGCATGTCTTCAACCATGCATTGTTTCTGCCAGCACCAGTCAGTGTTGTTCAATCACAGAGAACTTTGTCCTTGGATGGAGTTTCCATCAGGGGTGCTCTGCCATCCGCCTGGAGAATCTGGCCTTCTGTATAGTTAAAACACAGAAGAGTCGGAAGGCCTGTTTACACTACTAAATTTTGTTGACAAAACTTATGTCAACACCCAAAAGTAAAAAAAAAAACAAAAATCACCAGAGGGTGTTCACATCTACTCTCTCTGTCAACAGATCAAGCCAACACTGGGTGCACTATCACCAATATTGTGAGCAATGCACTGTGGGTATGTATCCCACAATGCAGTGTGTGGCAAGGCAAAGCTGATCCCTGCACATCTTAGGATACCCTCCAAGTTCACCCACAGCCTCCTCAGCTGCGGGGAGCAGCATCTTGAGCTCTCCATACTGAGCAATGACAAAGAAGCACAGCGTCTGTTCCCACCCATTATCTCGGGAAGAGGCATAAGGATCTTGCGATCTTGTGCAAAAAACCCCTTTTTGCGCAAAAAGAAAACGTCCACACTGCTTGTTTTTGCACAAAAACCTCTTGCACAAAAATGGACCGGAAGAGATTATGCAAATGAAGCACAAGAAAATGCTAAGCCGCAGTTCATTTGCATTGCCTCTTCTGGTAAAGCGCGTGGTATAGCCAAAGACTCGAAAAATAGCCTCAGTGTCATGATTGATCACATTTTTAAAAATGAAAATGGGAGAGCTTCATGGCTGTGCAGAATACTCTGTGGAACTTCAGGACAAAATAAATAATTCCCCTCAAAATAAGTAATATTTGAGGGGTATGTTCATTGGAAAAATGATAGAGTTCTAACATAATGTAAGATTCCTTGGAGGCTTCAGATAGGACACTAACATTATGAGAAATTCTTTCCCTAAGGAGCCTTTTTTCTTACACTGATCCTTGTGTATATCAAGTTTGGCCTCATCTTCACTAGGAAAAACTGTATTTTACTATGCTTCAGAGGGATAGCCGAGTTAGTCTGTAACAGGAAAAACTTAAAAGTTTTTCACACTCCGGTCATCTGAAGAAGTGGGTTGTGCCCACAAAAGCTCATGATCCCATCTACATGTTTTGTTAGTCTTTAAAGTGCTACCAGACCATTTGTTGTTTTTTAAGTTTTTCCTGTATTTTACTGTTTTAGCGAAAACATGCTAACTAACATGCTGCACTTTTAACATGTTGGGTGGTTACGGTAAACCTTCATGTGTCGTCCTGCCCCATGCAAGTTAAATGCAAGTTAAAACTACAATTGCCTTGTCTACACTAGAATTTTAACATGTATTAGCTAATATGTTAGAAAACAAACCTTTTTCCCTAGTGCAGACATGGCTTTTAAGGCCCCGTTACACTGGCATTAAGGGTGGTGTAAAGGGGCCCTAGTATAAAAGAGAATCAGTCCACTGTCTATATTCTGAGGAAGTAGGATTATTTGTAAGAGGTGTACACATTTATTCTCTTTTATAATAGCGAACATGAAAACACTGCAGCATCTGAAAGTAGGAGCTAAGAGTCAAAGACAAAATGGTTAGAGAGAAGAATAATGGCAAAATGTAAGAAATGCTACTGCTAGATCCTAAGCTCCAGTCCAGCATTTCCAAGACGAGA
Organism: Pelochelys cantorii; assembly: GCA_032595735.1. NCBI lineage: Eukaryota > Metazoa > Chordata > Testudines > Trionychidae > Pelochelys > Pelochelys cantorii. The sequence goes on from CM064327.1 coordinate 190,731,750, forward strand.
TTTAGTAACAATTTTCCAAACACAAACCTGCATCTCATAAATACCGGTCCAAGAATTTGCTGTTGGCATATGGTGAGGAAATTAAACGGATTCTCTGTATATGAGGTTCACATTTTTCTGGGTATAACAAAGCAAACTCCAATCCCATGACTCTAAGGCAGCCATAACAGGTACAGAGCAATGAGAACTCTTTACATGGTGTAATTTTGTCAGAGGTGCTAAAAGACCAGGCTTAAACCAGCTTGACTGTCTCACCCATTCCTAAAATTTAGAAAAACAAATAAATCCAATTTGGGATTTACAGAAAATCCAAGGCACACAGTTCCTCAGCATTACACTTTCACTTCATGTTCCTCAATACTACCACGGTAACTTAGTCACGACACCTCTTTCAGACTAACTAAATATATTCCTAAACAAAAGCTCTTTGCTAAAATGGAGTTAAGGTGGAAAGTCTGTTTCAGTGGAGCCCAGCTAACACTCAGGAATAATATTGAACTTTCCTTTCAAAAACTCTACACCTTTAAAGAACAAACAACCGTTAGAATGTCTGGCAATCAACAGTTAAGAGACCCAGCCAATTCCCTGCTGCCATATAATCCTTCAGAACTCATTCTTATGCCACCCACCTAACCTTAATGTTGCCCTGTATGATTTCCAAAAGCACAAAGCTTTAAACAAACACATGACTCAAAGGTTACTGAAAATGGATCTCTTGAACAGGATATGAGATTTTATAATTCAACAGAAAAGACTGACATTCAAGAAGAAAGCACATTTTCAAATAATCTACAAAATAATATGGTAGTACTGTAAAAAATTTTCAGCCACATTCCCCTGTCTGCTCCTCACGTGGGACTTTTCCAGGAGAACACTTCCCAATGGACAAAAGCCTTGCAAATACAGATAATAAGTATTGCCTTGAGTTAAATGAGTGATCCACTTAATACAGTATCATCTTTATGACAGAGGCCAACTCCAAAAACTTCTAAAGAAGGAGCAAGAAAACCTCATATTGAGCAATTATAGAATAGGCTGCCTAGAGATAAAATTTCTTCCTGATTCCCATCAGTTAGTGACTGGCTTATGTGCTTGGGAATAAAAGTACCCACCGATTAAACCCTACTACACACTCTGTATTTTGTATAAAATACTCCATGAGACATACCACTTGAAAAGTAATTACTCACTGATCAATAGTATCATGGTGAAATGTATGTAACAACATTGTATTCAGTTATTAAATCCCCACATGTTCAAAGCCACACAGTGAAAAAGCAGTGAAAACAAATGCATCCTAAACACTGGAATGTGCCGTTACCTCATAAGAACACAAGAACATTAGAATGGCCATACTGGGTCAGGCCAAAGGTCCTTCTAGCCCAGTATCCTGTCTGCTGACAGTGACCAATTAATATATGTATAATACATGAATACCTCATTACATATAAGGAGCAAACGGGGTCCTCAAGTCAACAGAGGTACAGGGAAAATGGCAGGAGACAGGACAAATCTGCATTTAAGCAAACCTAGATGAGAAGGAAGGCTACCGAGCCTCCTAACTTAACAATCATTTGTACTTGCTTCACATATTTTTATGTCCTGATTTGCATATGTCTTGATTTGCAAATCAGCTCAATCATGAAAACAAGGAAGGTGCACTAATTTCCCTAAGCCACCTCAACAATTTCAATCAATTTTGTGAATCAGATTTTGCAAAAGTAAAACATATTTTCCAGCTCAAGCTATATTTACATTACAAGTGTTGGAATGGCACAGCTGTATCACTGTACAGTAATGAAGACTCTTGCACAGCAACAGAAATTGTTTTGCCCTTGCGATAGTTAAATCCACTCCTTCAAAAGGCAGTAGTTAGGTCAAGAGAAGAATTTTTTATTCTTTAACTGGCGCAACCATAAAAAGTGCAAGAACAGAAGTAAGGTCAAAAAGATGCCAGAGGGAAACACTGAGCAGGCTGTGAGAACTGTTAATCTAGTTCCTCTCTCTGAAACGAATAAAATTCCTGAAGAACTACCCTCAGAAAACAGCAAAGGTCTCGCTTCAACAATTGGGAGGGGCCTTGGGAACATGCATGTCAACTACATGGCATAGGACAATTATAAAAGACTGATAACGTGAGTAAGGTTAACGGTTCAGGAAAAGGATGCCAGCAAGAAACAATAAGCAGAAGATATACAAAGTAATGCATTACATGCCCCAGGCACAGCACTGGGGACAATTCCTTCGTGCCATCTCCTTGCTGCTGGGAAGAATAGGAGAAACAGAAGCCATGCAGCATGTGTCTATTCCTCTGAGCCTGAACACTTTGTGGGAGTCGGAGTGTTGTAATGGGTAGGCCAAACATCTGTCTAGTCCAAACTCCTTTTTTTCCTCAGAAGGTTCTGTTTTGATCTCAGAGAGCTCTGATCCAGCTCACAGACGTCCAACAACAGGCTTCCAACAACTTCACCAGCATTAACCCTTCAGCTATATCTACACAGAAGTATTATTTCAGAATAACTGACGTTATTCCAAAATAACATAGTCCATGTCTACACTACAAGCAGTTACTGCGACATAATGTAAAACTAATGTCGATCTGGAGGACTTCTTACTCTGACTCCTGTAATCCTCTGTCATAATCAGGAGTGCTGACCAGCACCTGGTGACTAAGGGGTTAACTCAGGTGCCTAGCAAAGGTGTTGGGTGGTCAGTCAATAACAATCCCGGTAGGAAATTCAAACAGGAAAAGAGGGGGTTTTCTCTTTCTCTCTTCTTTGTTTGAGATTCAGAGCAGTTTCTCCCAGCTATTGAGGGAGATAGGAAACTAGGAAACGTGTCTCTCTCCAAGAACAGACTTCTTAAAAGGTGTAAGTAGGGCAAAGTTTAGATAGCCCATCAGGGTTTATTGTTTTCCTTGTTTGGGGATTTGGAAATAATGTCTGAGCTTGCTAATTGTTTTTTTCTCTTTTGTAACTAAGTCTTCTTTTCCTGAGTATCTATATCAATGGTGGCCCTTTCCATCTAGACAATTTACAATGCTTGCAACTGTAGTTTTGTTTTCATAATAAAAGATTGTTTCTTTTTTCTACTTAACCAGTATTGGTTGATTCTTGTGTCCTGGAAGGTCTGTCTCTGTGCGTCTGCTAGCTTCTGACCGAGGGGTCAGCTAGCAGAGACTGCAGCTTGTTTTTTTCTCTCTTCTTTTTCAAGCTCTTTTGGGAAAAAAGAGCTTGGAGTACCCCTGGGGTTGGTTTCAAGTGTCCATCCCTGTTTGTTTGTTTTATTTTGGGGTTCAAAGCACTTGATAGTGGCAGCGGTCCCCCCCCAAAATCTCGGTATTAGGATTTTGTGGGGGGAATTTTTTGTACCAGAGTAAGGTTTTGGAGGCTCTTGCGGGCCCCCAACTTCTGCATTTGTCATGCCAGAGTGGGGAACAGCCTTGACACCCTCATTGTACGAGGAGTAAGGGAAGTTGGAGGAAGAGTACTCTAACTCGGACTTCCTGCTGTGTAGACATCACCAAAAGCCGAAATAGGCTGTTTCAACGAAAGCTACGCAACTGATATTGCTCAAGTTGCTCAGCTTATTTCGGCTTTAACCCTGCTGTGTAGATGTTCCCTTGGTGACCTCCTGAAATCCTGAATCATGGAAGACTGGCTGACAATGTCACTCACTACTGCTAGTACTCACTACTCCAACAGAGACAGGCTCAGCATGATCTTTCTTCAGGTGTCCTTGTCCCCACCAACACCTGCCGATGGGGGGCAGGGAGGAGACAAAGTGTGCAATCGCCCCAGGGCTTGGCAATTCAGGAGGCCCAGAGCCCCGTGCCCCTTTGAATTGTCACTGGAGCTTCACAGTGCTGCGCTGGGCACTCCGGGTGGCTTTGAGGGATGTGGGGAGGGGCACTGTGGTTTGCCCGGTGCAAATGGCTGACTGCCCTCAGCTTTGTCCCTTCTGCCCGAAGCCCCGCCCCTTCTGGGGACAGTGAGCCAGCTCCCTCCCACACTTTGCCCCAGGGCCTGTGGTGGCTGTTGGCTATGCTGTCCCTACTATCCTGGCATGGCAATCCCGCAAACTATCAATCAAATCCCAAGTCTCTTGCTTATCAGTGTGGAAAATGACTATCAAACTATTGGGCAGGAAGTGTAAAACAGCTTAATACCAAGAGACAGTGTCCAAGCTCCCAAAAATGTATGTGAAAGCACACATGCACATTCCTGCAACAGCTGTGCTATTCAGCAAGAGTGAGGTTTCTTTCTTGACACCAAGAACCAATAATTTTAGACTCTGTTTAAATCACAGGTATTTCCTCAGAGCTATCCCATGTGTTTCATTGCAAACTAGTCTCAGTTTCATTGCTTTTTAATTAATTGTACACACGAGAACTAAATTCTGCACAAATCTAGCTAACAGCTTTCAGTGTCTCATGGTCAGGAACAGTCTCAGTTATACTCCCAAATTAAGGAAGTATAGCTTTCTTCTCTTATAAACAGAGGTCGTCACAAATTGCAGAGAACATAAATATGTTATTATTTTCTTTATGGAATAATAAAGAACTCAGCATTTTACTAAGACAAATATAGCTGGAAAAAGTTTAACAAAGATGCTAACTACCTTACCCATTACAAAGATAGCTTCCCCAATTATCACCCCTAATATCATTATCTCATAGACACTAAACTCCCCCTCTCATCCCCCTCTGTTCTAAAATCTGATTTGTCAATTTTATGTGTGTTCACTTTTTTTGATTGTATCCCTTTGGTATATATGGTCATGCCAATTTTCTTCCACAATTTGATCTGAGGAAGTGGGTCTGGCCCACGAAAGCTCATCACCTAATAAACCATCTTGTTAGTCTTTAAAGTGCTGCATAGTCCTGTCTTTTGTTTCAGCAAGACCAGATTAACATGGCCGCATCTCTATTACTATAAAATTCTTTGTATTTCATGTTCAAATTATTAAGGAGCTTTTAAAAACATCTAAATCCATTATGCGATTAGTAGTAGTAAGATTTATAGGATGGGAGGTCTGTTAAAGTTGGGAGGCATCAATATTCCTATGTTTTAAAAAATTAACTATGTCCGATGATGGTCCCCAGCATTGAGGACAATCAGTTCATTAAACTATGAATTTAGTGCTGAGGAATGGGAAGGCTGAGAAGATTGGAAAATGAAGCCATTGTATATTCACAGAACACATGTAGCAGAGACATCACCAATGTGATTCACTTTTCTATAGCATCCAAAGTATCCCAGCGCTTTCCAAAACACATAGCAAGGCAAGTCCCTGTCCCACAGAGTTCACATGATAAAGATAACAGGCACCCATGGGAAATGTGAGAGTCAGAGGAGATCAAATATACAACTAGACACTTTCTGTAACAGTATCAACAGGATGGCCCTCTTCAACTGGTGTGTGGCAGACAACAGGATCCAGAGGTAAGAAACCCCAGTGGTAGCCCATGTGTTTTCTGGGCACAGCAAGGAGGAGGGTGCCAGCTCCAGTGGGGCACAAATCCTTGACAGCAGTAGCAGAAGGAAAGGGAAGAACTGCTATGTGGAAACTAATGAGGTCCACCTGGGGGTTCCACATGAGGGCTGAATTATTCCCATGGCAGAGAAAGATGGATGGCTTACTGGTCAAAAACAGTGAGTAGTTCTGTTGCACCTTAGAGAATAACAAATATATATATATTCAGCTTCCTGAAGGGAGATTCCAAAGAGGATGGAGAAAGGCTGTTCTCAGTAGTGACGGATGGCAGAACAAGGAGCAATGGTCTCAAATTACCATGGGGAGGTCTAGGTTGGTTAATAGGAATGGGTTACCTAGGGAGGTGGTGGACTCTCCATCCCTAGAGGTTTTTAAGTCCCAGCTTGACAAAGCCCTGGCTGGGATGATTTAGTTGGGATTGGTCTTGCTTTGGGGAGGGGGTTGGACACGATGACCTCCTGAGGTCTCTTTCAGCCCTAGGATTCTATGATTCTATATATACAGAATCATGAGCTATCGTGGGCAAAACCTACTTCTTCAGATGAGATGAGCTTGAAACTATCTTATCTGAGGAAGTGGGTTTTGCCCATGAAAGCTCATGATACTATATATATTTGTGTTAGTCCCCAAGGTGCCACAGGACTACTCGTTTTTAAAATTACAGACTAACACAGCTACTCCTCTGAAACATTATAATAGTAATAAATATTACTGGTCAAAAGACAGGGCTAGAAGCAGTGGGGAAACAAGAGCAGTCTCATTATGGGTATGTCTAGATTACATGCCTCTGCCAACAGAGGCATGTAAAATAGGCTACCCGACATAGTCAATGAAGTCGGGATTTAAATATCCCCGGCTTAATTAAAATTAAAATGGCCACCGCACTGTGCCGGCTCAGCTGATCGTCGGCACAGCGTGGCAGTCAAGACACGGATCGGTCAACAAGGGAAGCCTTTGTTGACCGCTCCTGTAAACCACAAGTCGCCCTACCTGTGCAGAGCAGGAATAGATACTTAAGGAAGAAGGAGAATCGCTTAGTTGGGAGGTGTGGAAAGATAGACACTGGGAAAGGTGTTTTGCCTGCAAAGGCCTAAGGAAGACATTTCAACAGCTCAGTAAATGGTAATTCAGCCAGTTCCAATTTTTCAGAAACAAAACTCAATATAAGATGCATTCTAACAAGACAATCTATAGAAATCCTTTCACTGAGGATTGGTGTGAATTAAATCATTGATTAAAAGTCAACACACATGCGCAGACACACATTTCCTAGTCTCTTCTGTTTTAATATTAAAGGCTGTAAACGAAAATACAGTATCAATCATCATGGCCCTATCACTATGATTACAGAGCCAGTTACAGCGAGAAAGACCCAAAAGATCAATACAACTGTGTTTTTTTCTTAAAAATAAAATCTCTCCTTTGGACATTGAAGGAGTTATAGTAGAATACTTAGAACTTAACTCTCTTAAGGTGTGCTTACACTGCATCACTAGCTCGAAATAAACTACATAATTTGAGCTACGCAAATTGTGTAGTTTATTTCAAGCTCATTTCAAGATAGTCTATTTCAAAATTAAAATAGACCGCTATTCCAACAAATCCCTTAATCCTTGTAGAACAGCACACCCGTTATATCGACTGTATTTAGAAATAACTGGCGTGCTGTAAAGACGCAGAAAACGCATATCCCGAAATAGTACCACAGTCTAGATGTACTCCTAATCTCTCCAATCTTCTGATTAAATGCTGTTCTCACAGGTTATTTAATTTCCTTTTCTGCTTCTCAGAAGAAGCAAAATGTGTTCAACTGCAAGGAGTATGTAGAAGAACTGTACAAAGCTCAAGTTCAGGCAGCTGGAAACTAAAACAGGGAACTAAAAGCTTTATTAATTGAGGCAACTGAATAGAGACACAGACAAAACTACCAAGACAGGAGATAAAGCAGACAAACCATTATCAATAACGGAAAAACAGCAATGAACAGAACAGATATGATAAAACATCCACAGTATCATATATACAATTACCACAGATACCACTTTTGAATTTGATTCATTTTATCATAAGTTACAGTATATTTCACAGAAGTATTTATAAACAAAATAGACCCTTATGGATATCCTGCTTAATAACCTCTCAATGAGAACAGAATTGGATGCCTAGACATCACTAACTAAAACACAAATGAAAAGATGGCCAAAATCCAATTAACCAGAAGGAGGGGTATCTGATGTTGGTAATAGCTTAAACTTTTGAACTTTTAGTATTAATATAACCTGATACAATGGAGATGGTTATTCTCTTCACTATCCATATGCAAACTAACTGGTACAGAACAGTCCTAAAGGTCGATCTTCCTTTTTTATTGTGATGTAAATTCTATATCTGTTATAAGAATTATTATTAAACTATTTCCTTGTCCTTCTTGTTCTCTCCCCAGGCAAAACAACCAGATTTTTGCAATTCTATCAGCAGCCTTGGGGAAAATGTTCTGGAAGAGGCCTGGTCCTTAATCTTCAATGGGTTTTTAAGGAAACCCCAAGAGGCAACAAAATAACCCTCCCTGTCAAAGGCTGGAAAATGGACTTTGTTATCACTATTCAGATAAGTACTAGGAGACAGAAGGCATGACCAACATTAAGGTTTCTGTGTATATAGCTCATCTTGATACACAATGTAGAAAACAGTGAACATTCCCACTACATTCCTTTGCAACTTTCAAGATGTGCTGTGCTTACCCATGGTTACATTGAACAAGTCATGAGACAGCAAGCCACTTTAAGCCTACATGTTAGAAGATTGAGCTTGACTACAAGTTCTCAGAGCTTGCAGCTATGTGCTGAAATCCTTCAGATCTGACTTGATCAGAACTGTCAGGCTGAGTTCTTTGATAGGAGACTTCTATGAAAATTCCAACTGCTGGAGGACGCAGTGTCAATTATTCAAATAGATAGCATTCTTCACTCTGAATAAATATTGATCTAATGTCCCAGTAGGGCATTTCCAGGACACGTTGGTGCCAAAGGTGCCATCTTTCAGATGATATGTAAAACTGAGATCCTGGTTGTGTTTTTCATTATTCTACTGTATTTTATTTGGTTATGGGAATTAGCCCTAGCACTCTGGTCAAATTTCTACTGTCACTTACATTCTGCCTGCCTAAATTCTCCCTGCAGTTTCATTTCTGTGTAGTAATATCCCTCATTTCTTGTCTGAATCTGTTGTATAGTGATGCTATGTGCTCTTAAATAGCCACTGTGTTCTAACCTATGTGCATTATGGGTGAAGAAATCCCAATCTATCTCAAATGATTGTTGTAAATCTCAGTGAATTTAATATTTGTACAATGCTTTGAGATCATTAGATGATAGCTATTTTGAAATTGCCAGATATGGTTATTATTATAATAATTTGTATAAAACATGTGAGTAGATAATAAATTATGAACAAAACCATATATGGCAACTGCTGTATTGGACTTGAAAAGAGAAACACAAAAACGAGACTAATTAACTGATCTTCCTTTTAACTATAATCGCAACTGCAGTCAAACTGACTCAGCTTTTATATCCCATACCTACAGAAAAATAATTATTCAATAAAATCTGGGATATATTTCTCAAGAGAAAACCAATGCGAAATATATTCCCTCCTGATTTGTATCAGTTACTATATGTAATGTACCCAATGAGTAGGACTGTTTCCTATCCAAACTTCTCACACTATTAAATAGCATGACTGTTTTACTGAACTAGACTGAAAAGTCATTGTTATATGAGTATAGTGAGTTCAACGGGACACTACAAAAAAAGTTCAACCAGCTTCATCCCAATTGCTCTGTATGATCCAATATGTGTATCTCTTGGGAAATGTTTGGTGTTTACTGTAATGTAAATGCAATCATTTTACCTCGTCATTTCACTGATTAGGAGTTAAATCCCCAATAAAAACAAGTCAAAATGCCAAATAAAGTATCTTATAAACAAGACTGTATCAATGATCAGGCATTCATGTAGTTAATTATCCCAATTTCATTATACTCTTAACAATGTTTTCTTTGACATTCTAAAGAATAAACACTTCTACCACATCTGAATTAATTTGTGTAAACTATAATATCTAATATTTTGGCATGTATCAAACCATAGATTTGAAAATAATCTTTCACACACTGGTTTCTGACTTTGTGGCTTTTCCAAACCAAATAACAAAAACCTGTGTGGGAACTTGATAATTATATTGTGTTTCTTGTCATGCTGGGATTAGTAATAGCACTGTTATCAAATATTACTGTGCAATAAAATCTGTGGTTTGCATTTAGATTACATTTGATTTCTTCATGTGGAAAATACATGCTCTAATTTTCCTCTTACAGGAAGGGATTATAATACATAGATGACATCACAACCGATGACACTGACTACAAGTTAGGTATGACTTGTTTTATAGTGATAATACCTGTACTTCTGGAAGTGATTTTATGAGCCAGAAATTGAAAAAATGTAAACAAAATATTTATAAATAAAGAGGCACGACAGTAAATAAGAAAGGTGACCATGCTGGACAGAATAAATAGGATACAATCAGTACCAAGAAGCTTTCACAAGAACTGCAAACTTAGCACTTCTTGGATGGCATTACTTCCTTTGGTGAGGCATACCTCAGTCTCTTTTAACAAAAAAGAAAGCAATGCTATGAAGTCACACAGAACTCTCAGGATAGCCTTTTCGTCATGTAGAAATATTGCTTGAATGTCTCCTGTTTGAGTTTATACTTCTCTCCTGAAAATTTCCTCCCTCCATAAACTTCAAAAAGATCAGTTGCTATTTTTAGATCAGTTATGTTTTTTTTAAATCTACCAAATTACTCATTTTACAGATATCTTTCAACAATATGTGTCAAAGAAGCCTCAGTTCACATCTAGGATCTGATCAGCTGCAAAAAATGAGGCACACACAGCACACAATCTCCATGGGGACATTAGCAGAAACTGGGAACAGAGCAATTCTAACAAGAAGGGCAGAAAAGCAGAATTACACAATAGGAATATAGTGGAATACTCATTCTCATGTAAAAACCATACCCCTATACAGATTGTTATTTTTAGTATGCCCTTACATTAACAAATTGCTATTTATGAGGAAAGTGATGTATAATAAGTTTATAATATAGTCCTTAGTTGGAGGATGTATAATAAGTTTATAGTATAATTCTTAGTGAAAATTGGGAGTAATTTTTAAGTGTTCATACATCAGTTTGTCCAGAGTGTATAGTTTGATCAACTGACCACCAGATGAACTTATTACATATCACAACAAAAATTCTGCCATGTATTGCCTGGCAGTAATTCCCGAATAAATATAAAATAATGTCACTATGGACAAACATATTGAGAGGAAAATGACTCCTAATCTTCATTAAGGACTATGCTATAATGTTGCAAGAAATAATTATATTGCAGCATGATACTATTCTTACATGTAAAGCAACCAGTGGAAGATTCCAAAAATTTTTTCATTGCTTTCAACATTTGTTTTCATTTGCTAAGAAAAGCACATGAACCAAGTCACCAACACATCCTTTTTACACTCACCTTATCATGCTACCCTTCTGTGCCTTCCCTCTCCCTTTTTGGTTTGACCTTATCCTGACTTTATGTCATGTTAAAATCAAAAGGGCGAAATCCTGACCCAACAGACGTCAATGACAAAACTTCCTATGACTTCAGTGGGTCCAGTATCTCAACATGCTGTAACTCTGAGTCCTCAGAGGTAGCATGAATCTAACTATCTATTTTTTAAAGTGTCTAACGTTAGGCACAGTAAAACTAATTAATACTATTAATAACCATGTTTAAAAACAAAGGCTATTATAGTTTAGGACAAACCCTACCACAAAAACCTTCTGTTCTATTCATTAGCTTCAATGGGCTTCACATTTGGTAAAAACTAGGTCCCATGTTACAACTATTAATACTTGAAGGAGAAACAATTCATCAGTATCTAAGAGTCACACACATGATCTTATTAAAGGCTAGTTAACTTTTTTTCCTTTTGACTTGAAAATTGTTTGATTCCCTGTTTCCTCTCCCCACCCTCCACCCCCGAAAAAACTGAAAAGGAAAAATACTTATATCTAGTCATTAAATATTTCATTAGCACTGCTTTTAATAACACTGAAGGTAAGTGCTCATGCCCTAAGATCTTGAGAAATCTGAGCTGCAGACTTCCCATTGCCTCTGTCTGGAAGCAACAAAGCAAATGATGACAATTTCTGTACACAGAGATTTGTGCAAATGTTTGCTTCAATTTTAGTTTATCTGGCCCTGAACCACTGATTTTGTTTTGAGTTTTAAGGTTTACACTAAGAACAACATTTAAGAAAATTCACTTTAAATCAGAGTTTTTCTTGGTTTCACATGGAATGCCTATGCAAAACTGAATTCCATATGGTATATATATAACACCATTCATCAGGACAGGTTTGTTCAAAAATGAGCCTAGATTCATTCAAACGTAGAGAGGTACCTGAAACTTGGGAGTTGGATCCAAATTATTTCCTAATTTGATGTGGTGAAAAAAATCAGATTTCATTCAGAAAAAGTGGTTTACTAACCACTGTTAGTATGCTGTTTTCTGAGATGTGTTTTTCATGACCACTTCATGCTAACTGTGTGGGCACCATGGGCATTGTTGCTGGAGATTTTTCATTTAGAGGTATCCATTGGGCTGACTCTAACATCCTCTGGGGCCACAGGAAAATGAACTGGTATAATAAGTGCCACCAGCTCTGCACCCTCTCATTTCCATCTTGCCTGGTAACACCAAAAGAAGCACAGGAGAGTGGGCATGGAATGGACATGAGCTACACATCTTGAAGAACCACAATTACGAAAGGTTAGTAACCATTTTTCTTTGATTGCTTGCTCATGTCTAATCCATGTTAGGTGACTGACAAGCAGTATCCCAGGAGGCAGCTCAGAGTTCATGAATATGCTGACAGCAACACCGCTCTCTCAAAACTGACATCACCTTGGGCCAGTAGGGCGATGGCGTAATGGGATGCGAAGGTATGAACCGATGACCAGGTTACAGCTCTGCAGATGTCCTGCGCAATGAACATTGCTGACAAAGCCTGGGCTCCAATGGAAAGAGCAGTCACAATGGCTGGAGGCCTGGAATCACTAATTTTTGATGTTTGCCTGCTCATAGCAAGCCTGAACAGAGGACAAGATTCTTTAAAGAGCTTAGTCCTCTCAATATGAAAGGCGAGGGCCCACCTATCATCCAGTTTATGAAGCCATTGCTCTCTCTACTCCAAGAAAAGAAAGGACCCTTTAAGTGGGAGGTTCTAGATCAGGGGTGGACAAAAGCCTCTCAGTGGGCTGGATCCAGTATGCCTAAGGCTTTAATCCGGCCCACGAGGCAGTTCCAGGCCCCGCCCCCATCACATTACTAGGGAACCCGAGACACATGAGCCCTTTCAACTGCTTCTATTTAAAGGGCTCGCAACTTCCCTGCACCTTGCCTAGCAGCCCCGGGGAAGGTGTGAGCCCTTTTAATAGAAGCAGTTGAAAGGGTTCACACAACTCTGGCTCCCTAGCAATGCACTAGTGGCTTTTAAATGCTTCTATTTAAAGGGCTTATGCCTTCCCCTCATCTGTCAGCCAGCGTATTGCCTGGCAGCTGTGGGGAACACAGGCCAAATGTCGGAAAAGCCTCTTCCAACAAAAGTATTGGAAAAAGCTAAGCAAAATGCGGAGCGCATTTTGCGTAGCTTTTTCTGACAAACAGATGTAGTCTAGCCGTACCTTTTATGTGACGTAAAAGTGACGAAGTGGGTTCCAGTCCATGATACCCAAATAAATGTGTGAGTCTTTCAGTTGTCACAGGACTCCTCATTGTATTTGCTGAAATAGACTAACACAGCTATCCATCTGAAATAAATACCTGGATTTGCAATGACTAAAAGAACATAGCGACTTGCTTTTCTGGTACAAAATTTGCAGATCTCTTGAGACATCTAGATGTATATGCAGTGCTGGGGAAGAATCAATGGTCTGTTCTGTACTAGCAAGTGCCTTCTCTAGGTACACTGCTTTTTGTGCTTCTTTCTTGGCTCTGGCAATGGAGAATGGTGTTGGGAAAAGTCCAGTGCTGGCGGTGGGGAGAACCATTTCACACAGATGACAAAGTACTCAGTGCCAAATTGGAGTAAGTTGGCTTTAAGACAGGGCTGAGGGCAGCTTCCAGGAGGACAGCCTTTAATCTGATGTCCCAGTCCCTTTTAGTGCAAGGTCTAAAATCCCAACAGTTGGGTCCTTTATGTGAGTTTCCCTCAAGCACTCTAAGCAGCTAGAATGGAGGTCACTCACAGGCATATAGGTTTGCCATGGCAGGCCTAAGGCTCGAAGCCTGGGGACCAGGGCAAAAAGTCCCTCAATGATAGGAACTAATACACTCATGATAAGTACTTCCACTATTTGCAAAAACTACATACACTGGACTATTAACACTACGAATGAAGAAAGTTTGAAACCACTAAGAAGCCTTACCAGAACAAGAAAGGGTCATTCTAGTGACTGTCATCAGGTGGTAAGAAGAAACTGAGAGGGTGCAGGGCTAGCTTCAGAGGGCACTGGAACTGGCCCAACAGATACCACAATGGGTAAAATCTCTGAGGGTGTGTCTAGACTACAGGGTTTTTTCAAAAAAAACTTCACCTGCATCTAGACTGCTGCTGCGTTCTTTCGAAAGTAAATCAAAACGCAGCAGTTTTTTCAACCACAGAAAACCTTGTTTTACGAGGAATAACGCTTTTTTTCAAAAGTGCTCTTTCGAAAAAAGGCGCTATGTAATGCAAACTGTGTTTTTTCAAAAGAGAGCATCCAGACTGCCTGGGCGCTCTCTTTCGAAAAAGCAGCTAGCTTTTTCGAAAGTACTGGTTGTAGTCTAGACACTCTTTTTCAAAAGAGGCTTGCAGTCTAGATGTAACCTGACAAAACTGCATGTGGCACATGCACACCTAGCATGGAATGGACATGAGCAAGTACTCAAAGATGAATATTTGTGAGGGGCTTTATGAACAAAGAAAGAAAAACATTTCCTCATTACAATCCCTTTTTAAAAAATGGGGACTTTTCATATAAGCCTTACAAACTATTCTGTTATAAAGAGCTAGCATCTGACAGTGGGTTATCTGGTAATGTGTAGAAAAGTTCTCCTGATGCAAACTATTTGCTAATTTTCTTGATGCTGTAACTTTTCACATCTGAAAAGGTGCTCCCTCTGAACTCTATTGTGCAAGCACATATTCATGGGAGATGGCACAAGGGAAAAAGAAATACACAAAATGGGTATAACCACTCTCTCAAGGATTGTTTCTGCTTTCACTTCCACCAATATAAATAAGGAGGGGAAAATCTACTAAAATCAATGAATTACGCTGAAGTAAAACCAGTATAACTCCATTAAAATTGGGCCACCATTCTCTTTACAAGTTACAAGTACAGATTGAAAAGAATAAGCAACACAATAAGATTTCCATAGCATTGGAGTCTTCAAAATAACTTCATACAGACAAATGTGAATCAAGAACCCATAGTCCATCATTTTTCTGAGATCTTATAAGAGGGTCACAGGGAAAATCTTAACATTACCAGAGATTGGTAATCCTTCAATGGTCATAATAAAAATGTTTGTTAAAAAAATAGATGGAAACAAAAAGCATGATTCTACTAATTCTTCTAGGAGCAGTGAGAACTGTGGAAATCTACATAATAGGCAATGACTGATCAAGCTAAAGCTATATGTTGAGATCTCTCTACTCATTCATCCATCCATATATGTAGTGGTGTTACCCATGTAATAAATTATCTTTATTACACACTTGCAGTCTGCCTACTAATCTCTTTTAGCCTTCTGACATTACTTCTAACATTGGCTATTTCTAACATTACAAATCTCTGAGCAGCTTCAATTCTCTACCTTCTGTTTAAATAACCACTGAAATTTTTCCTTCTTTCCCTATGAAAGAAAATTTGCCTCTCAAAAAAACATACTAAGAAAGAAGCCAGGAGAGACTTAAGGTCTGATATTCATCAAAATTAAAGGTGGAAGCCTTACTATTAATTTCCCAGATGCTGCCTAACTCCTAGATCCACGTAAGTGTGGAGAACTGTTCAGTGCAGAAGATGACTGGGGACATGGGATAAGTAGCACAGCCTTTAGCTTCAATAGAGAAGTCCCCCTCACACTGACCATGTGAAACTGTGCCATACTCATCTCTGTCCAGCCCACCCGTTTTTCCAGCTAATGTCCTTCCCACCCTTAACAGAGTCCATGAAAGGAAAAGGACAACAAAAAGGAACCTTATCTCTATCCTACTGCATGTGGGAAGGAATAGGGGAACCACACGTAAATACAGCCAGGCTCTTTATTCGGTTGAATCAGGGATACCTCATAATAGTGTCAATAGTTGTGCCCAAACTGCAAAACAGCGCAGAGAAGCCTGTCATGTTGGTTTTTAGTTACCCTACCTTTTCTGCCCGTCCCCCATTTTCTCTGTCCTTTTGGGGATGTGTATACACTGTACACCTATCCCTCAAACACACTTAGCAAGTCTCTTGGAATAAATAAGCTACATACTATTAAGAAAACAAGGTGGCTGTGGCTCCATGGGATGAGCAGAGAGTAGAGAGACCACACAGAGCACTCCACAGAGCATGATTTCATAACTGCCCAATCTTTGGCAGCATGGAGTAGTGGTTGAGACGTAATCAGTGGGTTCATAATTCCATAGATCTGATATCCAAAATATTCATGGAGGTGGGTGCCATTCAATGTACAGGAAAATTCCCTGCCAACAGGCCAGAAAGAGGATTCTTTCTCCCCAGCAACCAGATAGATCCTTTGTGGAAGACCCAATATGAGCTTCTGGCAGGGGGCCAGGACAAGTGTCTGAGTAAATACTGTCAGAATACAGCTTGACAGATGGATTCTATAGTCACTTCATACACATATTCCCCTGCGATCAGCAGGGCTCTGGCATGGAAAGGACTATGGTAGTAAGTACAGACAACTTTCACAGATTACGTATGAGCATAATTTAGTAATTCTAAATTTAAATTAAATCAGCAAGCCCTGACTGCTCTGCATCATAACCTTGATTTATTTCTTGTAGGACTTACCATTATATATTATTTGCATTATGGAAGCACCTAAGAGTCCCAGTCATAGACCAGGACGCCACTATGCCAGGTGCATACAAACACATGACAAAAAAATGATGGCCATATGGTGCAAAGATTTTGAGCAGTGATTTCAAGGACGGGGTAGTGGAACTCAAAGGTACTCTGAGGGTACGTCTACACTGCACACTTATTTCGAAATAAGCTATTCTGGAATAGTTATTCTGAAACAGCTTATTCTGAAATTGCACATCTACACTGCAGGGAAGCCTCAAAATTAGTCTGAGGCAGGCTTCCCTAATGTAGACATTCTATCTTGATTTTGAGCCCCAGGAGGCACTGGGGAGAAATAACTTAGAATGGCCCAGTTGAGAGGCTACTTCAAAATAGCAGCAGCCTTATTTTGAAATAGCTACACACACCTTATTTTGAAATAGCTATTTTCGAATAGGTGTTATTCCTTGTAGAATGGGGTTTACAGATTTCAGAATAAACCATCTGTTATTTCGAAATTATTTTTAAATAACGGAATGACTGTGTAGACGTTCGCGTTTTTATTTTGAAATAATGCTAGTTATCTCAAAATAACGGTGCAGTGCAGATGCACCCTGAGAGGCCATCTGTAAAGGGCAACATGGAAGAAAGCACAGAATCATTTGTGAGAAAAATGGCCGCATAGTGACATCAGACTTGAATACCTATCAGAGTGGCGAGAGTGTGATTTAGAATTCAGTTGTTTACTCATAAGTTCCCTCTTTAATTTAAATACATTCCTTCGTCTTCAGCAGCCACATATCTCCACCATGACTAATGTGCAACTTTAAAACCACAAATATAAATATAGTACTCCAATGCGTATGCAGAGTCCAATTCCATAAACTCAACAAAAATAAAAACACATTTAAAACAACAACAAAGATCCTGGCTCACCTATTTGCAGAATTTTACCTAAATATTACAGTAAAACCTGTGTTATCCAGCATGCTCAGGGATTAGGATGTTCTCATTATATAAAAATTCTGGTTATCTGAGGGTCCCATCAACCTAGGAAAAACCAATGGACAATAATAGTAAAACTCAAGTTTTTAATATTGGTAGTTTTGTAGTGTGAGGCAGTTGGTCTCACATTTCTATTTTGAGTTAAAGATGATTAGTACTTCTTAAATAAAAAATTGTTAAGCCAATCGTGGTAAACCAAGCCAGGCCTATGCGCCTGAAGATGTGACAGTATTGTGTCTGGGGGCAATGCTGGTTAACAAAGTTTTCTGGTTAACAGAGTGCAGATAACAAAGTTTTCACTGTACAGAGAAACATCTGTACGAACTGGAACCAGAAAGCATAGCCAAACTAAAATCACATACAGAACAATGTAATATACAAAAGCCAGAGCATCTCTGTATCACACATTGTAAAACATACACATCTAACCAACAAATATGCTCTGAATTAAGGCTGCCTGTCAGTTGTTCAGGATGAGACTGATGATAACAGGGCTCAGAATGGAGAAAGGGAGACAAATGAAGTTGGAATAGGGAATTGCCGTGAGGAGCATAGATGGGGTGACTGAGCCCTGGTCTACACTAGGGATTTATTTCAAAATAACTCCTTTTATTTTGAAATAACAAGCAGAGTGTCCACACTATCAAGCCCATTATTTTGAAATAAAGACTCCTGCTTTCCACAAGGAATAACACTTATTTTGAAATAGTTATTTCGCAATAGCAGTAATGTAGACATTCCACTGCTGCTATTTCAAAATAACTACTCCACAGAGTCATTCAAAGTAATTACTCCCGCTAAGTAATTGGCTCTAAGTCAAGGAAGTTATTTCAAAATAATTTCCTAGTGTAGACATGCCCTCACTGAGTGACTTACCTGATTATTTCCTTCCTTTTTACTTTTTCTGTAGCTGGAATAGGCATGCTAGGAAATTCAGACCTGTTTTCATTCATACTGAGCTACATTTTTTCTGTGAGTGTGAAGAGCATCAAAATGGTGCAAATATAACTCACTCCCACCTGAAAGTGTCACCCCGCTGCCAGAATGGTATAAAGGGGCTTTAGGATTAATGAGACAGGTCCTTTAGATGAACACAGTTTTTTTGCATGGGAATTATCAAAAACCTAGGGAAAGGTTTATTAAAGTTAAGGGAGCACTCATGAAGAAAACTGAACATGCAACCTAAAAACGGCTTTTTTTTTTTGTTAAAGATCAAGAATCAAGGTGTGTCCATTGTCTGGTTTTTGCTCTCAGTTAAAACTACAGAACAAGCTGATTAAATAATGGCACCATTTAAACTTGGCTTTCATCCAAAACCAGTGAGTGAAAAGTTTGAACTGGTTCAAGTGAGCTCACAAGATTCTTGTTCATCAGTTTGAATCTGTTGCAAACAGCTCTATTCAGCTCAACCACAGAAGAAATGCTCTCATTTAGCCAATCTCAGAAAGCAATCTGCTAGCTAAGGAGGTAATGGCATATCATCAGATTACTGCCCAATCAAAAGTGGGCCAACAATATTGTATTTAATTCCAATGGAGATTTACTTTTGTGCTTATAAAGATCTGAAATTTAATCTGTGGAGGTAATTAATTTAGTCCACATTTAAGTATTTTTGTCTGTTTTTAAATAATTGAGGGAAAACAAAAGCCTGAAATTAAAGTCAACATCAGAAAAACTAGGCTAATTGTCAGTTTGCTGAAGATAAGAATAACAGCTTCAGTTTCAAATGAACACATAATCCCAAAATTAAAATGTTAAACTGCTTCTAAATTCAGCCAACGTGCTATAAAGTGGAAAATACATATACTAGATACAACAATTATAAAACATTGCAGCAAGAATTAAGTACATGCACTAATTTTTATGAGCACACAGGAATCAGAGATGGTGAAATTAAAGTAATGCAATGTTGAAAACGAGTGACATCACATTTTCTCTGTATGAGGAGAGGAGAGGAGACTGTATTTTGAAGGAGGCAGAAAAAACAAGGCACTACTGTTTCATTGCCAGTGCAGGATTTAAGTTATGATGCAGAATATTTACTGGGTAATAAAAACTATACAATTCCTGCAGCATCTGTTTTTATCAGAAACTCACCTATTTCCAGGCAGAGGATAGTGCCTTGTAATTCCAATTTGATCAAGAAATTATATAAAAAAAACCCCTGAACATGCAAAGCCCAGCATCAACACTTGCCACCAGTAGACACTGCTCTTAAACACAATGGGAAGCAGCTTTAGAAAGCATCCAGATAGCCCAGAAAATCTTAGTCTCCCTGTAAATCCAGCAAAAATACATCTCATTCACTTGTGTGGATCTCTTTATTGCACTTGACACGGGCTTGCCCAAGGGACTAACTTGTTGTTCCATAAAGATCCTTAAATAGGCACTACTGATGAAACATTTAATCCAAGCCCTGGTATCAAATGACTGCTATTGCCAGTGACAGTGACAGAAAAATCTATCTGCCAATTAAATAACTGCATACAGAACTATGACGGTCTATTATGCCTTTTAACATAGTTCAGCTGTTCTGGAATATATCTATCACACTTCACATTTTGCAAAAACAAAAAGCATTCCATATAATTTATATGGAACATGTTTTAAACATTTATTTTGAGTGCAATACACCTTTTCCACTTATGTTGTTATTAGTATTTATTTGGGCAGGGAATATATTTTGCACCCAAAATGTCATTTGTATTGTTCAAGCACATGGATTGCTTTTGACCTCCTTCTGTTGATAATAAACTGCTTATTTATATTTAGAACACATGGCTGCATTTTTTTAGTTATTGAAAAACATTTTTAATATATGTTATGTTTGGTTTAAATCTGAAGGACTGTACAAATACTATTAATTTTATGGAAACTAGGGAATACATTTTGATCCCATGAGTCCAATAAAACTCCAAATAAATGTGCTGTAATAAGGAAAAAACATACACATTTTAGTCGTATTAAGAAGAACACATATTTTTGAGCTTTATTTCATTTTTACTTCAATCAGGCCTAGAAACAAGAACACAGGAAAAGGGTCAACTGACAACAGCCTAATCTAGCAAAATGCCTAAACACATGTTTTAATTTAAGATCATGGTGCCTAAACCAGGAAAGAATATCCATAGTAAGGAAAACACTCATGCATTTGAAAAACTTGAAGCCAGTAGAATTTAAGCCCATGCTTAAAGTTAAGCATGGGTTTAAGTGCTTTGCTGGATTAGAGACGAAAAGTGTAACACATGTGAAAGACTACAGAGATTATAAATTACAGTGTACACACAACGAAAACAAATCTCTCTCTATACATAGTGAACAAGACAAATGAATACATGTTGCCATTACATGAGTATTTATTCTGTTTTTGGGGGGGGGGAGGGGAAGGGGCTGATCTGTAGAAGTATCAGAAATGTTACGTTTTTCTTTTTCTCTCCAATAGCTTTAAATGAGTTTCTAACATGCTAAAGTGTGAACTCATTTTTCTACTACTGTACCAATATTCATATTTTGTGTAATAAATCAGGCCAATGTTTTGGATTTTAGTTACTGTTTGCAGTGCTTCTGTTAAGATATTTTTGTGATAACACTCATCAGTAGAGCATGACTGAATCTGTACCCAGAACAAGCCAATTTGAAGGTATTGTTACCCAGACTAATAGATCTTGTTGTGGACCATATGAACTGTGACATTAATGTACCAGCTTCTGGGAATTCGGTTCTTCTTACTTCACAGAATTTCAAACACAGCATAGAATATGAAAAATGCTATTTCCATTTTGGATTTCAGTATCATTCATGAAACTAGGCACCAGTTCTAGTAGCCCCTTTAAAGTATATAAAATAGACTGAAATTATTACTAGCTATCTGTCCTGTTAGTGAGCTTCAGTTAAAGAGCTTTTGTGAAACAACACAATTCAAACAAATAGCTTAAATATGCTGCCGCATAAGAGGTTTATGAGAAAATAAACTGTTGCATTCTTATCTTTGTGTTGTATTCACCTTATACATTACAAGATGTTTAGTAAATAAAGTGAATGTTATGTGGTATTAAAATAGCTCACTTCCCATGCTGAGCAGGATATGGTACAGGATGTCAGTGCTTAAAAAACTGTGATTGCCTCTTGACTTCCTTTATTTCTTCCTACTGGACAGAAATTTCTAATCACAAAAATACCTCTTGTAAATCCATCTTAAATCCAGTTTATTTAGTTATACTCAAATTCTGACACAATCACTCTGTTTAAGAATATTTTCTTAAGAATAAACTGGGATCTCTTATAAAAGGTTTGCTTCTGACTAGCTAATTTTTATGGAGAATCCAAAAAGATAATTAGCCTGCAGAACCAGTTAGGCACCAGTTCAGCAAGCCTTTTGCATGTGCTTAACTAAGCATTTCAGTCCTTTCACTGACTTCTCACATGCTTTAAATTAAGCCCATGCTAAAATGCCTTGCTGGATCAGGGTCAGAGTGCTCACCACCATGGGCCTGTAGTGAAGAACTGAGCACCTTCTTAAAATTTGTAGAGGTTAACTTTTAGTTAATTTCAGAATCCGGTTGCCAATCTTTGTGACTTAGAATTTCTCTGTGAACTGAAAGGCTTTTTTTTTTTTTTTAAAGTTTTAAACCTAACATCTTTATCAGCAATCCCACCTGAGTCTGAGCAACTACACTTTTAATTTTAGAATAAAGCTTTACAAATGATTTGCTCCGGCAAACCTTTAACAAATGCACTCTTCATTTCTTCTTATCTCTTGCTTTAAAAGCTTCTTTGGTTTAAAGCAGTACTATCTCAAATATGTTTTCTACTATGATTCTAATCCCTGATTTCTGAAATTAGACCAGATACTGGGTTCAAATAACTTTAAAGTGCCAAATCTATTTGAATAAATATGCCTCAATGCAATTAGCAATGCATAAACTATTCTTTTCTGATCTATCACAATGAATACATTAGCTTTAACATCTATTCTCTTGATAAGTCATTTGGAGGTGGTCCACTTTTGTTTTCCTTACTTTCACAAACATGCTTGCAGCCAGTAAGAGACTCTTCAGTATGATTAATAGCCTCCCATTGGGTATACAGAAAATTTCCCAGCCTGGTTCCCTTGAGAATGCGCTACTACATGGATTTCTAGGCAAAGCTAGATTAAAAGAGGAGGAGCAATAGCTATAGTCCACCTACCCCACAGCCATCAATTATATATAGTTATAAATCAAAGTTTGAGCCAGAACAAAGACTAGTGTGGCGAACAAACAAGGGCGTTCACAGCAAATTGTTTTGAAGCAGAATAAAACTCTTGATAGAAACAATGGGGCTCGCAAAGCCACTGTCAATATCACTATAAAGTTCTGTTGATTTATTAAGAATTAGACATAGTGTATCCAATTACTGCTGAATTATTTTAAATGGAAAGCAGCAAGTGGAAAAACAGAAATATGCAGTGAGCTGGTTTTCCTTCCCTTTCTCTCTCTCTCCCTTTCATTTTTTTAAAGAAAAAAAATGAAGCAATTCCATACTGTAGCAAGGCTGAATATTGTAACATGAATTAAAAAAGTATCCATCTGTCTTCTATTTTATATATCTGATTCTTGGCTTTTGGGTTCTCTTTCATGAAACACAGGTATATGTATCTCATTCATATTTCATCTTCTTGACTGTCTGCTTTCCTTGCTATTTTTGCTTCGGTACTACCGATGATTTTGCTCTTGTTTCAGCTATATTTAAAATAACTTTCACACAAAATCCATTTTTATAAGAGTGACTGGAGAAAAGTCTCGGGATATGGGAAGAAAAGTAATGTCAGAGTCTTTCTTGATTTTCTTCCTTTTCAAGGCCTTGCTGCTTTACTAAATATTTGTGGGGGGGTTGATGGTCTGTTTAAAAATGTATGCATGAATTAGGTGCTCAAGAAACTAAGGGAATGGCAGCATTGGCTTGAGTCACACGTAAGTTAGATTTGTATCAATAAATGTGGGTAAATGTCAATTTGACCCTACTTACAAAGTGATAAAAAAAATTCCATCAATAATAACAGAAATTTACAGATAGACAAAGTAAGAAAAACACAGCTTGAGAATTTATTGAAGTTTGACCTAAGGATATTTACATTGTGTATTCTGACATATGAAATTGATAATTTGTGTTATAACAGTTACAGGCTTTAAATTTTTGAATCTCATCTGTTGCCATTAATTACTGATACTCCACCCAATAAGTTCCCACAGAAAAGATAGTATAAAATAAACACAATGTTATCTGTTGAAATGATAGTAAAAATCAAATTCTGCTATGCCTTCACATAGAGGACAAATCCTGCTTTCCCTGGGCATCAAAAACTCCAATGCACTTAGGCATATACAAAGAACACAGGATCAGTCCTGAGGTAGTGAACTGCTATCTACTCCATGGCTAGAGCCCTGCGCAGATACAGAGCTTTGTATCCACATCCATCTGTAACTGAAAAAATAAGCTGCAGATATCCACATCCAGAGACGTGGATGCCCACAGATAAAAAGAGGACATCCGTGGATTTGTAGGGTTCTACCCATGGAGCTCTACTGCTGAACCCAGTATTGACAGCAATAGACATTTAATTCAAGTCCTATCCTCCACTTGAGCAACAAGCATGAGCCAGTAATTGTTTGTGACATGAAAAATGCTCAGCAGTCTTCAACAAGAAATTAATTTTCTGTAGATATTTATTAAGCACAGACAACTTTTGAGGAACTCTGTACACCCACAGTCCAAGGAGCTTTAGACAGTATATTTGTCTATGGTTTAAATCCTGCTTGTCATTTGCACCTATCCTGTCTGGTGCTAAGAGCCTCTTTGCCTTGCAGCAGGAAAAGAAGCTACCAAGCACCCAAGAAAGAGCAAAAAGAAAGATCTAATTTCTGTGCCAGCCAGCACATCACCAACCCATTAAGCCTTCCTCTGCCCCCCCCCCCAAAATGTGGCTGACCAGTCCCTCCCACCCATTTAGATCACATATTGAAGTTTGCAGCATATGCCAAAAAGCTTCTTTTTAAAGGAGTAACAAAGCAACAGCTAAAGAGCTCATGTATCACGCATGTAAATGCACAGGGCCTTATTGTTCTCCTAAAGGCAATGTTTCAGAGGTAGCTGTGTTAGTCTGTTTCAGCAAAAATGACAAGGAGTTGGGTAGTACCTCAAAGGCTAACAATTTTATTCTGGCATAAGCTTTCCTGAGTTGCAACTCACTTCATCAGATGCATAAAGGGAAAGACAAAAAAAACCCAAACAGATGGTAGGGATACAGAGATGGGAGTATTATATCAGAACTAATTCAATCAGGGTGGATGTGGATAAGAAGGTGAGATTATCTAAAGGGGAACATTACATACTATAATTCCCATTCCCTATTCAGACCCATTCTGATGGTGTTAAGTTTGCATATGAATTCCAGCCCAGCAGTTTCATGTTGCAACCTGTTTTTGAAGGTTCTTTTTGTTTGTTTGTTTGTTTGAGAATGGCAATTTTAAAGTCTGAAATTGTGTGTGTCCAGGGAGGCAAAACTGTTCTCCCACTGTTTTTTGTATGTTACTACTCTTGATGTCTGATTTGTGCCCATTTATTCTCCTGTGTAGTGACAGTCTGGTTTGTCCAATGTACATGGCAGAGGGGCATTGCTGGCACATGATATCACATAAGTAGATGTGCAGGTGACTGAGCCCCCTAAAAGTGTGGCTTATGTAGGTATTCCTATGATGGTATCACTTGGGTAGATGTTAGCAAGAGGTTTATTGCAGGGATAGGATCCTGGGTTAGTGTTTCTGTTGAGGGGCATGTGGTTGGTGGTGAGTATGTGTTTGAGGTTGGGGGGGCCACTTATAGACAGGCTCCCCCAACTTGAAACACTTACTCCCCACCAAACACCCTGACTGAATTAGCTCTGATGTAACACTCCCATCTCTGTATGCCTACCATCTGTATCTTTTTCTTTCACTTCACGTATCTGATGAAGTGAGTTGTAACTCATGGAAGCTTATGCCATAATAAAAATTGTTAGTTTTTAAAGTGCCATGGGACTCCAAGTTGTTTTTGCTAACGGCAAGAGTGAGAAAAGGATCCTTATGTAGATCTACCCAGTGTTACATGAAGGCTATCTCTGCAGGTTCCTCAATGCATGGCCTATGTAGAAAGTCCATAGACAGAATGAGGATAGAAATATGCCTGAGGCTGAATTAACTTTTGTACCCTCTGTCCTCCACACTCTCTTTAAAAGCACTTCTGGAGAATTCGCTGTACCACGCCACCATTTGAATCATCTGTCAGGGATGCAGGCTCAAGAAACCCAGAGTCAGTACTGAGAAAAATGTTCTTTACTGCATGTCCCAAAGAATCTATTGCATTTTGCTGCCCTCTTCAAATGGGGAAGGAAAGCAAATATAATACACACACTCATGAGTGATTGCACAACACACACACACACACACACACACACTGCCATGTGCCTCTTCCAGTGTGTGATTGTACAAAGAATAATGATTCACTTCAAGGGAATTACTCTAAGCTTACAATGGTGTATCAAAACATAATCAAGCCCAGTCGCAATGAAATTCTGGTACTGTGCTAAGATTCAACAGCATGACTCACATGGTATTGCTGTTTGCGCTGCCAGTTGCATGAAATAACAAATATGCATGCACTCTACCCAAAGTAAAGCTACCACCAGTAATAAGTAAAAGCAGATTCAAACCTGTAGGGTGCTAGGCACCCTCATCTCCCACTGAATGCAACAAAACTTGAGTGTACCTTTCATTTGACCCATAAAATGAAACTGGGTTTACTGTTCCTGTTCCAGATCCAGGTGTTTCCATATGGGCCAATGAAAATGGTGGGACAGATAAGAAAGAAAAACAGGAAGTTAGAGCAGACAGAATAATGCAGGAGAGGAGAGGAAAGATCACATGCAAGCAAACAACCCCTCTTGCTGATTCCCCGCCTTTATCCTTCTCACAGGTTTCACATGGCGGCTTTCCTCCCCTGTACAACTCCCCTGACTCGATCTGCTCTTACTCTCTGGATCTTTGTCAGCAGGCCTCTTCCACTGCATCTCCCACTGCCTCTTCCACTGGATCTTTGTCAGCAGGCCTCTCAACCATGGGCCCAGAGCTCAAACTTCAGCTGAAGCCCAAACTTCTACACCACAATTGAAAAGCCGAAGCCTTGTGAGCCTGAGTCAGCTGGCACATACAGACCAACTGTGCATGTCTAATTACACAACAGACCCTTACAGCCCATAGGAGCTGCCTCACCCTCTTACTTAGCCCAAGTGGAAGCACCTGGATAGAAACCTGAGAGCTGATGGCAGTTCCATGAATGGTTATAGTGCCCCTCAACTTTCAGGGCTCAGGTCATGAGGTCAAACTGAATATCATATTTTTGTTTAAAATATTTTTCTACACAGAATACAGTTTTAAAAAACCCTGCAAAACACAAAGTGATTTACCAAAGGATTTACTTGCTATTTCTTGCCTTAAATATTCACCTCAACCATTCATTACCAGCCACCACAGTCTGTTCTTCTTGTGTCACCAAGGCATACACCAGTGTTGTACTCAACTCAGCAGCAGATTGCTTCCTGCCTGCCTAACTCCCCAAATATCAGTACAGTATGTCACAGACAACATAAGCTTGTCTCAGCCCTGAGATCCAAATTCTTTACATACTTTGGAGTTTCTCTCACAACCAGAACTGTGGAGGAAAAGATGAAATAAAACAATTAAGATGCACAATCAGATCAGGGTGGGTGGTTGAGGGGTTAAAATCTAAAACTGAAAAACAGGACCAGGAGCTCTCATCCTTTTCTAGTTTATTCAAAAACACATTGATATTATTACTAATATCGCAAATAAAAAAGCACTTGTAAAAATCCACAAATTCCACAAAAAACACACTTTTGTATTATCACAACCTCAGCCTCAATCATGGGAGATGCTGCCCTTCTATCTGTGTGACAAATTCTGTCTGTGGACAAACATAAATGGAATTCATTTAAGGGAATACGGCAGAGGGACTGAACTTGGCGGGCATATTTAACTTCCCAAATAACATGAAAATCACATTTTGTTTCTCTTTATGTTGAAACACCAATATGGGCACTATCTCTGATAGAACAATACTAGGTTCTAGGTCATTTGGGAGCAACCATGCGCCCCATGGGGTTCTACGTGTGACCCGAGAGACATTTTGTTTACTGTTGCCCCAGATTCTGCTGGTTTCTGTCCACGTAGGGCTCCGCCCCCCCCACTGGTATTATTAAAGTGACGTGGACTTAAATCAAGGGCACGTGAAGTGAGGTACCTGCTGATTGCACACAGCATTGACTGTGAAAGCCGTGTGCTCCCTCTGCATTCAATCAAAAGGCTGCTATTGCTAGTGTCCTGTGCAGATACAAAATTGTATCCACATCTGCAAAAATGATTCATGGCTATCCTCATCCATAAGGCTCTAGCTATGGTTCAGTTGGCACACCTCATAAATCTTTTTAAGTGTTTTAAGTTTTTCCTGTTACAGACTAACTCAGCTACCCCTCTGAAGCTTATAAATCTAGGTATGCATGCGCAATTAGCAAAACTATCCTATCTCAGGAGATCCTCATGGTTATGACAACCTTGCGACCCACTGAGATGAAGGAAGGCCACTCATGATGCATGCAGCCCGCTCTCTAGCCTAGGCTGATCATCACTATTCTAGGATATTTTAGTAGCTGCATACAATAGCTAAAATGGATATTAAAATGTAGGAACTTGGCATATGGATGTGGTAGGCTACACAAATCAGGAGGGTATAAAAAGATCCTCAAGAAGCCTGGCATGAAAGTGTCTAGTTTTTTATTTGTACAATATAAATATCCACCACAGTTCATTTCAGCTGCATGGAGCCTCTATGTTTGTGATCTTTGCCTAAAAGAATATTAAATCCCCATGTATCAGTCTTCTCTCTAGGGGCTTCTCCAGGGAATGTAAGAGTCTATTTGTTTTTCTATTGATCTTGTATCTAAATATTGTTTTCTCTCTCTTGGAAAAAGAGCTGCCGAAGAATCAGCAGTGTCACTGTAAAAATGTTTTTCTTAGGTGGATGAAGTGATGGTAGAGCATCACATCTGCTTTAATAAGCATACTTCCAAATAGGAATATTGGTCTAGCCATGCCTCAGGCCTCTGATCCATCTTTCATCCTTTTTACCAATTTCAGACTGACAGCTAAATTAGCTCATAGAAAAGGCTCCTGTAGGCAGTAACCAATAATCTGCCACTCAAGGTAGAGTTTTAACAGTGAGGGGCACAGGAGATGGAAAGCTGCATTTATGTCACCTGACAGGAGTAGAGTTGGGGAGCAGAGGAAAATATAGTGGTATGGAAATAGGAAAAACAGCAAAAAGAACACTACATGGGGAGGAGAAATATAATTGGGGTTTAATCATTTTATCAGATGGCTGGCACAAACTGAACTCTTTGAATGTGGAGAGTGAGGGTCTTGAGTTTCTATTTTTGCTGGCATGGCTACTGACTCTACATATATATCCTTGAAAACAGAGTAACTTTCTGTTCCTGCAATATTCATATTGGCAAACTATGCACTGAGATGTTTTCCTTTCTAAAGAGGGAAAATAGCGGGACCTGAAAGAGAATACATTATCAACAGCCTTTCAAATCTCAATACTCAATTTATTCCTGGGCAAAATAAAATCCTCAGCATGGGACTATTCATAATAGAGAGCCATGTAGCAGATGTACTGAATAATTTAAAAAATAATATAGATAGAGAAGGAATGATATATAGGCTGGTTCACATACAAAGCAGTTAGTATGGTATTTGCACAGCATCACTGGGATGGAGCAACTTGAGTTTGTAGAGCTGACAATTAATATGCAGTTCTCCACCAAAATAATTGTAGCAAGCACCTAAAATAAGTTGCTTTTAGAGCAGCTTTGAATACATCTGAACTTGCATTTTGTTTGCATGGTTATTTGGCATCAAGCTCTATACATGCGTAAGCTTGTGTTTTCAAATGGGAACTTCTACCGAGCACTAGACCTATTAGTGACTTTTTTCATATTGACAATTTTCTGTAACATTAATTATTACACTCTATCACATGAGCAATACTATTCACAATTTTGGTGCAAAATATTTCCTAGCACTGTATAATGCAACATTAGCAATTGTTCCTTTCTTTTATTGGTGCATGCCATAGTAGAATCCCTGGTGTAACTACTACACTACTAAAATCTCAACATGGAAATTTGTAAAATTACCAGCTATTAATCTGGATGGCAGAAAACATGTAGAGCCTGTCTACCCTGTGCTGATGAGATGGGTATTTTGCTGCTTGCTGCAGCTGTGTACCTGCCTTTGAAAAACATGTTTAAATTATACATGCAAAGTAATGCCTGGGGGTGCATTGCATTGCAAATGTAAAGAAAGGTTGATTTTCTTCAAAGGAGGTTGATAATAACCCACAAACAGCAGGTATTTTCTGCTACCAGCATGTAGTCAGCATGTCATGACTAGTACATCTTTAATCATAATAATGAGTTCTGTAGTAATCTTGATAAAATATGTTTTAACTGTCACTGCTTTCAACTGCCACTCTTACCCCCATGAGAATTAGATTATTTTGTATACTTTCCTAGCCTTACCGGAATACCTTTTGAAACATTTGTGTCACTAGCTGGTATACTAGTCTGTTAAGTATTTTTATTGTTCTTTAACGCGGTAAAGTCTTAAATATTCATTTAACAGCATCTGATGGTCACAAGGAACACAAGTGCTTTGATTGATTAGCCTTTGGTTATAAAGGAAGAAGTAAAAGCATGTTCCCTACTTGCCATTCCTTTTTCTGAGAAATGCCAACAGATATTTCCCTTATATATTGTTGCTCTTACTCTTTCTCACATTTCATTCATTTTCCATACCTCTTTTCTAACTCTTGTGATCTTGCCTGTGAACCTGGGCTGGATATTAGGCTCAGAAGTTGTCCCTTGATAAACACAAATTAATGCAATGAGGAGTAATGGTAGTTCGAATTAGGATCTTTAATTCGAACTACCTAGTCCGTGTAGCCGCGGGCACGGAGTTCGGACTAAGGGGGATTTAAAAATGGCGGCGCCCGGGAAGATGCAAATGAAGCCCGGGATATTTAAATCCTGGGCTTCATTTGCAACTCCGCTTGCCCTCATTACCCTACCTAGCTCGAACTAACGAGCTAGTGTAG
Organism: Pelochelys cantorii; assembly: GCA_032595735.1. Classification (NCBI taxonomy): domain Eukaryota; kingdom Metazoa; phylum Chordata; order Testudines; family Trionychidae; genus Pelochelys; species Pelochelys cantorii. Next base: position 190,762,684 of record CM064327.1, read on the forward strand.
CCGTACCCTTGGAGATAGGATGAGCGAACACTGAAACACCCTCTATAGGTGGGTGAAAGGCTGAGATTGCAGCTAAATGCACCTTTGGTGAGGCAACCGCCAAATTCTGGGAACATAAATAAAGAATGTAGTCCAGTATTTGCTGAATGGGTCTGTGCAAGGGGTCCGTGCCTTGTGACTGGCACCAGGCCTGGAAGCGATGCCATTTATAAAGGTAAGACATTTGGGTTGTTTGACGTCTGCTCTGTATCCATACGTCTCTCACCGCTTGGGAGCAAGCTAATTCCGACCCTTGGAGTCACTCAGGAACCACGCCGTGAGGTGAAGTTGGTTGATGCTTGGATGCAGGAGAGTGCTGTGTTGCTGCGAGAGCAAATTGCTCACGTGTGGAAGTCGTTTGGGTTGAGATAAGGACATCCGCATGATTTGTGGTAACCAGGTTTGACAGGGCCAAAACGGTGCTATCAGTATTGCCGTTGCGCCATCCGCCAGTATCTTCCCTATCACCCTCGGTATGAGGGGAAGTGGTGGGAAGGCATATAACAGGTGGTACGTTCTCCAATTAAGGAGAAAAGCATCCCCCTTTGAGTCGGTCCCTATTCCGGCTCTTGAACAGTAAAGGCGACACTACTTGTTGTGCCGAGTCGCAAAGAGATCTATGTCTGATTACCCCCAAAACTGAAAAACATCGCGGACTACATCGTCAAGCAGTTCCCATTCGTGTTGCAAATGGAAGGTTCTGCTCAGAGCATTTGCAATGGTATTGCTCTTGCTGGGGAGGTAAGCAGCTATGAGCATAATACCATGCCGAATCACCCAATTCCATAGGCGTATGGCCTCTGCACACAGGGATCTGGATCTGGCACCGCCCTGTCGATTTATGTAGTAGACTGTGCAAATATTGTCCATAAGGATCTGTACAGTGGTCCCTCACAAGTGATGGACAAACTGGCGGCATGCGTTGAAGACTGCCCGGAGCTCTAAAAAATTTATATGAAGTAGGGACTCGTGAGGTGACCACAAACCCTGGACTTGGTGATGGTGCATGTGTGCTCCCCAACCGATAAGGGATGCATCTGTGGTGATCTGGATGGATGGGGCCCGGACATGGAAGGGAACGCCCACTAGTGTGTTGTTCGAGTCGAGCCACCACGCGAGGGAATCACTCACCCGGTTGGGGATAGAGGTAAGTTTGCGGGTATCGTCAATGCCCAGTTTGTAGATTAGAAGGAGCCAGTGCTGAAGGCATCGCATGCGGAGCCGGGCGTGTAGAACGACGTAGGTTGCTGCTGCCATGTGACCTAGCAACTGGAGACACGTAAGTATAGAAACCGCGGGAGCGGTGAGCAGAATGTTTACTAGATCCTGAATAGTTTGAGATCTGTTGACCGGTAGGTAGGCAGTAGCGGTCATGGAGTCCAGTCTTGCTCCGATGAAATCAATGGACTGGGATGGAACCAGGGAGGACTTTGGTAGGTTGATGATGAGACCAAGGGCCTTGAACGTGTCCCTGGTAGTAGTTATCGCCTCCTGTGCCTCAGCTGCTGAGTGGGCTCTTATCAGGCAGTCGTCGAGGTACGGAAAAATCATGACCCCGGAACGTCTGAGATAGGCGGCTCTGACTGCCAGGGTCTTTGAAAATACCCTTGGGGCTGCTGAAAGCCTGAAGGGAAGCACAGTGTACTGATAGTGGTCGTTGCCGAGGGCAAATTGTAGAAATCTCCTGTGGGCTGGGTGAATGGAGACATGAAAATAGGCGTCCTGGAGATCAAGGGACGCGAACCAATCCCCTTCGCTCAGAGTTGGAATGATAGAGGCCAGAGTAACCATATTGAATTTTTGTTTTCTTAGATAACGGTTGAGCCCTCGAAGGTCGAGGATCAGTCTCCAGCCGCCAGACTTCTTCTGCGTGAGGAAGTATTGGGAATAGAAACCTTTGCCTCTGAATTGACGTGGGACAGTCTCCACCGCTCCGATGGTAAGTAGACACATGACCTCCTGTCACAACAGGAATTCGTGAGAGGGGTCCCTGAAAAGGGACGGGGAAGGGGGGTTGGAAGGGGGAAGGGTGGAAAAAGGAATAGAGAGACCAGATGTTATGATCTCTCTGACCCATCGATCTGTAGTGATGGCGAACCAACGACGACGGTAGGGTCTCAACCGGTGATGGAATAGTCCAGTTACTTGTGAGACAGCCTCTAAAAGGGGAATGGTGCGCAGCCCCTCGACGGGTGCGTCAAACCTGCTGCTGAGACTGCTGTTGGGTCTGTGTCTTGGTAGGCCGCTGGGGCCGTCGTTGCGGTCATTGCCTTTGCTTGTGTTGGTCATAAGGCCTGAATCACTGTGAGGTATAGGAGGGAGGCCTTTGTCTATTGTAGGGCCATGCTCTTCTGCGCCTGAAGGGCGGCGTATACATCCCGAGTGTTCTTAATGTGTTCGGGAGTCCTTACCGGAGTGGAAGACCTGGTCGGTGTTTTGAGCAAACAAAGAAGAGCGGTCAAAGGGAAGGTCCTGCACTTTGGGTTGTAAGTCCTTAGGCACAGAGACAAGGTGTAACCAAGAAGCGCGTTGCATTACGACCGATGTTGCCATCGTACGGGATGCTGAGTCAGCAATGTCTAGGGAAATCTGAAGTGCTGTACGCGCTGCCCTGTAGCTCTCTTGCACGACTGCTTTGAGTATCTCTTTTTTGGAATCTGGTAGGTGTTGCATTAATGGAACCAACTTGGCATAATTATCAAAGTCATAATTGGCGAGTTGGGCAGAGTAATTTGCCATTCAAAGGGTCGCTGTCACAGATGAATAAACCTTCCTACCGAACAAGTCGAGGTGTTTTGCGTCCTTCTTGGAAGGTGTGTTCTTCAATTGAGCCATCTTTGACTTCTGTTGAGCTGCGCTGACAACAATGGAATTTGGAGGAGAATGCATAAAAAGAAATTTGGCATTCTTAGCATCGACAAAATACTTTTTGTCAGCGCGCTTGTTTGTGGGTGGTACGGATGCTGGTGTTTGCCAGATGTCATTTGAAATCTCTAGAATCGCCTCGTCAAAGGGAAGAGCCAACTTTGACCTGCTGGAATGTTGGAGATTCCTTAAGAGGGCACGTTGTTTTTGAGGGGCTTCCGGGGCGCGCAAGTTCTGTGAGTGGGCAACTCTTTTAAGCAGTTCTTGAAATTGTTTGTAATCGTCTGTAGGTGAAGAATCATGATCAAAAACCGCATTGTCCGGTGATGAAGAGGAGAGGTCTGTCGGGGAACCGATGGGTTGCTGTTCCACAGTAGGGGAGTGAGCGTTACCACCATGATGAGAGGCTCGATCATCGCCTGTAGGCGTCGGAGGTGGTTGTGCCGGAGGGATGATGTCCTGAGTTGGCAGGTGAGGTGAGTGTGATTGACGGCGTCCTGGTGACAGAGGTGAGTGCCTAGTGGAAGAACACGGACGGTCATGGTAATGTGTGGGATCCGGCCGACGATGTTGGCCATGATGCGAATATCCCGGGGAGTAAGAGCTAGGGCTGCCGTGCACATAGTAACGCAGTCGGGAAGGTGATAATGGGGATCATGACCATATCGAGTATCGCGAGGGAGACCTGGAATAATAATGACGATGGTAACGTGGAGATGTGAGTGATCATCTCAGAGATCTCCAATACCGTGGCGAAGGCGAGCGTTGATAGTAATCTCGTCGGTCGTGATGAGGTGTCGGTGAAGGTTAGGGTGAAAAGAAGGCCCTATCAGGGCTGGGGGAAGGTGAGCGCACTTGGCACATTTTCTTCTGGGCTTTTGTAGGCACCCCAGTAGCAGGAGGGGGGGCCGCGGGAACTGGGCTACACGGCACCGAGATGATGGAGGCGGAGTTGGATGGTGATCCAGGCGCGGAGGACAATGATAGTGGTGCCATGCCCTATGCTGAAGGACTAGATGGTTGAGCCTCAGATGCCAACTGAATGGCTGGTATCGGATGCAATGTCGGTGCCAGTTGTCTGTGATGTATCTGCCTCAGTGCCGATTCTGCTCGCGCATGTCGGGGCACCGGTTCACGGGATGTTGCACGCGCCTGTGGTGACCCCGGCACGGGATCAGCTCTCGGCACTGTCTTGGCTCTCAGTGCCGGCTTGGGTCTTGGTGCCAGTTCAGCTCCTGGTGCCAGGTCAGGTCTTGGCGCCAGCTCATGCCTCGGCGCCGGGTGGGGTCTCGGCGCTGGCTCGTGTGTTGGTGCCAGCTCGACTCTCGGCACCGACTCACGCTGCAGCACAGGCTTGGAAGTAGCCACAACTCGCCGGGCGTGGCGCTCTATGACAGCCCTCGGTGCCAGCTCGGATGGTGCCGATTGTGGCTCCGGTGCCGTCCACGCACTTGGTGCTGTTGCCGCCGGTGCGGACTCAGAGCCCGGTGCCATGCGAGGTGGCGGTGGCATTATTGAGGAGAGCACAGGGCTAGGCACCGACGTGCTTTGGCCCTTAGGTGATTTCTCGTGGCCATGCTTAGGTGGGAGTGCTGAAGATCTCGGTGCGTCCCCTGCACTTACACTCCTAGATGGAGCGGAGCTTCTCCCTTCGTGGGGCTTACGGGATGCTGGGGCCTCTGAACGCTCATCTGCAGACGAAGGCTGAAGCGCCTTATTGAAGAGGAGCATCTTCAGGAGCATTTCTCTGTCTCGCCTGGTCCTGGCGGTCAATTCTGAGCAATGGCCTCACTTTTGCGGGATATACCCCTCTCCCAAACAGCATATGCATCGGGAATGCCCATCGGAGGCCGGCATCGCGTGCCACACAAGGCACATTTTTTGAACCCTGCGGGAAGGACTATGCTAGTATGAGTCCTTCAGAGAAAAAGCCCGGTAGGCCGAACAAATGGGCCTGAGGGCGAACGGAACAAGAAGAGAAACTGTTGTTTTTGTTGTTTTTTTTTAAACACTAACTAACTATAACAACTAACTATACTACCGGGGGGGGGGGGGCGGCTAACTGGGACGGAACGAATAACAAAACTTCAAATTCTCCTCAGGTTGAAGAGGAGCGCGTTCCAACTCCATCTGCAGCCGCGGACGGTTAGGAGGAACTGGTGATAGACCGCGCTGCGCAGAAAGGGCGCGAACAGCGCAAGGTGGCTTCTGCACATGCGCAGTCTACCGGGGGCTACTGCTGGCTAAAACTCTCCGGATTGCGGCACCGGGACAAGCCCGACACCTGTAGTGGAGCACCTGTAGTGGAGCACCCATGGAGACACTACTTGAAGAAGAACAGAAAAAAAACAGTCTGATATCATAGTACAGGTTGAACCTCTCTAGTCCGGTACTCTTGGGACTGGACTGGAGCCAAACCAGAGAATTTGCGGAACAACAGGAGGTCAATATTGTAGTGAGTGAATCTCTCTATTTTTATTTTACTGGAGGTGAATAAATGGAACAATGCTTGCAATGCTGCTTAATAATGAATGACTGTACTGACACACCCTATATAAGCCTATGCATAGCATGGCTTATCAGTTCTCTTCATGACAAAGTGTCAATGTTGTTATGCAATTTTACAATACTGCCATAGGGAAATAAGTAGATAAAGCATAAAAACATGTTTTAGGCTTAGCAGCACGTTCACTGCTTGCTGGGCTTAGAAGACACATAGGGGCAAATTAGAGCTAAATTATAGCACAGAACACTGAGAGCTAGGACTGGTGGCTGTAAACAAACTTTACAGGACCATGGGAAACTTGGCCACACCCATGTTAAGTGGACATCCAGCTAACTGATATCATGCGGGACCACAGATGTTGCCGGACCACAGAGTGCCAGATTGGAGAGGTTCTACCTGTAGTAATAGAATAATACACAGGGAAGATGGTCCATTGGCTACTGTGCTAGTTTGGGATTAAGATTTAGGTTCATATCCCTGCTCTGCCCCACATTTCCTGTGTGACCTTGAGCAAGTCACTTAGGCACAGATTCTCAAACGTCTTTAGCTGCCTAACTCCAAGACAAATCAATGAAATTCAGACTCCTAAAGATCTTTGAGGATTTGGGCCTTACTCCCCCTCTATAACATGGGGATAATAGTACTGCTTGAGCTCCCACAAACATTATAAGGATAAATGCATTAAAGGTCATGAGTGATTCAGATACTACGATAATGAGGGGCATCTTAGACGCCAAGTAAAATACAACTTGTACAAACTGGCATGACTAGGAAAAGATTAATGTCTCCTAAAAACATTTACAAGAATCAATAAACTAACACTGTAAATTTCTTTACTGTAGGCATTTATGAAGAACCCCTTCTAGTTTTCTATTTACTGATGTTTGTAGAGTGATGTTGAAAGGATGTTTTTCTGTTATAACTTTGAACCTTAACTTCTTAACCATACAAGTCACAATACTTGTGTTTTTCATTGTCATCACTGCTAAGCAGTTGTTTTTAAGTAATGACCTTTTGGGATGGACAGGACGGTGAAGGAGTAATTTTCTGAAGTAGCAGCTTCCTGTTTAAGTTTGCCTTCTTCAGTGAACAATTATGTCAGAAGTCAAAAGCTTATCTAAATAAAGGTAAGACTTGACTATGCTGTTTCAGGTTTAGTATAACTGTATGTCACGATGCTGTTGAACAACTGTTAAACTACTGATCAATATTCTGTAATACATGAATAAAAATGTGAAAACATTACAAGCAGGATTAACAGCAAGAATAATCCATTGAGCAACACAGCTAAATCTGCACCTATGCTGACAATTTCCTCTAGTGCTGGAGAAAATGTCACTCCTATTTTTGGCAACACCATTTTTTTCTTTAAGGCACCATTAGACCAGCAGTTTTATTTTCAGCTACATGTTGCCAGATCTCCAAACTTTAGCTATATCAGGACTAAAAATAGTAGAAGGATTTTTTCCCCCAGGGAGGTCACCGTTCTCAACTAATATTTATTCAATTAAGGTGAGCATGACATCTATGGGCCATATTTGCATCTTTATAAATAATATAAAACTATTTCATATTGATCTGAAATCAAGAGTGTAACTAAAATCCTGAAATGGTTGAATGCATATGTGAGTAAAACATGGCATAAGAAAGCAAGCACCGTAATGTCTTTCATTAGACTATGGAGTTCCATAGGTTAGAATGATAGTGGAACATATGGTACAAACTGCACCTAATGTTTAGCTGATCTAACTTTATTTTAATGAAGCATACACTCATTTTTGGAGAACAGAAAATTTGCATAATCAAATATGAGGGTATGATATGAAGCTGGAAAATGAATCAACTACCTTTCCAGATTCTCACTTATATTTACTCTATATATTTTAAAAGAACAGCAGTAATATACTTGCCCAAAAATAAAATATCCAACATAGTATGCTTTGACAATGTCTTTTAATGATATTGTAACTCTTCTGTCAGGTGGTGTGGGCAGCAACAAGGATCAGGTTGAATATCTAGGGATTCGTCTTTATATTACATAACAAATCCAGCTCAAGCCCTCAGCCAGTAATCTGGGAAAAGTAAACACCGCCCTGAGCACATTTAAGAGGCAATACTCACATGCACTGAGCCTATGTTTACTAAAAGAAAATTTGTATTAAAAGGGAGCAGAAACTCAGCATTAATGTGGGGAAACATTGCAACAGTGATTCAACTAAACACCCACCCCACAGTATCCTAGGGGTAGTTGGGCTTGTTTTTGCCTTCACTGGCTTGTGACTTGTGTGTTGGATAGTTTTTTGCTCAACCCAGCCACCATGCATTGCTATAGTCTGCTGCTGCCTGCCACTGCTGCTGCCATATTCACCTTCAGTGGTGTGCTCAGAGGTTCCACCACATAGCCAAGCTTTTAGTAACTTCAACTGTTAATGAGTTCACTAGGAGGAGGTAAACCTCACTGCTGTTACATTTGCTTCATCCTCTCAACACTATGCCAATTCAGTCCCCTGGACCATCATTTAGACCAGTGTTTCTTAAACTGTGTTCCATGGTACACCAGTGTGCCACGAGGCAGTCAGAGGTGTGCTGCGGAGAACAACAGAATTTAAAATGGCCATCCTTAAAGGGGTAGGCGACCTTTTTTTTTTTTGGCTCAATAACTTTCCCCTGATCCTTTTTTCCTCAATAACTTTCCCCTGACCCTTTTTCCCCCAACCTTTTTTTTTTGGCTCAACAAAAAATCCTTGGTGTTCTCCATAAAAAAAATATTGTTTGGTGTTCCTCAGTCTTAATAAGTTTAAGAAACACTGATTTTGACTCTACTGATCATTGAGCAGAAACAAGAACTCTAAACTGAGTCTGATCAACTTGGTCTTTAAACACTGGAGAGGGAAGGTCAAATGGCATCTAGGACTCTTAACAGAGTCCACCCCACCAGACAGGAACACTTCTGCCCCGCCTCCCTTCTCTTTTATTTGGATTTGGAATCAGTACCCTTTGCTTGGTGAGTACGGCTGAAGTTAGAATGAGCCTCTCAATTAGGACATATTAAGGACAGTTCTGCTGCCTTTAAGGGTATGGCTAGACTGCAGGGGGGTTTCGATATCCCGAAAAAACTCCGCCACATCCAGGGAATGCGTTTGCTCTTCCGCTTTTTTTGCAGAAGAGCAAACGCACTCTTTCCGAAGCTCCTGTATTCCTCGTTCCACGAGGAAAAAGGGGGCTTTCGAAAGAGGGTTTTTTTCCGAAATTTGGCCCAGTCTAGACGGGCCAAATTTCAGAAAAGCCTCTTCCAACAAAAGTATCAGAAAAAGATACACAAATGCTGAGCGCATTTTGTGTATCTTTTTCTGACAGATCCTTGCAGGCTAGACGTACCCTTAGTCAGCAAATTTGCATAATGTTTAATGCTCTCTGCATCCATGACTAAAGTGCATTTTAACCCACAACAGTCAATCACTTTGGCAAAGCAGCTTGGCCTGTTAACCTCTGAGGCAAAGTGGGTGTATCTGTACACGTAGGCTCTGCTCCTGAGATCCTTTTCCACAGTTTATCAATGGATGGCAGGGCACAGTCCATTCAGACCCTGACTCATGTGTATATATTAATTTTTACTTTTTAGGTTCTTAATATTGCAGAAAGCCTAATACAAGAACTCTTTAAAAAGAAACTATACACATCAGGGGCCAGATTCCCAGATGGTGTATATTGGCATAGCTCCAATGAGTTCATGACAATTTACACTAGCAGAACATTTGCCCTGTGTATATACACACTTTTTATATATCTGTTTGTGTATAGTAAAGTGTGTGTTATACATGTATGTCCATATATTCTATATTTGCATATATAAAATACGCTGTTTATACACTAAAACCCACTTCACTATAGACTGGTAATATTTCTGACAGTTTCCTTCCCTGAGTTTTTTGGAGCCAAATTCTTCTTTCAGCTACATTAATGCAAACCCAGACTAAGTCCACTGATTATAAGCCCTTCATAGATCACGACAATATGTACATATTATGCTGGAAGACATGGTCCCACCTAAAGTATTCTGGATGAAGCCATAAAGCAGAAAAATTCTTAGGTCCTGATGCAATCCTAAAAAAACCCTACAAATAAGGTGCACGTATACTTGCTAGCGAGCAACATATCTTTAAGGCAATGTAATCTTGTCTATCTCATGGGTGCGCCATCACTATCATCTCTAAATGTAAAAGGAAGAAAAGTATTAGGCAATTATTGTGCTCCTCTTAATCTAAACTGCAGGAAAAATATTTTCTTGGTCCGCTTTGACATGTTTATGACAATAATTAGCCAAATCTTCCCAGAGACACAGTGTGGCTTTAATCAGCAGCTGATGCTTGATACATTTTTTCTATTACTATGTAATACAACATGTGTCTACACATAGCTTCATGATCTTAAAAAGTCACTGATATCTGCTGAATTGAACTGTAGAAAGTCCTGCAAAGTTAAAATGCCTAGAAGTTTTTCTTAGATCATCTGTCAACTGGTTGTCCAAGATTCTGGATGCACTTTCTGTGACTGGCACTTTGTTATATCCATTTGTAATATGCATTGAATCAAGCAATGATGTTGATCAATTTAAAAACCAAAAAGGACCATTCTAATCAGCTAGAAACACTTTCTGCACAACACAGGCCATTGCATTTCAATGTATATTCTCTTTGGAATTTTCTTTACTACAATTAGGTCAGGAATATTTTTATTACATTTTAAACATTTGACAAGCTCTTTATCTACAGAAAATCAATAGTCTGTACAAAATTAACCAATACTTAATGCTAGCTCCTTTACACATATGATTGGACTTTTGGTTTGCATCCACTCAAGTTCATCACCAATAAGTTTGCTGAGGCAGTTAAAAGCTATGGATTAACCATCAGTCTGAAAAAACTGAAATAATGTACCAGCCTACACCTGAGAAAGGATATATGAGACCTAGCATGGCAATTAATGGAGACGAACTCAGGGAAATAATGGATTTCACTTGTAAGGGTTTTGTTAAAATACTGCCTTTAGTGATCAAGAAATCATTATTCAAATGTAAAAGGCAATAAGTATGCTGCATTCAGCAGACTGACACCCTGAATCTGAAACTAGCAAAATATCATATAAAAGACACTATTAATTACTTGTTATTAATGATGCATTAGGTCACTTACAACCTTGTAAAGGCAACCTTTTTTATTTAAATGAGAATAAGTAAGCCCTGGGCTACACTAGGATCTTAGTCCGAAATAACCCCCCCAAATCTGAGTTAGTTATTACAGAATAACGGGCCACAGAATTCAGACTCTGTACTCCTGCTTTTCTTCAGGAATAACACTAATTCCAAACTTGTAAGTTTGAAATAACGTTAGTGTGGATGCTCCAGTGCCACTAATTTGAACTAACTGACCTCCGGGAGGCCTCCCACAGCTCCCCAGAGTGCTTTCCCATAGTGAGGACACGCAAGTTCGAATTTGTGAAATCAAGAGTTCTTAAGTCAAATTTAGTCATTTCAAAATAATTTCATAGTGGACATGACCTAAAAGAACAAGTTCAGATATATGCAAACCAGGCTACAGTGCATTCCACTTTGCTCTAGAACTGCCAAATATGCACAAGTTATCATTGGCACATCAAAAAAGTGAATAAAAAGGGAATCAATGCTGTATTCAAGCATACTATAATTTTTTTAAAATGTGACTTGTCCATAGATTTCAATCCCAAATCGTGTTTTTAACAACAAAATAGAGCTTTCACAATTTTTGTAGTGATACATAATTAGTCAAGTGCAATAGAGAAAGCTACTCGATGTCTGAAGTGGAATTATATAAAACAGCAGGCCAGTCAAGTATATAGGTTTTCTCCCCTACAGCAGCAGTCTCTGGAAAGCTGAGGTAGAGAGATTAAGTTACGGAAAGCTAAGAGCACTTTATTCCTTAATGAGAGTATCCATACTGTGGTGTCCAACACTCCAGCCACTAGCCAGATGTGGCTATTTGGCCAGTTGAGTGTGGCTATTTGGCTTGAACAATGTGGTTATTTGGCTGGTTAAGTGTGGTTGGTTCACTATAGCAGTAACTACTATAGTTGCTACTACTTCAGAACTGGTTGGACACCATGGGAACATGATTTAATTTATGTGCACTGTTGATTTGCCTTAACTGTCCTCCATGTCCCCATGGAGACAATACCCAATTTTGCATGGAACTGTACTATACGTACATGTAAATGGAAAATTAGATGCTTAATAGGCCATTTGCCCATGGTTCTGTTTTTCCACATGACCAACTCTAAAAATCAGATCCTAAATTTCAATGATGTACGATAGTTTGTGGAGAATCAAAACCACCAAATAACAAGGGTTCTTCCCATCTTGTTTTCAAGCTATGTTATATGTTCATCTTTGTGGAAAGATGTCATACAATAGCAACAAACCAGGAAAGAAATTTGGTCATTTCTTTACAGAAAGACAATACTGTTAACATTTTACAAATTGTCTTTCTTTAGAAGACAATACTGTTAACACTTTACAAATACTTTATTTAATAATAGTAAGAAACTGTAAAGAGGTTCCAGAAGATTACTAGCCAATGATTCCCATGTGTTGTCTTCATTGTTCAGTGACTGTATAGTGCTTTGCACTATGAGAAAATGTAGGTATGTAAAGAGATTCCACAACCAGCGCTTAAGCAATATTTAAAAAAGCAAAGTCATATGGGAGAGCACACATCATCCACATGAAAGTTATTGAGCTGCCACAGAAGATAACATACAGTGAGCGAATAGACAAAAGGCCAAGAGGCAGTCAGTGGGAGACGTACAAAGAAAAAAATGTGACGTGCCCATTGTGACATCAAGATCATCTTCATAAGTAGTTGGTAATGCAGTTGGTTTGGAGAGGTAATGTAAGTTCTCATGCATAAGATTATGAAGCAAGATATGCAAATCAACATCAAGATAACAGGATGCTTTTCAAGTTAGGAATGCAGGAGTTACAGATTCTTCTAACCAACACTAGTACATTCTTCTCTCCAACATGTAGAAGAGCCCATAAATCATGAACTGAAATCTTTAGCAATCTATCAGTCCACAACAACTCTTGGTAACAAATGACCTTGCCTCAGACACAAATGCTTAGTGTCAACTCTCTGGCCCCCTTTTTTTGTGGGGTGGGGGGAGTTTCCCTCCAGAATTTGAGTCTTTTGCCTTTTACAGCACTCACCTGACTAAATGAGAGGTTCATTATGGATATCAGCCAGAGGAGAGGGAGGAAGAAATGACAGCTTGTATTTTAACTAATGTGTTGTAAGTAGTAGAGACATATCTTCAGTCTTTCGTGTTCTTCTCCATTCAAGTTTCTAGAATCAGATCTGTCACTCAGCCAGGGAAGAACTCCCTTTCTGGCTGAGCCATTGCTTAATTCCCTGATGGGAATAAACATCAGAGCAGGAATCAGCAACCTTTCAGAAGTGGCATGCCAAGATTTAACTTATTCACTTAGATTTACAGATCTGCATGCCCCCAGACCAAGTCCCCATGGGTGCAAAGCCCCAAAGAGCCCTGAGCCCCCACCTGTGTCCTGCGTGTACAGGGTCCTCAGCCCCAGCACTGCCTCCTCCCACCGCCTCTGGGTGCGGTGCAGCCTACCCTCCTGCCGGGGAAGGGGGCAGGTACTGGCCTCTCGCACACCACAAGAACCCGTTCTGCCTGGCCAAGCCTTGAGCATCCCAATCAGCAGCCTGCCCCGTGGGAGCAACTGAGACAAACACCCAGCAACAGACAGGACTTTTCCATGGGTTGGGATGGGGCAGCGCTCCTCCACTTGTAGCTTTGTGGCTTGTGTGTGTGTGGGAGGTGAGTTTGCTTTCTTCACCTCCCCACCTACTCCCCAGAGCTGGTGTTGCAGCCTCATGGGTGCGCGCTGGCCGCAAGGCTCCAGCGACAGCACGAGCTCCCCGAGTGCCACTCAGACTCATCTTGCATGCCATACATGTGTGCCATACGTTGCTGACCCCTGCATTAGAGGATTGACCAGAAAAAACTTTGCAAACATGTTAACTACTTCTAGCTCACTGGAAATCAGTTAACTAAAATACTCGTTTCAAAGGGGTCCACATCTCCATTCAACAGGTTTTAGGGGTCTGCAAATGAAAAGGGGCTGAAAAATCACTAACCAAGAAGACAAACCTTTACTGTAGACATATGCTATGTGAAACTGAGTATAGCTTGATGACTAAACTGACAGACTCAGTCCAAACAAGATTGTGATAATGTTCATAGGTTGGGAGAAAAATCCTTATAACCTATTTTGTAGTGCAGCCACTCATTTATAACACAGATACATAATTCTGGTGTGTCTAGATCTTGAGCTACTCCAGGATGTCCAAGTAGCAGCTGTGGTCATTGCACTTTTTTCCACTTGTGCCTGGAAAAAAGAATATCACCATTCTTCTTCAGCACAGACCTTGTCACAGACTATTGTCATCTTTGTCACTGAGGGTGTGTCTAGACTGCAGGGTTTTTTAAGAAAAACGGACGTTTTTCCAAAAAAATTTCACTTATGTCCACACTGCTATTGCATTCTTTAGAAAAAAAATCGAAAGAATGGAGGGGTTTTTCCGACATTGGTAAACCTCATTCTACGAGGAAGAACGCCTTTTCCAAAAGAACTCTATGCAGAAGAGGGAGTTCTTTCAAAAAAAGAGGAAAGAGGAAAAAGCACAGGTGCCCTGATGGCCACTCCATCCATAGTAATCACAGCTTAAATGAGAGATAGCGTCCATTCAGTGTGGACACTATCTTTCAAAAAAGCAGATCACTTTTTCGATGTGCTTTTGCTGTGTGGATGCTCTCTTTTGAAATATATTTTTTCGGAAGATCTCTTCTGGGAAATGCTTCTTCCGAAAGAAGCTTGCAGTCTAGACGTACCCTTAGAGATGCCCAATATATGGGGCAACAGCTAGAGACCCTGAGTGCAGAATGCAGCTACTCACTTAGACAGTGGAGTATTATGCACAAATTACGCCAGTGTTCTGCGTCCACTGTCAATAGGTTTCCAGGTGGATTTTCTTGGTTTTATCGAGTAAAACCTTAAAGTGTTTGGGCCTTATTTACTGGAGTGGTATCCTCTTTCTACCACATTATTCCAGTTGTGATCAGGTGAGGTATTCCAGCTGAAACTCTCTTTATAACAAATTAGGGAGAGCTGCTGGCAGAGTAGTCTTCATTTGCGGTTCTTTATATTGCACTTCACTGACTGTTTTGGCCCACTAGAGCCTGGATTTGTGAATCCTTCAAGCATACAAAACCCACCTTACTCCATATGCTGAAGGCTGGAAACATTTGGGATAATTTTAACCTCATTATATATTCCCAAAAATATGTGTGTTTCTGTTATGGTGGGATGAACCATCCTTTATAATCTACTGCTATATGTAACATATGTTAATTCATTATAAAGGCACCCAGATCATAGACTGAGTCACTTTAACAGCCATTATAAAATTAAATAAATAAAAAATAGAAATTTTATCCTCTATGTAATCCTAACCATTTGTCACTGTCCTTATAAATTGGGATACCAGACTGTCTTCCTAATGAGAGGCACACCAGGACTCTGAGATAGTCTGACAAGAAATAAATTTGTTTTTGCTCTGTTCTGCATTGTCATTCTACACAACAGGTATCATTTAAGTTAGCATTATTTCTTCCCCCCAGCACTCTCCTATCTTCAACCCTGCTTATCAGCCATGACCCAGGGCCTGACCGAATTTTATAAAGGTAGTCATACTTCAGCAGCGGTGCAACCTGACTTTGGGACTGTTTCAAAGAACACAAAGTTCAACTGAAAAATGTGTTTCATTTTTAAAAGAATTCCTATTTCCCTGCTGAACCACCTGCTGCCATTCTACCACCAGCTCTCTGTTATAATTCTGGAAAATGACAAGAATTAATAGAGCAACTATATTTTTATATGTCTGTATTCGTGCATCTTTTACATCAACTATGACTCAGTAGCAAAGTGCTCCCTCTGCCATGCAACACCCAGCCTATAGCAAATGTCATGGAGAAGAAGAAACAGAAGGACTCTACTGGGGATGACAATGCGTCATCACTATGCACCATCATGCAGATGATCCAGTCTCTGGCACAAATTTTGGCTTTGAATTCGCTAGTTAAGGACAGTATCAGAGGTCTCGTTCTACAACAACTAGGCAATGAACACGGGAGATAAAAAGTCACAAAATGCTTATTGCAGTTCTACCACTGTCCTGATCCTCATACTCATAGCAATCTCCCTTTTTCTTGTGACCAGATGTCCTGCCTACAAGGAACCTATTTAATGGCTCTCCTAGGTGTGAGGTGACCAAACAGTCTATAGATTAGAGTCTTTCCCCACTACTTCGCCCTTGTTCTTAAGAGTGCTCTAACTTGAAATTAAAGAAGATGTAATTAAAGCATCAGTTTAAAACCTGAACAAGTATATTCTCTTTCATGAGAAGCTGAACTAGAGTGTGGGGGGGTCTTCTTTAAATTAATATCAAATCCATTCTAAGATTACCATGGACAATTTATCTTTGGTATCAAGGATATTTTTTATTTGGTATAAGCATGAACAAGGGTTCCAGAGGCTGTGAATCAGCAGAGACTCCTTCAGCGTGGCCACCTCATGTTTGCTAGGAAAGCTGAGACCATCTAGTAGGAGGTGGAGGGCCAGAAAATACACCACAACAGAAAGCCATCCTAAGAGGCATTATGTGGACACGTTGGGTGCATCTACACTGCATCCTTAGCTCGAAATAAGCTACACAATTTGAGCTATGCAAATTGCGTAGCTTATTTCAATCAATTTCAAAATAGCTTAATTTGTAATTTGGCACTGTCTACACAGCACCAAATTTCAAAATAAACGGCTATTCTGAAATGTCCCTTAATCCTTGTGGAACAAGGTTAACAGGGACATCAGCATAGTGTACCCATTATTTTGAAAGATATTTCAAAATAACAGGTATGCTGTCAAGACGCAAAATAGCTATTTCGGGATACCAGAAATATCCTGAAATAGTGCCGCTGTCTAGACATACCCTTTGAGAGCTGGCCATGCTACTAAATGGAGATGTCTTTTATCACATTTTTGAAGCAAGAGCCAAAAGGGTCTCCACTGGATCTTCCATAACTGGGTTTACAATGATAAGAGAAGTGACAGGATATGGAGTCTGGGTTATAGCCAAAGCAGTCAGCCAATGCCAGTTTTTCCATGAAGTGAAGGAAATCTGCAAGGTAGCTGCAGTTGGGTACATACAGATACATACTGCTCTGTAGGAAATAGATGCTCTCTCCATGTACACACTAGTTATAGAGTCCAGATGAAAAGAGTCAGTGGAGAGAAGCTAAAACCTATTTCTGGCAGATTATTTTTGGTATGAACTTCAGCTTTCATCACCTGACAACATTTAAAGGGCATAAGTGAAAAATAATGTGATTTAGAATATCCGTTATTAAATGAGAATGGTAGAAATGACGGTGGTCTACTTACCTCTCTCATTCAACCTAATTAATAATTAAACTTTTTTGAAATCTAATATTTTACAAAAACATATTCCAAAGAAGTAAGTCTAAAAAAGCTAAGACACAAATAAAAGTTTCTTTGAAGTTAGTGTGACATTTGAATCCTGCTTCCATCAGTCATGCCAAGTGTAATACTAAGACAAAAGCTCACCGAGCAAAGACCAAAACTTCTTTCTCCTTCAGGCTTTTGTGTCTTTTTGAACTGTACAAAGTCTTAGAACTACAAGACAGATTCTCAAAGCTCTTCTCTGCTCTACGATATAAGGAAAACAGATTTTCTAGAAAGTTATTTAATTGACAACCTATCTCTTATTACTTGGGCAAAGAAAGAGAAATTTCTTCTTTCAGAATCCCAAAAACAGATTAAATATAAGAGTGCTTTTTCATGGGTTAGCAGGGTAATTTGCTTAAACATTATACCTTTTTTTGCCAGATTTCAATAGAAAATAAACCCACCCACCAGTGAAATATTAATAGTAAAGAAAACTGGCTGTGGACACAAGATTACTTTATGAATGTGCCACAATAATGGATATGGAATGTGATCAACTCCTAATAAAGTGTGACCTGTGAAGCTAAGTTGTTCAGGCTTTGGCTTTAGCCCTGGGCAGGGGGGCTCAGGATTCAGCATTCTGCCTTGGGCCCCAGTGAGTCTAACATGGCCCTGCTGTCTGGTTTATTTTGATGGACCCCCTGAAACCTGCTTGCAGTAGGGATGTTAAAATTAGATTAATCAACTAATCGAATAGTTGATGGAATTTCCATCGACTATTCAATTAGTTGCTAAGGGCACTTCCGCTTTGAAATGTAGCAAGAGACCACCAGGCTGTTGCTACATTTCAAAGGCGGAAGTGCCATGCGGTGTTCCACCTTTGAACTGTACAAAAGCACCAATAGGGGCTCTTGTGCATTTCAAAGATTGAAACGCCACATGAAGCCTGGGGCCAGTGGGGGAATCTGAGCCCCCGTTGGCCCCAGGCTCCATGCGGCGCTTCCGCTTTGAAATGTATAAGAGCCCCAGCGGAGACTCTTGTACATTTCAAAGGTGGAACACCACTGCTGAGCCCCAAGCTCACTCCCCATGGAGCTGGAGTGAACCAGCTTTTATGCCAGCTCCCCCTAGCATTCCCACCTCTTCCTCCCCTTTGCTGCCTCTTTCTGACAGAGGCAGTGGGGGGGGGGAGCAACTATCCAACAAGCTTTTGCTTATCGGATCATCAACTAGTCGATTAGTCGCTTACATTCTAGCTAGCAGTCTCCAAGAGGTCAGAACCCCTCGTTGGAAACCAATGTTATAGGAGATATTACAAAATAGGGAAATTATGTAACAGTCATAAAAAGAGAGACTCTGCAATGAAAACAATGATTCACACTGGAGTAAACCTTTAAACTACTGGCATAGGTACAGCCAAATCTCATAGTTTGTGCATACAGTTTAAACTGCCAAATCAAGTTTATGTACCGATTAGTGGAGATTATGCAGAGAGGTACTGCCATTTTTAAAAAATACAATATTATTACAAAGAACCCCTAGAGGTTCATATGAAGATGGTCTCTATTTCAGAGACAGTAAAATCACTGAGGCACATCATCACAGCAATGACTTACTACTCCTGCAGGAGCCAGTGGACTTGAGCTAAGGATCGTTAATGCAGAGAACAGCCTTCCCCACCAAATGGATGTGTGTGAGACAGTTTATAACTTGTAGGTTTTTATTAGATTTTGAATATAGTGTTAACACATCTGCATAATTTGTCATCTTCTACAGCCTCTCTCACAAATTGTGATATATTAAAAACACCTACATATATTTAATAATTGAGAAGTTTTTACTTCTTGTCAATTCTAATAATACCAGAGGTGGCTATAAATCTTTGTCATGCTTTGGGGAAAAGTCACTTTCACAATCCAACTACATGCATGGGAGGATATTAAATATTGAATCATGCCATTGAGACGTCTGAGTTGGTATGTCTCAGGCCTTGTTAAAATATATGTCCAGCGTTTTAATCAGTGTAAGACTATTTATCTTCATTAGGGTTATTTATATCTGAAGCAGATTGTAGCTTCTGAAACTTGCAAACACAACTGCAGATACTACCTTCAGTACCACTAAAATGTTTTTTTTTTGCTTCAATAAAGAATATTTGTAAATCACATTTAATTGCCCTTATAATATAAAATATTCAAAAAGAACTTCATTAACACTTCTGTACGAATTCTTCAGAGACAGATTTAGCAATGTATATCAACAGCCAGCACAACTGGCTGGGGGGGGAGCGTGGAAGGAATAGTTTTTCCCCATTTATATTTTATCCACAACCATGCATAATTTCAGCCCCCTCATTCTACCTTAATCCATACCTGCCTCTTACTCAATTCCTACTCAGTACTCCCTAATGCAACCTCCTATTTTATAGCCATCCTAAAAAAATCTTAAAGACCCTGACTCCCATAGCATGCTAATAAAATTTAACTTTGAAAACAAAAGCAACCCACACAACTCTGTGACACAAGCAATCCCAGAATCTTATTTTGTGTAAAACTGCCTCTTCCTCATTCAATGTCAATGTCCATGCAATAAGTCATAATTCACTTAGGCCCTACAACAACTCACATAAGCAATCCCTATTCACATGAACAGTGCAATTACTCTCATTAATGTTTGAAAGATCACGCTGGGAAACTATAAAGTCCTAAGTAAAAAATCTTTAGGCCAGGTCTTCAGCTTCCATAAATTGGTCCAGCTCCACAGATTTTAATGGAACTATGCCAATTTAGATCAGGCAGGTCCCTCAGAGAGTGGAGAAAGGAGGCAAGTGCCCTGGGGCCAATTGATTCAAAGGGGCCAGGGACTCGTGATCCCTACTGCTTCTGCAGCAGCAGTCGGAGCCCCAAGCCCTTTAAATTACAACTCCAGTGACGCTTCGTGTGTCTCACAAGACTGAGGGGGGCAGTTTGGGTGATGCTGCCCCCGGTTGCTCCCCTTCCATTTAAGGCCCTGCTCCTTCAGGGGGTGTGGAGCTGCCCTTCCCTCCCTCCCCCCACACACACATCTGGCCCAAGGGCCCATGGAAGCTGTTGACCTCCCTGAGACCAGGTGAGAATTTGACCCTGTATCTTTAACCCCATCTCAGCAGACAGGAGACAGAAAGTGGAATCACCTCTGAATAACCTTAGTGGTCCACATTTTAGCATATACATTTGAGGTTGAATTTTACACCTGAGTTGATCATTTATTATATAGATGTTGGCAACTTTCCTCTAAATCAGGGGTAGGCAATAATTTTTGACCGGGGGCCACTTCAAAAATTTTTGAAGTGGCCCCGGGCCGCCCTGGAAAGGGTAGAGCCAGGATGCTTCTGGACTACCCCACCTACAGACCATAACTGGTCTGAGGGTGGGGGAGCCCCTTTGCCTCCCCTTCCCATTAGGCTACTCGCAGAGCTGGACGAGGCTTCACACGCTCCCCCCATCCCTAGGCCAATCAGGGCCTGGGGGCAGGGGAGCTGCGTGAAGCTTCCTTTGTCCTACCTCTGCCCTGTGCAAGTGTACGGCACTTTGAAGTGCTGTGCACTCCTTGCAGGGCGAGGGGGAGGGCGCAGGAAACTTCGCATGCTCCTCCTGCCCCCAGGCCAATCAGGGCTTGGGAGTGGGGGAGCACGTGACGTCTCCTCCTGCCCTGCGAGGAGCGCATGGCGCTTTGAAGCACTGCGTGGTCCTGCCAGGGCGGGAGGAAGTTTTGCACGCTCCCCTGCCCCCAGGCCTTTACTGGCCTGGGGGTGGGGAAGTGGCAGGGCCTCTGCGGGCCAAATCAACCCAATTGGTGGGCTGGATCCTATCGGCAGAGGCCCTTTTGCCCACCCCTGCTCTAAATGCTCAAAAATTCTCATACATATTGTGATTTTTTAAGCCAACCACTGGATTTTAATGTTCAAACACAGATAATTTGAATGCCTGGGGTTGGCAGTGATGTCTTTCACAGGCCTGAATCTGGAAATTTGTCCAGTATGATCATCATACGGGGCAATCAGTCTCCGTGGCAGAAAGGGGACTCTAGCAGTTTCTTTCCTCAATCTCAGTCCAATGCACAAGAATTTCACAGAAGATACAGACTGTAATTATCAGGCTCTCTCTGGCTGATTACTTTGTTCCAGAAATCCATGAGAAAGATGGAGAAAGGGGCCATGAAACTAGGGAACACAGCAGCTTGGAAATGAAAAACTATTACCATTTTACCACTTCCTTTCCATATCACCTAAAAGTCAAGATGGGGGAAAGTATCCGTATAAGAAGTCAAAACCACAAGCATGCCTTACAGCAGGTTGATGACAGATGGGACAGTCCCTCCACTGCAGACCAGTGACTGATGAGAGTTTCTGTGCAATAGAAGAGAATAAGAGAGAAAGCACCCTGCAGCAAACTGAAAGTGGGAAGTGGAGTGACAGGTAGCAAACCAATGAGAGGGTGTGCAAAAAGTTTCGATTAACCACAGATTTTTAAGCATGGCTGATATGAGAACACACCCAAGCCAGGCAGTCCCCTCCATCCACTTAATTCAACCCCAGAGTTTCATTAAGGATGAAGCCATTCATAGAGGAAAAACCCTCCCCGCCCATGAATTGGTAATATTAGAGCATGAGACGTTGGAAATGCTTCGCATGCGTTCCCTGCCTTCCTGTTGATTCCACCACTAGAATTTGAAGGGATAACGGTCTAATAACTGTTTGAGTCCCCACCTGAGTGTTTCTCCGAACAGTAGAGACAATATCTATTGGCCTCCAAAATCCCGCACAGGAGCAAGTATGAAATATGTGTGGAGCCAAGTCTGCTCCTTCTATCCTACCTTCAACTGTTGCATGAATCAGAAGTCTGTAGATGTTTGCACATGAATCAAGCTCAGTTTCATTTAATTAAAAAAAATACAAATTCAGTTTTAAACAAATAATATGATTTCTTATACTTTATTTATTTGATGTATCCAAGTATGTTCACAAGCTTTGTATCAAAAGGACACTTTTTAAGGCATATTGGTCAATAAACACAATAACAGATGAGTGTGTTCAATTGTCTACTTTATTCATATTAAAAGAAAAACAAAAAAATAAAATATTTAATCAAAAATCAAGAGAAAATAAATATTAGGCTTTTTACTATCATTTGAGAGGGTAGCATTACTATTTACATATTTGTACTGAGGGAACACTCAAATACCAGGATCTCACTGTGCTAGGGGGGGGCTGGAGTACCAGCATGGGCTCCCCAATGCTGAGGTGGAGCCCTGAGCCTCAGGGACTGGATCCAGGCAAGCCAGGGGGGCTACACCCAGCCCCTGGGGCCTTAGGTTCCCCACCTCTGCTTTAAATCCAGTTTTAAGAGTGTCCATTCTGTGGGACTGCACCAAATTTACTCAATTTCTAAACTGATATAAAAGTCTGTACAATTTGTATATGACAGCAAAACCCAAAACCATGAACCTGCAGAGAAAACCACACAGACAAGTCCCTAAAACTAAATTGAGCCCCAGTGGGTCTGCCCATGTGGCTCCCTGGACAGGATCAGGACTTGGTTGAACAAAATGCTCAAAATTAAAAACCACATATGTAAGTGCACCTCAACATGGATCATAAGGGTGGGATTTTCAAAAGCACTCAGTGTTGGCCTATCTCTACTCCCAGTGAGATCTCCTCAGGGGCAGCAGTCATGTTAATGCCAAGCACTTTTGAATATGTCACTCTAAAAGCATTTTACTTAATAAACACATTTTTTGTAAACCTTTGCTCTGAACACCAGGTACCACTGAGGGTTGAAAATTCTTCTTACGATTAACTGCACTCCCAACAAACTTACGCAAAATCTAGTGACCATTTGGCCTTGTGATAAAATAGAGCAAAGATAATGAGGTGAAAATATACAAGATCTTTATAAAATTGGATACCCAATACTCAAATCTGTGCATATTATTCAATTCCACACGAATAAATAACATTACTCCCACACAAAGAAGTAAAAAGCAATTTCATAAAAAAGCTCTGAATTTTAAATGATACATAGCTGAAAGAACACAAACGTTGTAGAATTCAATACTAGACGATAGCCAATTGAATTTACACAACAAATTTATACAAAGTTGTAATAACCTACAGAGTTCATTGCGTTAACTGATTTCTAGTGTGTAGAATTCACACGACTATATTTTTTACGCTATATATATATTTAATTAGGGTTAAATGTAGTCCAGTGAAGAGAGCATACACAAAACTTTCCATACTAGATAAATTCCCACTGAAATTTGGCACTGATGTGCTTTTAAAAATCCCAATAAGCATCTATTGTCATATTAAAGTGTTTAAAATACCTTTGAAAATTTGGCCCTTAAGAATCTGTCTCTCACTGACACTCATTCTATTTCAGAGGAGATCCCAAATACCTTTTGAGAATGGGATATAAAGTCCTAACTCACTTTGGTGCTTTAAAAAATTAGATCCTTCAAAGGATGCTTAGGTTGTATTAAAAGCAACAGAACTATAGCATGTATTTCAACATGCTTAAATAGCCTTAAAGATTTTGCTGAATTGGAGAATTAAACCCATAGTGTGCTACTATACAGGAGGCCTGCTCTGTGATAGAACGAATTTCACCCCTACCAAATAAAACATTGATTTAAAATAAAGAAATATTGTGAACACGTTTTTAACTACAACTAAATTTCAATTATAATTTAGATTCAATTAAAAATAATATTTTTCAAATTACATGGACTTAATGTAATATCTGTACATTTTCATTCCATTCAGTGATCCTCATTTAATTAAGCACTAAAACATTAAATCCTGTTTGCAGTTTATTTCTTCAGCTTAAACTGCAATTTTAAGAATACATGACCTAAATGGTTGAAGTAAGTCTTCTTTGGGTTTTTTTAGTTCTGCATACTACCTACTGGTAAGAGCTCAAAATCAATTGGAGGTCAACCCAGCATAATATTAGTCACATGAATGCTTCTGCCAATGGAAAGTGAGGAAAAGCAGACTCTGCACTACAAGGCTGCTGTATACTGTACTTAATAGAGTATATTGTGTGGGGTGAAAAGAGATCTTGTCATTCTACAAGGGAGAAGAATAGCAAGTAGGCAATAGTTTTATTACGGTGACATTGCATTTACAGTGAAGTTTTTGTGAAGGACCCTCCCCGAACAAACAGTTTACTATGGGCCTGATGTAAAGCCCATTTAAGTCAATGGGAGTCTTTCTTTTGATTTCAATAAGCTTTGAATCAAATTCTGTGTGAGATTCCACAGTATGATTAAAGAGGATGATGTGTGGTGAGATCTATATCCTATGAAGTCAATGGGAGTTTTGTCATTGACTTCAGCTGGGCCAGGATTTTACCCATGATATCCATATATGCAATAGATGGATGGAAGACTACAGAATATAGGATTGGCAGTATATCATCCTTTCAGAAACAAAAAAATGAGTTAAAATTACCCACAGAAAGCAGATCAATTTGCATACAAATGCAAAAGAAAGAAAGAAAGAAAGAAAGAAAGAAATTCCACATGAATAAATAACTTTATCCCACACAAAGAAGTAAAAGCAATTTAATAAAAAAGCTCTGAATTTTAAATGATACATAGCTGAAAGAACACAAACATTGTGGAATTCGGTAGTAGATGATAGCTAATTGAATTTACACAACAAATGCATACAAAGTTGTAATAACCTACAGAGTTCATTGCTTTAACTGATTTCTAGTGTGCAGAATCATCCAGCGAAGAATATTTAGTTTCAAATTTCCAATATTTTTACAAACAGAAACTAAAAACAAAAATAATATGACATATGTTACTAGTCATTTTTTAAATATTTAGGCTCAGCAAAACATCACCAGTGAAAGGAAAAGAGGTTAGAAGGAACTGTATTGCTTATATTCTTAGCATTCTGTTTTAATGAAGTTCAGAAATAGTAACTACTATGAAATCATCAATCTTCAGGAAAGTTTTAAAAGAGATAAATAAAAAATGAAAAATATTAATGCAAAACTAAAATGTATACTCTGAAAGTTGAAATTACAAATATAACAGGATCCCTTTAAAGGGTATTAGATCTTGTTTGAATTTATAATAAGCTCATCAACATTTACCTCAGAAACTACTTCGAAACTGTGGTTTCATAGCAGCAGACAGAAAGTACATTTTTATTGTATGGTCTGATCTTGAGTTATGACGTGCTTCTCAACCTCAATTTTTGCATTGTCATATCAGGCACACTTGTTATATTTTAAAAGCAGTGGTGAGACCATTACCAATTCCCATTTGAGTTAAAGGGTTTTAAAGTAATACTCCAGTTAATCAATAATGAATTACAGCAAAAATTCTGTAGAAATTCTTATAACATCCACATTAATACTAACTAAGATCAACAGAAGTAATGGCATTACAAGTATATATTAAATATATAATATGACCAACTTCAATATCCAATGGAAAGTTACCTATATTGTTTTTACTTTTTACAGGGATAAATGTTCATAAGTGGTGTCAATATTTGCTATAACAAACGGTGTCTAATTTTATTTTTGCTTAATAAGAAAAACATGAATATCAAAGTGATGCTCACAAAAACATTTAAAAAAATAAGGTCACCAGTGAACCTAGTATATTTGCAGACTTCTGGGCCAATAAGTCTGTAAAAGGATGTGTATGCTGACTCTCCAGCACATTGAACTTAAGGTCAGTCTACTGTGGAGCCACATAGCTGAATGGAATTCCCACAACTCAAAGATTTGCTTTCTTAGTGTTGGGATTCCCTCCGAGACCTCTTTCCAGTCCATTTCCCAAGAACTCAGTTCAATTCCAGCCTTCATTGCCCAGGTATCTTTATTTGGCATAGAGCAGTGCTACACATAGTTGATCAGAATCAAAAGCAGAGAGTACCTCATGTCTCCAAAATTACAGAGAAACGTTCTCCCTTTATATGAATTACACTTCTCGCAACATTTACAATACATCACATCACATGTTTTAGGCTTGGCTTGGTTACTTTTCAGGAGCCAATCCCTCTGCAGCATCCACACATCATCCATGCTTCAGTTCCTCTTTTCCTGATCTCTATATTCCTAATTTATTTTTGTCCCTTGATATCTATTTTATAGTATAAAGCTCCCTGCATGATGTCCCTCTTGGTTGGCTCAGACATTCAGTGAGAGGTAAGATTAGCTTTGGCACTCCTAACACAATTTTATAGTGACAAGGAGTATGTCTACACTACAGAGGTTTTTTGTTTTGGTTTTTTTTCGGAAAAATGGCTTTTTTTCCGAAAAAAACTTCAATTACGTCCACACTGCAATTATGTCCATACTGCAAACTGTGAAAGAGCTCTTTCGGAAAAAGGTGTATGTGGACTGGGAAGACGGCGAAGTTCTTTTGAAAGAAGAGGAAAGAGGAAAAAGCACTGGTGCCCTGGCAGTCCATCCATAGTAATCACAGCTGAAATGCAAGATAGCAGCCATTCAGTGTGACGCTCTTTTGAAAAAGCAGATCGCTTTTTCGATGCACTTTTGCAGTGCGGAAGCTCTCTTTCGGAAGAAGTTTTTCCAGAAGATCTCTTCCAGAAAAGCTTATTCCGAAAGAAGCCTGCAGTCTAGACATAGCCAAGGTTTCATGTTCCCCAGATCACCATTTTGTTTTGGTAAAAATAGGTCCCTGTTAACCATCAATGGACCCTTCTTCTCCTTTTTGAGCAGCTGATTCAGCTGCCAGAGAAATAAGTACCATCTTCAGGAGATTGTAATCCCTATAGAATTCAGCCACAGAAAAAGTTATTCCCCTAGCACAGTATTAGAGAGGCACTGCTAATTTTATTTCCTGAACCCAATTGCTATATACAACAAGCCAGTAGTAGCTATAGACAGTTATGTAACAGATGCCTGGCATTATGTGATCATTTGTGAGAGGGAAGGACTCTTCTGGAGTCACAATCAACATGGCTGCATATAAACCTTGAAAGCAAGCAGAAATTCAGTCAACCAGCAGCAACATTCTAGGAAGCTGTTTATACCTGGTACATTCCCAAAATATATTATTTACTGTGTTATGACCAGTTATCCCATAGTTCGCTATGGGGTCAAGCAGCTGGGGGTCAGGTGTTAACACAGATGCACATAGGAGAAGTATTGTCATGAGGCTGTTTCCCTTCCCCTACTCCTGACTCTGCTCCTTGAGCAGTGAACCACACCAATACTAATGCCTAGAGCTTCTGCAGCCAAGGAAACAGGGACAGAATTAGCCACTCAATTCTTAAGTAATGTCTACAGTGAACAAACAGCTGTCAGTGAGCACAACATGAGTCGTGTCCATTTTTTAAATAAACAGTTGCACAAATATGTTAAAACACACTCACACATCACAAAAACAAAACTAATTTAATAATGAAGATTCTTTACAAGAAATGTAATATAAACACTTGTTTTTTGAAAGCTATGCTCTAATTTGTTCAATGTTGAAACTGATTTCCACTTTCCTTTAACAAAATAAATTAATACTAATAATCCAGAGGATTAGGGATCAAAGGTTAGTGCACAACCTTTTAATGAGCAAAGTATTTAAAGACTGATGACACAGTATATTTTTTCTCTTCAGTAATTTAGTACAGAAGTTCACATTGATTGCTTAAAAGACCATTCAATTTTATTTCCTATATTTAATTGTTCTTACTGACTGATAAATGGTTGCCAGGAGAAAGTAAAAGATTATTTTATTCATTTGGCATCATTAAAAACACTTTCAATCTAATTCATTCATTCACATGCACTCTACATGCCCTTCGTGTTTTCACAAAACTGTGCAGGTTATCTGTGCTTTCATTGCCATAAAACCTAAAAACCCCACCAAGCTCTCTAACCTGAACTAAGCTTGTCAAAGGGCATGGAACAAAAAGGGAAGATTTGACCATTCCCAAGGAGCACTCAGACATATGACAATGGAAAAACTATTGGCTTGCACAGAAAAGCTATATATATACTGCACAGTTATTTTGGAACAAGCTATTCCAGAATAATTATTCCGAAATAGCTTATTTCAAAATAGCACATCTACACCGCTACAGGAAAGTCTCAAAATTAGTCTGAGGCAGGCTTCCCTAATGTAGATGTGCTATCTCGATTTAGAGCCTCAGGAGGAATAACTTAGAATGGCCCTGGTGAGGGGGTATTTCAAAATAGCAGAAGTGGAGTGTCTACACACGCCTTATTTTGAAATAGCTATTTCGGAATAGGCAGTATTCTTTGTAGAATGAGGTTTAGAGAAGTTGGAATAAGCCATCCATTATTTCAAAATTATTTCAAAATAACGGAATTGCTGAGTAGATGCTCACATTTATTTCGGAATAACGGCCGTTATTCTGAAATAACTTTGCTGAGTAGACACACCCAAAATGTTTGCCTTGTCTGACAATTTATCTTCTCTGAGAAGAGCCTGCCACCTGATCCCAAACTCATGGGTTGGATATCTTTAGTGCTTGTGATGAAGTGTGCCAGAGCTATTGAAAGAGGGCCACCCTTAGGCTGCAAATTAAAAAAAGCCCTTTAACATCTATCTAAAGTTCCACTCCTGCTCTAGTTCCAGTAAAGTCAACAGGACTTAATGACATGCTTAAATTTCAGAACATGCTTATATCCTTTGCTGGACTGGGGCCTGAATTAGGCCACCCATATACTCAGCTCCCAGATCTGCTTCCAATCTGCTGTGAAAGGTGCTCAAAAAAGGTTCCTGTTTCTCAGTGTCTTTTAACATTGGTTAAAATCATGGCTCTACTGAAGCTGACTCCCACTGACATCAGTCAGGCAAGGATTTCACCCAGGAGGTTCAGCGATTTTACTAGGAGGTTTCCCTATCTTCTCATCTTTATGAGATCCTCCATCCATCTCATTCTTCTTTTGCCTCCCTGATGCAACGGGAGGCAAGGCAGGACACTCAATTCTGCTGTGAATAGGGTTGCCAGGTGTCCGGTATTGGCCCGGACAGTCCGATATTTGCGGCTTCTGTCCGGTAAAAACAAACAGAAAATATCGGACATGTAAAATGTCCAGTATTTTCTGTTTTTCTCAGATGGAAGGCCGCTTGGGACATTGTTCCCCTGCTGCTTCTGGTGGGGGTGGGGGGGAGCGTGGGGATTTAAAGGCGCCACAACTCTTTTTTTTTTGCAAGGTTGTGGGAGGGTTTGGGGTTTTTTTCTCAACAACTTTGGTACCCGTGGGGTTTTTTTTCCCTCAACCAATTTTTTTCCCGCCATGTTCGGTATTTTTTTGTGAAACTATCCGGCAACTGTAGCTGTGAAATAAGTCTTCTTGAGCTATCTAAGAAAGCCAAGAGATAGCCATATCCCCATGAAGGGGTATAATGGCTTATTCAGAGGATTGCTAACACTTTGGAAGCCAGAGCTAAAATTCAGATGCATCTAGATAAATTGGAGAACTAGGTTACAGACAAAATGAATGTCGGGAAGAAAACCCAAATACAAAAATACAAAATATGCGAAAACTGGCTTGGCATCAGCTCTGCTGAGAAGGATCTTGGAGTTGTGGTGCATCTCAGTTTCACTGCTGACTCATGTTGAGATGCTGTTGCAAAAAAAGCAAACATAATTTTAAGTGGCATTAACAGAGGATTGCATGCAAGCCCTAGGAAGTGATAGCACAGTTCGATTCAGTGCTGGTTAGGCCTAGCTAGAGGACTGCATCTAATTTTGGCCACCAATGTATAGAATGGCTGCGGAGAAACAAGGATTCAGAGGCAAGCAACAAAGTTGATCAAAGGGATGGAATGCTAGCCCTATGAACAAAGGCTGAAGTAACTGGCTATGCTTAGTTCTGAAAAAAAGAGATTAAGGTGGGTATGACAGCAGTCTTAAGTTATTTGAAAGGCTGCCATGAAAAAGATGAAAAATCGTTCTCTGTTACCACGGAGGCCATGACAAGAGGCAATGGATTCAAACTACATAATAGCAGATTTAGATTAAATCTCAGGAAAGATTTTCTAACTGTAAGAACATAGGCCAATGGAACAGACGGTCTCAGAAAGTTGTGGAAGCTTCTTCACTGGATATTTTTAAAAGGAGGTTGGATAGCCATCTGACTCATAAGAACATAAGAATGGCCATACTGGGTCAGAACAAAGGTCCATCTAGCCCAGTATCCTGTCTTCCTATAATGGCCAATGCCAGATGCCCCAGAGGGAATAAACTGAACAGAGAATCTTCAAGCAATCCCTCTCCTGTCATCCATTCCCAGCCTCTGACAGAGGCAACGGACACAAATCCTGGCTAATAGCCATAGATGGACCTAACCTCCATGAATGAATCTAGTTCTTTCTTGAACCCTGTTAAAGTCCTGGTCTTCACAACCTTCTCTGGCAAGGAGTTCCACAGGCCAACTATGAACTGTGTAAAGAAAAACTTCCTTTTGTTTGTTTTAAACCTGCTACCTATTAATTTCATTTGGTGACCCCTAGTTCATATGGGAACAAGTAAATAACTTTTCCTTATTCACTTTTTCCACACCAGTCATAATTTTATAGACCTCTATCATATCCCCCCTTAGGGTACGTCTACACAGCAGGGCGAAAGCCGAAATAAGTTAAGCAACTTGAGCTATGTCACTTGCGTAGCTTAGATCAAAATAGCTTATTTCTGCTTTTGGCACTGTCTACACAGCAGGAAGTCAAGGTAGAGCACTCTTCCTCCAACTTCCCTTACTCCTCATAAAATGAGGGCTATAGGAGTTGGAGTAAAAAGTCCTCCAGCTTGACATTATTTCAACATTATGTCAGAATAGCTGCTTGTAGTGTAGACACAAACTATGTTATTTCAGAATAACCTCAGTTATTCAGAAATAACACTGCTGTGAAGACATAGCCTTAGTCTCCTCTTTCCTAAAATGAAAAATCCCAATCTGTTTAATCTCTCTTCATGTGGAACCCATTCCAAACACCTAATAACTATTTTTTGCCTTTTCTGAAACTTTTCCAATGCCAACATATCTTTTTTGAGATGAGGCAACCACATCTGTACTCAGTATTCAAGATGTGGGTGTACCATGGTTTAAAATAGCGGCAATAAGATATTTTCTGTTTTATTCTCTATCCCTTTTTTAATGATTCCTAACATTCTGTTTTCTTTTTTTGATGGCCACTGCACTTTGATTGTATATTTTCAGAGACTATCCACAATGACTCCAAGATCTCTCTCAAGTGGTTATAGCTAAATTAATCCCCATAATTTTATATGTATATTTGGGATTATTTTCCAATTTGCATTACTTAACATTTATCAACATTAAATTTCGTTTGCCATTTTGTTGCCCAATCACTTAGTTTGGTGAAATTTTTTTAAAGCTCTTCATAGTCTGCTTTGGTCTTAATATCTTGAGCAGTTTAGTATCATCTGCAAATTTTGCCACCTCACTGTATATCCCTTTCTCCAGATCATTTATAAATGGTTGAATAGGATTGGTCGCAGTACAGACCCTTGGGGGACACCACTAGTTACAACTCTCCATTCTGAAAACTTACCATTTATTCCTACCCTTTATTTCCTGTCTTCAACCAGTTATCAATCCATGAGAGGACCTTCCCTGTTATCCCATGACAACTTACTTTACTTAAGAGCCTTTGGTGAAGGAACTTGTCAAAGGCTTTCTGGAAATATAGTACACTACTGGATCCCCCTTGTCCACATGTTTGTTGACCCCCCCCCCCTTAAAGAACTCTAGTAGACTAGTAAAGCATGATTTCCCTTTACAGAAATCATGTTGACTTTTCCTCAACTAATTATGTTCATCTATGTGTCTGACAATTTTATTCTTTACCATAGCTTCAACTAATTTGCCCAGTACTGATGTTAGATTTACCTGTCTGTAATTGCCAGGATCACCTCTAGAGACCTTTTTAAATATTGGCATCACATTAGCTATCTTCCAGTCATTAGGTACAGAAGCTGATTTAAAGGATAGGTTACAAACCACAGTTAATAGTTCCACAATTTCACATTTGAGTTCTTTTAGAACTCTTGGGTGAATGCTATCTGGTCCCAGAGACTTGTTACTGTTAAGTTTATCAATTTGTTCCAAAACTTCCTCTCATGACACCTCAATCTGGGACAATTCCTCACATCTGTCACCCTAAAAGAATGGCTCAGGTTTGGGAATCTCCCTAACATACTCATCTGTGAAGACCAAAGCAAAGAATTCATTTAGTTTCTCCGCAACGACCTTATTGTCTTTGAGAGCTCCTTTGGCATCTCGATCATCCAGGGGCCCCACTGGCTGTTTGCAGGCTTACTGCTTCTGATATACTTAAAAACATTTTATTACTTTTTGATTTTTTGGCTAGCTGTTCTTCAAACTCCTTTTTGGCTTTCCTTATTATATTTTTATACTTAATTTGACAGAGTTTATGTTCCTTTCTATTTTCCTCACTGGGATTTAACTTCCACTTTTTAAATGATGTCTTTTTATCTCGCTCTGATTTTTTTACTTGGTTGTTAAGCCATGGTGGCACTTTTTTGGTTCTCTTACTGTGTTTTTTAATTTGGGGTATACATTTAAGTTGGGCCTCTACTATGGTGTCTTTGAAAAGTTTCCATGCAACTTGCAGAGATTTTACTTTTGTCACTGTACCTTTTAATTTCTGTTTAATTAACCTCCGAATTTTTATGTAGTTCCCCTTTCTGAAATTAAATGCCATAGTGTTGAGCTGCTGAGCTGTTTTTCCCACTACAGTGATGTTAAATTTTATTACATTATGGTCACTATGTCCAAGCAGTCCAGTTATATTTACCCTTTGGACCAGATCCTGTGCTCCACTTAGGACTAATTAAGAACTGCCTCTCCCCTTTTGGTTTCCTGAACCAGGTGCTCCAAGAAGTAGTCATTTAGGGTACGTCTAGACTACATGGCTCCATCGACAGAGCCATGTAAAGTAGTTTACTCGGCATAGTCAAAGAAGCGGAGATTTAAATAATCCCCGCTTCATTAAAATAAAAATGGTCGCCATGCTGTGCTGACGATCAGCTGATCCGGCACAGCGCAGCAGTCTAGACGCGGCGCGGTCAACAAGGGAAGCCTTTGTCGACCGCTTCGGTATGCCTCATGAAACAAGGTTTACCGGAGCGGTCGACAAAGGCTTCCCTTGTCGACTGCTCCGCGCCTAGACTGCTGCGCTGTGCCGGATCAGCTGATCGTCGGCACAGCGTGGCGGCCATTTTTATTTTAATGAAGCGGGGATTATTTAAATCCCCGCTTATTTGACTATGCCGAGTAAACTACTTTACATGGCTCCGTCGACGGAGCCATGTAGTCTAGACGTACCCTTAAAGCATCAAGAAATTTTATCTCTGCGTCATGTTGTGAGGTGACATGTACCCAGTCAATATGGGGATAGCTGAAATCCCCCACTATTACTGAGTTTTTTATTTTGATAGCCTCTCTAATCTCCTTTAGCACTTCATAGTCACTATCACTGTCCTGATCAGGTGGTCAATAATATATCCCTACTGCTATATTCTTATTATTGGAGCATGGAATTACTATCCATAGAGATTTTATGGAACATTTTGGCTCATTTAAGATTTTTACTTCATTTGATTCTACATTTTCTTTCATGTATAGTGCCACTCCCGCACTAGCATAACCTGTTCTGTCCTTCCAATATATTTTGTACCCTGGTATGACTGTGTCCCATTGATTGTCCTCATTCCACCAAGTTTCTGTGATGCCTATTATATCAATATCCTCCTTTAATACAAGGCACTCTGGTTCACCCATTTTATTATTTAGACTTCTAGCATTTGTGTATAAGCACTTTAAAAATTTGTCACTATTTATCTGTCTGCCATTTCCTCATGTTGTACTCTTTTTCATTTGATTGTTTCTCATCTGATCTTACCCATACTTCGTCATCTTCCATCCTCTCCTCGGGTATGTCTACACTACAAAGTTAATTCGAACTAACAGCCGTTAGTTCGAATTAACTTTCATAGCTTCTGTACATGCAAACCGCTAGTTCGAACTTAATTCGAACTAGCGGAGCGCTTAATTCGAACTAGGTAAACCTCATTCTCGGAGGACTAACGCCTAGTTTGAATTAAGTAATTCGAATTAAGGGCTGTGTAGCCACTTAATTCGAACTAGTTGGAGGCTAGCCCTTCCCAGGTTCCCCCTGGTGGCCACTCTGGGCCAAACCAGGAAAACTCTCCTCTCCCCCAGCCCCGGGGCCCTTAAAGGGGTAGACTCTGGCCAGATGGCACTTGCCAGAGACAGCCCTGCCAGCAGTCTCTGACCCTGACCCAGTGGCCCCACGATGAGCCAGGGAGCCAGTGACAGCCAGCCATCCCCCGCCCAGTCCCCCAGCACCCAGGGGCCAGCCAGGGGCTGTAGACGGCGCATGCCCTCCTGGACTAGTGCGGAGGTCATGGACCTCATTGAGGTTTGGCAGCAGGCCCCCAACCTCCATGATCTCCGCACTAGGAGGAGGAACGCGGCTGTCTACAGCCGCATAGCGGCCGCCATGGCCCAAAAGGGACACAGGCGCACCCAGGAGCAGGTGCGCCTGAAAGTGAAACAGTTGCGGCAGGCATATGCCAGGGCCACCAGGGGCGGCGCCGCAGCAGGGGCTGCCATCTGCCCCTACTTCCCCGCCCTCGACCGACTCTTGAGGGGCGGAGCGGTCCATGCCAGCCCGGGAGGCAGCGAGCCAGGACCAGAGGGCCCTGACCTGGGCGCACCGGAGGGGCCACCGCAAGCAGTTCCAGCACCGGAATCGGCATGGTTGTCCAGGGAGGCCATACCAGGTAAGTGCCAGCACTGTCCCCTGCCCGGGGGGGGGAGGCAGGGAGGGAGACCAGGGACCACGTGCGTGGGCCATGCCTCCCATGGATCATGCAGCCACCTGTGCACGTGCAAGCACGTGCCATGCCACTTTTGGGCAGGTGGCTCCAGCTGCGTGACACCCAGGGGCCGTGGCCCAATAGGCACACGCGTGTGTGAAGAGACCTGACATGCTCCCAACCCCGAGCAGGATGCTCTCCCTTCACATGCCCCCTCTACACAGAGGCAGGGGACATCTCCCCCCCGCCCCGGCCACACTATACACGGCACAGGGACATGGGTGCGGTCTTGGGGCAGCTCCCAGTCCCAGGGAGAGCCAGACATCCTGACCATGGCCTGTGTACAAACACAACGGCTCTGACGGTGCAGGGCACGGTCACCCTCATGTTGCAGGGGGCGGGGGCTGGGCATCATCCACTGTGTCCCCAGGGAGAACTGACCACTTCTCTTCTTTCTCTACAGCTGCACCAGCTGCTCGTGCAGGGCGCACCATCCCGCCCGGGACATGCTCCCACACCCGCGGCCTGCTCCGGACCACCACCACGGAGCAGGATTACTGGGACCAGCACCTGGGGTCCCTGCGAGCCCTGAACTGCACCGTGGAGGCCTGGATGCGGGCAGACCTGCAGCTCCGCCAGGAGCAGTTGGCTGAGGAGCTAGCCAGAAATGCTACCCTGCAGGCCCTGCTGCAGAGCATGGTGCCCCGTGCCCGTCCTGCGCCTGCTGCCCCCCCAACAACTGTCCCTCCTCCCACTCCTGCCCCCCTCCCACCTCTTCCTCCTCAACCCCCACACCCCCCTCCTCAATGTCCACACCCCCCACCTCAACCTCTGCACCCTCCACCCCATCCCCCCGGGGACGCCGAGGCCCCCTCCCTCGCCGTGCTGGGAGGCAGTTGGCCCGGCGAGACCCCCACCCCTGATCCCTGAGTTTCCCCTCCCTCCTTCCCCTTGCTTCCCCCTTCTAGCTCCCTCCTCCCAGGTTTCCCACTCCCCTCTCCCACCCTCTCTCCTGCCCTCTCCCGCCTCCTTTCCCCCATCTCCCCACAGTTTCATTCCCCCTCCCCAGCTGTGTTGAATAAAGAGAATTGTTAATTTTGAAAATATGTGTCTTTTATTTGACATCAGGAAGGGGGGGCTAGGGAAGTGGAAGGAGGAGAGGGAAGAATGGGGCACAAGCCCCCAGTGGGGCAGACCGGGGAGACTGTTAGCACTCCTCAGGGTGGAAGCTCTCCCGCAGGGCCCCCTGGATCCTGACATCCCCTCGATGGTCCTCCCGGATGGCAGCCTGCAGAGAGTGCAGCCAGGCTGCCGGCAATGTGTCCACGAGACGCAGCAGAGTCCCCGGGGGCAGGTCTGGTTCCATGTTGCAGAGTGCCGTCGTGCCCCGAGTGAGGGCAAGCAGAGCACTCCGAGACACAAATGCTTTGCTGTCCCTCATTGAGGTAGACCAGCAAGCGGGGAACCCTGAGAACTGTCTGTCCGGGGTGGGGGGTCAGGTCCCTTTAAGCACAGCTCTCGGCTAGCCTGAGGCAGCAGCTCCACACTCTAAGTCCTGGTTCCGGCCAGCCTTAATTTTTGGTTCAGGGTCCACTCAATGTGGACATGCTATTTCGAATTAGCAAAACGCTAATTTGAATTAGCTTTTCGGTCTAGATGCACTAATTCGAATTAGCTTAGTTCGAATTAACTAATTCGAATTAAGTTAGTTCGAATTAGTGCTGTAGTGTAGACATACCCCTCTTTACTAGAACATAGAGAATCTCTATTAATAGATCCTCCCCTAAGAGATGTCTCTGTCCGATCCATGTGCTCCTCTGCAACGCACCCGTCGACTTTCCCCCAGTCCTTAGTTTAAAAACTGTTCTACAACCTTTTTAATGTTAAGTGCCAGCAGTCTGGTTCCATTTTGGTTTAGGTGGAGCCCATCCTTCCTATATAGCTTCCCCCTTTCCCAAAAGTTTCCCCAGTCCCTAATAAATCTAAACCCCTCCTCTCTACACCATTGTCTCATCCATGCATTGAGACTCTGAAGTTCTGCCTGCCTACCTGGCCCTGTGCATGGAACTAGAAGCATTTAAAAGTATGCTTCCATAGAGGTCCTGGATTTCAATCTCTTTCCTAGCAACCTAAATTTTGCCTCCAGAACCTCTCTCGTACCCTTCCCTATGTCACTGGTACCTACATGTACCATGACCACCGGCTCCTCCCCAGCACTACACATAAGTCTATCTAGATCATAGTCTATCTATGATCTAGACAGTACTTGGTCCTGCCATGAGGCCAGGGGACTGGACTTGATGACCTCTTGAGGTCCCTTCCAGTTCTATGATTCTATAATTCTATGATTCTAGATGTCTCGAGAGATCCGCAACTGTCACACCAGGCAGGCAAGTCACCATATGGTTCTTGCGGTCATCACAAACCCAGCTGTCTATATTTATAATGATCAAATTCCCCTTACTAACACCTGTCTTCTCCTAATGACTGGAGTTCCCTTCCCCAGAGCGGTATCCTCAGTGTGAGAGGATACCACAACATCATCTGGAAGGAGGGTCCCAACTATGGGATGATTTCCCTCTGCTCCAGATGAATGTTCTCCTTCCCTGAGCCTTTCACCCTCCTTAACAGCACAGGGGCTGTCTGACTGGAGGTGGAACAGCTCTACAGTGTCCTGGAAAGGCTCATCTATGTAGCTTTCTGCCTCCCTTAGCTCCTCCAATTCAGCTACTCTGGCCTCCAAAGCCTGTACATGGTCTCTGAGGGCCAGGAGCACCTTGCACCAAATGCACACATACTCTCCCCAAGCCTAGCCAGCTCAACCTACCAGTTGAATAATTGTTCTACTTCCCCAGCTGATCCTTCTTTTAGTGACTATATATTACTGTGGCAAAGAGCATGATTAAAAAAACCTCAAGAAAAGGGGATCAAAGTATGCCCAGAGTTACCTATCCAATCTTTCCAATTTTTCTGACAGACCACAGCAAACAGTTCAGACTAAGAGTTAGCCAGTAGAAGACAGAAGTCATGACCCTAAATATTGAGGCACCAGCATCAGTTAAGATAGATGGCCAAGACCTACCTATCACAGAGAGCTTTACATACTTGGATAGTATTATCAGGTAAGACGGAGGCGTCAGAAGTGATATCCAGAGCAGACTCAGTAAAGCCAGAAATGTCTTCATGAGTTTGAATGCTGTATGGAGTCATCACAGTACAGCATCCATACCAAACTGAAGTTTTATCAGAGCTGTGTTTTAGCAACACTATTATATGGATCAGAATGCTGGTGGATGACAGAGTATGACCTCAATAGATTGTCGACTTTCCACACCAGAAGTCTTCGGAGGATCCTCCGTATTTTTTGGCCAAGAATAATTTCAAATAAGGACCTGATTGCGCGTTGTAAACAAGATGACATGGCTACCATCATTATGAAAAGACACTAGAGATGGATTGGGCACGTGCTCAGGAAAGATGGAAGCTCCATCACAAAGACTGCTGTGCATTGGACCCCTAAAGGGAAGCAGAAATGAGGATGACTCAAGACATCATGGTGCCGGACTGCTGAAGTAGAAATGAAGAGCATGAATTACACTTGGGGCACTATTGAGACAGACAGAAGTGGAGGATCTTTGTTGCTGCCCTATACTCCAATGGGCATGACGGACGATGATGATGATGACAGCAAACTAACCCAAAAGATCAACCATTACACATAAAAGGCAAAGAACAGAGACCTACAGATGTGTAGTTATCCTCCTTTTCCTCCTTGACTGATAGTGAAGAGGGAATGTAACTGTGGTCCTGCTATTGACAATGTACTGTTTCAAACACTACTACATTAATGTACACCAGGAAATGCAGTCCTCACCAGCGGGGTCCCAATAGTCCAGTTACTGCAGGACTGTACACTAGAATTTATAACCCTTTGGGGTAGACTAACATGCTGTGTAGGCAAGCTCTCAGTAATAACTATACATAATTACTCAAAATCATATCCTTTAGCGAGTGCCATGTCAATCACCCAAGTACAAAATGATTTCTATATTTTCTCTAGAATTATCTACTTACACAAAATCAAAAAATGCTTCTGGAATTTTAAAAAACAAGCAGATGCAGTAATATTGAGTAACATGCAGTAATAATTATTTGCTGACCCCAGCGAGATATATATACAGCTTCATATGGCTTCCATCTGAATAACTATCTTTAAAGTACATCCTCACAACTTCCTTGGGGTGAGATAGAGAATATCACCCCCATTTTACATCTGAGGGACGGAGGCACAGAGACACTATAACTGAGATTTTCAAAAGGAGCCAATGTATTTATGTGCCCAGCTGCCATTGATGATCAATGCAAATTGGAAGCCACCTTCCCTAAGGGCCATTTGAAAATTGCAGCCTGAATAATATGCCCAAAGTGACAGAGGAAGTCTGTGGCAGTATCAGGGGCTGTACCAAAAATTTCATGAATACTAGTCCCATGAATTATTTTTTTATCCTTCCACAACTCCCTTAACTTTGTCCATAATTAGGACTTTTTAAAATAATCATCGGCCATCTAGTCTACCTGATGTAGTGTAGGTATGGTCAGATCCTCCAAATCTTAACTCCCATAGTCTTACCCCCACCCCATTCCAATTCAAACAGACCCTCTACTGTTGAAACTCTGTGACCCCACTGAACTCACAGGGAGTTCTTCCATTGACTTCAGTAGTTCCAGGACATCACCCTCTGACTCAATGACCCTTGCATGGATGACAAGCCACAATATTGTGATACATTCCCTAAGTAACATAAAAAATTTCTTGTTTTGCCACTGTATTTAAATAGCACCAGAAACTCATTCAGGGAAACATTACAGATTTTCAATAAGAGAGAAAAATATATTTATTAGAGGGATTTAATGGCTGTGTGATGTAAATAGCATTTCTTTCTCTCATCAAAACTTATTAATATGCATAAAAACGTCAAGTCTTATGTATTTTGTTAATGTTTTCCAAGCACTTACATTTTCCAACTAGAAAGTCATCATAATAAAAGGTATGGTAAACATTTAACAAATGGGAAGACTAATAAAAAATTCCCTTTTAAAGATAACAGTAGAGAGTTTTTGAAGTTGAATTACATCACTAAATCCAAAACAATAACATATCTGTAATTTGCTTATGAAATTATCCATTCAAATCAATGACTGAATACTGTTGCCCTAATAAGATTTACATCTAACATTTTTCAAGTTTCACAAATAGTTCACATGGTACATTTACAAATAAATCAATTAATTTTGTCTGATAGGCCAATATATGCACAATATGAAAAACAGTTTTAGCTATTTTATGCTCTCCACAGAAACAGTTTTACCTTCTTATTAATTTTAATTTACTTTAAAAGATTTCATTGGATTGAAACTTTAATTAAAAAAGAAATGGAAAAGTCTATAAGGTCTGCATAGCATCAATTACTTTGACTTGATATCTTGCACTTTAACTACCCTTTGTACATATGGTTCCTGTTAAAATAATTGAAAGTACTTCTGAACAATGTCACGCACACGTCCATACTAAGAGCTAGCAGATATATTAACATTAAACTTCACTAATATTAATAAAGAAACAATTAATTCTTCATTATGTGTTTCTGAAATATATAATCAAACGCCTTCAGTTCAAACACAAATAAAACATTACATATGGCTTGTCAGTGTAAAGGGTAATCATCATCATCATTATAATTTATACTGCTTTGTTATAAGTCTAATGTCTCATTTATTTATAAAGCTTCTTGGCTGCCATTTAAATAACCTCTCTGAAATATTAAAATGTAATCTGGCTGTTAATAAGTAAACTCCCACATCCTCCCTCAACTACTCCCTTACAAAATGTTACCTCTAGTTTACATTATATTTTCTTTAAGAGAACAAGAATTATTTACATTTGCATATGTAAATGCAGTAGTAAAACATACTAAAACAATATTTTCTGTTAATTTAACTATAAAACATACATGCAGCAAGTTAAATTCAACCCCAATAAACATGGACATTTAAAAAATAAATCAAGAGAATAAGGAATAATTGAGATATATGCAAAGTAGTTACCCAGGGACCAATTATAAAAGGTCTGATTCAAAGACCACTAAAGACAGTGAAGAAATTCCCAATGCACTTCCAACTGGTGTAGGATCGGGGAAAAAGACCACCTCAATTTTTAATTATTAAAAAACCATGGAATTTTCACAATCTTTGTCTACTCTAGCCATCACAGATTACAACCTCCAAGTGCATCTGGCACATTTCCTGGAATGTTTATTGCTATATATAAATTAGGCACTTGTGAAACAATACAAATTTTATGCATCTTAGGGTACATCTACACTTGCTCCCTATCTCGGGATAGGGATGCAAATGTAGCCGACCAAAATTGCTAATGAAGCGGGGATTTAAATATCCCGCGCTTCATTTGCATAATCTCGCCCGTGTGCTATTTCGATCGCCAGCTAATTAGAACTAGGAAATGCGCTCCAGGCCACGTTAGTTCGAATCAAACCCCTTGGTTCGAACTAACGTTACTCCTCATTTTTTGACACACCCTTTGACTGAATGAGCCTGTTAAGCGATGACCAAATATCCATTTCATGGAACTGCTAAATTATTACATTACAAAGACAGATTATGAATTTAACATTAAAGAAGAAAAACACTGCAAATAATATTAAACAACACCTTGTCAAAACTTTTCAAAAAATATGGAAAAAATATAACCAGTGCTAGGCCAACCAAAAATAATTTCTGAGATCTATATAAGAGTTATAAAAAAATTTACAGTGCCTCTAACAATCCTGGTAATACAGTACTGGCCATATTTTTTTTGTATTTTACATAGATAAGTTAAAATACACTCACAATGCCTACTTGTAGTGGTCATTAAAGTTCCCCCTGCCTCAATCAGCATAACTAATGATGCGATATAATGACAGAATACAGTCTCTAATGAAAAGCTGAACAAGGTCTCATTGCAGCCATACTGTTCGTGATTTAGTATTCTGAATTTATTCAGTCCAACATATTTTATTCTGTAGATATTATCACCTTTCAAAAACTACATTTCAATGAACTTGTAAAGAAAAAAAAGTAATGAAATACCCAGGCAACATAAATCAATTAAGCTACATCTACACTGCACAATTATTTAGGAATAAGCAATTTCGGAAGAAATATTCTGAAATAGCTTATTTTGAAATAGTGCATCTATACACCAAAAGCTCAACATAACAGCACTGAGCTATTTCGAAATAGAATGTCCACACTGATTGGACTCTTAACTCGCATGTAAGGCCACCTGGAACCACTTCAGGCAGGGTATTAGGGCAGCAGTTAACTTTCTGGAGCTGCTGCCTGAGGCTATCTGAGGCTTGTGCAAAGGGACCCCCCCTGTATAGCAGTGTTTCAGTCTTTTTTCCTTTGCTTATCTCCTCGAGGGACAGCAAAGCCTTTTCTTTTGCCTGCTGTGGTTGCCTTTGCATACACCTCAGCTTACCAGCTATGGAGCCGGAATTGCCTCTGGGCAATCGACGGCTATTACAGCATGTGCTGCACCTCATGCAGCAGTTTCTGCAGTCTGCCTCCCAGGCCCTGCAGGAACCCAGTCCCGATCTGCTTGGAGATCCTCCTCACCTCTCTGTGGGCGCAACTCATGCTACTGGATCCCACCCACCCTCCCCTTCACACTGTGCAGTGCCGCTTCTGGCATCTGGACACCAGTTCCGACTGGTGGGACCGGCTCGTCATGGAGAGGTGGGGCGACCAGCAGTGGCTCCAGGGGAAGGACATCATTCTGGAACTCTGTGAGTGGCTCGGCCCTGCCCTCAGGCGATAGGATACTCACAAGAGACCCACTATCCCTCTCAATAAGCGGGTCACCATTGCACTCTGGAAGCTCACCATGCTGGACAGCTACCAATCTGTTGGCAACCAGTTCAGCATGGGGAGATTGACCATCGGGGCTCTGCTTATGCAAGTATGGCACTCTCAGGCTATTGTCCCAGGAGGGGGTGGACTGCTGGAATGGTGTTCCCTAGGGAACTAGGGGGTGGAGGATGGGGGGTGGATGCCCCCTCCCTGGGAGGCTTTTTCAGTTCCTCCCTCACAAAGCCCTCCCGGGGGATGGGGTAAGTGCTGGGGAGGGTGATAGGGTGGGGGAGGTGGGGTTTGATCCTGGTGTATTTGTGAAGGGGGGAGGGGTTGGGCTCGGGGACCTCCCCAGGCTCTGGCCACCCTCTGATTCTCTGTTTGTTTCTTTGTTTGTTTCTCTCCTTCTACAGGTGGTGCAGGCCATCAATACCATCTTGCTGCACAGGGCCATCCACCTCGGCAACGTGGACACCACCGTTACCGGCTTTGCTCACATGGGCTTCCCCAACT
Source organism: Pelochelys cantorii (assembly GCA_032595735.1). Lineage (NCBI taxonomy): Eukaryota > Metazoa > Chordata > Testudines > Trionychidae > Pelochelys > Pelochelys cantorii. The sequence continues at coordinate 190,805,986 of CM064327.1, forward strand.
GTGGGAGGCTATTGACGGCATCCACATCCCCATCCGAGTACCCGACAACCAGGCTTCTGTCTACATCAACCAGAAAGGATACTTCTCGATGGTCCTGCAGGCCATCACCAGGGCCATTTTACAGACATCTTAGTCAGGTGGTCAGGGAAGGTGCATGATGCTCGCATCTTCCGTAACTCCAGCGTATCCCAGAAGCTGCACGCTGGAACTTTTTTACCCAACTGCACCATCAGGGTCGGAGACATGGACATGCCCATGTGCATGGTGGGGGACGCGGCCTACCCTCTCTTGCCCTGGCTCATGAAGCCTTTCATTGCCCACCTTGACCACTCTAAGGAATGGTACAACGCCAGGCTCAGCAAGGCCCGCATGGTGGTGGAGGGTGCCTTCACGCATCTGAAGGCACGGTTCAGATGCCTCCTCACCTGGCTGGATGTCGGGGAGTAGAACATCCCACACGTGGTGGCCATGTGTTGTGTACTCCACAATATTTGTGAGTGCAAGGGGAAAACATTCCTGCCAGGGTGGGGGACAGAGGCTGACTGCATTGGCAGGGACTTCCAGCAGCCGTGCACAGCTGCCATCCGGCAGGCCCATCAAGGGACCGTTCGCATCCGGGAGGGAGAGTTTCTCACAAGGACCCCAGTGACACCTTCCCCAGGGACTCCCTATTACGGGCCTTTCCATCACCCCTCTCTGCCTTTCCTCCCCTCTTTCCTGCAGAGACAATAAAACAGACCTTTTTTTGGAAACAATAAACTTTGTGTGGTTTTTATTTGGGGCAAAAGTAACTGGGGAGGGACTAGGGAAAGAACCTGGGAGAAGGGAGGAGAGAGGGGGGAAGGGGAGATGGGGTAATGAGAACCCTGGAGGGGGGAGCAGGAAGGGGGAGGAGGGCTGAGGAGAGGCTCAGGACTGGGAGTGGCACCTAGCTCTGGAGATCCCACCACCACGGGTGCGGGGGCCTCAGTGGCCACAGGGTGGGGGGGTGGGGGAGGGAAGTGGGGTTGGGGGAGAAGCAGGAGCAGGTGTGGGAGAGGGAGTAGGCAACATTCTGGCAACCAGGGATTGCACGGCCGCGCACATGGTGTCTTGCCACAGCTGGATGTCTTCCTGAAGCCTATGGTCAATGATCTGCTCCATGGATCTGAGTACCACGAGGTGCTCCCTCTGAAATTCATCCACGGGTCTCTGGTGCCTGCGGGTCCCTTGGGTTAGGGAGGCTGCCCTGGGTGGTGTTAACCACCCCCCTCTTGCAGCTAATCTGGCTGTGGAGAATAAAGAGAGACGGTCCCTCATCCTAGAAGACACTGTGCCTGAAGCCTAGCCCTCATCTGTGAGCCAAGAGCGAGAGTTCTCGGCTCAGACCAAGGTGATGTGCCTGGAGCAAGGCCATGTGCACTCTAGCCAATGGGCCCTTGCCTGCAGGGGCCCCAATGCCCATGGGGAGGGTGGAGAGCCTCACTACCCCCCCATCCTAGGGAAAAGCTGGCATGTGAAGATGCCGACCAGACCGAGATCCTGCAGGTGGGGGGGGGCGGGGGGAACATGAGACGGCTGGGCTTCCCTCTGTGCCACGCACCCTCCGGGTCTGGTAGTGGCGGCATCCCACAGGGAGAGGACTTGAATCCCTGACCACTGGGGGAGAAGGGGACAGGGTGTTGGCGGGGGAGGTGAGTGTGAGTGACAGACGCTCCTGCGTCTTGTGGTGCTGTCCCCGGGAGTGGATGCTGCCCTGAGAGTATGGGCATGCCCATGTGCCACGTGCAGCACTGCTGATGGTGTATATGCTGGCGTGTGTGTGTCCATGTGCTCAGCCTCCTTCTAGTGGTGGCTTGTGGAAGGAGGGTGTCCCACCCCAGCGTCATGAGCATGGCAGGCCTCTCCAGACACTCTGTGGCCAATAGCACAAGGGTCCACTGGTGCAGCCTGCTGGGGCTGTGTGCCCTGGACTGTCGCTCCACATGCTCCCACGTGCACAGTCTGCTGCACAATCCCCAGGCTGCAAAAGCCAAGCAAGGAGCGTGCCCCAGCCCCTTGCCTCCCACCCCCTGCATCTTGTGTGCATAGGGTATGTGACGGCACTCACCTGATGTGGACTCCCCAGCCTCGGACGATGCCTAGGATACATCCAGAGTGTGGGGGACCAGCTCGAGGGCCAGGAGGGTGACAGTGTTCACCGCATCCAACTCTTCCTCTTCCTCCTCGTGTCCGTCCCCCGGGAGGATGACGACGGGCGTCTCAAGCCCCGAGTCCACTACTGGGGGTGGGGAGAAGGGACTGCCTCACCCCTCAGGATGCAGTCCAGGTTGCCAAAGTAGGGGCAGGTTTACCCTGGGGAGAAGCAAGCTCTTGGGTCCTGGTATAGGCCTGGTGGAGGTCTCTGACTTTCAGCTGCACCTGCTCCTGGATGCGGATGTGTCTTTTGGTGGCCAGGCTCTTGGCCATAGACATCTGCGTTCCTGCATCTGGTGCAGAGATGCTGGAGGTTTGCCTCCTTGCCCCACACCTCACTGAGGTCCAGGATCTCCGCACCAGACCAGGAAGTTGCACACCTCTTTCGGGCCAGGGAAGGCTCCTGGGAGCTACCTGACTGCTCCCTGGGAACAGTGGAGGGCTGGCTGGGAGCAGCAGACTGGCTCATTTTGCAAAAAATCAAGGCAGTGGCAGCTGCTGTGTGGCTCAGGGCTGGCAGGGCCTCCTGCGTGCCACAAACCCTTTCCCCCGAGGCTGCAGCTTTAAGGGCTCCAGCTTTAAGGAGATGGGGGGACTACAGAGTTTGGCTGAGTGTAGACAGAATGGCCAGCAGGACACCTAGGGAAGGGCTGGAGGCCCTTATTTCAAAATAACTGCAGCTGCCCTGTCTACACAGTCCCTATTTCAAAATACTATTTTGAAAAAAGTGTAATTCCTCATAGAATGAGGTTTGCCAATGCCGAAATAAGCTGCCCATTATTTCAAAATAATGCTATTGCTGTGTAGACGCTCGCATACTTATTTTGGAATAACAGCTGTTATTCCAAAATAAGTTTGGTGCATAGACATACCCTCTCAGTAGTTTGTTGTGTGGTATTCTTTGAGGGTATGTCTACACTAGCCCCCTAGTTCGAACTAGGGTGGCTAATGTAGGCATTCGAACTTGCAAATGAAGCCCGGGATTTAAATATCCCGGGCTTCATTTGCATGTTCCCAGGCGGGCGCCATTTTTAAATCACCTTAGTTCGAACTGACTGCCCGCGGCTACACGCGGCAGTCAGAAGTTAATCCGAACTAAGTCCTTAGTTCGGATTAACTGTTACACCTCATTGCAGGAGGAGTAACAGTTAATCCGAACTAAGGACTTAGTTCGGATTAACTTCTGACTGCCACGTGTAGCCGCGGGCAGTCAGTTCGAACTAAGGCGATTTAAAAATGGCGCCCGCCCGAGAACATGCAAATGAAGCCCGGGATATTTAAATCCCGGGCTTCATTTGCAACTCCGGTTGCCCTCATTTGCCTACCTAGCTCGAACTAATGAGCTAGTGTAGACATACCCTTAGAGACTAAACCTGGAAACAGTATTAGCTGTAGTACTTACTACTACAGTGAGTTCCATTGGGTTTAATGGGACTACAGCTGGTAACAAATAGGGATGTAAAGGACTAGTCGACTAGCAGACTAGTCACTCCCCCTCCTTGCTGCCTCTATCAGATGGAGGCAGTAACGTAGGGGAGATTAAAGGGGTACTAAAAAGCGGAAGTGCTGCATGGAACTTGGGGTCAGCTGGGGAGTCTCCAGCTTATCCTGGGCTCCAAGTGGTGTTGCCGCTTTGAAATGCCACATGGAGCCTGGGGTGAGGTGGGGCCCCGATATCTGGGCTCTGTGCGGTGTTCTAACTTTGAAATGTACAAGAGTCCCCATTTGGAGGCTCTTGTGCATTTCGAAGAAGAAGCGCAGGATGGAGCCTGGGGCCAGCGCGGGACTCTGAGTCCCCAGGTGGCCCCAGGCTCCATGTGGGCATTTCCGCTTTGAAAGGCCCAAGAGCCCCACTGGGGCCTTTCAAAGTGAAAGTGCCCGTGTGGAGTCTGGAGTCAGCGGGACTTCCCGCTGGCCCTGGGCTCCATGTGGTGTTCTAACTTTGAAATGCACAAGAGCCCCCACTGGGGTTCTTGTACATTTCAAAGGCGGAACATGGAAGTGCTTATCGACTAATTGAGTAGTTGATGGAAATTCCATCAACTATTCGACTAGTAAATTAATTGCTAGTTAACATCCCTAGTAACAAACACTACTACTAGAGGTAAACATGAAATCCTGACAACATTCAGGTAAATGGAGTGTTGCCACTGATATCGATGGAGGAAGGGTTTCACCCTAAACATTCAGTGGATTGGGCCACTGGTTTTCTGTATTCATTTGCTAGAACAGGGGCAGACAAAATATAGCCCACAGGCTGGATCCAGCCCTCCAAACATTTGGCTCCCTGGCTGCCAGGTCCCAAACACTGCTCAAAACGGCTGGCTGCTGGGGCCAGAATGTGTGACTCGGCCTGGGGGGGAAGGAGGGTCTCCACTTCCTACTTCCACCACCAGCACCATCCTCACAACCTCCCATTGACCAGAAACTAGCCACCTAACTTAGCTTTAAAAACTCCCTATTGTGCCTGCAATACTGCCAATCTCAGAACCAAGATCTTCCAACAAAATTTACTGAACGAAGTTTTACTGCTTTTTGCTCCTATTGTCCAGAGTCAACACAAGTCAGATAGAGTGAGCTGCAGTCTATTTTCTTCTTGTGCGTCAACAGAATAGTTTATAGCAATTAAATACTTAACAATATTGCCATATGAATTTTCATCCAAAGGCTTCAGATCTAACCGTTGGATGATCAGGGCAGTTCAAATCTCTCACAGCCATAGTATCTGACTGTCTCAAGTTTCAGTCACACAATACTGCACTGGTTTACATTTAGTTTACAGTTTTATGGTTATCTTTATAAATACAGAAGCTAGAAAGATTTATAAAAAATAAATAAACCTTTGATACTGAAGCACAATTCTGTGGGAAAATGTGGGATTCCCTGGCAAGTTCTATAGCTGCCGAACCAGAAAGAAGTGGACTCGGGATGTTAAATCCCATTTAATCATCTAATCGAGTACTCGATAGAATTTACATCAACTACTCAATTAGTTGATAAAGGGGGGAAACTGTAGAGTCGCAGCAGGGTTAGCTCCCAATCCTGGGAGCTAACCCTGCTGTGGCTCTGCCTTTTAAATATATGAAAAGACAGCAGGCTCTTAATACATTTAAAAGGCAGAGGCGAAAAGTCTGGGTTCGGGCGCAAGCTGAGACAGCTGATTCCCAGCTCGTGCCCAGTCCCCCCCACCTAGGGTTGCCAGATGGTTTAGCCAAAAATACTGAACACACACCCCCGCACACACAAAAAAAAACCCGGGAAAAAATTCTGTTGAGGGGAAAAAAAGGGGGGGGGGAAGAGAGACCAAAGTTGTTGAGCAACAACAACAAAAATTAAATTATAAAACAGCATTAAAACAGCATGGCCCCTTTCAAAGTGCCTGCAGAGTCAGAATAGGGATAGGAACAGGGGAGCGGTTGAGCACTAAGACCCAGGGAAGGCATTGCTTCCCCTTGGTCTTTAGGCTTTTTGCCGGCGGCCATTTTGTTCTATGGATCAAGCCAAAACGCAGCTTCCCTGTGGAACCAGGTAAGCAGGGTGTCCGGGGGCGGGGGGCTGGGAGTGTCGGGGGCCCGGGGGGAGGTCAGGGGCCCAGGGGGGAGGCTGGGGGCTGGGCCCAGTTGCTGAGTGTGTCCTAGGGTTGCCAGGTGTCCGGTATTTTCGCCTCCTGGCCGGGGAAAAAAATCAGAAAATACCGGACATTTTAGCGGTTCGGTATTTTCTGATTTTTTTTACCGGACAGGATGCGAAAATACCAGACTGTCCGGGTCACTACCGGACACCTGGCAACTCTACCCCCGCCATGCCTATTTCTCCCCTGCCCCTCCCCTGAGGAGCTGGCTTTTAAGCTGACTCTCCCCAGCACCAGCTCCTGCTCCCCTCCCTTGCTGTCTCTCTCTGATAGAGGCAGCAAGGGGTGGGGGAAGTGACTAGTCAACTAGTTGCTTACATCCCTAAAGTGTACTCCTTCATCTATGCCCTTTTGAGTGAAAATCCCAAGCAGTTTAGGCTCCGGGCATTCTTCTTTCACTACCTCTTCTCAGAGGTTGAAAATTGTGTCAGCTCACTAAACAGTCTGCATGAAATTCCCAATAGCCATTTAAGTCTCAAGTAATCTAATCAGAAACAAGATTATTAAACCAGATCTAAACAAGAGAAACTGTTTGTATAACTTATGCAATCTTATATTTGACAATAAAATGAGCTAAATAGGTGCAGCACACATTAAAGTCATGTCTGCATGGGGTCAATCAAGAAACTTAAAGCAAATAACTAAAGGTGTGAAATCAATGCACATAAATTAAAATATGTTAAAATCCCACCTGGTTGCTCTCATTTTGTTCAACTGTGTATGAGAATTCTGGATATAGACTCTGTGGATGGCTTATTGTTGCTTCCATTTGTAGTATAAAATGGACCATGATAGGATGTTCATAGATTTAAAGGCCAAAAAAGGAATGTTCTGAATCTGATTATCTAGGATCCTTGAAGGAAGCTTAAGTTACACAGAATTAAGGCCGTATTACTTCTGAGAAGCTACATGAGGGTCTAGCAAACTTTATTTTCTGAGAATTGCCTTCACACCTTTGGCTAATTCACCCTAACTTTCCTGAGTGTCCCCAGGTAGATGCGCCCTTTATTATAGTTACAATTAATTTTTAAAGACTTTCACCTGGTCTCCCATCTGATGCAATGTGTCACAGAGCTACATTCCACCTTGCTTTGCCACTCAGGTGCCTTTGACTTCTTTGCCTTATTTACAGACCACGACAAAGTGATGCTTCCCCAAAATCTGTCACCAAATTCATTCAATATGGCTACGCAAATTCAGTTTCTGGTTTTTTTTTTGCTCCTGACATTACATTTTATAACCTTTGAAGGTAGCTCCAAAGAATGGAGTGATTTCAGCTCACATTTACAATGCCCCATCCACTGCTGTCCCTCACTAATGGTGCTAATATTATGGACAGTTCAGGTCTCCTTTGCTTATAATATTAGAAGAGATGGGACTCGCAATTCTTAGACTTCTCGTTTGACATTAATTATTTTCCATATTAAATGTGACAGAGCAAAAACCAATCTGACACATTCACTGTGTTAACCGAACACAGAAACAAACACAGTCCAGTTTTAATGTGCACATGCAACACAGCAAAAATAAAATAAAATGCCTGTGAATTAGAATTTAATGGATAGCTAATTTTCCTCAGTTGAATATTATGTGCTATATTATACAAGTTAGCAATTTATGTAGTGCAATTTACAGCTCACCAGTTAAGAAAAAACATTTTAACAAAATGTGCAAGTTGTATTTTAAAATATATTTTTACAGAAATCAGAATTGAAAAAGATTTATAATGTCAACTGGCTTATTTTGTTGCCAGACTTTCCTCACAATCTATTGTATCCTCCAGCATTTAGTGCAAGACTCGGTGATTCAAAAAAATGCAGCTTCACACAGTTCTTTTGTGTGTAAAGTGCAAGAGATTCAGCCATTAAAATTTTCCTTCGTATTTAGCTTAAATTTTGTTAGTATATATATATTTTTTCATGTTATACTAATTATGCCTCATTGGACCATGCTAAACAATTCATCTCCCTTTTTAGTTTTTACATCATTCCAATGTAGATAAGCAATTAGTCATCATTCGCCAATATTTAGTTTTTTTATAAATCTTTCCTCCTAAGTCAATTCTTCCATCCCATAAATCAAGATTCAGTTTACTTATTTTCAGTATATAACTGCATCCTGGTGTCAGATGCTTTATCTTACTTTCCAGTGAGAAGAAAATGATCCAGTAATAGTCACTTCAATGTTTTCTATTTTGGAAAAAAAATACACTGGTTTTTTTTTCATTTGCCCTTAGTTTGACTTCACTATGGTCCACATTAACAGGAACAGCAGCTAAACCTTCTTTGAAACTTTATTCACCATAGTTAGAAAAAAAGAGCTGGTGAAATTCCTTTAAAACATGCTTTAATCTAGCTGGAATGCCATAAATTGCTTCCAGATGTGCTCCATACAAAAGTCAATCATAGCTATTTATACTGACACTCTGCAGTCCAAACAATCTGAATCCAAATGCCATGTCTCCGCTACAACAAAGCTATAAATGTCAGTTTTGTTGAATTTGGAGAGGTGTTGAAGAGTTCATGCTAGTTTGCTTTTGAGCTATTTGTTACCCAGCAATTATTTTTAAAAAAGAAACTTTTTAATAGACACTGTACTTGTTGAGCAGTTCTTAAAGCACACCTGACACCTTCCAATTATGACCTTGAAAGTACCATAGGTTACAAGTTGAAATTCATTTCACAAGTTAGAAAAATGTAACACTTAGGCAAGGGGCCAAGAAAAACTGAAGCACTTGGCAGGACTCCCATGCCCTCTCTTAGACCGAACACACACGTAGTACACCTGGGACTAAATGAACTACAGTACAATGAAGCAACAGATTCTCACTGTAATAATACCTCTATTCACAAAGCTTCCATAGTATGGGAAAAAGCATCTTTTCTCGCTACAGAAAAAAGGCAGTTAGGAAATCTATCCTAATCAATTGTTTTGCATGCAAAGTAATCAAAATATTTCTCACCTGGGAAAATTATATAATCAACATTCTGTTGAAACAATGACCTAAGGTATAATTCTACACTATTTCAGAAACATACTTAATTTATGTATATTACACACAGAATTCTCCGGTTGGTTTCCTAGGCTGCATTATGGAACATTTTTCTCGAAATCTGCATCTATAGTTTGATTTCTGTAAAAATGTTCTGAGTTTCAACTTTGGCATTTTGTTTGTATAAGGAGGTGGAGAAATTTCTCACCTCTGCTTGTAAGTTTGAACGGTTTAAAATGTTCAAGAAAGACACAAACAATGACCCTGCTATTACTATGTTATTCTTCCACTTCCCTGTCCTTTATTTTCCTTTATATTTTTCTTTCCTCTGCTTTTATATCCCCTCCTTGGTTTTCCCATTTAATCCCCTATTCTTTCTCCTTGCCAAGGGCAGGATGATTCTCCTTACAATGCCACTGCTTCCAGCTAGGTGGCACCTTAACACTAGGGTCTTGTCTACACCAGCAGTTCCCAACCGCCAGGCCACGGCCCACTGTTGGGCTGTGGACCTCTGTCTGCCGAACCACAGTGACTGTGGGGGCCAGGGCTGGGATACACTGCCCAGCACCTCCCCTGCCGCCGCAGGTGTTGAGAAAGGTGTGTCCTGTCCCGCCTCTCTGCCAACCAGTGCCGTGCAGGGATGGGGTCTCCTCCCTGATGCAGAAGAGCGGTTCACTGAACGGGAGGAAGGCCGCACGGAGCCTGGCATGGCAGCCTCAGAGCAGCCACAACCTGGGCAGCAATGCTCAGCTGGAGGCTGGGAGGCAGCACAGGGCTAAGTGAGGGGGGAAGGGCAGGCTGTGGGGGTTCCAGGGGCAGGGCTAGTGCTGGGGGACCCTGGAGGTGGGGGGCTCTCAGAGGCAGGGGGGTGACACTAGGGAGCAGTGAGGAGTCCAGGTTGGGGAGCTGGCACTGGGGAGCTCTGGGAATGGGGCTAATTTTGGGGATTGGGGGCTGGCACTGGTGGGACTTGAGGGGGAGGGGGTTGGGTGCAGTGGGGCTCTGAAAACAGGAGGCACTAAGGCATTTGGGATGCGGGACTGGCACTGGGGGGCTCTGAGGATGGGAGGCTGGCACTGGGTGGGTTGGGTGCAGGGCACTCTGGGGTCAGTGGCTGGCGTTGGAGGGGTACTGGAGGGGTGGGGGGCAGTAGGAATTAGGAATGGCACCAAAGGACTCTGGAGGCTGGGGCTTTTGGCAGTCTGGCAACATTTTATTTGCATTGACAAGGTCCCTCACCAAAGGCTCTTGTGTAAATTACATGGCCATGGGATAAGAGGGAAGGTCCTTTCTTGGATTGAGAACTGGTTAAAAGACAGGAAACAAAGGGTAGGAATAAATGGTAAATTTTCAGAATGGAGAGGGGTAACTAGTGGTGTTCCCCAAGGGTCAGTCCTAGGACCAATCCTGTTCAACTTATTCATAAATGATCTGGAGAAAGGGGTAAGCAGTGAGGTGGTAAAGTTTGCAGATGATACCAAACTGTTTAGGATAGTCAAGACAGAAGCAGACTGTGAGGGACTCCAAGAAGATCTCACCAAACTGAGTGATTGGGCAACAAAATGGCAAATGAAATTTAATGTGGATAAGTGTAAAGTAATGCACATCGGGAAAAATAATCCCAACTATACGGACAGTATGATGGGGGCTAATTTGGCTACGACAAATCAGGAAAGAGATCTTGGAGTTATCGTGGACAGTTCTCTGAAAACTTCCACACAGTGTGCAGCGGCCGTCAAAAAGGCAAACAGGATGCTAGGAATTATTAAGAAAGGGATAGAAAATAAGACCCGGAATATCTTACTGCCCCTGTATAAAACTATGGTACGCCCACATCTTGAATACTGTGTACAGATGTGGTCTCCTCACCTCAAAAAAGATATTTTGGCCTTGGAAAGGGTTCAGAAAAGGGCAACTAAAATGATTAGGGGTTTGGAACGGGTCCCGTATGAGGAGAGGCTAAAGAGACTGGGACTTTTCAGTTTAGAAAAGAGGAGACTGAGGGGGGATATGATAGAGGTATATAAAATCATGAGTGGTGTGGAGAGGGCCAATAAAGAAAAGTTATTTATTAGTTCCCTAAATAGAAGAACTAGAGGACACCAAATGAAATTAATGGGTAACAGGTTTAAAACTAATAAAAGAAAGTTCTTCTTCACACAGCGTGTAGTCAGCCTGTGGAACTCCTTGCCAGAGGAGGCTGTGAAGGCTAGGACTATAATAGAGTTTAAAGAGAAGCTAGATAATTTCATGGAGGTTAGGTCCATAAAAGGCTATTAGCCAGGGGATAAAATGGTGTCCTTGGCCTCTGTTTGTCAGAGGCTGGAGAGGGATGGCAGGAGACAAATCGCTTGATCATTGTCTTCGGTCCACCCTCTCTGGGGCACCTGGTGCTGGCCACTGTCGGCAGACAGGCTACTGGGCTAGATGGACCTTTGGTCTGACCCAGTACGGCCATGCTTATGTTCTTATGTTCTTATTTGCATATTCATTATTTGAATAAGAAAATTATACCGGCCCACCAACATTTTGTTAATGGGTTTGCCAGTCCCTGGTACAAAAAAGGTTGGGAACCACTGGCCTACACTACACAATTAATTCGACTTATGTTAGATTGACATACAGCCACCACAGTAATTACTGAGATTTTTCATGTCCACCTCCTACCCTCCTTCTGACGGTGCTGCACATCGTCCCCCAGAAGTGCTTGCACTGATTTAAATGGTGTAATGTGGGGCCTGAAAGGTTGGCAGAGAGCTCCCAGCTGGGAGTCCAGCTGCCCAGTGCTGAGAGCCCAGGCTGTCAGCTTGGTGAGGTACTCCCGCTGTATTATCCAAATAATGCTTAATCCTTACATTCACTGTGGTTTACTCTGTCAATTATACACATATTAATGATCCCCAATAATATAAATTGATACAATTAACTATAACATATCTGAAGCAGCAATCACCACCTTTGGTCTCAATCGCTCACAGCACAAAGGAATCTTGGACACATCCATTCAAACTGTTTTCCCTCTTTCTTTGTTCTTATTATAAAAAAGATGGTAAAAAATCTGAGTAATGTCATGGTTTAGACACAAACCCAAAAGACCATAGAAAGTCATTATTAGATTCATAGACATTAAGACTAGAAGGGAACCGTTGTGATCATTTAGTTTGACCTGCACATTGCAGGATATAACCTCACCCACCTACTCCTGCAACACCCACAACCTTTAGCTGAATTACTAAAGCCCTCAAATCATGATTTAAAGATTTCAAGTTACAGAGAATCCACCATTCACATTCTTTTAAGCCTGCAAGTGTCTCATTCCCAATGTTGCAGAGGAAGGTGAACTTCCCCCACCATCTCTGCCAATTTGACCTAGGGAAAAATTCCTTCCCAACCTCAAATGCGATGATCACATGAGCACATGGGCAAGACCCCATGGGCAAGACCCATCATCCAGAAATTTGAGAAAGAATTCTCTCTAGTAGCCAGTTATGTTTTTTGCCCCCCCACTGCTTCCTTTTGAAGGCTGTTCCAGAAGTTTACTCCTCTGATGGGTAGAAACCTTTGTCTAAATTCAAGTCTAAGCTTCTGGATAGTCAGTTTCTATCCATTTGGTCTTGTATCCACATTAGTGCTTAACTTAAATCGCTCCTTTCCCTCCCTGGTATTTATTCCTCTGCTGTATTTATAGAGAGCAATCATATTCCCCTCAGCTTGTTTTGGGGTTAAGCTAAATAAGTCAAGCTCTTTGACTCTATCTTATAAGGTAAGTTTTCCATCCCACTAATTAACCTAGTAGTTCTTCTCTGCACCTGTTAAGGATTATACTCGCACACTAACTTGCTTTATTCAGGGTTCATAAATGGGACTTTTCTAGGGTGCATCACAATGAGCCTATACAGCAGTAATCACATCTTTCAGTGAAAGCTTAGGGAGCTTGCCTAAGGCAATGCAGGGAAGCAAGGGCCACACAATAGTACTTCCAATACATATTTCTGACTCAATCTTCTTTGGCATTTCCCTTGCCTTTTCCAATTAACCAATAGTGCCAGTCTTGGTACAAAATCTATTTGTCAAGTCCATCCATCATTCCAATTACTCTTGTAGCACTGTCTTAAAAACTAGTTTCAGAGGGGTAGCCGAATTAGTCTATAACAGGAAAAATTTTAAAAACCACAAATAGTCTGGTAGCACTTTAAAGACGAATAAAATATGTAGATGGTATCAGGAGCTTTCATGGGCACAGCCCACTTCTTCAGATGACTGGAGTGTTGGATGTCCAGAACCAAAATACACGAGGGAACAAGGGGGGGGGGGAGTTAAAAATAGTGAGTGTATTTCATACACATCACCTTTTACCCTCTAACATGTAGGTATGTGTGAAGTGAGTAACAGCATTATCCTGTATCACAACCCATGTTCCTCCTCACTGCACTCTCTTTTCTCAGTTTAGTTGTTGGTTAGTTCTACCACTTGAACTATAAACTTGTTGAACCAGGAACTTATCATTTGCACATTTTCTGTGAAGCACCTACCACACTTTTGGGCGCTATAAAAAACTTCACAATTTGGATAATAATAATGATCACCGCTGGCCAACATTGGACACTAGCAGTTTTTTCTACCTTGACATCTATATTGTGCATCTCCTAAAGTATGAAAGGGGCTGCGAGAAGCCTCCACATTGAACTATTAATCCATCCTATTCCAGCATGCAAAAAAAATCATATCTCCAAATATGCACTGCTCCTGCATTCCCCCCAAAAAAGGGGGAACGAGAGCAAAAGTAAGTGGATTTTGAAAAAAATAGATTAATTCTTCATAGGCTACTATTTCAATCAAGCAGTTCTGCAGCCACTAGTTCAGTCATAGTTCTATCGGCACCCTATAATTTTTTGTTCCTTTCTTTAGATTTTTCATTGGATATTTGAAACGGAGACCTTTACATTTAAAAAAAATCCAACCATATGTCTACAATATTTATAATAACATTAAACTAACAAATGCAGATCTTAAGCCTCAGATGTGCAACCAGTAGGGAACTGGCTGGATGAATCAGTTTTTGCACCTTTTTCAGTTAAATCAGAGATACAAATGCAAAATTTAGCACTCAGTAGTGACTGTTTAACACACCCTGGAGGAGCATGTCCATAAACCATTTGATGGATTACACTCAGCCATACAATATGATATATATTCCCACACAAAAGAACTTCACTAAGGTTAAATTAAGGTTGCAAGACCCATACATCATATTTATCATATTTCTGCATTTTCTTTCACAGACTTCATTAGAACAACATGCCACTGTTATTCCTTTATCACAAACTGACCCATCTTTCCAAATACAGGAAACCCCCGCCTTACAACGGCCTGAGTTGCAACCCCCCGCACTTACAACCATATTTGTAAGTGCAGAAGGGGCTGAAAAACCCTGACTTACATCCTCGGCCCGCATTTACAATGGTGCATGGCATGTGCGTGATTTTCCAGGGCACTCAGGGTCCCTACACAGAGACTGCACTCAGCCCTTACATAAAAAATGAACTCAACACACTTGATGTTACAGTTTGGAAAATGCTGTACTGACCTTTCCTTAAAATGTCCTCAATGATATCCTCTCTAGAATCTCTACTCCTTATCCTGAGCCTGCTAGGAACAAAGTCTCTCATTATCATTTTTTATCTACCCTAGGAATTCTTGATGGTAACACTTTGGACAAAATCTTCAGCAGAACGCCAGTAAAGCTTACTTGCTGATTTGCAGCATCTGAGGATCCAGTCCTGTATGGCACAGGATTATCTGCTCAATACTCTCATCGGTCAGTATACATAAAAAAATAAATTGAGTACAGCTCTCTAGTCCAGCACCCTCAGGACCTGACCGATGCCAAACCAGAGAATTTACTGGACCATAAGAGGTCAATATTGTTTGGCTATATTATCAACACTTCCACCGGTCACTGGGGGTATGTCTACACTACCACCCTAGTTCGAACTAGGGTGGTTAATGTAGGCATTCGAAGTTGCAAATGAAGCCCAGGATTTAAATATCCCGCGCTTCATTTGCATCTTGCCGGGCGGGCGCCATTTTTAAATCCCCTTAAGTCGAACTCCGTGCCTGTGGCTACACGCGGCACGGAGTAGGTAGTTCGAATTAGGATCTCTAATTCGAACTACCGGTACTCCTCGTGGAACCGGTAGAACGAGGTGTACTGGTAGTTCGAATTAGAGATCCTAATTCGAACTACCTACTCCGTGCCGCGTGTAGCCGCGGGCACGGAGTTCGACCTTAGGGGATTTAAAAATGGCGCCCGCCCGGCAAGATGCAAATGAAGCCTGGGATATTTAAATCCCGGGCTTCATTTGCAACTTCGAATGCCTACATTAACCACCCTAGTTCGAACTAGGGTGGTAGTGTAGACATACCCTGGGTTCTTATAAGACATTTAGAGGTAAATTAGAGATAAATAACAGCACAGAATATTGAGAGCCAGGACTGGTGGCTGTAAAATTTATGGGACCGTGGGAAACTTGGCCACACCTATGATAAGCAGACATCCAGCTAACTAAAATCATGCCAGACCATGGATGTTTCTGGACCAGAGTGTGCTGGACTAGAGAGGTTCAATCTATACTAATAAAGACCAAACCAATAAAAGAAAAAAAACCCTAATAACAGATACAGTGCTGTCTGGATTGACTGAATGTCACACTCTTGTCCTGGAAATTTGTTGGAAAAGACCAGCTGCAGTACTGTTGATGTAAGTCTCCTTCTGCTTCCACAGTTTATTGCCACTAAAACTAAGTGTAGCTGCAAGGCACATAGGATCACATCCTCTAACCAAGGTGAGGGCTATGCAATGTTTGCTTGCAAAAGAAATGGCACTCTGTACTGAAGAAGCAGGATCTATAGAAATATACGGGAGATCAACAACCCGCAACCCATAAGCTCTTCACAGTGCTAAATCACTTCAACTATACAGGAGTTTTGGAGGGAGATTACAGGTGGGCCAGACAAAATGATAGGCCCCTAGGCTGCCATGAGGCTGTATTATCATTCCTTGAGCAAAAGGCAGAGTTCAGGTTCCCCCTTTCCTGTGACTTCTCTGTAACTTTCCTGCAAAAAGCCCATTTACTGATTTTGCACCAGGGAGAGGATTTGGCTGACTGAGAGGAAAATATGTAATAATTCACAAGTGATTGTCACTTGATACCCATTTGCTGTATACCTTCAACTGCAAAAGCCATTTTGGCTGTCCCCTCTAACAATTTTCAGAAGTTATTGCTTTTATGAAAACATTTTCATAATTATTTTGGACTAATTGGCTATTGAGTCCTTATCAAGGGTCTTTTAACAGAGAGCCTCACAGCTGCAACTTATTTCAGCCAATCAAATTATTCTTTTAGAAAATGCCTTTGTTACTCAAATTTCCATATCAATCATAATTTCCCAAGTCTGTCTGAATTAAATTATGACTCTCCTGAGAAAGGCTCCACCAATTCTCTACTGTTCATATACGATGGTAATATTCAAAAGTAAGTGACCTATCTCTGTGCAGTAAGGTCCTGGGGTTGGTTTGTTTCTTTTTTGATTGAATCTACTACTTATCCACTGGCCTTGAAACAAACATTTCAAATTAGTGACCCAGTGACCTGGAAAAAATGTCACAGGGCCCCAAAAAGTGACAATCCTTTTCTTAAAGAGAACGTTAATACATTTTAAGTGACTGGTTGAGACTTAAACTGAAGGCAACAGTGTAAATTTCCCTGAAATACCACTCTGTGGAGTATCCAAGAAATGGAACCAAACAATAGAGATGTCAAGACTACCACCTGATACTGCATGTGCAGTTTATCTCCCATTCTTGCACCAGTAATCATAATAATAGTTTTTTGTAATAACAGAGGCTTCGCCACAAAAAATTTTCACTACAGGAAAGTCCCAACTATAATAGATCCATTACTGTTTGCTGAAAACTTTCACTTCCTAAGCTCTATTTGAACAGAAAAAAGCAGCACTGGAAGATCATCCACAGTTTCTCCTATTCCTTTAACTCAGCCAAACTGCAAGTGCAATGGGTCAAGCTTAGAGTAACAGCAATGACATGTTGATCCATTATTCTGGGCTCATGCTAAGGAAAAAGGCAAATAGAGAATATGCTGAAGTGGCAATCAACTCAATTATTCAATTAAAGTAATTATGCCCTCAAGTGTTAGTAAAGTGATAAGCAAGCTTGAAGATAAGCCATACAAAGAATGTAAATGTTAAGGTCAGTAAGACAGGAGCACACACATTACTCATTTTATACTTTATCTAGTCCTCAAATTAGCTCTTGGGGCTTCGAATATAAGACTTTCATTAAATGTTATATAGTCAATTGAAAGGACTTAGCCAGAACACCAAGACAAACTCAAGTGCACAAGCTAATATCATTTACTATCACATATAGGGCAGTGTATGTATTACACAAATAGTCAATTCTAGATAATGATTCATGTGTTGACAAACCAAGTCCCAGACCAGTCTCCACCAATTACATAGCTCTTTCTTTCTTCATGGAGTACATCGTTTACCACATCTCTGTGTCATTTTTAAAAATTGTTTTCTCTCTCTTCTTCTTAAGATTCTCTTATGAGACTTTTCTGCTGAACTTCTATCATTCTAAAAAAACAATTAGATTGGATTCAATATTTTCAATGCATTTTCTTTTTTTTTTAAATCAGCTAATGGAAATTGTATCAGACTACTGTACAGGTATAGAATCCGTCTTCTCTCTCTTCTCAGTGCAGCCTAAGGAAACACTGCAACACAGTGCTCAACTGAGGTATACTACAACGTTCATGAGAACTTAGGGGCTGAAATGAGAATACAATTTCCCATGAGACTGTTCTCTGTTCAAGTCATTTAACTTTAAAACTGATTCAATATCTGAACAAGTACTATTTATTCCCTTTCAATGTTTAAATGTGTATCACTTTTACAGTCAATAAAAGTTCAAAACCTTTTATATTCTGAAAAGGTTCAGTATTCAAATGGAATTTTATGACAATAGCTCCTAGGCTTCAGAAGCAGAAATGCCTAACTTCAAGTGTGATGTTGTTTTATTGCCATATACACAAAAGGCAATTGCAGGAACAAAAATAAAGGCAATTTTGTATCTCACCTCTGTGTTCTAAAGAATGAAGTTTGGACAAAGGACACACAGTCAAATCCTCTTGCTCGAAAAAATGGGGTTAATCCAGGGGTGATTTTCAGAGTACAAAATCCTAGTCCCATGTTACCCCACAGCCTCAGAGATGCAGGGGATGTGGGTGAGGAGAGTTAGACAGTGGGATCTGTGCTGACAGAGCAGCCAACTTTACCTGACAAAACCCCACCACTTCCATTCCTGGTGAGATCCTCAGAGAAATGAACACCTCAGGAATGAAGGTTGTTTGTAACTCTGAAATGCTCATATCTCTGAATAAAACATTGTAATTTCAAAAGTTCATAGCTGAACACTGACTTAATACGGCTTTGAAACTTTACTATGCAAAAGAAAAATAGTCCCTTTTTAAGGATTTTATGCTTAACACAATGCTTATTTGCTGCGTTTTGTGGGTGTATGTGTGTCTCCTGCTACATGCTTCTAATTGCAAACAAGGTGTATGGATGACTGGTCAGTTTTGTAACTCTGGTGTTGGTAATTCTGAGGTTCTACTGTAGTACCTCAGGGTATGTCTACACTTGCCCCCTAGTTCGAACTAGGGAGGCAAATGAAGCATACCGAAGTTCCTAATGAAGCGCGGGATTTAAATATCCCGCGCTTGATTAGACTATTCGCGGCCGGTCGCCATTTTAAAATGCCGGTCGCCCGATTTAACTTTCCGCATGTAGACGCAGTAGTCCGATTTAAAACCTTTCCCTCGAATTAACTGTTACTCCTCGTGCAATGAGAGAATTTTATAGAATTCTATAGAATTTTTCACCCAAAGATCTGAAAGAGCATTACAAAAGGTGGGTAAGTGTCATTAAGTCTATTCTACAGACAAAAAACAGAGATACAAAGAGGGCAAGCAATATCCCAATGTCATACAGTGAGTCAATGGCAGAAAGAAGAGGAATATCCAGGTTTCCTGCCTCCCATCCAGTGCCCTGTCTATGCTGCTATAATTTGACAAGGATTCAAATCCTGATTCACTACTTGAGAATGGGTTGTATTCTACTCTGGATCTTAAAGCAAAATTTCCACTGACTGAGGGTAGAATATGTTTCACCAGAAATAGCTTAGACCCCAAAGTGGTGTTACAACATAGTGAGATCCATGTAAGATAGGGAAAACAAACCACTTTCTATGAGGAATACAATCCTACTAACCACATGAATGGACCCTTTCTGGTTTCCAATGAACTACTGTGTTCATATTCAGCCTGTAAGAGCCAGTAAAACATGTTAAGGATCCTTGTTAGCAGGAGGCCAGAGGATAACTGCTGGAATTATGCTCTCTCTTTGTGATAACAATGCACTTAACTACCTATGGCTTTGCATGAATCCAGAAAACATCATTTGGCTGTATACAGTTTGTGTTTGTTCACAATATCATCAGTTTGCAACCCATTTGTGCCTTAGTAATCATGCTGTTCATCTACTAAAAACACCAAGCACCAAGCATTCGGAAACTGCCACTTTCCACACACAGAGTAATTGCCATTCATAGCCATTTTCCCTTCAACAAGCAATGGATTGACACTATTTTCAAAGTTGCAGTCGTGTTGGTCCTCAAGATATATGAGAGACAAGGTAGAACCAATAAACTATATTACCTTACCTACCCTGTCTCTCTGCTATTATTAGAAGCAGTAGTCCACTCGTACACAATAAATGACCTGTAACTTTTTTCTCCACCCTTTTAACACACCTCTAAAAAAATATCAATTCTGGTTGACACAGTATTAACAGGCTGTCTTCCTACATCTCAAGTGTGGTATGTCATTGAATGCTCAGTTTTGAGAAGAAAGGTATTTGATGAATCAAGTAGATGAAACCAAGATGTAGTTATTAGATGCATTACATCTTTAGCACATCATCTGTAAAAATGTCCTGGGTAAACTAATGCTCTAGGGGAAACCTGACCTTTTAGAGCCTTGCTAATACTACATCTAAATTAACGTCAGTGACAAGCACTTCAGTTTAAAAGAGCAGTGTTCTTTCATTCTATCTGCACTACCTATTTATCCATTTATTTTTGTGTAAATGTATGTATGTATAAATAAGTTGCTTCTGGCACTAAAATAAAACCTTATAGAAGATCACAAAGTTTGGCGTGGAAATTATTCATTCTGGGGGATATATGTAAGCAGGGTCTGAATCAATGCTTCCATTACAGCCAGCTTGAATAGGAAAGAAATCCTCGGTGTGTTTATGTAAATACAGTTTGCCCTTGCTTCGCTTAGATATGTTAGATATTTGGATGTTACAATGGTGTTTTGCTCATTGTAATCAACTTGGCTGGTGTTGGGTCACAAATTGTGTTAATACTAATTGCAATGTCTGTAATTATTGGGGAATATAAAAGATGAAAGTCTGGGCTTAACCTGGCACAAGCTCTCAGTTGAAAGAATGAGATTCTGGGCGTGTGCATGTAAATACAGTTCACTCAGTTTGCTTAGCCCTGCCAGATATTCAACTGTTACAATGGTGTTTTGCCCATTGTAACCAATTTGGCTGTTGTGGGGTCACAAATTGTGTTAATGCTAAATGCAGGAATTGTGAGATATGATCACCAATGCTTGCAATTATTGTGGGAATGCAGAAAAGCCAGATTATGTTTAACTCAGATCAAAAGAAGAGACCCTGTTGGTATAAATACACTTGGATGGACAGAGGCTCGACCTTCCAGAGCCCTATGAGATTAAGCTGAGGAGGGCAGAACTCTGAGTCAGCAGGCTGCATGCCCCCCAAGCATGAGCTGAAAGACTGGTTCCACCTGTATCTCCCCACTGTTTCAATGAGAAAGCTAAAGAAAAGCTCTATAAAAAGCTCTTTTAGTATTTAAATTCACTCCAGTGGATGCTGGAATTTTTTGCAGCTGGACTGTGTTTTGGGCCAAGAGCTGAAATCATTGAAAGCTGAAATCACTAGATTTGGTCCAGAGCCAAATCCACAACAAGCCAGCAGAAGATGTGACAAGTGGCCAGCAGAGCAGTGGCAGCACAATGAGCAGCTAGCAGAGTGATGATGGAGAGGCATAATGACCGGCCAGAAGAGCGGCAGCAGCACGGGGGGACGAATGGCCAGCAGAGCAGCATCAGAGAGCAGCACGCAGATGAATGGAGAGTGACCAGCGGAGTGAGATTTCCCCTACCTCCTCCCACTCAGGATTGGAAGTGAACTCTGCAGATGCACCTCTAAACTCTGGGTCTGCCCTGACCAAAGGCAGCAACTGTGAATGGGGTACAGAGGAGGGTTGGGCATGAGAAGGGGACATGTACATTGCTGGACTTAAGAACCTGAGAGGAAAAGGATATTGCCCAACCTATTTGGGCTGGGACATTTACTAATGGTTTTAGTTATGGACTCGGTTTGTGGTGTTTTTCCAAATTAATGCCACGTTACCTCCCTCCCCTTTTTATTAAAGGTTTCTTTTCTACGCTCAGACTCTGTGCTTGCGAGTGGAAAAGCATTGCCCCTCAGAGGCACCCAGGAGTGTTGTGAGAATTTTCCAGGTTATGGAGTGGGGGCTCGAACCAGTTCCATGTTGGATGGAGAGAGAGGAACCGCTAGATATTCAACCTGACCCAGGTTGCTGCTGGCACTACCTGGCAGAAGGGTTACACATATTACAGTTAGTATCTCTTGAAGAAAGAACAAACCCACACCGAATTATTGCAAAAAATATTTTTGCAGTAACTAAATCTGTTTCTCCAGTGCATTGGTCTTACAGAGCAAGATAAACCTGCTATAATCAGAGGGTCATGGAACTACTGAAGGAATTTATATCTATTATATATTTTAGAGAGTTTGTGTGTCTCTTTGTCCAGCCATCCATCTGTGAGCCATTTGTTCAGTAAGTTCTCCTAAATGGTAAGAACTAGGACTACCTAGTTTGGTATGCAGCTTCCTCTTATTATAACTGAAAACAAAGTCATGAGTTTGGTTGTGCCAGTACAATGGCATGTGCATGGAATGTGATTATTTTGCATCAAATGGAAAGAGAGGGGTGTGAGAGCAGGGACAGTTATATTCATGGTCCTTGGAAGAAGCCAGTGGGAGGCTTGCGCTGGTCCCCAACCTCACCCTGGACTGTCCCCAGGGAGTAGTCACCAACCAGGCTGACTGTGGGGAGAAGCTGGTGGGCAGCATGTGCCCCTCCCCCTGTCCCGGCCCCAGGGAGAAACTGCCAAACAGGCCACACAACCCTACTGCCCTTGGACCCAAGCAATGCTAGGTAAGTCTAATAACAAATAATTATGGATTGGAAT
The DNA here is from genome assembly GCA_032595735.1 of Pelochelys cantorii. NCBI lineage: Eukaryota > Metazoa > Chordata > Testudines > Trionychidae > Pelochelys > Pelochelys cantorii. Next base: position 190,828,244 of record CM064327.1, read on the forward strand.
TAAGGGATTGGCTGTGCACTGACATGCTTGGTAGCCAAAATCAAAACCCTAAATGCAATCAGTTTTGCCTTTTCAGAAAACTAAAAAAAAAAATATTAAGGACAATTCACACTCCCTGCTTTGAAGAAACCTGCTGCAGCATGCTGATAATGGAATGACCTCATGTAGGCTATACTGGAGCATTGGGCCACTATTATGCACTAGGAGTGATGTAGCACCTCAGTTACACTGGCTGACGCATAAGAAACTAAGCCCTATCTCCAGCTACTGCCTGCTTTTTTCAAGTGTATTTCTTACGAGTGTACTTCCATTATTAACCCCCAGTGCAAAGATTCCATTCTGACTGGACTTTACATGGGATGCAGAAGAAAGATACAGTTTCTCCTTGCTCCTGCCATTCACACTAGGCAGCTGTTTGGGAGATGAGGCTATGATACAGCCCATAGTAAAGTGATGCTTCCTCTCAATTCTACAAGATTGCCTTTTCAGGTGATGAAATAGGTGTAGTCATCATGTCAAACAGAGAGTCGTCTGTACTTTGATGAAAAAGATTACCCTCTCTAAAATAAGGACAGTCACCTTAGTCAAATTCAAGTGGACTAAAGCTACAAGGTTCTTTCACATTTTGTCGATCAAGAAGCTTTTTATCTGAACATCTGTCGTTTCAAATTTAAGGTGTGCTCTGATCGGTTTCTCTGCAATGAAGAGCTACCGTGTGTTTTCTGTTCCGTTATACTTCCATACAGAGAAATTGTAGATACAAAACTATTCACAGAGAGATGCACAACAGAAATCCTATAACAGGTGACTGCACAAAATGTTAAAGCCAGTGCATAGAAACACAGATATGACATGTTTTAACTTTGCTCTCAGTTAAACATTCTGCCTTTTTCTTACTAACATCATCCTTCATCCCTTAGGCTACTACATAAACATTGTCAAGGCTGGTTTCAATATGAAGAGGACATATTAATATTCTCATTAATGTATATTTTCCATAACTTCCCCATTAGGTTCTTTAGTTAGAATCCTCTGGTACCCCATCAAATACTTTAAATTCACGAGTCCTAAAGTTATGGATACCATTGGCTTCATAAGACAAGAATAGAAAAGTTATTTGTTAGGTACCACAGGCCATAATCTGCACATCTAACTCAAGGCAAAATCTCCACTGAATCCACATTGAGTTTTGCAGAGGTTAAAACTGCAAGATTGTTGGGCCCCATCTTTTAGTCAATGAGAGTCATTCATCTCCTCACAAAGAATAAGTAAATAGGCTTTGTTCAGGTCTTATCAAGAGTCTTATACCAGTCTAAGGGCACAACAGCTAATTCCCTACCATAACTACAGGAGGCATGTTTTGGCCCCTTTCTAAGACTGTCCCAAATGCATCTTAGTGGATGATATATTCAGAGTAATGGGTAGATAGTATGGAGGCTCTCTGGCGCCTTTGAGGTGTGAGCTTTACCGCATGCATATACAGCCAGGTGTATTCTTGGCTTAGCGCTTGCCAGTCATGAAACAAATTCAGCCCCAGTGTAAGTGGATGCAGCTGCACCCATTTAACACCATGGGTGAACATGGCCTAGTGCCTTTAATTACAATCCAGGCACTCACATTGTTTTACTTTTTAAAGTTCAACAACTGTAGAGGCAAATATCCCCAAAGGATGATTAACTAGGAGATCTTCCCTAGCCAGGCTTTTTGCATGTTACAATACAATGGTAATTTTTCATTTAAATTATGTCTGGAAGGTAGAGAATGTAACTTTCTTTAGCAGGGAGATTTTAGTGAATTAGAAGGATTCTGTTGTAAAAACATTTTGTGAATGAACTTTATTACAATTGTATATATGTTAGCCTACTGAAATAAACATATAGGCCCAAATGCGGAAACTTTTACTCATTTACTGACATAAAACAAAAAAAGATAAAAAAGAGACATAGGTATTCAAAGAACAACAGGGAATGCTACCAAAACCACATGATTTCTTAAAAGAAAAATTACTGCAGAAAACAAACCTGAGTGAATTCCAGAGATATGAAATGAATGTTCCCTGCTAATAAGATGATAGAGCAATGTCCAATCAACCATTAAACAAACCCCATTGTGAAGTCCACTGGTTCTTCCAAGTTCACTGGGTATACCACAGAATATATAACTCTATAACATCACAGATCTCATATGCTAGATCTGCTGCATGTGTAAACAACTCCACTGGCTTCAAAGAAGCCATGTTGATTCACACCAGTGGAGAATCCGGCTGGAGTTTCTGCATGCAGTCATGGATGTCTGGCATTTGTATACATTGTGAAGCATCTTTAGCAATTCTAAGACAACAACAGTGTTTCTTCTAAACTGCAAAGCAGCACAGCTTCATAGGTATTTAATCTGAGCCCTGAGCTTCTGACTGGGTGGGGCTGATTAATCACCTGAGAAGCTGTGCTGTAGCACAGCTTAGAGGGAATACTGGACAGCAGTAGTCTTTCATTGGGACTGAAAATGTTTTAAACATTTTAATTTAAAACATACACATGCAAATATCCCACCTATCCTTGTCAGCAGACTACATTTATTACACATTCCTAGGTTCTAACTCAATTTTGCTTTCAGCTTTCAAGTTCATTTCTTAAGTTCTATGTGTGCCATTGTCAGGCTTGCAGTATGAAGCGTAACCACCTTAAAAACTCCTTGAGGAACACTTGATGTTTTCTTCTTAAATGTACGATGTGCTCATGAGAACTCAAGTCTCCAAAAAGCAATGATTGAATATTGCATTATGTCAATAGCCTAGAAGCCATGGCCTAGAAATCACAGTAAGAGCTAACTTTTTCAAGCCAGCCTCAGTCCAGTTACTAACACCATGGAGGGCCTTCCAGTTCTGAGGACATGAACAGATAACAAGTCAGCTGTTAAATTCCCTGATGGGATTGTTCGTCACGGATAATTCTGTCAAAATATTGTATATTAAATATAATTGCCAGAAAAGATGTTACACATGGGCTCACAGCCTCAAGTGGAGCTGTCTGACACATACATTAGGGTATATTATATAGTGCAGTTCTATGAAAATGGGCAAGCCAATGTGAGAAAGTACATCTATTGAAGTTTAATGAAATTCCCAATGCACTGGGCATTTTGCAAACTGTAAATATCCAATGTAAATTAACAAGTGAAAATCCACCAGTTTGCGGCTGGTGCATGCATAATTTGAGTTATTTAACATTGTCGTTTACATGATAGTTATTATCTGCCAAAAACTACCTGCTGTATGTAAAGGTCAACCCTTTATCCATAGAGTATGCCTACTCATTGAACGTGGTGAGAGATTCCCAGCTCAAGGAGATATGCTCACTTTTGCTGTCACAAGCCAGAGCGCTAAAAAAAAGAATATAGCCATGGGAGAAGCTAGCCAGCTTGACTAAGTACATAGGATACATGGATGGATATTTTCTTTGGGCACCTAGCCCCATCTGCAATTTGCACTACCACCGCTATTCTCTCTTTTTAGTGCACTGGCTTGATGAGAGCTAGCACGAGTGTATTAAACTCACCCTTCCAACTCAAAGTGTAGACATACCAATAATTGGATACATTGAGATAGCTCCTGCAAAGGATGATAGAAAAAGGCTTGACAATGGTGTGCCTGAAAAAGTTAGTTTAATTAAATGCTTAAGAATAGGACTCCAGAATTCTTGTGCATTTCTTAGAGCCAATTCCTCCACAGGGACTCCACTATGACTAGGCGTTTCAGATTGCAGGATGCAAGCTCAAAAAAGCAGAGTTGGGAAGACTTGAACTTGGACCTGAGAATGTATCCCAAAAAAACTCTCGATGGGAGCAGTGTTCTAGGAACATTTGAATTCTGCTTCTCTCAAGCAAGAACTAACTTCTACCTTAACTCTCCTGCCAAACTGAACTTTCAAAAACTAATTAAATCTAGGGAGGTGAACATGTAGTCACTATATGAATAATCAATAAATTTAGGCTTATCAGTTAATCTTGTCAACTACACGCATTCCCCCCCTTGCTGCCTCTGTACTGGGGTTGGGGGGGAGGAGCAGGAACTGCTGCTGGGCTTAAAAGCTGGTTCTCCCCAGCCAGTCTATGCGGGAGCTGGTTTTTAAACTGGCTCCCCTCATGGACCAGCTCCTCCTGCCACCTTGCGGTGCTGCCTCTGATACAGAGGCAGCAGCGCAGGGTGGCAGGGGCTCCCCAGGAGTGGGGCTGGGAGCACACTGGCTGCCGGCCCCACTCCTCGGGACTATCAAATAGTCGTGTAACCACTAAAATTCCATGCACTTACACAACTATTCAATTACCCGATATCTAACATCCCTAGTTCAATCCACTTCATTTAAGTTTTCTAATAGTCCTTCCTACTACTTTTACAGGTAGGGCACAAAACCCCATTCTTGTTCATGAAATATATCACAGAACAGCACATCTCCAGTCTTGCTGTTGGACAAAAACTAGTTTCTTGTGTCATGTGCATCTCTGGAACTGTGCTTCTGTTAAAGCTGCATAATATATTCTGGGGTATATCGGAGAGTCCCAGATTATCATCTTTGAAAGAAGAAAACATTCTGGACCCAGCAAGGAAACAAGTGATCTACTAGGCATAAAGATAAGGAAAGGTGGTTTGAGAAGCTGATATATCTTGGCATATGCCTGCACAAGAGGTGGACCCAACCCTTTTGGGAGGGTTGTCCATAACTAATACAAAGCCCATTCTTTCCTTTAGCAAATTATTCTCTCCCATTCCTTACTTGAGTCTGCAACTTGTTAGATTCTCTAGGAACAACAAGAAATTTTCAAATTCCAAATTCACAGACTTTCTAGACAAGCTACCACAGCAAGAGAATTTAGAATAATATAGACATTTAGCCTTTTTGTCAGAAGGAGTTGATTTAGGATGAGTCTGGCACAGAAAAGGTAAAGAGAAACTCCACTCCTTTAGCTGGAATGAAACAGTGTTTTTCTCTGACCTGGGAGCTGGAGAGGTGGCTGGTCCTCTCCAAAATTAGAAATACAAGAGAGCAAGGTCACATAAGTGTAATGGTGGACACTGCATCCAAGCATTCTCAGACGTTAGGTGCTGGCACTACATGTATACCAACAGTGAAAAAACAAGGAGACAAGCACTTGAAGAAGTCATCTTTCCATGAGTATTTATAATGACCAGCAATTATCATCTCTCAACCTTCTCTTTGATAAGCTAAGTACATTGAGCTCCTTAAGCTTCACATTATGGGCTTGTCTAGACTACGCTGAAGTTTCATTTTTTGAGGAAGAGTGGCTTTTCGAAAAGGGGGGGGGGGTTTGCTGAAAAAAAACCCGCGACCCAACTACTTTCACTTTTGAAAGCTCCGCTTTTGAAAGTGAGATCAGAAGAAGATATGCAAATTCCCATGGAATTTGCATATCCTCTTTCGAAACTTCAGTGTAGTCTAAACATAGCCTTAGAGGGTCATTTTCCGGACCTCTAGATCATTTTTGTGGCTCTCCTTTATTTATCTCCAGTATTTACACATCCTTCTTGAAGTGTGGACATCAGAACTGGACACAGTACTCTAACGGAGGTCTTACCACTGCTGGTTGCGGAGAGACAAGATGACTTCTCAACTGCTGCTTGACAATCCCTTTATACATCTAAGGATTGTGTTAGTCTTTTTGCCATAACCCTGCACTGACAGCACATGCTGAGGCAATTATTTTCAATGACCCCAATGTCCTTCTGTGAGACACTGCTTTAAAAATAGAGTCTCCTACTCTATAATTTGCATTCTTTGCTTCCACGAGCGTTATCTTATTTGGCTATAGCAAAACACATTTTGGCCACAGGTACGCACTGGCCCTTTAAGAGGGAGCAAGTCCAATGCACCTATGCCTGATCAGCTGACCCACAGTAGGGCTATAAGAGAAGGCACCTGTACTATAGAGAGGGAGAAGCCTGGGTGAATCAATCTAAAGAGTCAGACAAAAAGCAGCAAAGACAAGGTGACCACACATTTCCAGAATACTGGACATTCTGGTCTTCCAGGAATGGAGTGAGACACCATGGGACAGGGGATGCCATTTTTAAGAGCTGGAGGGAGTAACGCAGCATCCCCTGTCTAATACCAGACAAAACCACATCTGATTTTCTCTCCATACCACACAGGGGACAAAACTGTCAAAAAGAGGCCTGTCCAGTGTAATATCAGATAAGTAGCTTCCCTAGGCAGAGAAAACAGACATGGAGCTCTCACTACCAGCTCCCTGGGACTAAGAAAAGAGACCAGAAGCAAGAAGCTTCTTGGATGCGGGGTATGGATCACCATTTATGTCATGCTCCCTAACAATACTTGGCACAGCTGGAGGAAACTCATGATCCAACCCAACAGATTAAATCCTGGTCACGTGCCACCTGAGGCCCCATAGGCATATACTAAGAAGAAGTGACTGCCAGAGTCCCCTGTCCAGAGAAGCAGTGGGAATAAGATGAGGGGCATCCAAGTGAGCCAGGGAGCTGCAAGAAGTTTCTGGGAGAGTCTGCTCGAGTCCCCTGGGAGAGGAAGCAGTGGGAACGTGCTGGGGGAAAAGGGCTCATCAGGGAGAAAGACCTGGTTGACAGTGCTCAGGGAACAGAAAATTCCTGCAGAAGCCTTAAAGTGGGAAGGTTTTGAAAGATAAAGGGGAAAACCCCATAACAGCTGTACTCCAGGTGGGTTTAATAACTGTTTTTGGTTTTGATTATATTTGGGAAAATGTAGCTCTTTCTCTTGCCTGGAAAGAGACACTGAGTATGGCTGGGGGTCTTTTATGAACAAGGGAAAAGGCCAAACTGGTTACACCAGGCAATTCAGATCACTCTGCAAACAGCAACTTATCCTCCTCCTTCTTTACTAGTCCACCAATCTTTGTATCATCTGCAAATTTTAACAGCAAAGGTTTTATCTCATCATCTGCTTCTGAAGATATTAAATACCACTGGACTAAGATTCCCAGTGGACCCCACTAGCAAAGGCCTCACTTATTGGTAACTTCCCCAATAGCAACTACCTTTTGAGATCTCTCTGCCAGACAGTCTTTAATCTCATATGTGCGCTGTTAATTCCCTATGTAACCCAGAGGCACTAAGACTAGTGAGAAGGGAGAGTGAAATCTCTACAGCTTTTGCCAAGATAGAGGTGGCTTTTAGCTCATGTGGTTGAGGCATATGACATTAGACCCTAAAGTTGCAGGTTCAATCCCACCTGCTGATAACCAAGGTCTGTTAGCTTTACACATACAATGCATTTTTTAAAAATGTTACATAGTGCTAAGTCACATGCATGGGAGAAATGTAAGTATATTACATCAACACATACCTGCTGCTCTCTTTGGCCATGGCAGTCCAGCATCAGCTGTAGGTAACCCAACATGCAGTCCATGACATTTTTCTAAACAGTGCTATACACCTTCTTCCTCAACATACATACAAAGTTCAGACCATTGCTATGTGGGAGCAATGTGGCTGAGCCATGAACTCAGGAGTCCACATGAAAACAATAACATGCCTAGCAGAGCTCCGTCTTTCAACTCATGCCATGATCTTGTCTTATGCAGTTTCCTTCCTTCTCATTTCTGTATAATGAAGAACATCCTTGCCTCTTCTCTACCTGCCTCTGTCAGGGAACTCAACATACAACCTTTTAGTTTTAAATATGGACCTCATACTTGAAGAGGGATAACTTTATCTCTAGGCCACTGAGCCAGTCATGTGTCAATCATTTCTGATCTATTTCTGTGGCTTGACTCTTCAGTTTCCTTCCCCTTCTCAAACTGCTGCAGGGTTATGGCCACACTGCACCAATCTGTATCTGAGCAGGTACAATAGTTTGTAGTGCAATATTGCCTCTTGTATTTAGGAGATAGCTCCAGATTAATCAAAGTTCCCTTTGTGACTTGCATTGACTTCATCAGGTCATAGGCCACACATTGCAATTTCCTTTGCACTTTGATTTGTATTAATCAGCAATTTTGGACTGTATATCTTTCCATTTCCTTTTAAACATCACTGCATTACAGCGGCACCTGGTGGGATTGGCTGGCGCTGAAAATGCAAGCCAGCTCATCAAGGACTCTGAAAGTGACTTACCTTCAGGAAACGCTATGATATTCATAATTAAAATAAATATTGCAATCATTTTCTGCCCCTCTTCATAACATTCTATTCATTTGAAAAATCCAAGATTTGTGTCTTTGAGCATTATGCTAGCATTCACTGAAGATACACAGCCACTGCAAATTAAGGAATTCATACAACAGCTTGTGACTTGTAATCCACACCTGAGCATTAGATTCCAACCACTGGCTCTAAAAGATTAGCAGTGCGCTGTCACACAGAACCCAAAAGGAGAACCAGATGAATAATCCATCTTTGGGGCCTATCAATTTTTGATTCATTAGCTAACATGAAAAATTAACAGAAGCACATTAGAGGTAAGGCTTGGTTTGTATTCTAGGCAATAGAGTGACACACAGAGCCCTTTTTCTTTTGATTACTGACTTCAGTCTCGTAATTTTTATTTTATGGGACACAAAGTATCAAATACAACTTCAAAATATAATGTTCAAAATATAGTAGCCAATAAATGTTTCATCTTTTTTCACAAACTAGGCCTTTAAAAGAGCTTTAGTTATTTATTTTTATGGCAGCAGCATACATGTGTGTATGACACAGTAAAGAATACTGATCCCTGAAGACCTCAGATATCTTAAACTCAAAAAAATCAATATCAAGTCCCAGTTTTGTGATGGCTTTCACTATTTATTTTAGGACCTAAGAAAGTGGACAGTGTCTACTAAGATTTTTTGACAAAAACAAACAAACAAACAAACTGAAAAGAAAGTCATAGGCTCTAGAGACTGAAAACTATACAACCAAAGAAAAATATAACCCAATAAATGAAATGATTGGGTTTCATCCTAAATGAAAGATTTCCCTTAAAATGTCTGCATATTATCAATTTTACGCCTTTAGGCCCTAACATTACAACTGATAATGAGTGAGCAGACTGAAGTCAACTGGGTACCCCTCAGGTGCAGCAGCCTGTCGGCTACAAGGCTGGCACCTTAGAAACAGTTATCCTAGACAAAGCAAAAGGACATTTCAGCACATATCTTAATTTCAACTGAAAATCACCCACTGCACATCACTGGAGCATGTAGGCTACTCTATAAGGACAATACTTGCTAAGTGATTGATTTTATAAATTATACCTATTGCATCCTCTAAATCTATGTATTTTAAAGAAATAATATAAATCCACTGCATTAAACCACTGTATCAAATAATAATGGTAAAAATTCTTATCCCTTCAGAGAAAATCATAGTTCTTGCAACATGTCAGTTGAGCACAAACTCCACAATTTAGAATAGGGATGTAAGTGACTAATTGACTATCTGATAAGCAAAAGCTTATTGGATAGTTGACACACTAGTCGACTAGTCGCTTCCCCCCCACTTGCTGCCTCTATCAGAAAGAGGCAGCAAGGGGGGGAGGAGGAGGCGATGCTGGGGGAGCCAGCTTACAAGCAGGTTCCCCCCAGCTCCAGCTCCGTGGGAGGGGGTAGGGGTGCAGCGGCAGTGTTCCAACTTTGAAATGTATAAGAGTCCCTGCTGGGGCTCTTGTACATTTCAAAGCGGAAGCGCGGCATGGAGACTGGGTCCAGAGGGATACTCAGAGTACCCCGCTGACCCTGGGCTCCACATGGGCGCTTCTGCTTTGAAATGTACAAGAGCCCCACCAAGCAGAAGAGCCCGCATGGAGCCCAGGGTCAACAGGGAACTCCCCATTGGCCCTGGGCTCCACGCAGCATTTCAATCTTTGAAATGCATAAGAACCCCTGCTGGGGCTTTTGTGCATTTCAAAGGCGGAATGCCATGCTAGTCCTTATCAATTAATCAAACAGTCAATGGAAATTCCATCGACCATTCGATTAGTTGATTAATCTAATTTTACCATCCCTAATTTAGAATTCTACACTCAGAATAATTTCCCATGTCAGTGAGGACGTGTATACACTGCACCATAACTCGAAATAAAATATGCAATTTGGGCTATGCACACTGCATATCTTATTTCGATGCTATTTCAAAATAGCTTAGTCATTAGGCACTGTCTACACAGTGCTAAATTTCGAAATAAAGCACTATTCCAAAACGTCCCTTATGCCTAGTAGAATGAGGTTTAGAATAGTGAGCTTGAACTAATGGGCTTGCTGTGAAGATGTAGGATAGTTATTTCAGGATACTCCGGTAACCCGAAATAGCATTGCAATGTAGACGTAGCCTACAAGTCCCAATTAGGATGAAGCACAAAGAGAAATGGGGACCCTAAACTACAGAGGGTCCAAATTATAAACTACAAGAAAGTTAAGGTAATTCTTATAGTAGGCAGCTGTTCTTCATATACCACTGAAATCCTATGTCTCACTGCTGTACATATATAAAGAGACTTTTCAGGTGTCCATTAAAGTAATATAGTTAATAGGTTCTATTAACTGTGCCTACCTTCCCTTAATGGTTTATTTGCATACTTTTCTGCATTTTGCTTAAGCTTTTTCTTTAAAACTATACATACTCTTTATCAGGCCCACCAATGGGGGGTGCGGAGTGGGACAACTTTCCTGGGGCCTGGTGATTCAAAAAGGTCCAGGGCTCTCAGCTGCCTCCACTACTGAAACAGCAACAGTGGCCAGAGACGCAGGCCATTGAAATTGCTGATGGAGCACTCCACGATGCACTCTAGGCAGCTCTGAGGGCTGGCTGTAGGGCGACATGGTGGGCTGGCTGTCCCAACCCCATACCTTCCACCTGAGTCCCTGACCCTTCTAGGAAATCAGATTCATCCTCCCATCTTGTCCAGTGGCCCATCAATTTTGTCACACACACCCCCATTCTTCACGTACATAGGTCATTGTTTCACATTATATAAGTACCTCCTCTACTAATGCAAGCAATTGGTAAGGAATATGATGGAAAATACTGCATCTTTGTCTGAAAGATCTGGTTGTGACAGACAGGATATTGGGCTAAAGGGACCATTGGTCTAATGACCACATATGACAATTACTTTGTTCTTATGTTCCTATCCAGGTACCCTGTGGTAATTAGAGTGACAATGGATGGGTACCCATTGTAGTAAAATAATCTATCATTCTACTTCTCAGTGCACTGAACTGGATAATGTTAGGTTAAGTGGTGTCACACTGGATAAGTTTATGCTATATCACATATTCAAAGACACAACTCAATGTGATGTGTAGGACAACACACTGAAGTTTGCTATAGCTTTGTATTCAGCACTGGAGAATCAAGATGAGTTTGGAGATAGTGAAACCTGTGGCACTTCTTAGCATAATAGCCACAAAATATTTTAGAATTTTCAAATTTAAAACCGTGTTATTATTGAAATAGAAATGGCTCAAAATGTAGAAGTAACTTACTACACTTACCGCCATTCCACTATGTGTGTCTGTCTGTCATCTACCTAACTGAATTAACAAAAAGAAATTAATCAAGAGCAGTGATGACCGGCTAAGAAATTCAGAATCATCACTGCTCAATGCAGAGAGAGACATGACATGAACTCAAAATCACAGTCATATAATTAACATTACAAACTTACAATATATGCACAAAAATACATGAATAAAATGAAGCAAAACATGTCTTCAGCAAACATTACCAAAGGATCATGAAAGCATCATCACTAAGTTTACGTCAAATATTAAAACACCAACTCAACCAAAAGTGTTCAAGTTGCAAGTCTATTTATAAAAAGTATGATCAATCTGCAGCCAAGCAGTCTTCAGCCAGTCAGCTAAGGCCCTGGATATAATCTTATAATCAGAATAGAGAAGAGAAATAGGTTTCCAGTTCCATAAGTCACAGCAACCCCCTTTTTCCTGTAGCAGGCTGATCATTGCCCAGTACCAATTAAGGGCAGTTCATTCTCATGAATACGCTCCAGCACTACTAGTCTTTCAAGTCAGAACTGATACGATCATACAATGTCAAAAATGCTTGTAAAATTCAGGGGGGCAGACAGTCAATACCTGAGGCTTGGCCTGCTCCTGTGCTACAACAAAGAGCTCCCAGTGATAGTGGGGCATTCAGGCAAGGCTGTTCCTCACCAGTCAAATGGCATAATCCCGGCAAAGCTCCTTCACTGCCAGAACTTCACAGGTTTCAGGCAAGTACAGTACACTGTAAAAAGAGGTAGCTGCTTTCCAGAACTTAGCAGAGCCAGCCATCAGATGACCATCCAGCGGCTACATGGGGAAAAAAATCTGCCAACAGTCGGCACATCTTCTTCAGGCCCAAAAAAGAATCTTGTAAGAGCATCATGTAGCTGAGTAAAACAGGTGCAAATCAGGGCTCCTTGCACCTTCTCTTCCAACAAACACCTTAGGACAGGGCTGGGCAATAATTTTTGATTGGGGGCCACTTCAGAAATTTTTGAAGTGGCCCCAGGCCACCCCAGAAGGGGCGGAGCCTCAGGCGGAAGGGGCGGAGCAAGGACACTTCCATGTTTCCCCGCCCACAGACCCTGATTGGTCTGAAGGTGGGGAAGCATGTAAAGTCTCCCTCCCCGCCCCCCAGAGACAAGCGCCAGCTGTTCTGAACAGCTGACAGTTCCCTCTAGGTGCCCATGCCCCTGGCAGTTGGAGGACACTTCGCAAGCTCCCTCTCGCCCCCAGGTCATTCAGGACTTGGGAGTCGGGGGAGCATATGACATCTCCTCCCACCCTGCTCCCGTCCTATAAGGAGCGCATGGCGCTTAGAAGCACCACGCCCCTTGCAGGGCGGGAGGAGACTTCACGTGCTCGCCCTGCTGCAGTCCTGCCGGCTCTGATTGGCCTGGGGGCAGAGGGAGCACATGAAGTCTTTCGCTCCCTACCCTCAGACGTGCAGTGCTTAGAGTCAACTGCTAGGGTTGACTCTAAGCGCCATACGCTCCCCGGTCCTTAGGCCCTGATTGGCCTTGGGACAGGGGAGCGGCAGAGCTTCTGTGAGCTGGATCAACCTGCTTGGTGGGCCAAGTCTGGCTCATAGAGGTCCTTTTGTCCACCCCTGCCTCAGGGGCTGGTACTTCTCAGTTAAGGTTTGGTGCAAGAGCACCAAATCTCCCATATCAAGGTTGCCATGAAGGCCCAAGATTTTTCATTCCAGGGCACTCATGGCCAGACACAAGGTCTGTGTGACAAACTAGGTAAATTGTTGGCAGTACAGCTGAATCCGGACCACTGTCTCAGGGATTCACACAGATATTTGTGATGCCAACAACAGTCCCAAAACAAAGCAAAAATCTGGGTGAAATTCAAGTCCTGTGCTAATTGTGTATTACAGTGCCAGTGGGAAGCATAGGCAGGACCAGAGAGAGTCATTGACAGACATGGGCGGCGAGTTATATGGGCTCATGGTGCCCATGCTCCAGCAATATCCAGAGCCGGGGGCCCTGCTTCAGCAATATTTGGAGCTGGGTCTCTCCGGCCCTGCTTGGAGCGGGCCCCGGCCGCTCCGCACGTCCTCCCACCCCGGCCCTAGAGCGTCTCTCCCCCGGCCCCAGCCCCGGCCCCGGCCCCGGCCCGTCCCTGCCGTGCGCAACTTTCACTCAGCTCCTCCTTGCCGGCTGCTGCTGCCATGCACGGTGTGCTCAAACAGGTGGGCAGGGAGACGCCGGGTGTGATGTGACGTGACGGCCCGCAACTTTAAAACTGCTCGGCGGCGCATTGCACCGCGAGGCTGAGTTGCGGGTTCGGAGTTCGGGGACTTCTGGGGCGGAGCACAGACTCCAGCCCCGCAAAGTGGAAGGCAGAAGGTAGGGGAGGGAGAGGGAGAAAACTAGGGGAAGGGCTGGGAGAGGAAGGGGCGTGTACGGAGAGGGAGGGAGGAGGAGGAAGAAAGGGAAAGCACCAAAGGGACAGGGCAGAGGAGAGACAAATGCCAGGGGGCCAAGTGCAGACAATGAGGAAAAGGGCAGGAGGGGAGGTGTCAGTGGGAGGGGGACAGGGTGATGCTGGGAGAGGAGAGGGGAAGGGCATTGGGGGCTGGAGAGGGAGGTGCTGGGAGAAGGCTTGAAAGAAGGGGTGGGCATGAGGAAGGCAGGGATGGAGCAAGTCATGTGTGAGGGCACAGAGGGGCATGAGGGGAATGGGGGCAGAGAGTGCTGAGGGGGTGGGCATCAGGAAAAAAGAGGGCAAAGGGGGCAGGGGCAGTGAGGGAAGGGGGAGGCACCAGGAGGGTGCAGGGGTAAGGGAAGGTGCAGGTGCCAGGGGATTCTGGGGGTGAAGCAGAAGGGCAGACACCTGCAGGGGAGGGACCAGCACCAGAGGAGAGAGGCAGGGCAGGTGTGTAGAGGGAGGTGTTAGGAGAGGGGATGAGGAGGTGTAGCTCACGTGATCAGAGTGGGGCTACTGGAGGAGTGGGCACAAGGGGGAGAGAAGGGCTGGTGGAGGGGGCAGGTTGCAGGAGGGCTGAGGGCAGTGAGAAGGGGAGGAGTCAGGACAGCAGAGGAGGGTGAGGAGTTGGGGGGCAGCAGGCACCAGGGGAGCTGATGGAGCAAGGGGAGGAGACATGGCAGCAGAGAGAAAAGGTAAGGGTTTAAAAATATTTATTAATAACTTAGGTGCCACAGTGGCACATCCAAACAAGCCACATGAACTCAGTACTGGTGCACAACACAAAATTCATTCTGCTCACAGGAGGAAACTCTTAGGCTATGTCTACACTGGCGGTTTCTTGCGCAAGAAATCCCTGCCGAGCATCCACACTGCCCTCTTCCACAAGAGAGCTTACACCTGTTAGAAAAGAGCGTAGCTCTTGCACAAGACGCCCTCTCTTACCACGCCGTACTGTAAATTTCCTTGCGCAAGAGCAGGCGGGCAGTGTGGATACTCTGTGGGTTCTTACGCAAGAACGGCTGTACTTGCGCAAAACGCCGCGAGTGTAGACATAGCCTTAGAGGGAACACTTCCCCCAGCCTCTCTGCCCCCGAGTTAATGTCACACACATTAATGCAACTGCCAAACTAATCCCTGTTGGTAGGAGGATGGTGGGAAAAGCCCTTCTAGAGGGGTGACATGACACCTTTTACTTCTGGTCATGTGTCCATTGCCCCGAGCCTGTTACCTCCAGAGGAGTGGCTAATGGGAGGGGGCAGGGGGCACAGCTAACGGGGGCCAGGGGCGTGGCTAATGGGGCACGACCAAAAATTATACAAACCTGCCACCCATGTTGACAGAGATATAATGATAATCAGACAAGTGAGTGGGAGATGTGGAAGACCAAACAAACATATTCACAGTGGTCTTCACTGTACAAAGGCAATCCAATCTACCCCCTGAGAGGGGCACTGGCCCTCCACCTAAGGCCCCATCCTTTCTAGAGGCATGGAGTCAGCCTCCTGCCTTGTCCAGAGGCCCAGTGAGTCTGTTGGCCCCACTGCCCTGAGACTTATCCTTTAGCCAAGTGTACTGCTCAACAGTGACATGAGAGAACCACCCAAACATCCACTAGACTA
This sequence comes from Pelochelys cantorii, assembly GCA_032595735.1. Lineage (NCBI taxonomy): Eukaryota > Metazoa > Chordata > Testudines > Trionychidae > Pelochelys > Pelochelys cantorii. The sequence continues at coordinate 190,843,798 of CM064327.1, forward strand.
AAGGTGTGCAAGAGAGAATACAGTTCCTTGGCTGACTGAAGGTGTGGCTCCTCATGGTTCCTGTCTAAAACATAATCTAGAGGAAAATAATAGTATCGGGGTCACAGCCAAGCACAGCATGGGCAAGTAAGTTCAGAAAGGAGACATGATCTAGCCCCAGAGTAGGGGCACAAACAGTAAAAAGATTAACAATAGTGCCAATCTGTGTTCTCAGCATGGAAGATCTGGCCTAGCACAGCCTCTTTCATGGAGAGGATCTGTGACCTTGCACCACGGGAAAAGAGAACAGCATCCCCAGCAGCCCATGGCTTAAGAAAGTTTCCCTTTCCCATTCCTTCAACCAGTTGCCCTGATTCTCAGGGTATAAGTGCATCTCTGCAAGAGGACAACACCAGTCTGTGTTTGCCTGAGAAACTTGTGATCATCCTGACAACCATTAATATTTACAGATCAAACATTGCGCAGCCCCCTAGAGACTGGAATAAGGGAGGGCAAATACTGGCCCACAGGCTAGACCTGGTCCACCAGGGTTAGCATCTGGCGGGCCTCCACCACTATTTTTTACCTGCACAGTCATTAGCGATTGCAGCTTTGCAGCTCCCGTGGGCCACAGATCACTGTTCCCAGCCAATAGGAGCTGCTGGAAGTGGTATCCCAGTCTGCTCTGCTTCCATTGGCTGGGAGCAGAGATTGCTGGTATCTGTGGCCGTTCAGGTAAATACAGTGGCGGCAGTCTGCCGGAGGCTAACCCTGCTGAACTGCCCCCATGTTCCTGCCCACCCCCAGACTAGAAGGAGAAAGCCAAGCAGCAGAGACAAACAATGGAAAGTGGAAGTACTCTGAACAAAACGAGCAACATGAAGGGCTATGTAACTTCAACAATCCCCACACACTTCCTCATCGTATTCAAACAACTTTTCGAGACTGACTGTAGGAAAACTCTCAACTAAGGTCTCTCTCAAGACAAAGGCAAAGGAATTCACAAAGACTCATAAATCAGGGAAATAGGCCTCAACCTCAATTACCCACTTCCCTTTAGTGCTATCCAAAGAGTCATCAATCTCCTTCATACTGTTTCCACCCTTCCTACTGAGCTGACTTGTTGGGACATCAGGAACCAGTGATGGAGACAGAAATCATCATCATCATCCTCTCCCTCACATTGTGGCAGCTCAGAAAAACACTGAGCTGCTATTGTAAGTGTTGCCTTATTCACAAAGGAAAGAGATTTAGTGGGAGCAGTTTGCATATCTATTTTCCCCAGGACAGTAGGTAGTGCAGCCCCAGGCTGGTACCCAGCACCATCTCCAGAGCATGCAGGATCATGGGATTAAGGACTCACCGTACTTCACTGGGAGCTTCAGGCATAGTGCTATTACCCAACTCAACACTATTCTCCTCCTTGGTGCACATAACTCCACTTGGCCACTGGCAGCAACACAGGGGTCTCCAGAGCCCTAGACCTTTTAGAAATAGTCCTGCATAAATCTGTCTTGTTGGTCTGTTCTTCACACCCATCTCTAGAATCTGTCTCTGCTTCCTCCACAGGGAGGTGCTCCTCAACCTCCAGCCACAAGTGATGGGGTCACAACCTCTTGAGGGCTGCTCCCTGGGCAATGGCAGACCACACAGGGTGAGGGAGATAGAATCTGGCAGTGCAGATTCTCTGTCTCCTATTGGCCCCTTGATGTCCCAGCCTTGTCCCTGCTATCCTAGGATCCCACAATATTATCAGGGACCTCCAGCCAGCAATGTGTGAGCACGAACCCCTCACCAGAGTCACCACACAGGCAATGTTTCCTATTTTCAGAGACAGCAAACACTGTATTAGCTACCTGACTTATGCGATGCTCTAAAATGAGATTCAAGGGCTTTTGCAGGGTTATTTACAACCACATAAACCTGGCACCAGAACAACATAACACACTTCATAGGTAGGTCTAGCAGCCTGACAGAATCATCCTAACAGCAGTAAGTATCTTCCCATAACAGGAAACAGCAGACACAAGCAATTCATTGTGCGGGGAGTGGGGGGACACAGGAAAAACTACTTTAGTAGCAGGAGCAAACAAGGGAATAACTTGAACAAAAAGACTCCTTGACCTAGAGTCCCTCCTATACCAAACAACTCAGAAACTGTGACTGGCCCAGGAAGAGATTTGTTCATTTGAGAGGCAGATTTTATATTAGCACAGCCAATGATGTTACTTACATTCAGCAACCAATCCTCCCACAGTGCAGGAGACAGCAGGCACACACCAAACCTCATGCGTGCAGGTCAAACCACTAAACTCCTCTGAAGTGGGTCCAATGGAGAAAATCCCACAATCCCTGAAGGACCAACTATACCCCTAAACAAATGAACAGCAAATAACAAAACAAAAATATTGACTAACAAAAGCCCAATAAGTACACAGTATACATAGCAAATACCTTCACTCTCAGGAACTCCCTGAGAGAAAGAAACTCCTTTATTTCCTGGAACAAAGGTAACCATAGTTAGTACCTGCTGAAAGGTTACTGCATCCATACAGTTTTTAAATGTTGCTATGAAAGATGTCCTCCACAGAAAAACTTGCTGGAGGTTCATGACTGGAAGCTCCAAAATGTCCCAGTTCCAGAGAATTTTAAGTAAAGATTTTGTTCCTATTCTTTCCTGTTGGATACAAGATAAAAAATCGGTCCCAGCATTTTCTAAGAGCAGAGTTCTAAAAGAGTTATTCGTGATTTAACTACAAAAAAAGGCAAGAAAAGCAAAGACATGGGCTCTTTTCACCTTACCCTGCTCAAAACTGTATCCCTTTTATGTATTATTCTGTTTATCCTCACTTGTACTTTGTAGCTACTATTTGTAATTTTTACAACACCCAATAGGTGTTATAAAAAACAAACTGTAAACCATGGTCCCTCCAGAAGAATTTACAAAGGTAAGAGATCATCAACAAGTGAGGGCAAAACACAGTAGGGAGAGAGGGAAGAGAATGGGACAGAGGACAAAGGTTATTCGATGAAATTATATAGTAAATCAGTATTGGATGCTGTGTCCATCTCAATGACTAAATTAAAGTTTTTTATAAAAAATATCAACTAATTAGTGACTTTTATTAAGGGCATTACCAATGTGATGATTCTTACGTTGGGATTTGAATGATGCCAGGGCAGTGTTCACCATGCCAGTTATTTATATATCACTGAATATTAGCAATATATGTTACACCACAAAACCTGAAGAAAACATTATTCACTAACCGTTGTCTGATGAGGGCATAAAATTCCAGAAAAAGCCAAGAGTGTTATCTGATAATTTCCTACAAATTATCTCACAGCTGAGGGTAGATGATTTGCACAATTAGGCTACGTCTACACTGCAGCACTATTTCAGGATACCGGAGGTATTCCACATCTTTTGAGCGCACCCGTTATTTCGAAATATAATGGGCTTGCTATTCCGACATCCCTGTAAACCCCATTCCATGAGGAATAAGGGATGTTTTGGAATAGCGATTTATTTCAAAGTAAGTGCTGTGTAGACAGCGCCAAATTTCTAAATAAGAAATTGACTCAAAATAAGATACACAATTTGCATAGCTCAAATTGCAAAGTTGAGCACATAAATCTATATAGTTTGAACACCTTTTAAATCAATTGAGGCTACACATGCTCAGCACTACTGAAATTCTAGACACCTAATCAAGTGTCTAAATACTGAATCAGGTGTCCAGCCTCAGTTAATCAAATTAGAATATGTTGGCCCTAGTTCCTCCATCTTCCTCCTTGGGTCCAATTTCCCCAATGGCATCATTGTTCCCTCATGAGAAAAATCCATCCATTCATCCATCCATCCATCTTACATGGTACATTTATGGCTCCATTACCGTAGTATCTGACTGCCTCAATGTTTAATGTAATTACATTAATGTATTTATTAGGGATGTGAAAGTGTAACCGTGTACAAGTTTAACTGATGAGCCTGGGCTCATTGGTTTACATGCACGGTTACACGCAGGCCCTCCCCCACGCTGCTGACTCTGTATCAGCACGGGCATGCAGGGACGGCAGGCGGGATCCAATGCACATGGAAAGCTGTCTTTTAAGTGCTTTTAAGCCCACCCCCATATAACCGCGTAACCACTGACATTTTCAGCAGTTACACATTTACTGTACTTGAATAAATGCATTTTAATATCCCTTGTATGTATAAAGAGCACCATAAGGGTAGAGGATACTTGGCATTAGTAAGAACATGTAAAACAAAGAAGATCATCCCCACCCCAAACATCATCCATTCTAAAGGCTCAAGACAGTGCAAAACAAATGCAGAGTGATGAGTGGTCATTATAACTGGAGATCTTCAGAAGGTTTTTGGCTTAATTAACTGATGGGATGCTTGAAGAATAGTGAGTGATGCAAAAATAAGCAGCAATAAGGAGAAAGGCTACATGAGTCACAATCTTCTTCCCAATTCCTCTTCTCTCTAGTGAGAAGGGCAAATTATCAACTCTCTACTAGAGGAACTGGATATTTAAAGGGCCCCAGAACAAGTGTATTGGCCAGTGCACGGGACACGAGTCTAGGTTCTGTCTATTTCCTGCATCTCTCCAACTATTCTCTGAATATTTGCATAGATAGGAACATAGCAATGCCTGCATATTGCTAAGGAAGTACCTCACATCTCCTTACTCCATCATGTAGGACAGAATATAAGCTGACCCTTACTTATCAATGGAGAATGTGGCAGAGCTACAATGTGTATTACCACATTTCTTTTTAATTAAGTTAATGTGTAGTTTATTATCTGTGACATAACAGAGATATTCTGAATCCTGCAGAAATTAAATTAAATCAAATTGAATTAAAAAGCAGATTTTTAGTCTGCTGTTTGATTATCTTTATGAGCCAATTAGAGAAAAACAGCATAAAGGAAATATTTAAAAATTAATTACTATTATTATTTATTTATTGAGTTATACAGGTCTACTTATGTGCATAAAGTTACTTTCATGACTGTTTGCACCAGTGGGGCCTATTGCTATGTGTTTGTCATATCCCTGATTTTTTGACCAAAACCTTAACTTTGAGGATTTATTTCTAGTAAAAAGGAATGGTCCTTATCAGTCCAGTCAGGCTGTATGCACCAAGGCTATGTCTACACTACAAAGAAAAGTCGGAAAAAGATTAGCAATTTGCGTATCTTTTTCCGCTTTTCTTCTGAAAGAGGCTTTTCTGACATTTGGCCCATCTACACAGGGCCAAATGTCAGAAAAAAAACCCTCTTTCAGAACATCCCTTCTTCCTTGTAGAATGAGGTTTACAGGGATGCCGAAAAAAGGCATCTGATTTTCCAAATTTTTTTTTGGAAAAGCAAATGTGTTCCTTGGATGCGGCAGAGCTTTTCCGGGATATCGGAAAAGCTCTGCAGTGTAGACATAGCCCAAGTCTCCTCCATTATTTTTACAAATTTGTCTCTACATACATCTATAATGGGATTTTCAAAAGCATATCAAGATTTACCATTTACCAATGCTGAATGATTTGCTAATCCCACCCCAAAAAGTACATGAGGTATGGTTTTACTGGTTTTTATATACTAGCTATATATTGCTAAATGGTGTTGAACAATTTATTGCACAATTAAAGATATTTATTTGATTTTTTTCATTATTTCCTATACCAAGCAAGTTAATGTTAATTCAAACCATGAGTACCAGAGACCTCTTCATCTCTCCCACAGGAGGTCCATATAACTGAGCCAGGTCTGAGCTTAAGTCCTACTTCCTCCTAACAGTTTGTCAGTAACTATGACTCACCTCACCCTTTTGTTTAAAGGAAACACTTTATCCATCACCAAAATGCAGCCACTTAGAAACAGACTGCTGATGAATGTTGCTATATTAAGACAGAAAGGGTATGTCTACAGTACAGCGTTATTTTGAAATAGCTTATTTGAAATAGTTAATTTGAAATAAGTTATTTCGAAATAACGCGTCTACATGCAAAATGCATTTCGAAATAGTGTTTTGCTATTTCAAAATAGCGTGTCCACACTGAGTGGACGCTGAATCACATTTAAGGCCGGCCAGAACCGGGTCCGGGAGGGCATCAGGTCAGGAGTTACTTTGTGTGGCTGCTGCCTGAGGCTATCTGAGGCCTGTGCTTAAAGGGACCCCCCCTGGACAGCCGGTTCTCAGCTTTCCCTGCTTGCTTGCCTACCTCAATGAGGGACAGCAAAGCATTTTGTCTCTACGTGCTCTGGTTGCCCTCACTCGGGACACCACAGCACTCTGCAGCATGGAGCCAGAGCTGCCCTTGGGCACTCTGGTGCTTCTCTTGGACACGTTGCTGTGAGCCTGGCTGCACTTGCTGCAGGCTGCCATCCGGGAGGTCCATCAGGGGGCTGTTAGTATCCAGGAGGACTTGCAGGAGAGCTACCACCCTGAGGAGCACTAAGAGCCTCCCTGGTCTGCCCCACTGGGGGGCTTGTGCCTCATTCCTCCCTCACGTCCTTCCACTTACCCCTCCCTAACCCCCCTTCCTGTTGTCAAATAAAATACATGTATTTTCATGAACACAAACTCTCTTTATTTAACAAAACTGGGGGAGGGGAATGAAACTCTGGTAAGACTGAGAAAAGGAGGCGGGAGAGGGGAGAAGAGAGGGTGGGAGAGGGGAGGGGGAAACCTGGGAGGAGGGAACTGGAAGGGGGAAGTAAGGGGAAGAAGGGGGAGGGGAAGCTCAGGGCTCAGGGTTGGCGGTCTCGCTGAACCAACTTGATTTTCATGCAAACCTGCTCCTGGGTTCGCATGTGGCCTTTGGTGGCCAGGCTGGCAGCTGTCCTGCCACAGACGGCCGCATTCCTCCGTCTACTGTGGGGATCATGGAGATTGGGGGCATCCCCCCCAAACCTGAATAAGGTCCATGATCTTCACCCTGGAACAGGAAGGTGCTCACCTTCTCTGGGCCCTGGCAGGCTCCTGGGAGCTGGCAGACTGCTCCTGGGGAGTGGCTTGCTGGCTCATGTTTTGGGGCCACTGGGTATGAGGCAGTGACTGCTGGCTCTGGGCTGGCAGGCTTAGAGCTGGCACAGGCACTGTGGCCAGAGTAAACCCCTTTAAGGGCTCCGAGGAGGGGGGAGGGAGAGGAGTGTTCTTGGTTGAGGCTGGAGTGGCCACTAGGGCACCCCGGGAAGGCTGGAGGCCCCCTACAGTAGAGTCCCGATTATCCGACCTTCGCTAATCCGACATTCCACTTTATCCGATATAGCCGGATAAACCCTGGGGTGCCATGCCAAATGCAGCCTCCCCGGCTGAAGAGGCTCCAGCAGCAGCCCCTGAAAGCAAAACTAAAACCCCGCGCTGCCCCTGGCCGCCTGCCACGTGACCTGGCCCATTTCTCCTTCCCCAGCTGCTGATGTCCCTTGAATTGCAGCGCACAGCGGGCGACTGAGAGTTCAGCCCGTGGGTCGGAGACTCCTGCCGGCGCCGCTCGGTCCCCATTCCTGCCTGGCCCCTTCCCTCCCTGCAGTCCCCAGGCGCAGGCCGGGAGAATGGCCCCGCTCACTGCCCCGTCACTCCGGGCACTGCAGGGAGGGAAGGGGCCAAGCAGGAATGGGGACCGAGGGGCGCCGGCAGGAGCAGGAGCAGCAACAGCAGCGCCCGGAGTGACGGGGCAGTGAGCAAGGCCATTCTCCCGGCCCGCGCCCGGGGGCTGCAGGGAGGGAAGGGGCCAGGCCACCCAAATCAACTACAGGTAATTCTGTACTCCGTATTATCCAACATTTTCGTTAATCCGACCACTTATTGGTCCCGTTTTGGTCGGATAATCAGGACTCTACTGTATTTCGATATAAGTGTCTACACAGCACTTATTTCGAAATAGCTATTTCGAATTTGGCATTATTCCTCGTGGAATGAGGTTTACCAAATTCGAAATAACCACTCCGCTATTTCAAATTAATTTCGAAATAGCGGTTTGGCTGTGTAGACGCTAGTAAAGTTATTTCGAAATAACGGTTGTTATTTCGAAATAACTTTGCTGTGGAGACATACCCAAAGTGAAGACTACAGCATGTAACTGTCACAGTAGACTGTGAACTGATAAGAAGAATGTCATTTATTCATTCAAATTTGGTCAGGATGTTGGGTTAACACTCATCCTCAAATGAAGTTCTACAAGATCTTTAATGACCATGGCCTAGACAACATCTCATATGGATTTACATAAAGATGCCCTTGCTGATATTGTTAACGTTGCACTCAAGCACTGATTCATTACTGAGTCAAAGGAACAAGTCACTTATTAAATTAAAAAAATCAACTTCCTGCATCACCTAGATGTTTTTTGAGGTCCCCTATTGAATTAATAATCTAGTTTGACCCAAGTTTAGTTTAAGAGATCTAAGACAGCAACAAAGGTGATTCAGTTACAAGGAAAATGCATTATTCTGACATCTACAGAATGAGATGCTTTTAGCTCCTACATATTTTCTTGTCCTATCCTATCATTTAAAGAATATGCATAATTTTGAATTTGTACTTGCTCCTAATATTAGGAGCAAGAAGCATCTAGGTTTTGCAATGTTTTGTTTTACACTACACTGTGTTATGTAGCTAATGCCTCTGCAAAACTCTATTTGTTTTATGTCTTGACTGCCCATGTACGCTGGCAGCAGGCACTTGCTTCAATGCTGTGACATATCTATTTAATTAACACAGATGTTATAGCTACTGTGTGAAGCAATAAGAATGGGGGCCATATTGGAAATCGTGATTCGTAAAAAGAAAAAAATGTACAAAGCAACTTGAAAAATGAAACATCAAGAATTGTGCTTTAAAAACCTGAATAAATGTGTCCCATGTTTTGCAAGTACCCCTCCATGCAGTCATACTGTAAAAGGATGAGAAAGGAATTATCTGATATTCTAAATCTATCTTCCTTGTCTTCATTAAAAGCCTCATCAGCATACACACAAAAATAAAGAATTCATCCTGAAACAACAGGAGAAAGATTATCAGCAAACCTTACTGCATATTAGGGATGTTAGGAAGCAAGTAAATAGCTAATAGTGTAGTCAATAGACTTTCTATCGACTACACGATTAGTCAATAAGGGAGGAAGCCTCTGGGACTTACCCTCTGCCCCCGTGGCTCTGCACTTTAAATGTAGTAGGAACCGGGCTGCCTGATCATCCGAATCTTACTACATTTAAACCGCAAAGTCACAGCAGGGGTAGCTCCTGGACCCAGGGACTGCTCTGGCAGCAGCCCACAAACAGGGGGTAGCCTCCCTTGGGCCCCCCCTCCCACTGCTGCCCCTGTCCTGTATTCATAAAATATGGAAGCGGTTCAGTTGTCAATCACACGAGTCACATTAAGCAAAAAATCAAAAGAGAAATACTTAAAAACTGACAAAACAACATCTGGGAGATTTTTCACTATTCACAGTATTGCTGTAGTCATGTTGATCCCAGAATATGAATGTGTGAGGAGTGAAGAGAGGTGGGCCTGGCATCACAGGAACCATAGAAAGCCTTTTGGCCCAGCTAGCCCCGCCCCGCTTTACCTGTAGCCAATGCCAGGCCTGGAGGGAGGATAAAAGGAAGGAGCCTGGCTCAGTTAGGGGCTAACCTGCAAGGAGACAGGAGCATGGTTCTGTTGTCTTCAGGACCTGAGCCAAAGCCTGTCCACTTGTCCATCCACAGGAGCAAGTAAACCTCCAACCGCACCCCCTGGGGCAAAAGGGGGGGAACCTACTCAAAACCCTCATTGAGGAGGGGGGAACTTGGACTCTTGGTGTCACACCCAAAATAAAGGACTGTTGCCAGATGGTTTAACCAAAAATACCAAACACCCCCCCGCCCCCCAAAAAAAAACACCAGGGAAAAAATTCTGTTGAAGGGAAAAAAGCTGGAAGACCAAAGTTGTTGAGGAAAAAAAAAGACCCCAAGACTTATTAAACAAACAAAAAAATAAAATAAAACAGCATGGCCCCTTCAAGTCCATGCAGAGTCAGAATAGGGATAGGAAGAACACTAAGACCCAGGGAAGGCATTGCTTCCCCTTGCTCAGGTCTTTAGGCTTTTTGCCAGTGGCCATCTTGTTTTCTTGGTCGAGCCAGAAGGGAGCTTCCCTGCGGAACCAGGTAAGCAGAGGGACCGGGGGGGCAGGAGCTGGGCCCAGTTGCTGAATGTGTCGTAGGGTTGCCAGGTGTCCGGTATTTTTGCCTCCTGGCATGGAAATAAAACAGAAAATACCAGACATTTTAGGTGTCCGATATTTTCTGAATTTTTTTTACTGGACAGGAGGCGAAAATACCAGCTGTCCGGGTCAATACCAGACATCTGGCAACCCTAGACTGTACGCAGATTGTAGGCTGGAATTCCCAGGCCCAGGGCATCAGCAGCAGGGGTCTTGCACCCCTTTTCTACCAGCTAAATACAGTACCTAGCCACTAAGCCACCCTGCTGCCGGGGAGACCTGGCCACAGAATGAAATACAGAAGATGAGATAATAATTTTTATTGGTCCAACTTCTGTTAGTGGCTAGTAAGTAAGAGTCTGAACCACTATCAACTGCAGGACATGCTGAAAACTCAATATTTTTAACATAAAAGGCCAAGGTTTACTGGGGAGCAGTGGTAAATCTGTGTACCCTGTCCATTAAAAAGAAATTCAATATTCAGTTTCATCAATTCTGCTGCCATATTTTCAAATACCATTCCCTGGGTGATCTCCTTCAAGCTATTTCTGGATGTCCAAATAGTCTTAAATTTTCTTTTTGCTGCTCCTATTTTCTTGGTTCTCTGATCATTTCCAGAAGCTTGATTTAATTATGAGTCTTTTAACGTAAGCAATTCATCCTCACATCCACCAAGATGTTCTTTCAGCTTCATTCACCTTTTCTTTAATTTCATTTAGGTTGGCTTTCATTTGAGCTATCTCAATTTTAACATGTGTAAAAGCTCCATCTACCTTATTTACTGTTTCTCTGATTTGAAAGATTTCCTCCATTAAGTCCTTAAGCAACAACTGAGTGGCCATTTTTGGCTTTAGCTGTTTGTCAAGAGAGGTCAGCGACTGCCTCAGTCTTTTATTTGTCTGAACAACATTCAAATTGGTTTAAGAGCAATTGTTTTGTTCCTGTTTTCTGCCATCCTAGCTTTAAAATAATAACAAATTACCTCATTTCCACTGTGTTTTTTATTTCTTTTTCCACATTATTAGGGGCACAGAGCAGGACAGCAGTTTCAGAACTACCTTCCCCTGGACATATTGCCCTAGAGTTCTGCTATATTAGATCAGTAGTATACACAGTTATTGTCTGCAGTTATACAGCATTTTCCATCCGAGGATTTCAAGATGCTCCACAGACATTAATTAATTTACTTTCATAACATCCCTGTCAGATAGTAACACTTGTCTATCCTTAATTTTATAAATGAGGAAAATGAGGACCAGGAAATTAAAGGCCCAATTTTAAAACTCTTATTTATCAAAGTAGTCATTCTCATGTGAGTATGGGTCTGTAGAATCAGAGCCATAAATCTTACAAGAAACCTGAGCCACGCTGGAAGTAGAATATAGATTTTCTAATTTCTAGACCTGTTCTTTAAGATCATCTTTCCTCCCTCATACGAGCATAGCAGATAATAACCAACAGAAGATATCTCAGGGTATGTCTAGACTACAGAGTTTTTTCGGAAAAACGTCAATTTTTCGGAAAAAATTTGAGTTACGTCCACACTGAAACTGCGCTCTTTCGAAAGAAAATCGAAAGAACAGAGGGGGTTTTCCAACATTGGTAATCCTCATTCTACGAGGAAGAAGCCTTTTTCCAAAAGAGCTCTTTGGAAAAAGATGTGTTGATGGGGAAAAGGGAGTTCTTTCGAAAGAAGAGGAAAGAGGAAAAAACACAGGTGTCCTGGCAGTAGCTCCATCCATAGTAATCACAGCTTACATGCGAGATAGTGTCCATTCAGTGTGGACGCTCTTTCGAGAAAGCAGATCGCTTTTTCGATGAACTTTGGCAGTGTGGACGCTCCCTTTCGGAAAAAGTTTTTCCGGAAGATCTCTTCCAGAAAAGCTTCTTCCAAAAGAAGCCTGCAGTCTAGACATAGCCTCAGGCACACAGAGAGTGTTCATGAAACTGGAGGTTACTTGTCATCATGTTGTTCAGGAATAAGCAAGCCTGTATGATGTGCCTTATTACCATATGTGGCTACCAAAGGCAGAGCCTCAAATCAGTAGATGAGAAACAGTCTTCTAAAATATACGACTCCGGTGAGACAGACCAGAGTAATTTAAATTAAAGGAATTTAAATCAAACTTGATTTTTCTTAAAAAAAAACCCTATTGATTTAAATCAGGTTAACGCTCTGTAAAACTAATCTGAAATGTTGTACTTTTGCAATTTTAGATTAAAATGAAGGATGGTCTAAATTACAAATTAAATACAGGTTGCACCTCCGAACACTGGCACTCTCTGGTCTGGCAACATCTGTGGAGCGGAAGGATCATGGATGCTCCTGGACCAGAGAGCTCAGCAACCTAAGGACAGGAGAGCCAGCCAGGGCTGGGGGCAACAGGGTTGGCAGCCTGGATGGGGGCAGCACAACAGCACAAGGTCAAAGCTCAGCGGCAGCCCCTGGCAGTCCTCAGCAGCATGGGGCCAGGACCAGAGCCCCCCAGCAGTCTGCAGCAGCTTGGGGCCAGAGCTCCTCCACTCTTGGGGCTGAAGCTGAAGCCTTATGGCCGTGTGGGGCCGGAGTCCCCTGGCAGCCTCCAGGAGCACGGGGCCAGGGCTGGAGCCCCGCGGTAGCTCATGGCAAGCGGGGCCGGAGCCCCATGTCAGGAGCCAGAGCCTGGGCTACCCAGGGAGCCAACAGCAGCTGGGTGAGGAGCCCAGCCAGTCTGTGGGGTGGGGAGAAAGGGCAGGGCGCCTGCTGGGGAAACCTGCCAGCAGCAGGCAATGAATTTGGGGGCTGTTGGCAGGGGACCTCTCCTGGTTCAGCAAATTCTCTCATTCGGGAGGTCCAAACTGTACCACTATTTATATGGTATCTGATCTGAATTTTACAAAATTCCTTTATGCAAAAAATGAAACACTGAAAATCAAGGCCCCAATCACCTAAATACTATATAGTAGGCATGTAACTTTATTCACATTAATAGTCCTGTTGAATTCAACTGGACTATTCATGTACTCAAAGTTAAGCATGTGTTTAACTCTTTGCAGCATCAATGCCTGAATTTTTATTATTATTAAACACTTTTCTCTTGTGAGCTAAAATGTCTGTCACATCAATTGTTACAATACTAATAATGTAAAGTTATTTAGATTTTTAACACATTAAGAAAGTTATTGGGAACTTTTACATACATAGGTCAAAGTTTTTTAAAAACAGAAGTCTAAAATTAGACTCCTAAATCTATATTTATCTCCAAAATTTGGGATCTTTAAAAGCATTCAGGGAACACGAGCCCCCTTAATTTTAAACTGCAAACTTTGATGGAGGAACATAGCAAAGTTACAGTATTTTGGCTTTCTTGACTAGTGGAAGTTTGCCACATTGGCAGCTGATGTAGGATGCAAATAAAAGAATGAGCTATTTGCTTACCAATTTTGTGTTTGTGTTGTTCTATTAGTAAGAAGACTCTCAACTTGTCTTTCTCAGCAGAGATGACAATTCTAAGTTTAAAATTTCTTCATACAAGAAATCTACATAAAATCTGAAAGTCTATCAATTATTAGGAAACTACTTATTTTTAGGAAATCATATTAACAGTTTACAACTATAGAATGAAAAGAATGAAGTAGTAGCAACACCAAAACACACACACACACACACACACATATAAATTAGGGCTGTCAATTTATCTGTGTTAATGCCTGCAATTAAGCGCCTGCTCCGGCACTTCAAAGGGGCAGCACATTCCGAGCCTGGGTTCAGCTGGAATTCCCAGCTGACCCTGGACTCCAGGCAGCGCTGCCCCTTTGAAGCACCGGAGAAGCACTTCAAAGGAGCAGCGGAATGCGGATCAGGGGATCAGCTGGGGCACTCCAGCTGATCCCCGGCTTTGCATTCTGCTGCCCCTTTGAGGCGCTGGAGCAGCACTTCATAGGGGCAGTGGAACACGGAGCTGGGGATCAGCTGGAATTACCAGCTGATCCTCGGCTTCGTGTTGCTGCCCCTTTGAAGTGCTTCTCCGGCGCTTCAAAGGGGCAGTGCTGCACAGAGGCCGGGGTCTGGGCTCCCATGGTGCTGCCCCTTGGAAACACCAGGGAGGCCTTTCCAAGGGGCAGTACTGCACGGAGCCCAGGGTCAGCTGTGGACTCCAGCTGATCCCGAGCTCCTGTGGTGCTGCCCCTTTGAAACACCGTCGTTGCATTTCAAAGGGGCAGCACATGCGATTAATCACAATTAAATGTTGTAATCGTGCGATTAATCACGATTAATTTTTTTAATCGCTTGACAGCCCTAATATGAATCAATTTAAATAAAATATACATTTTAAATCAATGTTTCTGATTTTAAAAAAATCATGATTCTTATCCATCCTTCTGTGATATATGTAGAAAATCATAAAGAGAAAAGGCAGAGGGGGTCTGATTCTTGTCACGAATTTCTCTTTTCCTGTCAGAATGGTGGAAAGTAGCCTCTGTGTAAACAAAGCTCATGCTGAGATGAGTATATAAAGTGGTAAGTATTAGCTTTAAGGAGAAATCCAGAACAGGATGTTGGAATATTTCAGGAGCTGAACATAGATGGAAGTCTCATATGGATATGAGATTATTAACTGTAGGAATATGATGAAAAAAAATTAAGGAACAAAGAAAATAATAATTGAGCTACGCTGACAAGATGGACTAATATAAAATCATCATCATAGTGATTATACAAAGAATAGCCACTGGCACTGGTGAACCATATCTGCCTACCATCAAAAATTGAGATGCAGCTTTATGAAAATTATTTAAAACAATCATAGGACTCTAGCACAAAAACAGTAATTTTGAACATCTTTTCCTTGCTACCTGTATGCCTTACCAATTATGAACAAAACTGTGTACCGAAAAGCGCTAGCCAAGCAAAATTTATGGTAGTTTAACTCCACAGTCTGGCTTTAGTAACTAATACAATGTTTAATAGCTGCACAGCAAAATAAATCCTATGACTGCAACATTTTTAAAAAGGTAAATACTGTATTTGCTATATTTGCCAGGTCTTCAGTCACAACCCAAGAATGTAGATCTTTCACCCATTCATTACAGAAAATACTGCTTCAGGGAAACTGCTTTAAACTGATTTATGTGGTAGACATCGAAAGACAACCCAGTGAAATTGGACAATATGGCAGATGGTAATGGATTTATGCATATTTATGTAGCATGTATTTACTTGTCAACTTTGTTATCCATCTTCCTTCCACCTCCCTCTCTCCTACCGCCACCCTCCAAAAAAGGGGGATAGTTGATTTATAATAACTGTGATGCTGTGGATGGCTGACACTCCCTTCACAGTCTTTTCCTTTGGACAGCCTAGAAACCAGCATGCTTTGTAAAGCTATTTTAATTGTTTTACAGTTTTATTACAACACATCCTGTCTTTTACATTTGTTTCCTGGGGCTATGATAACAATGTTAGTTGCTACTGCTTATAACTCCCTTGGGGTATCTGTTTTAAAATCAGTAAGTAGCTCAGCTGCATGATAACATTAATTTGTTTTTTTGTTAATTTGTTTTTTTTTAATTTGACCTTATAAATAAGCAACTAACATACTAAGATAGAAGATGTACATCAAACAAGATGTCATCTTTTGCGTGCACTTTTTGCGTTATCAGGCTTTTTGGTTCTTTTTCACCAAAACAGCAAGCCTACGAGTTGTGATACACATCTGTTCTGAAGCAATTAGAAATAAATAAAAGTAATACACTCATACTGTATTTAACATAAATAAGTGAAATGTATATATAAAAAACCAAGGTTCTGGTTTTAAAACTCATAAAATACCACCAAACATATAATGCCATCATGTGATAATAGGCTTTTTAGAACAGATACACTAAAATTAATCCAAATTTGCACATTTTTCTAGTATTTAAATTCACTTGCAGAAGGAGCAGCAAAAACAAGGACAAAAAAGATCACAACCTAAGACCTCTAAATGAAGATAAAACAATATATTAAATTCTGAAAGCATTTATTCATACAGATAAAACTAATGTAAAAGAATGCCTATCCAAAGCTTTATTAATTAAAAATACAGTTTTATGCCTGGTCTACAAACTTGCACTACTTTACTAAATACATATTTTAAAATTGAGTTTATTGCACCAATTCAAAAGCCTCTTTACACTCTCTTATTCTGATCCTATGGGTAGCTTATATCTATGTAGTTTAAGCTGATTGCTTATTGACTTAAGATATACTGAACTCATAAAATAAAAGGGTCTAGGAAGCGTTTTGCATCAGTTTAACTAAAAATCTATTTGCGAAGACAAGCTCTTAGACTATATCTACACTAGAATTAAGTCAACACAAGTTACATCAATGATCATTAACAGTTATAATTATATCACTTGTGCACGTTCACACAATGTTTCTTGTGCTGGCAAAGCACATCCACAGTTGGTGCTCTAACATTCCACCGTGCAACTTGCCATCTTGTAAAGTGAACACAATGTGTCTCAGTGTTCCATGATGCAGCTTATGTCCCAACATTCCATGAGCTTCTGAATTAGTTTCATACAATTTTTCAGCAGCCCCTGTTTACTATGTCCCAATAATCTCTGCCTGAAACTATGGTCCTACACTATTCTCTATTCTCATGGTCAATGTTATTAACACAACATGACTGATCATGCAGTATATCACGAGGATTGAATCTGAACAGGAATTCACGGTGCATGCCCTGCTGTGTGCCATGCAAAAAAACAATTCCAGATTACTTTTCATGGAGCAACTGACTACCATGGACTGTTGCTTTTGGGCTTAGGAAACAAGCACTTAGTGGTGGGAACGCACTGTTATGCCAGTCTGGGATAATGAGCAGTGGCTGTCAAACTTTTGGATGTGCAAAGCCACCTTCTTAGAACTGTGCACAGTGTTCTCCTAGCACTGCAGCACAACTACACTAAAATGAGAGCAACTGTCTTGGTGGTGAATTGAATGATGATCACTGTGCGGAAGCTGGCAACTCCAGACTGCTACCGGTAAGTTGCAAATCAGGTTGGAGTGGGGGGGGGGAGCGTCCACCATGGGGCTTATGTTCCTGCAAGTGTGTAAGGCCATTGATCTCAGCCTGCTACTCAGGACTATGATTCTTGGAAATGTGCATGAAATAGTGGATGGCTTTGCAGCAATGGGATTTCCTGTGTCAGAGTGACAGAAGGCATGCATGTCCCAACTGCAGCCCCAGAACATCTTGCAATGAAGTACATAAACAGAAAGGGGTACTTCCCTATGTTACTGCAAGAGCTTATGGATCACCGGGGCTGTTTTACCAATATGTTGAGATGCCCATCATGATCCTGGGAGACCCATCTTACCCCTTACTGTCATGGCTCGCAAAGCCATACATGAGAAACCTGGACAGAAGAAGCAAGGAGTGCTTCTACACCGAGCAGATGCAGAATGCCTGCTGAATGTGTTTGTCAGATTAAAAGCTCATTGGTGCTGCCTTTATGCAGATTGGACCTCTATGAGGAAAATATTCTCATGGTCATAGCAGCCTGCTGTGTACTACATAATATTTGTGAGGCCAAAGGTAAAATGTCTCCCAGGGGTATATGATGGAGGCGGATCACCTGGTCACTGATTTTGAGTAGCCAGATACCAGGGCTATTAGAGGGGACTATTCAAATCAGAGAGGCTTTGAAGCATCATTTTGACAATGTACTCCAGTAATGTGTCTTTCTATAAACATTGTCATCCTTTGTTAACTTGCCACCTTCTATGAAAATGTTGATGACTGCTTCCTGTCCATGATTTCTCGTCTGCAAATGTACCAACTGCTTTTGTGTACTAATTCCAGCAGCAGCCGCATATGTAGGAGACAAAGATTATCTTTCAGAGAGTAATTTTTATTAAACTGCAATAAGTATACAGAAAACACTTTGCTAAAAGGGACATGACACTGAGAGGAGTGCTGTCTTGATGGAAGCTCTCATAGTTTACTATAACTCCAGCTATCATTTAGGAAGCTGTCCAAAGGGGTTCAGTGAATGTGGTATGGGGGTGACCCAGGAATATACAAGGGATTTGTGGAAGGAGTTTGGGGAGGGCATGGCAAGCAGCTCTGTCTGAGCTGCACAGAGGGTACGGGGAGCATGCATGTGTTTGGCCTGCAATGCAATTGGGGATGTCAACATTTCTGGTCAGTCCTCCATCACTTTTATTAGCTACTCATGGCCCGATGAAATTCACTCCCAATAAAATTTGCTTCCTCTTCTAGCTATCTATTTTTCATTTTTCATTGATTATCTCTCTCCACACCCCATGCTCTTGATCTGACAGAGAACTAGAGCACCTCCTGAAACATTACCTTCTTGTCCCTCCTCAGTTGCGTCCTTATCTGTTGGCAGTACTCTGCTGGTGTATAGGGGGCTCCCTTCAAGGCCACATCTGCAGAAACACAAGAAACAAAAGAATGACTGTTTATGTCCTCACAGCACTGAATCATAATAGTAAAATACACCTCTTTCACTGTCGCTTTGCAAGCATACTGTTCAGCAACCACCCTAAACATGACGAGTTTGGCCGGGGGGGGGGGGTTGTGTTCAAGATGGGCAAGGGAGGAATGTGGCTTGCTTTTCATCCCGTTCCCCGGACTATCAGGGAGTGAGGGGAAAGTACTTGCATTCCATGCATGCCTCTCACACCTGGCTGGTGAAAGGAGCTCACCAACTTTCCCCTCACTCACTGATAGTCCAGAGAACGGGATGAAAAGCAAGCCACATCCCAGAGCGCATGGTTGCTGCCCCCCCATATCCTTCCAAAATTCTGCCCTTGCAAGATGGGGAAAAGGTCTAGCAGGCTTTTTAAAGAGGACCACTACAAAGACAAGGTACAATTTTTGTAAATTCTGCCACCATTTTCCACAGATGGTAGTCATTAAAGCTGATAGCTCACTCCTCAAGGTAAGTAAGGATACAATAGTGCATCTCTTGCCTATGTGCAGATTCAGACCAGGTCTCTATGCTTTTTGCTACTATGTGGCTTTGGTCCCTGCATGTTGCTGATTGGTGTAGGAAAGTTTTCCACACAGGAAAAGGAACAGAACAGATCTGCCAAGGAACCTTCAGCAAATGATTGGTGAGCAACTCCAGGAAAATTTCCTAGGATTCTATTGAGAAGATTCCTGTGAAATCTTGATGTGCATGAACATACTGTTCCACAGGGCCCTCGCTGCATAACTGCATAGGGGAATGTGAAGTAGATGCAAACAAAGCTAGTTTTGTACATTTCTCTCTCTTAACCTACTTCTAGCATATAAGAAAGCTCTACCTCCTATAATCAAGCCATATCAAATCAAAATGAGCACTTACCAGACCTCCTCTTTCCTGCATCATGAATGCCAGAATTGGAGTGCTGGGACTGGCTTGAACCCTCTGAGGTCAAAAAGAGATCCTAGCTTGTCACAATATTAGATGACCATCATCTGTCCTATCTCAACATCCAACTCAAGCTCCTTGTTCACTACTTCATCCTCAGGGTTCAGTCCAAGGTCTGCAGTTGCCAGCCTCCCTGAAGTATTCAGGAGGCAGGAGAGGTGGGGTTGACACCGAGAATGGCATCTCACACCTTACAGAAGTAGCAGGTAGAAGTGCAGCACCAGAGTGACGATTTGAATTCTTTCTTCTCCCTTGCCTTCTGTTATACCTGCCTCAGCTCCTTTATCATGACATAGCACTGATGCATGTCCTATTCATGCCCCTATCCAACATCAGAAGTCTTCCTGTAGGTATCAAAGTTCCTACGGCTAGAGTGAAAGCTGAGTCTGCAGAGCCTCCTCTCCTATCAAAGCCAGCAGATCCAACAATCCTGGAATATACTATACAGGAAATTGTTTAGTGCATGGAACTGCTGCTGTCGGCTGGGAAGATGTGATGTGAGCTCTCCACAACCAGCAAACAGGAAGTGGAATTTCAAATATTCTGAGTTCTTTAAATGGGAAGTCCTTCAAAGGGGAAGGGTGGATGCCTCTGTATCTGGGTGCAGGGCAATGGAATTCCAACTGCTGACCAGAGCGGTCAAGATAGGCATTGTGCAACATCTTCTGGAGGCCATAACCAAGCGTGGCGTCTACACGGACACTGTATCAATCTAATTCTGCCACAAAAAGCTCCATGACTCTCACTGAGGTGGTTTTATGTTGTCAGCATAACAGAAAAATTTAATTGGAAAGAGGAGCTTGGTAATGTACATCCAGGGCTGTTCCTAGAGGATGAGGGGCTTGCAACAACTCCTCCTCCCCACCCCAGGCCCTGGCTTGCCTCTTCCCCACCCCTTTCTCCAAGACCTACCTCTGCTCCACCCCCTGCTCTGCCTCTTCCCACCTCCTCCTGCTCCCATTGCATTCCTTTCTCAAAGCCCCCCTCTAGCAACACGACCGGGGGGGCCTGGCATTGGGCAACAGCTTGGGTCGAGTTCCCCACACTCACTGCAGCAGTAAGAGCCACAGTAATGGAGTGATCCAGAAGCCTGCTCCAGTCTGCCCACTCCCAGCCAGTTTGCTGTGCTTCACCATAGTGGCAGGAAGTGGAACAACCAAGGTCAGTGCAGGCAGGGCAGGGCCAGCCCACAACATTTTGGTACCTGAGGTGGGGAGCTCAAATGATGTCCCCATGCCTCCTTGCTTGGGCCAAAACTTTGAAAGGTCTCAATTCTGCCTTCTTTCTGTTCTACTCCTCTCATGGCACTCCACCATCTCTGTGCATCCAGAGCAGAGAGAATACATATGCACCAGCAGCAGACACAATTTTCTACACTCTGGGTCCTAGTGGCGCCCCCCACAGTCTGGCACATGAGGCGGCCGCCTCAGTTCGCCTCATGGTAAGGCCAGCCCTGAGGCACAGGCTCAACTTCTGCTGCCTCCTCACGCTAGGCCCCCCAGATAACCCCCAGTCAGGAAAGAATCAGATTAAGGCCCAGTGCAATATCAGGTACCACACCTGTGAGTAGAGTCTGTCCAAAACCCACTATAGGATCACCAATGAGGATTTCCTGCGCCCCCCCCAATGGAATGCCGAAATTGATGCCAGGTGGACCTTAACTGAAGACACAGCCAGGTCCTGGTGCTTCAGGTAAAGGAGGTAGTCCAGGAGCAGAGGAATGGTAGCCTGCTATGGGGGGATGCTGTTGTAGAGGGACCAAAGGGAGAAACTTTTACATTTTTTGAGGTAGGTAGCCCAAGAGGCACCAGGAAGATATGAGGCTTGCTGCTGTATGTTGTGGTGAATGCAGAAGTCCCATAGGCTGGGGGCTTCCTGGCATAGGAGAGAGGAATGAGCACCATCCTGTTGATTGAAATAGAACATCCCTGTGATGTCTGTCAGGATCATGTCCCACAGATAGGGAAGGAACACCTGGCAAGCCAGACCAACTGCCCTGAGCTTCCAACGATAATCCTATCTGAGACAATAGCCTCTGGGTAGAAAGGTCATTCAGGTATGCTTGCCAACCCATGTCTAATGCATCTGTGACCATTGGTACTGGGGAGTCCACCAATACTGGGCTCGATGGTTCCACCCGAGAAGCCACAATCAACGGTGCCAGGGTGGATGGGCTTGGCTTGGGAAGGCTTGGTGTGGGACAGACTGATTCTGAGGCCTTGCTGGATCTCATGGAAGGACAATGGCCCTGACGACACTGGCGTCGGCCCTGACGACACAACAATGGCCCTGACGACACTTCTGCGACACTGGCAAGTGAAATCAGTGCTGGGTAGATAGGCCAGTCTTATGCATGGGGGAGCTGTGCTAATGTCCTTCCACTCGTCTGAATGTGGTGTTGTGGCCTCCCGCAATAAGGCTGGTGCACTGCACACCGCTGGAGCCAGAGCCACGTCATGAGTCTGCAGACAAGTGCCGACTACATGAGAAGCTTAAGCCGTTGATCCCTCTATTTCTTAGTTTTTGCCTTAAACTCCCTGCAAATGCTTCACGTGTCTTGCAAATGGCCATCTCCCAGGCACTTTAGACAAGCAGCATGTGGCTCTCCTCTTAGCATACTGTTCGAAGCTCTGGGGCCACTGCATGCCTCCCCCCCAGAGCACAAACAATGTGAGGGGGAACACCCCCCAGCTACCTACTAACAGATACAAAAACAAAAAAGGACTACTCTAAACCATGGAACTGTGAAGAACAATACATACTAGGGGTTAACGACTTGCCGTGAAAGAGGTCAGAAGAAACTGAGGTCAGGGCAGCAGGTCAGGAGTCTATATACACTGCTATAGAGGTGCCACATATGGGGCTCCACCAACAACACAACAGGTAGCACCAGGCCAATGGCCATGCAAGCGGAATGCATATGAGCAATTACTTGAAGAACGCTGCCTACTGTGATCCAAATGTATTTGCCCTGTTCTAAGAAGAGCAGCTCATTGCACCATATACGGCCAGAATATATGTAAAAGTGCTGCAGAGGTATTCAACACCTACTGTGTGCTAAGTGCCTTTCTAGATCAGGACCATAGGACTGATCTTCCCAGTGCTGTCAGTTCCATACCCTTGAGAAACATAAACCTTAAGCAAAAATGTATAAAATGCAAAAGCATGGTAAAAGTGTATTTAGTATCTGCTTCTCACACTTACAACATACTACATAAGGGATCATTTCCCAGGGACAGGCCCCCCCTGCTGGTCACAATTTTTTACACATTGATTGAGAACATCTAAATACAGAAAGATTACTGTGGAGTTACTGTGGGTTTTCTTGGGTTGAAATTTAGAATGAAAAAAAAAGTATGTTGCTTATAAAGAAATGTAAACTAATAGATTATGGACATTTTAATTAGCTAATCACCAAAAGGAATAACTGAGCTGGTTTTTATTAGCATGAGCTAGACAAAAAATACTAACCATCCATTAGGAGAATTTTCATGCAGGTTACTTTTTGAAAAAAGTTCTTTAGATCTGAACAGTCCCTTAGCCATAATATATTATAGTGGACAGCTCTATACTCTTTCCTACAAAGAATGGCAAAAAGAACTCAAGAAGGCAGTTACAGTGCAGTCAGTATCCAGAGGAGTAGTTTTGTTTCTCAAAAACTGTATTTTGTTATTTCATGTTTACAGTGTATTCAGCATTCCAAAGTTATGTTTATTATTAACAACACTGCAATCAATGACCCACCTTCCCAGGATGCTAGGGTATCTAATTCCTGCAAAGGAAGCCACATTCATAAGTAGATTACTGTAGCAGTCACGCTCAGTAGCTACAGCATTAAGGTCACTTGTAGCACCCCAAACAACTATATCAAGGCCAAGTATGTATATTTCTGGTACCTGATCAGAAATGAGATTTTTTTAAAGCACACACGTGTGCGTACACACACATATACATGCACACACTTTAACTCACAATTAAAAGGGCTGATTCAGTCTGAGTTTGTGCAGGGAATTCTGGAGGGACAGTTGATGCCTGTTCTTGCTAGACAGGGTCTGCAACCAAAGCTATGTTGACATTATAGTCTCTACAGCAAAACGTATGCCACTCAGGGATGTGAATATTCCATCCCCCTGAGCAATGTAAATTACACCGACATAAGCATTCATGTGCACAGTGGGAGAAATGATAGAAGATTAGGGTCGGAAGAGACCTCAGGATGTCATCTAATCCATGCTCAATGCATGACCAACCCTAATTAATCATTCTAGCCAGGACTTTCACATACCCTAAGGCTACCCGAGGAGAGACAGATTTCCCCAAACACACACAAAACCCCATTCCTCCAAATGCAATTATTTATTTAAAGTATTTAATTATTTTATTAGAATAGTGCCCAGGGACACTAATCAAGAATCAGAGTTTACAATCTAGTGCTCTCTGCAGGCAGACCCCCTGGATCTATGCAACTTTTAGTACAAGATCAGGCTCCAAGTTTTGAGAAGATGCATGGATATTTTATCTTCTTCACTCACTTTGACCTAGAGCTTGCTGCTATGTTCATTAGCATCTGGCATCTTTAAATCTACCCAGTGTAAAGGAATCAATACAAATATATAAATAAAATATATCAAAATAATTATCAAGTTCCACATACACAAATTCCACCCTCTAGCAGAAGCTGCATATTTCTAAAGCAACACTAGCAATTTAACAGTAAATCAGTGGAGCACGGCAAATGTAGAAAAAATTAAGCCCGCCATTAAAATGATATTGAAGAATTTTCTCTTTCTTATCTTCATTTTAAAATATAAGGCGATAAGGTATTTTTAAATTTAGTTAATTTAATCTGTCCATTAATTCAACGATGGAAAACCCCCGCTGCAAAAAAGGTTCTAGGCTGACCCAGTGAAACACTTCAGTACATACTTAACTTTAAGCATGCAAGTAATCCAGCCGAACTCATTGCTTGATCAACGCTCCCATGTACACATTACACAGCTATCGAGGAACTGCTTGTATAAAATACCAAAGACAACTGACAGAATGCTTATCTGCAGTGCTTCAGACTTTCAAGGTATCTGAATATCATTTGTTGCCCAAGGTGTTTTCAATCAATAACATTTATTAAAACTAAATATATTACTATAAGCTTTTATCTGTCTCAAGCAGCCCAAAATGAAGAAAATAGTATTTACTCTACCTTAACATTTCAAATGCAACTATGAAAAAACCTTTAATCCATCTATTTCTTCTACACACGCATACTTTCAATCATCATTGTTAATATTTATATTCCAGGAGCACCCAATATCCCCATTTTGCTAGGTGCTAAACAAACACATTAAGACAACACTTTCTTTGCACTAAAGAATTGACAATCTAAACAGAAAAGATAAACAGTAATACAAAGGTACCAAATAAGTGGCATGTCATAAGGTACACATCTTAGTGTTTTATATACATAACTTTTTTTCCATATTGTTTGTGAGTTACACATATACATGTAACTCACAAAAACTACAGTAGAAGTTCATTAGTAAGGTTGTAAAAACAAGCGCTCAAAAGTCAGCAAACGCCAGAATTATGGTTGACCATGTTCAACCTTAATTAAACCCCTTATGCATATGCATTATGATATGGTCTTTAATTACCTGATCCCATACAATTGTTTCCAGGGTCCTGCCAGCATCCAGTGCCTGTCATGTGTCTATTCCCCTCCACATCTCCCCTGCTTTTTATCCCAGTCTTCTCTCTCCTTCCTCACTCCACAGTCCATCCCATCCAGCTCTTAACCTCACTGCATTCAGGAAGCTTCCCCACTCCACCTGGCTCTTACTACATTTAAAATGCAGAGCCGCAGCAGTCACGGACCAGCACGACCCGGACCTGAGCTAGGCTTGTTCAGTCCCAGCTTGCACCGGGTCCAGCAGTCCCTGTTCACGGCCAGATCGCTGGGACCCCCTACTGACGAGGACTTGCTCCATTCATCTGAAGAAGTGGGTTGTGCCCACGAAAGCTCATGATACCATCTACAGTTTTTGTTAGTCTCTAAGGGCACGTCTAAACTACATGGCTCCGTCGACGAAGCCATGTAGATTAGTTTACGCGAAAAAGGGAAATGAAGCGGCGATTTAAATAATCGCCGCTTCATTTAAATCAAAATGGCCTCCGCGCTGTGCCGATCAGCTGATTGTCGGCACAGCACGGCAGTCTAGATAGGGATCTGCCGACCCCAGAACCCTTCGTCGGCAGATCCTGTAAGCCTCGTTTCATGAGGCATAAAGGATCTGCCGGCAAAGGGTTCTGGGGTCGGCAGATCCCCGTCTAGACTGCCGTGCTGTGTTGACAATCAGCTGATCGGCACAGCACAGCGGCCACTTGATTTAAATGAAGTGGCGATTATTTAAATCGCAGCTTCATTTCCCTTTGACGTCCTGCCTAATCTACATGGCTCCGTCGACGCTTGCTCCCTAGTTCAAGCTAGGGATGCACATGTAGGTGACCGAAATTGCCAATGAAGCGGGGATCTCACCAGCACGTTACTCCGCTCAACAGCTGATTTGAACCAGGAAGTGTGTGTCGGGATGCGTTAGTTTGAACCAAACCCCTTGGTTCAAACTAACATTACTTCTCAAAAAATGAGGAGGTAGGGAGCAAGTGTAGACGTACCCTAAGGTGCTGTAGGACCATTCGTTGTTTTTAAGTTTTTTTCAGTTACAGACTAACACAGGTACCCTTCTGAGACCTCTCAGTAAACCAGGTTAGCTGGCATCAGTATGTAAAGACTACAGAGGGAATTGTCAATTTTACTCTTTTGGATTGGGACCACAGAACAAAGGAGCAACCATATGTCAGTTATTTAGAATTCACATTTTATAAAGTTGTCACTTGCGAAAAAAATGGTTATGTCTTTAATAAACAGCCACACCAGGAACATCACTTCCATGTGCATAAGGGTGAGCCCTGCAGGCACGGAGAGTCATGCCAGAGTAAGAACTAAAGCATTACATCACAAGTAATTAATAATCTTTTCCTTAAAATTGCCTGTGGATTCCATTTTCATCACACTTTTTAAAGAAGACTCAACACTGAAGTAACTTTTTGGATCATCAACAATATTAAAGTACAGCACATAATATTTATATGAAAACAGCATATTACAAATTGATCCTAAGGGCAGGAATGGTAATTTTGATGTCTAAACCAGGCACCTCCAAGAGCTATTTTAAAAAAATCATTTCACAAGCTAAAGTATATAATAAAATAAAGTTAATAAGCATGACCGAGACACAGAGGGAACAAATTATCTTTTGGGTAATGTAGCCTATATTAAGGCTGGATGAGTCTGTTACCTTAAAGCAGTGCAGAAGTTTTACCATCTGCAGGGGTTCCCTCTTGTAAAAATTGAAAAAGCCACCAATGCTTGACAAAACAATAGCCACTTATGTGCCTAATTATACAGAACATCAAGATAGGGCATGAGCCAATGTAAAATGTGGCATTACAAACTGTATAGAATTGCTTTACTTGACTAGAGAATGCTAACTAATAGGGTTGGAGGTATCATGAAGCAACATTCTACTTCTGTTCACTCTTTTCTATGCTGACATTTCAGCTCCAATCCATTTTCTGTTGCTCCCCACTCCATTTTACAGATAGCCATTATCTAAATATTGAAATTAAATGCAAGTAAATTGAGAAAAGATTTCCTATGAAATAATTACTTGCTTTGTGCTATACACATGAACTACAGGTGCTTCCTCTTTTGTAATTAAACAATACTCATCTTTCACAGACGAAGTCTCTTAGTCTATTATTTCTTATCAGAACATGTTTTGAAAATGGAATTGTAAAATGATTAGTAATTTTACTGAAAGATCACTCTGCATGATTCACTCAACTGTACTTCTAGTCCTAGTTCTGGAAGCAGAATGTACAGCTATAATTGAGAAAAGTATTCAATATTTTAAATGAATATCCTTCCATGCTCATTTAAGCAGATCAGCAACATACAACTATTTATTTGTTATATAGTCATTTCCTTTTATCACAGGAGATAATAAATGGCATCTCCCTGCACTCAGCAAGAAAAAAGAATGGCCCTGTTAACACTCCTACACTGAAACTAACTAGGCATGCATGGCTAAATGTAGAGTCTCTACAACATTTCCACATCTTTAAAGAAAGGTGCAAGTATCTGACATTGAGAAGACTCCGCATCTCCATTCACGGTTCTAGAATCTGCTACCTTATTACACTTATGTTAGTTAAATGATCTAGCACTCAAAGGACAAAAGGCGTAGCTGCTCCAGTGATGTATGTGCACTAGGGACAGGAATTAAAGAATGAGAGTGAGCCCAGTTTCTTGTGAAAATGTGGGTGAATTTGTAAGTATCTGGTCTACAAAGATGGTGGGCAATACTATTTTGTTAATTCTAGGCTAGGTCTACACTGTAAAGAAAAGCTGGAAAAAGATACGCAAATTGCGGTTCGCAATTTGCGTATCTTTTTCTGCTTTTCTTTTGAAAGAGGCTTTTCCGAAATTTGGCCCGTCTACACGGCACCAAATTTCAGAAAAACCTCCTCTTTTGGCACATCCCTTCTTTCTCGTAGAACGAGGATTACAGGGAAGGCAAAAGAACGCATCCGCTTTTTCGGAAATTGTTCCAAAAAAGCAGACGCGTTCCCTGGATGCAGGATAGCCTTTCTGGGATACCTCCAGTATCCCGGAAAAGCTCTGCAGTCTAGATATAGCCCTAGCCCACTTCATGCATTAGAGCAGCAAACTACAGGTTTTAGATTATCCAGTCAGCAGTTGTTTTCTAAATTGCTCTAAACAAATATTTGTTTAAACAACTCTCAAACTGGAGACATGGCTGACCAACCCAAGATAAAGAACAGAAATAGGAGAGTAAGAAAAACTGAAATATTGCTTTCTTTTTTATTGTCAAATTCAAGTAAGAAGTCAGTTTCATTCTCTCTTGGATCCTTCACCATTTCAGCCAACCTGCACAAAGAAACAAAACAGAACCTATTTTTTGTTTAAAAAAATTATTGGAACACCTAATTTTCAACCAGATACACTGGAACCTCTTTAATCTGGCAACCCTAGGAAATAGGGTAGGGCGGATTATGGAATTTTCCAGATCATGTAGGACACTGAGGGGATCTGAGTATCAGAGGTATGTGTGAGGCACTTACCTGGCACCCCACTCCCAAGGGCACATATGGCTCTGTGCCCCCGCCACTCCTAAGAACCGCCCCATTAATGTTCACAAACCCCCCGAGGTAAGTGTAACATCCTTCAGTGGTGAATAAACTGAGGCATGAAGAAATTGTGGTTTGCCACAGAATGATACAATAACAGAGCTGGGAATGGAGTCCAGGGTTTCTTACTCTGCCTTCTGGTTTAACTACTGCCATGCTGGGTCAAAGGCTCTCACATCAGATCTAAATTTGGCCTACTGCCTCTGGATGGCCTATTCTAAATACATATTTCAGTTTTTCCATGACCACAAAACCTTTGTGTTATATTTTGTAACTAGCCTATCTTTCCAAACGTGCACTCTGTACCATTTTACAATAAAAAAAGAACACACATATCTGCCTATATTAGCTTTACCAGAAACCACACCTATATTATTTTTTACCAGAACTTCTTACAAAATATAGCTACTCTTTGCTGGCAATAGCCAATGCTTTCCTGAAAACTACGGGTGGCATTTTTCAAAGCCTTCTAAGGGATTTAGATACATGTTGTCAATTAATATGAATGGAAGTTATGTAGCTAAATCCCCTAAATGGCTTTGAAAATCTCAGCCTACAACTCCAACCCTTCCACTATTTCCCCTGTTCTCTCCCTTTTCTCTTTCATCTACATTGGGATAAAACACTATAGTATGGCCATGGTAAGCCCAAATCAGTTGACTCGGGCTCACAGTGCTAAAAATTGCTGTGTAGATATTGAGGCTCAGGCTTAGCCTGGGTTCTGGGACCCACTCTGCAGCTTCCCAGAGCTCAAGCCCAAACACCTACACAGCAATTTTACATCCCCACAACCCAAGCTCTCTGAGCCCAATTCAGCAGTCTCAGGCCAGCTGTGGGTATTTAATTGCTGTGTAGACATACCATTGATTATCACACTGAATTCTTAACTAACATGCGAAGGCTAAAATGCGCCAAAGTGAAATATAATGCCTCCACTCCACAGGAATAGCTGTACCACCTATACCTCTGCAGGAACACATATGACTACAGCCCCAAGATTAATGTTTATAGTTCCAAAGGTATAATGACACTGGCTGTGCCTAGACTGGCAAGTTTTTCCGCAAAAGTGGCTGCTTTTGCGGAAAAACTTGCCAGCTGTCTAGACTGGCCGCTTGAATTTGTGCAAGAACACTGACGATCTAATGTATGATCGTCAGTGTTCTTGCACAAATACTATGACGCTTCCGTTCGGGCAAAAGCCCTCTTGCGCAAATGCTTTTGCGCAAGAGGGCCAGCGTAGACAACCCAGAATTGTTTTGCGCAAAAAAGCCCCGATGGCTAAAATGGCGATCGGGGCTTTCTTGCACAAAAGCGCGTCTAGATTGGCACGGATGCTTTTCCGCAAAAAGTGCTTTTGCAGAAAAGCGTCCGTGCCAATCTAGATGCTCTTTTCCGCAAATGCTTTTAACGGAAAAACTTTTTTGTTAAAAGCATTTGCGGAAAATCATGCCAGTCTAGACGTAGCCACTGAGTTTAACACTTCATCTGGTATGATTCAACATTGCCCATTGATATGACGAAACCCCAGTAGGTGCAAACTGCACTTCTTGTTTTCCTACAAGATGGCAACTTAAAATAGTCTGACAAGACATTCAAAGTGTCAGCATTTCTGATAGCTAGACAAATAAAGACAATGGATAGCCATGCAAAGCGATTAACATCTGCTCAAAACCTGCATTTCTCCTCTTCTTCTTCCAGCACTTATTCAACTTAGCATTCATTTGTATAATTCTTTAAAACACTGAATGTTTAAGCATGTCACATTTCCACTATGTCTCATTTATATAATTAGTACTAGCATATGGCCCATAATCAATATAAAAAAATTAGAACAATTTATAGCACGCCGTCAAACCTAAAGGGGTCTATTTTCAACATGGAGTGAAGAGAATTAAGCATGCAAATCCCATTTTCAATAACAGAAGCATAGAAATGGAAAATTACCCCCAAAGGTGTGACTGCTTATCACATCAAATGCAGAAAATTACTTTATTATTAACTTATACAGAATAGAATAAAATACAACTGGTTTAACAGAGTGCCTTTCATGTATCCAAGTGTACTGTTAAAAATGAATTGGATGATCTTCCGGAAAAACTTCTTTAGAAAGAGAGTGTCCACACAGCAAAAGCGCATAGAATAACTGATCTCCTTTTTCAAAAGATAGCATCCACATTGATTGGATGCTATCTGGCATTTAAGCTGTGATTACTATGGATGGAGTGGCCACCAGGGCATCTGTGCTTTTTCCTGGAGGCCTCTTCTTTTGAAAAAATACCCTCTTCCCCCTCCACACACACCTTTTTCCAAAACAGCTCTTTTGGAAAAAGGCTTCTTCCTCGTAGAAAGAGGTTTACTGCTGTCGGAAAACCCTCTGCATTCTTTCGACTTTCTGTTGAAAGAACGCAATTGCAGTGTGGACGTAAATGTTGTTTTCCTGGGAAAATGGCCGTTTTACTGGAAAAACTCTGGTGTGTAGACGTACCCTTAGTTAGCAACAGTTAGCATTGCAACAGTTCATATTAGGATAAATTCCAATGAGATAGATATTATTAGTCCTTTCTGAAAAAAATGTAGATATTTTCTCCTAGTCAGAAATGTCATTTTAACATGTCCACTGAAAGATATAATACAGCACACACACTTGATCTACGCTCTAGTACTAGATATTTGTATATGAGCTCACAAAATACTAAAGGGACAGCTTCATGACAATTTTTCATTCAGATGTGAGAGTATACCAGCCGCAAAAATCTCTGACCTTATTTTCCACTGTTACACTAATCTTAGACTGATTGAAATCAGCGGAATTATTCCAGAACAAAAATTACACAAATGAGAGGAGACTCACGACCATCATCTATGTATCAATAGACTCTTTGCCACTTCTCTGAAATAAACCTTTGGTAACAATAGTGGTGTCTTATTTATTCTGAGGTCAGAGACATGTTGCAGTTTCACTGATGTTCAATAAATCAGATGTACAAAGTTAGGATAATAAACTACCCTCAATGCATAGAAGATCCTCTAGTGATAACAATGGACCTCATCCAGAGAGAGTTTCAATAGCTGTACAAGAAATGGCTTCATTGAGTCACATTCAAAGGGACACGGTCACTATTTTTATGGTTAGCAGTTTACTTTTTACAGAAAATGAAAGCTTGCACTGTGCAGATTATGAATCTGTCAAGTAAGCCAGACAAATTCACCAAGCAGAGCTGGTATTTGACACCACTGGTTTACAAGAAGTAGTAAAAATATTAATAATTATTTTAGCTGTAAAGAACCTAACAGTAAAACAAACGCTGAGAAAATCTGAAGATAGGGGGCAAATGCTCACTTAACATAAGCAGGTGAATCTCCCCTGACTTCAAGTGAGTGCTACTTGCTCACATCAGATGTAAATTGGGCTCTTTACATGTTTACCATCATTTACTGTTAGGTGCATTCATCCTTAAAACACAGTAAAGTGTGTTTCAAATGTGTGAACAGCAGTGTGGTGACATAAAATTTAATTTGAGTCTTAGAGTAAGCCCTAAATGTGCAACATTTGCTTACAATTAGAGATGCACAAAGCTGGTAATCTGACAGTTGTGAAACGGAATTAAATGTGTTAACAGGTATTGAAAAAACATCTAACTATTACATTTTATGTATGTCAAAATGCATTCAGAGGCCTCAGGCACCATGAAGGAAGGAAGAAGATGGAGGAAGGAATGATTTAGACTGAGCTGGTTGCTGCAGTTACAACATTGGCTAGCACTGCCATTATTAATGAAATTCACAATGGGCATGGAGGCTAGGGAGTCAGAATTACTAGGAGAAGAGAGAGGGATAAATGAACACAGATGGGAGGAAGTCTGTATGATTAAAAAACTGTTCTTCTTTACAATGTTCAAAGGCAATGGCCTTTCTTTATACTTTTAACCAGAGTCAAATGATCTGCTTACTTTATTCAAATTATCTTGATTACCTGCTTGATATTGAAAGCTCTGTTTTATACATCTTATATGAAGGTAGAAGGAATTCATTGAGGAATTATGCTTTAGTCCGTTTATGAGATTTTTCTGAGACAATCACTGTTTGAGACAGACTCTGTGTAACACTCAAACACAGAAATAAGTGTGCTATAAAAAGGTATGCCCAGATCCAGATGTACATACTCATATTTAATTACGATTCTTAGGGAGCAAAGATGTCAGATTCTGCCTAAGGATGTAAAATCCTATTTAAATGGTTAACCAGTCAAACATTACGGCTAACCAACTAACCATTACAGGCTACTGATTAAATGTTATGTTTTGAGTTGTTCTAAAGGGTCCCCAGTCAGCGGGTGGGGCACCGCTGACTCCCTAGGATGCCCACAAGTCTGTGAGGCACGCCTCAGCCTCGCTGTTGGCCGAGAGACAGCCCCCTACAGCCCAGCTCAGGGTCAGGGTGCCAGGCAATCGGAGAATACAAATAGTTCAAGGGTCACAGTCTAAGGCCCTGGGTCTGGGTGAAAAGCCATGGGGGAACAGTAGTTTAAAGCTCCGGCCAGGTTCCAGCTGGCAAGGGTCAGACCTCCTCACTCCTGGAGAGCCAACAAGAGCAGGGGATTCGGCCCCACAGGGAGAACCTGCCACTCAAAGGGAGGGGTGGCAGGGAGGGACACAGACCCACTCTCTACACTGCATCCCAGTCCAGGGCCCTAAGAGTAGCGGCCTTGCAGCCACTGGGTCGGCAGGGATCTGGGCCGTTACACACTGTCGAGGTCGAGGGTCAGCGGAGGTCCAGGCTGCAACGGGCTGCCCACCCAACCTCCATGTCCTCAGCCACCCTGAGGTCGGCTATCCCTGGGCCGCTTTCCAATCCCTCCCTACGGGCCTACGAGACTCTGGTGCTGCTCTGGGGGGTCCTTGGGCGACGGACGGGCTGACAGGGTATCCATGGGCTCTGGCTGAGGCAGGGGTCCCGGTGGGCCAGCCCAGTCGTCAGTGCCCAGCGAGGGCCCCGGAGGGGTCGGCATGGGTTCAGGCAGCAGCCGGTGTCTCAGCAGTCTGGGCCAAGGTTGGCAGGGGTTCTGGCGACCCAACCTAGTCCTCTGGCTGGGGGCAGCGCGTCCGAGCCCTTTGCTGCAGGAGCTGGGGCCAGGCATCTGCTCGGGTTGGCTGCCCGGTTCTGACTGAGCGTGTGGCTCTTATAGTCCTAGACCCTCCCTCTGGCTTCCTATGGACGGGGCTAGGTGCAGCTGGGCCCACCCACCAATGGGTATTAGAGGGCACTTCCTCTTCCAGGTCAGTGGGTGGCCATGTTGCTGTCCCGGGCTCATTACAGTGGTTAACCAATTAAAGAGAACTGGGTGGGGGGTACTCCAGCCTAAGTGGCCTGGAGCAGCCCCCCCCACCATGGAAAAGGGCTGCTCCAGACAGCCAGAGCAGTCCCTGCCTGCAGTGGGGGAGCCAGGACAGGCCCACTACAGACAGGAGCTGCTCTGGCCAGTCAGCTGGAGTAGCCCCTACCGGCAGTGGGCCTCATGGAGCTGAAGCAGCCCCCTGCCCTCAGTGAGCTGCTCCAGCCCCCACTGGTTAACCAGAACTGATAAGCTTCACCCATTAAGAGTGAGGCTTACCAGTTAACTGGTTAACCATTCACATCCCTAACTCTGGCATAACATCTCAGGCTTTCTTGTTCCTGGCATATGGCTCTGGGAGAGTTTTGTTTATCTTTCTTCCTCATTCTTTTTTTTTCCCTTTGACTTCCATTTCTGTTTCATTACACCAGTTATTATTACAAGGAACTAATAGTACAATATGACGTGTAACAACAAAGATATCATAACTTAGAAATCAAACCACTTTTAATCAACTTCAGCTTCACCATGCAGTCTTTCTAGCTTTCATCCAGCACACACAATCGACTCTGCTTGGAAAAGAGGGTTAATGGACAATTGGAAAGGCATGTCGAACTGAGGTCACAGAATTAATATTGCTCAGAAGCACAATATGCAGTGACACAACTGACATCATCACAGGGGAATGGTGACATTAGCCTTAGGGTAAGTGAATGATGAGCATCCTTCCCAGAGTTAAAGTACTCTTTAGTAGAGACAAAGCATGAGAAAGCGTGCAAGGACTTTTAAATAAAAAGGAGGGTGTAACCCAAAACATCAGGCCTGGTTCTCATTGACACTAAGGATGGAAAGGAGACTTAAAAGTGGATGTAATTTATAACATTTTATACCCTAAGACAAGAATAAAGCATCCTTAGTGTCAATGAGAATCAGGCTTATCATGATTCAAATTTAGGTGCATATACACAGAAGAGTGTATACTCAAGTCATCAAAGACATTAGAGATGTAGGGTGCTTATAGCCTGTCTTTGATTTTTTTTTTTTATCTCAAGAGCAGAGCAAGAGTTTTCAATATTTCAGTCTGAAATCTGTGTAAGGTCAGGGTTTCAGGCCTAATTTAGGATAATACAACTAAACCGTAAATTTGTGGTTTTACAGGACACTAAAAATACTTTGCAAGATTAGTTTTTTGCTCCTTCCATCCTTAACAGTCTCACATTATTTCCTCCTTGCTATTGTTTTCCAATTCATTTAAAGAACATTTCACATTTGACCTGGAATTTTCTTAACACTTTCAGCATGGATCAGCTCACATACCAAACAATGTTTAATTAGCAGGGCTGGTGCATAATTAAGTAATGGACCAAGTTACTACTCTGGCTATATACATCCTAAAATGGTCTAGACCAATATCACTTATAGTGGCATGAACCATCTCACAGAAAGACAAACAATTAACAGCTTGTTTTGTGTGATGAAGATATGCTTTAGCAGCATTAAACAGCTAACTCCAGATAAGGTGTGGTGGTACTAGTAGTTAAGCTTTTAAAGAAACTTGTCAATGTATATACAGTTCCAAATTTAAACTTTGCAAAAAAGAGTATACTTACAGAGCCTAATAAAATTCATAAAATATCTGTAACTTTGTTAATGAAAACTGTTCTTTTTCATTTAAAAACAGTGTCTTGCAGAGTTATGAAGTCATACAAATATAAATGCATAATATATCAGAATACAGAGTGAAACTTGCTAAAATTAATGGTGAAAATTACCAGACTGGCTTCAGTGAAGAAGAAGAGTGAAATAAAATTACATTTGTACAATGTTTTCCATTTTTAGGTAGGTTATTAGTAACAACAGAGAAGGAAAAATACATGGGATTTTAATAACATCCCAGATAAATGCACTTTCTTCAATAAGGCTGCATCAATGTATATCACCTCAAATTCTGGCTCATGAAACATGTGGTAGAAAAATAATGTACAGAATAACAAAACACTGATTTATCAAATCTCACCTAGAGCCTGACAGTTACAATCACCTTACACTTTGCTTTCTTACACTGTTAATACTTGCAGATTGTTTGAAGAGCATACACAATGCTTTACAAAGCAAATGACACAATCTGGAAGACGAGGTTAGACTTACAATTTAAGAGTAACATATTCAGACCATCACTATGTCACCAGCCTCAGTCTACAGACTCGCTTCTAAAAGCAATTAAGCCCTTTTCTAAAACTCAGGCCACCTCTACACTACAAGATAAGGTTGAATTTATTAATGTCTACTTTTTAGCACCCGATTTTATAAAGTCGAAGATGCATGTCCCCACTGCGCGCAAGAATTCCACGCAGTTTGAAGTAGTGCGGCCCCAGTAGGGTGGCTACCGTTGACTTTGAGAGCAATACGCTGTGGATAGCTATCCCACATTCCCTGAACCCCTTTGTACTCTGGGTTATGCTCCCAGTGCATGCTGGGACAAAAACAGCAGGTGGTTCTGGGTACATGCCACCAGCTTCCCAAAATGCAGTCCTCTCCTCCCTTCCACCCTGCTTTCAATCAACAGCAAACAGTCTTTTCATGACTTTTTTCCCCCTAGTTATCCACATAGACACCATAACAGAATAAGCATCAACCCATTGTGGATCCCACTGAGCATCAAAACATTATGGCAATCATATTAACCAAGGTGACCTTATGGTGAAGCATATCCAGAGCATATCAAGGTCTGCCAGAATGGGGAAGAATCCCGGGACGCCATGAACATGTTCTTCTGTGAAGCTCTTGAGTTGAGGGACTGGCAAATGCCACTGGCATTTGATCTTAGGGACACAGTGGAAAGCCAGTTTTGGTATCTTCAGATAAGCACAGACTGGTGGGACCACATATTTATGTAAGTATGTGACAATCAGCAGTGGCTGCAAAACTTTTGCATGCGTATTGCTTTCCCCCACCCTGAAGCACAAGAATACCAGAATGAGACCTACTCTGACAGTGGAGAAGCAACTGGCAATAGCCCTGTGGAAGCCTGCAATGCCAGATAGTAACCAGTCAGTTGGGAATCAATTTGGAGTGCAGAAATCTATGGGGCGGGGAGGTGTCTGAACCAAGTAGCCAAGGCAATCAATACCCTTCTGCTATGGAGAGTAGTCACTCTAGGAAATGTGGGGGACATAGCGGAGGGCTTTGCCATAATGGGGCTCTCTAACTATGGTGGGGCCATAGATGAAACAGGTATTTCTATCTTGGCACCCAACCACCTTGCCAAAGAGTACATAAACTGTATGGGATACTTCTTGATGGTGCTGTAGGTGCTGGTGGATCACAAGGGCCATTTCACCAACATCAGTGTGGGATGGTTGGGAAAGTTGCATGACGCGTGCATCTTTAGGAATTCCTGCCTCTTCAGCAAGCTGGAACTTTTTTCCCAGACAGGAAAATTACCACTGCAGATGTTGAAATGCCAACAGTGATCCTAGGAGACCCAGCCTACCCCTTTTTCCCATGGCTCATGAAGTTGTACATGGGCAGCCTGGACCACACTATGTAGCAGTTCAACTACAGGCCAAGCAAGTGCAGAATGGTGGTGATTTAAAGGGAAGATTCCGCAGTCTACTGACTAGGTTAGACCTCAGAGAACACAAGATTTCCATTGTGGTCGCAGCCTGCCGTGCGCGCCATAATATCTGAGAGAGTAAGTGG
The DNA here is from genome assembly GCA_032595735.1 of Pelochelys cantorii. Classification (NCBI taxonomy): domain Eukaryota; kingdom Metazoa; phylum Chordata; order Testudines; family Trionychidae; genus Pelochelys; species Pelochelys cantorii. The sequence continues at coordinate 190,881,706 of CM064327.1, forward strand.
GAAAGTTATCTGGCAGTTACGAATGGCCAGATTAGAGAGTCATGTATGTTGCTTTCAATGAGATGCTCCTGCATTCACAGTGTGCTTGTCTCTAACCGCCCCCCCCTTCAAAACATGCAATCAAGAGACTGTTGTTCAGAAATCTTGCATTTTTATTTAGGGAACACAACAGGACCGAAAAGGAGTTCATGGTGATTGCTTGGGGGTGGAGGCAGAGGAGAGGAGGTGATCACAATTGTGAAAAGGACAGCCTTTTGCTCCGGGATGCATCCCTTGGGGTTTAGCATGAGGCTGCCCTTGACTCCACCACATTCTAGAGACCCTGGGCGAGGCTGGGACGTGAGCTTGGGGTGGGCGGGGAGGGTCCAAGCATGGCAGCAAGGCAGGGACTCACATGGTGCCTGTATTTTCAGCATCCCCCCATTTGCCAGGAGAATTCAACTTTCCCTTCCTGCAGGACCATGCGGGCAGGAGAGGGAGGAGGGAGGAGACCCATGTGTGGCAGCAGGGCAGGGGCTCAAGCCATGCCTCCTGGGGATGAGCAAACAGAGGTCTACTGCAGCGGCATCAGCTAATAGTTTCCCCTGCTTCATCCAGGTTGCTATGCATGGTATCAGTCTTCTGTGAACTTCACAGAGTGATGGGGAGCAGATGCTGACTGAATGTGCCCAGAAACCTGGACCTTATGCTGCAATGATGCCAAACCACTTATTAGTGGCTTGACATGGAAAGGTGCCCTACCATGCAGGATGCAATAAGGCAGGCCTCCCAGAAACCTTGTGAGAAGGATTAAAGAGTTCCTCTATGAGAGCTTTATGGAGATCTGCAGGGAGGATTCTTGCTCCATCTCCAGATACATTAACAAGCTGTTCCCGGGACTCCCTGTTGTGTAGGCAGAATAGCCACCACAGATCACACCTGACTGCCTTAACCCACTTGTAGCATGATAAAAAATGTGAACTCACCAGAAGGGCCCTCCCTGAGATAAGTGCCCAGCCGTGAGACATCCTGGGAGGAGGGGATTGTCTCCAAGGTTATGAAAAGGTCCTGGCTGTAGGTGATATCAGTTACCCTGCTTGCCTGCTGAACACTCTCCTCCTCCTCCTCCTCCACGCTGTGCTCCACACTGTAGCCCATGGCTGCCAGAGGAGTGTCTTGGGAGGAATCCACAGATTGGCTAAGGAAGCTGTTCAGGTCCCCTCCTAGGATTGCATGCAGCCGCTCACAGAAGCTGCATGTTTGTGGCAATGATCCAGACTGTCTATTTGCCTCTTTGTCTTCTGGTATGACTGCCTCAGTTCCTTTATTTTTACATGGCACTGCTGGGCATCCTTGGTGTATCCTTTCTTCTCCATGCCCTTTGCAATCTGTAGTTTTGCAAGAACAGATTCCCCTCCCCGCACAACAATGAGGTCCCGGATCGCCTGCACACTCCATGCTTGTGCTTGTCTGCGACTATGGGAACTCTTGGTCAGTTGTGCTGCTGAGGTGTGCTGCCTGTTCTGAAGTCTGCTCGCCATACTGGCCACAGAGGAAATGAAATTCAGATTTTTGCAGGGCTTTTCCTATTCACCTGGAGAGCAGATGAGTTGAAAGTCCTGGCCAAAGTGATAATTGCAAGGCACTATGGGACATGCCCCAGAGGCCAAGAACGTTAACTTTCACAACGCTGCACTTGCATTACTGTAAAGTCAACCATGCAAGGTCGAATTTAGTGTTACTCCTTGTGAAAGCATAAGAACCTAAATCAACTTTAAGAGCCCTTAAAAACAATGGAATGAGCTTGCTTGGCGTGTAGTCGTTGTTTAGAAATTCGACCTAACGCAGCTAAGTTCATCCTGAACTCCCAGTGTAGACCAGGCCTCAGTGACATTGTCTGGAAGCTCCTTGTGAACTAAATTAATTTGTTACTGTGTATAACTGTTTCATGAACATGAATGACAAGACCTTTTCGTACTATGCAATGCTGACAGATTTGTAGAGGAAGTATGAGAACTGAAGAGGGGCACCAGCTTCTTTTACCCCTCTCACGCCCTACCCCCTCCAGGTAAGTCCCTCTGCTACCCTATCTCTCAGAAGAGACCCTCATGCTCACCCCCTCCTTAAGAAATTCCCATACCTCCATTGTTTACTGTTCAGAAAATGTAAATGCATTTTGTCACGGCTCCAATTTCCACCAAGTTTTGGGCCTCCTCTTGTCCATGCCCGACATGTGACTGCACTGTTTACACTTCCCTGGGAACGCTTGAGTGCAAATTTGAAGAATTCACTGTGGATGTGTCAATTAACACACCCCTGACCCAACAATAATGTACACAACACACCATGGTACATTCACAAGGCAGTTCGACACGTTGGCCAGTTCACCAAGCTATTCCTCTCCCGCAAAATAAATATTCTTTTTCCAGGTACTATAAGTGATGACAATGTTTCTCTCAAATAAACTCTACCACCACCAAATCCTTAAGAAAAACGAGCAAGCTAGGAATGCCGCTATAACAAAAGAGAACTGCATCTGTTTAGGACCATCAAGGGAAAATCCTAAACTACAGTGTGAATTAAAATAAAACCACATGCCAATATCTTTCAGCTTTTTAATACAAAAGATACAAGTACAAAAATTCAAGCTACTATTATACATAACAATAAGATGAAAACAATGTTTAAAAAAAAAAAGCTTGGTACAGTCATTAATTAAGGAACAAGGATTTTATCAATATTGATTTCTTGTCTATTCATGTAGTACAACATTTTCAAAAGCACCTAAATAACACAGGTGCTTTAGAAAACATTACCTGTAAAGATTAAAGAAAAAATACTATTTAATAAAAATACCCATATCTAACTGACACAATTCCTTCAATGAATTGAGCAAAGGTAAGCAGAATTTAATCTTTAAATCTACTCTATACCTTTTGCATTTTTTGTTATACTAGCTTGGGTGATCTGTCAAACAATCTCTCCATTATATTTACATTGCCTCTAAAGTGCCTCCTTTGACATGCTTCCTTTGCACAGCTGGAATGGCTGGTCAGCAGCGCCACATGTTAGAAAACTATCAGATTGAAGCATCTGAATTTTCACTCAGGAAAGATCAGCATAGCACCTGGCCTCTTTCATTTTTACAGGCCTGTATAATATCGCACCGTTGAGCTTTAGAAGTCACAATGAATGTGACAGTTCAAACAATACCCTTTAGTGATCCAATGACTGAAGCAGCATGATTATTTGTCATTGTGCTTTTGCAAAGGGGAACTTCATTGGCGAGCTGCAGGAGGCTCTCTGGAAAAAAAGAATGCTTCCTTGATTGGCTTTTTTATATCAACAAAGGGTTCTACTCTATTATTAGTGTGCACACATAGTTTCCATTGATCATAGAAGCCAAATTCCACATGTACATCAAGGAGTGAATATGCCCATAATATCTAGTAATGCCATCCTACTGTTAAATCACAGCTTTCCCCCAAATACCTACATCTCCAAAACAAAAAAACAAAACAAAACAAAACAAAAAAGAAGTACTCAGTTAAAAGTTAAAATGAATCCAATGCACCTAAAGGAAGTAACTGCATGCTGTCCAAGGTATTCAACGCCAGGATCCAGACCTGTCCAAATAGCCTCAGAATTCTCTCTCAAACTCTGTATATAATTACTGTATGAACAAATGAAAAGTAAACAGGAGCCTAACTTGGATTTTATACACTTGGGGGTGAAATTCACTCATTGGAGAGGTGGCAGAAGACCTATGCACCAATTAAATTCCATGTAAGTCTTATTTTTGAAATTAATGTGGTGTGTAGGCATTGTGCTACCTTCTATGCATGCAATAACTCCACACACAAAAACATTATATTAATATATGTATTTTGAGAAATAATGCAAGAATATTTATGAATTAAAAATCACATTTGCTTTGCCTCTAGTCTTATCTTTTCTTGAGAAATTTTAATGCAACGATTTGTTTGAGTTGTTCTAACCATAGGTATGTGAGTCTCTTCTTTTTTTCTGACTGAAAAGCATATCCTTCATTTTAAGAATGCATTTTCTGAATAAAGGAAAGTTGTGGCTGGATCTGATAAACTGAAACACAAAATCAAATTCAGTAAAACATAACTGTAAAGCAATTTTCTCACTGCAAATGCAAAACCAATCAAGAACACAGTGATTACTATCTTTTGAGCCTCATTACATAAATTCAGAATGGAGATACATATATATATATATATATATATATATATATATATATATATATATATAAAGCAGCAGTCATTTTTAACAATGACTTGTGAGAGGCATATATTGATAACAGCTAGTGCCTCTGAAAGAAGACTACGTAAGTTCCACATATATGCCTTGTTTCAGGAGAATGTGCACTCCGCAACAGTGCACAGGGTTAGAGGTTTCTCCAAATTGGTACGTGATTCTATTGAGAAGAAAAAAACATACATAGCAGGTTTCCAAACACATACAAGTATACACTCTATTTCATATTTCAGTGGGGTAACCAAGTTAGTCTGTTTCAGCAAAAACAACAAGGAATCTGGTGGCACTTCAAAGACTAACATATATTTCATATGACTTTATTTTTACTATAGTATGTATAATCCTTGGTCAGATCAACATTAATTTAATATGACTCAATACGGGCCTTTATTTGGAATTTTTCTAGGAATGTCTAAGTTTAATAAACACAGATTACTAGATCCCTATAAAAACACCCTTTACTAAAAAATAGCTCTCCTCCTGTGAATAAGCTCTGGACAATAAAGAACAATATCTTCCCACTTTCAGAACAAAGTTTGAATATAATGAAAAGCTTGAGATCTTGGTTGCTACTGTATTCAAGGAAAAAATAAAAATAACTGTGAAATAGCTGCAAGTGTGTTGAGAACAAACAGACTATCTTGACCTCAGAAATATTCAGCAACTGAAAATGAGTTGTTATACTGATCAGACCAGTGGCCTATTTAATCCAATATCTGACCCCTAATAGTGACTGGGACCAGCTGTTCCCAAGAAATCCTATAATATATAATTATAGAATAACCTATCCATAATGAAAGTTTCTTTCTAACATAGGCTGTGGATGATTTATATCCTGAAATATGAGAATTAATACCTATAATTTTTTAATCCTGTCTAATATAACTGAATGTGGTAATCATCTATATAAATGTCTAATACTTTACTAAATTCTCTGTTCTTGGACTTGACATATTTTGGCTGATAATTCCATAAGTTTATTGCAGTATGCACTGTGTAAAATACATTTCCTTTGATTGGCTATTTATATCCATTGTCTTTAAATTTCATTGACATTTACTTGATTTTGCATTTATAGAAAAGGTAATTTGGAGCATATTATTTATCGTCTCTGCATTGTTCATTATTTTAGGTACATCTACCCTAGTCTCTCATCTCTGAACTAAAATATTCTAATCCTTTCAATATCTTTTCATAAACAAACCTCTTCAGAGCCTTTTAACATTTTTATTGTCCATCTCTGGACTCTCTCTATTTCTTCTACATATTTTTGAGAATAGATGACGAGAACAAAATGCAACATTCATGACTATGACATACTACTGATTTACATCTCTTCTCTCTATATATATATAAACAAACTTTTCCTTTGGGATGAGTGATGTCATATGTCACTCTGTGTCCTGCCACCCCTCCCTCCGCCTGCTGCATGGCCTCTCCCCTCCCCCATGCTCAGGGACACTGCAGAAGGCACAAGCCCTCTTCCCTCCCCCATGCTTGGGGGAGTTGTGGGAGCCACGTGGCTACCCCTCTCCCCGGTGCTCAGCTTCCTGCAGTGGGGGGGAAGAGGAGAAAGTCCTGAGGCTCCGCATCCGATGTGGCTTGCAGAAAAGCGCACGCGCGCTGCTGTGAGGAGGTGAGCCACTAGGACACTCCAGCTGTCCGAGGGGGGGGGGCAAGGGGGAAGGCTACAAAGTTTGCCTCTGAAGTTAAGTTGGGCCCCCGCAACAGCTCACTGGCCAGCCCCATCTCTCAGAGCTGCCTGCTGCAGGCCAGGGATGGAGCCCCCCAGGGAGAAGGGAGACACCCGCAGCAGCCGCCACCTGGCTCTAGCAATCCACGTGCGCTTCCCAGGGAACAGGTTCCCTTCTCTCCCAGGCTGGCCAGACACCCTGCCCCCCCACTCCTGCCCCCTAACTGTGGGCAGACACCCTGTCCCCAACCTGCTCTTGCCCCCTCCCCTAGCCAGAAACTCTGCTCCCAGCCTGTTCCTGACTGCTCCCTTCTGGCCAGACACCCTGCCACCGCCTGCTCCTGACCCCTGCCCCCGGCCAGACACTCTGCCCATTTGGGGCCCAGCCCCCATCTGGCCACAGTGTCCTGTCCCCAGCTCTGATCCCTGGCTACAGGAAGGGCTGGAGGCAGCCCCCCTCCTGCTGCAGCATGGGCAGGACGGGAGGCCATGATCTGGCTGCAGCGGACAGATGGGGTGTGGGTGAGTGCAGCGAGCAGGGGGCACAGCCCCCAAGCAATATTATATGTTGCAATGTTGCATACTGACAGATGTTTCTGTGAGCTCTCCACAATAAACATGAAATCACAGAAATGTAGGGCTAAAGGAGACCCTTCCTTCTTTTGCCTCGTCCCCTCCCCCCCATCAAACATAGTTTAAAGCCCATCTTACTAGGTCAGCCATGCTGCATCCAAAGATACTCTTCCCCTTAATTGATAATCTCCAGGGGTATGTGTACACTACAAAGTCAATTCGAACTAACAGCTGTTAGTTCGAATTAACTTTCATAGGCGCTACACACGCAAACCGCTAGTTCGAACTTAATTCGAACTAGCGGAGCACTTAATTCGAACTAGGTAAAACTCATTCTACGAGGACTAACGCCTAGTTCGAATTAAGTAGTTCGAATTAAGGGCTGTGTAGCCACTTAATTCGAACTAGTGGGAGGCTAGCCCTTCCCAGGTTGCCCTGGTGGCCACTCTGGGCCAAGCCAGGGAAACTCATCTGTCCCCCTGCCGGCCCCAGAGCCCTTAAAGGGGCACGGTCTGGCAACGGTGCCCGTGCCAGGTGCAAGCCTGCCAGCACACAGCCAGCAGACCCTGCACCTGGCACAGAATGAGCCAGCCACCCGCTGCCACCCAGCCCTCCCCCTCTTCCCAGGACCAGGCTGGCGGCTCCCAGGAGCCTGCCCGGGGCCGCAAGAGGCGGACGCCCACCTGGTCTAGTGCGGAGATCGTGGACCTCATCCAGGTTTGGGGGGAGGCCTCCAACGTCCGCAATCTCCGCACTAGGCACAGGAAAGCGGCCGTCTAGGGCAGGATACCTGCCAGCCTGGCCACCAAAGGCCGCATGCGAACCCAGGAGCAGGTTTGCATGAAAATCAAGTTGGTCCAGTGAGACCCCCAACCCTGAGCTTAGAACATAAGAACATAAGAATGGCCGTACTGGATCAGACCAAAGGTCCATCTCGCCCAGTAGCCTGTCTGCCAACAGCGGCCAACAGCAGGTACCCTGGAGGGGATGGACCGAAGACAATGGCCAAGCCATTTTTCTCATGCCATCCATCTCCAGCCTTTCACAAACAGAGGCCAGGGACACCATTCCTACCCCCTGGCTAATAGCACTCCATGGACCCAACCTCCATGACTTTATCTAACTTCTCTTTAAACTCTGTTATAGTTCTAGCCTTCACAGCCTCCTGTGGCAAGGAGTTCCACAGGTTGACTATTTGCTTTGTGAAGAAGAACTTTCTTTTATTAGTTTGAAGCCTGCTACCCATTCATTTCATCTGGTGTCCTCTAGTCCTTCTATTATGGGAACTAATGAAGAACTTTTCTTTATTCGCCCTCTCCACACCACTCATGATTTTATAGACCTCTATCATATCCCCCCTCAGTCTCCTTTTTTCTAAGCTGAAAAGTCCCAGTCTCTTTAGCTTCTCTTCATATGGGACCAGTTCCAAACCCCTAATCATTTTAACTGCCCTTTTCTGAACCCTTTCCAAGGCCAAAATATCTTTTTTGAGGTGAGGAGACCCCATCTCTACACAATACTGAAGATATGGCGTACCATAGTTTTATACTTCCCCTCCTCCTTCTTCCCCGGCTTCCCCCTTCCAGCTCCCTCCTCCCAGGTTTCCACCTCCCCTCTCCCACCCTCTCTCTTCCCCTCTCCCACCTCCTTTTCCCAGTCTCCCCAGAGATGAATCCCCTCCCCCCCCCTCAGTTTTGTTAAATAAAGAGAGTTTCTATTTTTGAACATACGTGTCCTTTATTTTTTACATCAGGAAGGGGGGCTAGGGAAGGGTAAGTGGAAGGAGGTGAGGGAGGAATGGGGCACAAGCCCCCGATGGGGAGGACTGGGGTGGCTCTGCAGGCTCCTCGGGGTGGAAGCTCTCCTGCAGGGCCTCCTGGATCCTGACAGCCCCCCGAATGACCCCCCCCCCGGATGGCAGCCTGCGGCAAGTGCAGCCGGGCTGATGGCCGAGTGCTGTGATGTGCTGAGTGCGGGCACTCAGGGCACTCCAAGACAGGACTGCTTTGCTGTCCCTCATTGAGGTAGACAAGCAAGCGGGGAACCCTGAGAACTGTCTGTCCGGGGTGGGGGTCGGGTCCCTTTAAGCACAGCCCTCGGCTAGCCTGAGGCAGCAGCTCCACACTCTAAGTCCTGGTTCCGGCCAGCCTTAACTTCAGTTCAGGGTCCACTCAATGTGGACATGCTAGTTCGAATTAGCAAAACGCTAATTCGAACTAGTTTTTAGGTCTAGATGCACTAATTCGAATTAGCTTAGTTCGAATTAACTAATTCGAACTAAGTTAGTTCGAATTAGTGCTGTAGTGTAGACATACCCCAGCTCTTTTTCCTAAACCACTACAGTTAATTTAGAACTCAACCATGTGTGATTTGGTCAAATTATTCCTTCTTACGTTCTTTTCCTTGCATTTTGTCACCTCTTTCTTCACCATCTTTTCTAGAGCATTATTAACAACATCAACTCTGCTACCAAATGTTGAGCATCTCGCGCTTTTGTTTTGCCATGTTGAAAATTCACCATGTATCACTACCTTCTACTGTATGCATCTTGTCTCTTAGGGCAGTTTCTAATCCATGAGCGTACAGGTTGGACCTCCCTGGTCCGGCACCCTTGGGACCTGACCTGTCTCGGATGAGGGACTTTGCTGAACCAGGGAAGGTCATTTTTGCCCCCTATTTCACTCCCTCCAGTCTCCTGACCAGCTCCCCCCGGCCACTTCCCCTCCACGCACAGGGCTCCCCGTCCCACCGTGGCAGCCCCACCACTGGACAGCCTAGCAGCCAGGCTCCCAGCTCCACAGGGCAGCCACTTCTTGGGTTCAACTGTGCCATTGGGTGGCAGCCCTGCAGCTGGGCTCCAGCCCTGCGGAGCAGCCCTGCTGCCTCTTGGCCTTGTCGGGCAGCTCCACTGGGCGGCAGCAGGGCTGCCGAGCTGTTTACTGCACTGCTGGGCATCAGCCTCACTCCTCAGCTCCCCTCCCTGCTGCCCAGTAGCCCCACACTCAGGCTCCTGGCCCCACAGGGCAGCCCCTCCTGCCTCCTGCTCCCACCAGGTAGCTATGCCACTGGGCAGCAGCGGGGCTTCCAGGCTCCTGGCTATTACTGCCAGGCGGCAGCCCCGCTCGCGGGCTCGCACCTCCTGCTGCCGGGTGGTCCCGCTGCCTCCTGGTTCCTCTGGACAGTTTCACCACCGAGTGGCAGCCCCACTGCCTCCTCCCCGGGCAGTGTCTACCAGGCTCCCCGTTTCACTGCTGTAGGGTTCCCAGCCACCAGACCTCCCGCAGGACTCTCCAGTCCTGGAACATCTGTGGTCCTGCTAGAGCATGGATGGTGCCAGACCAGAGAGTCTTGGTTTAGAGAGATTCAACATGATTATAATGAACCTACTGACTCCTTTCTGGGAACTGTGTGAATCCCCCCCATGTAACACCCAGACGGCAAAGCACTTCATAAACAACAAAAAAAGGGAAGTACTGCTGGTTGTGAAGGGGGACCTAACTCAGTAGGGTGGGTACACAAGAGCACCAGGTCAGAGGCAGAAGTCAGGGAACTGGCTGTGGAAAGAAGGCCAAGCATTTTTGGTACTCAGACGGAAAGGCTTATAAGTAAGTTGGGAAGCAACTTGTTGCCTGCAAAGGGACTTATATAGGTGACTGCCTCTGGGAGAGGGGCAGCTTGGAGTCAGTATTCTTCTTACTAGGCTCCACTTTCATACCCCTGTACTGAACTGCCCCAGGCACCCTGGCAAACAACCCTCCTCAACAGACTACGTGAGCAGACCCCATAAGTAAATTCCTGCAGCAGGATACAGGCCAAACTCTCTCCCCACACCTCATGAATAGAGTTATCAACCCTCCAGACTGGGCCTGTAATCAGCAGCAATCTCCTGGTGACTACTGAAATCAATCCTGGAGACTTTAATAGGGTATTTTAAGAAAATGATATTGTCATGTTGGGAAAAAAATCTCCCAGAATAGCTTCAATCAGAGTTGGCAATTCTACTCATGAGCCAAAGCCATTCCCACAGGAGGGGAAAGAGGGGGCAGAAATAAGCCCAGCAGCCCAGCACAGCTTCCACTACCTCCTCCCACTGTCCCTGCGCTCCTATGAGTAAAGGGGATGGATCCTCTGCTCCCTCAACCTTTAACTCCTGGTCAAAAGAGAGAGCACCCCACTGTAGCCCTTGCCCTAGGCCTGGAAGAAGAGAGTGAAGAAACTCCAGAAGTAGCAGGCAGAACACAAGTAAAGATAGAGGCACAAAGCTGATGCAGGGGCATAATTGATAAGGGTGGGGGACAGGCACGTGTGATGTCAGTTTCATTTTAGCAGACCACTATGAGCACCCGGATTGTTTAGAGGACCACACAAAGAGTGGGGCCTGAGGTAGGCCTAGAGCTTGGAGCTCCTACAATTCTTGACTCTCAGCATCAGCACACCCAGCATGTGGCATACAAAGAATGCTCCCAAAAATGTTAGGAACTGACATACCTTTCTCTCGCTGTGACTCCCCACAGTGGGATTGGTTACACTACCTTCTCCTCTCACACCATTATTTAATTTCTTTAAAAACTCCCATGAAGAATTGTACCTGGGAGATGCTGAGATACCACAGTGACAGGCAACAGACAGAAAATCATGGTTAAAATATTTCATTACATTTGCTTGGCCATTATAACCAATAAATATAGTTTCTTTCTTTTTCAAACCTTGCAGGCGGAGGCAGGACATCAGGCCAATTTGTCGTATTTGTAATAGTAAGATGCACTGGTGTCGTCTGAAGGGCACGATATCCAAAAAAGGCAATCATACAGTTCACACATAACCCACAGGATATATTTCCCCCTTTCTAATTCCAGCTGACAAATATATCTCAGATGTATAAAAAAGCACCTCCATTTCTGAGCTTTTACTTTTGTACACTGAATTACATTTAACCCTCAGTAAGAAATGACTCCAGTGCATCAGATATAATTTTCTAGTGCTCACAGAATACTGCATTTGGATTCCAAGTTTGTCTTGTTACTTTTTTAGGAGTTCCTTCCATTTTCTACAGTAGTTTGTTATTGTTTATTTCAGCTGTCAAGTCTCCCATCTTAAACCATCAAACTCAACAGTTTGGAAATCTCTTATGGGCAAAGGTTTTTTTCTAAGTGCACAGTATCAAACAACCATGTCTATCTTAAGAAACAACTTTCCAAGCCAAAAAGAACATTGATCTCCACAGTGATAAGAACAATGTCCAAATCCATCAGGGAGAGGGAAAATATTTTGCTTCCCCATACTTTTACCAGCAGTATAAATTTTAAAAGTATTGAAGGTACACAGTGTAATGAGACCTAGTCATTATTGTTCTGGGAGCAGCTGGACAGCCAACACAGGCTGCCCCAGGGATGGACCAGGCTCCTGCATTAGGAAGGCAGGATAAGGGACCGTCCCAAAGGCAGAGGGAGTGGACCCAGGAGTGGCCTAGGGCAGTGCCTCTCAATCCCATGGGGTACTCAAGAGAAGTCTGGGGTTACATCAACACAACTGAAATTTTGCTGCATGATTATTACTGAAATAGTTGTAAGTTTGTGAGTCTCTACTGCTAGGTGGCAATCTACCCCCAGAAGGGTAAGTGACCATTAATCAGCCAGGGATTAATCAACAGGGGATTTACAATTCTGTAAAAGAATTGAACAAGCATAACACAAAGGGGATTGCTCAACTCAATGACTCAGCAAAGCCAAACAAGACATGTCTGGGTTAATGTTTTCCAGAAGCATGGACTGAGAACCTAAGAACAGTCATGCTGGTCAGAAAAAGGTCCATCTAGCCCAGTGTCCTGTCTCCCAAGAGTGGCCAATGTCAGGTGTCCCAGAGGGAATGAACAGAACAGGTAATCATCAAGTGAGCCATCCCATCATCCATTCCCAGTTTCTGACAAACAGAGAATACGGACACCTTTCTTGCCCATCCTGGCTAATAGCCATTTATGGATCTATCCCAGTGGTGCGCAACCCAGGGCTGTGTTCTTGGGGGGGTCGCAGTGCTGTGATCCGGCTGGCTGTTTTTTTCTGCTTTTCGTGGCTCGGCGCCTGACGGACACGTGGCGGGGGGAATTGCAGGGGAGCATCCCGGCAATTAAAGGGGCCATGACTGCATTTTGGCAGCCTGGTGGAGTTTTTTTTTTTCTCAACAAAATTTTCCTAGGGGTCGTGAATGAAAAAAGGTTGCACACCACTGATCTATCCTCCATGAATGTATCTAGTTCTTTTTTGAACCCTGTTAAAGTCCTGGTCTTTATAACATCCTCTAGCAAGGAGTTCCTTGATTGAATGACTGAGGACATAAAATAGGGGACAGTGGCATCATGTTTTTGCCTTTCTCCTTCCCTATCTTTGCTGGAAACAAGAAGAATAATAGGAAGGCAAAGACTTGAACAGAGGAGACTGGTCCCAAGCTTAAATGGGAAGCCTATGTATTAAGAACCGTAACATATAGTGGTGTGAGAAAACTGCTTACTCCAAATACTGCCTAGTCTAATAACATTTAAGATTCAGACTGTGCGTAACCCACACACTTTGCAGTTGTGGTTCACTGTCCCATGTAGTGGCACTTACAGTACTTACAGTGGGAGATAAGAATGAGTAAACTCTACATCCTGAGCTGAGAGTAAGCTGGCTTTACAGCTCAAGCTGTAGTGGCTCCGACACTGAGCTCCCGAGGGCCCAGATTTGAATCTGCCAGCAGGTGGTTACAAGCACACTTGTCTTTTGGTAACTACCTCTGACTTTTTGTGCCTACCACTTTTTATCACTTACAATCTATCTTTCTATAGTTAATAAATCTGTTTTATATTTTATATATGTGCTGGCCAGCATGGTGACTGAAGGATCAAACTCAGGTAGAGCTAGCAAAGGTGTTGGCAGGAAGCCAAAAGAAACAATGGGATACAGTGCTGAAATTTGAATTAGATGTAGATACCTGGTCTGCGCTTCCTTTGTAGTCTTCTAAGTTAAGGGCTGGAGGGAGCAGATGTAGTAATCAGAATTACCATGCCTATAAAAAATATTGGACATGGGAGTGAACTGGGCTTTGAAGTATGGATCAGCACAGAGCGTGAGTAGAGGGAAAAGGTGTATTTAGTCGTGATCAGGGTATTTTTCTTTATTTTGGTTCTTTGGTTAAACTTCTCTGTGTGAATCTATGCCTTCCCTCCCCCATTCACAATCTAAGAGCGTACCCAAAGAGATTATTTCCTGTGTTTAAATTTGTTTTACTCATTTTCTCTGTAACATCTATCAACCAAGTATGCTTTATCAAATATATCTTTTTTGTTTTGTTAATAAATTCATCTTTTTTAAGGCAATGATTTGATTCTTGCGTCCTGGAAAAAAACAGGAGGCCCATCTCTCTCTCTCTCTCTCTTTCTCTGTGTGTGTTTGTGCGTGCGTGCCTAAGGCTAAAAGGTCAACTACCAGGGTGTGTCTAGACTACAGGGTTTTTTCGAAAAAAGTGGCCTTTTTTCAAAAAAACTTCCCCTGCGTCTAGACTGCTGCCGTGTTCTTTCAAAAGTAAATCAAAAGAATGTGGCAATTTTTTCAACTGCGGAAAACCTCGTTTTACAAGGAAGAATACTTTTTTTCGAAAGTGCTCTTTCAAAAAAACGCGCTATTTAATGCAAACTGTGCTTTTTCGAAAGAGAGCATCCAGACTGCCTGGGTGCTCTCTTTCGAAAAAGCGGCTTGCTTTTTCGAACGTACTGGTTGTAGACTAGACGCTCTTTTTCGAAAGAGGCTTTTCAAAAGTATCTTTCGAAAAGGCCTCTTTTGAAAGAGGCTTATAGTCTAGATGTAGCCCCAGAGACTGCAGTTGTTTTCTCTTTATTTTTCAAGCTATCTTGTGGTAAAGGAGCTTGGGAGTACACTTCTCTGAAAGAAGTCCAAGTGCTTTCTTCCTGGGTTCAAGAACAAAAGGGTTTTTTTTGTTTTACTTGGTGGTGGTAAGTCCTCCTCCCGTCCCCCCCCCCCCCAAAAGTCAGTGAATCTGTGACTCTGGGGAGTTTTTGTAAGCAGAGCCTATAGAGACAAGGTACTTAAGGTCTCTTGCGGGCCCCCATCTTCTGCACTCGGAGTGCCAGAAAGGGGAACAGCCATGACAATCTAAAACAGTGTATTTTGCTGGAAGGCTTGGGAAATTTTAGCTCAGGTTACAAAGTCTATCATGTGTCCTCTGGGGACAGGCAGAATAAACTTACATTGGTCAGGCTTCTGACCAGGGCAAGATGGTACAGTTTTGGGGTCCAAGACTAGGGGCTTGTAAGATTGGTTGGTGCCTTTCTCTGTGTGATTCATGAGTGTCTCAGGGAACATTCATGTAATCGAGCTGTGTGGGGGACTCCACATGCTCTTGCTCTGAGTGATAACAGTGACTGGAGGGGTTTGCTGTTGTCACTAGCAAAGCATTGTGAGAAACTGCCATACCTGAAGAGTTGGGGGAGGCACAGCAGTATCGCAGTTCCAGGTTATACCCCAGGGATCTTGTCACACTGCTAGGGCACCTTTTCTGGGCTTCTGTGGGGATTAGCTCAGTCCAGTCTGATGCCCCTCTCACTCTCTCTCACCACATCCTCTCCAGCTCTCTGGGATTCTGCACACTTCCTCTTTGTGACTCAGCCCTCCAACCAGGTCACTGTATAGCCCTCTCCCTCCAGGGTATCAAAGTCCCTCTAGATCAGCTGTACTTCAGACAGTACTGCAAACCACAGCCTCATCCCATACCACTTTCCCAGAAGCTGGTAGGGATACCTATTAGCCATTACTGTGGGTTCCAGACCAGGGTCTTTACGTCTAACCGCTATGGTATGCTTGCTTCCAGACACATTGCCATTTCCCTGGATTCCTTTCTAGTTCTCTGTTCCATTGACCAGAGTCTCTCCCCACCCCTGCTCTGGATTTACCAGCCTAAACTGCCTCCTCCTAAGAAGTAACTGCAGACTACTTAGCTCTGTAGCCCTTATCTGCGGTCAACTTCCTAGCTTTATACCGGCCTTGCCTATTCCTTCTCAGCTGCATTTCATCATGTCAGGATTTTAATTCCTCTCCACCCAGCTGTACTCTATGTGCAGCCTATCAGGTTAATTAACACAATTTAACCTGCTCTGCCCTGTGTGGGGTAGACACCCCACCATAGAAATGTAATATATTTTGTAAAATAATGAAGACTTTGTAGTACAGTGATAGCACTTGGGCATCTTTCCAGAGGGAAAGAGATTGCCATTTTCCTGTCTGTGAATTATGAAGTGTAAATCAGTGAAGTGCAGATTAGCAAGATGAATCATATAAACCACAAATGCAAGCCAAAAGTCCATTGAAGTCAATAAAAAGTATCCTACTGACTTTGATGGGCTTTGGTTCAAGTCCCTTCATCACTGCCCTATCACCAGAACAGCACACTGTACTTGCAGAAAACTCCCTTCTGTGCATCTGAGTAAAATGTCCAGTCGTACTTCTGTGGTTGTTCATGATAAAGAAAGATATCATTTCTCTGTAGCCTCTGACAATTCTGAAAGTGTATGTCACAATATAACTCTGATCAGATGTTCATCTGTGCAGCAGAACATATGAGCCTTCCTGATAACTAACAGTGTTCAAGAACACTCCAAAGATCCTTGAAGGTGGTCTCACTAGGTAGGCTAAGCAGACAATTTCACTTTTTAATTCACAAAAGCACTTAAGCAAGTGCTTACATCCATCCCTATTACTGAACTACTAAAGTAAATGCTTAACTTTAAACATGTGCAAAGTTCCACTGTTCTTTAGCACATGCTTAAAATTAAACCCTTGCTTAAGTGACTTTTCAGTGTTTTCTGTATTGGCCTCTATGCTGATTCTGGATCAAGTGTACATGGGATGTGGGAAGCAGAGAATTCAGTTGCTAAAGATGCAAGAAATATTGAAGTAACTAAATGATGAAATAACATCAGCATTTAAGCAGCTCACTGTAAAGTTTAAAACCATCCAATTTTCAGCTACAAAAATCATGCTGGCCACAATTTCCCTGTTGATTTTTTCAGCAAAAAAATCATGCTGGGAAACCACTTTTTTTTTTCTTTTTGGAAACAAACAAGAGGCCTGTGCACGTGCAACCACATTTTCAGTTTTCAATTGGATTATTATGTTGGCAAATTTCCTTGTTACAAGGAAAAGTCCTGTTTCCTTCTATAACAATGACAAAGCACCTGTAAGAATGTAAGAGCAGCCATTCTGGTTCAGACTGGGTCCATCTAGACCAGCATCCTGTCTCCTAACAGTGGCCAATGCCAGGTGCCCCAGAAAGAATAAACAGAACAGGGCAATTATTAATTGATCCATCCCCTGTCTTCCTGTCCCAGAAACACTGGGACACCCAGAGCACAGAGTTACATCCCTGACCATGTTGAGTAGGAGGCACTGATGGACCTATCTTCAAAATTTCAAATGCTGTGCAACCAAATTTTCAATTAATACTCTTGAGCCTTACCTTTAATTACCTGCACTTTATGCAGCCATTTATATCATTCCAAGTGGGTAAATTCTTCCAGGCTAGTAATATTGCTCAGGAGATATATACTGACCCTTCCGATGCTCATAATTTTCTTTGTAGTGTTATGACCAGGGCAAATTTGGGACTGGAAACACAGTCTGTCCTACATTCAACGCTCTTGTGATTTAAACCTCTTGTAGGTGTTTTTGGCATGTGATGTAGTCAGCCAATGCTTGGATGCAATACACTGTTCTATATTTATGAGTCTAGTTTAATGGGAGACTGTGCTGTTGATAATAATTGTGAAAAGTGACTAGACAGTTAATATGACAGAGGTAAGATAATAAATGAAATAAAAATAAATAAATAACAATATAATGATTAACAATACATCTCTTCCAGTGCCTGATACAATGTACAGATAAACAGGTCAAGAGATACAAAAGTCTCCATGTGTTTGTGAGGATTCACTAATATTAAGTTTACTATTTTGAAACTGCGAGGGTACATCTACACTTGCTCCCTAGTTCGAGCTAGGGATGCAAATATAGGCGACCGAAATTGCTAATGAAGCGGGGATTTAAATATCCCGCGCTTCATTAGCATGATCTTGCTGGCGCGTTACTCCGCTCAACAGCTGATTCGAACCAAGAAGTGCACGCCGGGACACGTTAGTTCGAACCAAACCCCTTGGTTCGAACTAACGTTACTCCTCAAAAAATGAAAAGTAACGTTAATTCAAACCAAGGTGTTTGGTTCGAACTAACGCGTCCCGGCGCGCACTTCCTGGTTCGAATCAGCTGTTGAGAGGAGTAACGCGCCAGCAAGATCATGCTAATGAAGCACGGGATATTTAAATCTCCACTTCATTAGCAATTTCGGTTGCCTACATTTGCATCCCTAGCTCGAACTAGGGAGAAAGTGTAGATGTACCCCAAAACATCTTAAAAGGAACAATACATCCAATATTGGAAAGCAGAGAGCAGTTCTCTAAGGGTATGTCTACACAGCAGGGCTAAAGCCGAAATAAGCTACGCAACTTGAGCTATATCAATTGTGTACCTGAAGTCAGAATAGCTTATTTCAGCTTTTGGGGCTGCCTACACAGCAGGAAGTCCTCTTCCTCCGACTTCCCTTACTCCTCGTACAATCAGGGTTCCAGGAGTCGGAATAAGAAGTCCTCCAGCTCAACATTATTTTGACATTAGGTCAAACTAACTGCTTGTAGACGCTGACTATGTTATTTCAGAATAACGGCAGTTATTCTAAAATAACACTGCTGTGTAGATGTACCCTAAGTAATTTTGTGCATTCACTATATTTTGCTCTTCAAACTCTCCCAGATCTGTATCACAATGCAATATTTTTTCTACTTTAGAGTACTAGATTCTAGGATTAATATTAAAAACACTATGGTTATTAATTTCAGAAATCACTGTTTTTCAAGTATGCTTAATATTTACAATAATATCTCTATTAGCCTCTCACTTAAATACCTCAGCACAGAAATGCAGAAGAGATAATGTTATACAAATTTTCAAAAGCTGCTATTTTAGAAAAACCATGAGCAAGTTTGAAGAAATATGGTAACAATTATTAAACACAACAATATGGTGCCCATATGATGTATTAACACACCATAATGTTATTGAACAAGACTACACGAGACACACTTTGCTTCCACTTGCTTGGCAGACAATTACTCTTTGCTACCATAATACTTCATGTGCGTACTTCCAAGGAAGACTCATGAACGCACAGGTTCATTAAGGGAATGAGAGAATCGATTGTAAAATGGAAAAGGCCGAGTAAGGTCATATTTCAAAAGAGATGGATATGGTACACTCCATTATGTTGTAATCAGCCTCTCACTTTCATCCTAAGAATTGTAATAGTCTATCCTAATTTTGAGAAAGAAAAAAAAAAGCTGCCTTTATAGTACCGTCATCCCAATCACAGTGAGGGATTCAAATGTGCTTCAAGCTGTTTCCATTTACAAGGGTCTTTGGAGCAGACCAAATTGATGTTGCTGACAATTTTTCTACTTAATAAGAAAAACATTCAAATGTTGCTAATATTGCTGCCTAGGCAAACCACATTTAATAGATAGGGCTTGCCCTGAACATGACATGCAGATCATCAGTCAAGACTGAATTTTATTTCAATATATTATGGTTGCTCTCTAAATGAAACAATTGTTACACTACACAACTTTTAAACACTAGAAATGTGCAAATGATGTAATCTGCCATTTTGGGAAAAAATTCTAATTTTGATTAAAAATACCTACATTTGAACATCTAAATATTTAATTAACATGAAACAACAAAAACCCGTGAGCACATTACGAGACCACGGTCATTGATATTTGTGGTGTAATGTCACAATCTCATGATTGATCATTTGTATCTTTATGCAACAAGTTTATTGCATTTTCTTTTAAAATGGTACACATTGGTATTTTTAAAGAATGACAAATGACTCCTTTTCTCTTCCATTCAGGACGTATGTGCTTCAGTTTTTCATAGTGATTACTTATCATAGTTCCTCACTTACTAGTAAAGCAGTGTTTCTCAAAGTGGTCCCCAAAACTACTGTGAGAAACCTGCTAACTGGCTACACTGTTGTGTTTGCTTACTGGCTGGGTGGGCATGAAGCCTCACAGCTCCCATTGGCTCCAGTTTGCCGTTTGCAGCCAACGGGCATCGTGGGAATCAGCAAACCAGAGCCAATGGGAACCACGAGGATCCACGTTAAGTAATCACACTGGAGCAGCCAGTTAGGAGGTTTCTCAAAGTGCTTTCATGGACCACTTTGAGAAACACTGCAGTAGAAGCTCTGTCTAAATTCTGCAGCTGCAGAAACCCTACAGATCTCCTCAGCTAAGGAACCATAGGCACTATATACTAGTTCAGTGGTTCCCAACCTGGGGTCCATATTGCAGGGGGTCTGTGAAAAAAATAAAGGATAAATAAAAATGATAATAGAAAATAAGTTTTAAATAAATTGCAAAGTTACAATCAATTATTATTTTTAAATTAAATATCTTCCAATAATGTTATTAATTGCTGTCCAAAAATCTATGTTGTGGCGTCTTTGTGTGACGAAACAATTGCGGCAGTTAGAAGCATGGAAACATTAGCCATACATTCCACATGGATCTGTGGCTGAAATCAGGCTCACTGCAGAGAAGGGAGACTGATGAGCAGAGTGAAGCATCCACAAGCTGAACGTCTAATCAAACAGACATAAGTAAACGAAAAGTGAGAAAATACGCTGCTGATTACTAGAACTGCGGCTAGAATTGGCTTTGATGGGAGTCCGCAAATGATTTGGGGGGAGGAGGGTGATTGGGGGGGTCTGTGAATGGTTTGGGGGGGTGATCGGGGGTCTGCACTAGTGAAAAGGTTTGGAACCACTGCACTAGTTCAAAGAAGAACACCTACCTCATAAGCAGCTGCAAAATGTTGTTGCTATATGGCCGCCCAACCCTGTCCAGAGGCAGCGTCTGTAGTTCAGCCATATGCAGCAACTGGATTCACGGGAAAGACTTCATGATGGGTTTTTCCCTGACTGGCATATTCATGATTATACAAGATAATGGATACAAGATAATGGCCATGATGTGGCAGGTGTCAAGGAACTCTATAAAATCCAGGCCACTCTTTAGTATTTATACTTAAACCCCATTAAATCATCATGTATTCTTTCTGTATTTCCTTCCCCATCATTGCTTATTACCAGACTATTAGTGTATAAATAAAAGCTTTGCCCTTTATAATCAGGCAGCTCCTTTGGCTTGATTTGTGCAGTGATACTGGAAATCCAGAGTCTAAATGCGTCATCATTCATCATCATGGAAACAACTGTTTATATACAGTATCACAAGAGTGTAGCAAGCAAGAAAAGTAGACTTGCTAGAAAAGAGGGGAATTTGCTCTGGATTTGCTGGTAAATCATGAAGTTTTCCCTATTCAGGAAATATCCCCACTGAAGTTGGAATTCTGACAAAAAAAGACAAAATCAGGACTGCACAAATCAAATCAAAGAGTGCATAGAAAAATAACCAGTTAATGGATTTGATACATTTTGCACAATGACGTGAGGGCTTTTGCTTGGTTCCACAATGTATCATGCAGTTCTACAACTCATCACAATGTCCAAATCCTACAGCCCTCACTTAGGTAAAACTGATTTTAGTTAAAAGGCTGAGGAATGACTGGATTTAGCTTTTTAAAAATGTAGGATAAGGAAATGGAAAAGGGAGTACTAGAAAATAACATGACACATAAATGGGATTTTGATAAAATATTACCTATCATAAAGTTTTCCAGAATGCACTGAAAGCAAAAGAGGCATGCTGCAGCTGTCCAACTTTATTATGAACATTTTAGCTATAATTACATTAAACAATTAGAGAAGGAAATCCACAATATTTTTAAGAGGATGTTGGCCTGAGAGTTGCTTTCTGGGATTAAATAACAGATACAATATGATAAACTGCAAAGGGCGATGAATTTGTACAAATTGTGGAAATTCACAGTCTTGGGACTACAAAGTCTCCAGGTAGTTCTGTAGAAATCCTATTAAATATTGTAAGCTTCATCATAATAGATCTTACATTAGACATTACAGAAAAGATAGGAAAGACAGTCTGGTTTAAGGCACTGTTCTATCACTCAGGAGACCTGGGTTTAATTCCTGTTTCTTGTACAGATTTCCTGCATCACCTTAGGCAGAGTAATTTATTTTCTGTACATCAATTCCTCATCTGTAAAACGGGCCATTAAAATACATAAACCAATATAGCAATCTTTAAGCAAAGACAAAAATCTTTTATGCTGTTTTGCTTTTTTACAAAATAAAAATCTCCTTTCCTCCTCAAATGAAAAATAATCACATAATAGTTCAAGCTTCCAATGCCCAGTATTTTATATTTTTAAATCACAGAATGATTGAAATGTAGAGCTAAAAAGGAGCTCAAGAAGTTATCAAGCCCAAGTCCCCATGCTGTGGCAGGACCAAATTTGTCCAGTATGTTTTTAAGAACCTCCGGTTATGGGTATTACAAAATTTCCATTGGAAACAAATTCTAGAATCTAACTATCCTTATAGTTAGAGTAACCATATTTCCCTATGTCAAATACAAGACACCTGGTAAAAATGTTCTGATTGAAGTGATTTTAATGGCAATTGATCAGCACTATGTAAGAGCTAGGACCACTAAATTTGGTAGGCAGCTTCTTCTTCTACAAACTTAAAGCAAAGTCAGGGTTTGATTGTGCCAGGAAGAATAGGATGTGCCTAGAATTTGATTGTTTTCCATAAAACGGAAAGGGAGAGGACTGACTGGCAGAGAACTATACTGTGGAATGACCACTTGGGACAGCCACACCAGCAAGACAGTGACTAGCTAAGGCTGGGGCTCACCATCTTGCTGGTAAGTGGCCCCATTGTCCCCAAATCCCTGCTCCCCAGCCCTCAGCCCATGGACCAAACCCTGGGCCATACAGTGCTGCCCCAGCCCCACCACCAGCACAAGTATATGCTAGGAACAGGGGCAGACACACCAGCCTTGCTCTGCCTCCCCCAGGAGGAGATGCCAGGGGAACTGGGAACCGCAGCCTGGTCCCAGCCCTCTCCCCGCAGAGCTGCCAAGGGCACTGGAAACTGTAGCTTGGCCCTGCCCCCACAAAGGAGACCCCAGGGGAACTGGGAACCGTGCCTGGCCTGCATTCTCCCAGAAGAAACTATGGGGGACATGTGAAAGGATATTATTGGTTTTGCATTTGTCCATTCATCAAAAAGACAATTCTCATCTATCAAACTTAGGGTAGGAATTGTTCTGTGGCAAAGGCAAGACTGCTTGGTACATTAACCATATTGACATGCTTCTCAACATGGCCCACTCAACTTTTCTGTGCTTTCAACGGCAGGTTTCCAGTGCCCTGAGTACTTCAGAGATGTTGAATAAAAATTCTTTACTGCCTTGTAAAATTCCTGTTCCTTAATTTCCCCACCCTCAACCAAAGACTGCAGCAGGGTATTTGTGCATGATATAAAGATGCTAAAATGCGGTTAATCTAGTTGATGGAATTTCCTTCGACTAATCCATAGGCATTTCTGCATTCCTCCTTTGAAACGTACAAGAGGGGCTCTTGCACGTTTCAAAGGAGGAATGCGGAACTCCGTGTACAGCCCAGGGCCAGCAGGAAGTCCCACTGACTCCAGGCTGCATGCTGGTGCCTGCTTTGAAATGCACAAGAGTCCCCGGGGGGCTCTTGTGCATTTCAAAGCCATGGAGCCTGGGGTTAGTGGGAGACTCACATTCCCCGCTGACCCCAGGCTCCATGCTACACTGCATGCCGCTAGGAACCCGGGGTCAGCTGGGGACTCCCGAGCTGATCCTGGGTTCCGGGGAAATGCCACGGGGAACGTGGGGTCAGCTGAGGAGTCCCCAGCTGATCCCGGGCTCCACAGCTGCCCCTTTAAATCGCCACAGAGGTGGCATTTTAAAGGGGCAGCCCACCGCACAGCTGATCACCCCATGAGGCTTTTCAAAGGGGCAGCCGTAGAGCCCTGGGTCAGCTGGGGACTCCCCAGCTGACCCTGGGCTCCCCACAGCATTTCTCTGGAACCCAGGATCAGCTGGGGACTCCCCAGCTTATCCTTGCGTCCAGGGCTGCCCCTCTGAAAGGCGCACAGGCGGCATTTTAAAGGGGCAGCAGCCGCACAGCTGATCAGCTGTGTGGCGCTGCCAATGTGAAGTACCCCTTCCTCCCCCATGCTGCCTCAATCTTATAGAAGCTGCAAACAGGGAGGATATCGACAAGTCGACTAGTCAAAATACTATCCGCTAAGCAAATGCTTATCGGATAGTTGACTAGTCGATTAATCCTTAACATCCTTATTGTGATATGATAAATCTTTCTCTGAGCCTCATGCTAAATTATTTTGAAGGGTACGAATGTGCAGTGCAACATTTTTCATCGGAGAGTCATTTTTCTCAATTAGCTCTGCCGTCTTTGAAAAGATGTCTGTTTGCTGACTAGCATAAGTAAGCCCCAGTTTTGTGCAAGGGTCACTGAAGACTTTCTTGAGCAGTGTTAAGCATATGTCTTGAGTGAGAAAATGTGCCATGTGCCCATCAAAAATCAACAACATTCTGTCTAGTGCTGGTCCCAGAGAAGGGAGACATGTGCTGCCATTCTCTAGGAATGTAAAGTAATCAAGGTCAACAAATCAGGAGAAGTCTCTCAATTCTTTGAAAGGAACAGTGTAAATGTGAAAGTATTTATAAACTTTCACAGCAAAGGATTCCAAAACGATTGGAAGACAGTCAGCTGCTGTTCACAGACAGTTATGAATGATGTGAGTACCACAACTAAAAACAATGATGTCTTCCCCTAGTTTGATTTGCAGTTTTCGCTATATGCTGTTTTCCAAGCATGTTTAGCCCCACCAGAATTTGTATAAGCAGCGTCTGCACAAAG
This sequence comes from Pelochelys cantorii, assembly GCA_032595735.1. NCBI lineage: Eukaryota > Metazoa > Chordata > Testudines > Trionychidae > Pelochelys > Pelochelys cantorii. Next base: position 190,906,234 of record CM064327.1, read on the forward strand.
CCCGACAAGCTTTTCACTTAGAGAAGGCTTCTCAATCACTTCTCAATCCACACTGCGTATCAGAAGTTTCACCTGGTAGAGAAGAAAACTTGGTAATGTTTGTGTTTACCCCATCAGAGGGAGCAGCTAGGGACTGTGTGTGGCCAAGGGGTAGCTCAGGAGACAGGGAGGGGGTAGCTGGGGGGGGGGGGGAGAGGCCAGGGGGAGCTAGGGGCTGTGTGTAGACAGGAGGATACTCAGGGTTTATAGAAGAGGTATCTAGAATATGTGTGCCAGGAGGGCTTTGTGGTGCCCCTGTTCCCTGCCAGCCATAGAACAGGTCCCCCACACCTGCGCCTCTTACTGGCTGTGTGAGAAAAAGGAGCTCGGAGCTGAGGGGCAACTTCAACCCCCTGCACCAGCAGCAGCGGCAGGAGAGGAGGGCACAGAATTGCTTCCACTGAAGTTTGGGGGGGGGTAACATCCCTGGCACCCCCTCCCAGCTCTGCCCATCAGCTTTTGAGCTTCTTCTGCCCGGGGAGAGCTAGGGATCCAGTATTCAGCCCTGCCATTCCTGACTGCAATTTGGGGGTGGGGATGGGGACTTCAGCCCCTCAGCTCCTGCTTTCAGCATTGCAGGGGTTGCTAGGGTTTGTGGCTTCAGCCCTTCGGGGTAGGAGATGCTGGGGAGGGAGGGGGTGCGTCAGCCAGGGTGGTACTGGGAATTCAGGGACTGCACCACGGATTAGGGCTTCAGCCTGAGAGCACTGGAAATTCAGCGTGGGAAGAGCCATCAGGCACCAAGATTTCAGTCCCACTGCAGGTGCCAAGAATCATGGCTTTAGTCTCTATCACACACAGGCTGCCTCTCCTATTGGCTTCCTGTCTTTCTGCCTCTGCACCCTGCCTGAGAGTCCCACCTGCTGGCCACCACCTGCCACACTTCTGTAGCTACATTGACCATGACTGACCATCAGGGGGAAGCCCAGAGCCAAAAATGCCGGACAATTTGCCCATTTTTTAAAAAAAGTCAGGTGGCTTAAATACGGGACTGTCCTGTTAAAAATGGGATGGATGGTCACCCTACTTATAGTTATAATTTTCCTAATATCTATCTAAATCTCCCTTGCTGCAGATTAAACCCATTACTTCTTGTCCTACCTCCACTGGACACAAAGAATACAGTGAACAACTGAGGAGAGAGAGAAAGCCCCTCTATTTATTTGATAAACAACAGCCCTAATACATTGTTGTTCTTGGTGTCAGAGGATACTGTTACATTTCAAATAGCCCACCAACAGGGGAGAGGTGCAGTAAAAGGGACAACTGCACCGGGTCCGGTGTTTCAAAGGAGACCAGAGGTGCTGGCCACTGAGTTGCCGTGCTTAGAACGGCGCTGATTGCTGGCTCCCTTCAACCCGAGGCTTTGACCCTTTTGGGAGCTGGCCCCGCACTCACACACCTTGCCCCCAGTGGCTGTCAGCTCCACTGATTTCAAAAATACAGTTTTGTGATAGAAAAGATATAGAAGAACCAATGAAATTCATTGAGGGCCCATAACTTCACATCACTTTACTATATAAATAGTCCATTCATAAAGAAATGACCTCCTTAAACATTTAATTCTCACACGGTTGTATTAAGAATATATTTCGAGTATTAACAGTTATGCATGCAAGTCACTGTTATACAAATGCAGTAAAAAGAAAAAAATACCATGTTTCCACTCATTTTAAAATGTTTTCTGGTGTTTCATTTTCCTCTGGATCTTGTGCTAGTGTCTTACTGTTTTAAATCCTTTTCTGTAGCCACTCTATGGCTAGGTCTAGGTTACGGGGTTTTCCAGTATCCTGGAAAAACTATGCCACGTCCAGGGAATGCGTCTACTCTTCCGCTTTTTTTGTGGAAGAGCAGGTGCACTCTTTTGGAAGCCCTGTCTTTCTCCTCCCACGAGGAAGAAGGGCCCTTCCAAAAGAGGGTTTTTTTCCTAAATTTAGCCCAGTGTAGACGTACCAAATTTCGGAAAAGCCTCTTCCGAAAAAAATGTCAGAAAAAGGTACGCAAATTGCAGAGCGCCTTTTGTGGTTGTCTATCACATTTATTGCTTCTGTTGTACCTGGTTATTTGGTCTGGTCTCAACTAAGGATGTTAAATATTGATTAATTTACTAGTCGATTAGTCGATGGAAATTCCATCGACTACTTGACCAGTCGATAGGCACTTCCGCATTTCTCCTTTGAAATGCACAAGAGCCCCAGTGGGGGCTCTTGTGCACTTCTAAGTGGCAGTGCCACACAGAGCCCGGGATCAGCTGGGGACTTCCAAGCTGACTCTGGGTTCCGCAGAAATGCCGCACAGAGCCCAGGGTCAGCTAGGGACTCCCCAGCTGACCCCGGGCTCCACGTGGCGCTGCTGCTCCTGGGATTTCTGCGGCGCTGTCCCTTTGAAACGCCGCCATTGCATTTCAAAGGGGCAGCATCGCACGGAGCCTGGGATAAGCTATGCGGTGCTGCCATTTTGAGGTATCCCTACTTGCTACCCCTTTATTGCCTCTATCTAATAGAGGCAGCAAGGGAAGGTGGGAGTGACTACTCGACTCGACTATCCCATAAGCATTTGCTTATCGGATAGTCGACTAGTCCTTAACATCCTTAGTCTCAACTGGTTGTTTGGGGTTTTTCTAAGTAATGATGTACCTGCTAAGTTTGAGGGTATTCTTGGAAGCCCCTATGCCATGGAAAGTCACTCTATCTTATCACCTCTGTCTAGGTGAAAGGTTCCAAACATATGTGAGCTAACTGTGCTATCTGGGTGAAAGGTCCCAGACAAAAATACTAACTTTGACTTTGCTCAACATACAGGACATGGCCAAACTGCCAATATAAACCCACTGTTGCTTCTTATAATAAACACATAATCAAAACCATAAGGAAATAATAAATGTATATATATATTGGCAAGCAAGCAGGTTATTCCTATAGGTTACAGGAGTAAAAAGTCCACACCAAAATCGTAATCTTCTTTGAGGACAGCTGCACAACTACTTCACTCACTGTGGGCAAGGCCAGGGCACCAGTAGCAGAGTCTTGCTGGACAACTACAACAATATGCAATACAAGGACATTTTTAGTTTTTACAATTTAGTATTTAAAAAGCTGGATGACTCCCTAATCAGATTTTTAACAAGTCTGAGAAGCTCCAGTGCAAATGAATTCTTTTACACCCTCTGTTTAAGCAGAAATAACTGAGGAATTAGTTAGAAAAGACATATCAACCTCACGTTGTAAAGATTCTTCCTTAATATTCATGCCATATCACTGATGGGTGGGAGAGAAAAATATGGCCCATTAAACTAACTAAATAGCAATTCAGGCCAGGCTGTTCAGGACTATTAGACTGGGTTCACACTACCACTAAACACAATTTATAGCATTGTTATAGCAATGAAACTAACCGTATCATTTTCAGAAGCAACTCTAACATACATGTGAGTACACACTGGGACTTGGAAGACACTTGTAACAAGCAAAACAAGCTAGCACCATATCTAAATCCTTTTAGAACATGCTGCAAAATCCAGATTCTTGATCAAACTTTTCCACCCAAACTTCCAAGAAAAGCTTCCCACAATTAAGAAAGGAGAAAAGTAGAACTGTCCATGTAGTCCACTACCGATCTCACCATATCCATCTAATTTTCCTTTGCAGTATTTCAATATTATGTGACATATACTACACACAATTAATAGTTCACAAAAGATAGAGATCTAAATCTAAAATCTATCAAAATGCATATTAGCATTAGTAACTTGTTTAGGGCTGTTTTGGCATTTCTGTCTGCAGGTTAAGTAAAAGGTCCAGAATATAAGACAGGAAAACTGAAATACACAGAAAACATAGCCTGCTTTCCTGCTATTATTTTTCTTCCCAAACATTGCCTTACTTCCAATTTATTGTTAGTATGGTGTGTTAACAGATGTCTTTAATGTGCTTTGAATGCATCCACGAAAACTGCATACACCAACAAACAGAATGCTTCTGGTTTTGCCCAACATATGGCTTTTTTATTTGATATGTTCTGTCTTGAAAACTATTTCTTCACAAAATGAAAATTCAGCAGAATCTCTAATAGCTTTCGTATTTCAGTCTAATAGGTATCATGGTATTGCACTGCCACCCACCTTTGCTGCAATATTGCACAGCACATTTAACAGACATTTTCTTCCTCCAGATAGACCTTATTTGCCGTTTCTGCAGGACCTCAGTATTAACATTTAACAGAATCTATGGGCATAAAGCGCATTTATGAACACCTGCTGAAACATTTTATTTGCCTTAAAAGTTTTACTATAACCGTTAAATTTTCTTACTATACTTTATGGGGCAATTCATACTTCTGTTTTCGACTAAGCTCCCACTGACTTCAATAAGACACAGATATGGCTCTAAGGCCCAGATACTACAGGTACTTAGGTGCTTAACTTTCATCACAATCTTGGGCTTAGTCCACTTGTTACAAATGTTGATTACTTTTAAACAACACAAAATCATTGGAAACCTGTAGTCAATGCTGGACTGAAAGGGCAAATATTTCAAAGAACCAGTCAAGACATTGACCTACCTTCCTATCAAAAGGAATTTATGCCTTCAGAATGGTGCAAACTCCAACTCATCAGCAGTGATCAAAGTTTTTCAGATGTGCCCTCCCCCGTCCCAGTAATGACATCTGTTAGAATTCCCCACCCTTCACTACTGAACAATTAAGACCTCCTTAGCAAGGGAGCTTGGGCTGAAGGTGGAACTGGGGGCAGAATTGGGGATGTGGTAGGAGCTGAGGCAAGAAGCAGAGCTGGTCTTAGGGCAGAGAAGGAATGAAGGTAGAGCCCAACTGAGTGAACAACAGAACTGGGGGCTGAACCAAAGCTGGGGAGAAGCTGGTCTCGGGGTTGAACTAGTTGGGGCAGAGTGGGGCTAGATGCATGGCACTTCCTGCCCACTCTCTGTGGGAGGGTGCCCCTCCGCATATTCCTCCTCCACAGTTTGAGGGTCAGTGATGTAAATGAACAGATGCTGAAAAATGCCTTCTGCCTGCTTTAGCTAGACAGGAAACCTTGCCTTTTTCTCCTAGATTGGGAACTGGCCATAATGATCCAAGTTAGTGTCATCTCCAAACTAAATTAATACAACAAAGTACAAGCAATGCAGAGGTTTCAGGTTGTGGAAAACACAGAAATTCAGCTCCTCAATAGGAGCATGCTACCATGAGCACACTACCCCCATGCTCCGCAAAGTCATTAATGGATCAGCACCTACCTCTCTGATTCTGACACACCAAGATAGCTATGCTCCTCTGCAACAATGCAGCACAGTGCAGAGATGTTAAAAAGTGGTAATTGGGTAACCCTGTAACCACTGAAATAAACTCTAGATTCTTTTCCACAGTACTACTGACCCAACCCATTATTCCCCAAGCCATGTCTGTGTCCCAAAAGCCTGACAGCAAATTGCTTACTTCATTGAGAACTATAAAACAAAAACAAAAAAAATCAAAATTATTATAAAAATGGAATTACAGACACAATGATGAAGACAGGTGAGATGTTAAAAGACCTAGCACCGTACACAAAAATTATTGATTTTTTCTGATTACTGCTTAGATGACCAGAGTGTATAAGGTACTTCTTGCCTTCTTGCACCGTGTTTTATTAATGCTCCAGATCAGATACCCAATTTGGAAATCAATTCTTACTTCATCATTTTTCTCTGAAGGGTTCTATTATTCACAATTGATTTAACAGAAATGAAAGGCTTACCATTAACACCAGCTAGCTGCTGACACTTCTTAGATGAATTATTGAACTTCTAGAAGTGAATTAATTCAACCCTCATTAAGACTTACTGTTTGATGCCTCTCACCCCAGAGCCACTGTATTTACAATGACAGAACCAAAACAATCAAAAGAGCTTCTTAGCCACCTCTCTCAGAGAGTCACCATTTCCAGTAACTAAACATGAATGATAAAATTTTCAAAAGCTGTAATGGGAGTTAGGTAATAAACTTGCATTGACTTGAAATGGATTTGGATGTCTAATTGCTCTTTGTGCCTTTGAAAATCGCTCCCTTAATGCAAAAAAATTAAGAGAGACACTGCATTTCAAGTTCAGAAAAAATGCTTATTTATTGGGATGTTACCTATCATTATTGAGCATGAGGTTACTGAAGTTGAAGCTTTAACCTTAAAAGATTAGAAAGTTTGCTAATTATTTTCAAAATTATTTCATGAGCACAATACACAGATCACTATCTTTTCAGCCATTTTATATTTAGCTAGAAAATACTGGACCAAAATATAACTAGCAAATGCAGGCGCCTCCCTCCCCATGTATATAGAAACTATAATTAATAGCTGGGATGTGCCTCCTGAGGTAACAGGACATGTGCTCAGAAAACACATTCACCATGCTCATTATTAAATCTAACAGAGATTATGGCTATATCTATACTGCACCCTTCTTCCGCAAAAGCTTGTGCAAAAGAAGCACAGAGTAGAATATCTCCGGGCTTCATTTGCATAATTAATTAGGGGCCATTTTCGCGCAAGAGGCTTTTGTGCAAAAAGGAGCCATCTATACAGCTCCTACCCCTCTTGCGCAAGAGCAGTCCTTCCTGAAAAAATGAGGAAGAATGGCTCTTGCGCAAGAGGGGGGTTTTGCACAAAAACAGCCCCTAATTAATCAAGCAAATGAAGCACAGCGATATTCTACTCCGCGCTTCATTTGCATAAGCTTTTGCAGAAGAAGGGGGCAGTATAGATGTAGCCTATATGTTGCCATAAGGTAAAATTTTCCTGAGTGGGGCCAGAAAGAACTTATCTTTTTTTCTGAGGTGAAGAGTCATTCTTCACCAGATTACAATACCCTTATTAGCAATCTCAACAGAGGGGCCAAGGACTAATCAGAGAGGGAAAAAGGTCAGGTCCCTAAAGGTGATTGCTCCAGCTCAGCAAAAGGAAGCCTGCCACTGCTATAGCTGTTTTATGAACAAACAACTCCAGGGATACCAATTCAGCACCAGTTGGCAGAGGCTGTCAGTGGGTTCAAGCTTCTCAACACTGGGAGGTGATTTAAGGACCAAGTAAAAGCCATTATTGATAAGCCAGTTAGTAAAATGCATTTATTCATCTCCGAACATTGGTGACATCATTGCAGAATTTTCAGATGCCTTCCTGATCCATCGCTAGCTTCAAGGACTCAGCAGCTGACCTCCCAGGATCTATCACATACCAACTATCTGTCTCCTCACTGGCTGTCCCCTACTATGGCAACCCTTCCTTCCATGTTAACTTTCTTGAGGTAATTTCCGTTTTTACAGCTGATGTAATTAAAGTACATAAATTTGTGCATTTTGATTTCTGACACTATGCATAGCTTCTCCCCAGTCACCAAAACCAATATGCATCTCATGGTCTTCCTCAACTGATTGTTACTGTACTGTTGTGTGAGCCTTCAGATAACTGCTGTTTCACTTACATCTAGAAAAGAAGCTTCAGGGGGTAGCCGAGTTAGTCTGTACAGAAAAAAACAACAAATGGTCTGATAGCACTTTATAGACCCATGGTCACCAACCTGTCGATCACTATCGACTGGTCAACCCTGGGGGCCCGACGAGTCGATCGCAAGGCTTTCGGGGGCCCCCCCTCGGTGCCCCCCAACCCCAAGATGAACGCCGTGCTGATGCTACCTCCAGGGACAATGGAGGTAGCGCGGGCTTCCAGCGGGGTGGGGGGGAATTCTGCAGCTGCGCACCAGGTCCCGGAAGTGCGCGGGCTGTTCCTCCTCCCGCCCCCCCCCCCCAACAACCAGCGCGGTACCTACAACGCCGGTCCATCACACTTTGGGGACTTTGTTCCCCTGCTGCCTTCCTGCGTGCAGGGAAGGGGTTGGGGGTCCGGGACTGTGCCGGCTCCAGCTGCTCGGGTGGCACGTGCTGCCGTGGGGAGTGGAGGAGCAAGGCGCACGCTGTCCAAGTGGTTGGGGCTGGTGCGGTCCAGGACTTCCCCTCCCCCACGCACAGGAAGACAGCATGGGAATAAAGTCTCCAGCACGCCGGCTCCAGCTGGCGCGGTCTGGGACTCCCCCTTCCCCCGCTCCCATCCCATACAGGAAAGCATCAGGCACGCAATGGACCAGCGTTTCAGGTACTGCGCCGCTGTTTGGGGGATGGGGGAGCAGCCCGCGCATTTCCTGGGCCTTGGCGCACAGCTGCAGGATCCCCAGGTACCAGTCCCTGTCCCCTCTCCCCACCCAGACCCCCACTGGCACCCTGCCCCCTGCCCCAGGCCTCTGCCCCGGCACCCACTGGCACCGTGTCCCTTGCCCCAGCACCCTGTCCCCTACCCCAGGGGTTACCGTTCCCCGAGGTGTACCAGTAGCTCGAATTAGAGATCCTAATTCGAACGACCTACTCTGTGCCGCATGTAGCCACGGGCACGGAGTTCGACCTAAGGGGATTTTAAAATGGCGCCCGCCCGGCAAGATGCAAATGAAGCCCAGGATATTTAAATCCCAGGCTTCATTTACAACCTCGAATGCCTACATTAGCCACCCTAGTTCGAACTAGGGTGGTAGTGTAGACATACCCTTATAGACTAACAAAACATGTAGATGGTATCATGAGCTTTCGTGGGCACAGCCCACTTCTTCAGATGACCAGACTGGTCATCTGAAGAAGTGGGCTGTGCCCACGAAAGCTCATGATACCATCTACATGTTTTGTTAGTCTATAACAGTGCTATCAGACCATTTATTATCTAGAAAAGAGTCTGCACATTTCCTATCAAATGCAAAACCCACTTTGATCCTACATGCCTCAATATAATTTCTCAAATGGATGATTGCACAAAGTTCTACTTGGGACTTCATGTGTGAAATCCACCCAGAAACAGTGGCTGGTTCAAAATGCAGCCATTTTCATGAGATCACAACATACCTGTGCTCTATTTCCTTTACAGGCAGACAATTAATTGCTAGGTGAAATTTAAAGGTACCTATTATATCATCCAAAGCCCAAAACAGCTAGGCTATGTCTACACTGCAAGGTTTTTGCGCAAGAAGTCTTTTGCCGAAGAGTTCTTGCGCAAAAACACGTCCACACCTCAAAGCTCATCGCTTTTGCAATGTGCTTTTGCGCAAGAGAGCGTCCACACTGTATGGACACTCTTGCGCAAGAAAACTCTGACTGGTATTCACAGAATGGCCATCCGAGCCTTTCTCGGATAGGCTCTATTTGCGCAAGAAACCCCTACAGAGCTTCCACATATGTCTTTTTGAGTAACAGCTGTAGCACAATAAGGAGTTATGCCTTGTAAAAGGAGGTTTACCTACACTGGAAAAAGCCCTCTGTTCTGCCATTTGACTGCCGATTAACTTGTGCAAAAGCACGTTTGAGGTTTGGACGCTCTGCAGGTTTTTGCGCAAAAACCACTGTTTTTGCGCAAAAACCTTGCAGTGTATTCGTATCCCTAGAGAAGTCACCATCTTGCTGGAGGCAAGGCATTTGTGAGAGCGGTCTTTGCCTCTAGAATTCATGCCTTATGCCATGGGAACATACTTAAGAAGAAAACAAGTCATCTCTAGGCGTATGTCTACACAGTAACATTTTTCCGGAAAAACTACACTTACATCCACACTGCTATTGCATTCTTTCAACAGAAATTTGAAAGAACAGAGGGGGTTTTCCGACAGTGGTAAACCTCTTTCTACGGGGAAGAAGCCTTTTGACGAAAAAACTTTTTTAGAAAAAGGTGATTGCGGACATAGAAGAGGGAGTTCTTTCAAAAGAAGAGGCCTCCAGGAAATAACACAGGTGCCCTGGTGGCCATTCCATCCATACTAATCACAACTTAAATGCGAGATAGCATCCAATCAACGTGGACGTTATCTTTCAAAAAAGCACATCGCTTTTTCCTGGTGCTTTTGCTGTGTGGACGCTCTATTTCGAAATAAGCTTTTCCAGAAGATCTCTTCTGGAAATCTTCTTCCAAAAGAAGTTTGCAGTCTAGACATAGCCTAGGAAAAAGTGCAAAGACCTTTTGTCCAGGCCTTCCCCCACAGATCTAATTAGAACTCTAAAGCAATAAATTAACATTGTGTTAATTTCTCTCATTAAAATCACCTACTGTTCCAAGCCTTGCATGGGTGTTCAGATAAACTATAAATATGTGCAGCAGTAACAATAAAAGCATAATGTTGAATTGATTATTAATTCAGAGGGGAAACTGACTCCTTCACTCAGCATTTACTGAGTCAACTCCTGCAGTTACTAGGCTTTCTTTAAGGGTGTTCCTTTTTCATTATACACAAATGAAGCCTTGGTGCATAACTCAAAAGGACTGGCACACTAAGAAAAAAAACAGAGAGCAGGGGTCAGAGAGACAACAAACAAGGAAAAAAATTCCTTGACCATAAATATTGTTGGAGTGGCAGATATAGAATCCCCTAAGGAGATGAGAACCAAGAAATTATCCGCTGTACTGATTAAATTAATTGTTGAACAGGGTGGATTGATTTAAATCACCAATTTTAATAACCAGCAAGCAGGAAGCCTTGATTTAGTTATTTTCCTAAAATAAGATTAATTATCAGTGTTTGTAAACCGTTAAAACATGTTAATTAGCAACTAAATATCCTTTCTCTACTGAATTTGGAATTTATTTTTGCTAACTAGGAGGATATGCTATCTGTACGCAGCTATTTAAATGATTATATATCTTAACATACATTTATTCAGGTTCTTAATTGTTACATGTTTATAATACAAAATAGTGAATGACACATTTTTTAAATTTAGTCTCAAGGGCATTTGGATAAAATCTGGAAATCAATTAAAAACTCACTAAAAACAGAGTTCTAAAATTGTTTTTATTAGTTAGATAAAACTACCTTAAATGTGCTTTTTATGAAAACGTTTACAAAAACATGTTTTGCATTTAAAATTAACCAATTATTAAATTATTAAAGTATTTATTACCAGTAATTAAGTGAACTGAGTGTTTCTGATCACAGTGTCCTTTCACTATGACATGCCTCATTTTTAGTTATAGATAAAAACAGGAAAGCAAGCTTTTTTCCTGCTTTTTCAAGTGCCAATCAATCCGTTTCCCAATATCAGTTTCCCAAGGCATGGGAAATTGCAGAAAAGTCATAATAGACCTTATTATCTGCAGTATTAAAGTCCATTTCTACTTTTCCATGATTTTCTGCTGTCGGACACCCAGGGCTGAGCATAGGAGCCCTGGGCTAATTGTGGAGACTCCTGTCAGATGCCTGGGGTAGACAGCAACTGCCCGGGGCTGACAGTCGGGGCTCCAACTGTCAGCTCCACACAAGGCAGAGCTCCTGCAGTCAAAATTGCTGTGAAAGTCTAATATCATGGGCTTCGTAATATCATGGAATTAAGTAGAGCCTTAATTATAATAAATTTAGGTCTTAATATAGGTTACCATAATTCCTAATTTAATTATAAATGATCTAATTTTTAAAATAAACATGTATTTAATTTAAATTAAAATATCATTTTTTAAAATTTTTAATTGATTTTCCCCATCCTGTTAAACTACAGTTCAAGCAATTTGATATACAGTTCTGGGGATGAGATAGTTAAATATTTACCTTGCATGAGGAGGCTTTGATATGAGTTACTTAAATCTGTGTGCTCTGTTCAGGCAGTGAGTCTGGAAATCCATATTTTGGATTATGATTTAAAGGCAATGGGTGTTCCTGCCCAATCTCAGCCATGATTAAGTCAAGAAAATAAACACCACAGAGAAACAAAATGCAATGCCATCTGAGTTTCTACAGTCCAGTACTTGGATTTCTTGAAAACACCACATGACAGGGCACACTCACCCCACACTGGATGCAAAGGGGATACCCCTACATTGTGGGACGAGGAAGCCACACTCCTTTCAACCTATGGGGCATGCTCTCAGTGTACCAGTATAAAAGAGAACAGTGTGGCTCAGTTGGGGCTGACTGCCATGGAAGAAGGATGTAAGTCACCTGCTCCAGCCAAGGCTCAGCGAGAGCCCAGAATCATGGAAGCTAGAGATGCCATAGTCCAAGCAGATGCCAAGGCAATCCTGGAGGCCATGCAGGGTATGAAGATGGCACAAGATGAGCAGATGAAAGAACCTAGAGATAACAGGGATGTCCAGACCACAGCTGCAGGGATGATGGCAGGAAGCAGCCCAAGGGAATCCGATGATGGACTGGTGAGAGTGCCAAAGCCTTGAGTCAGCATGTTTCAGTCGGAGCCTTTCCCCACTGACTCGCTGGCCTGCATTATGGCCACTAACGGGGCCCTGAGCAAGAGTGTGGTGGAGAGGGAGGTCATGAATCATTCCACGAGGTGTAACAGTTAACTAGAACTAAGGACTGAGTTCAAGTTAACGTTTGACTGCCGCGTGTAGCCGCGGGCAGTTAGTTCGGACTAGGGGGATTTAAAAATGGCGCCCGGACGGGAAGATGCAAATAAAGCCCGGGATATTTAAATCCCGGGCTTCATTTGCAACTTCAAATGCCTACATTAGCCTCCCTAGTTCGAACTAGGGGGCTAGTGTAGACATACTCTAAGGTGCCACAGGACTATTCATTGTTTTTTTTTTTTTAAAAAGCAGTTCAATATAACTGCCCAGAACACATTACCACAGGTTGGACCTCCCTGGTCCAGCACCCTCAGGACCATTTTCCGGATCAGGGGAGGTCCCCTGCCACCAGCCTTCCAGGACACTGCCCTCCCTCCTGCTGGCTCTGCTCCAGACCTGCTGCTACAAGGCTTGGGGCTTGGCTCTGGCCCGCTTCTGCCAGCTGGCTGGGGCTTTCTGGGAATGGAGCTTCGTGGCTGCCCTGCTGAGTCGGAGCTCCATGGCTGCCTGGCTGCTACTATGCTCGTCTGGGGTTCCATGGCTGCCCCGCTGCTGCCACACCCAGCTGGGGTTTCCCATGGACAGGGCTCCACAGCTGCCCTGCTGCTGCCGTGATGGGTTGGGGCTCCATGGCTGCCCCACTGTACCACGCCAGGTTTGGACACCACGGCTGCCCCACTGTGCCGCACACAGCCAGGGCTCCTCCGGATATGGCTCGCCAGTCCTGACGGTGGGGCTCTTCTGCTGCTGGACTCCCAACCAGCTCATACTCCTGGGCACCAGGGCTCTCTGGTCTAGCAACATCCATGACCCTGCTGGACCACAGATGTTGCCAGACCAAAGAGTCCTGGATTTAGGAGGTTCAACCTGTATTGACTTCTATGCAAATTTCTGAGGATTAACACCAATCTCTCTCTCACGCACACTCATACAAGACATCTTGCTGTTTATTAATTACATAATCATCTTGCACACAAATCATTACATTAGAAATTATTTAGGTTGCAAATTCAATCAGTAGAATGTTAGGAAATATCAGATTTACGGTTGCCTGTGCACTCTTAATTCTGCTACTTTATGCAACCATCTCATGCAACAAATGCAGCACAAATTCTGTAGAAACAATAGCATGGAATTACATAATTAAGATGACTGCATTGTAACACACCTGGGAATAGAAGTTGTCCAGGCAATCATAAATCTGACACTTCTTAATTACTGAGTGCTTGACTATGCCAAATAAATAATATTTTTAAACATTGTTTTGTGTGAATTTGGTAGATTGTTTCACAGAACATGGTAAACAAAACAAACTATACCATGTACAACTGTGACAACACCCCCTTGCTAATTTCATGATTTGAACCCACAACACAGAACAAGTCCTACCCCTACAAACACACTAGCAATATCAGCTATCAACAAGAGAAGACCACTTACCAGAAGGAAAGATAAATAGTTGGGTTCAAGTGCTAGGCTAGGCAGCAGTCAGGGAAACCTAGAGCAGCCTACTTTTCTCTCTTATAGCACCACCACAAACTCCTAGGTGTGGGGTGCTGCTTTGGGAGGGAGAAGTAGTAAATGAGACCATGTGCTTGGCACATTACACCTACTACAGTATCTACTATTTTAGCAGCAGTGTGACCTCAGCTTGGGAATGGTCAGTAACTCTGTGCGGCTGCCAAAATGTTCCTAAAGAACACATGTCAAAAGAAGAAATGGTGATTTTTAAACTTTTTATATCTTGCTAAATCTCAGTGGATCTTCATTTGACAAAGAAAACGCACCTTTGTAGCCAGACATGCCCTATGCCTATGCCAAATATCAAGAACTGCTGCAAACAATGAAGAGAGAAGACCTCATCAAAAGATCACAAGAATCCTTTATAACAGAGTTAGGCAATCTAAGCACAGGTTGAACCTCTAAAATCCGGGAACCTCTGGTTTGGCAACATCCATGATCCTGTCAGGCCATGGATATTGCTGTTCCAGACAATCCCAGCTGGCCAGGTTCAGAGCTGGGCTGGCGGTGGGGAGCTTAGCCCCGGCTGGTGGTCGGAGGCAGCAGGCCCAGTGACCGAGAGCAGAGCCCGGACTGACATCTAGAAGCACAGCCCCGGACCTGAGCAGGGAGCACAGCCCTGGCAGGGCTGAAGGCAGTGGAGCGGGCAGCAAGGACAGCAGCCCCTGCCAGGGCCCCGAGCAGAGCCCAGTGGTCGGGGCTAGCACCCAGCAGCAGGGCCAACAGCTGGGAAGGAAGCCTTGACCTCCCCTGGTCTAGCAAACTCCATGGTTTGGGACCGCTCAGGTCCCCATGTAGGAGTAGAATTTTATATTTGTGAAAGAAGGTTTAATAATATAGTGAAGTATGACTTAATTCCATCCTGCCAGCCACCCTTTCTATTTGTGACCCTCTGGGGCATTGGTAGAAACACATCTGACAGACTGCTAGTGTCTGTACAGATGTTAAGGCAGGATCTTGTATCCATTAGGCCCTTTAGTTAAATATATATTTCTTTGTTTTAAGGTTTAGTAAGAGACAGGATCTTGTATTGTGTCTACGTTAATGAGATGAGAGGAACGTTGAAGGCCCGGACCACAATGTAAACTGTCCTGATTACGAGATTTAGTAGGGTTTAATTTACAATGCTTTTTTATTGCTCAATATAAAACACTGCTGTTTGTATACCTTTGAAGATCTCTGTAAAAGACTGTTGTGTGAATGAGGAACGTATGCATCAGAAAAAGATAAGGTGTGAAGGCCAGATAGTCAAGAGAGGAGGGGCGAAGAAATTTAACGAGACGTATCAGTTCCAGAAAACCATCAACGCGCATCCATGGAAGGGCAGATTGATGACCCTAAGGTGAAGGCTGGCATCCCTAAAGACAATTGATTAAATCAATCCAGGACAGGATGACCCTCTCAGAGGCGTTTTGGAACGTTAACATCAAAAGATAACACCTATTAAGGAGTAACTGGTCACAAACTGACACAGCAAAATCCATAGACTTCAACAGGGGAAAAGGACTATAAAGGCAGGGTATTTTGTCATGGGACTTTGGGTTCATCTCGCCACCAACTCCAGGAGGATCGGATTGCGACTGACAAAGCCCGGCTCCCCTCTGCGATCAATCTGGCTGGCCACTAGACTGATCCAGACTCTGGACTGGTAACTATAACATCGACTGGCGGGACTGTGTGCATGGTGTGTATATGGGGGGGGTTGACTGAAAAGCATATGCTAACTGTTGTATTCTCAATAAATGCGGCATATTGCCTTTTCCCCTATGAAAGCTCTCATGTGCTTTGTATGGGCATAACATCCAGGGCACTGGACCAGGGAGATCCCACCTGTACAGGAGTCTCTTATACCTCCCTTTATATTTAATGTAGCTACACCAAACTATGTAAATCTGTGTTAGTGACAATGGCCCTGGTCCTCAAAGATATTTGGGCACAAAACTCCCACTGACTTCAATGGGACTTAAGTGCCCTAACACTGTTGAGGATCTGGCCTACTGTCACCTGAACTCAAAAACTATGTTATTGTCATTCTAGTGATGAAAATTTATCTTGGCTTATTTATATTTTTACTGCTATTGGCTGTAAAAAAACAAAAAACAAAGAACAAAGCCTTGGGCTTCGATTACTTAGATTCTTGAGAATTTGGATCCAATGTGTTACAGCTCACTGACCATTTCCAAGGATCCAGCTACACTCATTTCTGAAATTTGATACTAAATGACCACATGTGATAAGTAAACATCTATTCAATAAATGCAGCATTGATTTTATTTTAGCCTTTCATGAAGGCCAGACAGTTTGACAGTTTGTGAGAAAACAGGAGACAGAAAGAGGATGATTGTCTGCAGACCAAACTGAAGAGTTTTAAATTAGCAGGTTAATCATGTGAGTACTTTTATAAACCACTAAAATGAGCTTAACATTTGTTGATATTTTAGGACTAGATTCAATAAAAACTTCTCAAGTTTTCCCACTGCAAAAACTTATGCAGAATCCCACAAGCCTTAAAAACAAATCTGTTTTGTCTTTTAAACTGGCTTTCATCGCATAACTAGAAGGGTTTTTCTTAATACCAGCCTTTTATAATTAATGTGCATTACTAGAAAATCCTAAAAATGAAGCACATGACCAGCCCATGTGCTCCATGATCCTATGGCTGTGGAATTCATCCTTTGGCACCAAACATAAGCTATCATATAATTATAAAAATTAGAAAGTTTTGCGATTCTAACCCTTACAGTTGTGAAAATAACCTTTAAAATAAAAACAGAGCATACAAGGATGCAGCATTGTCTTCCTGAGTTTGCTGAACACCTAAAAAACTAAATCACAAGCATGACTTGCCCCCTTCATTATGAAGGGATGTATCAAGGTGGGGAAGATAATGTATTTTATTGGACCAACTTCTGTTGGTGGAAGAGAGAAGCTTTTGAACTACACAGAGTTATTCCTCAGGTCTGGACAATTTTTCAGATCTGAAAAGCTTTGAGTAGCTCAAAATTTGTTTTCCATCATCAGAAGTTTGTCCAAGAAAAGATATTACTTCCCTCACCTTGTCTCTCTCATATCCTGGGACTGAAATGATGGTAATAACACTTCATACACGAAGTTAGTTAATACAGTAACTATTTCATTGCAGGTTATTCTTCAGATACGTTTTGATACCATGCCTCCCCACCTGCTGAACTCTCACACCTCCCAGCTTGACACCTGTTACAGTATAGTTTGGCATTTTTCACAAAGGTTTCTATGGCACACGGAAAACTGAAATTCTGGGTAGAGCGTAAAATAAAATGAATTTAATATAAAAAAGACTCTCCAGCTCTGTTACTAACAGTACTATTCAGTTTCAAATTTAATTTAATAAAGCCTCAATTTTTCAATATCATTGACTGAAGCTGCCACAGAATTTCTACTGGTAGGCCACAAAACCCATGGAACTTTCAGAATTTAGGTCCCACTTCTTATGGAGTACCTATGCACACCATTATCAAATATCCTTTTTTTTTTTCAGTGTGGAAATAACATCACAAATGTTTCAGGAAGACTTTGATTTTAAAAGCGAGAGGCCTATTCCTGTCCATATGTTATCTGATCTAGCAGAAAAATAGAGGCATGTAAAACTACTTTGTTTTTACTTAGGCTAAATCACAACCTTATGGGACATGCTTATGTGGAAGAAAAGAGGACATGCAACTGGCACTTGAGACACAGCTAATGCAAAGTTGCCAAAAGCACAGAGCAGGAAGCATGTCTGGGCTAGCATGAGCAAGATCAGAACGTGTTCTGTGTTCTGCCTGCCAGCTGGAACACTCTGCTGAACACACAACATTTACCAGGCAGCCTGGAGGACTGGATGTACCTCTTCACCCTAGACCATTCTCTCATAGAGATGCATTGCCTGAGCGAACACAGTAGCCAAGACCACTTCCCAGCTCTCAGAAATCCTTCCTGCCTTCTGGTGCAAGAAAGAGGAGGCTCCCTACTCTGTTCTTCTCACCAAGCATCAAAACACCAATATAGATGATATTTAGGGCATATGATATTCTGCTCTCTGACCACAACTACATTGTCAAGAGAGTCTCAAAGGCAGGGGTGGGCAAAAGCCACTCAGTGGGCTAGATCTGGCCTGCCTAGGGCTTTGATCCAGCCCACGTGTCTGTTCCAGGCCCCGCCCCCTAGCGTGTTGCCTGGGAGCCAGAGCCATGCAAGCCCTTTCAACTGCTTCTATTTAAAGGGTTCACAACTTCCCCGTGGTGGATATCAGGCAACAGCCCCAGGGAAGGCGCAAGTCCTTTAAACAGAAGCACTGGAAAGGGCTTGCATGTCCCCAGCTCCCAGGCAACCCATTAGCAGCAGGGTCAGGAGCAGTGAGCCCTTTAAATAGCCGGAACTGAAAGGGCTTGCAGCTCCCGTCCCCCAGTAACATGATGCCTGGGAGCCGCAGGGGAGGCGCATGCCCTTTAAATGCTGCTATTTAAAGGCTCCGCCCCTTCCGCCCAGGGCTCTGCCCCTTCTGCCTGAGGCTCCGCCCCTTCCGGGGCAACCTGCAACTACTTCAAAAATTTTTGAAGTGGCCCCCACTCAAAAATTATTGCCCACACCTGCTCAAAGGGCAGCAGAATTAAAACAGCTCAAATAGACAGCTCATAAAAAGGGACTTCCTGGGCCCATTCCCATCATAAATTTTCATGCAAAGGCCAAGCAGGGCAGCAGTGGGACCAGCAAGCCCCATCTCCGTGATGCCCTCCTCTCACTCATGGGTTTTACCTAATGAAACAGTGTCATCCCAAGGGCCCTGGCAACCCTGTGATTCTCTGTTTGTTTGTTTGTCTCCTTCTACAGGTGATGCGGCCATCAACACCGTCCTACGATGCAGGGTCATCAGCATGGGCAACGTGAACGCCATCATCACCGGCTTTGCCACTCTGGGCTTCCCCAACTGTGGGGGGAGTGCTATTGATGGCACCCAAATCCCTATCCAGGCTCCTGACCACTGGGCATCTGAATACATCACCTGCAAGGGGTACTTTTTGATGGTCCTGCAGGCTGTCGTGGACCATCCCGGGCAGTTGACAGACATCTACGTCAGGTGGCGGGGGAAGGTGCAAAATGCATGTGTCTTCCGCAACTCCAGCCTCTTTCAGAAGCTGCACACCAGCGCCTTTTTCCCTGATTGCACCATCAGGGTCGGGAACGTGGACATACCAGTCTGTGTTGTGGGGGACACAGCATACCCTCTGCTCCCCTGGCTAATGAAGCCCTACACTGGGCACCTGGACCAAAGCAAGGGATGCTTCAATGCCAGGCTCAGCAGGGCCCTCATTGTGGTGGAGGGCACCTTTGAGCATCTGAGGGGAGATTCCGCTGCCTCCTCAGCTGCCTGGATGTCAGGGAGCGGAACATCCCCCAAGTGGTGGCAGCGTGCTGTGTCCTTCACAATATTTGTGAAAGCAAGGGGGAGATGTTCCTGCCAGGGTCAGGGGGCAGAGGCTGACCAGATCCGCAGGGCCTTTGAGCAGCCCTACATGGCTGCTATCCAGCAGGCCCATCAGGGGGCTATGCACATCCAGGAGATCCTGAGGGAGTGTTTCACACCAGGACCCCAGTGACACTCTCTCCAAGGCCTCCCCACAAGGAGTCTGTGCATCACCCCTCTCCGCCTTTCCTCCCACACCCCTCCCTTCCACTGCCTTCCCTTCCTCCCCCGCAGAGACAATAAACTACACTTTTTTCCCCAAAAAATAAACTCTTTGGTTTTTATTTGGGTAAATGTAACTGAGGAGGGGCTTGGGAAAGAACCTTGGAGGGAGGAGAAGGGAGTTGGAAGGGGGAGGAGAGGCTCAGGGCTGAGGCTGGGAGTGGCGCCTGCCTCGGGTGGTCTCATCGCTTCGTATGCGGGGCCCTCAGCAGCCATGGGGGAGAGTAGGGGGAGAAGCAAGAGGGGCAGGAGCTGGGGCAGGCGTGTCAGCAGGAGAAGGCACTATGCTGGCAATGTCTGCTTGGAGAGCTGCGCAGATGGTCCAGCCCTGCTCCAGCAGCTCCTGCCAGGTATCTCAGCGCAGCTGGAGGCCCTCCTCCAGTCTCTGGTCAGGCTGGTCCATGGAGAGCTGCAGGGCTTGCATGGCAGCAATATGCTCCCTCTGCAGGGCCTCCTGTGGTCTCCTGCGCCGGCGGGTCACGCGGGGTCAGGAGGCTGGCACGGGAGATGTCAACCGCTCCCCTCTCGCAGCTGGTCCAGCTGTGTAGAACAAGGAGAAAGTCAGTCATCCTTGGAGACACTGTGCCTGAAGCCTAGCCCTCATCTCTGAGCCGACACCGCAAGGTCTCAGGTCAGATGAAGGCAATGTGCTTGGAGCAAGGCCATCTGTGGCCTAGACAGTGGGCCCTTGCCTGCAGGGGTACAGATTTCCAAGGGAGAGCCTCACTACCCCCACATCCTCGGAATAAGCAGGCATGGGAAGGTGCTGCCAGACCAGGATCCTGCGGGTGAGAGGAGGGCCATGGGGCGGCTGGGCTTCCCTCCGTGCCATGCACATGCCGGGTCTGGCAGTGGCAGCATTCCAGAGAGGGAGGACTTGTAACCCTGCCCACTGGAGGGGGGGCAAGGTGTTAGGGGGAGGTGCGTGAGAATGGCAGATGCTGCTGCACCTCGTTGCGCTGTCCCCGGGAGCGGATGCTGCCCCAAGAGTGCAGGCACGCCTGTGTGCTGTGCGTGGTACTGCTCTGTGTGAGTGTGTGTGTCTCCATGTCCCTAGCCTCCTTCCAGTGGTGGCTTGTGGAGGGTGTCTCACCCTGGTGTCCGGAGTAAGGGAGGCCTCTCCAGATACCCTGCGAGCAAGAGCACAAGGGTCCTCTGGTGCAGCCTCCTGGGGCTGTGTGACCCGGACTGGGGCTCCACATGCTCCCATGTGCACAGGCTGCTGCGCGATCCCCAGGCCAAGAAGGCCAAGCGAGGAGCGTGCGGCTGCCCCTTACCGCCTGCCAACTCCACCGGTGTGTCTATGTAAACTAACGGCACTCACCTGATGGGCCTACCACAGCATCAGATGATGCCTGGGAGACATCCAGGGTGTGGGGGAGGGGTACTGGCTCCAGGGAGAGCAAGTCCTCCTAGCTGGTGAGCATCGTAACACTGCTGGCTTTGTCCTCCTCCTCCTCCGCACTGTCTCTGCCCCCCAGCAGGGTGATGACGGACATCTCCAGCCCTGAGTCCACTACCGGAGCAGGGGAGGGACTCATCTGCCCCCTAGGATGCGGTGGAACTCTGTATAGTAAGGGCAGGCCTGGGTTGTTGCCCTGGAGTGGGAGCTGCATTCCCTGGGCTTGGCATAGGCCTGCCTGAGCTCCTTCACCTTCATCAGCACTGCTCCTGGGAGTGGATGTGGCCCTTGGTGCCCAGGCTCTCGGCCATCCAGCCACAGATGTCAGCATTCCTGCATCTGGTGCGGAGATCCTGGAGGTTTGCCTCCTGACCCCAGGCCTCAGTGAGGATCTCTGCACCAGAACACAGAGGTGCGCACTTCTTTCATCCCCTGGCAAGGTTCTGGGAGCTGGCTGCCTGCTCGGCTGCAGCCGTGGAGGACCTGGATGGAGCACGGATTTGGCTCATGTCAGCAGGGACAGCTGTGCAGGCTGCTGCTCTGTGGCTCAGGGACGTCAGAACCTGCCGTGTGCCACAAGCTCTTTCCCTTGAGGCTGCACCTTTAAGGCCTGCAGGGGAAGGGATACTGTAGAGTTTTGCTGAGTGTGGACAGAGGGGCCAGCAGGACACTTGTGGGAAGGGCTGGAGGGCAGTTATTTTGAAATAACCCCAGCTGCCCTGTCTACATATGCCCTATTCCAAAATACCTATTTCAGAATAGGCGTTATTCCTCATAAAATGAGGGTTACAGATTCCAAAATAAGCTGCCTGTTATTTTGAAATAATGGGCCTGCTGTGTAGATGCTCGCGTAGTTTGAAATAATGTTGCTGTGTAGACATGCCCTTTTTTGAGGGCAGTGTAGAGCTTCAGCCTCTCTCCTCCTCCCCCCATGCCCTCCGAGGGAGCACCAAGAATCAGTTTTCCTTTGGAAATTTCCCATGCGGGTAGGAAGAGCATCCCCATTGCACTTCAGGATGGGATGCAGCCTCCTCCCCTTTTTGTGCCACGCCCATTCAATGAGCCAATGCAGGAGGGCAGCTTGGGGAAGCAAGGAAGTTGAAAGTTCTGCATCCTCCAGAGTAAGGACGACAATTCACCCGCACCCTTATGAAGTCCATGTAAAAGAAAGAATGGTGCACATCCTGAAAAAGGCTCCAGAATCAGGTCCCTTGATAATGAAGACATTTGCACAGAAGATGAACAACACCTATTTACAATGCAATCAGGAGACAGTGACAACTTCCAGCTCAGCTTTTCAGAAAGATGGAGAGTGACAACTTCCTTTGTCACTCTCCATCTTTCGGAAAAGCTCAGCTGGATTCCCAACCTTTCAGCCCAAATCACATCTAACATCAGAGGCAAGGATCAGTGTTCACACTAATTCCTCGTGGGCATACTAATAGTCCCAATCAGCGGACCCAATTCGGTGATGAATCTTGATCATGTGCCACCCGAGGCTAAGGCTCTTCTTATATGCCTAACACTCTTATGTTTTAGTAATTCTGTACAGTGTCATGTGCTACACTTACTACAAAGTGTGATTTTCTTTGTTTGCGGAAGCATTTTCCCCCTTCCACACTTATCTTACACTGAATTACGTGTGAAGCCTATAAGAAAACAAGTCATTTCAAAAGAGCACTATATAAAGTGAAGAAGTGAAAAGTGTGCAGACACAAAAGAAAATTAATGTGGTTTTGAAGACTGCCGTACAGCTTCCCGTGTTTGACCTCATAAAGAATAAAAGTCATATGATCTGTAACTTCCTCCAACTTTTCTTTGATCTCTAGACGGAAACTTAAAAAGCAGACTCTCTTATTAGCTGCTGCTGGGTTTTTTTGATTGCTTAATTAAATTTCAAAATAATCTCGAATGTTATAACACCAATATATACACAGATATTATGAGATCAATCATACTCTCCTGCAGGAAAACAAAGAGAAGTTTAAGGTGTTGATATCAAGGAAGGAGTTGAACTATATTCTGATGGACCGGCCTCAACATTCCAATTGCATAGACAGAAAACTGCAGAAAATACAGACAAGGAAAACTTGTGCATTCAATGTGAGGGAGGGAGGGCAAAGGGAGGAGGATTAGAGATGGGAAAAGAGGAAGGTGTCAGTTCATGCAGAGCCTCATACCTGGCAATACAAAGCACAGAGTAACCTCACTCTGTCCGTGAGATCCAGGGGAGTTGGGAAACAAGGCTTTACAGGACACGCTACATACATGAACACTGATTTGACCATGCATTTATTTGTAACCTGTTTACCACTACTTTCCCAGAGACTGCTACTTCAGAGAGTGGTTCTGTCATACCTGCCCCGCTAATGACCCCAAACCCACAGAATCATGAGTGCATGGAGATTGTACACAGGAGCTTCACCAGAGTCTGAAAGAGGGGGATTCTGTTATATAGATTCAACAAGCCTCCCTATAATAGATGTAGGATTCCACCTAATAATGGAGAAGACAATAAATATATGTACATGTACATCTCTAATATATAAATGTATGGAATATGAGATATAAACACAATCTCTGCATATTACAGACACATCCAACTTCAAAGAAATCTTTAGCAATATATCATAAAATATTTAGATGCCAGTTATGTTGTAAAAAGAGTGAAAATACAGAAACAGAATTCACTGCATGTATGTGGCTCTTACAATGATCCTGAAAGCTAAAAATTCTCTATTACAACCTGACATTTTTACCTTTTCATGTCTTTTCTCTCTTCTTTCTCTGCCCATTCCACTATCATTAAAGTCTTACTCTAATAGGCCATTTTAATTCACAAAAGCACTTTATATTGATATTCATATACTACTGAAATAGCCAAAACCAGCAAGTGAAAAAAATTAAACATATTGAATAAAGGCATGTCTATTTCACATGTGACATTTACATTTGCATATGCTGATTTTTATTTATTTATTTGTTTGTTTATTTTTGGTTTGGAGATGGCCAGTAGTCTAGTCTAATTTATAAACTTTATTTCCATGAATGTACATAGACTATGTCTAGACTGCCCCCTTTTGCGCAAAAAATATGCAAATGAGGCAAAGCGTGGAATATCACAGCACCTCATTTGCATAATTAATGAGGCTCCATTTTCACACAAGAGGCTTTTGCGCAAAAAACCCCTCTTGCGCAAGAGCCATTCTTCCTCTTTTTTTCAGGAAGAATGGCTCTTGCATAAGAGAGGGTTTTTGCGCAAAAGCATCTTGCACAAAAATGGAGCCTCATTAATTATGAAAATGAGGCAAAGCATTGAATATCGCTGTGCCTCATTTGCATAATTAATGAGGCTCCATTTTTGTGCAAGATTCTTTTGCGCAAAAACCCTCTCTTATGCAAGAGCCATTCTTCCTGAAAAAAAGAGGAAGAATGGCTCTTGCGCAAGAGGGGTTTTTTGCGCAAAAGCCTCTTGTGTGAAAATGGAGCCCCATTAATTATGCAAATGAGGCACAGTGATATTCAATGCTTTGCCTCATTTTCATATTTTTGCGCAAGAGGGGGCAGTCTAGACATAGCCTTAGTAAATTGGGACATACCAATGTACCTATAAAGAAAACTTTCAATTAAATAAACCTGTGGAGCCAAAGAATAGATTTTGGCCCCTATCCTGCAAAACCTGCAAACATGTTTTACCACAGTGAGTTGTCCCATTGTCTTCAATGGGACACATAATGTAATAGACCACTCATAGCTTTGCAGGAGTGGGACCTGAGATAGTATGTTTGGCTATAATTGAAACACATTTTTAAGTGCATATAATTTTCTTTACATAGTTTTTCTAGGCCCTATAGGCATTATTATGCAACTATGGAAAATGTAACTTCTGGGCAATCTACTTAGAAAACACACAATTTGATCGAGACACTGAAATAGAGTGTTAATGTACATTAATGCCAAATTCATTTATGCATGGCTACAGAAGCATGGGTCAATATTAAATTACAAAAGCATGGATCAATATTAAACTCAGTGCAACATTATTCAAGGAAAGTGTCTGTGGTGTAGAAAATTTTATTTGATTTAGAAAACCAACTGATAACTAAAGCTTTGTCTACACCAGGGCCACGAGCGGTACACGAGCCAATTTTGAGTGGCACACACAGCCTAACCTACTGCTGCCTCCCTTCCCCTTTGCCGGCAGCAGATTAAGCTGCGTGCACAATGGCTCTGTGCTCGGCTGCGGTGCACTGCAGGGGCGGCCCGTCCATATCGGCAAACTAGGCAGTTGCCTAGGGCACCAAGTTAAACGGGGCGCCAAATGGTGGCACAATATCATTGCGGGGTTTGGAGGTGGGGGCGCCGATTGCATGGTTCGCCTCGGGCGCCAGTTGCTGGCAGCAGTCTAGGGCCGCCCCTAGAGTCCCTGCCATCCCCTGTTCCACCACCACATGCTGCATGGCCCCTTCCCTCCCCCCGCAGGACTACCTCTACCATGAGAGGATCCAGGTCCCACCGTGCCGCTTCCTCCTTCAGGCTGTCGCTGCTGGGGGGACCTCTGCACGTTGGAGCTACCAGCGAGAGGAGTGGGCGGCATGGAGCTGAACAGTTCACAACTGGCCGAGCTGCCGCAGCCCGAGTGAAGCCTCTGCCTGCACCGGGGGGCAGGGACATGCTGGCCCACACCGGCCACATAGCCAAGGCCCTGGAGGCCTCCAGTGCTGACACCTGGCTGGCCCGCCTGCGGCCCGAGGGGCTGCAGGAGCTGGCCAAGAGCTTGGCACTCAGCCTGCGCCAGAAGGCACAGCCTCTGCTGCCCTGGCCCGCCAGCAGTCTCAAGGAACTGGGCGAGGCACTGGGCGACCCCTGCTTGGCTGCCCTCTGCACCAGTAGCTGCAGTGCGAGCCGGTGACCCTGCACTGCAGCCACACTCGCTGCCACCACTGCGTTGCACCTGCCTGCCACGCAGTGTGAAAACAAGTGATTGTCCACCCACCTCCTCATGCCCAGACCCCCACTCTCACATTCATCCCCCTCTCCCAGCCAGACAGTCTGGCTGCTCCTGCCTCCTAGCCACACAGCCTGCCCCCAGCCTGCTCCTACCCCCTCTTTTGTTTTTGCCCCCTCCCCTTTGCCAGACACCCTACTCCCAGCCTATTTCTGTACCCTACCTCCCACCCAGACATCGCACCCTCACCTTCTCCTATACCCCATCTCCTGCCCAGATTCTGCACCCCCATCCCTATCCCACTTGCTGGCAGCCCTGTCCCACACACTGAACCCCTCATTTTTGTCTCCACCCCAGAACCTAAGGGGGTCCACAAAATCCACTGGAATCCCAGAAAAGTAAATCTGGCCTATGGGAAACCCTGGACCTCAGTCCTCCTACTCCCTCCCACTCACCCCGTGGGGCAGGAGCACCAGAGGAGTGAAGTGTCTTAGGCTACGTCTAAACTACACCCCTCTGTCGGCAGAGGGATTTACATTAGATGTATCGAAAGTGCAAATGAAGCCAGGATTTAAATAGCCCGTACTTCATTTGCATAATGGCGGCAGTTGCTTTTTTTCGAAATGGGGCTTTTCAAAAAAAATGGCAGTTTAGACAGGATCTTTCGAAATGGGGTATTTCTGTCGAAAATGCCCCATCTAAACTGCCAGGTTTTTTTCGAAAAGCCCCGTTTCAAAAAAAAGCAGCGGCCACCATTATGCAAATGAAGTGGCTATTTAAATCCCGGCTTCATTTGCACTTTCGATATGTCTAATTTACATCCCTCTGCCGACAGAGGGGTGTAGTTTAGACATAGCCTTACTGGGAGGCCATATCAGTGAGGGTTGGGGAGGTTTTGGAGGTTTTTTGCTTCTCACTTGTGTGGTCCTCCACTGATTTTTTCTGTGGATCAGTGATGCCCAAACCAAAAAAGGTTCCCCGCTCCTGCCATAATAAGGAAAATATTGAAACCTTTAATGCTGGACATAATATTTTAGTTTATTTAAAATGAAGTTTGATAAACTAACATGAGAAACTTAAAATGCTTAATCTGTTTTATAATTTAAATTAGAGTGTTCTCCCTAGCTGCAGCCGGTTCAGAAAATAAGGTCACTGTACCCAGCCTGCCCTTGCCTCCCATACTCTCTCCTTCCGCCAGCACACAGATCCGCGAATAAGTAAAATCTTAGTATGCCACTTCTGAAAGGTTGCCGACCCCTGCACTAAAAGGTAAGATCTGCATCTTAATTTATTTATCAATGAAGCTGCTGTAAGTAGAACTATTAATGACTTTAAAAGTATCATCGGCACTCAGACCAATACACAGAGGTGAATAAGTCAAACCTCGGCACTCCACCTCTGAAAGGTTGCTGACCCCTGGTCTACACTTAACAACTTCAACAAAGCAGCACTTTAAACAAAGTGTGGCCATGGCATGAATGGTCGGCGAGATTTCTCCCAATGCTCTATATAAGCCACTTCTGCCCGGGGAGTATTGCACTTTAGAGTGCTGTAACTTGCTGCACCGGGGGGGTTCTAATCCCTGAGCCAGAAAGTTACAGTGCTGTAAAGTGCCAGCGAGACAAAACTGTTAGTTCAACAACCAAAATTATTTATCAGAGATTAAGTTACTTTTGTTTTCATTATTATTTGTTGCTTCAAAATAATAAATAACACTGTTTTATCTAGTCTACAAACTCTGTTCTTTCCTGTGTTTTACAACCATTTGGCTTGTTTCCAGTGTGTCTCATTCTCTCTTTTTATTTCTCTGCTAACACTGTTCAATGTTTTTCCAGTTTATCTACCTTGAATATTAAGTTAAGTGTGATTAGTAATGAATAAACATCTAAATGTCTTCAATTTCTAAAATGTTCTAGATATTGTAGCCAAGTGCATATTGCACATTGCTTTGAAGGAAAGAGATAATTTCATTCATACTTTGCTAGCATCTTGGGACTCCAAAGTATTGCTTTCCAAATTAGATAATGTTTTAATTAAACAGTTAACACAGAATAAACAAACAATTGAAATTAAACTGTGACCTTTTCCAAATTTCAACTACAGGTTAATACCTGTATATACAAGGCATATACATTTATTTTTACTACAAAAATCCAATTATTTTGTGATAGTATTAGGCATTCAGATGCATTCTGTCTCTTAACATAGAAAGGGACAAATGAAAGACAAGAAATTCAACACAGAGAAGTAACTTATGGAACTTATTGTCCCAAGAGACCAAGAATTTATTGGGATTCAGAAAAGGCAGAGACATTTTATAGAGATAATGTGAACAAAAAATATTTTAAAAGATACCTAACCCTTCACAGTTCAAGACATAAGCTAGCTACCAATGGACAGGGGCTAGAAAGAATCTTTGCCAATGCTTACATTATTCCATAAGAATCCGCTACAGGACCTCCTTTGGTATCCCTTCTCCTGTGATAAAGGATACCAAATTAGATGAACCACTTATTTTGATTCACGGAGGCATTTCCCATATTTGTGAACATCATATGAAAGTGGCAGCATTTTATTTCTTTAGGGTATGATTTTCCAGATATGAATGGGGTGATGTAAATGATACAGATGTAAATGGGGTGCAGTGCAGTGGAGAGTTAGACCCTTATAATCTAGGAAATATCAATATTTCACATAAGAAATCAGAATACTATTATGGGCCTGATTCATTACCAGGTTGCTCCAGTTTTATACTAAAATCAAGACACCAGTAGGAGGATTGTTGTTCTATCCATGTTGGCAACAGGATATTAGAGAGACGATGAACAATGATCAACACCACACACAGCATAATTTTCAAGGTCCATGGGTCCTGCATGTGCCCATGCAAACATGCGATGTACCTCATCCAGCACACTAAATGTCCCAATGACAATTATGTGGGTGAAATGAGAAAATTGGTATGCTCTCAAATTTACACAAAAACATGATCAAAGACAAAAACACCCTATCACCTATAAGTGAACACATCCCACAAAGCAGTCACTCTCTATACCTGACTTCTCAGTCTTCATCCTCAAGCATTTATTACAACACTCTAGAACCCATTTCACCATCCCCTATCCCACTGACAGGAGAAGTAGGCCACTTCAGCTTGAATGAGCCTTTGAAGTGTGTGTTAACTACTTATGCTAACTAATCTGTTATGACTTGGTTTTAGCTGTGACACTCTCATTTCCCAAATATTTCCCAAACCAGAAGAAGAGCTCTGTGAAGCTCCAAAGCTTGTCTCCATCACCACCAGGATTTGGTCTGCTAAAAGAGACTTTGTCACCCTCCTTGTGTCACCAGCAGGAGGAAACTGGAGCAGAGCCATGATGAATTAGCTCCAGGATATTCTTTTTGGTTTCTTAACAATCGACAGGATGTAATTCGCATTTATATAATGGCTGCTTTATACCACTCTTGCAATGTAAAGAAGTCCTAACGTGCGTAACTCTCTCCCATTTTCAAACACCTTTACATTACAGAGGTAGCATAAAGGCAGTGTGAGAATCTGAGTACACAGCCAGGACAGGGTACATGAGAATTAGTTTAAATGAGAATCTGGTTCATCGTAGGGATGTGAACATGTAATCATTTACACAGTTAACTGATGAGCCTGGGCTCTTCGGTTAATCCTAACAGTTACACACAGCCTCCCGCTCTCCCACCAATGTATGGGGGACTAGAGCTAGCGCACATGGGGAGGCAGCTTTTAAGCCAGTTTCCCATGACTGCCAGCTCCTATGGAGCCGCCTCCCCTCTCCCTGCTGCCTCCCAGAGAGTTAGCAGCACGGAGGGGGGAGGGCCAGCACATAATTAACCAACATAGATGTACCAGTTGTAAAAGCCAGTGTGGACATTCTTATTCCATTATAAGAGTGGCTTTTTTCAATTAAGTTTAAATCCCTGAGCAAGCAACATACGTGAAATCCTCTTATACTCCAATAAGAGGGCTCACACAGGGGGGTTACACCAGTATAACTGCACTGGTTTACACTTTAAAAACAATGAGTAGTCCTGTGGCACTTTAGAGACTAACAGAAATATATACAATCATGAACTTTTGTGAATAAAGCCCACTTCATCAGATGAACTGGATGATGAAGATGAACTGAATTCCTCAGTCCAATTCATCTGATGAAGTGGGTTTTACCCATGAAAGGTCTTGACTCTAAATATTTTTGTTAGTTTCTAAGGTGCTACAGGACTACTTATTGTTTTTAAAGTTACAGACTAACACTGCCACTGCTCTGATACTGGTTTACACTACTAACACCTTAACCTACATTGGCATAACTTTACTATTTAGACAAGTCCTTACACAAGTAGTCCCAACAACATTATGTTATGACTCATAGGCATGTGCCTGCAAACTGTTACACAAGTAGTCCTTATAGACCCAAGTAATCTTACTGACTTTTACTGTCTTTTGGGTGTTGTACTCTATCATGGCAAATTCCCTGAATGCAACACACTCCTCACAGCATAAGAAAGCTGTGAGTTAGTATTAAACAGGTCTCTAATCTTGATTTAAAATATCTGTATTTCAGAATTAGTTAGAATAATTTACAGATTTTAGAGAGAAAAATAAATAAAATATCTCAGATTAAAAAAATGTATATGTTTTATTTCATATTTTATATTTTAACATGATTGGTACTAAACCAAATTCTTATAAATGGTTCCAATAAAGTGTGTTTCTAAGGGTGAAATCCCAACCATACTGAAGCAATGGAGTTTTACTATTGACTTCAAAGGGCAGGATTTCAACCTGATCAAAATAAAACCTTACAATTAAGAAATTAATATTGAGATGTATAAATAATGTAACATTTTAATATCCTAACATAGAGTCTTGGAATACTCATACACTGAACCTTTACATCAGTGTTTCTTGACCAATGGTATGAGTACCCTTAGGGATACTCGAGAAAAGTCTGGTGTTACGTCAACACAACTGAAATTTGGAGAAAACTGAATTTTTGTTTTAAGTTTTACAGTGCTTTAATATTTTTGTACTTTTTACACCCAAAAATTTCATTGCCCACACGGCTACAATTAAGTTGTTTAAACAAATGTGTTGCAATGGTAGAAAAAAAAATTGTGTGTCTGAAAACTGTAGGTACTGGGAGTACTTATAATTTTATTTTAAAAAAAGGTTGAGAAATACTACTTTAAATAATACACTTGCTAAATATATTTCATTGTTACAGACAGTAGACTTGATCCTACAGACCCTAATGTGAACAGGCCTTATTCATACATTTGACCCCACTGAAAGAGGAGAACTGGATCAAGAAAATGTGCTATGATTAATAAGTATGAGCAGTGCCCAGAATGAAGAAAATTAAGCAAACTGCAAGCTGTGCTAACTGCAAAACTGCCTTTTTCCTTGCAAAATTAGTAGAAAGCATTCCTTGTTCAGAAAAATGAGTATGATGTCCATTTATTTATTTAAATAAGAAATTGTTCAGAATTAATTAGAATAAAATAAGTGTCTGGTCAAAGGAAATTTAATTTCCACTGTGCTTTGTACATTTTGTAGAATGAAATGTGTGTGCAATCTCTAAATTTATACTTTGCTTGCTTTTTATAGATGACATTGTTAATAACTTAGTTTTTGAACAAACATAAACATCAAG
Source organism: Pelochelys cantorii (assembly GCA_032595735.1). Classification (NCBI taxonomy): domain Eukaryota; kingdom Metazoa; phylum Chordata; order Testudines; family Trionychidae; genus Pelochelys; species Pelochelys cantorii. The sequence continues at coordinate 190,937,899 of CM064327.1, forward strand.
TATTTTCTCACTGAAAAGTGATGTGGTATACAATTAAATTATTCATTTATGCAAACTATAGTAAACAGAATTATAAAAGACAAATAAACAGCAAATGAGGTTAGTTTGCCCCCCGCTTTATGCTGTCAGAGTTCTGAGCATAGTTTAGTGTTTCCTATTCATGACTTTATTATCAAATTACTCCCTGATGATGTCTCAGATGTGCTTTTGTCTGCAAATGAGACGGAATAAAATACTAAGGCATTAACGTTAAATTACAATAGTTAATGGTGTAAATACCAAAATAATTACTGCATCATACCATCAATTGTTATGTGTTCATTACTAAAGTTCTTATAAAGCCTTCATTTTCTTGTTACAATTATTTTTTCTTTGTTTTTGTCTGACTATTTTATAGCTTTAGTACCATTCAACAGTTATACAACCCATTTAATCCTGTTTAAAGCTTCATTTTAGCTATTTCTTATTTGCACAGAAACTGCTTTTTCTTCTGTCCTGACAGTTAAAAGTTACACAGGAATAGGTGCAACACTTGTCAAATGGGATTATCTAAACCCAGGAGCGATAAAATAACAGAAGGTTTACAAATTTGCTTTACACACCCTCTCTCAAATTCAGTAGTTCTGCAAAACAATCAAACTAATTGCTACTGTAGTGTATCTTGAGTATTCTCCAAGTTTCAATGCTATCTCTTTCACAAAATACAGACCATCACAGTAGCTAGCCAAGCATGATGGCTTGGATACCTATTCTTTTTCTCTCTCTCTCATGTACAAACTGCAACTTTCATAGAAGCGCAGTATTGCTGCTGATGAATAAAAGTACAACAGCTACAGTGCTCCTGAGCCTTTGACCTTCTTCTGTCCCGTTAACTCTTTCATCCTTTTGATCGACTCTGTTTCAATTCCAGCTGTCTTGCCAGCAATTAGGCAGGCACATACAAAAACAGCTTTGCAAGTGCACAGACCCCTCCCCACACAACGAAGCTGCACACATGCACAGTACACTGCCCTGTTACCACTCATTGCTATCCCCAGAAGTCACCCGTTCCTTTCCAATAAACCAGAGCAAAACTTAAGAGTTCCTTTCTCACTGAACCAAAAAACAGCTCTCCCACTGTCAGCTTCGCTTAGCAAGAAATGAACAGAAATCACAAACTCGGAGGAGTCCTGTAGCACCTTAAAGACTAACAAATTTATTGGGCATAAATTTTCATGGGCTGGAGAACACTTCATCAGATGCATGATGCAGTGGGCTCCTGCCTGGTGAAAGGTTATGCCCAAATAAATGTGTTAGTCTTTAAGGTACCACAGGACTCCTTGTTGTTCTTGCAGATACAGACTAACAGGTCTATCCCTCTGAAACAAAGTCAGAGGAGCTCAGGTACATTGTTGTACCACTAAAAAAAATGTTTTCCCTCCCTTTCTGCCCCACTAAGCTTTGCACCTCAGGCTTAAGATGTTAATATATACCAATGACCTCACATCAGGGGTGATCAAAGGGGCCTCCATAGGCCGAATTCAGCCCACCAAGCTGGTGGAATTGGCCCCTGGCTGTCCTGCTGCTCCCCCACCACTCCCCCACCACCAGGCCAATCTAGACCTGGAGACAAGGGAGTGTACAGTCTCCTCCCCCAACCAAGGGCACACAGCATCTCTCTCATGCACTCCTGGCAAAGCAGAGGCAGGGGGTGAGAGACTTTGCACACTCCCTCACTCCCCAGCCAATCAGATCTGTGGGGGGCACACCCGAAGTCTCCTGGCCCTGCCCCCTCTGCTCTTCTGGAGCAGCCTGGGCCCACTTCAGAAATTTTTAAAGTGGCCCCCTTTTAAGAATTATTGCCCCCCGCCGGCCCCCGCCTTCCACACAAGGTCTGATACTTCAGACAAAGGGGGGAATTTACTGCCTTACACCTAGCAGCAGATCTGAAGGTGATCCAACAGAAGGTGATCCAAGAAAAGATAATGCCTCAGGCACCTTGCCTCTCTAAGCATAGAGCCCCATTTCTACCTGGGGCAGCAGCCTGGGCTGCAAACTTTGCTCCTCCCAGAGGTGAAAGTAAGGGGTGCACCCTGATGCACAGGTCGGGCTGAGCTGCGGCAAAACCCAGCAGGGAGCAATTTAAAGAGCTGGCAGGGACCCAGGTTGCAATAGAGCAGTAGCTGTAAGAAATTTTAAGTTACTTTCACCCCTGCTCCTGGCCCAATGCGCTAACAAACAAACCCATGCAACTATTGCAAAGACTCCAGTGGAGAGCGGTGAGAGGAAGGAAAGACATCCCTGCAGCAGCGGCGGCACTGCTGTCCCCGCACACTGCAGCAGCCCCGGGCCGCCGTACTCTCTCCTGGGACGCGCCCCGGCGCCCCGTGCACCGCTGCAGACCGGCAGCACGCTTTGCTCCCGCCGGCTGGTCGCGCGCCTGGGAGCCCTCACGCCGTTGTCACTCCGGGGCAAACTCCTGGGGAAGTCACCGGGGCGCGCGCGGCCCGCCAGGGCTGCGGGATCGGGCCCCGGGGGCGCCTACAGAACAACGCAGCGCTCCCGTGCGGAACAAGCCCCGGGATGACCTGGGGGGAGACGGGGAGCAGCCCTACTGACCTGTCCGTGCGGCGGCAGGGGCCTGCCCCCACGCCCTAGCGCGGAGCAGCAGCGCAGCGTGCGCCCTCAGCTCTTCCCCCTTCGCCCCTGGGTGCCGCGCTCCGCACCCACCTGCAGCCCCGTGCAGGGCCCGACTGCCCGCCGGGCACGGCTCGCTCCCTCCCCTCGCCTCAGCGCTGGCCGCTCGCCGCGCCGCCGCTGCCTGCCGGAGTTGTGAGACCGCAGCGGCGGCAGCAACAGGACCCCCCGCTTCTCCCGCCTTCTCCGCCCCGCCCCTGTGGCGGAGCCGCCCGGGTGCCGCTGCCTCAGGCTGCGCGCAACCTCTGAGCTCGGGGGGAGCACGAACCCCTCCCCCCCCCTCCGCACCGCGGGGTTGCCGCTTGCTACCCCCGAAGCAGCAGGGAAGCTGGATCCAAGGAGAGAGGATGAGGCCCAAGGAACCTGGGGTGACCAGGCGGAGCCCTCGCCCTTCAGGCCCCTCTGGGAACCCTCCCGGCCTGCAGCGTACCATATAGGTTATATAGGTGACGCGTGGTAGCACTCAGGAGCTAGCTCTGTGCCCCCGCCAAGATTGTAATTGTTAAATGGGGTGCCCCCACCGTGTCCCTTCCCTGTTCCCCTGGGTGGCCCTTCCTGCCCCTCTCCTCCCAGAGGAACCATTCACCCCTGATTTAGGTAGAGCCAAAGACACACCACGCCCAGTGCACCTTCGCCATAGGGCCTGCCAAACCCTCAGGGCAGCAGCGGAGGTAGCCCTCTGCACGGGGGAAAGACACAGCATCCTTCTTTGTCCTCCTTATGGCCTCATGTAACTTGCGGCAGCATTGCCACTCCCAAATGGTCACAAACCATGAGGCGGGCTCACCAAAAATCACGAGATTGGTTTTTAAATCATGTACAAATAATAGCTTTGATGTTCTTTTTCTTGGCTGCCTGCTTTTTGAGCCTGGGGGGAGGGGAGAGGCTCCTGTTTTGAAGCTGGTTCCACAGCCATGTAGGCTTGGAAACTTAAGTTTTCTTTAACAGTGAAGGGTGAAATCATCACATATCTACTTGACTGCAGGAGCTGGGGCTTTAAGGAAAACAGTAATTACCATGACAAAATCAGGATTGGCAATAGTTCCATGCGTAGTAGATGCCTTAAAGCATCTGAGAGCATGGCTATGGCTCTTGGAGCCCTTGGTACCAACTAGCACAGCTGCCCTGACACAGAGCAAGTGTGTTTTGCTCTCTTGTGAGACACAGGGCAGAGAGGAGCTGTGGTTGAGGCAGCTAGTTGTGCTGGGGAATGCAGCAGCATCTTGTTTCTCTGAATCCCTCTAACATATTTCTACCAGCAAAAACGGCACATTTTAGCCCCACAGGTTAACATTTCAGCAGGAATAAATATATAATCTGTTTGTCCAACCACGGGGCCTAATACTCTCTTCTGGCTGAGCTCAGCACAGAAGAGCCAGAGGTTGGGAGGGGAATGCTCCTATTCGGGATCCTACTGCTGATGTAAATTAGAGCAACCTCAAGGCTATTTTAATTTATGCTGGGATACTTGAGGGCTCTGGGAACAGCCATTCTCCCAGCATGCCCATTATATTGGAAAGTGATGTAGAGCCAATTATGCCAGCTCTATGGTATATAAGGAAGCCCATAGCAGGGACAGTTCCCAATGAGAAAATATGCTGCCTTTACAACTCCTTTTGCTGCCACTGCATCATAAAATGGCTATATTGCAATGGGGCCCATAGTTTTCAGCCCTGTAGATAAAACAAACTTCTGCTAGGCAACAGATTCTTCCTGTTCTCTTGAGTGGTTGTGTGAGGGATAAGAGGGATAATGCTATTCAAACTATTTCTAAGTTCCTCGGAGCAGTGTGTAAAAGCTACGGCTGGCTCCCCATCCCAGCAGCTCTGCACTAGGCATCCTCTGTCTTCTCATCACTGCAATTTATCTTGCTTTAGTGACTGCAAAGTCTTTACAGATAAACACAGGGAAGAAAATACTCTATTCCGATTTTTGACAGCTGTAATGAGTTCAAGGAAGAATTGTGTAAACATTATTAGGAGTAATAAACACATGTCAGCATTAGACAATCTTGTGTAGAAATGTTGGTAAAAGCCACTATGAACATTTTATTCATAATGTCTTTTTAACTTTATGTAGCTGTGTAATAGGCCTTGTGCTTCACTGTTGCTTTGACGGAAAATCATTACCCACTAATAGATGAGCCAGTTCTGAAGGAGTGCTACTGGGATACTGTACACTTTCTTACATAGATGTTGTATATTGGAGGAAGTAGCAGGAGGCCTGCCAACTTTCCCAATTTAATTATTAAGCTGTCAGTTCCTGACTTCTTGTTTCAACTTCCTGAGGCAACATCTGGCTGTAATAGCAACAATAAATAAAATAAAATTTGATCATTCCTTCAACCACATTCTATTGGTAATGTCATTTTTACTGCACTTTCTGCAAAAAACTTGGTACTGCAAATCTGGACCAGTAATCTTTCCCCTTCTGTCTGACCAAATCTAAGTAAAGAGTGGAACAGTTAGTACTATGAGAAAAGTGAAGATCTTTATAATAATGTGTCATAATCAAACCTTTCCCGATAAGTCCTTCACTGTGTATTGTAACCATCCTAATATTTGTTTTCAGAAGGACTGCAAAGATTTTCACTGGGAGAGACTAAGAAATATGAATCTGGGAAATAAAAGATCTTGGGAACAGTGATGCATTTTACTTTTTTTTAATGGATTTTTAAAAGCAAATGTTTTAAGGTTGAAACAGATATGTAATGTTAAATTGATATTTAAATCCTGTTAGATGTGAATGAAATGCTAAAAGAAAGTCTTAAAATACATATTTTTGCGCATTCTCTGGATGGAGCCCTACTCCATATAGTTTGCATGCCCTCATCTTGCAAATTCCAATCATAATATCATTTGAGGCTGCATTTCTCTCTCCTCATGTCCTCCCACAGTCATAAATAAGAGGAACCATCCCAAAGTGCCACTCATTTCCTTTTGAGTTGAACAGTCAGTGAACATAAACTCATCCCTACCCCATCAATCTCCTGTTGGAGGGAAATTTTATTTGTTTGCTTTCATAGTGTTGGAATGGCTAGATAATTTTTGACAAATGTTATGTATGGCCTTGTTGGACCTTCTACTCAGGCACACCCAGACTTCCTACAGCTTTTTGAAGGCCCTTTTTCTCTTAGGATGACCGGGGACACATCTATCTTTTTCAAGCTGTTTCCTTCCTCCAGTGGCACCGTGTCTTTGGTAGAGGAAATGCCAGATGTCTTTTTTGTCCTGTTAGGGGGCACTTCACATGCAGGGACCTCTCCAGCCAGTCATGCTGAGTTCGAGCTTCTCCTATATAACCATTAAATCTGTCAGACTCTCAATGAAGATCCTAATCCACTAATTCCAGTGCTGGTAGTCAACTGAGTTTGATGCCTAAGGAAAGTCCAGTGCCTACAAACTGAGCATCTGGTAGAGATGGTCAGTCAAGCAACCAAAACTAGGCTTCTCAATCTTAGATCTCTCTCTTTCCTAAATGCATATGCAAAGTAAGAAGGGGTCACCTGTACCATCAAGCAATATATAGGCTTTGGTTTTGAACTCACAGAGTAGATGTAAGGGATCTTTAAGAGACTCTTCTTCCCAGTACTGTGACTCTCATTTACAGCTAAGGAAGAAGAAAAAGAAATGGAGTCACAAGGCCTGTAAATTTACCCAGATCATGATTACATGGTACCAAGACAGCTCTGGACAATTATGCAGCATCAGGGATGTTTTCATCATTAGGTTGCCTTTCTTTCTACAGGGCAGTTATACATCTGTGAAAGTAGGAGGAGGAAATTTGTGTGATCACAGATGTATTGGAAATGTTCAGACAACTCTGTCTTTATTAAGATAACATAACGTAGGCATCCTTCGATCCCGAAGGATCGTGGGTTTGTGCCCCTGTTGGACTGATTCGAGCGGCGTCTTCTGTGGCTGTGCAATCCAATCCGGGAATGGCAGTCCTTTCCGCACTGTGAGCAGCAGTAGGCAGATGTCGCTCTGGTATCACGGGCACGGATCTTCCTGAGGGCTCTCTTGTCTTCCGCTTCCTTCACCAAGGTAGTTTCATACATAGCAAGAGCTTCCTTCACTCCCTGTTTCCAGGCATACTTGTCTAAGGTGAGCAAATGCCAGGTGTTCACACTGATAGAGAGAGCGCTGAGGTCACGCTTGCACGTGTCCTTATAGTGCAATTTAGTTCGCCCTTTTGGCCTCTTTCCAGACGCCAGTTCGCAAAGAGAAGGTCCTTCGGTATTCGGCCATCCAACATGCATGAGACATGGCCAAGCCAGCACATACGCCTCTGCTTGAGAAGGGTTAACATGGAGACGGTGCCCGCCCTCTCAAGCACTGCGCTATTGGGGATCTTGTCCTGCCATGAGATACCGAGTATACGCCTAAGGCAGCGCATATGGAATGTGTTGAGCTGCTGCTCTTGTTTTGAGCACAAAGTCCATGTTTCACTGGCGTACAACAGTGTGCTCAAAACACAGGCTGTGTAGACTTGCACCTTGGTGTGTACAGTGAGCTTATTATTGGCCCATACTCTCTTCGTCAGCCTGGAGAACGTTGTGGTGGCTTTTCCAATGCGCTTGTTAATCTCGCTATCAAATGACAAGTTGTCCGAGATCGTAGAGCCTCGGTACACGAACTCATGGACGAATTCCAGTTCGTAATCTAACATAGCTCATTACCCACGCTTTGGCCCATCACCTGGGTCTTCTTTAAGCTGATTGTGAGGCCGAATTCCATACATGCGTCCGCAAAGTGAGTTTATGAATGACCGCAGTTCCTGCTGAGTGTGAGCAGCAATAGCTGCATCATCAGCAAAAAGGAACTCCCTTAGACGCTTCGTAAGCACCCTGGTCTTTGCTCTAAGCCTCGACAGTTTGAAGAGGTTGCCGTCCGTTCTCGTGCGGAGAAAGATGCCCTCTGTAGCAGTTCCAAAGGCATATTTGAGCAAAACTGCAAAGAAGATGCCGAACAGTGTTGGAGCCAGTACGCACCCCTGCTTCACTCCGCTGAGAATCTCGAAGGGTTCGGATGTGGATCCGTCGTATACGATGGTCCCCCTCATGCCATCATGGAAGGCCCTAATAATGCTGAGCAGAGTTGGAGGACAGCCGATCTTAGCCAGAATCGCGAACAGACCTTTTCTACTGACAAGGTCAAATGCCTTGGTCAGATCGATGAAAGCAATATACAAAGGTTTGATCTGTTCCCTGCACTTTTCTTGTAGTTGCCTAACAGAGAAAACCATGTCTATGGTGGACCGTTCAGCTCTGAACCCACACTGAGACTGAGGGCAGACTCTCTCTGCAAGAACATGGAGCCTCTTCAGGACAACACGTGCTGAGAAGGGAGAAGCCGTGATAGTTGTTGCAATCACTTTTGTCACGCTTGTTCTTATAGACAGTAACGATGTTAGCATCCCTCATAACTTGCGGTACGCTGCCTTCTCTCCAGCATTGGTAGAGTATTCCATACAGCTCTGAGACTAGGGTACCGTTAGCGCATTTAAAGATTTCCGAGGGAATACCATCTTTCCCTGGGGCTTTTCCAGAAGAGAGTGCTTTTAGCGCGTCGCTAAGTTCTTCCATGGTGGGTTCAGCATCAAGTTCAGTCATGGTGGGCAGAGGTTCGATGGCATTCAGGGCTCTCTCTGTAACTACGGTCTCTCTGGCGTACAGCTGTGAATAGTATTCCACCCAGCGTTCCATCTGCTTGGTTCTATCCTTCAAAACCTCGCCTGTGGCTGACTTAAGTGGGGCAGTCTTCCTTTGTGATGGACCAATGACCTGCTTGATCCATCGTACATTCCTCTCATGTTACCAGTGTCCGCGGCCTGCTGAATCTTGGAGCAGAATTGGAGCCAGTAATCGTTGGCACACCGCCGAGCAACCTGCTGCACTTGACTCCGAGCAAACCGGAGCACCTGCAGGTTATCCTCACTGGGAGAGGACCTGTATGCAGCCAGTGCCTATCTCTTCTTCTCAATCAGGAGCGTCAGCAGTTCAGTGTGGGCTTCAAACCAATCAGCACACTTGACTGTCTTCTTTCCAAAGATAGATATCTTAGTATCATAGATAGCGTCCTGTAGTTGTTCCCATCTCTTGCTGATATCAGTGTCATCCCGACGGGGCAAGGCCTCTTCAAGTGCTTGGACAAACTCGCATACTTTTGAAGGGTCACGAGTCTTACCAGTGTCAATGCGCAGCCTCCCTTCCTTTCTGGAGCGAAAAAATCTTCGCGGCTGGATGTACACCTTACTACACACGAGCAAGTGGTCAGTATCACAGTCTGCGCTGTGGTAGCTGCATGTCACCCTGACACTACCTAAACGGCTGCGTTTGGTGAGGACAAGGTCAAGCTGGTGCCAACATTGGCACCAGCTAAGATAACATACACACTATGAAAAAGAGTGAGAATGATCACATTTATATACACTACAGGTTGAACCATGGATGTTGCCAGACCAGAAAGCCCCTAGACCAGAGAACCCCGGCTCAAGGCAGCAGAGTCCTGGTGCCCCAGGGCAGCCTCAGGGGTAAGGAGTTCCGGTGGCCCTGGGGCTGGTCATGGAGCTCCAGTAGCGCCACAGCAGCTGAGCCCTAGTACTCCAGGACTGTGGAGCCCCAGCGGCCTAGAGCAGTGGAACCTCAGCAGCTCTGGAGAGGTCGAGCCCCAATGTCCTGGATTAGCAGAGCCCTGATGGGCCTGGAATAACAGAATCCCAGTGACTCCGGGGCGCCAGTGGTGTCCCAGTGGCACCAGGACAGCAAAGCCCCAGTGCCCTAGAGCAGCGGAGCTCCAGGGGTGCTGGGGCTGTGGAGTCTGGCATCTTTGGGGCAATGGAGCCCCAGCAGCTCCAGAACCAGCCAAGGAGCTGGAAGCCTGGTGGCCATGGGGCGGGGGAACCTGGCAGAAGGGCCGACCTCCCCTGGTCCGGCAAACTCCCTCCTTCGGGTTTGGTGTTCCGAGGGTGCTGGATCAGCGAGTTCCAGCCTGTAGTAAACAATCCTCTATTAAATATAACATAATGATATGTGTGTAAAAGAGAATGGTTAAGAGAAATGATGTTTGGGGGTGGGGGGGAAACATCACTCACATGTACATCATGTTCATTTTGTCTTCTGCACTCATCTACTATAAATACAGCTGATATTTAACTAAAGAAGATTAACAAGTGTCTTATCTTTACAGTTGGATCATTGATAATGTTTGTTTCTGAAACAAATTGCTGTTGTATGAAATGTCTCAAAACTTCTGAATGTTAAAAAAAAGATATCTTTGGTTAATTTAAATGTGCCACTTTTAGGGCCACCACAAGCACTTTGTGCTCCTTGCATGCTCAGACTACAGTCTTGGGTCTGTCTCTCTGCACAGTGATAAATCTCACCCCAAGAGAAGTCAGAGGCAAAGCCAGGATTAGAACTCTGGTTTTACTCAATTCCTGTACAATGCATGACTCTTTTAAACCATCAAACTAAGAATTTAATAAAAATGGAGGTGTAAATGAATATGTTAATATAGGAACCTCTGGAAACAGAGCAGGCTAGACTGTTAGCTGTAAAACCCATGGTCAAAAGTGCTTTTTTATCTGTAACCTTCTGCTTAGAATTCCTGTTGCGTCACTTGGGGTAGAAGTAAGCATAGAACAGATTTTTAGGAAGATTATAGTGCCACAGGGTAGTGCCACAATGTTTAATGGTGAAATCTCTTACTGTACTTCTCATCTCTGAGAGCAAAGGTCCCAACTGAAAGGAATTTGGTGATCTCACAGTAGTCCTCAATGGGCAGAAGCCAATGTCTCAAGTCAACTACATGGTATCATTAGGTATAATTTCTACATCTATTCAATAAAGGTTAATTGTAGTGCCATAATAATGAAATTGTAGTACTACTGATTTTTTCATACTAACTCTTTTCCGAGATCAGGGCCAAGGTATTTATCAAGTACTGTAATTATAGGAAATACATATTGCATTATTCTGTATTAATGTACAAAGCAAATAATGTACAGAGCAGAAATAATCACCCACCCTTTCAAAATAAATAAAGGGACACAGGAAACATTAAATGTGCCATCTCATTTACACAGATTTTATATCAAGGTTTGATCAAGGTTTCTCAAAGGAACACTCAAAAGCTTATAGGCTAGTCTCTGACCCATTATAAGAGCTCTAGTCATTTGATCCAAATATCTTGCTGGAAACAATGTTATTTTTTTTTGGTGGAATTTTAGATTAAGGTAGCATTGTGAGTTTATTTGATAAACAAATAAACAACCTGTGCATTGGTTTTGAAAGTAGAATAACACAGCAGTCTATTTTCCCCACTACAATAACATTATTTCATGATGAAAGCTTATGCCTGAATGCTTTTGCTTGCTGTTTATATTTACTCTACTGTGTATGCAGGCATATTCATGAAATTTACAAGGATATTGCTCACTCAGTCAGAATTCTGGTAAATTTCATTTTATTGCCTCTGGACAAGAGAGACAACAAGCACTGCATACTCCTGCAATCCAAACCACAACAAGTTCAGTAGGACATATTTAAGACATACTAGTGTTAGCAGTTCCTCTATTTAACTTATTTGTAAACGCATATTCTTTTAATGTAGTTTGAATTTAGTGATTGTATATGGGAGTAACCAGCCTTGACAACTGAAATTCTCTGTGCACATCAGCAGATCAAATACAGCGTGAACTATGGTAGTATCAGGATTTCTAAACTGCCCCTAAACAGAGCTTTGGAGACAAGTCTTCTAGGGATAACAACATACAGCCTCTGGTATCTCATCTGGGATGGGCATAGGGTACCAGTCAGAGCTGATGAGAAAAAGAGTTTCTCCCCACCCCCCCAAAGTTTAGATTTCTCAGCAATAAAAAAATCAAAGACCAAATTATTTTGGCTGAAAAACAAAATAGTTTTATTTGGAATTGCCACAGTACTTTGGGTTATTCATACTCTCACCCTCCTCTACAAGCTGGGCTCCTTAGCCTGTTAGTGAGAGTAGGTGGTACATCGTGTGAGTCTTAGAAATGTAGTCCAGCTGGAAAGCCCACTTATACAGAAGACTGAGGATGTGAGGCAACCAAACCACAATTTCTATTGAACATCACAGCAGCATATCTCATAGAAAAATTTTGATTCTCAACAAAAAAAAATCTGATGAAAGCATGGCGACCAATCTATTAGAAACTGAACCAAGACCACCAAATAATTTAACAGAGGCCAGTGAATGGCCATCAGATAAATTCTTGGCCATAGCTAGAGTGGGCTAGAGCCACTCCAGTGGTATAGGCTATTTGAACAACTGTAGTCAGTGATGGTTTCCAGTATGCAAGGAATGCTGGACTGGTCCTCATGTGTGCACTTCAAGAAGAAAATTTGCAACTTGAGCCCATAAACCAATTTTAGCAACATACTGAACTGCAGTGTATCCAAAGTCACTGTAAACCTAACAAGGACCCACCTGTGTGGTATAAATCAAGATAACTATTCAACAATTAAATCTAAAATGAATATTTTTTTTAGTTTGCCAAGCATTATGTTTCATTTTACAAGCTTGTGTGTGCATTCTTTATAGCTTACTGTCATGTAATGCTTTATAAATGATACTTGATAAACAACAGCTGTATGATCTTGGAAATATTCATCAAGAGACAAATGTATCAGTGGTAAATCACTTTTGACTTGTACAATGCTGGTGGCCTGGCATATAATCTTTTAACTCGCTGCATGTGGAACATTGCAGGACCATCAAACTATGCTTTTGTGAGACCAAAAATACATTCAGAAAACATACTTGGGTATCAGTAGCAAGTATGAATGATTGAAGTCTGTTAAGTATTTAATATTTAAAGCACAAGCCTTATATCATTTGCTATATTTATGACAACATTATGTAGACTCTATTTTTAAAATATAAGTGTGCTACACTCATTTGCACACAGTTTATTATAGATGCTGAAATCTAATGGCTTAGTGTAGATATAGTACTTAGGTTTGTGCTCATTCTAATAGAACTAATATAAGTTGTAGCTCTCATTCTTGCTCTTGCATGCTGGTTCTGTAAAACACCTATTGATTCCTAATCCCATGTCATAGTTAAATTATAGGTTCATTTCTCATTCCTTAAATGTATTTAGCTTTCCAAAAATTTTCTTGTGAAGCTTAGCATATAGTGAAATATAGGTTGAACCTCTGTAGTCTGGCACTCCGGGGACTTGACCTGTCCGAACCAGAGAATTTGCGAAACCATCGGAGGTCAATATTGTCCTGCATCATTACCAACAGTTCCACTGCTTTCTGGGCTGTCAGAAGACATTTAGGGGTAAATTAGAGCTCAATAACAGCATAGAACACTGAGAGCCAGCACTGATGGCAGTAAAAACTTTATGGGACCATGCAAAAGTGGCGAGGAGTCCTGTGGCACCTTATAGACTAACAGAAGTGTTGGAGCATAAGCTTTCGTGGGCAAAGACCCACTTTGTCAGATGCATGTAGTGGAAATTTCCAGAGGCAGGTATAAATATGCAGGCCAGAATCAGGCTAGAGATAACGAGGTGAATCCAATCAGGGAGGATGAGGCCCACTTCTAGTAGCTGATCTGGAGGTGTGAATACCAAGAGAGGAGAAGCTGCTTTTGTAGTTAGCTAGCCATTCACAGTCTTTGTTTAATCCTGAGTTGATGGTGTCAAACTTGAAGATGAACTGTACCTCAAGAAGATGAAGATGAGCTACAGTTCATCTTCAAGTTTGACACCATCAACTCAGGATTAAACAAAGACTGTGAATGGCTAGCTAACTACAAAAGCAGCTTCTCCTCTCTTGGTATTCACACCTCCAGATCAGCTACTAGAAGTGGGCCTCATCCTCCCTGATTGGATTCACCTCGTTATCTCTAGCCTGATTCTGGCCTGCATATTTATACCTGCTCTGGAAATTTCCACTACATGCATCTGACAAAGTGGGTCTTTGCCCACAAAAGCTTATGCTCCAACACTTCTGTTAGTCTATAAGGTGCCACAGGACTTCTCGCCTCTTTTGCAGATTCAGACTAACATGGCTACCACTCTGATACTTTATAGGACCATGGGAAACTTGGCCACACCCATGATAAGTGGACATCTGGCTAACTATAAAGTGTAGATTCTTCACTGTAGTTATTCAAATATAATTTTTTTTGTTTTAAAAGTGAACCAACAGAATATCCACAATGATCCAAATCCTATTCACTCACTCAAGAAGTACCATTAACTTCAGTGGGGGTACTTGCAAATTCTGCCTCAAAATCCACCCTTAGTTTTACACACATACACATTAAATGTCTAGGTATACCACATCCACCACTACTTCCTTATCCACAAGACTTGTTATCCTATCAAAGAAAGCTATCAGATTGGTTTGACATGATTTGTTCTTTACAGATCCATGTTGGCTGTTACCTATCACATTATTTTTTTTCCAGATGTTTGAAAATGAGTTCCTTAATTACCAGCTCCATTATCTTTCCTGGCACAGAAGTTAAACTGACTGGTCTGTAGTTTTCTGGGTTGTTCTTATTTCCCTTTTTATAGATGGGCATTATCTTTGCCCTTTTCCAGTCTTCTGGAATTTCTCCTGTCTTCCATGATTTTTCAAAGATGATAGTTAAAGGCTCAGATACCTCCTCCATCTGCTCCTTGAGTATTATAGGATGTATTTCATCCATTTTATCTGTCTCAGAGAGGCATAAGGACCTAGTGCAAAACGGGGTTTTTGCACAAAAAGGAAACATCCACACTGCTTCTTTTTGCACAAAAACCCCTTGCGCAAAAAGAAACGGCAGAAAATATGCTAATGATGTCACAACTTATGCTAATGAGTCCCTCATTAGCATATTTTCTGCCTCAAAAACGTGTAGTGTAGACTTAACCTTACTGTTTCTCCCTCCTCACTGAGCAATGGGCCTACCCTGTCCTTGGTCTTCCTCTTGCTCTAATATATTTATAGAACATGTTCTTGTTTCCCTTTATGTCTGTAGCCAGTTTGACCTCATTTTGTGCCTTTGCCTTTCTAATCTTGCCCCTACATACTTGTATTGTTTGCTTATATTCATCCTTTGTAATTTGTCCTAGTTTCCACTTTTTATATGACTCCTTTTTTATTTTTAGATCATGCAAGATCTCCTGGTTAACCCAAGGCAGTCTTTTGCCATATTTTCTATCTTTCCTACGCAGTGGAATCACTTGCTTTTGGGCCCTTAATAATGTCTCTTTGAAAAACTGCCAACTCTCTTCAGTTGTTTTTCCCCTTAGTCTTTCTTTATTGTAGAGTCAGTTCAAGGAAATCCAGTTCAAGGAAATCCAATTCAAGGAAATACATTTATCCAATATCCCTCACCTTCCCACCTCTGTGGGCTCCATGCCTGTGCCTCAAGACTTACAATGTCTTTAGCCGTACTTATCTTTGGGTGGAAAAAGGGAGAGAAGAAGGGGTTACTTCCTACTTCACAGGAGAACATATGTGCTGGAACTAGGGATGCTGGGGGTGCTGTCGTACCCACTGGCATGAATGTTTCCATTATAGATAGGGTTTATAGTTTGGTTCAATGGCTCTCAGCTCCTCACTATACAAATTGTTTCAGTGCCCCTTCAGGAAGGTGTTTTGTAGGGAAGCTGAGGTCCTCCCTTTCCATCAGGCTCTGTTCCAAGGCCCTATAAGTAGCAGCAATATCGAGCCCCCAGCGGTGCTCAGAGGCTGTCTTCCAGAGTCAATTTCTGCTGAAATGTAAGCCCATTGCATCTTGTCCTATCATGACAGGTTAAGGAGAATAATTTTTTCTCCCTCCTCTTTCTGACACCATTGTAGGTACTTGAAAGCCACTATCATGTCCCCTCTTAGTCTTCTCTTTTCCAAACTATACAAACCCAGTTCTTTCAGTCTTCCCTCATAGGTCATGTTTTCTAGATCTTTAATGATTCTTGTTACTCTTCTCTGGACCTTCTCCATTTTCTCAGCACCTTTCCTGAAATGTGGTGCCCAGAACTGGACACAATACTCCAGTTTAGGCCTAATCAGCACAGAGTAGAGCAGAAGAATTACTTCTTGTGTCTTGTTTACAACACTCCTTGTTTACAATACTCCTGTTAATGCATCCCAGAATGTTTGCTTTTTTTGCAACAGTGTGTCCAACCACTGCTTAGATTTAAAGAACAAACAAGGCTGTTCTCAAGTCGTTAAGATGATCGCCCAGTCATTAAGGCTTCCAGGAGCACTATTAAGGAATTACATTTGTATATTTAAAGCCATAAACAATTTCATACCTCATATTTCTAACTTTTCATACAAGAATGATACATGCACCCAAATAGGATATATAGATGCAGCAGATGGCAACATTAAAATTAATAGGTGACATGACGCATTTTGTCCAAAGCATCTTCGAGTTATGCATATTTATACTCATAAGTCAATTTAATAAAGTATAGGGGGAATCATCACAATATGTATGTTGTATTGCCTGAGCTCTTCAGAGCTTGTGAAGACTGGCAGCATCTCAATCCTTACAAATACTGCAGAAGGCTGTCAGCAAACAAAGTCTCAGTCAGGCTCCATAGCTAGCAACATTCCAGTTAACAAGTTACTGGTCTTCTCAGTTGCTGGGGAAACAAAAACCTTGTAGCCTGTATTAAAAGCAGCACTGATAATGGAATCCAGCCCTTAAAGCAGGTATTGCTCTTGATTCTGGGTGGATTAGCCACTTTGTCCACAGGGCTGTCTTTAACTCCTATGTTTATAACAACCTTGCACTCTAATTGGTTCAGCTCTCAGATGGCGACTAGTGTGACCTGCCAGATGTATTACACTCAACAAAAACATCCAATAAAGCTTCAGGAACAGCTAACAACAATGGTTAGTAACAGCCACACTCTATTTATAGATGTTTCTGTGTCCTTCTAACTGAGTTGCCCAATCTTGCGCTGTTTACAGAGACACATAGTATTCCAGCTAAGATCTATGTCTTCTCTGCCCTTGCTTCTCTCCCTTTCTTTAGGAGAAACAAAGACAAGTGCTGCAATGCAATGCAGTTCACTTTTGAAAATTTGCAGTCTCTACAGCTCTGAATTTTGTAGGCATTGTCAATCAGTGTAATCCAGTCTTGATAGAACAATTCCTGTTCCCCTAATTGGGAATCTCTGTCTATGAAACAGAATGGCAGTCTCTCTGAAGTCCTTCTATCAGTCTTCCATCTGTTGAGCCTGTCAGGTAGTTGAATCCTGCCTACAAATTTAAAGTAATTACTACAAAGTTTTGTTGGCAGATGTATGTTGTTAACTCTGCCCAACATGAAAGAGAGAGTGGTGTCTCTTTCTCTCTCTTGCAGTGACAGAGGTTACTAGAAGCTTGAACAGAGGAGGTGTTGCAGAAATTCCCGTCAGGCAATTGGAGAAAAGCCTTAGGCTGACATTTGTGTCCCATTATTGTTTGAGTTTGAAATGAGTATAACTTAGGTTCTATCCTTTCCAAAATTGAACTTGACAAATGAGAAACAGAAAATTAGCTTTGCGTGGAATCTCTGTCCCTAGAGGTTTTTCAGTCCCAGCTTCACAAAGCCCTGCTGGGGATGGTTTAGTTGGGGTTGCTCCTGCTTTGGAAAGGGGGTTGAAGTTGGGGACCTCCCAAGGACTCTTGCAACCCTGTGATTCTATGTTTCTATGATTTTACAGGTGGTGAAAGCCATCAATGCCATGCTGCTGTGCAGGTTCATCACCCTGAGCAATGTCGACCCTATTGTCGCTGGCTTTGCTGCCCTAGGGTTCCCCAACTGTGGGGGTGAGGGGGGCATTGATGGCACCCACATCCCCATCCAGGTCCCTGACAACTATGCCTCCGATTACATCAATAGGAAGGGGTACTTTTCAACGGTGCTATAGGCCCACATGGACACTAGGACAGGTTCATGGACATTTACATAGGGTGGTTGGGGAATACACATGATACCTGCATGTTCAGGAAATCCAGTTTCTTCCAGAGGATGCATGCTGGCACATTTTCCTTCCACTGCACCATGTGCGTCGGGGAAGCGGACATGCTCACTTGCATTGTGGGCGACACAGCCTATCCCTTGCTCCCCTGGCTAATGAAGCCCTACTCAGGACACCTGGACCTCACCAAAGAATGCTTCAATACCAAGCTCAGCAGGTGCTGCATGGTTGTGGAGGGTGTCTTTGGCTGCCTCAAGGGGAGGTTCTGGTGCCTCCTCACCCGCCTGGACCTTGGCGACCAGAACATCCCCCAGATGGAGGTGACCTGCTGTGTGTGGTCCACAACCTTTGTGAAAATAAGGGGAGACTTTCCTGCCGGGGGGGAGGGGGGCAGAGGCTGAGTGGCTCACCAGGGCTTTTGAGCAGTCACGCACCACTGCCATTCAGAGAGCCCATCAAGCGGTTGTGATAATCAGGGAGGCCCTGAGGGAGAGTTTCAGCCAAGGCCACCTGTGAGACTCTCCCCTGGGCCTCCCCACAAGGGACCCCTTTATTGCCTCTGTGTGTCTTTCCTCCGTCACCCCTCCCTTTCCCTAACTTCCCTTCCCACCCTCCACCCCTCTGCAGACCAAATAAAAAAGACTTTTTGGCTTGAACACAAAACTCTCTTATTTTTATTTAGGGAATATATAATAGGGGAGGAACTGGAGAAATAACCTGGGAGGGGAGAAAGGGAGGTGGGGGGGAGTGATGCCTGTCTTGGTTGTCTCTGGATGCCTCAGCTGCTCGAGAGGTCCCTCCACCACATGTGCACATCCCTTGGTGGCCCCTGAGGGGGCTAGGAGGAGAAGCAAGGGGGGCAGGGGTAGGGGCAGGTGCTGGGAATTGCAGGGAGCGAGTGCTGGGGAGTGGCTGCTGGATTGCTCAATGGCAGCAACCAGGCACTCCACGGAGGTAGTGAAAACAGAGCACATGGTCTCATGCTGCTGGGACAGCTGCTGCCAGATGGTCCGCCTCAGTTCCCAGTCAGAGCTGCACTCCTCGAGGTCAGCAACCCACCCCTGGTGCTCCTCCTCAAAGTTCTCACTGAGGGCACACAGGCAGTCCATGTGTTCCCGCAGCAGGTCCTCGTGGGGATGCTTGCACCTGCAACTCTCGCAGGACTGGGAAGATGGTGCAAGAGGTGTTGGACATGCCGTGCTTGCAACTGTCCCAGTTGTGAAGAAAAGTGAGAAGGGCAGTCATCCCAGGGCATACTGAGTACATCCCCTACTCTTCCTCCTATTCTTATTCTTATTCTTAAGAATAAGAATAAAATTGTTAGGCATGTAGAAGAACATAATTTGTTGGGCAAAAGTCAACATGGTTTCTGTAAAGGGAAATCATGTCTTACTAATCTATTCGAGTTCTTTGAAGGGGTTAACAAACATGTGGACAAGGGGGATCCAGTATACTTAGATTTTCAAAAAGCCTTTGACAAAGTCCCTCACCAAAGGCTCTTGTGTAAATTACATTGTCATGGGATAAGAGGGAAGGTCCTTTCATGGATTGAGAACTGGTTAAAAGACAGGAAATAAAGGGAAGGAATAAATGGTAAATTTTCAGAATGGAGAGGGGTAACTAGTGGTGTCCCCCAAGGGTCAGTCCTAGGACCAATCCTATTCAACTTATTCATAAATGATCTAGAGAAAGGGGCAAGCAGTGAGGTAGTAAAGTTTGCAGATGATACTAAACTGTTTAAGATAGTCAAGACAGAAGCAGACTGTGAAGAACTTCAAAAAGATCTCACAAAACTGAGTGATTGGGCAACAAAATGGCAAATGAAGTTTAATGTGGATAAGTGTAAAGTAATGCACGTTGGAAAAAACAACCCCAACTATACATATAATATGATGGGGGCTAATTTGGCTATGACATATCAGGAAAGAGATCTTGGAGTAATCGTGGATAGTTCTCTGAAAACGTCCACACAGTGTGCTGCGGCGGTCAAAAAGGCAAATAGAATGTTAGGAATTATTAAGAAAGGGATAGAAAATAAGACACAGAATATCTTACTGCCCCTGTATAAAACTATGGTACGCCCACATCTTGAATACTGTGTACAGATGTGGTCTCCTCACCTCAAAAAAGATATTTTGGCCTTGGAAAAGGTTCAGAAAAGGACAACTAAAATGATCAGGGGTTTGGAACAGGTCCCATATGAGGTGAAGCGAAAGCGACTGGGACTTTTCAGTTTGGAAAAGAGGAGACTGAGGGGGGATATGATAGAGGTATATAAAACCATGAGTGGTGTGAAAAGGGTGAATAAAGAAAAGTTATTCATTAGTTCCCATAATATAAGGACTAGAGGACACCAAATGAAATTAATCGGTAACAGGTTTAAAACTAATAAAAGAAAGGTCTTCTTCACACAGCATGTAGTCAACCTGTGGAACTCCTTGCCGGAGGAGGCTGTGAAGGCTAGAACTATAACAGAGTTTAAAGAGAAGCTAGATAAATTCATGGAGGTTAGGTCCATAAAAGGCTATTAGCTAGGGGGTAGGAATGGTGTCCCTGGCCTCTGTTTGTCAGAGGCTGAAGATGGATGGCACAAGACAAATCACTTGATCATTGTCTTCAGTCCACCCCCTCCGGGGCACCTGGCGTTGACCACTGTCGGCAGACAGGCTACTGGGCTAGATGGACCTTTGGTCTGACCCTGTACGGCCATTCTTATGTTCTTATGTGTATGAAGCCTGGCCCTAATCTCTGAGCCAACACTGAAGGCCTCGGCTCAGACTATGGTGATGTGCTTTGAGCAAGGCCATCTGATGCCTAGACAGCAGGCACTTTCCTGTAGGGGCCTGGACGTCCCATGGGAGCCTTGCTACCCCCACGTCTAGGGGACAAGCAAGCATGGGAAGGTAATAGCCAGGCTAGGAGCCTGCAGTGAGAGGGGGGATGGGGCGGCTAGGCTTCCTTCTGTGTCCTGCAAGTGCCAGGTCTGGCAGAGGTGGCATCCCACAGAGGAGAGGTGGGGCGAGGGTATTGGGGGAGGTGTGTATTAGTGGCAGAGTCTGCTTTCTGTACAGAGTGGTACTGGGATCCCCTACTCTTCCTCCTCCCAGCAGGTTCTCATGCAGGGGATTGGTGTTCTCTGCCTTGCCACGCTTGACCAGGAGCAGATGCTGCCTGAGAATGTGGGCATGACCATACTGCTGTGTGGTTCTATGAGTCCAGACCCCTTAGTGGTGGCTTGTCGTGGAAACGTGTCCCACCACGGAGGCTGGAGTAAGGCAGACCTGTGCCGGAACCTTGTGAGAAGGAGCGAGAGGTTCCTGTGTGAGAGCCTCATGGGGCTGGGTGCTCCGGACTGACTCTCTATGGGCACCTATGGGCACAGGCTGTAGTATGAGCCTAGGCCGAGAGGGCTGAGAGAGGAGCACACAGCCCCTTGCCACCTGCTGCCTCCCCCCATGTGTAGATAGGGAGAATTATGGAACACACTTGAACTTCCATCCCCAGCTTCGTCCAAGCCCTTGGAGACATCCTGGGAGGGGGAATACCAGCTCCATGGAGATGACGAGCTCCTGGCTGGCAGGTATGGTGTCAAGGCTGGGCTACTCCTCCTCCTCATTATCATCCTTTTTGTCTTCCTTCACAGCCCTGCCCTCCTGGAGGCAGACAACAGGTAGGTTGGGCTGATGCCCCAGAGTGGGAACTTTCCTCCTTGGCCTTGGTGTAGGACTGCCTCAGTTCTTTTATCTTCATCCGCACCTGGTCCAGTGTGCATCTGTGCCACTTCTGGACCAGGTTGGCAGCCATCTGGCCATAGAAATCAGCATTTCTGCATCTAGTGTGGAGACCCTGCAGGTTAGGTTCCTCTTCCCAGACCTCGATGAGATCCAGGATCTCTGCACCAATCCAGGCGAGTGCCCTCCTTTCACCCCTGGCCAGAGGTTTCCGAGCTGGCTGCAGCTGTGCTGACAGCCATGGGGGGCTCAGAGGGAGTGCTAGGCTCGCTCACAGCTGCAGTGAAGGCTGCTGCTCTGTGGCATGAGGCCAGCAGGGCTGGTGTGGTGCCATAAGCCCTTTCCCTTCTGCCTGCAGCTTTAAACCCTGCAGGAGAAGAGAAGCAATAGAGTTTTCAGGGGTGTGGACAGAATGGCCACTGGGGCAGCTAACAATAGCTGAGCACCCACTCTAACCCTATTTTGAAATAGCAAATTCAAAATAGGTGTTATTCCTCATAGAATAGGGGTTATTATTTCACTATAACAAGCCTGTTGCTTTGAAATAATTTTGAAATAATGGGCTTGCTGTGTGGACACCTTGTTATTTTGAAATAACAGGAGTTACTTCCAAATAACTCCCCAGTGTAGCGATGCCTTTAGCGATATAGTAAGCATTTTTAACAAGATGCATTTCAGTTCTTTCACTGCTTGTTAGACACTTTCATGGTCCAGTGTGATGGGCTTGCTGAAGCCCGCACTGAAGCCGGGGACTGCCCAGTTGGCCGTCTGCCCGAGAAGCGGCCTCTGGCAAGGCAGTGGGGGCATGGCCGGTGGGCCTTGGGACTGTGCCTCCGTCGGGTGGCCGCAGCCCGCAGGAATGGCAGCCCGGCGCACGGCCGGCGTGCACTGGAGCGGAGGGACGTGGAAGGGGCGGAGCGACGCCCCGTGACGTCCGGCGGCGGGCCATTTAAACCCGGCCCAGGAGAGAGCCAGGGGAGAGTGCAGCGTCGGACCCTCACCGTGGCAGGCAAGGGGACTCCCCTATGACCCAACTGGAGGGGCCTCCGGGGAGCTCAGGAGGCAGCGAGCCAGAGGACCAAGCTGCAGTGGGACCCGGGGAACTTCCCCGCGAATGGGGTCAGGCGGAGGGGGTTAGGAAGCAACCCGGGGCAGAGCGCTTTTGGTGCCCGTGGGCTGGCGAGCTTTGGGTCGGATCCCCATCAGCCGGGTCAGGGCGAGCAAACCCCACCCTTAGGGCCCTGGGTTGGGACCCAGTGGAGAGTGAGGGCCCAGGTCCCCCTAAACCCCTCTTCCCTCGGTGTTAGTGGCGGCCTTGGATCTGCCTAGGACTTCATAGGAGGAACCAAGATCCCCTCAAGACACTTTGGTCTCATAGACTGAATGGGTGGTGGGCTCGCCGGGCCCCGTCCTCGGACTAGAGGGCGAGGGCTCGCGCCCATAGGGCCGCCTTCGGGGAGAACCAGAGACAGGCAGGGGGCTCGCAGGGCTCCGCCCGGGTCAGGACGGGTGCTCGCGCCCAGGAACCTGTCACATCTGGGAGCCTTGTTCTTTGAGGTGTAGAGCTTTTCAACTCTTCCTTCAGGTAGCTGAGCTCCTTCAACTCCAGTGGGTATCAAAGAGTTTTTCTTGCTCCACACTCCTTGAAAGGTTTTCAGTAGCTTGCAGCATTGTAACTGGTAGTAGAAATAATAACTTTACCAACTTCAGCTCTTCTCCCATTAAGCCTGTGCTAATTGTATATATTGAAAGCAATAGGTAGAAGAAAAGGCAAGTATGTGGGACTAAAGATATACCTTATAACTCACCATTAATGCCACATAACTAAATATATATCAAAACAAGCTTTACTCTGTGAGTTGCTGTCATTTAGTTTTTGCTAAAGATAAGGGTGTACTCCTAAGTGAAAATACTGCAGGTAAGCAAACGGACCAGAATAAAACCCCTATTATTATCTGGTTTACATACTTTTAAACTGACTTAAAAGAATTAGCAATACATACCTACCATGGTTTTATATATTGCCATCTGTACAGAATAAATTAAAATACTATTATTTGACAGTCTGATTTTTAATTGTACTATTTAATTGTGTGAGTATTCGAATTTGAAACCCTAGGTCAGATTCTCATCTGATTTCAAGATGTGGGATGCCACTTAAACCTTGACTTTAATAAGGCTTTTGATACCATTTTGCATGATCTTCTCATAAACAAACTAAGGAACTACAACCCAGATGTGGCTACTATAAAGTGAGCATATAACTGGCTGGAAAATCTTTCCCAGAGAGTATATATCAGTAGTTTACAGTAAAGCTGGAAGGGGGTATGAAATGGGGCATCCTGCAGCCAGGGCCGGACCAAGTCATTCCAGCACCTCGGGCAGACAGTTGAATTCCGCCCCGGGTTGGGGGAGAGCACATGCGCGGCCCCGCCCCCGCACCAGCGCATGGGGGAGGGCACATGCGTGGCCCTGCCCCCGTGCCGGCGCGTGGGGGAGGGCGCATGTGCGGCCCCGCCCCCACCCAGCGCGTGAGGGAGGGCACGTGGAGCTGGTGGCAGCAGGACGCACATGCCCAGCCCGGCCCAGCCCTGCTACCACCACTGGCGCGCAGCCTGGGGCCACCCAGGGCGGGCCGAGCCTGGCCGTGCAGTGCCCGGGGGCCACAGGGGGAAGGGCGCTGCTGGCCAGTGCTGCGGGGGTTAATGCAGCCCCCGCCCCGGGCGGCCGCTGCAGGGTGGCCGCTGGAAGCTGCTGCAGCCCGCGATCCGGGAGCCAGGGGCACGGCACCTGATGGCAGCTATAAGGGGCACTGTGCGCCCCTTACAGCTGCCATCAGGCGTCCCCCATAGGTTGGCACCCCAGGCAGCTGCCTGGCTAGCCCATGCCTTAATCCGGCCCTGCCTGCAGCAATCAGTTCTGTATCCAGTTCTGTTCTTTAGCTTCATCAGTGATTTAGCTAAAGATATAGAGAAGACACTTACAAAGAATGTGGAAGATACCAAGCTAGGAGGAGTTGCAAGGGATTTGGAGGATAGGATTAAAATACCAAAATGTACCAAGGGTAGAAATGGCCTGAAATAAACAGGATGAAATTCAGTAAGGACAAATGCAAAGTACTCCACTTAGGAAGGAACAATCAGTTGCACACACATACAAATTGGGAAATGACTGCCTAAAGAAAGAGTACAGCAGAAAGGAATCTGGAGATCATAGCTGATCACAAGCTAAGTATAGGTCAGCAATGTAACACTGTTACAAAGAGACCAAACATAATTCTGGGATGTATTAGCAGGCGTGTTGTAAGCAAGACACAAGAAATAATTCTTCAGTTCTGCTCCATGCTGATTAGGCCTCAACTGGGGTATTATGTACCGTTCTGGGTGCTGCCTTTTGGGAAAGATGTGAAGAAAGTGGAGAGAGCCCAGAGAAGAGTAGCCAAAACAATAAATGTCAAAACAATAAAACATTACTTTTGAAGGCAGACTGAAAAAAACTGGATTTGTTTAGTGTGGAGAAGACTGAGAGGGGACATGATAACAGTTTTCAAGTACATAAAAGTTACAAGCTAGGACAAGAAGCAATGGGTTTAAGTTTCAGCAAGGGTGGGTGAGGTTGAAAAACTTCCTAACTGTCAGGGTGGTGAAGCACTTGAATAAATTGCACAGTGAAGTTGTGGAATCTTCATCTTTGGAGATTGTTTAAGATCAGGTGAGACAAACACCTGTCAGGTATGATCTAGGTCAGGGGTCGGCAACCTATTGCTCCTGAGCCAAATGTGGCTCAGTAGGGGGCCGCATATGACTCTTTTCAACTCGAGCTCACCCCTCCACTCAGTCCCTGCACAGCAGGGAGCCTGCACTGGCTCTCCAGCCTTGTGGCCCCCTGCAAGACTGGAGCACCAGTGCTAGCTTCCTGAGGGAAGGGGAAGGGGAAGAAAGCCCCAAGGTTCCTCGCTAGATCCAACTTGCGGGGAAGAAGCAGAGCTAGAAGCATGTTCATGCACTGCCGCTTCCTTTCCCTCTCCCCGGCTGGGGAATAATAGTGCATGGACATGCTTCTTGGAGGCTTCCCCACTACTCTCATTGGCTGGAATCTGGCCAATGGGAGCAGCGGGAGATAATGCCTGGGATGTGATGCAAAAGCATGTAAGTGGCCCCCACCCCGCAAGATGAGAACCTGAACCCTCAACCCCTTCACTCACCGCCCTGCTGAGAACTCACTCATACCCCACAAGCCAAAACCCTGCACCCCCAGCCCACTCACATATGCCCTCCACTGAGACCCCACCCCCCTGCTTGCTCACACCCCCCTCCACTGAGACCTCCACTCTCATACCCCCAAGTTGAGATCTTGCACCCCCAGTCCTCTCACTCATACCCCTAAGCCAAGACCCCATACCCTCAGCCCCCTCATATACCCCCTCCACCAAGATCCTATATCCCCAGCCCCCTCACACACACCTTACACCAAGACCCCACACCCCCAGTTCACTCCTGCACCATCCCCCTATCAAACACCTACCCCTGCTCCAGCACCCTCCCTTGGTCCTGCACCTTCCCTCTGGCTAGACACCCTACCACCGGCCTACTCCTGCACCTTCCCTTGCTCCTGCATCTCTCCCTGGCCAGACACCCTATCCACCCCCAACTTGCTCCTCCATCCTCCCTTGCTCCTGCACCTTCTCTCTGGCCAGACTCCCTACTCCTAGTCTGCTCCTGAATCCTACTTCCCACCCAGACCTCACACCCTCATTTTGTCTTGCACCACACCTCCCACCCAGATCCTGCTCCCCCATCCCTATCTCACTCACTGGCAACCCTGTCTTGCACACTGAAACCCTCATTTTTGGCTCCACCCCAGAGCCTGGCAGGGGGAGGGGGGGGCACAAAATCCACTGGCCTTGAACCTCAGTCCTCCTTGCTTCCCTCCCCCATTGGGCTGGAACACCAGGGACTAGGGGAATGAGACGTTTCAGAGTTGGGGGCTACGTCAGTTTTGGAGGTGTTTTGGTTTTGGGGTTTTTTTTTGCTTCTCACTTGTGTGTGACTGATTTTTCTGTGGGGTCAGAGGCCCTTGACCCAAAAAAGGTTCCCCCACCCCTGCCATAAATAAAGACAAAGTGGAAACCTTTTGTGTTAGACATACAGGGCATACAGGGCCCCAGTCGGGATCCAGCCCCAATCTGGCCACAACGTCAGGAAGGGCTAATGGCGGTCTCCCTCCTGCTGCAGCACAGGTAAGAGGGGAGACCACAATCTGGCTGCAGTGATCCTGGCCTGGCCCCTTGTCCATCCACTGCCAGATAAGGTAACCCAGCCCCAAAGGCCCCCCCCCCCATACTCTATTTCCCATCCCCAGTGCCCGGCCCTGCACCTCCTGCACACCCCAACCCCCTGCCCTGAGCCCCTCATACACGCTAACCCTGATTCCTGCACCCCCACATCCACAAACTGCACCACCAGCAGCAGCAGAACTCCCATTAAATAAAGTCTGTGAGTACAATGTTTCATTTTTGCTATTATTAACCATGTCAATTATCAATAATATTAAACTGTATATTTTCAGTCATGCAAATGGGCATTCTTACACTGGCTCTTTCTTGACTACTTGTTCTAAATTTTGATATAGTTTGGCTCTTTGGTTTGAAAAGGTTGGCGATGCCTGATCTAGGTAATATCTATCCCTGACCTGAGAACAAGGGACTGGACTAGAAAGCCTCTGGAAGTCCCTTCCAGTCCTACAATCCTATGATTCTATGATTCTGTCTATTTTACATCAGTGTGACTCTGTTTACTTCAAAATCAGGTCCTAAATTTGTAGAAATATCTAAAAAGTCACTGCATTTCATTCCTGCACAGACAAATCTGTTATATGGTCATTCAGTCAGCATATTATTTCAGCTGCTTTCCCTCTTAATAGTTGCTTTAAATTTATGACTTCTGTGATTTACTTCTCAATGAACTTACCACTGAGAATCAGTAGCTCTACAAAGCTTCTGACTAGCTAACTTTCACCTTCCCTGCTAATTTGTGTACTTATGGAGGAATGTAGATATCAATCACAGATAACACATCTACCTTAGCAAAGCTAAATGTCATCCCATTCTCTTGACTGCCAGTCTCAAATACACACAAAATATGCGGAAGGGTGGGGGAGACAGTGAGTAAGAGCACTGCACAGTGGTGCATTTAATTTTTCCATTTGTCATATCACGTCAACTCATGTTCTTCAACTTCTTGCCATTTAACATGTAAGCATGAGTATCTGTCAATATAATCTTCAGGACACCCATGAACAAACGTAATCTGCTCAACACAGGGGTGACTAATAAACTCCAAAGAGAATTAAAAGGTACTCTGGAAGCAGAAGAGATGTTAGTGCTCAAGTTTATCTATGGCATTGTCTTGCAGCCTTGCATTAAGTGCCCTCTTCCAATCTTTTGCATCAATGCACATAAATCTTCACTTGCATACGGTACGAGGGATTTCATCCAATCATCATCTACAACACAGTGCCACAAGTTAATGCATAGAAGGGAGTTTTGAACTGTGCACAGTTATATGACACATTTTAATTCAGGTCAAAGCCCCAAGGACTCATTTTAATAAAAGAAAAGTAGAGTCAGTCATGTGGAAGTGTGAGGAAACCTATGATATTCTGTCTCTGGCAGTGGGCTGGACCAGGTGCTTCAGAAAAAAACAGAAACACAATGGCTTCAGTATCCTCTTTTTATAGATCTCACAGTATGTCTTTGTTGCCTTAGTGCTGTTCCTCTTCTATGGACTTCAAATACTTGGGCTATTTTTAGTGTCTATTAATTTACATGTGCTACTCATCCTCAGAAACAATGTTCCATAATAAGTGTGGCAGCCTTGCTTTATGTATGTCAGTGTCATCATCTTGTCCGTTATGGGGAAGAAGCATTGGAATTTCACATCTTCATGGTGGCTATCCTCTCCTCAACCCCGATACTTGGCATCTCACAAGTAACAATGTTTTATCCATGGAGAAGCATTTTTCTTCAGTTCTGAGATCTTTGTTTTGTGCACAGTAGTTTAAAAATATGTACAGTGTTATGACTATTGTATTTTATCAGTCGGCGGTAGGGACATTATGTGTGGAAAAGTGGGCTGCTTGTAAAAAAAATTATATTGCTTTCTGCTTTAGCTCTATATCCTGCAGGTAAACTGACTGATATTTTAATTTCCTTGGACTCTTTCAAAAGCTCTCTAAATGAAGGTTCTGATGAAAATATATAACATTGGCTATCATGCTTTATGGTTATTACTGTGTACACATTAAAAGTGAATTAATGCAATAAAACAGTACACTTCACATAAAAAATGCTGTGAATTTCACAGCTCTTGCTGACATGGCACATGTATCAATGTAATTATGGGTTACAAATCCTTGGTGAGAGAGGCAGAATTATACCTTCTGAAATTCCCCCATTGTGTGAATTCAGAAAGAAGTGTGAATTCAGTTTGTATTTAGTTTATCTTATTGTCCTTTCACAAAAGCAGTACAGATGTTTGATTTATCTTTAATTTGATGACAGTGAAGGGTAAATAGGTTGATGCCAGATAGTAAAGTCAGTGAAAATATTGGACCCTGCTTCTCTCTGGAGTGCAAGGGTTTCATGAAGTTGTTGCAGTCAAGTGAGTTGAGAGGCTCGGAGGTATTCTTGAGGGGCAGATATAGGCAGAACACAGGGAACACTCTGTAATGCTCATTACACCTGCTGCCCTCCAACAACTTCCTTGAGGATGCCTGAAAAGTCCCATTTTCTCAATTCATCAATCAAAAGTGTTCATTTTAAAAATAACTATAAATTGCTGACTTTTAAGAAAAATTAGCTTGCAAAGTTACAGACTCAGAAGTTAGAAAATAGCAGAATTAAGATAGCTCATATGTTTGTATTAGAATACACTTATTCATTATTTGAACACATCCTACCTGTTCTTCTATAGCCCTGGCAGAGAGCTGCAAGGAGACAAGCGATGAGGATGTTTTCTTGTGGATAAGGCTCTGGACTGGAGCAAAGCATCTTCTGCCTGAATTGTTTTGCTTTCTCCTTATGGCTTCTACTTGAGCACATTCAGCTTCCACTAAAATCACTGGAAGACAATAGATGCAGATGCTCAGGATCAGGCCGTTGGGTATATGGTCTGTCAGCTTTGGTTTGTATAGTGCCCAGCACACTGTCAATACTTAGTGCAATAGACCATGGCTTTCTCAGTCACTTCTGCTGCATACAGTAAGGTTACTTCTTTTTGTTCCAAGTAGTGAGTCAATATTCAGGGTCTTGCTGCTTATTTCCACGAGGATGAGAAATTAATGCTATTTTTATGCCATCCTCTCTATTTACTAAGAATGTACACCCACTCTTGGGGGGAGGGATAGCTCAGTGGTTTGATCCTTGACCCCCCTAAACCTAGGGTTGTAAGCTCAATCACCAAGGGGGCTGTTTGGGGCAAATCTGTCAGGGGATGGTACTTGGCCCTGCCATGAGGGCAGGGGTCAGGACTAGATGACCTTTCAAGGTCCCTTCCAGCTCTGAGATGGTATATTTCTGTATATATTAAGTCCTGTTTCCCTGGAAATACAAACTAGGAATCAAACAAGCAGCAGTTTCCTTTCTCAAAAATTCAGGCCTTTTTCTAGCCAGCACTCTGCACAAAAAGCTCTCTCTTCTCTTTCCCTCAGAGCCAAACAACCACTACATCTCTTGCTGTCCCAGGGACTTTCCTGCTGCCTTTTCTGTCTGTAAGATCAGTTGTGCAGTCATGTAGGGGAAAGCTGGGGTGAGTTAAGTGAATTATAGATTGTTGTAATAAGCCAGAAAGTCCAGTTTCTCTGTTCTGTCCATGAATTTTAGCATCTAACAATGTTATGCATTTAAGCTCCTAGGAGAAGTTGGGGAGTTATCTGAAGGCCAGAAGTGAGATTTCAGGAAAGATTTCTTTCAGGATGTGGCCCCCATGTAAACTTGACTGTCTCACCAACAGAAATTGGTCCAAAATATAAGTGGGTAACAAAATATATTACCTCACCCACCTTGTCTTGCTGATATTCTGGGACTAGCATGTCCTGCTCTCATTCAATTTGCTTTCAGTGCTGCTCTTTTAATCCAAAAGTGGCTGCTGTCTATCAGTATGCATAATATGAGTCCTGTTGTTAGTCTCAGTGGATAATCTGATAAATATGATGGCAGAGATTCCAGGGGGATAAAGAAATAATTGACGATGATAATATGCAGTACTTCTTAGCTTCTAAACTTTTCTTTGCTGCCACAGCACCTTTGGGATCCTTTGTTATTATCACTTATAGTCAGCTGTGAACACTAAAATTTACTGTATTTGTAGTTAAAATCTCACATCCAGGATGTCATGTCTATAAAGAAGATAGTGCTATAAAGATTAAACTCCGATAGGGCTTTTCACATACATGAACAGACCGTAGAATAAATACTGAAAAACCTTATCTTTTATATAGCTATCTTTATGATATGCAAGAACCAGAAAACAATGACAAACACTTTTATTTCTATTTGACACAAAATGCTTTTTACAATATATAATCATTATCAGTCAATTCTCCAAGAGCTGGCTGTTGATATTAGTTCTCAGGAAGATGTATTCCTTGATAACCTTTAAATGCTACAGTTCCTAAATGATAATGCAGAAAGAATATCCCTCATTTCAATATCTGCTATGAAGAAATCTAGATGTCTTTGTATATAAGTAGCATGCCTGATGCTGAGTTATATTCGTAACCTAATTTTGCGGTACCCTACTGAATCAGAAGTAAGGAGTATTGCAAACAGAATTCTAAATCTTTACCTCTGGGTTTGACATTTTCTTCCGGAATTAGCACTCATTTGTTATGTTTTTAAACATTATAGCTTTGATTTTTCTTAATTGACAGCTTCTCATCTTTTCTCTAGATTTCCTTTACCAATTCATCAGAGATAACAAGATGCTTCCAACCACAGTTGCAATATATTACAGTATTTGTCTAGTTGGCAGTAGCTTGATTTTGCCTAGGTCAATTTATCTAACTATGGCTATGTCTATACTGTGCCCGTTTTGTGCAAGAAATATGCAAATGAGGCTAAGTGTGGAATATCACCAAGCCTCATTTGCATAATTAATTAGACCATTTTTGCGCAAGAGGCTTTTGCGTAGAAAGGAGCCGGCTACACGGCTCCTTTTTGCGCAAAAACCCCCTCTTGCGCAAAAGCCGTTCTTCCGTTGGGGCTCCGCTGCCTCAGGACTGCTGGGGCTCAGCTGCTCTGGAGCCACTGGAGCTCTGTGGCCAGCCCCAGGGCCGCCGACAGTCCACAGCCCCAAGGCTGGCCGGGGGCACCAGGACTCTACTGCCCCAAGCTGGGGCTTTCTAGTCCAGGGGCTCAGTGGTCCTGCTGGGCCACGCATGTTGTGGGACCAGAGAGTCCCAGACCAAAGAGGTTCAACCTGTATTTGAAAGACATGCTAGTTGAGTAGGGCTGCACCTGTTTATCAACACAAAAACTGTCTTCTGTAACTATCAAGGTTTTCAGATCCCCATTCTTGACCACTTCTAACCACTATAAGATGTTGCTAAGTCTAGTGAGACTGTTGAACCATGATCCCATAGCTCTTCCTCTTTTTGCTCCAGAAAACAAAATTTGTAAAGATAATGGTCAAGAGTTTTTTGTAATAATAAGGTCTAAAGGACCTGCATACAGTGGAAATGAACTACTGTTCTTGTGACCAGACAAACAAACTGTACCTTTTACTTTACAAGTATGGAAATGGTTGGGGTAAATCTGATATTGATTCAACAATACAGGAGACTAGAGATTCTGAAAGCAGGAGTGATTCTGTCCCAACTACTCAAGTTCTTATTGGAGGGAAATATTGTTATTGTTACCAGGGAAGAAGGCTTTTTTCCCCTGTACAAGGAATGGGAGAAAGTCTCACAAATCTGGCAGCAGTTTGCCCTGCAACCCTAATGCAAGATACACCATCTATAGCAGTGGTCTCCAACCTTTTTAACCACAAGATCACTTTTTCAATTTAAGTGCAATGTAAGATCTACCTCAAACCCAAATACCCTTACCCCACTTCCTTCCCGCCCCTTCTTTAAGGCCCTGCCCCTCCACCCCTTCTCCAAGGCCTCACCCTGCTCACTCCATCCCCCTTCCTTCCCCATCCTCACTCACTTTCACTGGGCTGGGGTAGGGGGTTGGGGTGCAGGCTTTGGTTTTGGGCCAAGGAGTTTGGACTGTGAGAAGGACTCGGGGTTTAGCCCATGGTGGAGGATTGGGGTCCAGGAGGGGTTTCAGAGTGCAAGCTCTGGGAAGGGGTTTGGGTGCAGGGGGACTCATGTCTGGGGCAGGAGGTTGGGTGCAGGAGGAGGTTCAGGGCTGGGACAGGGGTTTAGGAAGCAGGCTCTGGCTGGGCACTGTTTAACTGGGATGGCTTCTAGGTGGTGGAGCAGTGGGGTTAAGACAGGCTTTCTCCTGCCCTGGCCCTGCACTCTCCTGAAAGCAGCTGGCATGTACAGCCATGGTTCCATGGCACCACATGCTGCCCCTCTTCTACAGGCACCGAGCCCACAGCTTCTACGGGCCACGGTTCCCCATTACTGATCACTGGGAGCTGCAAGAGCAGTGTCTGCAGGCAAGGACAGCATGTGGAGACCTCCTGCTCTGCCTTTCTCAGGGGCTGCAGGGACATGCCAGTCACTTCCAGAGGCAGCAATTACCACTGGGGTAATGACTCCAGTCACGACAGGTTAGGCATTTTAGAACTCACTACTCCAAGAATTACATTTAAGCGAAGAGAGAAATGAAAATTATGAAATGCCCAGACCCAAACTAACCCACTTTGTAAGCAGTAAAAGGAGTAACAACAACCCCACATGTGTGTTGGGTCGGTAGGTGAGAGTGAAGGACAGCATGTGTTTGTGAGAATGACAGACACACACACAGTGTGTGAGAGTGACAGAGATTTGCATTGCCAAACTTTACCTCCAGCCTCTTCACTCTGTGTGTGGAGATAGGGTACAGGAGTGGGGGAAAAGGGACACTCTGACATCAGCACCCCATCTTCTCCCTCCCACATCCTGCATAGCAAGCAGGAGGCAACCGGGGGGAAGCTCCAAGGCAGAGGGCAGGAGCATCATGACAGTGGGTGGAAGGGCAACTAAAGTGCCAGCACTTGATAGCGTCCTGGCCAAACCAGTTAGGATCACCTGTCAAAGGCTCCAAGATCTACCAGTAGATCCGATCTACTGGTTGGTGGCCACTGATCTATAGTGTATCTAAGCTGAGCGTGCATAAACAAATAGACTGAAGACAGTAGTAGCCTCTTCTGCAGGGGAAGAGAGAATATCTTCTTCATTTCAGTTCATTCCATTAGTCTGGTTCAATGACTGGCTCATTCAAAGTTAAGAAACCAATTGATAGTTGAAAAAAGCAGGGAAGTTTGTTTCCTCTTCCAAACTATAAATAAAAACTGGATGTGATTTACTAGCTCTAAGACCCTGAAAACACATAGTGACCAGAAATCATCAGTTGATTTCACTAATTGCAAATAATATGTCCTCACAACACTTAGTTTTTTTAAACAAATACATTCTGATAAACTTTTAATACTTTTTATTATATATCCAGCACTTTCAAGGTACTTTTAATTAATTAATATCCATTTTAAACATGCTATTTTTGTGACTTTTAATTGAATTTTAATTTTCATCCAAATAGAACTTGTCAAAAATTACAAATAAAAGTTAATTCAGTGAATAAGAAATACATTATTTACCATTTTCTAACATCATAAA
Source organism: Pelochelys cantorii (assembly GCA_032595735.1). NCBI lineage: Eukaryota > Metazoa > Chordata > Testudines > Trionychidae > Pelochelys > Pelochelys cantorii. The sequence goes on from CM064327.1 coordinate 190,972,104, forward strand.
AATGAAAAAATTAATAAACTGAATAAATGTGAGTTAGGCTATGTAATTACTTACATAAATATATATAGATACAGTTTATCTTCTGGTTAACAAAAAAGCACCAAAATTTAGTGTGAAGGCTGTATTTAGCTTCAAATTACTGTGTTTAATGATTATCAACCAATAAGAATCAACCTATCTTAGGGAAAACAGTTAAAATGTACAAATAGAAAACATGATTTAAATCAATTATTTAAATCAAGGTTTTCTGCTTGCTGATTTAAATAGTGCTTAGAATTGGTGATTTAAATGTCTCAGATTTAAAGTGTCCCCCCTGCTCACCACACAGCGAAAAAATCTTCAGTCTATTTGTTTATTCTATATATTACGTTTGTGTGAGCACCAAAAGCAGACACCATTGTTAGCAATAAAGAGCTCTGTCTTGGGATATTTAGCTGTGATACTGCACTTCTGTGAAGGTCATCACTTCTTTCCATCACAATGAGTGATTGACTCAACGAGAAGTTCATATTGTACCATGTACTTTCAAAAGTGATTCATGTTAATGGCATGTCTCAGGGGATTGATGCTGAATTGAAGCTACATCTGAAGTTTAACAAATGATTTAACAATATGAAAGTCTACAGTCTAGAGCTCACATAGACACAAGTTGATGGTAAATATCAATAAATAAATGCAACTAAAAGTAATAAAATTGGATGGACAATAAATCTGACAGTTCAAGACCTTTTGGGGCACGAATCATAAAAAATAAAATGACTTACATAGGCATTCCTTGATTTTTGCCACACATCTTTTATAGAGTAGTGAACAGAAGACATTTTCACACTTCTGACTTCTTTAAGCTGTGTCAAAAAAAATCAAAGGATGATACCGAAGAAACATTGCTCCCCCCACCCCATAACACTGATTGCTTGTCCCTATCTGGTGCTTACTTGAAATTTATTTTCAACAAAATGGCATTTGAAATCTTTTTCAGATTTTGAAATGCAGCAACATTTGGACGCAGAATAGACGTGACATTTGTACTTGCTTTCAGTTCTGGGTACATACTTTCCATAGTCAATGTCATGCCTCTGCATTGGTCTACACTAGGATGTTATTCCAAAATAACCCACCCCCCCCAAGTTCGAATTTATAAGCAGTGCATCCATACTACCAAGCCTCTTATTTTGAAATAACGAGCCATGGAATTTGAACTCTGTATTTCTGCTTTTCACGAGGAGTAACGCTTATTCCAAAATAGTAATTTTGAAATAACAGTAGAGTGGACGCTCTGGTGCCACTAATTTGAACTTATTGGCCTCTACAAGGCCTCCCACAGCTCCCCAGATTGCTTCATGGGGCTCTAAGTTCAAGGTAGCGCGTCCACATTAACGGAGCCTGCCTCGGACTAATTTCGATGCTTCCCTGTAGTGAGGTCACACTAGTTTGAATTTGTGAAATCAGGAGTTCTTAAGTTGAATTTAGTAGACATGGCCTCAGTGGAGGACCAATGTTATTGACACCTTTTCCCTTTTGCCCAGTTTTTCACCCCTTGCTCACACTTATAATGATTTATTCACAATAGTGGTCCCATGGACTTAAAGAAGTTACTCGTAGGAGTACTAGCCTGCCCACTGTACAGGTTCTCGCCACAGAGCAGTCTACACAAAATCCCTTCTTGACTGACTGTCCTTCCCTATTCTCCAGCCAACATCTGCTTCTGTAGGACGGGCCAGCCCATCAGCACCAGGAGTGGATCTTGCCTGCCAGCTGCCTGAGTAAAGAACTAAGCAGTGCTCCCTCCTGGCACTTCAGCTCCTCAGCCTGTCTTTGGTTATTCCTGCCCCCATGCCTCAAAGCCAGGCAAGAGGTGAAGGTGCTGACACAGGCTAACTTCCTTTTTCAGATCACTGCTCCTGGGAACAGGGAAAGATGAGGTTTCCAGTATCTCTTATCCCATCGTAGGCTACCAGGTCTCCTCCCCCCCATTTATCCCTGCCCCAGGAACTGCTGCTCATTTACCCCACACCTAATCCTAGATCCCAGCTTCTTCCTTACCACAGGAAGCTTCTTGCTCCTCTGACTGAATTAGGGTGACCCAGCTGCCCCCATCTTTCACTCTTCAGGGAGCCACATCCCCCCTGATGTCAGAGAGAGGGAGAGCACTCCAGGAATTCAAGGAGGTGTGACCTTGCCCTTCCCAGCAAAGTCCAGCTCAAACCCAGCCAGTAAACTGAGTTCTGCTTACTCGCTGAGCAGATTTGCTGGTCGCAGCAGGAGCCACACTGGGACAGCAGGTCTGGTCTGTCAACTAGTAAGGCCAGAAGACGCTGTATCTGTCTCTCAACATTTGCACCTTTCTCTGTGTGACTATAGGACGGGGGCCCCTGACACAGGAAAACTGGGCGTGGTGGAAGCAGCCAGAAGAGCAAGAAGACCCCAGTGGTAAGAGGGGAGTTGGGATCTGGGGTTAGGTGTAGATGTGAGGAATGCAAATAGCATATGGAGGGGCAGCATCTTGTGGGAGTGAAGCTTAAAATAAACCCTATGGCACCAAGCCTCAGAGTCCACATCAGCTGATGTGGCCTTTTAGAGCCCAGGCTGTGAAGCTAAAAATGGGAGTGCTGCTGTTTGGGCTTGGGCTGGAGCCTTGGTTGTGAGACTCACACCATTTACACTGAAGGTTTATAGGACCCTAGCCCAAGCCCTGGACAGCCTGAATCAGATGACTTGGGCCAACTGCAGCCGTATCTTTTATCACAGGGTAGATTAGGTTAGGACTTCAAGCATGAGGTTTAATATCTCTTCCACACAACTTTTGTTATAATTAAAGAGATCCTTGGTATTCACATGAATGTCTAAGCTTCTTTTGAAATCTTGTGAAATTCTTGCAGTAGTGACTAGGTCTGTTGTTGCTGTTGTTTTGTAGCCTGCTGCTGGCTTTGCAACATGCACTTTACTACTTTTTAGTATCTGGCAACTAAGTTGGAGGGGAGATTATTTCATCATGTGGACCACAGAAAACATCACAAAGCAGTGTCTCACACAAGGGTCCCTAATATGTTCCAGGTCCCCTATATACCTGACCACCAACACCCATTGCTCCTGAGAAATGATGAGTTTAGTATAATTCTCAACTGCTCTCCAACAGGACATTTATCTGTAATTTCCTAATGACATTCTCTTTCTAATATCTCATGCTCAGTCAGGGCAATCTCATGTTTGAAAAAATGTCTGATACAATACTAGAAAGACAAGGGCGGGTGAAATAATATCTTTTATTGGACCAGCTTCTCTTGGAGTTCTTCAGCTCTTCTCTCTGTCATCTTGGAATTTTGTCTTTCTCACCAACGGAAATTGGTGCATTATAGGATATTGCCCTACCCATCTTGTCAATATAATATAGCGGGACTAACATGGCTACGACAATACTGCATGATACAACACTGAAAGAAATGGCTCTTTAACACAGTAACTTTGAAAGTGCGTACATATTGAGTTATTTTGTTTTGTGGTCAGGCAGAGCTGTGTGAACACATGAAAGGGCTCAGCCAAAAGAATCCCTCCAATGAACATCACTTAGAAGAAAACATAAGGGACTTAACAATGTAGAGGACATGCAAAGAGTGGCTCAGGATACACAGGGATCACAGAGCCTTGGTTGTTGTGTAAGTGATATTTGATAGTATGGGAAGAATTCAGATTCAGTTTTAATTGTGCTTGCTTTTGCTGCCACACATGGTACCTGTAGCCATGTTGTCCAGTAGTACAATTTTTCAAACATTTTCTCTTCTAGTTTTTCTTAATTGCTGAGTAACCAGTGAAACTACAGAGCTTGGCCACTGTGCAAATGATGGCATGCAGAAATTCCCACTTTTGAAACAGTAGCCCCAATATCCATTTTAAAGACTGGGTGCCAGGTGAAATAGAGCATTTCAGCATGGGATATAATCTCACCGGAAGATTTCTATTTGACAACATAGGATGCAATCTTGGCATGCTAATAAAAGCATCTGGATCTATAATAAGGAAAATAAGAAAAATATCCTTTCTAGAAATCTGGGATCACTGTGTTCAGGAGTAACTCTTCATCAGAATGCATGAAAGTTTCCAATTCATCGCCAGAACTTAAGTTTCCATTTCTGTAGCTGGATGAGCAAAAATAGCTGGGCATCATCAACATTTTTTTAAAAAGAACTCTTCTTCATCTGATACGCCCTGCTTTTTGGTGTGGAATAATACAGCAAGGTCAACTCTTAGACTGAGAAATCCCATTTTAATTATATTAACACCTATGCCAAGAGTCAGCAGCTCTGTGTAGATCTGTGACTGTGAATTTAATGGCTCTCCTAAAATATTTCCCATTTCTTTGAGTCTTTGGTGATTATCTCTCCTTGTCCAATGAGCCCACAGTTACAGTCTAGCCTGTCAGCAACCCAAGCACTTTGGGATCTGTGTCTGACAAGTCTTACATAAGTATTATTTTATTATCTAAGGCAATCTGATAGTGTGGATGCCTGATAGAAATCTGGCAGAACTTTGATCTGCAGGAGGGATTTTGTTGCTGTTTGTTTAAATTTCTGCTCTGAGGTTGCAGTAGTGCAATAGGGACTGCTCTGCAGCAAAGGGTAGCCAGGAAACAGCATGTTCCAGCCAGCCCCACTACCATCCCGATACACCCTTGTCATGCCCTCTACAAAAGGGACTACATGGAAGGCCGGAGCAGAACTGTTCCAGTGTCTCCACATTGCCCAGGGAAGCTCCTTACACTGGTAATATTCCCCAGAGGCCAGTGGTGCACCATTATTCTCCTGGAGGAGCCTAAAGGGACCAGAATAGCAAACAGTCTCACCCGGGGCAAAAACTAACAAAGCCCTCGGTGGGAGATTTTTCAAAGGCAGTTGATTCCCCAGCTCCCATTGACTCCCCATTGAAAACTGGGCATCCAACCACCCTCTCTGCCTTTGAAAGTCTCCTCAAGCAATAAAATGTTAAGCTAGAAGCATTGCATTGCAAGAGCAAGTTTTCACTGACTGACATGCTGAAGATGAGACTTTTTCAGAGCTCGTGGACTATTTTTTTTTTTTACAAATTAACCTTTTAGTAATTGTCATGTACTGTGACATTTAAGACTATATGACTGAAATTAGAAGGAACAATATATGAGACAAATATTTTGACCAATAATTAAAATAGAATACTAATTGTGTGTCAAGTAAATCTCAGGTTAAACATGTACTGGATGAACTCACTGCAGCTGCCTGCCTACTCTGGTGTGAGTCCTTTCACATTTTCCCAGTCTCAGCATTTCAATTTATTGTACGCTAATTAGATAGAATTGTTGGCTGAAGTAAAGGAATCAACACCCAGTAATTACTGCATGGTAAAATGTAATGAGTTTCGAATACTCACTTACTGTAAAATTGCAGCATAATAAATAGAATGCAGTTTTCTAACAATAAACTAGCAGTGAATTCTGTTAGTGTATTTCTTCATGAAACATGTTTATGTGATAGTCTTCCAATTTTATGGCTGAAGTTTATCACCATAAGGTGCATTTCATGACAGCTGAATAACTACATTCAGTTAGACTTGTCACCCTGTGCCTTCAGTATCAAGACACATGCTGATTGTATCAAATACTGTTGACTGTCTTAGTGCTGGAAATAGAAAAGATGATTACATTGTTCTTCTTAGATGTGATGTAATATTATTCTATTCTCATTGCAAGGAACTGAAGGTCAAGGTTGTTTAAGCACACGCAGGGAACACCGTCTGTTGAAAGCTTCATAATATGATGATAATATGCTAATAGGCACAGAACTAGTTTTACAGTAATGTTTCTATGATTTCTTACACAGAGGCAGTACGTCGTTATACTGAAAACTGAGCAAGTCACTCATTATTGCATTTAGATAGAAACACAACAATGCCATGTGATAGTCCGCACTCATTTATTTGCATCACAAAGGTAAATTAGAAAAAAAATGCTCATCAGTGAAATTATATTAAAATAGTGATATGCTGTTAATATTTTTACAAAGGGAATCCTAAAAAAAAATTCCCCTTAACTTGTGAATAAATCTTGTGTAAAAAGAAAGTGATGGGGCTATGGAGTCTATTGATTTGATTTTAAATAATAAAACTCTGCTCATCATCCTAATCACAGCAAGCAAAACAACTTGGCAAAACAATTTGCATTACAGGTTGGACCTCCCCGGTCCAGCACCCTCCGGACCTGACTAGTCACGAAGGAGGGAGTTTGCCAGAACAGGGGAGGTTGGCTCCCCTGCCCCCGGGGCCACTAGGCTCCCAGCTCCTCGGCCAGCCCTGGGACTGCTGGGGCTCCACTGCCCCATGGCTGCCAAACTCCTCAGCCCTGGGGCACCGGGGCTCTACTGCCCTGGAGTCACCGGGGCTCTGCTGCTCTGGGGCTGCCAGGGCTCCATGGCCATCTGTGGGCCACCGGGACTCTTCTTCCCTGGGCCGCTGGAACTCCGCAGCCAGCCCCAGGACCGTCAGTACTCTGCAGCCCCAAGGCTTCCCCCAGGACACCAGGATTCTGCTGCCCTGAGCCGGGACTCTCTGGTTCAGGGGCTCTCTGGTCCAGCAACATCCATGGATGTTGCCGGACCAGAGAGGTTCAACCTGTACATGCCTATGGTTGGAAATGTTTGTAATTTGTCGCTGGAAAATACAGTGAGTACATGGATGCTATGGCACAGTGTTAAATCTGTGTGATTTGAAGAAGGATATAAAGAAGGACCTCATAGATGTTTCAGGGGTTAGTGTTCCCTCACATCTTTTTATGTTTGTTTTTGTTTTACAGAGACTTGTTACACTGTGGATTCTGCTCCATTCCTTGCTGTAAACCTGCTTGTCTTCCTCCGATAGAGCGGGTATCTGAGAATGTAGCACAATCAACCAAGACCTGAATGTGGCACAAAGGCCCAGAATGAGGGGGACAAAAATTATTCATGCAGGTGACAAAATGTTGTGGGACGAACAACTGTAGGATAAGTATGAGAGGGGTAGCCGTGTTAGTCTGAATCTGCAAAAGAGGCGAGGAGTCCTGTGGCACCTTATAGACTAACAGAAGTGTTGGAGCATAAGCTTTCGTGGGCAAAGACCCACTTCGTCAGATGCATCTGACAAAGTGGGTCTTTGCCCACGAAAGCTTATGCTCCAACACTTCTGTTAGTCTATAAGGTGCCACAGGACTCCTCGCCACAACTGTAGGATAAATTAGTCCTTCTACAACCTCAGCCTCACAATTCTTTTATTTCCATTGTAAATTCTTTTCCAATAATAAAAAGAAGGGGCCACCAAACCTGTATGGAATGTAGGTAATGTTGGAACTGAATGATGTCATCAAAATGGGGAACAGATGAATGGTGCAGCAGCATCATAATGGTAAGAGGCCTCTCCTTGATTGGAGGTGGCCTAGACCATGGCATGGAGGCAATGATTGATTGCCTAATTACCAGTACCATGACTCTGTAAGAATGGGTGAAAAAGAGGAGAGCTGGCCTCTGCACTGTAGTTTTAGCTTGTTCTTACCTAGCATGCTTCCTTCCCTGAGCTACAGTACCTACATCTCTACCCTATGCACAGCCAAAGGGCAATGATCAGAAAGAGCAGCTCATCTGTAACTACTTATTTTAGGCTGCTGTTTGAGGCACAGGCAAGTAAGCAGATGGAGGAGGTGACTGCTGGTTCTGTTGTAGTGGTGCTATCAGGTAGAAAAGAAGACAATCTAATGGATCTTTAAACATCAATTTAATTTAATCTGGGACCACAAACATTAAACATTAAAGTGCCTTGATCATAACCATATGGTTTAGCATTGCATAGTGTCTATGCAAAGTACTGTCTCCTGCAAGGCAGAAGTACTGTCTGCTTCAGAGCTGTAACTGCATTTTCATCAATTAAGGTGTTTGGTTTTCTTTTAACATTTTACTTTTAATTTCCCAGGTTTAACACACTTTCGTTTTAGAATAATTTCAGTAATCACTAATTTATTTTACCCTATGTTACTGATAAGTACTGTCAGTCTCAACTCCATCCTAATGCAAATTTGGTTGGTAGTGTAAGCACCCTGGAATAGTTACAGCTGTTGAAATGATTTTGTAAGGTAAAAGATTGTATTAGAGATGAATTTAGAAGCGGTGTTAATATTTCTTTTGTTTTTCTATTGATAGCATTATCATTTTGATAAATGGGAGCAGTCCTTAAAGTATAGTGATGTTCTGCTGATCAACCAGACAAGTAAGGGGTTTGCTGTCTCCACCTGACATCAGTAGCCACCCTACAGGCACCAAGACTTCAACTATGGCTTTTACCTGCCTACTGACTTCTTGTAGGGAGACCTTACTAGCTCTTCTGGTTCTAAGTCTATCTCCTGTGTTCTTAACTACTAGACACTTGGAGTTTTGCCGTTTGGTTTGTGACCCCAGAAGAGTAGAATCTTCCCCCAGTTACACACACACCACACAGTTTGCCCAACAGAGACATGCTTGGGGTAAAAAATTAACAAAGTTTGTTTAATAGGAAAAAACCTAGATTCAAAGATGAAATAGTTAGGAAAAGCAAAGGTATATAAATTATGTAGAAAATAAACATGAAGACAATCTCAGGCTTTACTCTTCTCTATTAAATTCCTTTTTCTAATACCTACTTCCTCTGAACTGTTTCCAGGGCATGGGCGGACAGGGAGTGATCTAGTAGTATTCCACAGACAGAACTCCATTTCGATGCAGGCACTCAGTTTTTGGATAGCTTACACTTCAAATTCCTTCCCTTTTAACAGGATTGCAGTCCCCTCCCCCCACCTCTCAGGCTATGAAAAAACCTAAAAAACAACTAATGGCCCTGTAACACCTTAGAGACTAACAACAAATATAGATAGTATCATGAGCTTTCCCCACTATGATAATTCATAGTTATATGGAATTGGGAAACTCCATCCTTCCTTGGGTTATGGCTACATAAAGAGCTTACAGTGGCACAGTGCAAACACTTTAAGCCAATAGGAGAGCTCTCCCCTGTTCATTTATTTACTCCAACCCCCCAGAGTGGCGGTAGCTATGTTGCCAAGAGCTCTCCCACTGACATAATGCTTTCTACACCAGCATTTAAGTCAGTGTCACGTATGTTGCTTGGTGGGGGAGGGGAGGGGATGCTTATTCACATTGTTGAGCAACACAACTTACACAGACCTAAGAAGTGTTGTAGTTATAGGCTTAGGGATTGGTTACAGTGGGAAGTTACTGTGCTATAACTTTCTCACTCAGGGGTGTAAACCTTCCCTCCCCCCGAGTGCAGAAAGTTACAGCTCTGTAAAGTGCCAGTGTAGACAGTACTATGAGCTGTGCTCCCAGTGCTGTTAGCTACTCCCCTTGTGAATGTTTTACTTAAGCTATGTCTGCACTGCACTGTAAACTCGAAATAAGCTACGCAATTTGTGCTATGCAAATTGCATAGCTTATTCCAAGTTTATTTTGAAATAGGCTATTTCAAAATTTGGTGATGTCTACACAGTACCAAATTTAAAAACAAAGTGCTATTTCAAGACATCCCTTAGCCCTCATGGAACGAGGGTTACCAAGCTGCTGAAAAAGCACGTCTGCTATATTTTGGAATAGCGTTCAAAAGACATGGGATAGCTCTGGTATCCTGAAATAGCTTTGATGTGTAGCCAGGCCCCTAGAGAACTGGGAGAGAGCTCTCCAAGTGTTTTTTCTGTGACCACACTGCCACATTAAAATGCTCCCACCACAGCACTTTAAATTGTAACGTATAGACAAAGACTTATTTTTTTCTAGATTGGAGTTTTCTTTTCAGTTTCAATGTCTTTCCATTATCTTTGATAGTCCACCATTGTTTTGCACTCAGTTGCACAATGGTAGGTGCTTACAGTTAGTTTTATTAAATAAATTAGCCTGAGAGGTAACCCTGCCGACCTGATTACTTCATCTCTTGGTTGTGAGATGCTGCAGCAGTTGCATCTCAGGCTATGTAATCTGGACTTGCAAAAGCAGTTTCATCACTGCAGTGTCTGTACATTGACTTAACTTAGGTTGATTTAATTATGTAGTATAGACTTGCCCACAGACTTCCTGTGCGATCTAGGGCAAATCCTCTGGGTCCAGAGCCACAAAGCGAAGCACTCATTGCAATGCTGAACATTGTGACACCTAAGATTTAGGCACTTAGAAAATCACTGAAACTACAAGATCTATAGATCCTAAGTTAGATGCCTAGGCTCCATAGGCACTGAATGGGGAGAGACAGGTACCTCAGAATAGGATTCACAAAAGCCAACCTGCAGTAGTTGAGAGGGAGTTTTGTGGATCACAGTAGTTCTTAAAACTGGGATTTAGATGCCTAAATTTGGGGTTTAGATGCCAATGAGGGTCTGAAACTTAGTTTCTGTGCACCTTATTATCACCATTTTATAGAATGTCTACACAGCAGGGCAAAAGTCAAAGTAAGCTATGCAACTTCAGCTATGTCAATTGCGTAGCTGAAGTCAAAATAGCTTAATTTGGCTTTTGGCACTGTCTACACAGCAGAAAGCTGAAGGAAGAACACTCTTCCTTTGACTTCCCTAACTCCTTGTGAAATGAGGGTTACAGGAATTGGAGTAAGAAGTCCTCCAGCTCAACATTATTCTGAAAAATGGCTTGCTGTGTAGATGCGGCTCTTTGTTATTTTGGAATAATGTCAGTTATTCTGAAATATCACTGCTGTGTAGACATGCCCTATATGAGCATGTTCACTACAAGCCAAGCAGCAAATCTGGGGGGGGGGCACGTGAGCCTGCATGCTCCCATATATGCATCACCTACCTCTGGGTTGTTGCGAGGATAAATATATTCAAAAGTGAGGTGCTCTGATAAAACAGCAGTGGGGCCATATAAATACTTAATAGACTATTCCACTCATGCTCCCTCCCCACAACCCCAGACTGATGTGCCACAGCGTCTTGCAGAGATGGCAGATCCTTATTGACATCTGGCAGGGTGTAGCTGTGGAATTCACAGGGATGGGTGTCGCCACAGTGCAGGTATGAATTCCCTCCCTGGAATCTTACCTCACATAGGTAAGGTTTCAAGATTCATTCTTTAAATTGCAGTCTTGTGTTATTTTATCAAGCAATTATTTTCTCCCTAGTGAAAAACTTCCTCTGCTAGTTGGTTAGATTCCTGAACGCTGAGTCATCTTGTTACAGAGACAATATCACTCTGGTGTATGGTTTATCCATTTTAAGACAATTGTGAGTAGTCCCAATTATGTATAAGAAACAGGCAGTCAGAATTGTTGGCTTGGTGGGAGTTTTATTTAATTTAAGAGGTGGGAGACAGGAAAAGAAATGAAAGAAACGGCAATTAACCTTCAGTGCCTAAATAATTGTTATCAAATATTAGTAAGAAAATGTAAGAAAAGAAATAATCATCTTTTGCCCTGTAGTATTTTAGCCTGACAGTCTTGCCCTATTGTTCATATTATCAGAATATGCAGCTCCTATTACTGAACACACCTAATGTTATTTTCTAAATTCATTATATTCAAATCAAGGCTTGAAAAGAAAAATTACCACTCACGCCACGCTCTTAAAACAAAACAAAAAAGCACATATTGCCACGTTAGGGACACATTTGTTGCCTGCTGTTGCCATTATATATGTCATTTCTGTCCTGCAGTTAGCTATAAACCACATCTTTCCTTTTTCCAGAGAAAAATAAGAGATGCCTGAAGGGAAGCAAGAATGGAAAGCATCCTTAAAATGACTGATTTACAATGGGTAAGGCAATACAATATGAAAATTGGAGCTTTCTTACTATGTCACAGTCTAAACTCTCTCAGGAGTCTTGCTTTAAAAGAGCCCCACTCTCTCCATACACCAGCCTCATGCCTCGGAGAATAACATGGGGCCTTGGAGAACATCTCCTTGAGGGCCATTGTGGTGCTCCTGCTGGATGGCGGCTATGTGGGGCTGCTCAAATGCCCGGCCCCCACCTGCCATCCACCCCCTTCCACTCCAACATGCTGCGACAACCTCCGCAATGTTCTTCTCACCCATGTCGAGATGGGTGAGCAGACAATGGAATCTCGCCTTCAGCTGCCCAAAGGCGCACTCCACCTGGCTGCGGGCCCGGTTCAGGTGCTGGTTGAATGTTTCCCATCCAGGGTTCATGCGTCCGGTGTACAGCCACGTCGGCCATGGCATGAGGATGTAGACCGCATCCCCCACAATGCACAGTGGCATGCGGACGTCCCCAACCATCAATTCCCACTGGGGGAAGAAAGTGCCCGCTTCCATCCTGTAAAACAGGCTGGAGTTTTGGAGGACACGGGCATCATGTGCCCTGCCTGACCACCCCACATAGATGTCCGTGAAGCAGCCATGGTGGTCCACGAGGGCCTGGAGCACCATCGAAAAGTACCCCTTCCGATTGATGAAGTGGGCTACTTGATGCTCCGGTGTCTGGATGGGGATGTGGGTCCCATCTACAGCTCCCCTGCAGTTGGGGAACCCTGGGGCAGTGAAGCCAGCCATGGTTGCATCCACGTACTGCAGGTGGATGACCCTCTTGAGCAGGATGTCATTGATGTCTCGGACAACCTGCAGAAGGGCACACAGAAACACAGGGAACACAGAATGAGTCAGGGCGGGTGCATGAGCCCTTGGGGGGTGCCTGCGCCCCTGTGATGCCCTCTCCCTCCAAACATGCCAGGGCCCTCTTGCCCCGGAGTGCCCCCCCACCAGCAGGCCTATGTGAGGGAGGGACAGCACAAGCCCTTGGGTGACGGGGCTTCCCCCACTCCCCACCCCCATCTCTCCCACAGCCTGGAGTCTTCCCTTTCCCCGGGCAGGGACTGCAGCCCTCCTCGAGGGCCTTACCTGCATCAAGATAGCACCCACTGTGGACCTGCCCACCCCAAACTGGTGTGCCACCGAGCAGTAGCTGTCCGGGGTGGCCAGCTTCCACAGGGCAATGGCGACCCTCTTGTTCACAGGAATGGCGGGCCGCAGCTGGGTGTTGTGTCTGAGGAGCGCAGGGGCGAGTCAGCCACACAGCTCCAGGAACATCTGCTTCTGCATCCTGAAGTTGTGGAGCGACTGTTAGTCATCCCATTGCTCCAGGACCAGCCAGTCCCACCCGTTGGAACTGGTGTCGAGTCTCCAGTATCGCCTCTCCATGGTCGGGTAGGGATGCCACAGCGAAGGCACAGGGCCATCCCTAGCTCCATGGCACAGCAAGCAGAAGGCAAAAGTCCCCAAAAGCAGTAGGGCACAAGCTGTGGTGTCCAATGAGGCAAAGGGCAACCACAACGAGCACTGCTACAGTTTTCAGTCCCTACCAGAGGTCCCAAAGCACGCCGCAGCAGAGAAATGGCTGTCCAGGGAGATCCCTTTAAGCACGTGTCTCAGAGGAGCTCCAGCCCCCGCCCCCAGAAAGTCCTGGTGCCCTTTTGCCCAGTCTGAAGTGGTTCCGGGGGGGGGGGAGGTCTTTGCACAAGAGCATTCCGCCAGTGTGGATGCTCTCTTGTGCAAAAGCGCTTCGCTTTTGCAATGCGCTTTGACCAGTGTGGATGCACTCTTGAGCAAGACCTCTTGCACAAGAACTCTTGCGCAAAATAGTTCTTGTGCAAGAAGCCTGCAGTGTAGACAGAGCCTTATAGTACAAGAGAAATTTGGGGCCAAAGCACTCTGCATTGTTGTGCAGGAAAAACAAGATTGGTTCTCAGTTTTTATATGGTCTGGGCTGATAGGGGCAGGGAGTACTGCAGACATCCAGGCTGCAATGGGATGGTGGTGGGATTGCCTTGCATCACTAACCAACAATCCTTAATCCTTGTTTCATCTAAAGAGAGGAAGGGTAGTCTTCTGGTCAATACACCAAGCTTGAAGGGTGGCTAGTGTTCTCAAGTCTTTCTGTGCTTCAGTTCCCCATCTGTAAAATGAGGCTAATAATATTTCCTTTATCTGTCTTGTTTATTTATAAGACTGTTGGAGCACATCTAACCCACACATCTACTGCATGTGTTGTACTGTTCCAATTAGTGGTGCTGAGACCACTTACAGAGAGAATAATAAGTCTGCACTACAGCCTGAGTTATGTGCTAGTTAGCTTTTAACTCATGCAATAGAGGTTCATGCACTAAGCTCCAGAGGTCCCATGTTCAATTCTGCCTGCTAGCCATACACAGAGCCATATAAATGAGCTTCTTGCTGCCTTCCCTGACCAAGTCTCTGTAAAACTGGTCCCTCTCCATTCCCCTGTATATTTATTAAGGACAAGTTGCTGTTTAAAGTCAGTGTGTCTGGTAAGTATTTAGAGTAGAGTTACCTCACGCTTTCTTTCAGGTTCTTGCAGCATTTTCAATTCTAGGGCATGTGTCATGAAATCTTTTCTCCCTGGTTTCTTTTTTCCATGCTTCCTGTCACTTCTCTCTTATTTCATTTTTATTAGGTGTTTAAACTTCTATTAACTTAGGGATCTCTAGGTCATTTTTTTCATTTTTACAGCATTTTTTACAACATTTTTTCTACTCTATCTGCCATCTCTTTTCTTGCTAATCCAATGTGCATTGGAATCCATGCTGTTTCCTTGTTCACTCCTATCTTTGCCATTTTTAATTAATATTTAATTAATGATATAACTTCTGTAAGCTGAAGTCCCATTTTTAACTGTCGTTAGTCCTGATAGTAGATCTGATGAGATGACAAGGAGGTAGGCTGCACATTCAGCATCCAATATAACCCAACTTTATCTCTTCCAGTTTAGCTGTCATAACAGCTACACAGATTGACGAGGCACCAGAGCCCACAGGGCATGAGAGCCTGCAGTCGGCAGAGCAGGGAAGCCAGCAGGTCCGCAAGTGCCAATGGAGCCAGGAAGCTGACTGGGGGGAGGGGTGGTGCAAGCGCCAGCAGAGCAGGGAAGCTGGCAGGGCCATAAGTGCTGGCAGCCCTGTGGCACTTGTGGTCCTGGGAGCTCTGGCAGCCCTGGGGCACTCGCAGCCCATTGGCTCCTTTGTGGGGGCTGCAAGCACTGGAAGGGATGCCAGAGCTGTGGGAGCTTGTGGGACAGCAAAGCTGGCAGGTCTTCGGGAGCTCCCTGGACCACAGAGCCTGCAGGTCTGTCACAGCCACAGGGCAATGGGCAGCGATGCCAGGTGCCTGGGGAGAGGAGCCCAGCAGGGAGGCTGGTGCCCTCCCCCTCTCCCCCCACATCCTCCCCTGGTCTGGCAAATTCCCTTGTCAGAACTGGTCAGGTCTTGAGGGTGCCGGACCAGGGAGGTCCAACCTGTACCTTATATACATTTACATCTCTCATTGCATTTACTATATATCACATCATACATTTTTTGGTTTGTCTTGATAGCTTTGCAGGAGCAAATCTCTGCGCAGAACATTGGGTTATCCAAGGCCAACCTTCTCTTTACATTCCTAATCTATCTTGTCTACTGTTAGTAAGTAAGGGTGTGTCTAGACTACAGGGTTTTGTCGACAAAAGTCCACTTTTGTCGACAAAACTATACCTGCGTCTACACTGCCTCTGAGTTCTGTCGACATAACATCGACAGAACTCAGCAGTTTTGTTGACGGCTGTAAACCTCATTCTACAAAGAATAACGCCTTTTGTCAACAGAGTTCTGTCGACAGAAGGTGTTATTGCATCTACACTGTCCTTTGCGTCTACACTGTCATGTCAACAAAGCGGCTTGCTTTGTCGACGGAACTGGATGTAGTCTAGACACTCTTTGTCGACAGAACTGGATGTAGTCTAGACGCTCTTTGTCGTCAAAACTTCTGTTGACAAAAGCCTGTAGTCTAGACGTACCCTAAATGGTTCCCTTTGCGTTCTCCCACTTATCATAGCTGGTTCATACAGTCTGTCTTTTTCAGTCTAATGATCTGTTTATGTCCCTGCTTCCATTCTCCAAGAAATGATGCCTCCTTTCAAGAGCTTATTCAAGTCAGGCCAGGCCTCCGCTCAGTTTCTAATTATATAGTCATACCATTTTTGGCAAAGGAACCCTGCTCTAACGTATCTAAGGAGCTTAAAGGTGGGCAACGCACATGGCTGATTCTTTGCTCTAGGGTTTTACTCAAGTAGGATTTAAGAGCTCACCTGAGGTACTTTCTTTGGCAAGCTTTCCTGATGCTCCCTATAAGATATAGAGTCACTGCCCCTTCTCCCTATACCACAGCTCAGCAGAATCCTAGTCTGTCCCACATAATACAAGTAAACAAGTAACATTTATGGTGCAGATTTTCCTCACTACTCAGCGAACCTCAGTCAAGACTAGAGCGTTCCAACCAGGCACAGGCTGCAGACATCCATGGAGCAATATGTGTCCACTTGGATTCCAGGGGTTTAGAACAAGATTGTTAACATTCAGGTAGTGTCTAGGTATAGAGTTATAGACTATGGAATACATACATATTATTTGCTATTTTTGGAATCTAATAGGTTTTTGGAGTCCTAGAATCTGAATTCTTATAATTTCCCACTCCTGCCTCCAATGTAAATGCTTTTATGGTATTTCACGAGTTTTGGGTCCATCACCTTCTATCTTTAATATTCTATTAATATAGTGTTCATACAGACTAAAAACAATTCTGTGAAAATCACTATGAGGAGGCATGCAGTGTAGTTGTAGCCTTATTATTGGTTCTAGGCTATTAATGAGACAAGGTGAGTGAGGTAATATCTTTTACTGGCTCAATTTCCGTTGGTAAGAGTGACACTCTTTTGAGCCGCACAGAGCTCTTCTTTTGCTCAGAGCATCACCTGAAGAATAGCTGTGTATGGCTTGGAATCTTGTCTCTCTCACCAACAGAAATTGGTCCAATAAAAGATATTGCCTCACCTACCTCATCCCACTATGAAGAGGCATGCTAACTAGTCCTCCTGAGGCTGTACATGAATTTCCTCTGACAAACACTTGAGAAATGCCATATTAATCTTGATGAATGGAGACCTTAATGGGTTTTATGTTCCTTTAACTTACAGATTTCCCCATTTCATTGGTTGTGACGTACAAACATATGCACTGAGTATAACAGAAGTTGGTTTTATGTGGCATCTTGCACACTCAAGGTATCCCAAAGTGATTTACAAAGTAATGAATAATTCAGACAAGCACTCATCATGTGCTCACCAAAAGCTAAGGAAGCCTTGAAACAGTGAGTATAATGAAAGAGGGAACTTAGGCCAAGAGACCCCACTTACCTCCATGCTTTTAAAATGTCTCATGGGCTTTTTAACTTGCTTTGGAGAGCCACAGAGCCCTGATTAGTCCTTAGCCAGGCAAAATGCTTAGAAATGAACAGGGGTGATTTTGGACTTTATGTTTAATTATTTATTGCTATGATTATGGTAGTGCCCAAAGGCCCCAAGCAGAACTGAGATGCTATTGTACTTGACAATGTACAAACATGTTGTCCTTGCCCCAGAGATCTTACTATCTAATTTAAGACAAGATGTAATGAGTGAGTGTGACACACAATGAGAGCACAGATGTGGAAGAAGCAGCACGTGGTCACATAGATTACTTATGGGCATAGCCAATGGTTCCGAGTAAGTTTCAAAAGCATCAGTTTTCTTTATCAGTTGGCAATTTCCAGTAAACATTGCTGTTTCCAGTCTGAATCCAATCATACAGCTAAACAACATGCAGCTTTACTATTTTGCCTGGAATGGTTAAGTGCTGCCATTTCTATAATAAGACAATATCCCTTTTGATTATTGACATATATGGCCAGTTGCACCAGTATCAGAGGGGTAGCTGTGTTAGTCTGGATCTGCAAAAGCGACAAGGAGTCCTGTGGCACCTTATAGACTAACAGATGTATTGGAGCATGAAAGCTTATGCTCCAATACATCTGTTAGTTGCACCAGTGTATCTGAGAAGAGAATCTGGCCTATTGTATTTGCAACTGAGTAATTCACTGAGCATTAATATTAAGTGACACACTGATTACTGCTCTGATGGAATATTCATTCTCACATTTCCATATTATATGCTGTTTCAGAGTCTTTTTGTGCGGATTTGTTTAGAAAAATAATCCTTGATACAGTAACTCAAGACCATAAAAGAGGGTAATGATTTAAATGATGCCTTGAGCTTTAATTTGTATATAATATGCCAGTTTCTGTCATGTTTATTAAATTCTGCTAACTTTTAAAAGAGCACCCTCTGAGGCTCATGAATATGCAGATTGTAAGTCTGCTTGGTATAGAATGAAACCCAAAATTACATTAGCACTAAATGTGTAATTACATTTTGAATAATCAATTAACAAGTATGTTAATTAGCATTTAACAAGAACACCGCTATGCAGTAACAAGTTAGAGATCACTCTGTATCAGGGGCTGCAGCAATCAGTTGTGTTTAAGGAGACTGAAAATGAAGCCCACGCTTGAAGAATGTGCTCTGGGTCTGCACACATACAAATAGGGAGGCAATGATTGTCTGATACAAAGCCCATGGCAAGACTCCCATTGACTTCAATGGGCTTTGGCTCAGGCACCAAATCAGTGCACTGCAAGTTGGGCACCAGTGTTGTTCTGGTAACTAATGATGACGAGTAACTACCAGAGCAAAGCACTTCATATTTCCCCATCAGTAATATGTTGACAATAATACTTATTCATCATGACAAAATGCTTTGAGAGGAGAGGAGGGAAGATGCAAATGCAAGATGTCTTTATCAATTATGCGAAGAAGTGTGGTATAATATGGGGGTTTGGGAGTCAGGAGATATGGTTTTTCTTCCTGGCTTTGTCGCTAACTGATGTGGGCAGTTTCAATGGCAGTTATGAGTACTCCTTACCTCTCGAACTTGCAGTCAGAATCTGTTCAGTGTAACGTCCTACATGCTTTTTCTGATATTGTATCTGAGAAATCAGAATTGTTTTCTATTAAAGTGACCATAATTATCTTAATATTTTCAAATATGATGTACTTTAGCTGGCATTGCTTGGGTCATTAATTTTTGTTTTTTGGAAAATAAAATGAAAAGGTACATGCTTCACTTGAATGATTTCTCTGGGGTGGGGCTAGGAATGAGGAGTTTAGTATACAGGCTGCCCCAGGGAGAGGGGACTGTCCCAGCCCTCTCTCACTGTAGCAGCTTGGGGTCAGGTGAGAAGCAGCGCTCCATGGCTGCTGCAGCTTCAGCAGGCACAGTCAGGGGAGAGGTGCATGTCCCCCAGCTGGGGCAGGTCCTGGGTCATCTGTGCCCAGCACTCCCCAGCCAGAGTGAGGAATGGAGCAAACCGTGCACCTTCCCCTCACTCCCTGACGAAGGGGAACTGCCAGCAACTTAACTGTATGAATTAGGGAGGATAGAGCTTCAGCCAACGCCACGCTCCCTAAAGAGTGCCTGGAGGGTGGGAGGCTCAGGGGCTGGGGCAGTCCCAGACAATGAGAGGGGGCAAGGCACATCCCCAGCCATCCTCTTTTGCCTATCTGGTGATGCTGTCTCTTTTCTGTATGGTTTTTGAGACGCAATCCCGTTCCAGGCACATCCCATTTTCCTGGCACGATGAAACTCTTAGCTTGCTTTTAAGTTATGGTAAGAGGAAGCTGCATACTGAATTTGTCGGTTCTAACTCTTACCATTTAGGAGGAGTTTGAACAAACAGACAGACAAACTCTCTCAAATATATAGTAGAATTATAATTATATGAAATGTTGGCCTTATGTATGTTCAGTATACTGTTTCATTTAAACCTACAGCATTTTCACTCGTTCAGTTGCTTTTCAGATCAAATTAATGTTTGCACTGAATTTTTTTCTTGACATTTGACTTGCCCTGTAACTTAAGTATTCTAAACGTTTTAGCCTGATAGACTTTCAATAAACCGATTTAAATGAAAAACATTGTGACTATGTGTTTACAGGTCCTCCTACATAAATAAGAGGCCTGCAGTTGTTTCCAGTGAAGTCAGTGCCTGAGGTTATGATTTTGAATGTTGAGAAAATAAACACATTTTAAAGTACTGAATTTCAAAGAATGAATTGTTGCATCAGTGAAAATAACACATTTATGTTAGGTTTGACTGTAGATATACTGCTGGGACAGCAGTTCAGGAGAGCAGCAGCTAAAATTAAATCAAACCTGCTGGTAGAGACAGACATTAGAGGGCATGAAGAAATGCACAAGAGGAAGAATATACATGGAGGTCCTAGAAAAAACAGCTGTTGGCTTGATGTGTGAAGGCTGAAGATGGGATTCTTGAGAGCCGCAGACCAGGCAAAATGTTTGTTATAGTGAAATTATAATATGTTGCAATACACTTACTAATCTATTTCTACACAAGTGGTGATTGTTTACTACAGCGTTCATGACAGTAGTTACTAGTTTAGGACATACTAACCAGTGTGCTCTGGCCACCTGACACTGCTCAAATCATGCTTACACTTCCATGAATCATTAAACATGCTCTGCTCAGGCCTGCACAACTTGGAAAGTGGCGAGGGCCATATTACTCCAAAGAAAACAGCTGCGGGCCGCAAGTAGGGATGCTGTCCCAAAAAATACCGAACATGCGGGCTAAAAATTTTTGTCGAACAAAAAAAAACCCACCATGCATGTTTCCGCTTGGCCCCCTGGCATTTGTCTCTCCTGAACTCTGCCCCTTGGTGCCTTCCCCTTTCTCCTGACCTGCCCCCCTCCCCTCAGCATAAGCCCCTTCCCCTCCCCTACCTGGCTTCTGCCTTCCAGGTTGCGGGGCTGCTGGAGCCTTTTTGAATCCGGCGGTCGCCAGCCGTGATGTCATGACACCATGTCACGCCAGCGTCCTGGTGATTGCCGGCATCCCACCCTCAGGCTTGCGCCCCTCCTCCTCGCACCGGAGCTGTATGCAGGCAGCCTGGCAGCGAGAATTGCCACACTTCCCTTCCCTGGTGGTGCTCCGCTCCTTCGCCCGGCTTGCGGATCGGATGGGGCTGCGCTGCCCGTAGTTGGCACAGGCTGCACAGTGAGCCCCTGCAGGTCGCATGCGGCCCTCGGGCCGTATGTTGTGCAGGCCTGCTCTAATGATGCATGGAAATGTAAGCATGATTTAACTGGCCAGTGGAAATGAGTTTGTGGTTCTCTGTTCCAAAGTAGCTGTAGTGTTCTAGTGAATCTGACCCATATTTTAATAGTTACTAAAAGTTATGCATCCCAATTCAGAGAGGACATGGGTCTGTTAGCTCATCCCGTAACAACTTATGCTTGTGGCTTTAGAGACCCCCTGTTCAATTCCCACCATATCTCAAGATGGCAGTTGTCAGATATGTCATGAAGCAAATTTTCAAAAGGGCTGGATTTTCAAGTGAACTGCAGCCACAATCAAGGTCAGGTTTTCAGAAATATTCTTCCTTCATGGACACATACATAAAGGTCAGATTTACAAAAATTCTCAGCGCCCAGCAGCTTCCAGGGTGATATGGATGGCCAGATTTACAAAAGACCCCAATGTACTGCTGACCTCTTTTGAAAATCTTTCCCTCCCTCACCCCTCGTTTGGAGTACTGAACTCTTCTGAAAATTCTAATATCCATGAGCTTGGGCTGCAGCCCCATGCGGCAGGGCTTTGTCTACAGCCTTGGGTGGCGGGGCTCAGGAATGGAGTGCTGTCTCCATCCCTGACTCACCTCAGTGAGCCACGCAGGTGTTGGGTCAGTGTCAGGCCCATTGATTGGGGCGGGGGGAGGCAAAGGAGGCAGTTGCTTCGGACCCTAGCGACTGTAGTGGCCGTAACTCTGGGCCCTTTTGATTCGCCACCAGAGCACCACTCCACATGGCTCTGAGGTCTAGAGGGGGGGAGGGCGTGCTGCAGTCCAGGTTGTCTGTCCCAGCTCGCTGTCCCAGCCCCTTCCTTCTGAGGTCCCGCCCCTTCCAGGGCACAGAGCCAACCCCTCCCACACCATGCCCTGGGGGTTGGGCCCACTTTGACTGTCAGCCCCATTGGTCAGTGTCAATGCCTCCACGTCACACTGTAAGACTTTACTGTTAAGTGGTTATAGATTTTTTTTATTGCTATGACCAAACCCTGATTTAGTACATTTTTACAAATACTGGGTTCTGGGAATTTTGCCTAATTTTATTGTGACATAATCGTGTCTGTACTCATTAGTATTACTCACTCAGTTTGCATAGCTATAAACGGCTATGCCAAGTTTGAGGAGCAGGAGAGTCAGGCTTAAGTCTTCACCCTCTCCTCTAAGGTTCTTTGAAAGCAAAAAGGGAGTCATGACTCAGCCATCTCTTGGATTCCAACTTAACAGGGCCTGACACTAAAGCTAGTGCATGAAGCCTGCACATGTCCCCAAAGACTATGGAAGCCAGATTATACTCCTCATCCTGCACTTCTTGCTATCTTTGCTCAGAATGTAACAAGGTATGAAACTTCTGACATTAGGACACGTGGGACAACGCAGACTGTCCCAGATAGATAGAGAAAGGGAGAAAGAAGTATTGTTATTCAAGCATCACTCATGCATATAAATCTCCTAATAGAAAAAGCTACTGGACCTCAGGATATTCCCAGAAGACTGTGTGTTAGTCTCTGTCCTCTCTTTCCTCATAGCAGAGCTCAGCTGGAGTCATGTTGCCAAAATTTCCTGAGATGCATGGTATCCTTCCTCTACTGAGTGTATTTGTTGACATATGGAGATCTTCAGGATTTAGTGCTAGCAGGATTGGCATTAATTCTCACAGTTTCTCATGGGTCTGTTATAGGGATGAGAACACATATAGTCATAGTTTCCTATCTTCACCTCCTTCTTCTGCAGCCATGAACCCTAAGGCTTAGGGAGCCCCAAGAGCATACTTTTCACAAGGAAAATGCACCCCCAAAAGACTGATGTTTCAGAAAGTTATGAGCATGTGGAAATGTGGGGTTAGAATGGAAACTCTTTTACAAGTTTGAGGGGGCACTTCAGGAACCTGCCATTATATATAAACTCTTTAAAAGACCAAATGACCAAAGTGCCAAATGAAAGGCACCATCTAGAGATTTTGTCCGTTATTTTCCCCTTTGCAATAAAATAAATAATATTCAAATAAATAATATTCAGGGTTTTTTTCAATTTATTTTTTCTTTTCCTGCCTTTTTTCTCTTTTGCCATTCTAACTGCTCCAAAATAGAGGATGTTTTGAAAAGTTACAGATAACAGGGAAAAAGGAAAAGGAAAAGGAAAAATTGGGGGAGAAATCCTAAAAATAAACAAACAGCTTTCATTCTATCAGCATAATTGGCAGACTGTCAACTTTCAGATGTTTTGGTTTTGAAGAAAAAACAGGTGCGACACTTGCAAAAGTTTTCAGTTTTGAAAAAAGGCCATTTTCTTTGGAAAATGCTTTACATGAAAACAGTTCTATTAACTATGGATAATCGAGAATGCAAATGCTCTTCTGTACAAATTAATAGGTTGCAACAAAGACAAGCTGAAACACTTTTTCATTTTTGCCTAAGATCAAAGTCCCAGTTCTGTTCCCATAGAAACCAATGGGAGTCCAGTGTATTATCAGTTTAACATATTATATTTCCTCAATCTAGTGATTAAATAATGGACTAGATATGGGATGAAATCAATAATTTTTAGAAGGTCTCTTAAAATCCTAACTCCTGTGTTCTACAGCAGACTGTACAAGTTCATTGTTTCAGGAGTGTTATAGCACATATAGCAAGTGCCATCTTCTGGTGATGAAATTTTTGCAACAGCAATTAATGTCATGACACTGATTTTTAGACAGTTTAGGGAGCCAGAAAAAGTGATGTTGCTTGGGATTATACTTATGTAATTTTAAAAAAATCTATAACCTTGAACTTCAATTAGGCAATCAGATACATTAAATCAAACATACATACCTTGTTTGCGGATACCAGTAGCCATTTAGCAAAGAGCTCCAAGACTAAACACATACAATAAATCAATATGTCTCTTAAAATATCTTAAATGTTTGAATTTATGTATAAAGTATTGCATAATTACAAACAGAAGAAGCTGGAGCCCCAAAATGTAATGATTACCAAGGGATACGTAAGCTAGTTTGAAAATAAAAGCAGATATGTCGTAAATTGATTGCTTTATAATATTTAGCATATATAAAAAAACTTTTCACCATGTGACTTTAAAATTCTTCTCAAGCAATTCATAATCCTCATCCCACCCCTGAATGGCAGGTAAACATGTATGGGCAGTCTGCAGTATTCTGTCACTGAGATGAAGCAACCATTGCTCTTCAGCCAGTGATAGTTGCTGATAATTGTAGTGTTTTAGGATTTCCCAAAGCTTTTTTGACTAGCTAAACCTACAATAAAGAACAGCAAAAAGCAAAGTTTCCCTCTTCACCGCTGCTTCATGTCCTCTCTGCTGACTGCTGTTCATTCAACTGTGATCAAATTTGCAGACTGACACCAAACTAGGGGATCAGAACCAAATGGCAAAGTGACCCAAATTGATCAGAGCAGCTGGAATTGCAGGCAATGAGGAGAGACTAATACTAATAAAAGGAAAGATCTATACAGAGGGAGAGGAATTAAACAGCTCAAATATACAATGGAGAAATGTTACCTAGCAGCTACACTTCTTACATAAAAGTCAGTTTATTTTCATCCATACTCCTTAATATTGCGTTTTTCCCATTTTCTTGTAATCCAGCCCTAGAGGTGCTTCAGGGATGGTATGGGGATTTCATGTTAGTGGGTAGGTGATCCTCAAGAGGATCTTTATATTAAGAAATTATTAAAAGTATGAAATAGTTTGACAAACACTGCAGGCAACCACTGTCTTTGCATGGATTCAAAGACACTTCTGAGTAGAGCACTATGAAAGAGGTTCTCAGGTTTACATAATGCTATATTGTAAGATGTGCTTTTACACCCACACATACCCGACACGCATGCGTGCAGGCATGCAATATAGTCCTGTATCTGGACATCCATTATTGATTATCCTTTTTATATGCTTTCTTTCTAAAATGCAATACTTCAAAAAAACCCATCTTTTGTAACAGTCTGATGCAAAACTCTCGAGGTTTTTGTAATGGTCTTGTCTGAGCCTGTCTCTTTGGCAAATATAGTTTTGTTCAACCATTTATAGGCATGTTTGACATTCCCTCCACAGCTGGCATCAGCAAAACATGGTTGGCTGTTGATTTTTCCATTGTTGCTTGTTTGGGAATTGAAAGCATGGCCTGCTTTGGTGTCCCGGCAAGGCTGAATGCTCCTTGCGTTTCACTGAGTTTGTGATCCGGTTGATCTCATATGGCAGAGGCTGTTTCCATAGCACTAATTGCTCAGTGTGTAAGGCTCCTTGTTACAAATGTTTTTGCGCTTAGTGAGGCATGTGAATCAAACTTGTCTGTGTTTGTTTCATTTTTGTAAACAGTGCCTGCTGCAGTTCAGGCCGTTTGTCTGATTATACAGACGTCTAATCACAGCAGCCTTCTACCCTTTTCCTCTTCGGGGAAATGGTGCGCGTACAAGCTTTACTATTTGCAATGGCTTGTCACCATTTTCTCAGCTCAGTATTCGGGAGATTTAATGTCTGTCACATCATATCATTTTATGAAAAATCAGGAACAGTTCTATGTTCCATAACCTTAATTATTTGGTTTTCAAGTGTGATGGTTTGACACACCATGGATTGACTAGCACCTCAGAGCAAAAAGTCTGAGCTCTACCAGATTATTTGTATAAATATCCTCGGTGGACTGCTACAGGGAGGGACATACAGCAAAAGCTCATCACACACAAGCCAACCTCTGATTTGGGGTCTTGAGCCATTACCAGCAGCATGGAGAATTTTTACTTTCCAGCTTTCACCTGCTTGACAGTAAAACTTCACTGAAATCTTCCTTTCACCATGAAAATAATTCTTGCCCTGCTTCCTGCATTGTGAAGGGAATAAAATAATAAAACATGGCAATTTCTATCATCAGTATCAGGGAAAAAACCAATATACATATGCCATAAACAAGCCTCAGCGTTGCAAGGGGGTATAACTGTTTCTCCTCCCTGGATTTTTCCAACTGTCCAAATTGATACAGCGGTTCAGAGGGGATGCATTTAGACACTCATCCCATCCCTTTATCAAACAGAGTGAGGGTCCAATTGGGCAACTTCGGGCATTAGCAATATTGACATGAGGATGATCTTGCATTTGATATCTTTCAACTGGAGATGAGCATTTCACCTCTTTGCTTTCTTTACCAAAAATTGTTTTGCACAGCAAGGCTTTCACTGGCTACTTTAAGGTCGGGAAGAGTTGTCTCAATCTGTCAAGTTGCCTCTGATATACTGACTTTCCTGTTCATAGGGGGAAAAAATTCTCATGGTCTGCAGTAGACATCAGATTAGTACAGGCAGAACCTCTCTGGTCCAGTGGAGACCCTGGACCAGAGAGCCCCAGCTTTGGGAACGCGGAGTGCCGGCAGCTCTGGAGCTGGCCACAGATCTCGGTTCTGGCTTATGCATGGTCCAGAAGCTCAGATCTCCCCTAGGCAGGGATTGCTGCCACCCTGCACCGCTGCCTCTTTATCAGAGGCAGCAGCACTGGGTGACAGACAGCTGGTCCATGAGTGGAGCTGGTTTTTAAACTGACTCCCTTCGCAGACAAGCTCCCACCTGGCATTCTGTACTGCTGCCTCTGATACAGGTGCGCGTGGCTATTGAGGGGCTTATCCCACCACCCTCCAACTTGCCTGGTCTTTCTCACGTGATACAGAGGCAGCAGCGCAAAGTGGCAGGGGGCTTCCCAGGAGTGAGGCCGGAGTGCACTGCCTGCTGGTCCTGCCCCTGGGGATTATAGAATAGTTGAGTAACCAATAAGAATTCATGATGTTACTCAACTATTCAATTAACTGATATTTAATATCCTTAGTTCACATTGCTCTCAGAGTCTGCATTGTGATAACTTCTGGGCCTGTAAACTCCTCCACAGCTCTGAAATGGAATCTAAATTTGTTTCTGATGAACTAATGATGGGCTACTAGAGGAAGAGCCATATTTAACATTCTTATTAAAAAAATGCAGTTTGAAACTTGATATTGAACCTCACCATTCAGTATAGCTGGCTCCATCAGCCAATTTTTCTAAATATGATTGTCATTTTTAAGCCTTCTCTGAATCTTCTTGCATAGTATCTGGGCAGGAGGGAATCCATTCTGCATAAAATTCTTCCTCTTAGTCTCTTTTAAAGTTACATTTCAATCCAAGTCTTCAACCTTGGGGAGAAAGAAGACACCCAAAGATGCATAATATATATGTCCAATTATTAAACAGGATGTTCTAATACTACTTTGATTTACATTTGACCAATCCTTCAATTCAGTACAATTTCCAATGATGTGGCATTTTGGGAGGGAAAACTTCAATGTGAGATTTAACATGGCTAAGGGGCAATTAAGGATGGTTTTAAAATGTTTTATCCAAAAGAGTGTATCAAAAAGATATGGCCCATAATAATATTGTTTGCTGTGGGTTTAACCCCTGCCCCTGGTCTACTTGTTTGTCTTAGAATTTGTTTTCCTGAGTTTTCTTTGGCCTCTGCTAATCTGAGAGACCAGTAACAATTTTAGAGACTGAAGCCCCTCGTGCTATCCGTCAGTGACCTATACAAATGCTTCCCAATTAACAGGGATTCACCACAATTAAATCATGAGGGCACACTTGCTGGGCTCTGCACACTTCAGTATACAATGGGTGCTAAGATACAGTGGGAGGGAAGAAGCTTTGCTCCTTCCCTACGGCCACTTCAATTGCTCTGCTCACTCTTGCCCTACCTCGACTGTGCTGAGCTGCAACCAAAGCAGCAGTTCAACATCTTGTGCAGTAGCTTTTTCCGGAGCTACCTGTGGGATGCCGCAGGGAAGGAAGCACCTTACAGGCCTCCAGTGTACCTCAACCAGCATACCTCAGTACCTGGCTATCTTCACACCACATATAGCAGACAAAATCACAGATAGAATCTTCACTATTCCTATAATCTCCTAGGTCCTTGAAAGAAAGCTACGGTGTCAGAATTTAGGAACCTAACATGGGGTATCATAGTTAGCATATCTGCACAGTGTACTTTTATTGTAAATGAGTTGTACTCTGCTGTTTCTGAGGGCAACTACTCTGATACCTCTTAAAGTGACAGTTCTTCACTTACTGAGTACAGAACTGCCAGTCCTCATCTTGTGGATAATTAGCAGATCAGGTTATTCACTTGCTACTTGTGGGTAGATGCAGCTAAAGGTATTATATTGCCCACACGGTGCTGAAGCTTATTCAAAATCCTTAGAAAATAATCTCAACCAGGATATTTTCAGACTTTATTTTAAATGCCAGCACTTAGTACTGAGTGCTTGGAATAATGGTAATATATAGTATTAACATAAATGACTCTTACATTATTTTGTGATAGCTGTGCAATTAACATGAGTCACTACTCTACCAAAATCTCATTTTGTCTCCAACTACCCCACAGATATGCGGAATACAGTTATCTGCATGCTGGCATGGGAGCAAGGGCTGCTTTTTGAATTGTGTCCCTTCAATATTCAGGGAGTCCCAGAACAGCATGAGCTGTCAGAGAATGGAAAAGACTGCTGGAGCTTTGCTAATGGAGGAACATTAATGCTATAACTGTGTGCACCCAAATTTACTTCCAGATAAGACAATGCTTTCCTGGATGACAACTGCTGACCCAGAAAGTATTTTTTCCTAGGGAAAAATTACATTGTTTGGTAATAATTTGCATTCTGTTTGTCATATAACATGAATCCACAGTTAGATACACTATGTTCCACTGACATTATTCAAAATGACATCATTCACTGTTTTCCAGAGAGGTTAGGGAATAAAATACTGAGCACTCATGTATATGATGACACTGGAACATTTCAAAATGGAGGGAGTTCTGCACTTGACAAATAAGCAATGCCACTTTAAAAAAATCCAATATATCAAAAATAAAAAGCCACAGAAAGTATAATCAAAAGGGGAAAAGAGCTGGCCTAAGAAATCAAAACCTGTTTTGAATGCCAAAATGGAGCTCTTTTAGACAAACATTTGATAAAGAATAGACCCATTATTGCTAATGAACCAACATATATGAATATATTAGCGTTTGGTCAGATAGTTTCTATGATGAAAGTAGAAGAAAAATGAAATGGAAGAACGTACATTGCTGGAAGTTTGCATCTCCCTTTCCTTCCCCTTCCATCTTAGATAAATACAAAGGGCCTCACTCTCTGCACTATCACAATTTTACATTGCTCTGGCAGTGTAAAAAGGTCTTAATGTGGAAGAAAAATATACCAGTCTCACTTTAAGATTCTTTAAAGCTGCCAGAGTATAAAGTGGCCTTATACCTATAGGAGAATTGGGCTCAATCCTTGGATGATGTAATATCTTAAAGAGATCACATATGAAGAAACTAAAGTTCAGGACACAATGTGCGCAGTGCTTGAACAACTACCTCTTATGGTCTTAGAAAACCTCATGATAGTATTATATGAGAGTCAGATAAGTAATAATGTTTTAATACATCTGAGAAATAGAGTGGTAAATGTTTACCAGAGAGGTTTTACTATGATTTTCTGAATTGACACAGCATTGTCTCTTCATTTAGGAATTAAAAGTAGGACTCTTCCCAACGTGACATCCCATACCCGTCCTCCTCTGAAGAAACAAACCTAAATTATGAAATCAGGAATGCAGAAATAAATGTTATTTCCACAACTGGTGATGCCATCACACATTTGTCACTAGTCTTGTGAAACTAAAGATTTATTGTAGTCTTTTATACTTGAGTAGTGAGGTATAAAAACTGTCTCTCTTATAGCCATATAACCTATAGCTCAAGGGTGGGGAACTTTTTTTGGGTCGGGGCCAACTGACCTGCAGAAAAATCAGTTGGGGTTGCACACAGCTGAGAAGAATAAAAAACCTCCTCACTGACATGGCCCTCGACTGAGAAGGAGAAAGACACTTCCCATATTCTCCTTGCACACCAGAGCCTAGGGGGCCCAGCCTAGTAGATTTTGTGTGCTCCAGCCTCATGGTGGGGCAGTGAGGAGGGCTGGAGCACCAGCACAGGCAATGCTGGGGGAGGGCGACTGAGACTCAGGGACCAGATCCAGGCAAGCCAGGGGCTGCATCTGGCCCCCAGGCCTGAGGTTCCCCACCCCTGCTAAAGCTAAACAGACCATGCAAAGAAAATATACAGAATGACCAGTTCAAAAAGCACTATGAATACAAGTAAAAGGAGGAGAACCGCTGATCAGAATATTCAATGCAATGAAATATACAATGCAATGCAAGTAGGAGGAAGTTGGAATAATAGGAACATGGTGGGGTACAAGCTTTGTGAGATTCGGAGATCTGAAAGGGGAGAGGACTCAGCTCGGTTATGGTTGTCCTGTGCTGCATACTCCTGCATTGAACCTATTAACTTTCCTATTGGAAATGTACATAAGTTGGGAACAAAGGGGACTGTAGGAGAGTGGTTTGCCTTTTAAAGCCTGGAGGGCTGGTGCTAGCCAACCATGACTTCAGAATGAGCCAAACCTGAAAGAGAAAGTGGAAGGCAGCTTGGGTGAAAATGATCATGAAATCATAGCGTTCATGATTCTAAGGAATGGTAGAAGGGAGAACAGCAAAATAGAGACAATGGATTTCAGGAAGGCAGATTTTAGTAAATTCAGAGCTGGTAGGTAAGATCCCATGGGAAGCAAAACTAAGAAAAAAAACAACTGAAGAGAGTTGGCCATTTTTTTAAAGGGACGTTATTAAAAGCCAAAAAGCAAGCTATTCCACTGCGTAGGAAAGATAGAAAGTATGGCAGGAGACCACCTTGGATCAACCAAAGATATTATATGATCTAAAATCAAAAAGGAGTCATATAAAATTGAAAACTAGGTCAAATTACAAAGGATGAATATAAGCAAACAACACGGATATGGAGGGGGCAAGATTAGAAAAGCAAAGGCACAAAAGGAGCTCAATCTAGCTAGAGACATAAAGGGCAACAAGAAGCTGTTCTACGAATATATTAGAAGCAAGAGGAAAACCAAGGACAGGGTAGGCCCATTGCTCAGTGAAGAGGGAGAAACAATAACAGGAAACTAGGAGCTAAATAGGATGAAGTTTAATAAGAATAAATACAAAGTACCCCACTTACTAAGGAACAATCAGTTTCATACATACAGAATGGGAAGCGACTCTCTAGGAAGGAGTACGGCAGAAAGGGATCCAGGGGTCATAGTGGACCACAAGCTAAATATGAGCCAACAGTGTGACACTGTTGCAAAAAAAGGAAACATGATTCTGGGATGCATTAACATATTGTGAGCAAGACATGAGAAGTCATTCTTCTGCTCTACTCTGCGCTGTTTAGGCCTCAATTGGAGTATTGTGTCCAGTTCTGGGCATCTCATTTCAAGAAAGATGTGGAGAAATTGGAGAAGGTCCAGAGAAGAGCAACAAAATGATTAAAGGTCTAAAAAACATGACCTATGAGGGAAGACTGAAAGAATTGGGCTTGTTTAGTTTAGAAAAGGGAAGACTGAGAGGGGGCATGATAGCGGTTTTCAAGTATGTAAAAGGTATTACAAGGAGGAGGGAGAAAAATTGTTCTCCTTGGTGGCTGATGATAGGACAAGAAGCAATGAGCTTAAATTGCAGCAAAGGAAGTTTAGGTTGGACATTAGGAAAAACTTCCTACCTGTCAGGGTGGTTAAACATTGGGAAAAATTGCCTAGGGTGGTTATTGAATCTCCATCACTGGAGATATTTAAGAGCAGATTTGATAGACATCTATCAGGGATGGTCTAGACGGTACTGGATCCTGCCGTGAAAGCAGGGGACTGGATTTGATGACCTCTCAACGTCCCTTCCAGTTCTAGTGTTCTATAATTCTATGAGATCGGGCAATTGCCCTAAAAAGAGAAGCAAGTGGCTGCAATGAGGGGATAGGCAGAGAAGTGAGAAGTAGGAAGGTTTCAAAAGATGTGAAAAACTCTTGTAGGGAAGAACAAGAAAATCTGTTGTAAACAGGAGATTCCTGCTAAAGATCCTGCCCAAGAGAAGAGTTTAAGCCTGGAAGCCAGAACCAGAGATCTGAGGAAGGCTGACTGGCAGAAGAGCTTGAGAGCCTAGAAATGAGGGGGCTGAAGAGGACTCAACTTCACTCAGGTAAAGCCTGAGAGACTTTGAGTTAGGCCATAGCTCTGTGAAGAAGATACTCTCTACTTGAAGGGAGAGGATGATTGAACTGAGGCTGGGACCTAGAGAGCTGGTATGTAAGAACTTTATACCAATGCAAAGGAATGGAATGCAGTCAGTACCTGTGAGTTGTGAGGATGTTAAGGGGCCCAGAAGAGGGGGGAAATTGGTAGCTGGGAACTGTAGTGATCTGTGGCTCAGGAGGCAATCAGTCCAGTTATAGAGACCCATCAAAGATAAATCAGAATAGCTTGTTCTTTATATGAGTATATAGGCTTGAACTGAAATGAGAAGTGATTTGAATAATAAACAATGTAGTTGTTTCAGTATGGGCTTGTGTGCAGGCAAGTCTAGATCCATCCAGATAATTAAACTAACTAGCAGGGATGTAAAGTCTTGTTTCATTTTGTTTTTGTTGGAGGACTTCTTGAATAACTCAGATCTGGGTTGGGATTTTACTCTGCTCTTAATGGGTGAGCCAGGGGTATTGACTCTTTAATGGAGAAAGCTTTTCTCAAGTCTGAGATTTAGCAGTGTCTGCAAACATGAAGACAAAACCCAATGAGCTGTAAACAGCTCAGGTTTAAAAAAAAAAGTTAAAAACGTTCTTAAGCAGGTTGCTTTTCCCAGATGTCTTAATTCTTCTAGTTCTCCAGTCATCTATAGAATCTTGTAGGATAGGGAAGATCTGACTTTCCAAAGTACTACTGAGTAGGAAATAGGGATGTGAATGGTTAACCGGCTAACTGGTTAACGGGTAAGCCTCACCCTTAATGAGTGAAGCTTACCGGTTCTGGTTAACTGGTGGGACTGGAGCAGCTCCCTGCCTGCTGCAGGCAGGACACTGCTCCAGGCCTGTGGGCTCACTGCAGGCAGGGGCACTTCAACCCAGCTACAATGGGTCCAACCTGACTGGGCTACAATGCCCCTCCACCTGCCCCTCCTTTAATCAGTTAACCGTTTAAACATTATGTTTAACCAGTTAACCAATTAAATGGGATTTTACATCCCTACTAAGAACCACCTTCCCTTGTATTCATAGTCTTGTTTCATATATCATGAAGAATATAGGACACAAACTTTTTTCTTCCCTTTATAGGTCCCCTAAAACTGCTTAAAGCTGCTTGCTCTCTCTGCTTAGGATTAGATAGTGGCAACACGGCAAGTGTGAGGTGAGCTATGCAGCCCACAAGACATCCATAGTTGTATGTGAGTTTTAGTTCCCTGCCCATTTAACAGCATGAGGGACAAACTCTTTCTCCTTCTTCATCAGAAGAATGAAAATAAAACTTCATGGGTGGCTTCATTTAATACAATGCCCTCTCCTCCTCCCCTCCCCCCGCATTGATTTCAGTGGGACAGGAGTTTACCAGGAAAACTGATAGAAAAAAAGCTGTGCTTTTTTTAAGATGGGAGAATTATTATCCTGAGTGACTACTAGGAAAAACCAAACATTTAATATATCCTAGTATAACTGAATTTAACTTTAACAATCACCTACATGTAATAACTAGCCATAAATGAATCAGACTTCAAAGCCTTTACTGATAGCAGAAATAAAACACATTATGTCTATGCCACAGCAGCCACAATACTTTGAAAATTAAAGCAAAGATAAGCTTGTAGTAACAGAACTGAAACTCCCAACATTGTGTCCCTAGAAAACTATTTAAACTAATTTTATAGACGTCCAGTTATAAAAAAATGCCGTTTTGTCATTTTTCTACAACACACCACCAGATGGCAGTGCATGAAAGAAAAAGAAAGAAAGAAACAATATTTGAAGGGCCATGAACACACAGAGCAAACGTTTGTTTTTATTTATTTTTTGGTGAATTTTGGCTACTGACGTATTGGCTTAATATTTTCCTTCTGTCACTCTATTGGGTACAGAATATGCAACCTTCTTTTGTTAAACATGATAATCCCAGAAGTTTTTGTCCTAAGTAATATTTATTTTGTTCATTTTCATGAATTCATTTGAGAGAGAAAAAGGAGTCCTTGAAATCTGAGTTTGGTCCCTCCTGCATAGTGAGCAGCCTAAACCCAGACAAAATGTGCGATTTATAGATGGAGTTCCAAAACTGATTTTACTTTATTTGTTTTACTTCCTTATAAATCAGTGACACTGCACAAATATAATTCTGCCCTCAGTTACACAGGTGAACAGAATTTGAGTCTGTGGGTCTGTTTTTGATCTCACTTACATTGCTTTAACTTCATGGCTTTCAATTTTATTACTTTAGATTTGCATCAGCATGAGGCCCTGCTGACAGTGGAGAATGTTAGTATTGCAATCCCCTAGGATCCCGGCAATAAGTTGCAAACAAAGTTGGTGGTTTGCTTGGAGAATGCACTGAGCAAAGAATAAGCGCTATGATCCTGTTAGGTGCAAATGATCAATATTTGTTTAGTGTTGTGTTATGGGTTAATCATATGTAAATAGTTATAAGGTAAACCACTGTTTTCTGTGCAGCCAATATGGAGTCTCTGAACTCTGACCCCTGGACTCCATTTTGGCATCTTGCCTGTAAACAACCAGGGCACTGGGTCTGCTCTAGTTCAGTCTGGATGGAAATGTTTTTTCCCGCCAAAGCTAGCACCCAACATTCCATTACCTCAGAACTTTTTCTGCTAAAGAGATACATGCTGCTGCCCAGCTGAGAGACAGTGTTTGCGCTATGGGCCTCTGAGCTGTCCAGACAGATGCTCAGAGGATACCAGCATTCTCAAGACGAGGCTGAGGCCTGCGTAGAACATCAACAACTTCTTCCTACAGGGTATGTCTACACTAGCCCCCTAGTTCGAACTAGGGTGGCTAATGTAGGCATTCGAAGTTGCAAATGAAGCCCGGGATTTACATATCCCGGGCTTCATTTGCATCTTCCCGGGAGCCGCCATTTTTAAAAGTCCCCTAGTCCGAACTCCGTGCCCGCGGCTACACGCGGCATGGAGTAGGTAGTTCGAATTAGGTTCTCACTGCCTAGGGTGGTAGTGTAGACATACCCACAGAGAATACAACCTACCTGAATCCTGAAGCCAAGTGATCATCTTTCTCAAGGACTTCTCTGCTGGCGAAGACAACCATCCTTTGCTGGATTCCCCAGAGTTTGTTTTCTCCTCAAAGGCTGCATATTGGCTGGAGAGTTGTAGGTCCTGGGCTTAGTTGCCTCATTCTCCTCAGCACCTGCATTTTAAGTAGGAGGTAGGTTTCCACTTTTCAGAGCCATGGGAAAGTTTTATAAGGGTGGGAACTGAGCTTCATGCTTTGGAGAATCAGTCACTGTTCACAGCAGTGTTTGTGTTTTTTTTCCTTTTTTTGTCCCAATGTTGTATTAGTATCCTTAATGCAGTTCTCTTGTTTATGCTTTACCTGTTGTCTCCTCTTTATATTTAGGTTAGCTTGGTTATTCCACATGTGATAGAGCCTGAAAAACAGGTAGCTCTGCATCTTCTGAGGAAAGGAGCTTTCCTATTTCTATTCCCTCTACCATTATATCGTTTAAAAAGGAGTTACCTTCCTCCCCTTGAGATAATAATCCTCCTGCTGTTGCCCTGCACCTACACAGTCCCAGCAGAGGCAGCAGGTGCTACTAGCAATTGTAACAGTGCATTTGGTCCTCCCTGTGCAATCTGGCCCTGCAGTCTATCAAGTCACACACCTCTGGCTGCATACTGCCTGATAATACCCAACACAGTACTTTGGTTGTTCTACACTCTGCTGCATGTCCTGATGGGGGCAGGACTGTGAAATGCAGAAGTGGGACTTGGCTACTCATGTATCTACCCAGCTTCCCAATGCTGTTCAGACCAAGCTTAGAACAGCTGAGGTTGTACCAGCTGTTCTTAGTTTTACCTGGTCCTCCTGCTAGTGCAGCTTACCCAGAGCACTAAAGGAGGACTCTAAAATAGACTGAAAAAATGCAAAGTTTATCTAAAAACTTCTGCACCTTTTGGCATCACTTGGAAACTAAATAAACTCATTAAAGCACGTGTCCCCATATATTATGTGTAGTATTGTAGTTCCTGAATCACAGTTGGGGCTCCATTGTACAACACATTTTTCAGTTACATAGGAAGGCACTGCTTCTGCCCCACTGAGCAAGTAGCCTAAACAGTGC
The DNA here is from genome assembly GCA_032595735.1 of Pelochelys cantorii. Taxonomy (NCBI): domain Eukaryota; kingdom Metazoa; phylum Chordata; order Testudines; family Trionychidae; genus Pelochelys; species Pelochelys cantorii. Next base: position 191,008,441 of record CM064327.1, read on the forward strand.
ACTTGTGACACAAGAATGTACTTCTTTTATTAAGGGTTGCCATAGAAGCCTGTTTGCTGCCCCAGCTGCAACTCCCACTCTCCTGAAATCTGCAAAAGAGAACGTAAACGAAAGGACACTAGTGTAAGATTCACAGCTAGACCTTTAGTAACGCCATTCATCTGAAGAAGTGGGTTGTGCCCATGAAAGCTCATGATACCATCTACAGGTTTTGTTAGTCTTTAAGGTGCTGCTAGACTATTTGTTTTTTTTAAGTTTTTCCAGCTAAGCTACCGTTTGCCTAAATATGAACAGAATGTGAATACACACTGTGTGCCATAGACTGGCTGCTACTCCAAGGAGCTGTGCCACCCACAAGCCCAGCAGTTGTGTGTGGACATGGAACACTATGTGTGTCTTCCATAGGCACTTTGCAGGGCTCACTGCATTGTTGTAACTTACACAAGTTCCCTCGCCATCCAAGTGAGGAGCCAACAGATTCAAAGCTGGGTCCTGTGGTGCGTAGTGCATGAGCTGCTACAGCTTGAGCTAAAAGACAGCTGGCTCTCAGCTGAGACTGTAGAGCAAACTCATTCTTTCTCTCTAAGTGGTCCAAGTGCCACTACATGGGACAGTCCACCACATCCAGTAAGTGGGTGGAGTGCATCACCACATGATGCTCAAGAATATGTAGCATAATTCCTGGATTTTGTAAATGGTTACTTCTGGCTGTTCTCTTTAAACCAGTTCTTAAAATAGGGGAGGTCTGACAGGAGGTTGCATCTGGAGACCTGTTCATGTGAAAGATGAGTAAGATGGAGATTTTTGGAAGGGGTATCTGTCCTGTGGAGACACGTAATCCTCCCTGGAGCAGAGCCCCAGTTCTGGTGTGGCTTAAGAACTTTGTCATCTTCATCCTCATCTATGAAGTTCATATGGTGCATGAGAGAAGGACCATACGGCTATGCCATCACAACCATCCAAACTGTCCTGATTCTGCTTTGGCAGAGCTTGTTTGCTGTGCTGGAGCACAGTTTCTGCTCTTAACGGAATACAAGGCATGTGCTTCTCCAAAAGCCACCCATTCTTGCTTGCATTATCTTTTGTCCTCGTTACTGGCCAGGGCTGGCCCACAACATTTTGTCATCTGAGACAGGGAGCTCAAATGACGCCCCGATGCCCACTCGCTTGGGCCAAAGCTTTAAAAGGTCTCAATTCTGCCTCCTTCCTGTTCTACTCCTCTCATGGTACTTCTCTGCTACCTACATATGCACCAGCAGCAGACACAATTTTCTACACTCTGGGTCCTTGTGGCACACCCCCACAGTCTGGCACCTGAGTTTGCCTCATGATAAGGCCAGCCCTGTTACTGGCTGCCTGATCTCCTCTCCACAAAGCCCCAAGCTTTTTGGATGGCCATCCATGTGACCTAACCATGGACTTGTAAGGCAGTTTTAGAAGCGTGGAGACTGGAGTCATTTGCCTGGCCACATAATCACAACAAGATCCTGTGTCTTAGGCAAGCCTCAAGTGAACAAGATCAAATAAAAAAGCCAGATATTAAAAAGAAGAATGAAGATGGGCCAGCAAAAGTTGGGGAGCGGAGAATCTCCCAAAAAAATAGAAAAAAAAAGGAGATGAGGAGTTAAAGAAATAGATGGACATGGATTATTAAGTTGTTTATTTATTTCTCAAGAGAGATGAAAAAAACATAGAAAATAACTTGTTTTCCATTGTTAACATTAATGGTACCTGCTTCATGAAAGTCAATCTGCATGTGTCAAGGAAGTACAATGAAAAGACTTTTTCCCTTTAGTAAAGTTGAAGTTCATTTGCTGTGATCTCCCTAAGTCTCCATCTTTTAAGCCACAGTGTTCAGTAAACCGCACATTTTTGGAACGGTTTCTGGTTACATTAGTGTGTCAATACTGTGTGTTATATTATATAACTGGGTATGCTGCTGTAGACTCACTGAAGCAGCAAGCCTGCAATATTCAAAAGGCCAACTGCGATTTTTCTCCTCTAAGTTGTCTCGACATAACCACTATTTTTAACAAACCACTGTAAATGAATTTGTTTTATTTTTAATATCTGATACCTGTAAAAGGATTCAGGTCATGTTGGCTGGATTTTGCTAGAGAGAGTAATACTGAATTTATTGGGGAAACAGCTAACACATTGAAAAAGCAGAATATGTGTCTAACAATATTATGACACTTGGAGACTAGGGACCAAACTCAAGCGTCATGTAAAGCAGGTGGAAACCCCACTGAATTTGGGAGTTGTGCTTTTGTTGTTGTGAAGTGTATTTGGCTTGTGGTTCCAGAATGAACCATGAGAATACATCACTATAGTACAGGAGAGGAGGCACTGTGATGTCATTTGTTTTTAATAATGACACCATAAGATGTGGAATCAGGAAGTCCTGCATTTAAGCATTGTCTGAGCCACTCACTCACAGGTTAAGTCCTGCATGGCAATTGCCTTCTGATTGATACTCAGAACCTCATTGATTCTCTGGCCAGGTGCGTCTACCTAAGCTAACAGGGTGGGGCTATACATTTAGAAGAAAAACACTGCTGCCTTGAAAACCCAGGTTGTAACTGAATAAAAGTTTCTGGGTTCAACAACAACAATCATGAGGGTAAGGGGTAATTTATTGTGAAAACCATTCTACAAAGGCTTTTTGTTTGTAAGAGAGTTGATCTGAATGGAAGTAAGTGGGAGAAATGAAAATATTTTTTTTCTTGCTGTATTGGAGCCAGATCTTTCTCCCACTGAAGTCAATGAGAATGTCACCACTTCTTTCAATGGAGGGTTGGGACGATAGTGTTCTACAGAGCGTGATTTCAGAAAACAGAAAACAGCTGGGATGCTAGGGGCTCTTTGTACAGACTATGTGACATTTGCTTTGTATTGCTCAGGGCAGAATTTAAGATCCAGAAGTAGGCTACAAATAAAACTCATTTTACACATATGTGTACATGTGTGTGTGCACACACACACACACACATGTTAAAAAAAGCACACAGGAGTTAAATGACAGATTAAAGTCACCTGTACAAACTTAATTTGACCCCTTTATGAACATGCATGATGATAAAATCTTTAATTACATGGTCATAGACTTCCCTCTTCCCCATAGGACCTCTGCCTCCTTCACTGCACAGAAAGGATGGCATTCACTTAGTGAGCATCTACTTAATATTTTGTTGGGCTCATTATTCAGTGCATGGACCAAGGCTTCATTTACTGCATGCTATTCAAACTCTGTTCTGATGACAAAATTATTAATTACCTCAAAGGCTTTTATATGACATTCTCAGTAGAGAGTCTGAATGACTCACAAACATTGGATTTATTTTCCTAACAAGCACTGGATTTTTTTCCAACACCCCCATGAGATGAGAGACTGATGTTAACCTTATTTTACACATGGGGAGCTGAGGCAAAGAAGGGTCGTTAGGTGTCAAATTTTGGGTGCCCATGTTGAAACACTTAAGACCTGTTTTTTTTTCAGATTACTTAGTGTTATACAGCATTTTGCATAGTCAGATAGAACGCCTTTTAATTTCTATTGCAGCTGTGAGTGCTCAGCCCTTTTGCAAATCAGACCCCAGGGTATCAAGTTTGGAAATCCAGAAAATGAAGACCCAGAAAATGATGGGGACTAAATTAGCTGTTACTACTCAAAAGAGAGATCTTGGAGTCATTGTGGATAGTTCTCTGAAAACATCCACTCAATGTGCAGCAGCAGTCAAACAAGCAAACAGAATGTTAGGAATCATTAAAAAGGGGATAGAGAATAAGACAGGGTATGTCTAGACTACATGCCTCTGCTGACAGAGGCATGTAAACTAGGTTACCCTACATAGTCAAAGAAGCCGGGATTTAAATATCCCTGGCTTCATTAAAATAAACATGGCCGCCGTGCTGTGCCGTTCTTCCTGAAAAGTAATAGGTGTAACGGCATTGCGCAAGAGGGTTTTTCTTGCGCAAGAAGGGGCAGTGTAGACGCTCCTTCCTGCACAAGATCCTCTTCTGAAAAAAATGGTGGCTCATTAGATATGCAAATGAGGCTCGGCGATATTCCACGCTTAGCCTCATTTGCATATTACTCACACAAGAAGCCGCGAGTGTAGACATAGCCTTACAGGTTTCAAAAAAACTAGATAAATACGTGGAGGATAGGTCTATCAATGGCTATTAGCCAGGACCGGTAGGAATGGTGTCCCTAGCCTCTGTTTATCAGAAGCTGGGAATGGGCAAAAGGGAATGGATCACTTGATGATTACCTGTTGTGTTCCCTCCCTCTGGGGCATCTGGTATTGGCCACTGTTGGCAGACAGGATACTGGGCTAGATGGACCTTTGGTCTGACCCAGTATGGCCATTCTTATGTTCTTAGTGGTGAATTTGGATTATCACCTGGTTTCTATTTCTGCCGGTCCCTTTTCTTTAGTTGATCAAGGTTCTCTTAGATGTCTGTCCTAAGGAGATGCAACAGCTGTGGTTTTTTTTAAACCACATCATCCTGCTCCATGGGCCTAATCCTGCATAGTACTGAATGTCTAGTGTGAGGTGCTCAACGCTCTCAAATGCTCTCATTCTGCTCCCAATGAAGCAATACTTGAGTGGAAGGAGTTCAACACCTTTTAAGAGGTGCTCAGTTTCACGAAGTATTGACTCCCCATAGCACAAAGTGTGATTTGTCTATTTAATGCAATCTTTTGTGACATTAACTTATAACTACATTCACTTTGCAGACACCATTTCTGTTGCTCATTTAAAACTTTGCCAAGAATCAGAGAAAAACATTTAGCATTGGGCACATGGTTAGAACAGCCTGCCTGCCTGCCTGCATACCAGATGTGGATTAATGAAATGCTACTTGTGTGGTTCATACCATTGCTTTCCTGAAAATCCAATGTCAACTAAAATCCAGATTTTGAGAATGTACTTTCATATAATCATTTTCATATTTTAACATAAAACAAAGTGTATTTTAAAATAACCTGACCTATTAAAACAATACCATGCTAGCTTGCACAAGCACAATTATTAAAGCCAAATGTTGAGACAATTTTTTTAAACAGCATGATCTTTAAACTTCCCATTGTGATTATTTTAAATATCCCAATCCTATATTGTCTTTCTTTAGAGGGATCATAAAGTACTATATTACTGAACAGCAATCACTTCAGGGTGAAATGTGGCAATGTTCAACAGCAAATCTGCATAGCAGTTCAAGACAAGAAGAGATGGGGCCATGGAAAAGGCAAACGCCATCTTGGAATATATCAGCTGAGGGATTTCCAGTAGAGACGGGGAAGTATTACTGCCATTATACAAGGCACTGGTAAGATCTCATCTGGAATACTGTATACCCAGGGTTCTCAAACTTTTTCTTTGTGAGCCCCCACAACATTCTATAAAAACTCTATGTCCCACCTGTATTACAACAACTGTTTTTCTGCCTATTAGACCCAGGACTGGTAGCAAACAGGGCAATTGCCAGTGACTGCACACTACAGTGGCCCTGTGAAACTAATTTGCTCAGGCTCAGGCTTCAGCCCCACTGCAGCAGGACTCCAGTTTCAGCTTTCAACCCTCGGTCCCAGCGAGATTAATTTTGGCCCTGCGTGGTGGATCTCCCGAAACCTGTTGATCGTGGATCCACAATTGAGAATTGCAGTTGTATGTGATTCTGTGCAATCATGTTCAAGAAAAATTAATTCAAATTGGGACACATGCAGAAAAAGATTATTAGCATAATTGGAGGAATGGAGAACCTATTTTACGAGAGCAGACGAAAAGAGCTTGGCCTGTTTAGCCTAGCAAAATGAAGGCTGAGAAGGGAGTATGACTGCTTTCTTTATATAAAGTGGGAAAAGAGAGTAAACACCCAGGAGGTAAAGAGCTATTTAAGTTAAAGGACCATGTTGGCATAAGAGCAAATGGGTATAAACTGGCCAGGAATAAATTGAGGTTGGAAATTAGAGGTTTCTAATAATCAGAGGAGTGATTTTTTTCTGGAAGAGCCTTCCAAATAGGAGTAGTGGGGAGAAATAACCTAATTAGTTTAAGATGGAGCTGATAAATTTGAGTGAAAAGCTTGTTGGGCTTTGTGCAGAGAATGCCAATACAATTTTTGGTGGTGCTAAACGTGCTGGGAAAAATAACTTATGGTGAAAACTGCAAGTCAAACTAGGGGAAGAGATCTTTTTGGTTTTGGTGCAGTGCTCAAATCATTCATAACTGCTTGCAAACAGCAGTTGTCTTCCAATTGTTTTGAAGTCTTTTGCCATGAAAGTTTATAAATACTTTCACATTTACACTGTTCATGTGGAAGAATTGAAAGACTTCTGCTAATTTGTCAATCTTGAGGATTTTAAATTGCTAGAGCAAGGCAGCACGATTCCTTTCTCTTGGATCAGTGTTAGACAGAATTTTGTTGATTTGGTGGGTAGGAGGCAGATTTGCTCCCTCAAGACACATACCCAATACTGTTCAAGAAAGTCTTCAGTGACCCTTGCACAAAACTGGGGCTTGCTTTGGCTAGTGAGCAAACAGCCTCCTTTCTGAAGATAGAAGAGGCAATTGAGAAAAACCGACTCATAGGTGACCGAAGTTGCACTGCATATTCACACCCTTAAAAATAATTTGGCATGAGGCTCAGATAAAGATTTGTCACATCACACACAAAGACCCTGCTGCAATCTTTAGTTGAGGATGGGAAAATTAAAGAACAGGAATTTTACAATGTAGTCAAGAATTTTTATTCAACATCTCTGAAGTAGTTAGAACACTGGAAACCTTCCTTTGAGCACACAGAAAAGCTTGAGTGGGCCCTGTTAAGAAGCATGCTGATATGGGATAATATACAAAGCATTCTTGCCTTTGCCACACAAGAATTCCCACCTTAAGGTTGATAGATGAGAATCATCTTTCTTGGTGAATGGAGAATGCAAAACCAGTAATATCCTGTCACATGTCTGACTGGAACACTCAGAAAATACCTACTTCTGAAAGGTAGCAGAACATTTTTCAAGAGATGGACAATAACGCAGTAGAATACTCAGATCTGGCAAAGGCTATTAAGCTTCTTTGTGTTTTCCAGGCACCACTGCTCCATTGAACATGTCCTTTCATTAATGAATGTAGTTTGGTCACCTGAAAAATCACATCTTGGTGTTTCTTCCATGAAGGCTATTTTGTTTGTGTGAGTGAATTTTGATCTGCACTGTGCTGTGTTTTATGACAAGTTACTAAAAACCAAAAACATTGCTTCACATGACAAATACAGTCCACAAGAAGTATCACACTGTGGAGGACAGCAAGATGAGGACAAGGCAGGTACTGCTAAAGAGCTGGTACCACTTTATTGTAAGTATATATTTTAATTTTTTACCTATTATTAATTATAATAATACAGTATGTCTTTTTAAAAGGTTCTCAGTCTGCTTTAATGTTATTTTGAGCCTTTGTACTGCATAGTTCTGATGGATTGCCATTGAACTCACTTAAATCCAAGCAATTTTATCAGGTCCCATATTTGCAGAGGGAAATATGGTCACCTTAATGCTAGGTATATCTCACCAAATCAGTTCTCTGCCATTGCAAGAGCCTCTAGAAATGGTGTACCTCATGCTCTCCTTTTCTCTGCCTGTGGTGCACAACAGGTTAGTCTCTGCTGTAATCTAATCCAGGGTGCTGGATTTATGGCATGGGAAACTCAGGGTACGGCTAGACTACATCTGTTTGTCAGAAAAAGCTGTGCAGAATGCACTTCGCATTTTGCGTAGCTTTTTCCAATACTTTTGTGGGAAGAGTCTTTTCTGACATTTGGCCTGTCTAGACCTAATGTCAGAAAAAAACCCTCTTTTGAAAGCCCCCTTCTTCCTCATAGAACGAGGAATACAGGGGCTTCCGAAAGAACGTGTTTGCTCTTCCACAAAAAAAAAAGAGTGTTGCTTGCAGTGTAGACACGCTCTTTGTTATTTTGGACTAACTGACGTTATTCTGAAATAACACTGCTGTGTAGACATAGCCATGTAGTCTTCTTAAATTTTCAAAAGTAAATGTCTAAATAAATGTCTAAGTTATGTCTGCCATCAATTCCTTTATTCACAAAAATTAGGTAGGCACTTGTACATGTAAATATCCATTTTGCATGCACAATAATTTGAAAATTTGTCCCAGAATATTTACTATCTCTGTTAAAAATTAATTTTTGAATACTAGTGCATTCTAAGACTTTGCTGGTAGCATTGTGGTTCAGGCTATTGCACACAATTTAGCTTGCCTTTTTCGTAAGTGTTTGTTTTTGTTTGTTATATCGACAGAGGGTGAGAGAGTTCCAAATGAAAAATATAATGAAACTATTTAGAACTGGAAAAGAGCTGGAATTCATTTATTGAGCATATATAAATCTTTCAATAAGTTAACCTTTACTATTCAGCATCTGTAATGCCAATAATGTCCTTTCATTTAATAGATGGTTGTTCATTTGATTTAGGTTAATCCCAATCAAACTGTTCAGAACTAAGGGTGCATCTACACTACACCATTATTTCGAGATAACTAGTGCTATTTCAAAATAAAATGTGAGCGTCTACACAGCCATTCCATTATTTCAAAATAATTTTGAAATAACAGATGGCTTATTCTCAAATCTGTAAACCTCGTTCTATGAGGAATAATGTCTATTCCAAAAGAACTATTTTGAAAAAAAGGTGTGTGTAGATGCTCCACTGCTGCTATTTCGAAATACCCCCTCACCAGGGCCATTCTAAGTTATTCTTCCCCCGGGCCTTCTAGGGCTCTAAACTGAGAGAGCACATCTACATTAGGGAAGCCTGCCTTGAACTAAGGGTGCAGTGTAGACATACCTTAAAAGGGTTCCTAGGTATTTTACCAGGGCAGAGTTGAAAACAGAAGCACAGTATCTCAAATCCTGAGAATTTGTGTGCCGAGAGAGGGCTATTTTTTTTAGAGAGTGTAAAAATGTATTGAAGAATGTTATAATTGAATACTTGATTTCAGTCACAGTATTCAGTTTTAAATACACGATCTTGAATAGTTTGCAAACTTAAATTCATGCAAATCAAGAAATGCAAAGTTAAGGGTCTAACCTCCACCACACTGAGCATACCTGGACAGATTTTTAATACACAGAGGCCAAAGAGCTATGCAGAATCTCACACATATATTTTCATGCTCTATTACTACAGCTATAGACACAAATTGTATATGAGTACTTATAACTAGGCTTTTGGACCTCTATATAACCTTCTGTATGTGCAAATACACATTATTATTATTATTATTATTATTATTATCAAAGACTCCAAAGGGGTAGCAGTGCAGTTCAATGAAGTTTGAGAACTCCTGAGCTATGGGTTTCTTAACATTATTTTAAGAACCTGAACTTTTGCTCAGCAAGCCCTACTAATGCAGAATGTACAGTGTTATCTATCCTTTCTTGTGATTGTATGGAAAGTCTCATGATACTTTGTGGTTTCCTTAAAGCCCCAATTCCTGGAGATGCGTACAGGGAAAACTTCAACTTCCATTAAAATGAAAAGTTTCTTGCCCACGTAGTTGTGGAGAAAAGCTTGAAAATGTGAAACCTGAAGGATCCAACACCAGAAGGCAAATAAAAAGAACTCAACTTTTTTTTAAGAGTATCATAATTTTGAATATTCATGTGCTGTTTTGGGGCCTGACTCAAGATTTTTGAATGCTTGGCATTGACAGTACACACTGCACTGCTAGTAAGGGCATTTACCCCAATCACTAAAATGGGCAAATCACACATAAAACAATCTGTTGTTCAGAAATTTCAGAAAAACTGAGGGACTAAGTTAAAGTCTCTATCTGGTTTCATTATCCTGAGCACTTGGCCCTGAAACAGCCATAGATAATGATTAGCACAACAGATAGAGTATGTACCCTGCTATGCCAGAGTTCTGCCCAAGCCTCCTTTGCAGTTGTCTGACCCCATGGATAGCCAGGGGCTGGTGTGATCCTTGCTGGAATTTAGAATCGCCTTAGCCACAAAGGGCTGATAGGTCAGATGAGAATCACTATAGAACAGTATGTGCTGGCTATGGACCAACCTACTCTTAGCATGGCCCCTAAGATGTCTCTGTGCCAGTTGTGGATTACCCAATGCCAGTAGAATCCTTACTTTACAGTAAACCACTAGAGTGACAGAGAGAATGATAGTATTAGACAGAATTTGGTTGAGGGAGCTTTACAGTCCTAGATTATATTCCTGACTCTGAAACTGACTGTATGTGCAAGTAATTTCGAGTGAAGTAGTCATATGATTACTAACCAAAGCAGAGGCGAGTATGCAGCAGTATGTCCTTCCTAAAGGGCCCAATCCTTCACAAGCTTCACTGTGCACTTTCCCTCACTGTGGGGAGTCTACCCTGAATGCCTCTGGCAAGCCCTGTGCCTGCCTTATCCCTGTCTCCTTCAGGACCATATGACTGACAAAAGTGGGTTGGGGGAAGCAACAGAGGTGGAGAGCAGGTACTTTGCTTTCACCCATGTGGGAGGCCAGGGCTGGCCTTACCATGAGGCGAACTGAGGTGGCCGCCTCAGGTGCCAGACTGTGGGGGGGAGGGGTGCCACTAGGACCCAGAGTGTAGAAAATTGTGTCTGCTGCTAGTGCATGTGTGCATATGGGGGCGTCATTTGAGCTCCCACCTCAGGTGCCAAAATGTTGTGGGCTGGCCCTGTAGGAGCCTGTCATAATCTGCCCTTTTGCCTCAGTTTTCTCAGGTGGACAATAATCCTCACCTCTTCCCAATATTTGTAACATGATTTGATAGCCTCACATGAAAGATGGTACATACTGTGTGTGTCAAGCCCTGTGTCATTATTATAAAGCAGCAGCTCACCAGATTCCTCAGCACACATGATGGCTGTTCCATTTTCACACACACAAACCATCCAGCAAGTTCTTTGCTTAGTTACACACAACCAAGAATTTCTCTGGCAGTAGGTATGTATGCCCTATCTTGCCAACCTATTTTCTTCAGCAAGCTTATTTTATTTAGCCATTTAAAGGAAAATGCTTACTTTCCCTACTAGTGCGTCTAGACTGCAGGGTTTTTTCAGAAAAACAGCCTTTTTTCTGAAAAAACTTCACTTACTATCCACACTGCTATTGCGTTCTTCCGAAAGAAAATCGAAAGAATGCAGGGGTTTTCCCGACATTGGTAAACCTAATTCTACGAGGAAGAACACCTTTTCCAGAAAAGCTCTTTTGGAAAAAAGGCATGTGTGGATGCGGAAGAGGGAGTTTTTTTCGAAAGAAGAGGCCTCCAGAAAAAAGCACAGGTCCCTAGTGGCCAATCCGTCCATAGTAATCACAGCTTAAATGCAAGATAGCATCCATTCAGTGTGGACGCTAACTTTCGAAAAAGCAGATCACTTTTTTGATGCGCTTTGGCAGTGTGGATGCTCTCTTGCAGAAGAAGTTTTTTTGGAAGTTCTCTTCTGGAAAAGCTTCTTCCAAAAGAAGCCTGCAGTCTAGATGGCCCTCTAAGTGAGTGAGTTTCTGTCTGTCCCTATTCTGTATTTCATTGTAGAGGCGGAGGACATGGTTTTGTTCCAATCTTCTGTCTTTTGGGGGAATTCTTCAAGACTCCAGTGCCAAAAAATAACTGGCAGCACATTGTTCTCTTCTGAGCATCATTCTGCTTTCTGTGAAGATTAAAATTAATTATCTGCATTTTGGCATGTGGAAATCTAGAATGTTCTCCTTGCTCCATTGCTTGTCAGCTTGCATTGGCACCAGACTATTCACAGAACAGAATCTTTGTGCGCCTCAGAAATTGTAAGCATAAGGAGCATCAGCAGGGGTAGACAGACTAGAAGCAATTCAGATTCCCCTCTACTATCAATATCTGAGGCATTGACTTATTTTTAAAGTCCTCCACTGTAAGTGGCAAAATACTGCTTGGAACATACACTACAGCTTGTTTTTAAATGTGCTTTAATTGATCATATTATTAATATTGAAAATCTGAAGGGTTTTCAAGATTAATAATTGATGGCCTAGACAGTATTTGGTCCTGCCATGAGGGCAAGGGGCTGGACTCAATGACCTCTCGAGGTCCCTTCCAATCCTAGTATTCTATGATTCTATGATTCCTCTATCTTAACCCACACTTTGTCAGAAAAGGCACGCAACATATATTACACACCTTTTCAGCAATGTAAAAAACATGTAGGATAAAAAATCGGAATATTTATATGATCAAGAAAATACAGTGCAAAATAGTAGCTTGGCTATCCCTAATTCTGAGCACACAAGATTTAGAACTGTAAATAGTTAGATGACTCAGTCACTGGTTTTAATTTGTATAACATTATAAGATTGCCAAATCATCTGGACATGTATTGTCCTAAATTGCACAGGTATGTGATGATGATTTTCTTAAATTCATCAATCGTCTGATTCTGCTACCTTCACTTGAACCCTCTGACTTGAACCTGAAACTTGTAAATAAATCATTGGCTAGAGGTTAGTTCATGGTTGTCACACAATTCAAAATTTATAAGCATGATTTTCCACTGCAACACAACTTGTGCCGTCACTTAAACCTCTGCCAAGTAGATCTAACTCTTACACTGTTTCTGCTGCAGAAAGAGAGAATAACTAAGTAATCTCCTGGGATAAGGGGGTTCCCCAGATGGAGCAAAGGCAGAAGAATGGCTTTATGCCAGTTTTTCTTGCAGCCCCTGGTATAACATAAGGGAAGTACTAGGAATGTGGCCAGAGGAGGGGGATATGACTGGAGTGCTGCAGGATTCTAGCTGTTCTTGGCTGCCAGCATGACCTGTTGAGGACTGTGGCAGTTGAATGATGCAGCTTTATCTTAGATTGGGGGTTCTCAACAAAGCCAAGAAGAGGGGAGGAGCAAAGGTGGCTTAAATAGGTGGGTAGGGTAATATCTTTTATTTGACAAGCTTATATTAGTCCAAATAAATCTTACCTCACCCACCTTCTCTCTAATATCCTGGGATCTCTCCCCGCCCCCAGTCCCCTTCTTCCCTACCAAAACCAAGAAAAACTAATGACAGATATATGTCCAAAACAGTATGGGTGAGATGCTGAGTGAGAATATAGTTTGGTGTAGTCCTATCGAACCAAAGGCACTATGCCAATTACCCACAGACCAAGATCTGTCCCTTTGCCTGAAGTTTTCCAAGCAGTCTCCGTGGCTTTCCCCCAGAACTCTAGTTCCATTCTGGGATGAAATGCTGCAAGAATTTTGGAGAGGTTGGTGTGTGAGCACTTTAAAAACAAGCTTACCATGCAAAGCTTGCTTTAACCTTAACTGTGGAGTGACAACTGCTGCTCCATAATCATTAATTACAATCAGAAATGATGACCAGATGGCAAAACAAAGTGGCTGCTACAGAAAGAGAGTTTGTTTGATATCTCACTTTCTCTTTCGGTCTAATATATGTATGTGCCAGTGATATAAGTATTTTTGTTGTTAACAAGAGAATGTGTTTTATTCATGTCTCTCAGTCTGAAAGTTGGAGAAAAGTCCTGCTGAGTTTGAAGAAAACCTCAGTGAGTTTCAAGACCCTAGGGCGAGGTCTGAAAATCTCTCCATCATGAAAAAACAGCACATGGAAAATGTGTTCTTTCTGTGGTGTCAGACTACTGTGATTCCTTGAGCAAACCCAGGAAGTCATTGATGTAATTGTACATACTGCAAGGTGCTCTTCCTAGAAGAAAGATCTGCACCTCCTCAGCTGCTTCTTGTCCCGAAATGTCAATTTGGTAGTGTTTATCATGTATATTATTTCCTACCATATCTTTTACAAATGCCAACTATTGTGTATGCTCTTAATGCGCATCTAAATCCATGTGTTTTACAAGATAACACACTTGATTAGGATATGTAGACCATTTTCTCTACACTAGCAATAGCTACACTGCACTTATCCGTATCTAAAATTACTTGTACTGGAATTGTTATGAAGCGGGACATTTTCATATAGTTACACTAACTTCTACATTTAGTAGTGCACATTGAGCTACATAGCTAGACACTTTTAAAATTAATACGTTTATTAGGAAGGTCCCAATAGTGATAAGAGTCTGGCCTAAACTGACAAAGCCCCAAAATGCAAATTCAACAGAGAAACTGAATCATTAGAGAATCCAAACTTACAGAAATATTTCAGGACTACCAAAATTACACATGATCCTACATGCCTGAGGGGCCAAATCACAGGCCTTTTAAAATCAGTGGGAGTTTTGCCTTTCACTTCAACAGAACCAGCGATTGTTCATGTAGGGTATGTCTACACTGCAGGGTTCTTCTGGGATACTGGAGGTATTCCGGAAAAACTCCACCGTGTCCAGGGAATGCGTTTGCTCTTCTGCTTTTTTTTGCGGAAGGGCAAATGTGCTCTTTTGGAAGCCTTGTCTTCTCATTCCATGAGGAAGAAGGGATCTTCTGAAAGAGGGGGATTTTCTGAAATTTGGCCCTGTGTAGACGGGCCAAATTTCAGAAAAGCCTCTTCTGGAAAAAAAACTGGAAAAAGCTGTCGTGTAGACCTAGCCACACAAAAGAGAGAAGGAGTCAATATATTATGCAGCTTTGGAATTTTCTGTGGACTCCACCTCTTGCCAACTCCATCACTCTGCTAGTTTTAGCAGAGATATCCAGTGATATGCTCATCCCAACTCTAAATTCTCTTCCATCTTCCCAGCCACTGACTGCATACTTCATTTTAATATTTAATTCAATCAGTTTTAAAAAGAGATTTCTAAATAAGACATCCCAAGACCTTTGAGTCTTCAGTACTGGAATGCCACAGAATTTAGATCCAGTTTACATGGGCTTCCTACAAGAGCTTATTTGAGCCAAACAAAGCAGTGCTATGTCCAGCTGATTAGTTGTAACTGCCAAATAAAACGTGCGAGAAACCCCAAAATAATAATCCAACAGGCACGCATGTACATATATGCACTGACTGAACAGAGAACAAACCCCAGGTAATCTAAATACAGGCAAGACAACAGTACAGAAGAGGCATTTTGTATCTATTCTGGAGTATCCACATCCTTAAGGAGACTTTTTCCTGTGGAAACACTCAGGCTAATATCTCTCACCATGTGTCCATCCCAGGAACACCACAGCAATAACTGCAGTAGTGACTATCCCAACCAGAACCATTATCTAGCTCAGGATTTCATACTACTGCCCATCACTATATTACTCCCCTCCCCATGAAATCAACAGCAAGAGTGAAGTCCCTAGTGGACTTCATGGTGTTTCTGACTCTTCTCCCTTTGGTGAGCAAAAATGGTGGTTGGAGTGTTTTTAAATTTGTTATTTAGGTTGGTTGATTTGTTTGTTATAATTATTTAATATTATGGGGGATATTTGGGGTCATCAGGGCTGTTTATTCTGACCGGTCAGATTGTCTCAGAACAGTATAGGCTTCTGACGTGACCCAGTGAAAATGCAGTATCACATCTAAAAAGCAGTTTGTGTGTGATGTGCCTCTGATGTTATTGACATATGTCAGGCATACAATTTTCATTTTGGCTTCTTTGATCAACATAAATGTTACAAGATAAAGAAAATTGTACCCTTCTCCCTCAAAATAAACACAGTATGGACTCATAAAGGCAGTGTAAGTATCTATTTAAAAATCAAATGATAGTTGGCAGGGACTCCCTCAACTTTCTCTGGAATCCTGACGATGGCCAGCCCTTTCTGAACTTATGAAGTTCCATGAATTCTGCCAATTGAGTCATCTGGTTGGTGTTTATGAGCTGCAGTGTAAACCAGAGACTGGAGAGGCTGCAATATTCAGAACGGCAAATTCTGAGATGGCCGTTCTAAGAACTCCTCTCCGGGCCTTGTCCTGAGAGCAGGGTGAAATTAGTTCTATACATGTTGACTGCTGTTAATAATGCAAAGGGGTTTTATCTTTTATTTGCTATGTCACCAGGAAAAGGCTGAGTCTTGAAGTCCTTGCTCATATATGTGTCATATGCTTTGTCTTTATGGGCTGGCGAGGTGAAAATCCTTTAGACCTCCATTAATGCCACCTCCAGATCCTTGTGGAAACCAATCCATGGAGTTGAGGACCCACATCTGGGGGTGAGACTGAGGGGGTGCGTACTGCGCCCTCTCAGAATATACTTTGCTGTATAATTTTTCCCTCCTGTGGTACTCTCTAAAAGGTGGTTCCAGGGGAAAACATTCTGGGTGTGTCTAAACTACATGGCTCCGTTAACGGAGCCATGTAGATTAGGCAGGACAGCAAAGGGAAATGAAACGGCGATTTAAATAATCGCCACTTCATTTAAATCAAAATGGCTGCCGCGCTGTGACGATCAGCTGATTGTCGGCACAGCGCGGCAGTCTAGACGGGGATCTGCCGACCCCAGAACCCTTCGTCAGCAGATCCTTTATGCCTCGTGAAGCGAGGCTTACAGGATCTGCTGACGAAGGGTTCTGGGGTCAGCAGATCCCCGTCTAGACTGCCGCGCTGTGCCGACAATCAGCTGATCGTCACAGCACGGCGGCCATTTTGATTTAAATGAAGTGGCGATTATTTAAATCGCCGTTTCATTTCCCTTTGCCGAGTAAACTAATCTACATGGCTCCATCGACGGAGCCATGTAGTTTAGATGTACCCTCTGGGTGCATCTACACTGCACCGTAGCTTGAAATAGGATACACAATTTGAGCTACACAAATTGTATATCTTATTTCGATCTTACTTCAAAATAGCTTATTTCATATTTGGTGCTGTCTACACAGCACCAAATTTCAAAATAACCTGCTTTTCCAAAATGTTCCTTACTCCTTGTGGAACGAGGTTTACAGGGATGTCGGAATAGTGAGCCTGAAATAATGGGTTTGCTGTGAAGACACGGGATAGCTATTTTGGGATACTCCGGTATCTGGAAATAGCCTTGTAGTGTAGATGTAGCCTCTTTGGGGAGTCTTTATTTTCCCCACAGCAGAGAAAGACAGTAAGGGACTGTGGGGCAGATGGCTCTGGGTTCTGACAGAGCTCTTGAGATTGCCAGAGCTCAAGGAGCAGAACTGCTTCCTGCTTCTATAGCAGATAACAAAACCCGCCGCTTGACAGAACAGTAAAAAAAAATTCCACCTTGGAACTCTGATGGAATTTTCCTCTCCAGCTGATTTTCCTAGGAAGATGCAATCTTAAACAGTGTTTAACCAGTCCTTATTAAGGTAAAACTTCTAGAATTTTCGATGGGATTGAGAAAAACTGAGTAAATGACTTTAAGATCTGTGCCACAGTTAATAAGGGTATCAGAGTGGTTTGATTCAAAACTGTTCTGTATTGCTACTAAGGCTACTTCTAGACTGCAGTCTTCTTTCAGAAGAAGAGAGATCTTCCGAAAAAAAATCTTCCGAAAGAGAGCATCTACACACAAAAGTGTATCCAAAAAGCAACGTGCTTTTTTGAAAGAGCATCCAGACTGACTGATTGGACGCTCTCTAGCATAAAAAGCCACCTGTAACCAGTTCAGCCAGGGCTTTAGGTCAACCAATTGCTTCTGAGTGTTGGTGCCGGAACCTTGCAGAGACACGCGCTTAAAGGGACCCCCCCAGACAGCCGTTTCTCTGCTTCTGCTGCGTGCTTGCCTACCTCTTCGAGGGACAGCAAAGCTCTCGCAGTGCTCACTGTGGTTGCCCTGCTTTTTTGGACACCACAGCTTTGTTCTTTGTGCCATGGAGCCAGAGCTTCCCCAGGCAGGCGATGGCTCCACACAGCCATGCTGCAGTTTCTGCAGCACTTTGTTCCAGCTGCCTTCCTCATAGAAAGGGCTTCTTCCTCATAGAAAGAGGATGACCAATGCCGGAAAAAACCCTCTGCTCTTTCGATTTACTTTTGAAAGAACGTGATTGCAGTGTGGATGTAAATCAGATTTTGTCAGAAAAATAGCCGTTTTTCTGACAAAACTCTGTAGTGTAGACATACCCTTTAAGTGTGGTATGATGTATGTAACTAGAGCAAGAAGAGATGGATGTACATAGTCAGGTTTTAGGAGGGACCTAGTTCACCCGATTGTTCCAAAATGCAAGTTGGTATCTGGCTGCTTCCAAAAAACGATGGGCCTCTCAGCGTGAAAGCACAGGCCTGTATGCATGGCCATAGTATTTCCAATCCCAGGTCTTCAAAAATGAAGAGTTGGGACCCCAAAATAATGAGATTTGCTTAAAAATCATGAATCATACATTTTTTATTTGCCTTCAGGTATAGTAGCCATTTGAGTTCACAACAGAGTCCTTCATAATTTTGATGAAAGCTGAGATTGTTTGTTTCTAATCACAGGACGAGGGCTTTAGGAAAAGCACTACATATTTTGAGGCTTGCACTGGCAACACTGCAAACATTTCTGTCCTACAACCCTGTCAGTTTGCTGCATTGCTTATTTTAAGTGAAAGAGCAAATAGTCTTTAAGGTGCTTAGATACCAGAATGAGGCTCAGGGTTCATCAATGGGCAGTGCTGATAGCTTTGTTACATGCACAGAATGTCTCCTGCTGCCAGAGAGGTTAGTACAAAAATGGAGGCTTGAAAATCGACCTACGTGTCAAGCCCTTTTGGAGAATCACACGTAAAATATGGAATTGGCTAACATTTCATCAGTTCCCCACAAAAATTTGTATTTGATTAAATACAGTTCTTCACTGTCAGTGTATATCCCTGTATTTATGCAACTCATGCAAAAATGCTGCTGGATTTGGCCTCCAGCTAAACTACATAAAATGTTCCTTAATTTCAGAACACTGCATGTGATTTATAGTGGTACATGAGAGCAGTAGCTCAGAAGTCAGTAAATAACTGTATTAAAGACACAGGGTGATAAAGTGGATCAATTTTGATAAAGTTATCCTTAATACCTTTTCATTGCTTATCTAGGAATGAAAGTTGTCAATGAAAGTTACAATGTAATCTGCTAGTGTTGCTTTTTTATATTTATCTGCATGCCAGAGTCAAAACAAGAAGGAAACAAAATGATAGATTAATTTAGAGATAATCTCATTTACTGAAATCTTGATTGTAGACTATTTAAAAAAAATACACAGCATTAGCTTTTGAAATTTATATCTATAGCCAAACTCATAAGAAAACTGTATTTCTAAGTTTATAACTTGGAAATTAGATATTACAAATGCTCTAAGCTCCATTTTGTTCTTGTTTAATATATTTATATTTAAACATGGCTGACATACAGAGTGGAAAGACTTGCACTTTCTGATGTCATGATGAGATATACCGATCCTTATTGAGTGAAATAGTAATTATAATAGAAGGCCACTCCAGACACAGATATATTTGGCTTATTGTTCCACCTGTCTAAATTGTTTTATTATTCTTTTTGAAATGGCAATACATTTAAAAAGCTTATGGATTTATAGCTCTATGCCAAGGAGAATTTTCTTGCAAAGAGAAAGTGTAGTCTTTGAACACCAGGTTGGCAATCATGCAGAATATGAGGGAGTTCAAAGTTACTTGGGAACAATGACAAATATGCCATGAACCTGAGGCCCAGGAGCACGAGTTAGGAAAATAGTCTTTGATTAGTTATTAATGATATTTAATATCTGATTCAGCCCCAGGAACATGAGTTAGAGTCTTTTATTAATCATTAATATTATGTTACTATTTTATTGATTATGCCTGATCCTGCAGCTTTTGTGGGCCTGATCCAAACCCAGATGATGTCAGTTGGAATGTTTGTGTGTATGTTTTAACTTTAAGTTGAAGATATGCAAAAGAAATGATTGCGAGACTGGGAATGAGCCAATTATAAGAAATCTATGGTGCCTGTTTTGTTGTAGGTCCATTTACAAAAAAAGTACCCTGAAAAAACTTTTTACAATGAGAAATTCATCCACCCACCAGAAAACGTGTTGTCCATTATATCCTCCTACTGCTTCCTTCACTTTATTCATGATGAAATTTGACATTGGATATATAGTTATCTAAACTCTAGTACTGGTTGAATGTAACGGGGGAAGCAAGGAAATTATTTGACCAATATTACTGGAACTTCTTAAATAATTTATTCAATGAAGAGTATTCATTTAGTGCAATGAGTTAATTATGCATGCTGATAAAATTCTGGAAGATAGAAGCTTCATTGCATAGATTATTTACTCCCTTTTATTGGTTATGTCAAAATTCTATCATTTTCTTTTTCTAACATGCAGTACCTTGGGAAAGAACTGGAGGTAAATCTCCAAAGTATAGGGGAGTGTTTGAGCTTTAAGACACTGATTAAAGGCCCTAAGAGTCTTCTGTCCTGTTTAATTCCTGTGCAATACTCAAACTATTATTTTAAATTTCATGCTATTATAATTACTTCAGTAAAATATATTTACATCATGGTAATAAATATAACTCATTAAAATTGGGCTAGGTCATTCCTAAAGAAATAGATATGATAAATGAAGCAACCTCTAGTGTTTGTCATGATTAATTGGATATTATGTACAATTCAACTTGTCATTAGCAAAGGACAAATTTGCCATTTGTCATCTTTACAGCAGTATTACTACTGTACATCATATCTACAGATGGAAAACAATCTGCCATGATGATCTTTCATTAGTGAATTTGGTTTTTCTTTTCTTTTTTTCGGAATCATTGTATTTAACCCACAGCGTTTAGGAGCAATTTACATATTGTAATGGTGGGACCTGTGGACAAACATAAAATAGATTCACTTACAGTACATTGTCAGTATCTGCTATATATTTGAGAGAGTCTGTCTGTCTGTGTGTTTGCTTGTTTGTCCAAGAACTCATCCTAAGCAGTAAGAGCTAGGATCACTAAATTCAGTATACGGCTTCCTCTTATCATAACTTAAAGCAAGGTAAGGGTTTGGTTGGGCCTGGAATGGGATTGCTTCTCATAAAAAAAGCCCCCAGAAAAGAGACAAAATCACCAGGCAGGTGAAAGTGGCTGTTTGGGGGCATGACCCGTTTCATCTAGGACTGCCCCAGACCCAAGCCTCCCACCCCCTGAGACTATTAAGGAGGGCAGGGGGGCTGAAGCTCCCTCAGTGGGGACACTGATGGCTGTTCCCTTTGTCAGGGAGTAAAGGGAAAGTGCAGAGTTTGCTGCATTCCTCACTCTGGATGCGGAGCACATGGGGCAGACGAGCTCTGCACTTTGCTCTCACTCCCTGACAGGGACAGGAAGCGAAAGAGCAAGCAGCCTTGGTACAATTCTGAGTTAAGGACCCAAGAAATGCGAAGTAAATGTTCTAGCACACACATATATCTATATATAATTAAGCTTATTCAGAGCATGACAGATTTCCTTTATGAAATATACTTCTGAGAGTGTATCAAAGATAGGAATGAAAAGGGAGTACAAATATCAAAAGTAAGAGATACTTATTATCTGCAGTTAGAGGATATATTTGGCATGTGTTAAGAATCAAGCTGTGTTTTAGTTCTCAGGTATTTTACTAGGGTATAATATTGGTTTATTTTATGGATGAGATAGCAAACATAATTCTACTTGGAGCTATATTTATATTTTAGTTGAACTCCATCTTATGTGAAATGGACTACTGGCTGAACCTCTCTAATCTCGCACTCTCTGGTCCAGCAACATTCATGGTCCGGCATGATTTTAGTGAGCCAGATGTCCACTTATCATGGGTGTGGTCAAGTTTCCCATGGCCCCATAAAGTTTGTTTGCAGCCACCAGTCCTGGCTCTCAGTGTTCTGTGCTGTTATTTAGCTCTAATGTACCCCTAAATGTCTTCTAAGAGCCCAGTGAGCAGTTGTGGTAATGCTGGTAGACAATATTAACCTCCCATGGTTCAGCAAATTCTCTGGTTCAGCACTGGTCAGGTCCTGAGAGTGCTGGAATAGAGGTTCAACCTGTATATAAACTGGAGCTAAGGGTATTTGCATAACCTTACTAACTGTCTCTACTGTCATGGTAGCATCATGATACTAGCACATGCCTTAATCTGCTGTGAATACTGGTCTCTCACTACTCAGTAAGTGTATTCTTGCTTCCCTCCAGCATTCTGTTTCAAGAACAATTGCAGAAGACAGCACCCTCAAAGAACCCGTACCACACTTTATACAGAAATTAGCCAGCACAAACAAAATCAATATAAATCTATACTGTAACTCAGATTATACATCTAAGGGAGTAAGGAAGCATAGGAACCTTTCTGTGTGGATTTATCTGCACCTTGGATTGAGGGACCAGATTTTCAGAGGTATTTAGATTCCTGAAAATATATTTACATGCCTAGTGTAATTTACAAAAGTGCCTAAGTAGTTTAGGTACCTAACTTAGGCACTTTTGTAAATCCCAGTAAGCACCTATCTGTAGTGTTAGACACCTAAACAACTTTGAAAATCTGGCCTTGTGTTTTGGAGTAAGTAGCTTCTGAGCTTCAAAATAGAATTTTACCCAGGTCTGGGCACCCAGGTTAATCAAGCCTGAGTGAGAGCATCCACACTATTTAACTGCACTCAAGTCTTCCCTGCATGGCCATGTTCACCCTGGCACTGCAGGAACCAAGGTTAGGTGCTAGGATTTCTGTGGGGTATGTCCCATGGTTCTTAGTACTGCACTAAGCTGTGCTCCTCTACAAATTGTTTCATACTATATTGTGGGAGAACTGGTCTGTCTTTCTCACATACCATGTATATGTGTTCTTGTGCTGCTAACACAGTAAACGAAAGACGTATGGCTCTGCACACTTTCTGTCCATGATTTCCATTATATCTGGTGCCAGCACATGGATCCATCTCAGGTTGTATTCCCAGTTTGGAATGCATAATAACATAACATGCATGCTAGAATAAATCTGTGGTTGCATGTTTAATTCTCTTCTGACCCATACACACTTGGGTCTCTCTTGGATTACATGTATTTGTGGGGAAGCGACGAAGAGCTTTCCCTGAACAGCTGCATTGATATTGAGCCGAGGATATCTTTCAGTCCTTTTGCTCACATGGTCTTTTCCAGCTGTGGGATCTGTTCCAGCCTCTTCTGTCTCACTACTAGCAAGGTCTGTCTGACCCTCTCCAAAAAACCCCACATTTGGTCTCAACAGCCATGCCACGTAACACTGGGCTCTGGGCACAGGTTGTGACCAAGCGCCTGGTCAAACTCCTTCTAGCAGGGCCAAGTTGAGTGAATTTCCAGACTTGCTATTGGCATCTTTTGCCTTGTGAAACATGGTTTCAGTTTTTTATTCTCTTCCTGCCTGCTCAACACCTGCCTCTGTTAATCTCTTGGAGATGTTACTGTATAGGGGATGATTTGGGGAACATCTCCTCAAATTGTGGCCCTTACTGACTTCACATCCCCCAGCTCATTGGTGTGAGGCTTTAACCAACTAGCAGTAATCTGGAATGAGAGTCTCCCGGTTAGCCTGTGTTCAGACAGGCGCTGTGTGGAAATGGAATAGAATGTGAGGTGTAAATGCTGAGCTGGAGTGAGTAAATTGGTAGCTGACTTCAGTGCCCAAGAAGAGAATCAGTAGAAAGGGAAGAAAAAACAGCCTGTGAGGGACTGTGAGAAGGCTCTGGAGAACTATCAGCATCCATCTTTTTGAACTGAGGTTACAGCCTCCATTCGCACTACAAAGTAGATGGGTTAGAGCTGATGTGAAAGCAAAATCCAGGCTCTCACCAGTACCCCTACCTGGGTAAGCAAGCCTGGATTCAAACCACATATAGGCCTGGGTCAAAGCTTTTTTTTGTATGGACAGTGGGGGTGGTTAGGTAAGAACCTGGGCTAACCTTACAATAAAGAAATATTCTAAGTGCATCTGCTTATTTACCTGCTTCCCCATCTTCAGGGAAGGTGGGCAGGGAGAGGAATGAGCAGAGCTTTGCTCCACTGGCCAGCACAACTGCACTGATGTAGGAGGTGCCATAATAGACCATTAGCAAACTATTATCACCTAGAGAAAGAAAGATGCAGGGAAGAAATCGTGATTCCCAGATATGTCTTAAATTACAGTACCTCCCAGCTTCAGAGGGGCAGCCAAGTTAATCTGTAACAGGAAAAACTTAAAAAACAACAAATAGTCTAGTAGCACCTTAAAGACTCATGTAGCTTGAGATATAGGGCAAAATACACATGATTTTTTGAATAGCTTGATGCTAATGTAACTTCAGTCCACATGACACAGCTCTTGCATTTATGTTAAGCCTGGAGTTAAAATAGAAGGACATACAGAGCAGTGAAATGGGGCTACTTGCCAAACACCCTTAAAATAAATCTTAACTGTACAGTCACTGAAGTTTTGAAGAGGTTTAAGCCTCTTCGTTCCTGAGACAGAACGTGGAACTTTGTGGAGAAGTAACTTAGCTGTGGTCTTTGGCAGCAATCTTGCCTGTTAAATGAGACCATATTTTTGAACAGATGAAGTCACAAATGCAGTGAATATTGGTTTCAGTTGTTGTGCCTGCTTTGGGGCCATGTGTGGAAGATAAACTGGACTCGTAAATACAGCAACGAAACTTCACATGGCTGGGACACTATTTTCCTCACCAGTCTGAGTTTGAAAACATGCTATCAACAGTCTAGAATACAGTGCCTTGGTGATTTGTGCTATGTTTTATCTGGAGTGGGGAAAGAAATTACATTGGAAAAAATTACCAGTCTTGTATCTGAAGCATTTTATGGCATGAAATAGAGTTTATTATTGCTCAGTATTAACTGGTTGACATTGAGAGATTTATCTGAACCATTCTAATATCAAAGGGCTTCTGCAAACACAAAAATAGATTTAAGTCCTGAAGGGCATCCAGGATCATTTCAATGTCATGTACAAGTTTGGCAGTCCTCTTTACTTTGATTTATTTGTTCCCTTCCTGAGTCCATAGCCTCCAGTGCTGGTTATATGCTGATTTTCATAGCATTATGGATTAATTTATCTGGAGAAAGAGACCTATTATGAAGTCGTACTAAATGAATGTCACTTAAAAGTACATAAAATCTTCATTTTCTTTTATTACCTTTATTAAAGATTTTGAAATAATAAAAAAGCAACAAAATCATGAAACAATACAATAAAAATATAAATACAGCCCAGCTGACAAAGGAACATGTACACCAACTGTTATTATATCTCTTTCTCTCAATATAATTCTGGGCTTCAGATAATTCTCCTGTCTGTATCTGTATTCTCTTCAATAAGAATAATGAAAATTTCCTCTAGGATTAGAAACTTTTGGTATTATATCAATTTTTTCAGCAGAATACATGAGCACCTAATCGTGGGAGACAGCCTACACACACACTGAAGGTAATTAAGTGAACACATCTGAGAATGATGCCATTAGTAAATAAGCTTTTTGTACAAAGCAAATTTGTCTTCTTTTATATACTGTTGCAACACTGTACCATTTCCCACTTTCTCATTATTTTAAGGGACATTGTCAACTTAAAACTTTCTTTAAAACTTCTCTCTGAAAATTGTTTACCTAGAGTTCTTATGAGTGTTATGTGAAATTACTATCCTAAAAGGGTTAAAGAAAAATGAAATTTATATAGTTTCCAGTTTGTTTTGGGCATTTGACAGCACACTGAAGTCAGTTTCACTGTTTCCCATGCATAGCTTAGTTAGTCCTTTCCTGTTTTGTTTGTGAAGGCCTTTTATACAGCAATAAGGAAGAGAAAAAATATTGTTTCTAAAAGAGGAAAGTATAAATGCAAAACTGTAGGAATGGGCAGGGAGTGTAACATAGACATGCAATTCAATTGAAGTTATTGGTGTTCTTCTACTTTTTTGATCAAAGATATAGCAGCAATTCCCATATTTTAATGGTCTCAGGGTGTGTCTACACTGTAGGGCTTAACTCAAAATAAGCTACGCAAATTGAACTATGTCAATTGCGTATCTTATTTCAAAATCATTTATTTTGAAATTGGAAGCATGTACACAGCACTTATTTCAAAATAGAGCACTTTTCCTCCAACTTTCCTTATTCCTCATACAGTGAGGGTTGTGGGATTTGGAGTAAGAAGTCCTCCAGCTTGACAATATTTTGACACTATTTTGAAATAACTGCCTACTGTGTAGATGTGGACTAAGTTATTTCGGAATAGCGCTAGTTATTTTGAAATATTGTTGCAGTGTAGACATACCCTCAGAGGGGTAGCCATGTTAGTCTGTAACTTTAAAAACAATGAGTAGTCCTTAGGGTATGTCTACACTGAACGCTTATTTCAAAGTAAGCTATTCTGGAATAATTATTCTGGAATAGCTTATTCCCAAATAGCACATTTACACTGCAGGGAAGCCTCCAAATTAGTCGGAGGCAGACTTCCCTAATATAGTCGTGTTATCTCGATTTAGACCCCCAGGAGGCAGTGGGGAAGAATGGCCCTGGTGAGGGGCTATTTTGAAATAGCAGTAGTGGAGTGTTTACACATGCTTTATTTTGAAATCGCTATTTCGGAATAGGTGTTATACCTCATGGAATGAGGTTTACAGATTTTGGAACAAGCCATCCATTATTTTGAAATAACAGAATGGCAGTGTAGATGCTCGCATTGTTATTTCAAAGTAATGCTAATTATCTTGAAATAATAGTGCAGTGTAGAAGCACCCTGAGGGTATGTCTACACTACAGCATTATTTCAAAATATCTTATTTCGAAATAACGCGTCTACACACAAAAATGCATTTCGAAATAGCTTTTTGCTATTTCAAAATAGCGTGTCCACACTGATTGGATGCTGAATCGCATTTAAGGCCAGCCGGAACTGGTTCCTTCAGGGCATCAGGTCAGAAGTTACCTTGTGGCCAGGGAGGCCAGCAGGGCACCCTGGCAAGGGCTGGCGGCCCTGTATTTTGAAATAAGCATCTACACAGCACTTATTTCGAAATAGCAATTTCCAAATTGGTGCTATTCCTCGTGGAATGAGGTTTTACAATTTCGAAATAATCCCTCCACTATTTCGAATTTCAAAATAGCAGTTGGCTTGTGTAGACTCTAGGAAAGTTATTTCGAAATAACAGCCGTTATTTCGAAATAACTTTGCTGTGTAGACATACCCTTAGAGACTAACAGAAATATATATAGTATCATGAGCTTTAATGGCTTAGCTATTACTTGTAATATTGAATTAATCCTGGTTCAAATACTTCCATAAAACTCATCTCTACTGTGATGTATAAATTGACAGTGGGTAGGCATCTGCCAAGCTGTGATCTTGTACTGTGCTGATCATAAGTCTCATAGTTTTGGTGCTCTCCCTTGTCTTTTGTATCCACCTGTTGTCTTTTGCCGGACACTTAAATTGTAAGCTCCTCAGGGCATGAATGGTGTTTAGCACCTAGTACAATGGGGCTGGCAACATTGTTGCTACCATACAGTTGAATCTAATGAATACTTCCATCATGATTTGAGGTAACCTGTGGACTGGTTTATATTAGAAAATTAGATCAGCGCAGCTATCACTTATGGGTGTGAAAAATCTCCACCCCTGAGCTACGTAGTTAAGCTGACCTATGTCTCTATGTAGACAGAAGTTGGTCAACAGCAGAATTCTTCCGGAATCCTACTAACATCTCTCAGGCTTACCTACAGCAATGGGAGAACCCACCTGTTGGCATAGATAGCGTCTATGCTGAAGTACTACTGCAGTGCATTTCCAGTGTAGACAAGCCCTCACACTCCCAGTTTTAAATTATATCAAATTAAATGTTGCTTCCCTTGCTGTTCTTCTAGTGAAATATGATATTAATGTGAAGCAGGCTTTGTCTCCCCATCTTTCACAAGATGCCGCAAAAGCAGACAGTGGAAACCAACATCTCAGATGATAGTGAACAGGCGACACTCAGCACCTCACAGGATCAGGCAGTCAATGGGAAGTACTTGTGCTCTTTAGTGTGAGTAAAGCTATAGTAATTGCTGAAATTTCTGGTACTTCCTGAAAGGGTGCTTTAGATCAAGGCTACTTAACACATGGCCCATTTGTTTGTGGCCCATGGTGCGATTTGGGTTTATGCAGGGCTCAACACGCGGCCTGTGGGTAGGAGCCAAAACAAAAAAGTAGTCAATATAATGGTCTTCTGTTGATATGCATTTTAGTAGTTAAATTCCTGGACTATCATTTATCGTTAAAAGTGCTGTCATATGGGTGGAAATTGGGTAAATATTGTGTTTTATTAATATCAGCAGAACTTACTTAAATGGGGCCTGTGTGTTGTGTAGTCTTGCCTTAATCTTTGTATTCATGTCCATCAGTGTGAAAGAAGCTCTTTGCATATGTTTGCATATATATTTGCATGTATATGCAACCACACTTAAATTGTGGCTCTTGGCATACGCCATGAGTATCATTGTGGCCCCTGGGGCTTCTAAAGTTGAGTAGCCTTGCTTTAGATAATCTTTAATAAGTTTGTCCTCCTGTTATAAACATATTGAGCAAGAAAACTGATCCCAGCCCTTCCGCACAGCAACCAATAAAAATAATTCATTTCATATTGGCAGTTGAGAAGACCCATGAACATACCCATGTGTAAGAGTTTGCCAGATTGGAGCCTTAATCCGTACTCCATTCCCATAACTTTTTATTTTGGATGGGTTGGTACTGTAATTGATATAAGCCATTTCAATTACTACAAATTTCGTTGCCAAATCCCACAAAATTTTAGTGTATCATGAAATCTTACAGTTGGTAGTTATTAGACCTGTCAGATGAATCATGTTTCTTAGGAATTAGACATAATTGGGATTAGAGGGCCAAAGCATGCAAATGCAGGGAAAAATACTCTAGTGTACAGACACACAATATAATAAACATCTTTCCTGTTTGGGACTGTGATGGTCTTTGCTCATGGGGAACATTGCTGAGAGATCAGGGTTTAGGCCCTTCAACATGCAGAGTAGGTTTTTGGTAGGGGAGCCCAGGTCCTCCCACTCCCCCAGACTGCACCCCAGGGCCTGGTGAGGGTGACACAAAGGTCTGACACCCAGGAGTACCTAAGACTGCTCTTCCTGGGCTTCTTCCTGTCATTCCACCATTGTCCAAAGTTCTCAGTCTATCACAGAGAAATATGAAAGGGGTCAGTCACTATTGATGCCTCTTGACAGCTGGCAGTGGAGTGGTAGCTCTCTCTCTGGGGTCAGCAGCTGTCTTCTTTCATGCCTTGACCCTCCAGCCAGGTCAGTTCCAAGTCTCTTCTCTTCAGGGGTAATCCATAAACAGAAGAGGGAATTAACACAAATAGTAGTAGGCTAGTAAGTGAGAGGGGGAAATACCCTTTTCAGGTATAGCAGAAGCAGGTCCTCCCTTCCCTCAGGGAGGAATCTTCAGGTGGTTGCTGGGAGAGAGATCCTGCTGTCCCTCAGGAGCTAAAAAATGGAGGCCCTTTCTCTTTCCTGGTCTGCCCACAGGTTAGTTGTTCTGTTCCCTTTTAACTCCTCTTACACCATGGGCATCTCTTGCACAGTGTGGTGGGGCAGGGCTGGCTGAGCCCAGAGCAGCTTTTTAATCCATGGTAGCCCAGTCTGGGGTTTACATATCTTATCATAGGGGCATATGACTCCCCCCACCAGGCAATATCCTTTACAGAGGATATGGGAATTGCTAAAGTGTAACTTGACAAAAATAGTATTTATAATAGCCCATGCAAACTCACTATATGACAATAGTAATTTATAATTAATGCTGACCTAGATCTTGCAGTAAGAGGTCTTTTTTTCCTGAAAGATTTCTAAATCTTTCTTTGTGTTCCCCAGACACCAGATTGCTGCAGAGTGTCACAAAGATTTCTTGCTGCATAAGCAGGAAGGGTAAAACCCTAAAAAGATTTAGCAGGTTTGATATGCTGCAGCTCAGGGCAGATTCCTTTTGTTAACTGAACAAAGGGCAGAAAACATGTATTGAATTTCTTTTTATGTTGAATTTAGTTATTCCCTCCTCTTGTCTGTCCTGGTGATTATAATACAAAGAAATTATGGGCTGAATGTTAATGGTATTACAATAACAAAAATTGTATCAATGCTTACTGTTAGATTGCCTCATTTAGCAAAGATTAATAGCAGTTCTCAAGAAAAGCAGATATTCATAATCACATTTTATGTGAGTGTTCCCCTGAGATACAGCCCATCCCCACAAACCCTCTGCACATGCAAAGCTTTCATTGACTGCATTGGCAAACACAGATGGTTTTAGAATTAGGTCCATAGTAATGTCCTGATCTTGCAAATTGCTAGGTAATGGTTAGAGGCGCTGAATGCCCTCCACTCTGATTGAAGGGTCTAATTCAGAAAGGTATGTAAGCAGATGTGTAACTTTAAGAACATAAGGAGTCCCATTTACATCAATCAATGCAGAATAAATTGAGCCATCTAAACATTACTTGCAGTTTTGCAATGCACCACAGGGCCAGATTCTGATACCTTTACTCAGACTGAGTTGTATTTCATTCCATGAATAGTACCACTGAGACTCATTGTGTGCCAGAGTGTAAGATTTTGCCCCTAAAAGTAAAAAAAACAAAACCTAAAACCTTAATCCTCTAAACTTAAATCAAACAAATGTATCAACTAAAATTCTTTCTTAGCATTTCAAAATTTGAAATGAAGAAACTTTGAAGAAAGGCATTTCACATGTCCACGGGACTGAGTTTATTTAATTGTATTTGGGTTTATATAATTGAATCTAATTTGTCTTTATGGATTTTATATATAGTGCTTAGTTTGTTCATTAAACTTCTTTCTGGTATAAAATGTACTCTCATGCTAGCTATTGTACTATTTATCCTTTCATTGTCTGCTTTGCAGAGGATTATATTTTACAATCCATTAGCAAGAATGGTCCTCTTTTAAACTATAAATTTAAGTTTATTGTTGAATTCATTAGACCCAAGAGATTTCCAACAATTTCAGTAAAAGGAATATTCTGTTTTAAGAATTGTGAAGTTTTAACCTGTGCTGTGTTTATCTTCTATCCAACATGATTCTGGTTTCTTCCTATTGGAAACATAATTTATTAACATCAGGAGAGCTGAATAATGTAACTTTAACTTTATTTTTGCCAGATAAATAATTTCCACATCTTCTCGGCCACTTTTTCTATTAATCTCTGCTAAATTCCTCCTTTGGGTCATTTGTTCTACATTCCAGTGGTTTGTGTTACTCATTGAGCTGTTGGCAGGTTGAGAGATATGGTGTCCCGAGAAGTGCTCAGTCCATACAGCCA
Organism: Pelochelys cantorii; assembly: GCA_032595735.1. Classification (NCBI taxonomy): domain Eukaryota; kingdom Metazoa; phylum Chordata; order Testudines; family Trionychidae; genus Pelochelys; species Pelochelys cantorii. The sequence goes on from CM064327.1 coordinate 191,039,675, forward strand.
GTGAAATTGCAAGACATGTGCGGAGTTAGACATTTCGATAGGTTTTTTTACTCCATAGAAACATTTTTATGAAAGGGAAAAAAAGCCACAGAGGATGTTTCCCCCTCAAAAGTAGTAAGAAACTTAGTTTACCAGAGTAATTTGTTTAGGTCTGACCAGTTGCCTTTCAAAACCTGGATAGAACAGGAACAGTGTTACTGGCTAGAATAAGGATGAACTTGTGTAATTGGATTCTGTCTCTTTCATGCATTTCCCCTAGCAGGTCAGGTGATGCCCTCAGTTATAGTGGTGCACTCCTACTGACTGTAGTGGTTTTGCACAGATGTGAGGGACTGAAACTTGATAAACAATTTTGATGTGCAATCCAGTTTGCTTCCTCTTGTATTTGTGTGTTATGCAAGACTACTGGGAGTAAAAAGCAGTAAAAACTTTCTTAAACTATTTTTACTAATGTTTACAATATGATGGGGTCTAAACAAGTTGTTACCATTCAGGAAAGTGATCTTGGAGTAATTGTGGCTAGTTTTCTGCAAACTATCCACTCAGTATGCAGCAGCAGTCAAAAAAGCTAGCGAAATATTGGGAATCATTAGGAAAAGGATAGATAATAACAGAGAAAATACCATATTGCCTCTATATAAATGCAGGGTACATCTTGAATACTTTGTGCAGATCTGAACGATCCATCTCAGAAAAGCTACACTGGAACTGGAAAGGGTATAGAGAAGAACAGCTAACATGAAACAACTTCTGTGTGAGAAGAGATTAAAAAAACAGGGACTTGTTATCTTGAGACAACTAAAGGGAGATATGCTAGTGGTCTATAAAATCTTAGCTGGTGTGGATAAAGTGAATAAGGAGATGTTTTTTACTCCTTCACATAACACAAGAATTAGGGGTCACCCAATGAAATTAATAGGCAGCAAGTTTAAAACAAACAAAAGGGATTATTCCTTCACACAACACATAGTCACCTCATGGAACTCTTTGCCAGGGACTATTTTGAAGGTCAAGACTATGATAGGATTCCAGAAAGAACTAGATGAGTTTATGGAGGATATGCCCATCAACATCTGTTAGCCAGGATGGGCAGGGATGGAACACCAGGCTCCGAGGTTACGTCTACATTGGCGTGATCTTGCGCAAAAGCGGCCGCTTTTGTGCAAAAACTTGCTGCCTGTCTACACTGGCCGTGAGTTCTTGCGCAAGTACACTGACGCTCCCGCTTAGGAAGAAGCCCTTTTGCGCAACTGTTCTTGTGCAAGAGGCCAGTGCAGACAGGCAGCCAAGAGATTTTGTGCAAGAGCCGTCCAAATGGAAAAAAGCCCTAGTGGCCGCTTGGACGCGCCGTATGCGCAGGCACCGCTCCGGACTTCCTGGTAACTCTTGCCCCCTTAAAGGCACACGCAGCCTGCAGAGGCCACGGGGCAGAAGCACCTCTGCCAACGAGCTCTGCTGCGCAGCTCTGCTCTCAGCCACCAGACCACCCAGAATGGCTGCTCCAAGGAGGGAGCAGCAACCCGCACCCCCAGTGCAGGAGGCCCCAAGGGGCACAAAGCGGCGCACCCCTTCCTGGTCCCCAGGGGAGATCGAGGCCCTGCTGGACCTCTGGGCCGAGGAAGAGGCCCTCCACGACCCATGGTCCTGTCGCAGGAATGCGGACATCTTCCGGTGCATGGCCCAGGAGCTCTCTGACCAGGGCCATCCAGCCTGGACCCTCGAATAGGTCCGGGCTAAAGTCAAGGAGCTGCGCCTGGGCTATGTCTGGGACAGCGAGGGCCAGGGGGCAGGAGCCAACAGCTGCCCCCATTACCAGCGGCTCCATGCCATCCTGGGAGAGGCAGCACCCCAGGGACCCTTGGTGCCAGTTGACACCAGCAGGTGCCCCCCCCCGTCACTAGGCCCAGTGAAGCGGGGGATGACGCAGAGCTGCCCACTGGGTCGGAGGACGACGAGGAGGACCAGGGGAGCACTGTGACCCTGCACATGGAAGTCCCGTCAGGCAGCCCAGACGTCTCCCGTGCGTCATCGGAGGCCGGGGAAGGATCTACTGGTGAGTGTTGCACTTTGCACTCACAAGGGTGGGGGGGAGCCAGGTGCCCGGGGGGAGGGAGAGGAAGTGTCACTCAGGCAGAGTGAGCTGCACGCTGTGTACCATACCAGTATGCAGCACGTGCAACCACGTGCAGCCTGGTGACTGAGCGGCACATGGCCGTGGCAGGCAGCTCCAGGGCACGCCTGGGACCGTGCTGCTTGCACACATCCGGACCGGGGGGAAGGGTGGATGCTGGCTGGAACCAGCCAGGGCCCCAGGGGCTCAGGCCAGAGCCCACACCTTTGGAAGGGTGCAGCACACAGACAGCACACTGTTCATGCCTGGCTGTGCGACACAGCCAGCTGCTCCTGGGAAAACCGCTGAGCCCCTCGCCTGCTCCCGGTGCCTTGGCTGGCCCCCTGAGGGAAGTCCCCACTGCGGCTACACATGTCCCTGGACTACGTGTGTGAGGGCTAGCAGGAGGGGGCAGGGGAAGCGCTCGGGCTGGCCCTAGGGCCACCTGAGTTTCGCTGCAAGGATGGTACACTCCCCAGTCACCCCTGTTTCGTCCAGGAGACATCCATGTGATGGGGATCTGAGAGCCCAGACCACGTCTGCCAAATGTGCTCCCAGGCACTGTGTGGGGATTCATCTTGCTCCCTGTCAAACACCATTGATTAGCCCAAAGCCTCACAGCCTCCCCTGGCAGGGAGTTCCACAGGTTAACACAACACATGCCGCCCTCCCCTCTCCCCCCCCACAAGGGGCCAGGACACAGACCAGTGGTTACAATACATGGAGGAGCACCCTACTCCGGGGGCGGTCCTGTATGTAAACATACAACACAGGGGGGGAACGAGTGGGCCCAAGCCACAGTACTGTGGTGTCACCTGGGCTCAGGGGCGGAGGGCATGGGGTGTGGGGATGGTGGCCGGGCTGCCTGACTGACCCACCCTTTCCTCTGTTCCCTGCAGTGGGACCAAGCAGGAGCGGGGGACCCTCCAGCCCTGCGGCAGCAGCAGCGGCAGCGGCAGCACTCCCAACCACCCAGGCACCAAGCCGGCGGGTCCGGCAGCGGGACCAACTCCTCCGGCGGCATGTACAGGCCGTCGAGAGGATTGAGGCGGCCATCACACGCTGGGTGGATGCGGACCTGGAGTGGCACCAGCAGGCCTCGGGCCGCTTCCAGGCTCAGTGCGAGCACATCTGTGATGCCATCACCACCCTCACGGCACACATCAGGCACGCTGTGCATTATGGCATGGCATTGCCCCATGCACCTGCCATCCCTCCCATGCCAATGCCCATGCCCCCTCCTGCTGCCCCTCCTGCTCCCGCCATGCCCCCTCCTGATGCACCCCATCCTGCCCACCTCCCCATGCTGCCTGCCCCGATGCGGCCTGAACTACATATAGTGGTCCGCCCCCGCAGAGGTGGTCACAGGGGCCACCCCTCCCAGCAGTAGCTCCCTCCTCCCCCTCCCAGTTCAGAGCCCCCTCCCTCCTCCCACCCTACGTCCCCATTGTAAATTAAAAGTTCAATACGTTGTTTTAAAAAAAAACCTGTATTGTTTATTGGGAGGTAAGGGGAGGGGAGGAGGGAAGGGTTAGGGATGGGAGGGAGATGTAAAGGGAGACAGAGGCGACCCTACTGTGGGGCCTGGGAGAACATCTCCGTCAGGGCCTCCCGTATGCACACCCCATCATGGTGTGCCTGGCGGATGGCAGCTGTGCGGGGCTGTTCGAAGGCCTGGCCCTCGCCTGCCATCCATGCCAGGAGAAAGGCCTGCCCCTTCCGCTCCACGATGTTGTGGAGCATGCAGCACACAGCCACTACCTCGGGGACGTTCCGCTCACCCATCTCAAGACGGGTGAGCAAACAGTGAAACCGGGCTTTCAGACGGCCGAAAGTGCACTCCACCTGGTTGCGGGCCCAGCTGAGGCGGTCGTTGAACCGTGCCCGGTCGTGGTCTGTCCGCCCTGTGTAGGGCCGCATCAACCAGGGCAGCAGGGGGTAGGCCGCGTCCCCCACAATACATGTGGGCATAGGCATGTCCCCAACAGTAAATTCCTGCTGGGGGAAGAAAGTGCCCGCCTCCAGCCTGCCAAACAGGCTGGAGTTTCAGAGAACGTGGGCGTCATGAGCCCTGCCGGACCAGCCCGCATAAATGTCCGTGAAGTGGCCATGGTGGTCCACAAGGGCCTGGAGCACGATGGAGAAGTACCCCTTGCGGTTTATGAAATGGGCCGCTCGATGCTCCGGGGCCTGACTGACCCACCCTTTCCTCTGTTCCCTGCAGTGGGACCAAGCAGGAGCGGGGGACCCTCCAGCCCTGCGGCAGCGGCAGCAGCAGCACTCCCAACCGCCCAGACACCAAGCCGGCGGGTCCGGCAGCGGGACCAACTCCTCCGGCGGCACGTACAGGCCGTCGAGAGGATTGCGAACAGGAACAGCTAACAGGGAGTTGGGAGAGGGAGTTCTCCAGGTAAAAGAGAAGTAAAAACGGGACCCTTGTGGTAAGTGGCTGTCTGGAGTGTGTGTTTGTGTGTGGGGGAGTTATTTGCTGTGTGCTGAGCTTGTGTTTGTGTGTTTGGTTGGTTTGCTTGTTTGTTTGAAGGAGCTTCTAAAAGGTTTGAAATCAAGAAGCCTCTGTTAATTGGCTGAGCCTCAGTCAGGGGGAGGGGCTACCAGAGCTATATAAGCCTGTGACTCAGTGACCAGGGAGTTTGCGACCAGGAACAGCTAACAGGGAGTTTGGAGAGGGAGGTTAGAGGGCACGAAGGACTTCTGACCTTCTTAAAAATATAACTCTTATAATAATCTATATTCCAGAGGTTTAAAAAGAATCCCAGTTTCTGCTTAAACTTATTCATTAGAAAAATGGAGACAGAAGCCCAGCAGCAGAGTGGGGGCTATCCTGTTTATTGCGTCGAGTGTAACATGTATGATTACCTGCCCTGTGGGCGGGTGGCGTATGTGTGCACCCGTTGCAAGGAGCTCCTGACCCTCAGAGACCGGGTTCGGGCTTTGGAGGCCAGGGTGGCTGAACTGGAGGAGCTAAGGGAGGTAGAGAGATATGTTGATGAGACTTTCCGGGACACTGTAGTACTGTCCCACCTCCAGTCTGAGAGCCCCAGTGCTCTTAAGGAGGATGAAAGTCTCGAGGGAACAGAGCATTCAATGGGAGCAGAGGGAAACCATCCCGTAGTTGGGACCCTCCTCCCAGAGGATGTTGCGGTATCCTCTCGCACTGAGGATACCTCTGAGGGGGAGGGAATGCCAGTTAGGAAGAGGCAGGTGTTAGTAGTGGGTGATTCGATTGTTAGAAACATAGATAGTTGGGTTTGTGATGACCGGGAGAACCGTATGGTCACTTGCCTGCCTGGTGCGAAGGTTGCGGATCTCTCGAGGCATCTAGATAGACTTATGTGTAGTGCTGGGGAGGAGCCGGTGGTCGTGGGACATGTAGGTACCAATGACATAGGGAAGGGTAGGAGAGATGTCCTGGAGGCCAAATTTAGGCTGCTAGGAAAGAGACTGAAATCCAGGACCTCTATGGTGGCATTCTCGGAAATGCTTCCAGTTCCACGCGCAGGGCCAGGTAGGCAGGCAGAGCTTCAGAGTCTCAATGCGTGGATGAGATGATGGTGTAGGGAAGAGGGGTTTGGATTTATTAGGAACTGGGGACACTTCTGGGAGAGGGGGAGCCTATACAGGAAGGATGGGCTCCACCTAAACCAGGGTGGAACCAGACTGCTGGCACTTAACATTAAAAAGGTTGTAGAGCAGTTTTTAAACTAAGAGATGGGGGCAAGCCGATAGGTGCGGAGATGCACGTAAATCGGAGGGAGACTTCTCTTAGAGGAGAATCCATTGATAGAGATTCTCTAAGCTGTAGTCAGAAAGAGAGGAGGGGAGAGGGCAAACCATGGGCCAGAGCAGACAAACAACTGCATACAAAGGAATCCAATGCACCAGGGAAGGGCAGACAGATAAGCAGTGGCAAATTTTTAAAGTGCTTCTACACAAATGCTAGGAGTCTGACTAATAAGATGGGTGAACCAGAGTACCTAGTATTAAATGAGGAGATTAACATAATAGGCATCACTGAAACCTGGTGGAATGAGGAACATCTGTGGGACACAGTCATACCGGGATATAAAATATATCGAAAGGATAGAGCAGGCTGGGTGGGTGGTGGAGTGGCACTGTATGTGAAAGATAATGTAGAATCAAATGAAATAAAAATAAGTGAATCAACATGTTCAATAGAATCGCTATGGATAGTAATTCCATGCTCCAATAATAAGAAATTAGCAGTAGGGATATATTACCGACCACCTGACCAGGACAGTGATACTGACATTGAAATGCTGAGGGAGATTAGAGAGGCTACCAAAATAAAGAACTCTATAATAATGGGGGATTTTAATTATCCCCATATTGACTGGGTACATGTCACCTCAGGAAGAGAAGCAGAGATAAAATTTCTCAATGGCCTAAATGACTGCTTCTTGGAGCAGCTGGTGCACGAACCCACAAAGGGAGAGGCAATTCTTGATTTAGTCCTGAGTGGAGCGCAGGATCAGGTCCAGGAAATAACCGTTACAGGACCACTTGGGAATAGTGACCATAATATAAGAACATTCAACATTCCTGTGGTGGGTAGAACACCTCAGCAGTCCAGCACCCTGGCATTTAATTTCAAAAAGGGGAATTACACAAAAATGAGGAGGCTAGTTAAACAGAAATTAAAAGGCACAGTGACTAGAGCCAAATCCCTGCAAGCTGCATGGAAACTTTTTAAAGACACCATAATAGAGGCCCAACTTAAATGTATACCCCAAATTAAAAAACATAGCAAGAGACCTAAAAAAGTGTCACCGTGGCTTAACCACCATGTAAAAGAAGCAGTGAGGGACAAAAAGGCATCTTTTAAGAAGTGGAAGTCCAATCCTAGTGAGATAAATAGAAAGGAACATAAACACTGTCAAATCAAGTGTAAAAATGTAATAAGAAAAGCCAAAAAAGATTTTGAGGAACAGCTAGCCAAAAACTCAAAAAGAAATAACAAAATGTTTTTTAAGTACATTAGAAGCAGGAAGCCTGCTAAAAAACCTGTGGGTCCCCTAGACGATCGAACTATAAAAGGCGCAATCAAGGACGATAAAGCCATTGCGGAGAAACTAAATGATTTCTTTGCTTCAGTCTTCACGGCTGAGGACGTTGGGGAGATTCCCAAATCTGCACCGTCCTTTGTGGGTGATGAATCTGAGGAAATGTCCCGGATTGAAGTGTCATTAGAGGAGGTTTTGGAACAAATAGAAAAACTTAATGTTAACAAATCTCCGGGACCGGATGGCATTCATCCAAGGGTTCTAAAAGAACTCAAATGGGAAATTGCTGAACTATTATCTGTGGTTTGTAACCTATCCCTTAAATCGGCTTCCGTACCTAATGACTGGAAGGTAGCTAACGTGACACCAATATTTAAAAAGGGCTCTAGAGGCGATCCGGGCAATTACAGACCAGTAAGTCTAACTTCAGTACCGGGAAAACAATAGTAAAGAATAAAATTTAGTCGAAACAATAGTAAAGAATAAAATTGTGAAGCATGTAGAAGAACATAATTTGTTGGACAAAAGTCAACATGGTTTCTGTAAAGGGAAATCCTGTCTTACTGATCTATTAGAGTTCTTTGAAGGGGTTAACAAACATGCAGACAAGGGGGATCCAGTAGATATAGTATACTTAGATTTTCAGAAAGCCTTTGACAAGGTCCCTCACCAAAGGCTCTTGTGTAAATTACATGGCCATGGGATAAGAGGGAAGGTCCTTTCTTGGATTGAGAACTGGTTAAAAGACAGGAAACAAAGGGTAGGAATAAACAGCAAATTTTCAGAATGGAGAGGGGTAACTAGTGGTGTCCCCCAAGGGTCGGTCCTAGGACCAATCCTGTTCAACTTATTCATAAATGATCTGGAGAAAGGGGTAAGCAGTGAGGTGGTAAAGTTTGCAGATGATACCAAACTGTTTAGGATAGTCAAGACAGAAGCAGACTGTGAGGGACTCCAAGAAGATCTCACCAAACTGAGTGACTGGGCAACAAAATGGCAAATGAAATTTAATGTGGATAAGTGTAAAGTAATGCACATTGGGAAAAATAACCCCAACTATACGTACAGTATGATGGGGGCTAATTTGGCTACGACAAATCAGGAAAGAGATCTTGGAGTTATCGTGGACAGTTCTCTGAAAACTTCCACGCAATGTGCAGCGGCGGTCAAAAAGGCAAATAGGATGCTAGGAATTATTAAGAAAGGGATAGAAAATAAGACCCGGAATATCTTACTGCCCCTGTATAAAACTATGGTACGCCCACATCTTGAATACTGTGTACAGATGTGGTCTCCTCACCTCAAAAAAGATATTTTGGCCTTGGAAAAGGTTCAGAAAAGGGCAACTAAAATGATTAGGGGTTTGGAATGGGTCCCATATGAGGAGAGGTTAAAGCGACTGGGACTTTTCAGTTTAGAAAAGAGGAGACTGAGGGGGGATATGATAGAGGTATATAAAATCATGAGTGGTGTGGAGAGGGCCGATAAAGAGAAGTTATTTATTAGTTCCCTAAATAGAAGAACTAGAGGACACCAAATGAAATTAATGGGTAGCAAGTTTAAAACTAATAAAAGAAAGTTCTTCTTCACACAGCGTGTAGTCAGCCTGTGGAACTCCTTGCCAGAGGAGGCTGTGAAGGCTAGAACTATAATAGAGTTTAAAGAGAAGCTAGATAATTTCATGGAGGTTAGGTCCATAAAAGGCTATTAGCCAGGGGAGAAAATGGTGTCCTTGGCCTCTGTTTGTCAGAGGCTGGAGAGGGATGGAAGGAGACAAATCGCTTGATCATTGTCTTCGGTCCACCCTCTCTGGGGCACCTGGTGCTGGCCACTGTCGGCAGACAGGATACTGGGCTAGATGGACCTTTGGTCTGACCCAGTACGGCCATTCTTATGTTATGTTCTTATGTGGGTTGCATCCAGCCTCCATGTCCCGCAGGCGGATGACTCGCTGGAGCAGGACGTTGTTGATGGCATGGACGACCTGCAGAAGGGTGCACAGAAACACAGGGGAATGCATCACATAAGGCAGGGTGAGTGCATGCTCCTTTGGGGGGTTCCCACCCCCCCCCCCCGTGATGGCCTCTGTCCTCACACACACCAGGGCCCCCTCGTCCCATGGGCCACCCCCCACACACACACCGCCACCCCAGCAGGCCTGTGCAAGGGAGGGATGGCCCAAACCCCTGGGTGACGGGGCTTTCCCCATCACCCCAGCCTGGAGTCTTGCCTGCCCCGGGCATGGAGTGCAGCACCCTTCCCCCCCCCCCAGGACTTACCTGCATGACAACGGCACTGACGGTCGATCTGCCCACCCCAAACTGGTGTGCCACCAATCGGTCCGGGATGGCCAGCTCCATATGGCAATGGCGACCCTCTTGTCCACGGGGATGGGTGCCCGCAGCCGGGTGGTGCTTCTCTGGAGCACAGGGGCGAGCCAGGCACATAGCTCCAGGAATGTCTGCTTTCTCATCCGAAAGTTCTGGAGCCATTGCTGGTCATTCCATTGCCCCAGGACCAGCTGGTCCCACCAATCGGTACTGGTGTCCAGTCTCCACAAGGGCCTTTCCACGGTGGGGTGGGGATGCCACAGGGACGCCATGGCCTCCCTGGTGAGGGAGTCCAGAGCGACCTGCGCCTCGAGGTCCTGGACGAGGAGTGCAGCAGCATGGAGCAGCAGCTGCAGGCACTGCAAAATGGCTGGAAGGGGCCAGAGCAGGCACAAGGCCACCCCTGGCTCCATGGCACAGCAAAAGAGCTGAGGTCAAAAAAATCAGCAAATGGCACTAAGGCACAAGCTGTGGTGTCCAAGAAGGCAGAGGGCAACCACAACTAGAACTGCTACAGCTGTCAGTCCCTGCAAGAGGTACTAAAGCACTCAGCAGGAGAGAAACGGCTGTCCAGGGAGATCCCTTTAAGCACGTGTCTCAAAGGAGCTCCAGCCCCTGCCCCCGGAAAGGGCTGGTGCCCTTTTGCCCTCTCCAAAGTGGTTCCGGGCTCCTGCTTTTGCACAAGAGCATTCCTCCAATGTAGACGCTCTCTTGTGCAAAAGCGCATCGCTTTGACGATGAGTCCCAGACAATATAGACGCTCTCTTGTGCAACTACTTCAACACAAGAACTCTTGTGCTAAAGAGTTTTTGCGCAAGATCGCGCCAATGTAGATGCAGCCCGAGTGTCTCTAGCCACTGTTTGCTAGATGCCAGGAGTAGATGACAGGGGATGGATCACTTGATGATTGCCCGTTTCCGTTCATGCTCTCTGGAGTACCTGTAATAGGCCGCTGTTGGAAGACAGGACACTGGACTAGATGGACCATTAGTCTGACCCAATATGGCCATTCTTATGTTCTTCCGTACTTAAATAAGCAAATATGATTCTGAATTCATTTAGAGCTAGACTGTGACAGTGTTGTCATAGACCTATGCAGGGTAATGGGGAGCTGCTCACCCTTGAAAAGCACTAGAGAGACTGGGCCTAATGCAGATACAATCACGTTCCATGCTGCTCCGTGCACACGGGCAGTGTAATCTGCTCCATTCGGTAAGATGGATCTGATTTTTATCATTGCAGCACAAGCCCTATCCCACGTGGCCACCTTCACACTCTTTCAATCTTTAGTCTTTTTCTGAACTTGCCAATTAATAGCAATGTAATGGTGAATTTGTGCAATGGACAATTTTCCACCAGGAACTGGATTGAGATCACTAACCTTACTGCATGTAGCCTCGCAGGTAGTAACAACTATCAATCACACATTAATACGCTGAATCCACCGCGGGCTGCATTTTGGGATTTCCGGTCTTCTAAATCATCCACTCAATCAACATATTTAATTTAATTTATGCTTTTTCTTAGGACTGCATTTCAGACATCTGTTGTGTAATTAGGGCTCAACCCTGCAAGATGCTGCGCATTCTCAATTCCTGCTGCAGTCACTTGATGTCAAGAGTGATCAGTATCTTTCAAGTTCAGGCCTAGTAAAAGAGAACTGAACAAAATCCACTATGAGCTGGTCAAAAGGAACCTTTGTCAACTTGCTGTCAAAACGTAACATTTATTTATTCAAAAGCTGATAGCAATAGGGAGAGGAAATCATAACGAAAAATTAAAACACTCTGGAAGACAGATGGGAATTTCTCTAAAGCATAACATTAGCAACTGACAATGAGAACTGATTGTTAGTGGTTTCCACTGTATTAAAGTCTCAAATCCATTAAAGGAGACTGTTAAAAAATTAACCACTGTGCTAGAGTTCAAGGCATCTATCAGTCAAGCATGTATATTTCAGTCATGCTGCAGCTTTGTGCTTTTGAGATGGGAAGAAAGTAACAGCCTCTCTCTAGATTTTTCCTTGAGATGTTTCCTCCTAGTCTTATGTTTCCCATTCTACAAACAGTAACATTTGTACACAGAACATTCCCCAGGAGGATTTCTGAATAGCTCTTATAGCTAAGTGTCTCTTCTCTCCCCAAGGCTTACTTGTGAACCCCTGACCATTAATGGGCCTTACACTTCTCTGGTAAAAAGAGAACAGATTCCCTCCCCCCCCCCCAAATAACTATCAGAAACACTCACAGATGCTGTATAAGTAAAATCATTATTGATGTTGGCAGATGCAGCTCCACTGAAATCAATGGAATTATATCCTTTTATGCCAGTCTTCTCCATTGCCCTTCCCTCCCCATAGGAAGAAGGCCCCCAGTTCTTTTTAGTCACCCCATCTTCCTTTGACCCCTAGTGAGTCCCCTGCCCACATGACTCCTATCCCTCCTGCTCACAGTGGGTGGGTTTCTAGTTCTCCCAGGCAGGGAACATTGCTCCTTGGTTCAAGAAAGAGAACCTGGTTAACATAGGCTCTCCCAGACCAAAAGAGTTTGAAATTCTCCATAGAATCATAGGGTAGGAAGAGACCACAGGAGGTCATTGCGTCCATCCGCCTGCCCAAACCAAGACTAACCCCATCTAAATCATCCCAGCCAGGGCTTTGTCAAGCCGGGACTTAAAAACCTCTAGGGATGGAGATTCCACACCAGAAACATTATAAAGCTTTTGATCACAGACCAGCTTGCAGATAGGGAGCCAGGTTATCATTTACAGCAGATCTGGAGAACAAAGGCCTGTTCTCACTCTCACTTACACCAATGTAAATCAGGACGAATGGAACTGAAATCAATGGAATTACACCAGTGTGGAACTAGCAAAAGAGCAAAACCAGTGTTTATGAGTTATGCAGTTGAAGCAGTGGTGCATTGCAGAAACAGAGGAGAAAGCTTGGGCAGTGTTCCCTTGCTCTGAGCCCAGAAAAATCTAGAGCTACTATTCCCTTGTTTGCAAAAGTACCTACTATAGTCACATGCTTTCTTTGTATGGATACAGGGCCAAATAACAGTCCCATTGATATCAATAAGGGTATGTCTACATTGCCACCCTAGTTCGAACTAGGGTGGCTAATGTAGGCATTCGAACTTGCAAATGAAGCCCGGGATTTAAATATCCCGGGCTTCATTTGCATGTTCCCGGGCACCGCCATTTTTAAATGCCCCGTAGTTCAAACTACCTGCCCGCAGCTACATGCGGCATGGACTAGGTAGTTCGAGTTAAAGCTCCTAATTCGAACTACCGTTATTCCTCCTGCAAGGAGGTTTAACAGTGTAGACATACCCTAAGAGTTTTGCCACCAACTTCAATGGGGCCAAGATTTGACCCACTATTAATACTTGTGTTTGTAAGGACTGAGGAATTAGAATTCCAACAATATATATTTTGCTCATAAGGATACACATACAAAGGAAAATAATTTGGGTCAAACCCAATCCTGGTGGAATCGCTGGGGTTGTTACCTCTTACACTGGGCCTGAATTCAGGCCATAATTGAGAGAAAAAAACACATACATGCTAAAGATAACATGTTAAAAATAAATCTAAGTTACAGGGAGAGAGTAACTGAAACCACCTACTTGTTTACAATCTATTGACACAACTGCTGAAGATGCCCCCACAAATATACAGTATATAAATACATCATTTCCTCTCTGACTTTCTTTCTGTTTAGCTGTCTTCTGTTTCAGAAATGGAAGAGGCAGTAACAACTTATATCCAAAAGTCATTTGTATGCTAGGAAAATAATTTAATATCAGGGCTAAGCGTGATTTTCTTTAGAAAAATACAGTTGTAATACTATGTCAGTCACACTTAATTTTAGGATTGTAAGTTACTCAGCAGTTTTTTCCATATCTTTTATCTCTCTATTTCCTGTTTTACTACTTATGTGTCCTTTGTTTTAAGTCATTTTATCAGACTGTTATAAGATTTTCTTTGCTACAATATCCTGGCTCCCAACCACCTAAAATTCAGAATGTTTCATTTCAATATTCTGAATTATACAGAGAATGCAATATATTGTTAAATTTATTTCAGATGATAAACAAACCTAATAGCTTTTAGCTTTATACTGGTGTTGTAGCTAAGTATAATAAAAAAAATACCTTAGCACTTTTTATCTGTTGATTTCAAATGACTTTAATGATGGGGGTAAGCATTATTACTGCAGTTTTACACCTGGGGAAATTAAGGCGCAGATGAACTAAATCAGTTGCCCAAAGTTGCAGCATGAGTCAGTGGTAGAGCTGTTAATACATTGAGAGGCAACGTAGGCTAGTGCGTGGGCCACGAGTGACCTTTCTTCATCTTAATGGGCTGCAAGATTGTCGTAACCAAGACAGTCTCCTGGGATAGGGTCGTTTTGCTAACAGTGCTTGCATACCTAGAATTTACATGATGTGCTGATTGAACTGTAGCAGTGCTTTGACTGGATGCAGATGGAATGCATGGCTCTCACAACGTTGCGTGCAATCAGCACACACTGTAGTTCACATGGCCTTGGTTTAAGTGCATGTCACTTTTGCAATATTGGTAGGAAAAAAAACTACACGGATGAAAATCAGCAGAATCTGAGAAACCTGTGCATATGTAAACCACACACCTCGTGTGGTTCACTGTTCCATGCAGTGACACCTAGACCACAGCAACATCTAAGACCAAGAGACCTCTACAGCATAGATTCAGAAGCAGCTGGCTTTTAGCTCAAACTGGGTAAAGGCTCCTCTACTAAACTCCAGAGGTGCCAGGTTCAAATCTGCCCAGTGGTGGTGGCAATGGTAAACAAAATGTCTTGTGGGCCACACATAGAACCCCGAAGGGCTGCATGCAGGCCACAGGTTGCCCATCACTAATACAACACAAGTCTCCTGGCTCTCAATCCAATGATGAGACATCAGATCATACTGCCTTGCAAAGTGACCTAGAAGTCTAGTAAACTTATCTACCTCTCACACAAAATATAAAGTGAGCTGGGTTTGCAGACATAGCCATAAAAAGAGACTTTTTCAAAGTGGTTATGATGTTTGTCACTTATGAGAAGATATTATTTAAGCAAGTTCTCTAAGACCTAGTATCTTGATATGTAATAACTAAATCCTATCATTTAGCAAACATTCCTTCCTATTTTGAGATGACAACATTATAAACACCCTTTTTATATAAACACGTGCACCTTATAACCCACTTGGTTTGAAAAACTGCTTTAAAAAGAGGATGCAACATATTTCCTTTTAGTAAAGGAAGTAAGTCAAAGCTGGCACTATGTAAGAAGGCAACTGGTCTGAAAAGAAGCCAAATTGCCTTGTGTAATGAAATCTGAAACTACTCCAATTCCTCAGCATAGAGATTCAAATAAGATCTTATTACTACATAAAGCTGTATGCATTTCTCCAGACCCTTTAAAAACAGATTTGCCAGTTTGACAACCTTAATTTAAGTTTACTGGAGGAAAAAAAGCAAATAAAAAGAACACCCAAACAAAACAAAAACCAATGTTAATAATGCAACAAGTTTTATTTGTTTATAGGAACAGAAGAACTTAACAGCTCAGATTGTGGCATGTTACCAGTTCTGAACTATTTTACTCTATCCTGATCCAGTGACTCTGAGGTTGGAAGCTCATGGAGATAACATGAATCAGTCCTGAATTAATAGTATAATAAAAACATGTCTTGAGATGCACAAAAACATCTCCTGAAGGTATTTGCTGAGCTTACTAGGTTGTAAAAAATGCAATACTTCTGGCAAATAGACCACAACATAAGTTCAAAAAGGATTCATATTTCCCTTCAGATTACATTGAATGTGGGAGCAACCAACCAAGGCAGCTTACGTGTAGTAGTTACAAAACTATAATATGACTATTTTTAACATGTTAAGGAAATTATATACAGCAAGGTAATAATTTTATATATTTGTACAATGTCTTCATCTGAAGATCTCAGAGGATTTACAAGTATTAATTAAGTGAGTCTTTTAGCTTTCCATTGTGGTAGGTAAGTATTAGCACTAACAAATTGGTATACTATTGAGCAGTGATCAGTTAAAAGTGTGAACCATTAATTACAAGTATTTTGTGTCTGAAGTGAGACAGGAGAATTAAAATGATGTAGTGGATGTGTAGGTAATCTATTTTTAAAATGCACTTGGTTTACAGTTCTGGAGACCTAGGCTTGTCTTAAATCTCTAATCATTTTCAAAATAGATTGAACTTCTAGACTAAGTCTTGAGTAAGGGCCAGCAGCACATCCTGTACTTCTCCTCTCACTTTTTAAACTTTCCACTCACTTCGGGTACGTCTAGACTGCAGAGCTTTTCTGGGATACCAGAAGTATCCCGGAAAAACTCTGCCACGTCCAAGGAATGCGTCCGCTTTTCTGAAAAAAATGTCAGAAAAGCAGATGCATTTTGTTGGTATCCCTGTTTTACGAGGAAGAAGAGATGTTCTGAAAAAGGGTTTTTTCCCGAAATTTGGCCCTGTGTAAATTTTGGAAAAGCCTCTTTCGGAAGTAAATTGGAAAAAGATACGCAATTTGTTTCTTTTTCCGATTTATCTTTGTAGTTTAGATATCGCCTTGCTTACCAAAGAGTGCAACAATGTTCAGACTCTTTTCTCTTCACTTTCTCTTGTGCTTAGAGCTACAGGTAACTTTAATTTGGCAACACAACAGAAGCCCTCATTTCTTCCTACTCCATTGAGTGACATCTTTAAGCCTAGGGCTGAGCTACTTCTTAGTGTTTTTAGTAGAGTCCCAATCTGATGCTCAGATGCATCAAAACTTACCACAGACTTTGACATAGTTAGTTATCTGATGAGGAGACTTCCAAAATTAGAGTAAGGAGGGTTATGGTAAATTGGTATGCTCCAGACATTAAATACAATTGCTAGATAAATTATACTCTTGTCTTCTCTGTGAACCACATCTCCCTTTCTCTCTCTGACTCTCAGATATACACAGAAAAACCAATTACATTTTGTGTTTGGACTAAGGAGTGATACAAATATTGTAAAGCAACTAATATACATGAGTAAATCCTGTGAATACTACACACCAGTTGATTTAGTATTACTAGACTAATATACATTTCTATAAATGTTTTGCAAACAATACATGGGCCAGAGCAGACAAACAACCGTGTACAAAGGAATCCAATGCATCAGGGAAGGGCAGACAAATAAGCAGTGGCAAATTTTTAAAGTGCTTCTACACAAATGCTAGGAGTCTGACTAATAAGATGGGTGAACTAGAGTACCTAGTATTAAATGAGGAGGTTGACATAATAGGCATCACTGAAACCTGGTGGAATGAGGAAAATCTGTGGGACACAATCATACCGGGATATAAAATATATCGAAAGGATAGAGCAGGCCGGGTGGGTGGTGGAGTGGCACTGTATGTGAAAGATAATGTAGAATCAAATGAAATAAAAATATTAAATGAATCAACATGTTCAATAGAATCGCTATGGATAGTAATTCCATGCTCCAAAAATAAGAAATTAGCAGTAGGGATATATTACCGACCACCTGACCAGGACAGGGATACTGACATTGAAATGCTGAGGGAGATTAGAGAGGCTACCAAAACAAAGAACTCTATAATAATGGGGGATTTTAATTACCCCCATATTGACTGGATACATGTCACCTCAGGAAGAGAAGCGGAGATAAAATTTCTCAATGGCTTAAATGACTGCTTCTTGGAGCAGCTAGTGCAGGAACCCACAAGGGGAGAGGCAATTCTCGATTTAGTCCTGAGTGGAGCGCAGGAACAGGTCCAGGAAATAACCGTTACAGGACCGCTTGGGAATAGTGACCATAATATAATAACATTCAACATTCCTGTGGTGGGAAGAACACCTCAGCAGACCAGCACCCTGGCATTTAATTTCAAAAAGGGGAATTACACAAAAATGAGGAGGTTAGTTAAACAGAAATTAAAAGGCACAGTGACTAGAGCCAAATCCCTGCAAGCTGCATGGAAACTTCTTAAAGACACCATAATAGAGGCCCAACTTAAATGTATACCCCAAATTAAAAAACATAGCAAGAGACCTAAAAAAGAGTCACCGTGGCTTAACCACCATGTAAAAGAAGCAGTGAGGGACAAAAAGGCATCTTTTAAGAAGTGGAAGTCCAATCCTAGTGAGATAAATAGAAAGGAACATAAACACTGTCAAATCAAGTGTAAAAATGTAATAAGAAAAGCAAAAAAAGATTTTGAGGAACAGCTAGCCAAAAACTCAAAAAGAAATAACAAAATGTTTTTTAAGTACATTAGAAGCAGGAAGCCTGCTAAAAAACCTGTGGGTCCCCTAGACGATCGAACTATAAAAGGCGCAATCAAGGACGATAAAGCCATTGCGGAGAAACTAAATGATTTTTTTGCTTCAGTCTTCACGGCTGAGGACGTTGGGGAGATTCCCAAATCTGCACCGTCCTTTGTGGGTAATGAATCTGAGGAACTGTCCCGGATTGAAGTGTCATTAGAGGAGGTTTTGGAACAAATAGAAAAACTTAATGTTAACAAATCTCCGGGACCGGATGGCATTCATCCAAGGGTTCTAAAAGAATTGACTGGATGCAGATGGAATGCATGGCTCTCACAACGTTGCGTGCAATCAGCACACACTGTAGTTCACATGGCCTTGGTTTAAGTGCATGTCACTTTTGCAATATTGGTAGGAAAAAAAACTACACGGATGAAAATCAGCAGAATCTGAGAAACCTGTGCATATGTAAACCACACACCTCGTGTGGTTCACTGTTCCATGCAGTGACACCTAGACCACAGCAACAGCTAAGACCAAGAGACCTCTACAGCATAGATTCAGAAGCAGCTGGCTTTTAGCTCAAACTGGGTAAAGGCTCCTCTACTAAACTCCAGAGGTGCCAGGTTCAAATCTGCCCAGTGGTGGTGGCAATGGTAAACAAAATGTCTTGTGGGCCACACATAGAACCCCGAAGGGCTGCATGCAGGCCACAGGTTGCCCATCACTAATACAACGCGTCTCCTGGCTCTCAATCCAATGATGAGACATCAGATCATACTGCCTTGCAAAGTGACCTAGAAGTCTAGTAAACTTATCTACCTCTCACACAAAATATAAAGTGAGCTGGGTTTGCAGACATAGCCATAAAAAGAGACTTTTTCAAAGTGGTTATGATGTTTGTCACTTATGAGAAGATATTATTTAAGCAAGTTCTCTAAGACCTAGTATCTTGATATGTAATAACTAAATCCTATCATTTAGCAAACATTACTTCCTATTTTGAGATGACAACATTATAAACACCCTTTTTATATAAACACGTGCACCTTATAACCCACTTGGTTTGAAAAACTGCTTTAAAAAGAGGATGCAACATATTTCCTTTTAGTAAAGGAAGTAAGTCAAAGCTGGCACTATGTAAGAAGGCAACTGGTCTGAAAAGAAGCCAAATTGCCTTGTGTAATGAAATCTGAAACTACTCCAATTCCTCAGCATAGAGATTCAAATAAGATCTTATTACTACATAAAGCTGTATGCATTTCTCCAGACCCTTTAAAAACAGATTTGCCAGTTTGACAACCTTAATTTAAGTTTACTGGAGGAAAAAAAGCAAATAAAAAGAACACCCAAACAAAACAAAAACCAATGTTAATAATGCAACAAGTTTTATTTGTTTATAGGAACAGAAGAACTTAACAGCTCAGATTGTGGCATGTTACCAGTTCTGAACTATTTTACTCTATCCTGATCCAGCGACTCTGAGGTTGGAAGCTCATGGAGATAACATGAATCAGTCCTGAATTAATAGTATAATAAAAACATGTCTTGAGATGCACAAAAACATCTCCTGAAGGTATTTGCTGAGCTTACTAGGTTGTAAAAAATGCAATACTTCTGGCAAATAGACCACAACATAAGTTCAAAAAGGATTCATATTTCCCTTCAGATTACATTGAATGTGGGAGCAACCAACCAAGGCAGCTTACGTGTAGTAGTTACAAAACTATAATATGACTATTTTTAACATGTTAAGGAAATTATATACAGCAAGGTAATAATTTTATATATTTGTACAATGTCTTCATCTGAAGATCTCAGAGGATTTACAAGTATTAATTAAGTGAGTCTTTTAGCTTTCCATTGTGGTAGGTAAGTATTAGCACTAACAAATTGGTATACTATTGAGCAGTGATCAGTTAAAAGTGTGAACCATTAATTACAAGTATTTTGTGTCTGAAGTGAGACAGGAGAATTAAAATGATGTAGTGGATGTGTAGGTAATCTATTTTTAAAATGCACTTGGTTTACAGTTCTGGAGACCTAGGCTTGTCTTAAATCTCTAATCATTTTCAAAATAGATTGAACTTCTAGACTAAGTCTTGAGTAAGGGCCAGCAGCACATCCTGTACTTCTCCTCTCACTTTTTAAACTTTCCACTCACTTCGGGTACGTCTAGACTGCAGAGCTTTTCTGGGATACCAGAAGTATCCCGGAAAAACTCTGCCACGTCCAAGGAATGCGTCCGCTTTTCTGAAAAAAATGTCAGAAAAGCAGATGCATTTTGTTGGTATCCCTGTAAACCTTGTTTTACGAGGAAGAAGAGATGTTCTGAAAAAGGGTTTTTTCCCGAAATTTGGCCCTGTGTAAATTTTGGAAAAGCCTCTTTCGGAAGTAAATTGGAAAAAGATACGCAATTTGTTTCTTTTTCCGATTTATCTTTGTAGTTTAGATATCGCCTTGCTTACCAAAGAGTGCAACAATGTTCAGACTCTTTTCTCTTCACTTTCTCTTGTGCTTAGAGCTACAGGTAACTTTAATTTGGCAACACAACAGAAGCCCTCATTTCTTCCTACTCCATTGAGTGACATCTTTAAGCCTAGGGCTGAGCTACTTCTTAGTGTTTTTAGTAGAGTCCCAATCTGATGCTCAGATGCATCAAAACTTACCACAGACTTTGACATAGTTAGTTATCTGATGAGGAGACTTCCAAAATTAGAGTAAGGAGGGTTATGGTAAATTGGTATGCTCCAGACATTAAATACAATTGCTAGATAAATTATACTCTTGTCTTCTCTGTGAACCACATCTCCCTTTCTCTCTCTGACTCTCAGATATACACAGAAAAACCAATTACATTTTGTGTTTGGACTAAGGAGTGATACAAATATTGTAAAGCAACTAATATACATGAGTAAATCCTGTGAATACTACACACCAGTTGATTTAGTATTACTAGACTAATATACATTTCTATAAATGTTTTGCAAACAATACATGGGCCAGAGCAGACAAACAACCGTGTACAAAGGAATCCAATGCATCAGGGAAGGGCAGACAAATAAGCAGTGGCAAATTTTTAAAGTGCTTCTACACAAATGCTAGGAGTCTGACTAATAAGATGGGTGAACTAGAGTACCTAGTATTAAATGAGGAGGTTGACATAATAGGCATCACTGAAACCTGGTGGAATGAGGAAAATCTGTGGGACACAATCATACCGGGATATAAAATATATCGAAAGGATAGAGCAGGCCGGGTGGGTGGTGGAGTGGCACTGTATGTGAAAGATAATGTAGAATCAAATGAAATAAAAATATTAAATGAATCAACATGTTCAATAGAATCGCTATGGATAGTAATTCCATGCTCCAAAAATAAGAAATTAGCAGTAGGGATATATTACCGACCACCTGACCAGGACAGGGATACTGACATTGAAATGCTGAGGGAGATTAGAGAGGCTACCAAAACAAAGAACTCTATAATAATGGGGGATTTTAATTACCCCCATATTGACTGGATACATGTCACCTCAGGAAGAGAAGCGGAGATAAAATTTCTCAATGGCTTAAATGACTGCTTCTTGGAGCAGCTAGTGCAGGAACCCACAAGGGGAGAGGCAATTCTCGATTTAGTCCTGAGTGGAGCGCAGGAACAGGTCCAGGAAATAACCGTTACAGGACCGCTTGGGAATAGTGACCATAATATAATAACATTCAACATTCCTGTGGTGGGAAGAACACCTCAGCAGACCAGCACCCTGGCATTTAATTTCAAAAAGGGGAATTACACAAAAATGAGGAGGTTAGTTAAACAGAAATTAAAAGGCACAGTGACTAGAGCCAAATCCCTGCAAGCTGCATGGAAACTTCTTAAAGACACCATAATAGAGGCCCAACTTAAATGTATACCCCAAATTAAAAAACATAGCAAGAGACCTAAAAAAGAGTCACCGTGGCTTAACCACCATGTAAAAGAAGCAGTGAGGGACAAAAAGGCATCTTTTAAGAAGTGGAAGTCCAATCCTAGTGAGATAAATAGAAAGGAACATAAACACTGTCAAATCAAGTGTAAAAATGTAATAAGAAAAGCAAAAAAAGATTTTGAGGAACAGCTAGCCAAAAACTCAAAAAGAAATAACAAAATGTTTTTTAAGTACATTAGAAGCAGGAAGCCTGCTAAAAAACCTGTGGGTCCCCTAGACGATCGAACTATAAAAGGCGCAATCAAGGACGATAAAGCCATTGCGGAGAAACTAAATGATTTTTTTGCTTCAGTCTTCACGGCTGAGGACGTTGGGGAGATTCCCAAATCTGCACCGTCCTTTGTGGGTAATGAATCTGAGGAACTGTCCCGGATTGAAGTGTCATTAGAGGAGGTTTTGGAACAAATAGAAAAACTTAATGTTAACAAATCTCCGGGACCGGATGGCATTCATCCAAGGGTTCTAAAAGAACTCAAATGGGAAATTGCTGAACTATTATCTGTGGTTTGTAACCTATCCCTTAAATCGGCTTCCGTACCTAATGACTGGAAGGTAGCCAACGTGACACCAATATTTAAAAAGGGCTCTAGAGGCGATCCGGGCAATTACAGACCGGTAAGTCTAACTTCAGTACCGGGCAAATTAGTCGAAACAATAGTAAAGAATAAAATTGTGAAGCATGTAGAAGAACATAATTTGTTGGACAAAAGTCAACATGGGTTTTGTAAAGGGAAATCCTGTCTTACTAATCTATTAGAGTTCTTTGAAGGGGTTAACAAACATGCGGACAAGGGGGATCCAGTAGATATAGTATACTTAGATTTCCAGAAAGCCTTTGACAAGGTCCCTCACCAAAGGCTCTTGTGTAAATTACATGGCCATGGGATAAGAGGGAAGGTCCTTTCTTGGATTGAGAACTGGTTAAAAGACAGGAAACAAAGGGTAGGAATAAACAGCAAATTTTCAGAATGGAGAGGGGTAACTAGTGGTGTCCCCCAAGGGTCAGTCCTAGGACCAATCCTGTTCAACTTATTCATAAATGATCTGGAGAAAGGGGTAAGCAGTGAGGTGGTAAAGTTTGCGGATGATACCAAACTGTTTAGGATAGTCAAGACAGAAGCAGACTGTAAGGGACTCCAAGAAGATCTCACCAAACTGAGTGATTGGGCAACAAAATGGCAAATGAAATTTAATGTGGATAAGTGTAAAGTAATGCACATTGGGAAAAATAACCCCAACTATACGTACAGTATGATGGGGGCTAATTTGGCTACGACAAATCAGGAAAGAGATCTTGGAGTTATCGTGGACAGTTCTCTGAAAACTTCCACACAGTGTGCAGCGGCGGTCAAAAAGGCAAATAGGATGCTAGGTATTATTAAGAAAGGGATAGAAAATAAGACCCGGAATATCTTACTGCCCCTGTATAAAACTATGGTACGCCCACATCTTGAATACTGTGTACAGATGTGGTCTCCTCACCTCAAAAAAGATATTTTGGCCTTGGAAAGGGTTCAGAAAAGGGCAACTAAATTGATTAGGGGTTTGGAACGGGTCCCATATGAGGAGAGGTTAAAGCGACTGGGACTTTTCAGTTTAGAAAAGAGGAGACTGAGGGGGGATATGATAGAGGTGTATAAAATCATGAGTGGTATGGAGAGGGCCGATAAAGAAAAGTTATTTATTAGTTCCCTAAATAGAAGAACTAGAGGACACCAAATGAAATTAATGGGTAGCAGGTTTAAAACTAATAAAAGAAAGTTCTTCTTCACACAGCGTGTAGTCAGCATGTGGAACTCCTTGCCAGAGGAGGCTGTGAAGGCTAGGACTATAACAGAGTTTAAAGAGAAGCTAGATAATTTCATGGAGGTTAGGTCCATAAAAGGCTATTAGCCAGGGGATAAAATGGTGTCCTTGGCCTCTGTTTGACAGAGGCTGGAGAGGGATGGCAGGAGACAAAGCGCTTGATCATTGTCTTCGGTCCACCCCCTCTGGGGCACCTGGTGCTGGCCACTGTCGGCAGACAGGATACTGGGCTAGATGGACCTTTGGTCTGACCCGGTACGGCCGTTCTTATGTTCTTATGTTCTTATGTAATATAAAGGAATATTACTTAAAAGGCATTGGAACAAAATGTATCTCTATTTTCTCAACAGGCCTTTTTAGATCCACAAAATTGAGTAGCATCTTTCAGTTTACAAGCTGTAAAAAGAGTTACTTTTTCCCCCTCCTTTGTTTGTTTGTTTTTTATAGTTCTCGTTTCCCACACATTTCCTGTGGAATGTCTAAGTTCACTTCCAAAGATAAACTGAGTGTATCTGTATAACATACAACAGTGTGTTGGCTGTCCTGAATGAAATACATAAAATGGCTAAGCCATTAAGCTGGCCAAGTCTACCAGCAACTGTGCCAAGGTTCACTTTGTTAATCACTTCCAAAGCTCCAGTGTTTATCCTGTTTTGTCCTTTTGCCTTTTACTTTGGAGCCTCCTTTTCAGGATAGCATTAACTCTGATAATGGCTGGGAGTGAGAAGACATTGCTTGGAAGATTCTAGACATTTTTAATGCCCTTGTTTAGGAGCCCCCAAAAATATCAGTAGCCTGCATTCTTTTCCCAGAGAACAAATGTTTTTCCTCCCTCCCTCACAGGTATAAATAATAGTATCCACTGATTGTGGAACCAGTTTGTTTGGGTGAGTGTAACTCTCGGTGGGCTAATTTGTCTCAACTCTTGTTTTTGGCCACACCAGGGAATAAGAGAGAATAAATTCCCCCTCTCCCCTTTCCTTGCCCAAACCATACCCTCCTTGCTTGGCCTTACTGCAACTGGGACTCCAGTCAGAGAATGGTGAAAAAAGCTCACTTCTCATCTCAATGGGATAATGGTGATTTACACCAGTTGTGGGTCTCACCCCAATGTGTTTTTCACAAAACTTTTAAAATAGAATATTTTTAACAGAACCCCCCAAACCTAAACTTTTTTTTGCATAAAAATAGCCTCTGCTAGCATTGTTATTTTAATAGACCATACTCCTACACAGTTACATTTTAAAAGATTGTAAAAACAAAAAGAAAGTGCAGAATCTTTGTCTATGAATACCAAAACCAGCCTTCATCTGAGACAAATTGTTGCTGCATTGCCATGGAAACATTTAGTAAATGTCCATGTAACGTATGAAAACAGTAACTACAAAAGGTAACATTTGCCAGAACATATATTTGTATTGGTACAAAAATATAAAATCATGATTGTTTCATCGTTAACCATGAAAGATAACCTGAAATCAGAATATTAAAAGAAGACACACTTGAAGGAAGGCAGTGAGGTGTAATAAAGTGGTTTTATCCTTTCTGGTACCAGGATTACCCTTTCTCGTACCAGGATTCCCTACCTCCATTTATGTAGGACCACTCTCCCATATAACAATATGGAAAGACTGGATCATTGCGACCCCTTGATACTTGTTTGTGACCACAGGCTGAAAACTCATCGTTTAGTGTCAGAGCCCTAGACCAGAGGTGAGGAATCTTTTTGGGGTCAGGGGCCGCTGACCCACAGAAAAATCAGTCAGGGGCAGCACACAAGTGAGAAACAAAGCAGAAACCCCAAACCCTCAATGATGTGGCCACCGACTGAGAAGGAGAAAGACACATTCCCCTCATGCACCAAAGCCTGGGAGGGTCCAGGCTAGTAGGTTTTGTGTGTTCTAACTCCACAGGGCCATGGGTGGGGGGAGAGCACCAGCATAGGCTCCCCAAGGCAGGGGGGTGAGCCCCAAGCCTCAGGAGCTGGATCCAGGCAAGTCATGGACCGCATCCGGACCCTGGGCTTTAGGTTCCCCAACCCTGCCCTAGACCATAAACCAGGAGACCTTGGTTCTCTATTCCCATCTCTGACAATGACCAGGAAAATCTTAGCAAGTCATTAAATTCCCTCAGTTCCCTTTTCCCCATCTGTGATATACTATTTGTATCACATCTGTGTTCAGTAAGGATCAGGATTTCATGGCATCATGTGCTGTACAAACCACAAGACCTAGTCCCTGCTCAGAAGAGTTTTCATGCTAATTCAAAAAGCCACAGGAGGGTGTAACAATTAGGAAGAGAGGGAGTACCTACAAAATATTAGGTGCACAGCTTGATGGATCTAAATCAGCTTATTTTATTTATATATTTAAAATACTTTTTAATATCACTGACAAAATCTTAGCTTAACTATTATTACTCCTTCAGCCCAGCCATTGTTAGTTGGCTGATTTCGTGTAAGACTCACAGCAGCTGTGAGCCCTAAGGAGAGATTTGAAGGAGGACAGGGCAGCAGTCTTACATAATGCTTCATAGAGTAATGATGCTTGCCCACCTTTGTAAAGTACTTTGAGATCTATGGCTAAAAAACACCAAGGACCAGATGTATGAAAATGTTTAGGTGCCTAAAAACATGGATAGGCACCTAATGGAATTTTCGAAGGAATTAGGTACCCCAGAGCTTTTGAAAATCCCATTAGGCATATATCTGCATCTTTTAGTTTCCAAAATACCTTTAAAATCTGCCCCTAAGTGTTAATTGTTGTCCTGTAGAACAAGAAGTGACTTGTTCTAGGAAGGCTTCTTACAGTTTTATCAGTGTTAAAAAAAACTCACTATGCTACATTGAGCACAGATTTTGTTCATGGCTCATATAATGTGTGAACAATGTACATATTTAAAGTAAAAAAGCTATGTTAAAGGTACTTAGTGGTATGTTGTGCCCTTGCAGAATGCTGTGCTGAGCAAAACTCAAATGTCTGAAAACCAGGAAATGCAGAGTTTTTGTTGCCCCTGCAACCTTAACAGTACTGTGAAGCTTACAATTTGTTTGCTGCTGCTGAAATTTCTTCAGGCTTATTGTCCATATTGTGTGTTATAAGGAAGAGATTTATTGATTTATTTAGGTTTCTGAGACATTAAGGGCCAGCTGCAAAGCCCACTGATGTCAGTGAGAATCTTTCCATGGACATTTGTGAGCTTTGGATCAGATCCAGATACTAAAAGAACACTCTCCAAGCACTGGGTGTTCTTACCACTAGTCAAACCAAAATTACTTTACTCCATGGCTATATGCTCCTATAATCATAATCTGTTCCAAGCCCATAATGTATTTATATACCATGTTAACAACTAACCCTGTCCAGGACCTAGCTCCTCCCTCTCCCTCCACGAGCAGATGTCCTTCCACATGTACTCTCACTTCCCCCATCTTTACTGCAGACTCAGTGGGGAGCCATAAGGCTTGGCCTTTTGAAAAAGGGATGTAGGAAAGAGAGAGTCATTCTCCACACATCCCCTGAAGACCTCCCCTGTTTCATCATAGGATACACATCCAGAAATTTGGGAGTGAATTAGGAAGCATGGTCACTGGAAAACCTCTACATCAGCAGAATATAACAGGGAGTAAAGGGCCCAGCACAACAGTGTGAAGGTAGGAACTATCCAGATAGACCAACCCTGCCTCCATAGATCTGTGGAAACTTCAGGGCTGGGAGGCTTTACCCCGCCCCAATTCCATTGCCCCTCAAATCCCTTCCCCTTAAGGGAACAATGACAGGAAATTCCATAGGATCAACCTCACAATGTTTTCCAGCCTTCTCTCTCTCTTCTGTGGGATTTTCTCTACCAGAGAGAATGAATTGACCCTGAATAAGGATTTCTGAACTTGGTCCTCTAAGTAATATACTTTCTTTTCTCTACCTCATTTATTTTTCCTCCCTACTTGCTATTTGCTATTATTTACAAATGGTTCTGTCATGAGAAAATGTGAAGTTCCAGTTTATAGTATATAGAGTATATCAAAGAATACCCCAATTAATTGAATGAGAATGATCTCCTTTCCAATTTGTGACTAAGGATAGCTCCCACTGTCCCTGGAAACATGACTCCTTCCACGACTCTCTTAGGCCAGGTCTACAGTAGACCTGGAAGGTTGGGTTAAGGTATGCAACACCAGCTATGTAAATTATGTAGCTGAAGTCTACCTGAAGCTGAGCTTGGTGCCACCTTCACAGAGGGAGGCCAATGGGAACAAATGCCCCCATCGGCTTCCTTTACTCTGTGACTGCAAGGATTACTGGTGCCGACTGGAGCCACCCTCAGCATTTGATTTAGCAGGTCTTAACTAGACCTATTAAACAGAAAGCCAGAAGATGGATCTCCAGCACAGCAAGTGAAGACATGGCCTTGGTTTACAGCTTAATCTGCTCTACAGGTGCCAAGAGATCTGCTTTTGCAACTGAAAAATAACTTTGACGTCAGAAAATAATTACAAATATTTTCATTCAGGCTTTTACTATGAAATACTGAAAATTAAAGGCATTCAGGCTATATACTCCTTGGGGCACCTTTGTGTTTGTAAAACAAGTAGCATAACAGGCCATATGGTAATAAAAATATGAAACAACAGTAATGTGTTTCAGATCATTTTCTAGTACTACACTTAGTAATTTGCTATTTGTAATGTAATGTATAAAGTGACATACATATTAGGAGGCTTCAGGCCCACACACAGACACTGTTTATCCATAGTTAGGACTCATCTACATTGGGAATTTATCCCAGTTTCAGTCAAGAGTATCCAGCCACAATGGAAGCTGCACTGGTACAAACCTTTGTGTAGCTAAGGTAAATTGTACCAGCACAAATTGCAAATTACTTTGTTTATACTAGAAGTTTACATTAGTGACAGGCCACTGTAGGTGGAATTGGGGAAGTCTTCAGTGTAGAAATGGCCTAACAATCTAGATTAAGAAAACTTCTAGGCATGGTTGTTATGATATATCATGCCAATAACATGTTATCTTCCTACTCAGTGATCATCTTCCTTGCCCATCCCTCTGACCACATCACTCCAACTGAACCTCTCTGTTGGCTTCCCTTGCTTCATTCCATAAGGAAGAAGGTTGCTACCCTCACATGCAGGGGTCTTCAGTACTTTGCCTGTCCATCTTTGCAAGCTATTGATTCTTTTTAGTCATGCTAGAGGCTCATGCACAAGGCTCCTGAGGTCTCAGGCTTGGTTCTACCTGTGGGTGTTACACAAACATCTCCTTTGCGATCTTTAACATTTTTCCTTCTGCATAGAACATGTTTTTGAACTGATAATCCATAAGGTCAAATCTCTCTCCATGATGCCTGTCACAATACAGGGCAACTGCACTGGTCTCCCTCTGTGGTTCCAGAAAGGGCACCCATAATGTGCTCCTGGCTCATCACCTCCATTGGATGGAGACCTCTGTCTTTCCCTCCTCTTTGTTGTATTTCCCTGCAGCACAACTGTGACCTCTGGCTTCCTGAGTCAACCTGAGTCTGGCTTCCTGAGTCAACCTGTTTAACTTTTCTCCTCAGAGATGGTATACAGTGTAATTGCCACAGTTAAGATACCATGTAGTCTTTTAAGCAAGCACATTTATTCTTAAGATATGAGTATGACAGAAAAAACATATTAAAAATAATCAAAGAACCTACACTTGTACAAATAACCTTACCAGAGATCACCCCAGATCTCTAAGAGCTCTGACTGATTAACAGTCCTTCAAACCCCCACCCAGGGGTTTTCCATTGATTACCAGTTCATCACTCTTTTTGTTTAGAATAAGAACCCCCCAGGAACAAGGGCCCACCTACATTTATAATGCTATAGCAGGACAGCGGTGCCGCTGTAGTACTTCAGGGTAGCTACTACTTACACTGATGGGAGGGGTATCAGCATAGGTCCATGGTATCCAAATTTTCCAGTTGTGCCCGCCCTTATCATTAATAGAATCTGCTCCTTCTCTATTTTGCA
The DNA here is from genome assembly GCA_032595735.1 of Pelochelys cantorii. Classification (NCBI taxonomy): domain Eukaryota; kingdom Metazoa; phylum Chordata; order Testudines; family Trionychidae; genus Pelochelys; species Pelochelys cantorii. The sequence goes on from CM064327.1 coordinate 191,069,283, forward strand.
CAGTCATGGCTTCCTCAACAGAGGAGCTTTGGCTGAAGGCAGAGTTGAGGGCAGAGTAGGGATGGGGGAGGAGCTGAGCTGGGAGTGGAGAGGGAATAAAGGCAGAACTGATCTGGGGGCAGAGTAGAGCTAGGGGGAAGCTGTACCTGGAGGCAGAGCAGGGCTGGGGGCTGAACAGAGTTGAGGTGGAGCTATTATTGGCACTCCCACCCTTTCCTCCAGGAGGTCTGGCCTGAACCCTGCCATGCACCCTTCCCCCCCCCCCCACCACACACATGTTCCTCTGTATCCCCTAAGGGGGGCATGTCTCACAATTTGTGGACCAATGCTTTAGAACCTTTGGAGCTAAGCTCCTGCACATTCCTCCATACCCTTATTAGCCCAAAACCTTTTGGTTAAAGCTTGTAGGTAACCCCAATTGGGCTGGTTGGCACTTATTTGTATATTAATAATTGTTGTTCAAAACATCGTAAAATATGTTTATAAAATTGTATATATTTTATTGTACCCTTTACCCCTACCCTTTATATAATACTTACTTTGTTCTTTGGGGCAGGGATTATCTCTTTATCTATGTTTGCAGAGTCTCTAGCACAATGGAGCCTTTGGGTGCTACTTCAATATTTTAAAATACATAATAATGTCAGTTACTAAGCTGATGAAATTTTCAGCACTCACAGTTTTGCTAGACAGTTATTTACACCAGTAAGCTGCTATTTAGCTAGACGCATTTGGCATTATTGACAATCTCTTTTCCGGAGTGGCTCGACACGAGAATAGTAGAGAATGTTGCAAGTCAGCAATGAAGTGCATTAGCAGAGTTCAGTAAGGAAGCCAGCATGATGCCAGCCTGCACTATTTCTGGCTGAAGCCAGTTATTAGTCCCTCATTTTCATGAACATTCAATACATATCTTGTGCCTAAAACATTCTTCAGAGTCCATTTACTGAGTAATTGTATACCTTATATAAATGAATCTGTTTAAAATACTGAATTTTAGCAGGGTTTTGTAAATAAGTAAAAGTCCTATCTAATATATAAAGGAGAATGTTTGTAAGTTTGTGCGCTAATAACTTGGGCACTATAAGAGCTACTGCAACCAAACTTTGCGTGGGATAACCTTTCATCCAGGAGAAGGTTTTAAGGTACTTTTGGACCCTATCAGGCCTGAGCTCAAGCTGTAAAAATAAAAAAGTAACCCACCGCGCTGTGCTGCAGGGGCTGCCCCGCCCACCCTAGATCCCGTGCCTGCCGCCTGCGGCCCCCAGCGCCATCCGGGATTCGCCCCCTCCCACCCACGAGGTTACATAAGTGACCCTCTTTCTCCCCCCCCCCCCACGCCGGCACGCAGTGCCCTGACCCCCACACGCACAATGGCTCAGGTACCCGCCTTGCCCCCCGTGGCACCTGCAGCCCCGGGCACGAGCTGGGGCGCCCCTCCCGTGTGTAACCTCCCCTCCACCCAGGGTCACACACCCCCACCCTCCGGGGATGACGCGGACCTATATTTTAATCCCTATAGAAATCAGTGCAACTTTTCTACCAATCAAAAAAAGATAATGGACTACTGTTTTTCCACATTTTGTTCCTCCGGTTTCCCGAGCAATGCCGGGTAACTCCAGCTAGTAGTATTATAATGCAGAGTACATAAAAAGTTTTCAGGTAGCTTTTTAATTCAAAGAAAAATAACCTGAAACTATTGTTTTAAAAAAGCATACAAAATCTTACACAGTCTTTGCATGTTTCTAAAATAACTGGTCAAATTTATCTGAGGAAGTGGGTCTGGCCCACGAAAGCTCATCACCTAATAAACCATCTTGTTAGTCTTTAAAGTGCTGCATAGTCCTGTCTTTTGTTTCATCAAGACCAGACTAACACGGCTACATCTCTATTACTGGTCAAATTTAGGGCTTAATACCATGACAGTTCTAGAAAATAGCTGAAGAGGTTGATGTAAGCAGAAACAAGTAAAATATTCAGGATCTTGACATTTGCTTAACTCTAAGCCCAAAATGATCTATTTTGAAAAAAAATCCTGTAAAATAATTATTTGAAGACACAGGGATACATATCTAACCCTTCTGCCAGTCAGAGTTGGCAACAACAAGGGTCGGATTGAGTATCTAGGACTCCCTTTTCAACAATACAACACAGAATTGGCTCCAGCCCTCACCCAGTGGCCTGGGACAATTACACACCACCCCTTGGCTACCTCTGAGAGACAATTTGTTTTGTCTCCCAAGCAAAGTCTAAGTGTAGCAAAAATCTTTACTAAAAGGAGGGAAGTAACTCAGCTGTAATTTGGGGAAACACCACAACTAGGGTTCATATACATAAACTATGAGCAAGAGACCAATCCAAAGTAGGTTGGGCAGTGTCCCTTTCCTTCAGGTTCTTAAGTCTAGCAACCTAGAAGTCCCTTAATCTGCCCATCTCCTCTCTGCACTCCACTCACCATTGCTGTCCTTGGTCAGTAAAGCTACAGAGTTCAGAAGTTCATCTGCAGAGTTCACCTCCCATCCTGGGTGGAAGGGATGGGAGTAAGTAAACACCTTCCACACACCGCTGCTTGGATACTCACTCATCGCCCCACCAGCCAATTGCTGTGCCTCTCTGCAGGGCTCTGCTCTAGCTCTCTCTCTGCCAGCTGCCCTACTGGCCGGTCCTCGCCACTAGCCATTCTGATGGTCACACTTCTCCACCAGTCGCCCTGTTAGTCATTTGCCAAGATGTCTTCAGGCCCCCTCCTTAAACACAGCTACCAGTGATTTTAGCTGTTAGTGGAGGAGCCTCACTGCTAGCACATTGTCCTAAAGGCGGCCTAATTCTTAGACCTAGATATCAGCAATTTCAGCTGTGCAGCATGTAACACAACTTTCAATTAAATCTGAACTTGCTCTTTTATTATATTGTGGAAAGGATCACATGGCACCTTGCACCCTTAAAAGGGACCCACACCACTAGTTACACACATCTCTCTCAACTCACTGAGTTTTGAAACCCATGCACCGTGCCTATTGAATACCACTGAGGGTGAGTCCTTCCATCGGGATATGCGAGGTACAGTTCTGCTGCTCTGGATTCACACAAGGTGAACAATCCTTTATTACTCCTGCCCCAATAACAAGGAGACTTGGGACCCAACACGAGCCAAATATGATCATTTAGGCAAGCCATCCTATCATGCTGAACACCTAGGCAGGGTGTCCATGCAAATGAAATCAGCTCCTGAAGTCCTCTTCTACAATTCACCATTAGATGCCAGGGGAGAGTTCACTCAGATGCTGCTTACACACATTTCCAATTAGAGGTTTAAAACATGATCACTTTGAAGATCCATGAGAAGATTCCAATTAACTTTCAGATATCAATTGAGTTTCCAGGTCTAGAAGTTAGTAGAACCAACCTTTTACTTGTAAATTGAGCACATTTGATGCAGAAATCACCACAATACACATGGAACCCTATGCAGCCACTTGTACAGTTATTTTCAGAATAGAATTGCACTAAGAGGGTACCATCTTCTGAAGGTTTACATGAAAACTTTAATGTTATTTTAGTCCTTTTGCTGTTTCTGAACTCTACTTGGGTCTCAGCTGGCATCTTATTAGAATGTCTAATCAAATTAATTATATCCATCAGTTAGAGTAATGTAGTTTATCCTACTATAGAATCTAGGCACTATTTTGTCCTTATTTTGTTCCTGTGTGTTAAAAGCATCACCAGTGATGAGGCTGACAATGGAAGCAAGGTGCTACCATCTTCAGCATCAATTAAATCCTTCAAGTTGTCAAGTGGTTGGGTGTGACTTGAACTGGCTACTTTGTTGATCAACACCTGCATCTACCCAATGCTGAAATTTTATTGAATTTCTTTTTAACTGTTGTGAAAACAATATTGATTCTTTGCCGTTTGAAAGAAAAACAGAATTCCATGTCCATTTGAAAAAAGAGAGTCCACCTAGAAGGAAGATAAGTGTAGAGGACTATTATTATGCAGACTTAGCTCCCCCCATTCAAATGTATTTGCAGGCAGAGCTTAAAGTAAACAAAAATAGGCCAGAGTACTTTCTGTCATTTCTCTAATAGCCCATGTGCTTTCTGAATAATTTAAGCTTTCATTTAAAACAATTTTCTCACAGATTTGAATGTCACTCAATACACTGTCATCTTCCCAAATCTGCAAACAAACATTCTGAAACATTAGTAACAGCTTCTATTAATCACAATAGGATGTTACATCTGGAATCTAATGATAATTTGACTGCCACCATTCTTGTTTCTCTGATCATTTTAGCAGAAACTTTCAGGGGCTGTGTTGGATACCTAGGCTGTGTCTAGACTGGCACGATCTTGCGCCAGAGCTATGCAAATGAGGCTCAGCGTGGAATATCGCTGAGCCTCATTTGCATAACTAATGAGCCGCCATTTTTGCGGAAGAGGCTCTTGCGCAAGACGGAGCTGTCTACACTGCCCCGTCTTGCGCAAGAAAAACCCTCTTGCGCAAAGTCGTTATGCCTGAAAATAATCAGCATAACGGCTTTGCGCAAGAGGGTTTTTCTTGCGCAAGACGGGGCAGTGTAGACAGCTCCGTCTTGCGCAAGAGCCTCTTCCGCAAAAATGGCGGCTCATTAGTTATGCAAATGAGGCTCAGCGATATTCCACGCTGAGCCTCATTTGCATAGCTCTGGCGAAAGATCGCGCCAGTCTAGACACAGCCCTAGGGATTTAGAAATGGAAAATACTTACAACAAGTCTTTTTATCCATTATGTGAGTTCACTGAAGGACTCTTCCAAAAGCAGTGGTTTTCAAACTTTTTGGTCTCTGGCCCACCTTGCTCAACACAAACCTTTCCACAGACCACCAGCTAACCAACCATGATGACAAAATATTTTCACTTATCTCTAAATACCTTAAATACTAAATTATTCATATTAGGCTACTTGAGCATAAAAATGTAAATATGAAGCTATAACATAAGCAGACATATGTAGCTGGAAAGAAAGGAAATATTAATCAAAATCATTAAATAGATTAAGCACTTTAACTTTTTCATATTAATTTATCAAATTTTGTTTTAAATAAATTAAAATATTTATGTACAAAACAAAAGGTTTCAATATTGTCTTTCTTTATGGCAGGGATGGAGAACCGTCTTTTAAGTTGGGGGCCACTGAGACACATAAAAATCAGTCGGGAGCCACACAAAAGTTAGAAGAAAAAAAACCCCCCAACAACAACAAAAAAAACCTCCAACCTTCGCTGACATGGCCCCTCACTGAGACACCTCACTCCCCGTGCGCCCCAACTCCATGGGAGAACAGAGGTTCAGGGCTTCCCACAAGCCAGATTAATTCTTTTGGGGTTCCAGGGCTAGTAGATTTTGTGGGTCCCTGAGGCTCTGGAGAGGGACCAAAAATGAGAGGTTCAGTGTGCAGAAGGGTTTGTGGGGAACAGGATAGGGATAGGGATGCAGAGTCTGGGTGGGAGGTAGGGTGCAGGAGCAGTTTGAGGGTGGGGGATCTGGCTGGGAGGTTGGGTGCAGGTGGGGGATGTGAGGTCTAGGCAGGAGGGACAGTGCAGGACCAGGCTGGGAGTTTGGGGTCATGGTGGAATGAGGTGTGTGAGGCTGATGGGGGTGTAGGGTCTGAGCATGGGGAGATGGGGGGAGCTTACCTGGCTCTCAGCAGTCTGCTGCTTCCAGGCACCACCACCATTGCTCCCATTGGCTGTGATTCTGCCCAATGGGAGCAGTGGGGAAAGCCTCCATGCGAGCAGTTTCCTGCGCTGCCATTCCCCCAGCTAGGGGGAGGGGGAGCAGTAATGCATGGAGCTGCTTCCTCCCCTGCAAACAGGATCCAGCCCATGAGGTTTGGGTCTACCCTTTCCCCCACAATGGGAAGCCAGAGCTAGTGCTCCAATCACACAAGGGCCGAGCACTGCAGGTGTGGGAGCGAGCCCCGGGTCCCTGGCCCACCTGCAAGATGGTCACAGATCACTAATGGTCCATGGACCACACTTTGAGAACCATTGCCCTACAGTACATTTTTAGTGCTTTATTCGATTTAATGTGCTCAGAGCAATTTAATGTGCTTCAATCACTTCCCTGTGGAAGTTCCACCCCAGTTGAACGATGATTTCTATTCGCATGTTTTCCTCCATTTTTCGAGTTTGTGCCTTCTAAAAATTTCCTCTCATTACTCCTGACAATAGCCTAGGGCTCTAAATGAGCCAGCAGGAAAGCACAGGGAATGTGGGATTAACCAGAGAAAACATTAAAAACAGCAAATAGTCTGGTAGCACTTTAAAGACTAACAAAACACGTAGATGGTATCGTGAGCTTTCGTGGGCACAGCCCACTTTTTCAGATGACAAGAAGTGGGCTATGCCCACGAAAGCACTCGATACCATGTATGTGTTTTGTTAGTCTTTAAAGTGCTACCAGACTATTTGCTGTTTTTTAAGTTTATCCTGTACAGACTAACTCAGCTACCTCTCTGAAGTTTTAGTCACCAGAGAAGTAAGGGAAGGAGGCAAAGGAGTAGCCACCAGAGAAGGAAACAAAGTGGGAGCTGGCAGGATAAGTGGGAAATGGCCAGGGGAGACAACATCTACCAAAGGGAAGGGAACAGGACCAGAAGCCAAAAGAAAAGTGAAAGGGAATCAGCAATCAGGAAAGGAGGAGGAAAATGAGAAGCAGCCTATAGGAAGGGAAAGTGTTGAGAAACAGTGTGGGTGGGATGAAGGATGGAACAGCCACCAAAGGAAAGTGGAGGGGAGCAGAGGTGCAACCTCGGAGGGAAGGGACAAAAGACACAGCAATCAGCAGGGGCAGGATATGGTGCGTCAGCATGAACTGAGTTCCACAGGCTTTTCTGCACTTCGACCCTGGTTTCTAGTTCCAAGTTACAGCCCTCCTCGCTCTGTGGCAAGCACTTGCGCTATACGCAGATCACAGATCACTGCTCTCACCAGTCATCTTCCAAATAAATACTTACCTCTTATATAGCACTTTTCATCACTAGATTTCAAAGTGCTCTATAAAGGAAGTCGGTATCATTACCCCTATTTCACAGATGAGGAGGAAAATGCTCACTGACTATAAACTGGTAACTTACCCGTAATTGCCCGATAATCACCGGAACACAGAAGTTAATCAACGTAGCGTGTTAGCCATAGGGCCACTGCACACAACTGTAACACCAGGATGTTCTGAGCGGCGTCTCTGGACTTAATTTGTGTCTCTGGCGACAGAGTGATCAGGAGGGTCAAGTGTAGGTGCCCGAGGATTTCTGTGATTTGGGGGACCCTCAAAAAAGTGTGGCCTGCTGGACAGCCGGCAGTAGACATGAGATTAAAAGAGCAGGCCCCATGACAGGGCGCGAACATGACGGCACAGCGCAGGGGAGCCAGGAGGGTGACTAGAAAGCTGTCCCAAAGAGACAGGCCTCCCAAGCCCAGCGCCTTTCCCCGCCTCTGACTTGCCCTCTGCCCCGCCGGACAAAGTGCTGCAGGAGCAAGTGAGGCCGGCGCGCAGAGCAGGGCAGCGGGGCGATGCCCAGAGGAACAGAAAGCGAAGCCGAGCCCTGCTCCCGCCCGCGCTGTGCCTCGCCTCTCTCTCTCTCTCTCTCTCTCTCCGCCCCTGCTCGCTCCCCCCCGTCGCCGCTGCCCTAGTTGCAGGGTTATTTCAGGACACAGCCCGCCTCTCTCTCCGGCTGGGAAGCGCCGCTGAAGCCTGCGGCGCGCCGCCCGGCGCTTGTCAGGTGAGAGCTCCCCCGCCGCGCTGCCGCAGGGGCTTCCCGCCAGCCAATCGACCCACAGAGCAGGGCGGGGAGGGGGGAGCTGCGGGGCGGGCGTAGGGCGGGGGCGTGCGAAGAAGCCGCTGCGAGCCGCCTGGGGGCGAGGCGGGCGGAGCTGGCAGGCGCCACAAGTGGTTCCGAAGCCCCTTGCAGAGGGTGAGGGTGAGGGTGAGGGTGAGGGTGGCAAGGCCCTTCCGGGTGCTGCCTTGTTTTCTGCTCTGGGATTTCAAGGGCGGCGGGGTGGCTGTGACTCTGCCCGGCTGCTGCACTAGACTCCTACAGCTGGGGCTCGAAGTGCAGGCTGCTCCCTCCCCCACCCCCCGCCTCTCCCAGGGATCAGAGAAAGTGCTGTCTCCTGGGAGCGTGCGCCCCTGAGGTGTGGGGGTGCTGGGCAGCACGGACAGAGTTCCTTGGGCGGGCCTTTGCAGGCTCAGCAGACGTTATATCTCTTTCACTGCCGTTTGCAATAACTGTAGCCGCTGCTGGCCTGGGGGATCCCTGCTGTTTTCCTCAGAACTTTGCAGCAAGAGGCAGCAAACAGCAAGGGTGCACCTGCCCCCAGGAGAATGTGAACGGTTGGGCTGAGAGCGGCCCTGTGATCCTGGCACCCAGCCCTCCTATTCCGGGGCTGCTTGGTGCTAGAGTTTGTCCTTGCATGACATGTTAGGCCACACTCAGTTTCTAGCCTAGTGTCAGAAAAGAGGTGAGGGAGGGCTTCTTGGTAGAAGGGAACAATGCACCTGAATGGTGATTTAGTGGCCAGGGGAGAATGTGGTGCGGGAGGGACACGGCTACTCTTGTATTGCCCTGTGGTACTGCAGGGGCTTCCTGCCTTACTTTGCAGGGTTTGGGGAAAGGTGCACTAAGCTTGGCATCCATCTCTAACAATCAGCAATTCAGGATTTGTCTGTCTATGCCTTTAAACAAAAGGTGAGGGACCTTCATATACAAATACTTAGTTGCAGCCTCTGTGCCTGAGTTACTCTTTTCTGCTCACCAGGTGTGCTGCTGAGCAAAGCAAGCAAGCTGCCTTAATTGGCTTGCTGATTCTTGATTGGTCAATATTTCCTCCTGTCTTGTTGGTTGCCCCCCCCCCCAGTCTGAGTGGATTTTACTTGGACTGGGAGAAGGACAAGGTGCTGATGACATCAGCAGGAAGCAGAGAAGGCCTGATGGTTCCTATCACACATGTGTCTTTACTGAACAGGCCCAGGGGCCTGATCTCTTTGCTCCACAATAAGGCTATTGTCCTGGGAAAATAAGTTTGTATTCTGGTGCTGTAAACCTGGCAGATGTGGTGCATAACAAGCATAGGATTCTAATGCCAAACACCACTGAGTAATGCAAGTTATTGTCCTTCATTGCCTGCAGCCATGTAAGGCGTGCATGGTCTGTTACATGGTCAAATGGAGTCCCTAACAGGTAATAGTGTGATGCCCTACAGCCCATTTCTAGGGTTTTGTTTTTGACTACATGACTGGCAAAGGGGATGCAGCATCGTAGTCATAATACTACTTTTCAAATGCTTTGGGGTACCAGGAGCTGGAGGCATTTCTCACCTGTATGGGAGTTCTTCTCCACATAGTAAATAATTTTGTTGTTCAAAGTGGGGAAACTGGGAAACCTGTGCCTTCTGCACGAGTCATTTAATCAGTGTAAGTTGTGTGTATACCACTCTAAATCTGTCATCTCCTCGTTGTTCCAGACCCGGATCAAAGATCTTATCAAGCACCGTTGACTCAGTGATGGGAAGAGTGTGGCCCTGAGGTGGTTCATTTAAACTACTGGGGGGGGAGCTAAAACAGTTTGCAGCCCAGTCTTCCTGTCTAGTTGTCACTGTTTGAGAGTCTTCTTGATTTACAATGAGCCACCACAAAGGTCGGATACAAGAATCAGAAAGATGTCAGACAATAAGACTGGAATGGCATCTGCAGTCTCTGAGACAGTAGGAGTGAGGAGAAATGTTGGCAGATCCTTTTGATTGTTATTTTCCCATAGCAAGTTGGGGGTTACAGCAACTTGAAATCTTACAGCTTGATTTCCTGTATTCAAATGTACTCATGCTGGTTGGTAGATATGAATGTCTCTTTGGATACATGTCACATGTACTGGGTCATCTTCTCGCTACTCTTCCAGATCCAGTAGGATAGGATCTCTTGGATCAGAGTTCAGGATCACCCAGAGTCTGAGCGCCTTGTCATTGTTCAGTCTGCCAAGTACTACTGGAACTACAACCACCATATACAAAGCCACAGTTCACAAAACTCACACTCTACGAGGGGCACGTCCTGGCTTCCTACGGCAGAAACATAAGAACAGCCATACTGGATCAAACTAATGGTCAATCTCACTGAATATCCTGTCTGATTGTCCAATTAGGGAAGGCTTCTTGGCTAGTTCCTTGGCCTCCTCCCAGGTGGGACTCCATGTCCCTCTTCTCTAATGGTTCTTGTGGCAGTGTTATGGGGAGCTGTCTGGGTTCCACTAGCACTGTAACCCACTGCTCCTCCCAATGCACACATCTACTTGCAGCACTCTTTGGCCAAAGCCCTGGCCTGAGTCTGGGTTAGCCTAAGGTTGTTCTCTTGTCCCCATCTCATGTAGGTGTACTCCTGAGCAAAAGAAAGTAAGCCTTCTTAACTGGCCTGCTGGTTTTCCTCTTGGCTCTTCTAGGCCTCTTGTTGGTTGCCCAGCCTCAGGAGATTTTCCATGTGTGGGGAGTTCTGGGGTACTGATGCCTCCTGCAGGGAGCAGAGAGAGCCTGGCAGATCCCATCACAGGAACCAGTGGAAAAACTCCTTTTGCCTCTCTTTTTAAAATCAAACCCTGCTTTTCACTGGCTTGTAGAATCATTTGCTAAGTATGTTACGAGCGATTGTTTACTTCCTTCAGCTTCCTGATGATTGTGTGGCTTCCGCCTGCCCCATCAATTTCTGAAATAAATCACTGATGTTGGGGTTTTGTTAATGCTAGTGTAGGGATCTAAAACATTTAGTTTCTCCAAATGTCTTGGTTTAGCAAATATTTTTATTCTTTGTGACTCTGTCTCCGTAAACAAAATTGTGCTCAAATGTGAGGAACCTTTTTGCAGAATATGTTTTTTTGTATATTCTGAGATACCACATATAATTTAGTAGAATATCAGTGCCTTCTTGCAAAGCACCCTACTGTTTGGCATGTTACGTTTAACTGAAAGTTGTGGCTGAACAAGATAATCATTTTACAGATTTTGAAAAACAGTTGAAAATTCATGTCACAGACCAACATGTAAATGTAAAGTTATATCTCTGAAGGTAGTACTCTGTGATCATTTAACGAATTGAGCCCTTTATGGTTTTTTTATTAGTATACTTTGCAATCTCTATATAATAACATAGCATATCACTGATACTTCTGGGTTTGAAGTATAATCAATTGCCATTTGAAAATATATATGCAAATAGCCTCCTGGTGAGTGCAGTGGCCAAGCCAGTACATTTTGGCAATAATACATTTTTAGTAGTGTATTTCTCTAGTAATTATTTCTGAATAATTGAAATAAGATACAGGAATGAAGAAAAAAATTAATGAAGAAATTGAAATCATAGGGAAATGAAGTAACTTGTCCAAAGTCCCTCAGAAATCAGTGGCAGAGCTGAGGGGGAAAAAAATGAGATTCCTTGACTCCCAGTCATTTGTTTTGTGTTAAGACAGATCTTTCTCCAGTTGGGACAGATCCTGCTCCTATTGAAGCCAATGGTAAAATAGAGTAAAGTTGGTCTTTATGCACTAGAGATGCTTATGAATATCTCAGCAATGGTTTTCTATATAACAAAGAGGAATCTAATCTGGATAAAAATATGTAATATACTAGTCATCTGGCTTTGGATGCTAGAAAAGCAATGTTCAGACTAGAAGAGGGTGCTCTTTTCAGGTTCTAAATAGTTCCCCCTGTATTTTGGAGTGTCATGTAGAAAATCTAAATGGTATAAAGTTGATTGTCATAAAGTATATGCTATATACATAGCAGGTCTCAGGTGTTGCAGAATATAAGGTGGGATGTTTTCTTTAAAATGGGCATACTGGGTCACACCAAAACTCCATCTTGATAAAGAGAAAAGCAATGTCATTTGTAGGATGTATGAGGTTAGAGGCGTAGATTTTAAAGAAAAATTATTTCTAAAAAAAAAAAAAAAATGGCAGGAAGAAAATACAGCAAGAGGCTGAAGCCAGGTCTACACTTTAGACCTATATCATCATAACTACATTGCTCAGGGATGTGAAAAATCCATGACCCTTCCTAACGATGTAGTTATACCAACCTCACCCCTTGTTTAGACAGTACTATGCTGATGGGAGAGTTTCCTGTTGACAAAACTACTGCCTATCAGAGAGGTAGGGTTTCCAGATGGTTTCAACAAAAATACCAGACACGCTTGACATTACATCACAATCTACATTACATCTTATTTAGAAAATACTGGACATTTATATTTTCTCATTTATATTTTTTCAATTTGTTTCCTAAACAGAAAGCTCAAATAGTTGGACTGTCTGGTTCAAAACCGGACACCTGGCAACCCTACAAGGAGGTGGATTAACTATGCGGATGGGAGAAGCCCTCCCATTGACATGGTGGCATCTTTACTAAAGCGCCATTGCATGCCGCTGCACCAGCATAGGTGATGCATGGTGGTGGGTCAAGTATCTCCCAGATTTCTTCTTGGCTGGATGGTGGGGGAAAGGAAGAGGGGCTCTGTCCTTCTCCCACTGCACCTGCCCTCAACACATTTGGCTGCTGTCTCTAGCAGCCAGGCCCAGGCCCAGGCGCAGAAAGTTCAGGACCAGCTGGTTCTCATGCCAGCCACTGTGGGTTGCTGCTCTGTGCAGCACAGCAGTTGCCTGCAAGAGCCCAGCTGTGGTGGGTACAAAATGGGCAGCTTGCTGCACAGGCCTCGCTGCTGGGGACAGGGGCTGAGCAAGCTGGAAGCCCCTCTTCCTCCCGGCACATTTCCTGTTTGCTCAGCCCCAGCCCCTGGCAGCTGGGCCTGGGCAGAAAATGGATGCTGCCACCTCCCCCGCTCAGCAGCAACCCTGAGAAGTTTCCTTCAGATATGCGAGAAGAGGCTCTGTCCCACTTCCCATCTAGACCCTGCTGTTGGAGACAGAGTCTGAAAATGTCGGTGAGGCAGAGCAGGAGAAGGACAGAGCCTCCGCTCCCTCCAGGTAACTCTGATGGAGTGGGGAGATTGCAGGGTGGGGATGGGTTTCCTGGGGGAAAGTGTAGGGAGTGGTTTACCTGGTCTCTGCCCAGCTGGGGCTGGAGCTAGTCTCAGCTGGGCCCAGAGGCATATGTTCCCCATTCCAATGGCCCCAGCCACACCAGGAGCCAGTGTGACTGACTGCCATGACCCAGGGAGGTGAGGGAGAAAGTTCCACTCAGAAGATACATGTGGGGCAGTCATGTGTACTCCCCTTTACATTGTAGACTCCTGGTATCAGTAGGCAAGAGATGTCTATGTACAAGGAGGCAGGTGCACTGCTATAGCGTTGAGAGACTGAACAGGTTGCAGAGGAACACTGCACACCTTCAGCTTCTATAGCTCAGTGATTGATAAGCCTCTTAAATACACAAGCTTTCAAAAGGGAAATAAGTCTCATTGGTCTGATAGCTAAGAACTTAAAGCACATAAGTGTGCTAGGCTGCAAAGTTCAAAATTTCTGTCATTGTGTCAATTAATTTAAAGTAAAGAAAGGGAAGGAAAACATCCAACTGGAGTGGAAGGAAATTATCTCATAGTTAGGGACCCTCCTTCCAGATGATATTGTAGTATCCTCTCATGCTGAAGATACCTCTCTGGGGCAAGGAACTCCAGTTTTTAGCAAGAGACGGGTATTAGTAATGGGGGATTTGATCACTAGAGACATAGATAGCTGGGTTTGCGATGACTTGGAGAATTACAGAGTAACTTGCCTGCTTGGTGCAAAGATTGCAGATCTTTTGAGGCATCTAGATGGATTTCTATGTAGTGCTGCGGAGGACACATGTAGGTACCAATTACATAAGGAAGGAGAGGAGAGGTCCTGGAGGCCAAATTTAGGTGGTTAGGTAAGAGATTGAAGTTCAGGACCTCCATTGTAGTGTTCTCTGAAATTATTCCAGTTCCACTCGCAGGGCCAGAGACAGAATTGCAGGGTCTCAAAGCGTGGTGGATGAGATGATGGTGTAGGGAGGAGGGGTTCAGATTTATTAGGAACTGGAGAAATTTTTGGGACAGGTGGGAAATTTTTGGTAAAGCCTACACAGGAAGGATAGGCTCCACCTAAAACAAAATGGAACCAAATTGCTGGCACTTAAAAGGGTCATATGGCTTTCCCCAGCCCTTAGTTTAAGAACTGCTGACAGGTGCTGAAGAGCACATGGATTGGACAGAGACATCTCTTTGGAAAGGATCTATTAATGGAGATTCTCTGTGCTCTAGTAAGGAGGAGATGATGGAAAATGATAAAATACGGATGAGAAACAGTCAAATGCTAAATTGATGGTAGCTGAGTTTCAAAAGCAAAGCTCAAAAATTTCAGAGAGTTGTTATAGCTAAGCTATCCAAGTTCAACTGGATGATGTTTTCTGGATTAGTGAAGATGTGGAAGATAAAATCACCATAGATAAATCGTGAAACAACCAGATGTAGGCAATAGTAAAGGTGCTCAGGGCTGTTGTCAAGCAGTGCAAAAAGTCTACAAGCTAGGGAAAAATAGCCAATCCAAATTCGTCTGAGGGAAGATCTTCTCTAATCTAAGGCCAAAATGTTACAGAGCAAAAATTGAAACTCCAGCAAGAGATACAGCAGAGAGGGATGATTTGGAGAAAACATAAAAAAAAAAAAATTGGCATGGAATTACAAGGAAAATATTGCCAAGCAGGGCAAAGCAGCTGTGGCAAAGGCTGAGAGCCAGTGACTGCAGGAATGTGCAAGTCTTACCAAATGCTAACCTAAGGGCAGAATGACAGAGTGGGGAAACAGAACATGTATTAATTTCAGTAAAACTAATTAATGCTAAAATAATAGTGGGCTTGTGTGTGTGTGTGTGTGAGACCTTGTTTCCCTCTAGTTGCTGATTGTTGTGACTACAGCTTACTACTGTTTCACAGATAGAGGAGTGATTCGTTCGAGCAAGTGTGAGAGTTGTCTTCTGGCAGTAAGAGTATGTCTACACTGCAATAAAACACATGCGGCTGACCCATATCAGCTTATTCGGTCTTTAAAGGTTCTAACTACGGAGTGATACATTTGTAATCTAGATGTTCAGATTCAGATTTAGATTCTCCAGCAACCCACTAGCACTTTGTAACATAGTGCTTGGAGGGCCAGTAGACCTGCTGGTTGGTGCACCTGATTTTTGGCCTCTTGTTTTCCTGGTCAAGGTGTAACTGTCTTTCAGGAAGTGGAGGTAAGGAGACCCAGGCCCTCCTACTACACCATGTTCCAGCCCAGGGGTCTGTGTGAATTGACAGTTGGCAGTTCAATGGATTTAGACTCCCTGCTTGTTCTGGGGTACTTCCTAACAGAGTCCCTTCAATTTTGGACACATATAGTCCAATTTACTGGAGTTGGTTGCCTCCAGAAGCACTCTCCTGCAGTTCCAGGCTCCTTTGGAGGAGTAGCTGTAAGTTTGGTGGAGCAAATCACCACAATGTCTCTGGGCTGCAGACACCCAATTACCTCAGTTGCCAGAGGCTCCTAGGTCTGCCTCCCTTGGCTGGGAAACAGAATGTGCTCCCTGATGGCTGCCTTGGCTGGCAAGCTAGTGGACCTTTCTTTAGGGCAGTAGCTAGCTTCTGCCTTTTCACCAGTCAGCCATAAACTGGGCCAGGCTCTCTCTTTTTCTACTTCCTCCAGGCCTGGCATTGGCTGCAGATACAACAGGGTGGGACTAACTGGGTCCAAAGGTTCTCCTTAGCCCCTGTTGTGCTGACAGGCAGTTTCTCTGCTTTATCCCACACTATTTGCACTATCTAGAGACATATTGCATAAACATTCTGTGTAAACTGTAAGTCTTTATTGATGAGCTAACATAGGTAATATTGTTTGAGCCAAGACTTCTTGCATCATATTTTCAACAATGTTGTTATACTGCATTTGTACATTAGCAGGTGACGTATGGAGCCTATGAAATTCAAAGTCTAGACTTGAAAATTCTTGGTATTAGTGCAATAAATTTAGGATGTTGACAGAATTGTTAATGCGGAGTAAATACTATCTTCTTAGATAATTAAGAAACTATTTAGTTTCATTTATCATAATAAAGTAGCTAATGACATTTCCACAATGATAAAAATCTGTGATTAAATGGCATGTTATTCAAGGAATGGTTGACTATTGTACACAGAACTGATATTTCAGCCACAGTACTTTTTATGACCTTGCATATTTTGCTTTTCTTTGCTATAGAATAGCATTTGCTTCAAAGTACAATGAGATTTCCTGGCTTAGAACTCAAGTTCTAATTGGTTTCTAAAGCTTTCTTGGTTTGACCTAATTGGACATTTTGAAAAGTTGTCAAGGCATGCAGTAGGGTATTACCAATTTTCCATCAATGATTAATAAAGCTCATTTGGAGGATCTATTAGAGTTCTGAAAAGAAGATATTGAAGCAGAAATGTTATAAAAACATTACTGAATGATATTTTATTAATGAGGCATGTTTAATGTAGAATGATGAAGCATGGTACTATAATTAACAGTAAATAAACCATTTGTTCTCAAGAAATATTTTCCATCCAAAGTGCAGGTGAACATTTTATTATTACTGTGATTTTTGTAGTCAGGGGCGAACAAGTACTTTCAATCTACTTTGCAATGACATTTTTGGTAAAAATTCATTTTTTTCTAAATTAGAGCAATAAAAAGTGATTGTATCAGTTGAGACTTTCCAAGATTTTTCTTTTTACATTACTCAAAAATGGCTTTTAAACTACAAACTTTCTATAAATTTAGTCTCTGGCAAGAACAAATGTGTACCTTTGACATGTCTGAAGTTCAGTGAGAAGATATGAAAGTATTTGTTTTGAAAAATACAGATAATAAAAATAAGTATATCTCATCATAATTTCCATAGCCCTGAAATCCTCACAGAACTCCTAAACTGGATTTTATTCTGCATTTTTCATCCTTATGAAAACAAGCCCAAACTTAAATGTGTGTTGATCTGACTACTTATGTGCATTTGTGATTTATCCATCACCATGACATCTAAATACATATCTGACCGTTTTTTTTGCCTTGAGGAAGGGCTGGCTGATTGTAGTGGGTGAGCTCACAGTCACAAGGTTCTACCACACTGAAGTTAGCTCAACTATGTGAATTCCCAGGGAAAGCACTGCTTATCTGTTTCATCCATCATTTTTATCATGTTTTGCTGGTGTAGTTGTGTCCTGAAGAATTAAAATATCCAACTGTTGCAATGACTCCAGTGTGTAATTTCTTAGCACAGAGGAAAGGAGTGCATAATGATGGGTTTGAGTAAAGTGATTCTTGAGGTGTTAATGTCAACTTGTCATTGCTGTTGCCTCTTGTATTTTCTTAATTTTTGTATGAATGGATTTTAGATGACCAAATAACTGTAAAATAGTGGAGCCTTGAATAGTTTATGTAGGTGAAAATCAAAATTACTTGTGTCTTCTACATAGTATGGTTTGCATACAGAAGTAAATAGAAATATTTACATTTATTTGATGGCTTACTGATGCCCCTGTTCAGACAGCTGTTATCAGTGGTAAATGATTACAGGGGAATTTTGAGTAGGAATCAAATGGTTATTTTACCTCTTTATTTGGCACTATGTCTGCTGCTGGAATACTGTGTCCTATTCTGGTGATGACAATTGAAGAAGGATTTTGATAAAGTGGAGAGGGTTCAGAGAAGAGCCAGGAGAACGATTAGAGGAAAACATGCCATACAGTGACAGACTTGAGGAGCCCAATCTGTTTAACAAAGAAAAAAATAAGGGGTGACTTGATTATATTCTGTAAGCATCTATGTGGGAAAGAAATATTTAATAATGAGGTCTTCAATCTATCAGAGAAAGGTATAACCAAGGTTAAGATTTTATCACTGTTCTCTTTAGTAAAAGTCATAGACAGGTCACAGGCCATACACACAAATTCATGGAAGCCCATGACCTGTCCCTGTCTTCTACTAAAAATAATTTGCTGCTTCAGTGTGAGTGGAGTGTGATTGGGGGGGGAGGGTAGGGGTTCCAGCATCCACCACCACTGTGGCTACAGTTCTGGGAACCTCACAATGTTTGAAAGCTCTGGGGTTACCCAGGGGATAAAACAATCACCTCCTCAGTGGAGTTGACATTCAATACAGAATGGATGGGCAGCTCCTTCGACATCTCCACTCAAGGTACGTCTAGACTGCAGAGTTTTTCTGGGATACCAAAGCTCTGCCGAGTCCAAGGAATGTGTCTGCTTTTCCGAAAAAAATCTCGGAAGAGCAGACGTGGGTTTTTTTTCGGCATCCCTGTAAACCTCGTTCTACGAGGAAGAAGGGATGTTCTGAAAGAGGCCTTTTTTTCCAACATTTGGCCCCATGTAGATGGGCCAAATGTCGGGAAAGCCTCTTTCAGAAGAAAAACGGAAAAAGATACGCAAATTGTGAACTACAATTTGTGTATCTTTTTCTGGCGTTTCTTTATAGTCTAGACACACCACCCAGAGTCCAAAGTCTTCAGGGCATCATCCATTATTGATCAGGGCATCAGTATGCTGATGATGTTTTTTTTCCTCACGCTCAGAATGACCTTCAGGCCATACTGGATTTCCTCACACAAGCTTACTGAAGACTAGAACTCTCACTCAATATTGAGAAGACTAAAGTGCTCTATCAGCCTGCTTCAGGCCTTGTACATGACCCGCTACAAATCACCACTGAGGATCAGACTCTGGAGATAAATAAGCCCTTTTGCTACCTCAGTAGCCAACTTTCTCAAAATGCAAAAATTGACAGTGAGATCCAGTACAGGATCCAGTGCACAAGTGCTTCCTTTGGGAAGTTGCTTCAGTATGTTTTCATGGACCATGACCTATGGCAGGATACCAAGATCCAGGTCTACAAGACAAACATTGTTCTTAAACTAATTTTTGGATGCAAAACCTGGGCAACTTATCAAAAGCACCTCAAGAGTCTGGGGAGGTACCACCAACGATGCCACTGGAAGATCCTTTGTGTCAAGTGACAACATCACTACATTAATGCCAGCATTCTTGCTGGAGCCAATGTCAACAGCATTGAAACAATGATCCTCATGCACTAAGTTTGCTGGGCTGGACATTGTGTGCAGATGCCAGACTCTTGCCTCTCAAAACAAGTCATCTACCCTCAGCTCCACCATGGGATCTCTGATCTTGGGTGTCAGAGGGAATGCTACAGAGGCACATTGAAAGCGTATCTTAAGAAAACTGATATGGACATCACAAGCTGGGAGGAGCAAGATGCCAATTGACCTAAAAGGCACCATATTCTCCATCAGGTAATGGCCCACTTTGAGGAGCATCTTGCCCTCAAAACTGAAAAGAGAGAGAGAGAGAAGGAAGGGGAAAAAACCTTTTTCCCAGCAGGTAGCTGGCGGGCTATGAAATGTCGGAACTTATTGTGGGCAGATTTGCACTTTCAGAATTAGACTCCTAAGTCATCTCTGGTCTCATATGTAAATCTGGGGAGAAACCAATCCTCAGATCGAGGGATCACCAATGAAAAAGTGAGAGAGATTTCTACCTTTAGTAGCTGAAGATAAAGGAAATCACCTGGGATCTTTCCATATTCCTTTCCCCCTCTTCAATATTGATATTCATTTAGAAAGAGCAGGTTGATACAGAGTTATATGAGCTGCCCCACCTCTCAGACAACACATCTACCCACTTAGAGCCTTCAGAATGCTTCCAGCTTAGGGACAAGGGACTGAAAATGGAACCTAGTGTTAACTTCCAGGAAAGTTCTGTCAGGTCTCCAAAATCAAATTTCTTCCTCCATAAGTTTTTGGTTTTCTCTCTCCCCCCTCCTCCCCCCCCAGTGGCAAGATTATAACTGCAACTGGCCTACAAAGCAATAATCTTCCAGTTGACATGACACCAAAGTGGTTTGGGACAAGGGATCTGTATCCAGTCAGTAAAAATACAGGTTTCATCTGCTCAATCTGCCTTTTCAGTGATCTTGATTTGCTCTTGCTTTGTTTTTTCTTGAAAGGGGTGTAATGTCCTTTTGTTTTTTTTTTAATACTTACCATGAAAAGGGGTAGCAGGTCTAAAGCCCCTGATGTTGTCCAGTCGGTCACCCAGATTTGTGGATTTCTCTTGAGACTAGTTCAATTTTCTGCATAGTTGGCAGACTTTCATGAATAATATCTAGTCTCTTGTGTACTTTGATCCAGCCTCCTGGAGAGGTGAATCTGTACTCAAACTGGGTAGAGTCCTTGTTGGAGGATTTTATACAACTTCAGTTGCTTCAAAATATTTGTGAGCTCTCTCACTATTGGGTCAGAAGATTATGGGTGCAAATCTATGGAGAGCGACGCATTGGAGAGATTGGGCCCATTTCTTTCACTTAATTCACTGGAACTCTGTTGACTTAAATTGACTTATTCCTGTTACACAGTGCTATAAGATCAGACTCAGGACTGTGGTCCTTGAGATAAGATCCATAAGTCAAAAGACCTTTCAGAAATGCATGACTGGTAGCTGTCTAATTTGACACTAATGATTTCATAGCACTATTCAGAAACAGGATGGGTGTTTGATGGACATATCTTTTTCTAGTAAAACTGGTGCAACTGCCCAAGAATGTGTGCAAATTATTACTAGAAGTGAAATGTTGCCTCTGTTTGTACAGACATACTAGCAAGACAAAGACTGTCTAACTCATCTCTCTTTATATATAAAAAACGTTTTTCCTGTGGGACGACAGAGTGATGTCATGCATCACTCTGTGTCCTTCAGCCCTCCCTATGCCCTCAACCCATAGCTGCTCCCCTCCCCATGCTTGGGAGAGGGGGAGGGGAAGCAGGAGCCGCGTTGCCTCCAGCTGGGCCTGCTGAGCTGCGGTTTCAGCCCGGCCCAACCCCCCGGCGGCCAGGGGGAGAGAGAGCCAGGTCTGGCCATGCCTTGGCCCAGCTCAACCCCCACCATGGCTGGGGGGAAGAGAGCTGGGCCTGGCCACGGTGTGGCCTTGGCCTGGCCCAACCCCCCAGTGGCCGGGGGGGGAGAGAGCCAGGCCTGGCGAGGCGGGGAGGGGAAAAGAGGTAGGGCTGGGACTGGCATGGCCTTGGTCCTGCCCAGCAGCTGGGGGCGGGGGTCACAGCCAGGCTGGCCAGGGCTTCCACATCTCGGCTTGGCCCTCCGCAGAGGCCAGGGAGAGACCTGGGCCTGGTGAGGCTGGAGAGGGGGGGAAAAGAGGGTAGGACCGATGTGCGGCTGGTGTGGCCTTGGGCCCCCTCCCATGGCTGCCGGGAGGAGAGAGCCGAGGCTGTTGAGGTCAGGGGGAGGGGCAAGTGGGAAGAGCCGGGGATGGCACAGCCTTGGCCTGGCCCAACCCCCTGGCAGCCACAGGGAGAGAGCCAGGATTGGTATGGCCAGGCCTCGCCCAGCCCAGCCCCTGCGGTGGCTGGGAGGAGAGAGCTGGGGCTGGCCAAGGTTTCTTCGCCTTAGCCTGGCCCTCCCTGGCAGCTGGCGGGAGAGCTGGGACTGTCTACCCCCACAGAGAGGGGGGTTGGTGAGCGTAGCGAGCAGGGGGCATGGCCCCCTAATTACTTTATAATGACAATTTGAAAACCACAACGTTGATTTGATCAATAATTTAATGTTTCTTCTCCTTTCATCTTCCCTTTTACTTATTTGGTTTTTGTTGTTTTTTGTTCTTTTAGTTCTAAGGACCTCACACTACCTATTTGTCATGTGCATCCTTGCATAACTTGAAAAATCTCCTGATGCGCATATGCATGCAAGATGAAAAATTGATTTTTGTTTAAATGTGTGGTGATCTGTAGTGTGCATTCAAGGTTAAACTGGACTTTTAGGTTTTGTTTCTTTGGTTTCTTTCCTATTTAACTTTCATTCCCTCTCACTTACGAACACCTTGTTTTCCCTGAAATTGCTGACGATAGAATAGAACTGAATCTCTGTGCAAAAATAAAGTCATAATATCACATTGAATTATTTTTAGATTGTCCAGTCCTCTGAAATAAAATGCATAACAATGTATGGAACAATGGGAATTGAAGATATCATTTAGGGCTTGTATTGTAGAATACAATGGAAATTTTGCCTAAATAAGAGTGATAGATATCGTCCTCCAGATAATACCATTATGTTTTCAAAGTGTTGCATGACTTTTAGCCATGATAATTTTATTACATATCTTTTAGGATGAGATTGGCCACAACTTTCATTAAAAATAAATAGACCTTTATGTAGGCTAAACGATACATGCTAAACTTGCCCAGGTTAGCATTCATTGCTTGATAGCTGCATTGATCTACGGACTGGCATATCTACTGAGTGTTGCCTAATGAGTGTTTAGCCAATGGCAAGACTTTAACCTGTAGATATAATTAGATTTAAGACTTTCTCCCCTTCAGAAAGTGTTCACTAAGAGATCAGATCACGTGACCCAGCTCCTTACTTAGATCAAATTTTATTGGCATGTACTACAAACAATTGAGTAAAAACCAAAGTACATGGGGTGGGTAATATCTGTAAGGAAGATGAAAACCCATTTATGTCAAAACCCTATCCGAGGCAGATTTGGCAGGAAACTCCTAGTAAGAAATTATTTTCTGATCCTAGTCATGGTCAGATCTAAACCCAAGACTGAGAATCCAGAATAGCGAGACAAAGAGCAGCGGCAGGTGGAAGGTGAGGACATTGCCAATTGACAAACCTACCATAAAGAAACTAGATATGGGAGCTACACAAGCAGAATGAGAATAAGTAAAGAACAAACCCCAGGTGTTCCCTTTAGATTGTGAGGGCAGGAAGAAAGCTTTTATACCCAAAGGAACCTTATGTCATCCAAGGAAAAACCTAGTTCAGTGGAGCTGTATGATCTACGATTTTCTACTGGTTTGTTGCAGAATCAAATTAAGACCTGTACACTGTGGGGCCAGTTCTTAGAGTTCTTAGATAGGGCTAGAATTTCTTTGTTTCTTTGTTTTGAAAACTTCATCCTTAACTCACCCTCACTCATGTCTTTAGCTAAACCTTAAATAAAGGGATAAATTATTAATGACATCATATTTAATTTTGTTTGATTTACTAATATGGCCAGATGCTCCATCAGAGAATTAGATCACGTTGTGGAACAGGCCACCCAAATACCCTGAGAGAACTTGTTTCAATACAGAAATACCCCCTCCCCAAACACATACCCCTAGCTGTCATCTACTGCCCCACAGTGGAACGCACACAAGATACTATGAAACAATTCTTACAACTCATACTTGTTGGGACCCCGATCCTGAAAAATCTTTTCTGGCCTCCAAACTCCTCAGAAAGAAGTCCCCTAAAGATAAGGATACACTAGCTCTTAGCAGCACCAGACTCTGAGGCCAGGTCTACACTAGACCCAGAAGCTCAGCTTAAGGTACACAACTCCACCTACGTAGAATACATAGCTGGAGTTGGCTTACCTTAAACTGAGCATGGCACCGTCTGCACAGTGGGAGGCCGACGGGAGCACACGCTACTGGTGGGTGGGGGGAGGTGCCCTCTAAGTTCGATTTAGCAAGTCTTAACTAGACTCAATAAATCAACCTCCAGAAGATCGATTGCGGCATTATCGATCTTCTGCAGAGCGAAGACAAGGCCTGACAGAACTGTATGCAAAACCTGCAGATATATCTCCACTGCTATAATGATCAACACCCCCACCACAAACCTTTCAAGGTCCCTGGTCCTACATACGAATATTACAAGGTGTGGTGTACCTCACTAAGGCTACATCTACATTGCGCTTTCTTGCACAAGAACATATGCAAATAAGGCACAGTGATGAATATCGCCATGCCTCATTTGCATACGTAATGAGCCACCATTTTTGTGCAAGGGGCTTTTGCGCAAGAAGAAGCAGTCTATACTGCTCCTTCTTGTGCAAAAATCTGCTCTTGCGCAAGAGCTGTTCTGCTGCTTACTTTCAAGCAGAATGGCTCTTGTGCAAGAGGGGGTTTTTGCTCAGGAAGGAGCAGTATAGACTGCTCCTTCTTGCGCAAAAGCCCCTTGTGCAAAATGGCGGTTCATTACGTATGCAAATGAGGTGTGGCAATATTCATCACCGTGCCTCATTTGCATATGTTCTTGTGCAAGAAAGCGCAATGTAGACATAGCCCATGTGTATTAATACTTAATCACAATTACGTGGGAGAAATCAGACAATTACTACATTCTCAAATTAACTCTCACAAGGAACTGATAAAAGCCAAAACCCTCATATCACTAGTGGGTGAACACTTTTCACAAAGAAATCACTCTATACCTGACCATATCAAGTCCTCACTTTCAAAGGTAACCCGCACAACACTTTCAAAAGATGAGCCTGGGAGCTTAATTCATAATTTTACTAAACACTAAAAATCATAGAATGAATAGAGACACTGAATGTATGGCTTATTCAGGGCCGGACTAAGGGGTGGGCTAGCCGGGCAGCTGCCCAGGGCGCCAACCTACGGGGGACGCCCGGCTCCTGGCGGGCTGCAGCGGCCGCCCGGGGCGGGGGCCATGTTAACCCCCGCAGCACTGGCCAGCAGCGCCCTTCCCCCCGCGGCCGCAGGGCCCTGCACGGCCAGGTGCAGCCCGCCCTGGGCAGACCCAGGCTACGCGCCAGCGGCGGTGGCCGGGCCGACTGGGCCGCGCATGCGCTGTGAGTCTGCCCACGCGCCCTGGGGGCGGGCCCGCACGTGCGTCATGCACCCGGAGGCGGGGCCGCATGTCCTGGGGGCGGGCCCGTGCATGCACCGGGCGCCCGGAGGCGGGGCCGTGCGCCCCGGGGGCGGCACCGCACGCCTGGGGCCCAGGGCACCAAAATGGCTTGGGCCGGCCGTGGGCTTATTACAACAGTCTATACGTTCTCTAACCCAGCGGTTCCCAACCACTGGACTGTGAACTGGTGGCGGGCCACAAACAATTGGCTGCTGGACTGCGGCAGCTGGTAGAGCTGAAGGCAGCTGTTCACGGCAGCTTTGGGGGCTGAGACTAGGGTACACCCCGACCTCCTGAGCTGCCGTACAAAGCCAGCTTCAGCTTCAGCTCCAGCAACCGCCATGTGACAAGTGGCTGCCAGAGCCGAAGCCTGCTGTTTGCAGCAGCTCTGGGGGCCAAGGTTGGGGTACACCCCAACCTCCCCGAGCCACCACACAGCAGCCGGCTTCAGCTCTGGCAGTTTCCATATGGTGGGTGGCTGCCGCAGCTGAAGCTGGCTGTTCATGGAGGCCCCTTGGCAAACCAGTAAAATTTTATCTGCATATGTAAATATGCAAATAAAATGTTACCAGTCCACCAAAAGTTTGTGAATGGGTTTGCCATTCCGTGGTATAAGAAAGTTTGGGAACCACTGCTGTAACCCACAAACAGCCCACAACCCAGCTGCCTTTCTCCTCCCTCTCTGCCTGTGATGAAAGGTGATATTCGGACCCCTTCACCTTGAATGGGCCCTTGAAAAATGTCTCAGAAGGTCTGTAACTTTAAAAACAATAAATAATCCTGTGGCATCATAGAGACTAACACAAATATATATGGTATCATGAGCTTTGTGCACTTAGAAAATGTGTTAACTACTTATGATAAACAATCTATTCCATTTTGTATTTAGCTGTGACACTCTTTTCTAGACCTGAAGAAGAGCTTTGTGTGAGCTGGAAATGCCTCTCTCACCAACATAAGTTGGTGCAGTAAAAGATATTACCTCATCCATCTTGTCTTTCTAAAAGAACTGATGTTGCTATTGCATAGATAGAATGAACACTGATTGGTTACTGTCCAATTATCAGAGTTCACTATGGCCTGTTCATCACAAATCTATCTTGCTGGCTGCTGTAGAATTTAAATAATCAGGAGTTTTTCAAAGCATCACCCACCTACACATGGTATGAGAGTTCTTTTCTTGGTTGATTTCATTTTATTTGTACATGACTCATTCCTAGCAAAATGAGACATCCTTGTGAGTCTGTAAATTTCTGTTTGGATTCAATGATTTGCATTAAATTATTTATAATTGCAAGTGGAGTTTAACATTCCTATAGTTTCTTCAGGGAAAACAACCAATCTTACTTTTAAAAATAGTTGTTTCTTTCATACCTATTACTTTAGATGTCATCTTACTGAGTAAAGTGGGTTTTTATTTAGAGGATGCTAGACCCATTTTCACTCTTACCTTCCTCTCCTCCCTCTTTAGTATATAAGGAATCGGTATTGGTACAGTATTGTCATTTTCTCTACAGCAATTCCTTCTGTGCACAACTGAAAGCCACTGTCCTGCCTCTTCAAACAATCTTATTTGTTGTTAACAAACAAACATATTAGCCCACACAAACTGGGCAGAGAAACTGTGTGCTAAAACAACCTGCAATAAAGTTTTTTTTGGACATTTCCTTGTGTTCTGATAGAATACCCTGGTGTCTTTGAGCTTCCGGTCAAGAAATTCAGCGCTCTATTTATAGCCCCATTGGTCATTATATATAAAAAAAAAAACTAGACACAAAGGACTTGTCAGCATAAATTCATTGTCCTTTGGGCTCAATACAGTTATAATAGCCTGATGAAATGAACGTTGCTGGAATAAAGTGTTTGTAGATAAGTTTGCAGAACTAGCAGCTTTGTGACTGTTCTCCTGAATAACGTGCCTATTCTCCAGTGCAGGGCTAGTGCCAGACTAGCCACACAATTGAAGATGACAAGTTAGCCTGGTTTGGGGTCTTGCAGTACTATGGCACGACTGGGCACCACGGTGCCTTTCCTAGGTCACAGGCCCTCCAGCTGTCTCCTTGTCCCATACTCAAACTTCCTCATCAGCTGGCCAGCGGGGGCCACTGATGCAACAATTAGAATCCGCTCCCCTTATATCTTTCATCGTGCACCTGTAGGAGGTGCAGCGATTTCAGGCTGCCTTAAAGCAAAGGTTCATCGTTCAGACTCAGATGGGGATACTCTGCCTCCCCGCCAAGAGGTGCCACGAGATGGCAAAGGTGCTAAGCAGTTGATTGCACTTGTGAACATGTTTTACCTTTCTGAAACACAGGTCGGAAATTCACTATAACAGTCCAGAAAAATCCCGCAATATGTGAAATAGCGCTTAAATTGTATGTTTGTACTAAAGAAAATCGGACGGGGCTAATCGCTACTGTTCCATGCATGACGTGTCTTTCGGGGGGGGGGGCAGTTACAAATAATAATCGCAATTTTATTGCTGTCTATCTGTAGCCGCTGAGTGTTCAGGAATTTATATTCTCCTCCGGTGCGGCTCTGGCAGTATTATGTAGCGGATTGCTGAGGAGCTGGCAGATCTATGCAAAATTATTTAGTTATGATTTCATCGGTAAGATTTCTTTTTATTCGCCCCTTAACACCAGGATAGGAGTCTTAATTAGTATCTCCAGCTCCATCTCTGTTCAGTTGTGAGACATTAAAAAAGTAAAATTCCAGACCTGATCTTTCTTTAAGCCTCAGATACATTTTAAAAAATTATTTAAGATCACATCAAAACATTTTGTGTACACCTTTTCTCCTTGAAACATTTCTGATGAGAATCACAATTTTAGCTCTATCTGGGAAATTCTGACAGTGCTTAAATTGCTATAATTGGTTTATTTTTTCACTTATTATTTTAAAACACTTTATTAGGGTTTTTTTTAAAAAAGAAACTCGAATACCCCTTATACAGCATGGTGACAGGGTAATACAAGAATTGACTAAATAGAGAGAGTCTCATAATACATATAGCTGCTTGCGAGGTAAGTATTAATTAGTGCCATAAAGATGCCGTAACCAGGGCCTGATGCTTCTCTGGGATAACATTTGAATCATTGATTTTCAGGGGGAGCAGGATCTGCGGTGGAGAGATGAGCCGTGAACGTTGTTCTGCCCTTTCAATCTAGCCCCCTGCAGGGAGGCGAGGGGCTCCCTGGTGTAGGTCAGGTAGTTGGTTATTTCCCTGTCCTCTGGAAACGAGGAAGCTGGAGCCCAGCCCGACCGAGAGTTGTGGGGGAGCTAGGGCCGCACTGAGCTCGCATAGCCACAAGTGGTCTGCAACGTGCCGTGGGAGGCGCGGGCTGAGGTAGGTGAGGCTCAGGCGTTTGGCCGTGGGACCCCGGGAGTACCTGGCCTGTCCGCTCTGCTTTCTCCCGCTGCGTATGCCCAGCTCCCAGCGGCGGGGTGGGAATTGCAAACGCAAACTCTCCCCGCCGGGAGGGAGAGCGGAGCCATGCACGGGGCTGCGCGTTACATAATCCGGTGGCGCTTTGTTTGGGGCTTTATAGCTTCGCAGCGAGAACCAGAGGCCGGGCGCTGAGACTTGCAGCCCCCTCCGGCAGGTTAGGAAAGGGAGCGGTCCGGCTCTGCCCGCCCGCCCTCGGGGTGCTGGGGCGTGGGCGGCCGTGGCGCGGGGGACCCCCCGCAGGCTCCCGCGGTTCTGGCTTGGCCGCACTTCGCGGTCCCTTTCCGCCACCTAGCTTCCCCACTCTAGCGCCGCAGTGCTGGGGCAGGCTCAGCGCCGCTGCCCTCCTGTCTGCGCTGCCTGGCCACTGGCCTTTCCCTTCCCTTCCCTTCCACGCTGCTGCTGTATCTGCGACTCCCGGTGGGAGCGCGGGGGGAATCCAGGTCACAGGCAGAGACAGCCACCGGCTCGCGGAGTGACACTGACTCAGGAGTTAGGCACCAGGCTGAGCAGGAGGGCGAGGGGGTGTGTGTGTGTGTGTGTGTTGGGCGGGGGGTACGACTTAAACCACGCTTACCCGTTTTAAAAGCTAACGAGTGAAATAGCTGAAGAGGAAACCCTCATCTCTGGGTAAGTGATTTCCTGGCGCGCTCACTCCTCCGCGGGGAAAAATACAGATACATGTTAACTGGGGACGTAGACTTTACCTCGTGCTTGGCCGAGGGCACAGCTGTAGACAGATGTTAGTCTGGCTAAACGTTTGTATTAAGGGTATTTTTAGAACCTGAGTCAATTAAGTCTTATTAAATTACAACCACCTCCCAAGTGTTGCTGTCAGGTTTAAAGACCAGGAGGTCCTTGCATGGGATTTTTGAGATCATATTTCTCAAGTAAATTTTTTTTGTTGTGGAGGTAAGTTTTCATCACCTCCCACGACTATGTTTAGCCTTGATCAGTGGGAAAGACAGCAGCCGTGTGAGTTAGTCTCTTATACAGTTATTATTTTCCAGCCTTGTGATTATTTCATCATGGTATGGTTGGGTTGCTTTTAATATTTAAAGAGAGTGATGGCTCTGCACAGCCTGTGCCGAGTTGTTGACAAAATCATTATAAAATGTCTTTGGCATAATTGCCGGTGCGATGCTGGTACAGAGTGGAAGTTTCCATGATGAGCAAGTTATGTGACAGGGGATTCTGAAGATCTTTGTATCAGCTTGTCCTAGGAAACATACTAAGTGATCAGGCAGGGACCCAGTGGTGCATTATTGTGAGTGGGAGAAGCTCATTTAATTGTAGCATCTACATTATGAATATACATTATAGCCACATTTGGCAATTCATACTAATCAAAGTGTGTTGGGGACAACTCGGAGAGAGAGAGAGCCAGTGTGTGTCTGGTATACATCAGGGTCAGTTGTTGATGATGAACAGCAGTGTTTCCTCAGCTCCATGTAAAAAACCTTTTAGTTTTGCTCCAGCTGGGGAGAAAAGGAAGAAGAAGAAAGATCACTGAAACTTAAAAAAAAAATCTTGAAAGTTTGCTATTTTTTGTTTCTACTAAACAGGATTTGATTTTTGCTTTATCTGGAAGGAAATAAGGGGATAAAACTCTTTGCTGTGGAAAAGGACTCCCCGGAGCCAGAATCTTGTTTGTTATTGGAATGGTGTGGCTAGTGAGGGTGGTTTTTCTAGAAGAGGGGATTTCTACAGGTCAGCCCCACTTCAGGTTTTGAATTACTGCATTTGGTATTTATCTATTAATATATATAAAAAGTATGAACAGAAAACCAGATTGGATATAAAAGTAATGCACAGGATTGACTAAATAGGCTGAAGCTGTGAAAAGGCTCTTATGAAAGGCTAATGGCATCTTTGTGGAGATCATATACCTCAATGCTGCATCTAGGTCTCTGGAAGCTCTAGTTCCCGCACCCAAGCAGTGTGGTTTCTCCTGGAAGGAAAGGAAAGGGCATATAAACAGATGGGAATGTTGGTTTTTTTTTTTTTCATCCTGGTCCATGCTGGGTTGGTAGAGAATTAACTGTCTCCCTTGGCCTGACCCTTTCCCTATCTGTATCCCAGGACCCATGGAACTCCTCTTGGAATCTGGAGGAAAGCAGGAAATGTTGCTGGAGAGGTGTCTGAGCCACTTATCGTTTTGCACAGCAACATGGGGCAATCTGTGCAGTGGCCTTTGTACATTCAAATGTAGATGATATAATTTGGTTCTAAATTTAGAGAAATTCAATTTGTTGTGTGCTCTGCTATCAGAAAAAGTGTTTAAGGACCCACCAAAATATGTTTGTAGATTTCCATAATTTTTTTCCCCTCTGCCTTCTTTCCTAGTTTGCAAGTGACCACATACCTAAGTCTCTTCCCCGTGGGTTTCAAGCCCACAAACA
The DNA here is from genome assembly GCA_032595735.1 of Pelochelys cantorii. Classification (NCBI taxonomy): domain Eukaryota; kingdom Metazoa; phylum Chordata; order Testudines; family Trionychidae; genus Pelochelys; species Pelochelys cantorii. The sequence continues at coordinate 191,099,883 of CM064327.1, forward strand.
GATGTGCTAGTGTAAACATTTAGAACCATGTCAATAGAACTCTTCATAGTTAGAAATATAGTCCATTATTTCTGTTTACTGACTTAACACTTTAGACTGTGTATCCTCTTTCAGCTAAGGACTTTTACTTCTGTACTAAGTACGTCAGCCCTACACAAATACAGCCCTACAGCATTTGTTACACATTCAGAGCAGTAGACTATATAGTAACTAAGTATAAGAAAAATGTTTGGTATCTTTTCAAGACTGTTATTCTACAAATTGCACGTTGCCCCAGGGGATATTTTGAATAATAATTATTGGGGTTTGTATAAACTCTTATCTAATGTGCTCGTTTCCATTGCTCATCAGGACTTCTTTACTTTAAGCACCTTTATGACTGGGCAATAAAAATTGCATACAAAAATTGAAGGAAAGAGTCAGTTTTCTTGTTATATCCCTTCCAATGTTTTGTTATACTCGCAAGATGCATCTGACACACTGAATCTTGTCAAATTCCTATCATAAGAAAAGATGAGTGCTTTTAAAATTATACGTGAATCTGATTCTGAGTATTCTAATTATAAAGACCTATCCAGTTTTACTTTGTTTGCCCACTGTAAAGTATTAGGAAATAAGACTACTCTGCAAAGGGATAAATTAGCTTGGCTTTAATGCAATGGTGTGGGTGAAATTGCAAGCAAGACATCATGTATATTTTCAGGTAACACTGAATGCATAGTTAATCGCAGAGCTTTAATCAATTTCACACACACAATAAAATCACAGTTATGTTATCAGTAGTTTCTATGGATGAAAGCAGTCTGATGTTTCTGGATCATAAAATTGTCCTGTGTCCTCAGGCGAATCTAAACCAATAAATTAGGGTTTTGTTTTGCATTGGGAGGAGTAGAGGAATCTATTATCCTAAGAGTCAAGCTACGTAAAAGGTAATTAGAAAACAGAATGTGAATGTGTAGTCCAAATCCAAGCTTCTATTTGTTTCATGAATAAAGAGTAAGAGCCCTTGTAGAATCAAGTTACGTGGATGATATACCTTTTATCCATGATTTTTAACAAATGTGATTGATTCTGAAAGGTTTTTAACCATCAATCTTCATGATTTGTTTAGCGTAAGTGACCTTTCATTGCAGCCCAGATTTCGTTGTAGAAATGAATAGTGCTACAAATGAACTGTGATAGACAGATTGCATTATAGAGCACTTGGCCATGTACAACAATAATACCATTTGACCCTGTAATATGCTTCCTCATGAACTTGGTACTATTCAAAAAGGAGTAATTGAGGGAAGGGGAAAATGTGTGAACTTGCTTCCAGCTTAGATTTTAAAGCCGGATCACCAGGGTGAACTATAAAGCAAGTGCAAAGTTGTAGGTAATTTTAAAAAAGGTTTCCACAGGACACAAGTGTTTCTGTAGGCAAGAGCAGCATCTTACAACACAATTTCAAAGTCCCCCATCTTCCTTCTAAACACTTCATAGATTCCAAGGCCAAGAGGAATAATTGTGATCAACTAATATAATGCAGGCCACAGAACTTCCCCCAAATTATTCTTCGAGAATCTTTTTTTTATAACAATCTTATTTAAAAATTGTCACTGATGGAGAATCCATCACAACTCTTGGCAATTGTTCCTATGCCCTAACTTTTAAGCAGGGGTAGCAGGTTAGTGGAAACTTTGGCGGTGCCCAGAATGCCCAGAGCATGCACCTCTCTCCCACCCAAAATCATTCTCCTCTCCCACCTAAGGCTCTGGGAGAGAGTTTGGGTAAGTGAGAGGGTCTGTGATGCAGGCTCTGGGATGATGTTTGGGTGCTGGGGGCAGGCTCAGGTTGGGGAGGGGGATTGGTGTGTAGGAGGCAGTGCAGGTGCTGGGAGGGAGTTTGGGTGCAGAAGGGGTAAGGGCTGAGCATTGTGGATTGATTTTTTTTTTAAAGGAGTGGGTGAGGGGTCAGGCTCTGGGAGGGAATGTGGGAAGGGGTCAGGGTGCAGGCTCTGGGCTGGGGCAGGATTTGGCATGCAGGAGGGAGTGGGGGTGTGTGTGGCACTTAACCTGGGGCCTCCTCTGGCAGAAGCTCCTAGGTGGGGGGGGGGGGGGTCTCAGCATGCTGCTGTCTGCAAGCACCCCTCCAGCAACTTCCCATTTGCCACAGGGGTGTTTGGGGTGGGGGCATTGTGTGGAGACACCCACAGGGACATGCCAGCAGCCACATGGAGTGAGTGGGTAGGAAGCTGCTGTTATACTGTTGGTGACAGCAGTGAGCACACTAGAGCTGTTTTATGTAGCCTGGGGATGGTAGGTAGGCCAGGGGATGGACTGGGGGAGGTCGATGGGGGTAGTAAGTGGGGCTGAGGGAAGAGACTCTGTTCTGAACTTTGCTGGAACAGGACCTTCAGGCCAGGAATATTCCTGAAGCCCAGGCACCAAGGGCCCATGTAACTTGCTGTCCCTGTGTATGCCTTCTTTCCTGTTTGAATTTGTCTCTTTAACTTCCAGTCATTGGACTGTGATACACCTTTCTTGGCTAGATTGAAAAGCTCCATATAGATACGTACAGTCTGTAATCAAGTCAATCCTTAATCTTCCTTTTGTTAAGATTGTGGGGGTTTGAGTCTTTCATTATAAGGCATGTTTTCTAATCCTTTAATCATTTCGTTGACTCTTCTCTGGTCCCTGTTCAACTTATCAACATTCCTCTTGAATTGTGCCAAATACAGAGGTAAAATAACCTCTCTTCCTTGGTAGTTTCCTGTTCAGGCATCCCAGGATCACATTAGGTCTTTTGGCACAGTGTCTTACTGGGAACTCATGTACACCTGATTATCCATCAGATATAGTCAATCTTTCTTTGGAGTCACTATTTCATGGGATAGAGTCCCCCATCTGGTCAGCATTGTTGCTAGATGTATACATTTAAACTAGGGCTGGTCTATGCAACAAGCTTAATATTCAGCATCAGGTTGAATTTCTAATGAGTGTGACTACACTGCCGAGTCACTTCCTTGATCTAAAGGGCTTTTAAAATCGATTGCTGTAGTTCACCTGACTGAGCCTGAGGCAACATCTAGAATTCAGGGCAGTGTAAATACTGTATCTTGTAATTTGGAGTTACTGGCCTCCTGGTGGTGACCTCAGAGTGCTCCATTGTGAATGCTCTGAGGAGCACTTTGAACTTCACTGCTCTTCAGCCAGGTGAGCCGGAAAAGCCCTAGGCACTTCTGAATATTTGTTTCCCATTGGAGCAGCATGGAGAGCTCACCAGCACAGTTGAGCATGCATGCCCAGAGTCACAAACACCACCAGCATGGAGGCTTCTGGAGACAGTGGATCTGATAGCTGTGTGGAGGAAAGAGTCTGTGGAGGCAGAGTTCTGAACCAGCAAAATGCTAATATCTATGTCAAAATTCACACAGGACATGGGGAGGGGGGAAAAGGGAGTAAGGGCTACACTGAGGACACATCATAATTCCGTGTGAAAAGCTTAGACAAGCATACCTCAGGACAAGGCTAGTTCTGAGCTGCAGATATGGGAGGCTGATGACATGCACTCATAATCACCCACAACAATGTTTTCATCCCATCAGGCATTGGGACCCTAGCCCTGAATTCCAGTTTGCTGCAGGTGCTGTGGGATAGCTACCTTGAGTCAATGCAACCTTGGCAATGAGGATGTGCTCCATTGACCACAGCCACCTACTGGGGACATGCAAAATTGCATGCTCAAAATTAAATAACAGATTTAATTTTTTTTTCTGTCAACATGCCTTCAGTCATGTTAAAATGCACAGTTTGCTTGCACCCAGGTTTGAATTGACCACTTCCATTCCTTATTTACAACTCCCCCAATTGTTGCATCATCTGCAAACTTTCACTGATTTTTTTTTTCCAAGTCATTGATAAAAATGTGATAGCACAGAGTCAAGAACTGGTCTCTTTAGGACTTCATTGGACTCTCACCCACTCAGTGATGATTCTCCATTAACAATTACATTTTGAGAATCATTAGCTAATTTTAATCCATTAATGTACTCCATATTATATATCATTATAGTACTTTAATCAAAATGTTGTGCAGTACTAAGGCGAGCACCTTTATAAAAGTATATTGTGTCAAACCCAGTGCTTTTTTTGTGATGGTACTGCCTGGTACGCAGTATGGGCACCTCCAGACGCAGTACCGGCACCTCCAGTCAGAGCTCAACAACTTTCCCCTGGAGTACTGGCACCTTTAACAAAAAAAGCCCTGGTCAAACCTATCACCTTTATCAACTACACTTCTAAGGTGATTTAAAAAAAAAAAAGAGATTACTTCATGGGAGAGCAGGGGCTGGTAGCAGTGCTGCTGGTCCTGCTCTACCTCTCCAGTTCCCAGCCTCACTCGGGAAAGGAGGGTACAGGGACTAGGAGAAGGGATGAGATGGGAGGCAGGAGAGGGATGGAGAAGGGCAGGGGCTTGGGAGAATGGGTGGAGTGGGGGGGGCAGGTCCTAAGAATGGGGAGGGTTGTATCCCGATAGGGATGACTCTGTGACTACCATATAGGTTCTTGTATGGTGCTCATCACAATGGTACCAGAGCACCTTTCAGGAGTTTAAGCAGCATGACTACACATCAGTCATGTTTGTTCTGTCAGCCTTTTCTCATAGGGAGAGTTGTGTGCAATAGAGTTTCTTAGATACTCTATTGCACACAATAGGGTGTGGGGGTTTTGTTTGTTCAAATATAAACACGTGTTTGTTAGAGAAGGCAAGGTCAAAGAATTGTACTTTGTTCTTAGAGCGGAAAGTGCCAACGTTGTTGTGGTCCTTATTCCTGGGGGAGTTAATTTTAGAGTTGTGGACTGCTCCTGGGAAGATTTCTGTCTCCCACACAGAAAAAAATTCTTCTTCTTGTAGAGAGTTCCATTGGTCCAGAGGAAGAGTGTAGTTTGACAATGGTCTTTGTCCAAGAGCTTTAGATGATCTTTTAGCTACCCTGTGCTCTGGCCATGGAGCACTTTGAAGAAAAGGACTGAAATCTTGAACTTGATTCAGAATTGTATGGGAAGCCAGCATAGTGAGCAGAGGATGGGTTGATGTGTTCATGGGACCCTCTATTTCTGAGGAGACTTGCTGCAATGTTCTGTACTACTTGGTGTTTCCAAAGTGCTGCTGAATGCTTCAGGCTCAGGTATGCTGCTTTGCTGTAATCCAGCTGAGAGGTGACAAAAGCATGATAATGGAGGCCAAGCCTTCATCCATCACAATTTGCTAGCCAAATGGAGATGGCAAAAGTGCTGCTCACAAGTGCTGATGTGTGGGAACTTAGCATCAGCAAGGAATCCAAGAGTGCTCCTATTCTATGGAAGAAATTGACCAAGTGGAGATGTTTCTCTGCAATCATTGGGGACTGCATTGTGCCTGTAGGGTTTTCAGAGGACTTTCTTTTGCTCACCAGCATCGTCTCTCTTGTTTGGGTTCAGCTTCCACCAGCGGGTCCTCCTCCAAGAGCCGATCTTGTCCAAGCATTGCATCACTTTGGTGGCAGTAGCATGATTGTATTTGGTAAAGGATATAGAGTAGTGTACCATACTGTGTCCTACTGCTGCTTGAGTTAATGTGGTCTGACCAATTCACCAAGAGCAAGTTTCTGTTTTCAATTGCAAGGGGAAGTTTTAAGGAGAGATTCGAAAGATAACGAGCAGCTATTTCAATGTTTTCTTTTCTCGTCATTGTTCAATGTGTCCACAGGCCTTATTTACTGCCCACTAATCAAACCCGGCTCTGGAAATAAATGTATTTCCTCATGGGCTTTTCTATGGTGTTCATTTCTATAGAAACTGAGTGCTTCACGGACATGAGCTAATTTATCTTTACAACATTCCTGTGAGGTGAGGAAGTGGCAGTACCTCCCAAATATGTATGTGGAGCAGAGGCACAGAGATTAAGGTCAGCAGTGTCTACTAATTTTGTGTTCTAAATTGGAGATGATTAGGACCTGGTTTTTCAGAGTACCTAGCATTATATCATCACTTTATATATTCAAGAAGAGCTCTCATTAACTTCTATTACAGCTGAGTGTGCTCAGCACTTCTACAAATCAAACCCAAGTTACCATGTTTGGCATCCAGACAATGAGGAACACCTAAGTAGTGGTCACTTGTGACAAGTTTGGCTTAAGTGACTTGTCTAGCATCACACAGGAACTCTGTGTCAGAGGCAGGGATAGCATCCAATTCTCTAGGACAGCATTCAACTGTCTTAACTACATGATTGTCCTTTCTCTTCGTGAAATCCCCTCCCTCATTTAGTACATGTCTACCAACTTCTGCAGTAACTGAGGCAGTGGTCCTCTAGATAACAGGCCCCTTTACTATACTGTACAGTACAGAAAACTCCAGAAGTGGGGGTAACAAGCTAGAGTGGAGTGTGGGACTGTGTAGGGAAGGAAAATGGAACTGGAACAAAGAGCCAGTGGTGGAGAAGGAACAAAGAGAAGTTACAGGAAACAGGGCAGAAAGGGTCATCCCTGAGTGGAATGAGAGAGGATTTTTTTTGTTTATGTATGTTCGAGTACATTCCACTCCGAAGCCTGAAATGTAACCCAAGATTCACTGTCGCAAGATCTCCTGTGGCAAAAATAGTACATGGTTGTGTAATTAAAGCCTGGCTTATACTGCATGTGCACAAGAGTTGAGTGAGTAAGAGCCGGGTAGGGTATGTAGTGAGACACATACCCATACCATTCAGCTATGTCTTTATTATACTTGCTAACCCATGTGTCACTGGCTATACCAGTATGTCAGACTCAGATCTATACTCTACACACTGCTAAAAGCAGCATGGAATGTAAACGTACCTACTGTTTTGTATTGTTTGAGTGGGATAAATGGGGGTGGAGTGGAAAGGGGTCACAGCACAAAACCCATAACAAATTGCCTACTGAGAATCATTGATATTTAAACAGTTTTAAGGTGTTATCAGTATTGCAAGTTATTTGTTTACAACATGTTTTTAAGATGTGTCAGTTTAGATTTACAATCTAAGTTGTAAATTGAGAATGTTACCTATATGGGTTAATTAGGAAAAGATATGCAAGATAGTGTATAGACAAGCATGGCATTAGTTATTTACTGGTGATAAAAGAGTTAAATGTTTGGATTTAAATTGAAAGTCTGAGTAAACAGTGTCTCTTAAGCATTTGCTCTGTGGCTAGCCCAATGGGCTTAATTGGGCTTGTTGTGTCTTATGTTAATATAAATATGCCTCTTTTCCCTTCTTCCCCCCCCCCCCCAAAAAAATAAAGTTGTGCTGACTTAATTTTATAGATTTGCAAAGTGCTTTTCATACCGTTCATTTTAATAACAAAACAGTGCTATATTTTAAACCGACTTAACATTTGGCCCAACAGATGTTTGTCATACCGTTCATTTTAATAACAAAACAGTGCTATATTTTAAACCGACTTAACATTTGGCCCAACAGATGTTTGTCAATCTGCTTCTTTTGCCCAGCTTAAATACGTCTTTTTTGCTATGTAGTTTTCTTTACCTCAGTAAAATTGGAATATAGGTTTTGATCGGTCAGCATACTTCCTTTTATGTTTTAGATTTGATTCCCATTTCAAGTGGCCTGCAGCTGATCATGCCAAGTCAGTAGTTGGTTTTAAAAAAATATAGGAATGCTAAGCCTAAAATATTAACATTGGAACTGTGATTTATGAGCATATTTATTTTGATCTCCTTCTTTTATTGTGTCATTTGTTACTATTGTAATAAGGAAATTTAGTTTTTTTTTTTCTGTATCATTTGTAATTGTACCAACTTTATTAAAGATAACAACTTACTGTCTTTTGTGAAATCTTGAATTTTAGTCAGTCATGCTGATATGTCAAGGAAATAGTTTTTTTCTTTCCTGATACACATTAATATTTTCTAGTCAACATTATGAAAATTCTACAAATGTAGTAAGTGATCACCAGTTATGCAGAATGCAGTAGTTTTAAATTACTGTTGTATTTGGTACATTGCATATACTTACTTTTGTGCATTGAGCAGTTTCTATATTCTTCATAGATTATGCTTATGAGCTCATTTGATCTTTATTTTCTGACCCAAATTAATAGCTATTTCTGTTTGTATATATTATAAACACTCTTTTCATGCTTTCATGCCACCCATAACTTAAGGAATGCTTGTTCAGTTTGATTTAAATATAAAATTCAGACTTGTTTAGATAGCCAGCCCTAGATTTTCCATTACAGAGAAGCTGCCTGGCATTGGTTGGACTGATGGCAGAATCTGTTCTGAGCCATAGTTCAAAAAAAGTGAACACATAGGTTAACCTCCCCTCCTCATCCCCCCTCTGTTCTAAAATCTGATTTGTCTTTTTTCTGTGTGTTCACTTTTTTTGATTGTATCCCTTTGGTGTATATATGGTCATGCCAATTTTCTTCCACAATTGATCTGAGGAAGTGGGTCTGGCCCACAAAAGCTCATCACCTAATAAACTATCTTGTTAGTCTTTAAAGTGCTGCATAGTCCTGTCTCTTGTTTCATCTCTATGTAAAGAGGCATAGAAGTAATTGTGCAAATGTGCATGCTATTTTCATTGTTTTTCTATTCCTCTAAAGCTAAGGCTATAGAAGAATTTAGAAGAACTCCTTTTTATCCTGAAGCTGAAATGATTGTAGAGAACTCCCAGCGCTGATCACGCCCTACCTTCCAGCCACTCCCCCCACCCCCGCTAGGCTTCTGCACAATCACAGGCTCCTAGCACCGATCGTGGCCCCGCCTTCCAGCCGCTCCCCTCGCCCACGCCAGGCTTCCATCTGGTGCGCAGCCCGAAAAATCAGAAAATACCGGACATTGCACGTGTCTGGTATTTTCTGATTTTTTTTACCAGACAGAGCACAAATACTGGACTGTCTGGTAGAATACTGGACACCTGTCAACCCTATAGGTAGCTCTTTAAGAAATAGGGTTTGAACTCTAAAACATGCCCAGAGAAGAATCCTCTGTGATATAATGGCACTGTGGGCCCAAGGAAATGAGGCCTCTAGGTCAGAAGACTTTATTTAAAGGGGAAAATTGGGAAAGTATTCATATTTAAAACACTTTACCTTTTCTGTTTAAAATATATTTTGAGTTCTCATAATAAATACAGAGAGACAACAGGGCCATTCTTGGCTACAGCAATTGCATAATCTGGGCCAGGAGTTTCAATAGTCAGTTACTGTTCAAGCCCCACCCCTTCCTGCCACTACCTCACTCTCTCCCCCATGGCACCCCATCCCCTGAGGATATGGCTTTGGGGATTAGCGGGGAAGGGGACAGGAAGCCACAGGGAAGCGGGGTGCACTTGCAATTGCTTTGGCTGAGGATGGCCACATGCCAGGAGTTTGAGACCCCTGATTCATATAGACCTAAATCTTCAAAACTAACCAGAGATATTGGGTGTCTCCATTTTTTGTTGCTCAGTTTGACACCTTCAGGGGGTCTGATTTTTTTCAGGGCAGCTGTTCAGAATTTTCACAAAACTAAGTCTCTTTAAGATACATACACCTTGATATCTCAAAACACTGCTCATGTTAGACACTATGGCCTATTTTTTTCCAATCACAGCGGTATCTGAGCACCAATGCTTGAGTGCTATAGAAATAATTTCTATCTAATTAGGTATTTTTCTTCTGTTTATACAATTATGATGAACATGGTATATAGGATTTTAAAAACAGCTGTGCTTTATGTAGATCTTGATTACTGCAAGGTTTGGAGCCTAAAGTGTTCTCATCAACTCTTACAAGATCATATTAGGGGAATTTAGAAGGGAATGTTAGGATCAAGTTGTTTTTTCCTTGATCAAGTGTTGACTTGATCAAAGATGTCCTCTATAATAGCCATATATAGGTGCCTTGTTGTTGTTGTTGTTCCAAGTTTCACATTGCTTTTCAAGTGACTCTTTAAAAGACCATCAGTGTGTGCTGAAATAATCACTGCATTTCCTTTGTCTTAACTACAAGTGAAATGTTCCAGAAAGTTTTAAAGCCTCATTAAATAGTGTAACTCCCACCTCTCTTGTGGGGCAAACACACCCATTCCCCTGTGAAGGTGGGCATCAGGCTTCTCCAGCTCCTCAAGTAAGTGGTGCTCAACCATGCCTGTTTACCCATTTGGGGGAAGGGGGGACTATGTCTCCTCTCCTGACGTGTGTCCCATTATTTCATCCAGTCCATCTTAATTTGCAACTAAACCATGCCCGTAGTCTGGCCATGTGATCTGGCAACTCAAATCAATAGCTATGCCCTTCTCCTGCAGGACAGCGCGGCCCAGCAGCCCAAGTCAATAGCAATGGGATGTAGATCCCCTTATGGGGTAGGAGGACCCAGGCCCACCCTCTCCACTGGGTTCCAGCCCAGGGCCCTGTCAGCAGTGCAGTGGACCACCACTAGCTTGGCAGGGAACCACACTGAAACACACTTCCTACCCATCTCTCCAGCATAGTCTTCCCCAGCTCTTTCTGCCAGCCCAGGAGCTTCTGCTGCAGTTCCCTGCTGACTAGCATCAGCATCTGGGTGCACCTGCACTTCCTCTGTAGCAACTACTGCAATACCTCCTCCTTCCTCCTGGATGGTCAGTTCAGACTGAGCTGCTCCACAGGCCATTATTATACCTTGTCTCCAGCTGGAGCATACCCAGCAGGGTTGTGGGGTCAGGACATCCTCAGCCAGGCGAACAGGGTTAACTCTTGCAGCCCCAGTGTGTGGTTGGTACATCCTATCACACACTCATCTTCCTATCCCTATTCTGTCCATTCCTGCAGGCTCCCACAACAAGCTATTGCAGACTGATGACTCTTGCCCCTCCTCCCCCCCCCCCCCACACACAGAGGATCTGGTAACTTAAAAATGAAAAGCCTTCCAGTTTGCCAGACTTATTAGCATAACATTGAGCTTGTGAAAGAGCCATTAAGTGGTAATGAAACCATTTAACAAGCATCTGCCAACCCTGAATTTACTAATTGTGAATTTCCTATGTCTACAAGACCTTAGTTTAACATTTGCTCTCAATCTTTCATTAGTTTGTTGCTGAAGATTGAAAGAATTCTGATGTGATTTTTATATAGATATTTAGATGCACAGTCTGAATATTCAATTTTAGCCTTAAATGCTTGGAGCTTCAGACATAAGATTTTAATAAAGTCTTCAAAAGACCACCCTTATATAAAATACACATTTTAATTTTAATTAATATAGTACAAAAACTTGTTTCCAAAGTTTTCCTGTCCTTTCTATACATCCCTCCTCTCCTTTCTTCCCCCATGTTCAAGAGTCATTAAGGAGACAACATTCCTCTTCTTCCAGATAGCTGGAGAAATGAGTTTTCCTTTTACTTCTATTTGATGAACTAGTTTTAATAGAACCCTCCACCAATATCAGTACCTTACTAAGATTCTCTGTTATGCCTAAAATCTTTGGAAACATGTTTTAACATGTAGTGAAACTTCATAAACACGTATTGTTACAAAAATCACAATAAATTAATGCTCCCTTTTTCTAATAGCAATGCACTTTGAGTACACTAAAACCTCTCTGATTAATTTAAAATGGGGCTGTCAGTTGACCTGTGTTAACACCTGCAATTAACCCAGGACAGGATTAACGAGTTAATTTTTTTGACGCATTAATCACAGGTGTTAATGCTGTGCTGCCCCTTTAAAGTGCAAACCTGGAGCAGCACTTCAAAGGGGCTTTGCAACAGCAGAGCTGGAGTCCCTAGCTGATCCCAGGCTCCTAAAGCGCTGCCCCTTGGAAATGCTGCCACGGCGCTTCCAAGGGGCAGTGCTGCATGGAGCCCGGAGTCAGCTGGGGACTCCAGCTGATCCCAGGCTCCATGCAGCGCTGCCCTGTTGAAAAGCCACGGCGGTGTTTCAAAAGGGAGGCGCGTGCGATTAATCGCGATTAAATTTTTTAATTGCTTGACAGCCCTAATTTAAAATAATATCTTTGTTTTAGTGAGTTTAAATATATAGTAATCTGAAATGATTACTTTATGAAGGCTTAAGAGTATATGTAAAATATAAAATCATCTTAGAAATACCGATGAAGAAAATGTAAAACAAAAGCGCTGCATCATGTATTCCATAATATTTAATGTTGTATTCAGAAGGACAACTGACTTGCCCTTACTACAAGGCTTTTGCAAATAAATCTCTGACAAACTTCATGGTATATCAAAAAACCTGTGACTGACATTTTTTATTACCTAATTAAATGAACTAAATTTGGGATCTTCTGCATGTTCAGTCTTCACAATCTGGCATGCAGTGCAAATCAAGCTCCATTTTCTTTAGAAAGAGATTTTAGAAGAGCATTTTTTCCTCCCATATGTCATTTGCTCATTTGAGTTCAGGGATTTGGCTAGAAAGCGTAAGCAAAGACAGTGGGGTGAGGGTGTGGTCTGGACAAAATGGGGGTGAAATGGGTGGGGAATGGAGCATCCCACGCTGCTTCCAGTCACTCCCATTGGCCGGGAATGGTGAGCCACAGCTAACAGGAGCTGCAATCGCTGGTACCTGCAGATGTGCAGGTGAATATAATGATAGCAGCCCTCCAGGGGCTAACCCTGGCGAACCGCCTCCATGTTATTGCCCACCCCGGTCTAGACCATCCTTAACAAATGTTTGTCTAACCTGCTCTTAAATCTCCAACAGTGGAGATTCCACAATCCACCTACGCAATTTAGGACATCTTGTCAGGATGGTTAAGCATTGGTATAGTGTCCAGCTTAAACTGTCCTCACTGCAATTTAAGCCCATTGCTTCTTGTCCTATCCTCAGAGCTTAGTGAGAACAATATTTCTTCTTCCTCTTTGAAACAACCTTTTATGTACTAGAAAATGGTTCTGTCCCCTCTCCATCTTCTCTCCTCCAGACTAAACACACACATTTTTTTTTTCAATCTTCCCTCATAGGTCATGTTTTCTAGACCTTTAATCATTTGTGTTGCTTTTCTTTGGCCTTTCTCCAATTTTTTTTCACATTTTTCCTGAAATGTGCAACCCAGAACTGGACACAGTACTCCAGTTGAGTACCTAATCAGCACAAAGTAGAGCAGAAGAATTACTTCATTTGTGTCACAACACTTCTGCTAATATATCCTTGAATGATTTTTTTTTTCAACAGTGTAACATCATGGACTCACGTTTAGCTTGTGATCCACTATGATCTCCAGATTCCTTTCTTCATTACTGCATCTTAGGCAATTATTTCCCAGTTTGTATGTGTGCAACTGACTGCGCCTTCCTAAGTGGAGTAATTTGCATTTGTCCTTATGAATTTTACCCTATTTACTTCAGATCATCTCTTCAGTTTGTCCATATCATTTTGAATTTTAATCCTATTCTACAAAGCACTTCCACGTCATCCTGGCTCAGTATCATCCACAAACTTTATATTTTGTTCTTTCTCTCTCTGCTGTATTCAGAGGAAATCCTGGATTTGTGTTCCACAGCACTCAAGGGTATTGTGTGTTTGTGGTTTTTTGATCCTGCTATGTAGCATTTCAGCTTTCTTCATGATGAAACCATGTAGTTTGCTTGACTTGACTTGAGGCCTTCAGGATCCCTTCCATATCTAGGAGAATTTGCCCAAGAGCTTTTGATTCATTATGATGTGCTACACTCTTTGTTGTGAAATAATCTTTTTCTAAAAAGTGATTATTTGTGTTGGCATAACTTCTTGTCTTTTTCATAATCTATCTAGTTTAGTAACAATTCTGTATTACAATTAGAAAGTCTATCAAGAAAATGTTCTCTATAGAGAAGTTATTTAAAGTAAACTGTATCTTTATTTATTTTTGCTTGATCTATATTTATGAACTATTTTGATTATAAAAACTTTTAAAAACAATGAATAGTCTAGCAGCATCTTAAAGACAAACAAAACATGTAAATGGAATCAAGAGCTTTTGTGAGTACAACCCACTTCTTCAGATGACTGGAGTATTAAAAGTCCAGATCCAAGAATAAATAAGGGAAGGTGGGGAGGAAAAGAAAAAAAATAGTGAATATTTTGGTTGTGTTATTGTTGTAATCTACAATCTTGAATGGTTTCTTTTATTAATAAAGAAAATTTTGTAAAGGTAATACCTCATATTTTCTCTATCTATTTCCATGAAACTGCTGCTATAACAGTGTCTCTCAAGCTGCAAAAGATCGTTTGAATGCATCAATATAAAGCACATTTTTGTGTAAACAACCACTAGAGGTAGACAGATAACTGTGTAAAATGTGGGTTAAAGCAATGTTATTAAGGAAAGAAGCATAATGAGAAAATTGTACAGTAATTACTCAATCTGAAAATACAAAAGTTAAAATTGAATAGAAAACCTTACCTCTCTGCCTTTGTGTGTGTGTGTGTGTGTGTGCGCATGCGCGCAGTATACTACTGATTTAATTATCTGACTAATACTATTAGATCACATAATAATGTTTCTTACTGGAGCATGCACTTATCTAAAATCCTAGCCAGCACATTTAAGTTGTAGGACTTTAGTTATACATTTGTTTCTAAAATTGATTACCACAAATTCATAAGCTGTATTGTAATATGGAGTTGAGGTAATGTGTGTTAAGCTTAAATCATATTTCTTGATTTCTGAATGCTTAAGGGTAGGATTGTTAAAGTGCCCTAAAGGGGATTGGATTCATTAGAAAAGCTCAGCTAAAGTAGGCAATGTTCAGATTCTAGTGATGGTTTCTTTTTGCATTTAATTGTTTTCAGTTTCTTTTGAAATGGGGGGCGGGGGGCGAAGTAATGTCTTCTGTTCTAGAACTATCAACAATCAGCTAAATAAAATGAATAGCTTCATCATTAGTATATAGCCAATTTGACAATTACATTCTGCCAAAAGGTGACTAGTGCCTACCTATGGCTTCAGTTCATCTTACAAATGCGTAGTTTAAGAAACATTTGAGTAGGGTAAGTGTTATTCATCCCATAATAGTTGTTTGTTCTTTGTTGTTTAATCTACTTTAAGGCCTCCTAGTTTATTTATTAAAGACGACCCCAAGCCTTGATTGGAAGGCTGACACAGAAGTTGGAGGAGTGGCTAGGGAATGAAAGACTGAAGGCTAAGATGAAATCTCTTAAGAGCTTCTGGAAATCTTTGAGTGCACAAAAAAACTTATTGTGAATGTTTTCTGAAAACATTCTGCATACGCAGAATGCAATTTTCAGCTGCTCCTGGCATTGTTAAATATTGTGTTTATCAAGCAAAAGCACTAGTCCTAAAGTTTGAATGATATTCATGCTAAGTTTCAGCTTTCTACTTTGCATCTCTTTTTGGTGTTTCTGTGTTGAAAAAGAATGTCATTTAGTACTTCTAACGTGGGGTAACTATTTTTTCCTACTTCCCCATAACTCAGAAGTAGCTAAATAGATTTTCCTTGAAATTAAAATGAAACAAAAAAGCATAAACATACACCACACACCATCTTTGGGCAGCTCTTCCAAGCTTTTACCATATTTTGTAAATTTCAGGTCCAAAAGGTGAGTATTTCAGAATGTTAAAGTTATGTGGGAATGGAATATAAAGTCCTTAACCTTTAACTGTACGAGTTGCTTTCTGGACAACTACTGTGATCTTGTGATGTATCCAGGTTGATATCATCTACAAACTTTATAAGTGTACTCTCTGTGCCCTTATGTAAATCATCGATGAAGATATTGAACAAAACTGAACCATGATTTGATCCTGGTGGGGCCCTACTTATTATGGGTTTCCAACCAATTTTGCACACACCTTGTAGTAGTTCTCTCTTGATTGTATTTTCCTTATTCTTTTATGTGAAGGTCATGCAAGACTGTATCAAAAACCTTACTAAAGTCAAGATATAGCACATCTACCACTTCCACCTATCCATCAGGCTTATTACCCTGTCAAAGAAAGCTATCAGGTTGGTTTGACATGATTTGTTCTTGACAAATCAATGCTGACTGTTACTTATCACTTTATTAACTTCTAGATGTTTGCAAAGTGATTGCTCAATTATTTGCTCCATTATCTTTCCGGATTCCGAAGTTAAGTGGATGTGTCTGTAATTCCCTAGGTTGTCTTTATTTCTCTCTCTATAGATGGTACTATATTGACTCTCTCCAATCTTCTGGAATTTCTCTCTTATTCCATGATTCTTCAAAGATAATAACTGATGGCTCAGATATCTCCTCAGTCAGCTCCTTGAGTATTCTAAGATGCATTTCATCAGGCCCTAGTGACTTGAAAACATCTAACTTGTCTAAGTAATTTTAACTTGTCTCTTTCCTTTCCTATTTTTCACTGGCATTCCCGATGCTAGACATCCAATTGCCACCAACTTTCTTGGTGAAAACAGAAACAAAGAAGTCATTAATCACTTCGCCATTTCCTCATTGTTATTTTCCCCTCTTATTGAGTAATGGGCCTATACTGTTCTTGGTGGTTTTGCTTAGAATGTATTCTTATCAGACTAGCTAGATATATAAAAGGTCTCATTTTGTGCTTTGACCTTTCTAATTTTGCCATTACATACTTGTGTTATTTGTATGTATTCATCCTTTGTTTGATATAGTTTCCACTTTCTGTAGGACTCCTTTTTTGTTATGTTTTTCTTTAGTGAAGATGCTTAAAGTGGGCTGGTCTCTTTCCATACTTCCTATGTTTCCTATGCAGTGGGATAGTTTGCTTGAATTGTTTTTTCCTCTTAGACTTGCTTTCTAGAGTATCTTACTAACCAACTTCCTGAGTTTGCTGAAGTCTGCCTTCTTGAAACCCACAATCTTTATTTTGCTGTTCACCTTCCTACCATTCCTTAGAATAATGAACTCTACCATTTCATGATCACTTCCACCCAAACTGCCTTCCATTTTCAAATTCTCAACCAGTTGTCCCTATTTGTCAGAATCAAATCTAGAGCAGCCTCTCCCATCGTAGCTTTCTCCGCCTTCTGAAATAGGAAAATAACACAGCAGGGCACAGATTATCAGACAAGTTCTTGGAATGTATTGGAGATAATTTTCTAACAGATGTGTGAGTAGTTGAAGTCCCCCCACCAGGTCCTGTGCTTTGGATGATTTTATTGTTTTGTTTTTTGTTTAAAAAGCCTCATCGACCACCTAATCAGGAAGAAGAGGTGTATAGTAAATAGGGTTGCCAGGTGTCCGGTTTTGAACTGGACAGTCCAGTATTTGAGCTTTCTGTTCGGGAAACAAATTGAGAAAATATAAATGTCCGGTATTTTCTAAATAAGATGTAATGTAGATTGTGATGTAATGTCAAGTGTGTCTGGTATTTTTGTTGAAACTATCTTGCAACCCTAATAGTAAACCTCTACCTTGACATCACCCTTGGTTTTTATACCCTTTTTATCCTTATGCAGAAACTTTCAACAAGTCTGCCTTCTATTTCCAGCTTGACCTCAGTCCCAGTGTATACATTTTTATTATATAAGGCAATACCTGCTCCTTTTTTCTCTGCCTTTCCTTCCTGAGCAAGGTGTACCCTTCTATACCAATACTAGTCATAGCATCATGGCCAATATTTCAGTCATAGTGCTGTTACGCCACCCCAGTTTTACCTTGTCTCTTCCTTATCCCTGCTATAACAGACCAGGCTCCCCCTACATTCGGACCCTTTTCCCAAATCTCCATGTTTTGTACTTACCTGTGGGCTTTGGTCACCTGTCCCCTTCAGACCTAGTTTTAAGCCTTCCTCAGTCTATATTCAAATATGCTCTTCCCTTTTCTTGATAGGTGGACCCCAGCTCTATTTAGTAGTCCTTCTTCCTGGAACAGCATCCCATGTTCAAAAGCCGAAGCCTTCCTAGAGACCCCATCCTTGCAGCCAGGCACTTGTCTCCAGGATGTGTCTCTTTCTGCCTAGGCCCCTACCATGGACCAGGAGGATCAAAGAGAACACCAACTGCACTCCCGACTCCTTCATCCATATTCCCAGAACCCTATAGTCGCTTCTGATCTCCTGAGTATATTAATAGCTGGATACATTTTATTTTTCATTTAAAACTATAGATCATTCTTACATATGTAACCCTTCTGCCAGGCTGGGTTCAATATCTAGGGGTTTGTCTCCATCCATGCAACACAGAACTGGCTCGAGCCCCCACCCAGTAACCTGGGAAATTCACACAACACCCTTGGGTGCCTCTGGGAGGCACTGCTTTCCCACGTGCAAGCACAGAGTCTGAGCGTAGAAAAGAAACCTTTAATAAAAGAGGAGGGAAGTAACGTGGCATTAATTTGGGAAAACGCCACAAACAGAGTTCATAACTAAAACCATGAGTAAACGTCCCAGCCCAAGTAGGTTGGGCCATGTCCTTTTCCTTTCAAGTTCTTAAGTCTAGCAATGTAAATGTCCCCTTCTCATGCCCAACCCTTCTCTGTACCTCACTCACAGTTGCTACCCTTAGTCAGGGCAGCTCCGAAATTCAGAGGTGCATCTGCAGGATTCAATTCCCATACTGAGTGGAGGAGGGGTAAGAAGGCATCTCACTCAGACTGCTGGTCACCCACCATCCATCTGCTCTCTGCTCTCTGGCACCGCTTTGCTGGCCATTCATCGCCCCTCACTGCTGCTGCTCTGCTGGCCACTTCTTAAGCCTCTCCATTGCCACCCTGCTAGCTGCTCAGCCTGGTGTTCATAACATCTTTTGCTGGCTTGTGATGGATTTGGCTCTGGGCCAAACCTAGTGATTTCAGCTCTCAATGATTTCAGCTCTTAGCCCAAAACACAGTCAAACCACAAGAGAGTCCAGCATCCACTAGAGTAAATTTAAATACTGAAAGACACTCCTTATGGAGCTTTTCTTTAGCTCTGTCATTGAAACAGTAGGGACAAACAGTGGAACCAGTCTTGCAGCTCATACCTGGAGGGCATGCAGTCTGCTGACTAAGCTGGGGAGGGCAGAACTCTGAATCTCATAGGGTTCTGGAAGGTCGAGCCTCTCTCCAGCCAAATGTATTTACACTGACAGGGTCTCTCCTTTTGATCTGAGTTAAACACAGTCTGACTTCTCTGCATTCCCACAATAACTGTAAGCATTGGTGACCATATCTCACAATTCCTGAATTTAGCATTAACACAATTTGTGACCCCACAACAGCCCCATTGGTTACAATGGGGAAAACACTATTGTAACAGTTGAATATCTAGCAGGCCTAAGCAAACTGAGTGAACTGTATTTACATGCTCATGCCCAGAATTTCATTCTTTCAACTGAGAGTTTGCGCTAGGTTAAGTATAGACTTTCTTCTTTTTTATCCCCCCAATGATTACAGACATTGCAATTGGGTCAAAAATTGTGTTAATACTAACACTAGCCAAGTTGATTACAATGAGCAAAACACATAAGAACATAAGAATGGCCGTACTGGGTCAGACCAAAGGTCCATCTAGCCCAGTAGCCTGTCTGCCGACAGTGGCCAGTGCCAAGTGCCCGGAGGGAGTGGACTGAAGACAATGATCAAGTGATTTGTCTTGTACCATCCATCTCCAGCCTCTAACAAACAGAGGCCAGGGACACCATTCCTACCCCCTGGCTAATAGCCTTTTATGGACCTCACCTCCATGAATTTATCTAGCTTCTCTTTAAATTCTGTTATAGTTCTAGCCTTCACCGCCTCCTCTGGCAAGGAGTTCCACAGGATGACTATGCGCTGTGTGAAGAAGAACTTTCGCTTATTAGTTTTAAACCTGCTACCGATTAATTTCATTTGGTGTCCTCTAGTCCTTATATTATGGGAACTAATGAATAACTTTTCTTTATACACCTCTCCACACCACTCATGATTTTATATACCTCTATCATCTCCCCCCTCAGTCTCCTCTTCTCCAAACTGAAAAGTCCCAGTCGCTTTAGCCTCTCTTCATATGGGACCTGTTCCAAACTCCTAATCATTTTAGTTGTCCTTTTCTGAACCCTTTCCAAGGCCAAAATATCTTTTATGAGGTGAGGAGACCACATCGGAACTCAGTACTCAAGATGTGGGTGTACCATAGTTTTATACAGGGGCAGTAAGATATTCTGTGTCTTATTTTCTATCCCTTTCTTAATAATTCCTAACATTCTATTTGCCTTTTTGACCACCGCAGCATACTGTGTGGACGTTTTCAGAGAACTATCCACGATAACGCCAATTGTAATATCCAAACATCTAAGCAAAGCAGGGGCAAATTGTATTTATATAAACACACCCAGGATTTCTTTCCTATTCCAGCTGGGTGTAATGGAATCTTTGATTCAGACCCTTCTTACAGAGATCTTCAGGTTTCTCTCAGAATATCTGTAAATAAACTATTCAAAATGCAGAGTAGTCCTGTGGCACCTTAGGGTGTGTCTAGACTACATCCCTCTTTCGACAGAGGGATGTAAATTAGACACTTTGAAATTGCAAATGAAGCCGGGTTTTGAATTTTTTGAGGTTTACAGGATCTTTCAAAAAACGCTTCTATTTTCGAAAGAACCACATCTAGACTGCGATCTCAATTTCAAAATACCGCTTTTTCGAAAGAGTGCCATGATGCGATTATGCAAATAAAGCGTGGGAAATTCAAATCCTGGCTTCATTTGCTATTTCAAAGTGCTTCATTTACATCCCTCTGCCAACAGAGGGATGTAGTTTAGACGTAGCCTTAGAGACTAACCTTCAGCCTTATATATGATTCAGAACGGTAGCTGTTGTTCTGTAACTTTAAAAACAGCGAGTAGTCCTGTAGCATCTTAAAGATTGACAAATATATGTAGTATCATGAGCTTTTGTGCTGCCCATCTGAGGAAGTGGTTTTGCCCATGAAAGTTCATGATACTACATATATTTTTTTACTAGTCTCTAAGGGTATGTCTACACTACAAAGTTAATTCAAACTAACAGCTGTTAGTTCGAATTAACTTTCATAGGCACTACACATGCAAACCACTAGTTCGAACTTAATTCGAACTAGCGGAGCGCTTAATTCGAATTAGGTAAACCTCATTCTACGAGGACTAACACCTAGTTTGAATTAAGTAGTTTGAATGAAGGGCTGTGTAGCCACTTAATTCAAACTAGTTGGAGGCTAGCTCTTCCCAGCTTGCCCTGGTGGCCACTCTGGGCCAAGCCAGGGAAATTCTTCTGCCCCCCTCCTGGCCCTGGAGCCCTTAAAGGGGCACGGTCTGGCTACAGTGCCCATGCCAGGTGCAAGCCTGCCAGCACCCAGCCAGCAGACCCTGCACCTGGCATGGCATGAGCCAGCCACCCGCTGCCACCCAGCCCTCCCCCTCTTCCCAGGACCAGGCTGGCGGCTCCCAGGAGCCTGCCCGGGGCTGCAAGAGGCGGGCGACCGCCTGGTCTAGTGCGGAGATCATGGACCTCATCGAGGTTTGGGGGGAGGCCTCCAACGTCCATGACCTCCACACTAGGCACAGGAATGCGGCCGTCTAGGGCAGGATAGCTGCTAGCCTGGCCACCAAAGGCCACGTACGAACCCAGGAGCAGGTTTGCATGAAAATCAAGTTGGTCCAGTGAGACCCCCGACCCTGAGCCCTGAGCTTAGAACATAAGAACAGCCGTACTGGGTCAGACCAAAGGTCCATCTAGCCCAGTAGCCTGTCTGCCGACAGCGGCCAACACCAGGTACCCCGGAGGGGATGGACCGAAGACAATGACCAAGCCATTTGTCTCGTGCCATCCATCTCCAGCCTTTCACAAACAGAGGCCAGGGACACCATTCCTACCCCCTGGCTAATAGCACTCCATGGACCCAACCTCCATGACTTTATCTAACTTCTCTTTAAACTCTGTTATAGTTCTAGCCTTCACAGCCTCCTGTGGCAAGGAGTTCCACAGGTTGACTATTTGCTTTGTGAAGAAGAACTTTCTTTTATTAGTTTGAAGCCTGCTACCCATTCATTTCATCTGGTGTCCTCTAGTCCTTCTATTATGGGAACTAATGAAGAACATTTCTTTATGCACCCTCTCCACACCACTCATGATTTCATATACCTCTATCATATCCCCCCTCAGTCTCCTCTTTTCTAAGCTGAAAAGTCCCAGTCTCTTTAGCCTCTCTTCATATGGGACCTGTTCCAAACCCCTAATCATTGTAGTTGCCCTTTTCTGAACCCTTTCCAAGGCCAAAATATCTTTTTTGAGGTGAGGAGACCCCATCTCTACACAGTACTGAAGATATGGCGTACCATAGTTTTATACTTCCCCTCCTCCTTCTTCCCCTGGCTTCCCCCTTCCAGCTCCCTCCTCCCAGATTTCCACCTCCCCTCCCCCACCCTCTCTCTTCCCCTCTCCCACCTCCTTTTCCCAGTCTCCCCAGAAGTTAATCCCCCCACCCCCAGTTTTGTTAAATAAAGAGAGTTTCTATTTTTGAACACGTGTCCTTTATTTTTTACATCAGGAAGGGGGGCTAGGGAGGGGTAAGTGGAAGGAGGCGAGGGAGGAATGGGGCACGAGCCCCTGATGGGGAAGACTGGGGTGGCTCTGCGGGCTCCTCAGGGTGGAAGCTCTCCTGCAGGGCCTCCTGGATCCTGACAGCCCCCTGGATGGCAGCCTGTGGCAAGTGCAGCCGGGCTGATGGGCAAGTGCTCTGATGTGCCGAGTGTGGGCACTCAGGGCACTCCAAGACAGGACTGCTTTGCTGTCCCTCATCGAGGTAGACAAGCAAGCGGGGAACCCTGAGAACTGTCTGTCTGGGGTGGAGGTTGGGTCCCTTTAAGCACGGAGCTCAGTTAGCCTCAGGCAGCAGCTCCACACTCTAAGTCCTAACCTGATGCCTTGCCGGCACTGGTTCCGGCCAGCCTTAACTTCGGTTCGGGGTCCACTCAGTGTGGACATGCTAGTTCGAATTAGCAAAACGCTAATTCGAATTAGTTTTTAGGTCTAGATGCACTAGTTCGAATTAACTAATTCGAATTAAGTTAGTTCG
This sequence comes from Pelochelys cantorii, assembly GCA_032595735.1. Taxonomy (NCBI): domain Eukaryota; kingdom Metazoa; phylum Chordata; order Testudines; family Trionychidae; genus Pelochelys; species Pelochelys cantorii. The sequence continues at coordinate 191,122,828 of CM064327.1, forward strand.
AATTAGTGCTGTAGTGTAGACATACCCTAAGGCAGGGGTAGGAAACCTTTTCTGAGTCGGAGGCCACTGACCCACCAAAAAATCTGTTGGGGGGCCACACACAAGTGAGAAGCAAAAAATCCAAAAAACAAACCCTCACTGGTGTGGCCCCTGACTGAGAAGGAGAAAGACACTCCTCACATTCCCCTTGCTAGTGGATGTTGTGTGCTCCAGCCCCATAGGGGGGCTGGAGCAACAGCATAGGCTCCCCAATTCTGGGGGGAGGGGAGCCTTAGTTTCGGGGGCTGGATCCAGGCAAGCTGGGGGGCCACATTTGGCCCCTTGGCCTGAGGTTTTCCATCCCTGCTCTGAGGTGCTACAGGACTACTCTGTAAGATACAACGAAAGTGTAGTTTGAACACTTAATTTTTGCCATCAGGCAAGGTGTATTGAGGCGTTATTGTGGACTTAGAATAGTCTGCACTTGTAATATCAGAGAGCACGTGTGTGTAATGAGTTAAGCAATAGTAGTTGGGAGAGGGCATTTCTCAGCATTCAGACTTGCTGGTGATTCTGAAGACCCATATCTTTACCTCGGACCTTTTAATCCATCTAGTCATTAATTAGTGGTGAATGCCCAGCCTGGAAGTTTATATTTTCATGGTTTGTAATTCTAACAGTGTAATAGTAAACTATCTAATTATATGCAATGAAAATTACAAGTTGCACGCTATGTTATAATTACATTACTGATCTATGCACAATAGCCAGTAGGCATGTAGGATTTCAACATTCCATTTTGTTTACAATTGTAACTTATTTAGCTATGAAGAGAGGGATGACTAGTTTGTGCTAAGTTGTAACTATCACATGCTGACAATGACACTAGATTAACAATGCTATTTCTCCCTGTATATATTTAAAAATATGGGCATGAAAAATAAATGTAATCTATATTAAGATAATGAGTTGTCCCCAATCCCTATGCAGAGTTTTCTGTGAAACCAAGAGTCATGAGTAATGCAGGTCTTTGTTTAGAAAATCTACCTAATGTGACAAATGCATGTTCAAAAGTTTCAGAGGGGTAGCCGTATTAGTCTGTAATCGAAAAAACTTAAACAACCAATAGTCCTGCAGCACCTTAGTTTCTGACGTGCTGCAGGACTATTTGTTGTTTTTAATGCGGCTAATTTCTACTAAACTCCCCGTGTAGACCAGACCTAGGTGTCTGACTCTTCTGCCCCCTAAACACGCCCATAGTTGTGAGGACTGAACTGGATAGATACAACTTCAGTGTTTAAAAACAAATCTTTTTCAAGTAACACTTGCATGTGTGGACCTGGTATAGATGTTTTTTTTTAAAACTGAACTGAAAATCTTATTTTGTTAGGTGTGAATTCCGCTGCAGGAGTCCAAATAATTTGCTAAGTGCATATGTACATAAACTATAGTTAGAAACAGATTTTATAATTTCTTGTAACTAAGGTAGCCCTTTGTTTAAGTGGCAAGACCTGTTTTCAGGGGGTCCCATCTAAAGGCTAAATCTTGTAACATGCCAAGGTCTCCAATTCCCTCTGCGAATTAAGTGGGGACTGAGAGCACAGTGTGACACGAGATCAGTGTTTTAGAGGTTTAGGAAATCTGGTGCTGATGGAAAGAGTTCCATTGACTTGGGTGAGCTTTTTGCATGAGGCCTATATAAGCAGATTATACCAGGAATGTGTAAGGAGTTTCACTGTGGGTAATGTATGTCTGTGAAATATCAGCTGTATCAGCTATTGCAGGCAAGCAGAGAACTGCATTTAGGTAAGAATAGATGAGCCTGTACTATGCATTTGTATTTTATGGGATGCTGGATGGGAAACAAGACATTTTTATCGTTCCCTATTATTTATCCCTTCCTATTCAATTTTTGTGTACACGTGGTTTGGTTTTCAGTGCTGTTTGTCCCTTTTAAAAATTGTTCTTTAACCCTTGTCTATTTGCCTTTTATCTTAAGTGACTCATGACTCATTATTTATTCATGGGTAATCAACTTTTGCACACGAACCATCATGTGAGGACTGAGGTATTCAGCGGTTAGACGTTTACAAAAACCCCTCCTTTTAACTCCCAACTGACAACACCCCCTTCTGCTCAGAGAGCGCATTGCACAGAGTTTGTGCCGTCTGGCGGGACAGTCAGCTAGATCCTCGTGTCTGAATCACAGTTGTCATCCCATTCTAGGTGATCCAGTGCAGTGTATGTCCCTCCCATGTGTCACCTCTCTGCAGGGAAGGGAAGGGATGGAAGCAGGCATTAGTCACAGTACCACTTGGGTGTATAGGGTTCCCTTTATACTTGACAGGGTTAGCTGGTCCTGGTCTTCAGGTGTTCTAGAACCCCTTTGATACTTAAGTCTCTTGGGAATCATGAGGGGAAATCAGTCCCCTCCCTAGTCCACTGGATTGTAACTCAGGGTACTTAAACCAGGCAGGTAGAGTCAAGCCTCAACACCCCCTCGTGTGTCCTAAGAGGTAGGAAGGTGCACAGAACTGTAGGCTTCTCATGCCTGTCGATCTGCTCTTAGGGTTGCCAGGTATCCGGTTTTGAACCTGACAGTCAGGGCCGGCCTTAGGCCGATTCAACCTATTCCCCCGAATCGGGTCCCGCGCCTAAGAGGGCCCCGCACCCTAAAGCCGCGGTCCCCAATCGGTCGATCGCGATCAACTGGTCGATCGCAAGGCCTTGACCAGTGGATCGCAAGGCATTCGGGGCCCCTCACCCCCCATTCTCCTCCCACCCCCGAGAAGCTCCACTACCTACCTCCAGCATAGTGCCGGCTTCCCCAGGGTGGACGAAAGTCCTTCCTGCAGCTTCGCGCCACTTCCGGGAATTCCGGAAGTGCACTGGCTGCTTCCCTCCCACAGCTCTGTAGCGTGCTGGGCACGCGGCAAGGGGTGTCGGCCCCGGAGGAGGAGCGTGGCGCCGGCAGCTTCCCTGCAGCACCCTGACCACAGGACTCAGGAGGGGTGAGTCAAGCGCAGGGATTTTGTCTGCACCATGGGAGGGGGGTTTGGCCCTGGGGCAGGCGCGAACATGGGGGGGGGAGGGGTTTGGCCCCAGGGCAGGCACGAGCAGGGCTTTGGCCCCGCCGCGGGAGGGGGGTTTGGCCCCGCCGCGAGAGTGGCTTTGGCCCCGGCCCCCAGGGCAGGCACGGGACTGCAAGAGGGGTTTTGGATGCGCCGCGGGAGGGAAGTTTGGCTGGCTTCCCTCGGGGGGGTGGGGAAGAATCCTGGGAGGAGGCTTTGCAGGGGACTCTCTGCCCCCACTCCTCTCCTGTTCCCTCTCCCCAGTTTCCCTCTCCCCAGCCGCAGAAACCTGGCCTCCTGTTCCCTCTCCCCTGCCACAGAAACCGGTCCCCACTGGCCCCCTGTCCCTCTCCCCTGTTCCCTCTCCCCAGCCGCAGAACATAGTTCCCAGTACTATGTCCCCTGCTCCCACCAACACAGTTGGGGCCACACTAGTGAAGCTTGGTGTGTGTGTGTGGGGGGGGGGGGTTGGAGGAGGGTTTTTTTGCATCTCACTTGTGTGGCCCCAGCTGACTTTTCTGTGGGTCAGTGATCCCTGACTCAAAACAGGTTCCCTGCCCTTCTCAGAAATAAAGATAATGCAGAAACTTTTTGTGTTTGACATAATATTTTATTTAAGAATGAAGCCTGGCCAACAAACCCCCAGTTGGGGCCAAGCCGCCATCTGGCCACAGCATCATTGCACTCCCCTTTCCCCCAGACCCTACATCTGAAAATCAATTGTACAACTATCAAAACATTATTTTCCTAATATGAAAGTGAAAATCTATAATTAATATTCTTTTAGAACGTGGTGACTTCTATCAATGGGTGTGTCTAGACTACATGGGTCTGTCGACAGAGCCATGTAGATGAGTTTACTAGATATAGCAAAAAGAAGCGGCGATTATTTAAATCAAAATGGCTGCCGCACTGTGCCGATCAGCTGATTGTCAGCACAGCGCGGTAGTCTAGACGGGGATCAGCCGACCCCAGAACTGTTTGTCGTCAGATCCTGTAAGCCTCGTTTCACTGAAAGATTTTGCTGAACAAAAAGCAAGGAAGGTAAAGTTTTAAAAACATATAGGTGAGGTATACAATAAAGTCCCTCTTAACCAACTTGATATTTATAATATATGACACAATGTACCGAAACTTGTGTGTGGTGTTTGTTTGGGTTTTTTTTGTTTGTTGTCTTTTTTTTTTTTTCTCAACAAAAAATCCTGGGTGCCGGGGCCCCGTTAAAACTGTTCGAATTGGACCCCGCACTTCCTAAAGCTGGCCCTATGGACAGTCCAGTATTTGAGCTTTCTGTTCGGAAAACAAATTGAGAAAATATAAATATCTGGTATTTTCTAAATAAGATGTAATGTAGATTGTGATGTAATGTCAAGTGTGTCCGGTATTTTTGTTGAAACCATCTGGCAACCCTATATGTTCTCTGGGGTGTTCTCTCTGGACAGCTTCTCATAAGCTTGCTGGCAGAACTTTGCTTCTGCCGCCTGCTTGCTCCCCTGGAAGCCACTCCACCTCACTGCTTCTCAGTTATTTTATTCTCCCAGTTGCAAGGAGACTGCCAATCAGCACTGACTGTTAGCTGATGCATTAACTCCTTAGTTGCCAGGCCAGCATTGGGTCTGTGAAAGGATGTCAGAGTCATTTTGTGGAGAAAGGTAAATACATCCGTGATTGTGAGGTACTTAGATACTATAAAGATGTGGGCCATATAAATACGTAAATAGAGAAGAATTACTGTTGAATTACTGTCCGTAGCTTAGGGTTTTAGATTAAATTAAGTGCACACCTCTGCATTCTTATGTCATTTTAAAATCCGATTCTTAATGTACCATCACTTGATTGCAGAGTGAGAACCCTATTGTGATAAATGAATTCCTTTCACATATCTTTGAAGGATGCTAATTTGGGCTGTCTAAAAGGTGCTCTGTTAGTTGACATTTAAAAGGTTATTGTAAGGGCTAAAGCATGAGTTTCTTTACAGTTTGCGATTAATAGGTGGCATTTCGGAAAACACTTAAGGGAGCTAGGCGTTTAAATCCCATTGAAAGTGTATTGAAGTTGGTCATCTAACTTCTGTAGGCACTTTTCAAAAATTCAACTAGAGAATGTGTGCTCGTGCGTGTGTATGGGGGGGGCAGTGTAAGATTTATGATGTCCTTAACTATTCATTTCCTTATTTTTCTGTGTTTTAGGTTTTAGAAATGATAGGTAATTATGCTGGTGTCACTTAGGCCAGGACTACATGAGAGGTTTATATAAGTGTAACTGTCACTAAAGGGTGTGAAATATCCACGCCCCTGAAGTGACATAGTAATGTTGACCTAACCCCTAGCCCTGCGTAGACACAGTTATATTGATGGGAGTGTTTCTCAGGTGGGTAGCTTAATTGTGCAAGAGCGCTATATGTGAAGACAAGCCCTTAACAATCTTGACTGTTTTTATAAATGCACTTTAACTTCCCAGTTTTGCACTGTATCTTTATTTTGTTTTGGTAACTGGAGACACAATTTTTAAAGCTATTTATTTTTTAAATGGGATGGAGGGTTTATCAGATTATTACATTAAAGAAGCGAATAGTGCTGATTAAATGGATAGTGACTTTTCAGAATATTGCCTTGTTGAATACACTCTTGATAAGATATATATGTTGATTATGTACCTGAATTAAGCATTCATGCATTCATGCTCAGTACAGTCTGCATTCTTTCTAAATGTTGGTAAAAGCTGTTTTTTTAAGAAGAGAAAATTAAATTATCAGTGGTTAGAATGAAGATAGCCTGATACTATAGATCATTGGTGGGCAACCTGAGGACCACATGCAGCCCATCACAGTTCTGTGTGTGGCCCCCAAGACATTATTTTTGCCATTGTCCATGTGTAGGGTTTTTCCAGGTTCTGTTGGTTTCCATCTGAATAGGTTTTTTCCTTACTGGTATTACTGAAGTGACACACACATAAAGCAAGGGCATGTGAGATGAGGTACATGCTGATTGCACACAACATTGACTGTAAGAGCTGTGCACTCCTGCATCCAATCAAAGCTCTGCTTGGCACACCCTGCAAATTCTAGTTATGCAAGCGCAGTTAGCAAAACTACCCTATCTTGGGAGACCATCTTGGTTACAGCACTCTTGTGGCCCACTTAAATGAAAGAGGGTCACTCTTGCAACCTATTCACTAACTTAGGTTGCCCGTTGCTGCCATAGACTTAGTCTTCTGTACCACTTAGCCAGGTCGGTCAATCTCTTTGTGTCTTAGGTCTTGACTAAATGGGAAAGACACTTTTGATATAATCTAAGGTTTGAATTTGAAGTGATATAGTTGGACCAGTATATCCAACTTCTTCCCCATGTGAACACTTATTCCAATATAAAGTGGCCCTTTTTTTTTTTTTTAATTTAACATGTGTCACTTGAGAAGAGGTTTAAGATAAACCAACAGCATGCTTTTTTACCTTTATCACTCCACTGAAGAAATTCAAGGCTAGTTTTTGTAGAATGATAATTTCTTAAACATTTCACAGCTATTGTCCTTGAAAAATATCTCATGCATTCACCAATGCCAGGTTTTTTTTGTTTCAAATTTTGTTGTGTAATATAATTTAATGGGACAGATGGGCGGGACAAAGATAACTCACGAGACACTTTGCAAACATTTCCAAAAGGTAACCATTTGAGTCTTTTAATCTGAAAGTATATTTGTCAATTTAAAAAAAATGCAGGTTGTCAGTGGGATTTCAAAATTTGAAAGTCTGAATAATTTTCTTTTTGAGTTTGGTGATTAAAAAATAATCTTTATAATGGCACTGGGATTGTAGCCTTAATTAACACAACATACACTTGCAGATGCTGGACTGGAACCCTGTTCAGCAAACTTCAGAAACAGTGAGCTGTGTCACTTGAGCAAAGAGAAGGTCCCTGTTACCTATCATAACACCATTATCTTATTCCCAACCTTCAGTCAGCCCACTGAAAGCAGCATTCACATGCATTCTCTTATGCTCACAAACACACACATCATGCTTCCATGGCAACTTCTAATTGTCCCTTCACATTTTCCATACAAGCAAATCTCCTGGAAAATTAGCTAAGTTTTAAAAATAACTTTTCTTAAATAAAATGTATTAAAGCTTTTTGTTGCAGCCCCAGCCATTCTACCATATATTACAAGAAGAGTTATTGATTAAAAATATCTTCCATTGATATAGAAACATTTTTGCTACGGGCCTAAAGGGAGACAAATGAACATAAGAACAGACATACTGGGTCAGCCAAAGGTCCATCTAACTCAGTATCCTGTTTTCTGACAATGGTCAATGGCAGGTGCTTCAGAGGAAATGAACAGTACAGATAATTAAATGATCTGTTACCTGTTGCTGATTCCCAGCTTCTGGCAAATAGAGTCTAGGGACACCATCCCTCCCCCCTTGGCTAATCGCCACTGATGGACCTGTCCTCCATGAATTTATCTAGTTCTTTTTGGAGCCCTGGTATAGTCCTCGCCTTTACAACATATTCTGGCAAAAAGTTTCACAGGTTGTGTGAAGAATACCTTCTTTGGTTTGTTTTTAAACCTGCTGCCTATAATTTAATTTGGTAACCCCCAATTTTTGTGTTATGAGAGGAGTAAATAACACTTACTTATTTGATTTTTCCACACCAGTCATGATTTTATAGACCTCTAGAATATCCCACTTTAGGGACTTTTCTGCTTAGAAAAGAAGACTGTCTTATTAATCACTTCTCCATATGGAAGTTTTAAATACTCCTAATAATTTTTTTTGCCCTTTTCTGAACCCTTTTCTATTCCAATATACTGTTTTTGAGATGAGGCGACCACATCTGTACATAGTATTTAAGATGTGGGCACACCATGGATTTACGTAAAGGCAATATGGTATTTTTTGTTGTAAAGTATAATCTGTCCCTTTCTTAATGATTCCCAACATTCTGTTGGTTTTTTGGCTTTTTTTTTTTTTTTTGACCGCCACTGCACATTGAGTGGATGTTTTTAGAGAATTATCCATAGTGAATACAAGATCTTTCTTGAATGGCAACATCTAATTTAGACCCCATCATTTTATATTGTAGTTGGGAGTATGTTTTCCAATGTGCTTAATTTTGTATTTATCAACATTGAATTTCATCTATTTGTTGCCCCCTCACCCAGTTTTGTTAAATCCCTTTGTAACTCTTTGCAGTCTACTCATGATAGTTATGTCCAAAGCAATCTGCAGATTTTGCCATGATACTGTATACCTCTTTTTTCCAGATAATTTGTGGGTATGTTCAATGATATGGTTCCAGTACAGATCCCTGGCGGACACCACTATTTATCTCTTTCCATTCTGAAACCTGACCATTTATTCCCGTTCTTTGTTTCCTATCTTTTAACCAGTTACCAATCCATGAAAAAATCTTCTCTCTTATCCCATGACAGTTTATGTTGCTGAAGAGCCTTCGGTGAGGTACCTCTGTAAAGGCTTTTAAAAAATATAACTACACTTTATCCACTGGATTGCTGTTGTCAACATGCTTGTTGACCCTGTCAGAGAATTCTAGTAGATCCATGAGGCATGATTTCCTTTTAGAAAAACCATGCTGACTCTTCCCACAACAAATTGTGTTCATTAGTGTGTCTGATAATTCTATTCTTTAATACCTTTTCAACCAGTTTGCTTGATACTGAAGACAGGCTTACCAGCCTGTAACTACCAGGATCACCTCTGGATCCTGCTTTATAAATTGGCATCATATTAGCTATTCTCCAGTCATCTGGTACAGAAGTTCATTTAAGTGATAGGTTACAGTGTTTACACAAAAGTCAAAATTTCAAATGAGTATTTTTTAATGAACTGTAACTCAAAAACAGTTTAATTTTCTGGAAGGCATTCACCATGAATGTGGCAGTTTTCTGGCCAGACTAATTACCCAACCCACAAACTTAGGTGCTGCTAAAATAGACCTTCCAAATGAGTCAGCTGCAACTTTAACTGTGGCAGGGCTACCATTTTTTCCATCATAGATTTAATTAGAAAAAAGTGGGGCTAAAGGGTAACTGAGGTCCAGTTCCAAAAAAAATTTCATGGCCACTAGATGGGTTCTTTCTTTTAGGTCCATCCTAATAGGAAGAGACTTCTCTCTCATCTTTCTATGTTGACCACCTGCTCTTCCTTCCAGGTGGGATTATTCTGATTACTCTGCAGTAAGGCAATAGCCCTCTTTTGCTGCATTTGAGCTTGGGTGTCTCTGACTAGTGTATCCAGATCTCAAGGATCCTGCCTTAACCTATCCTAAAATAGAATTCCAATTCATTTTAATTGTAGCTCCATTGTGTGAAGTGTGATGACCACAGCTGTCAATCTAGCACTGGAATCTGAAGTATCAGTCTCATCTCTTTTGACTATTGAGGTATTTTACAGCAATGGAAATGGGTATGAGAATTTGTCGTATTTGGTTCTTAGAGACAGGCTGTACTGTGGAGAAAAGCATCAGCTTAGCTTTAGGGTTTACAGAATAGAAAGGGGAAAATGTCACTGCAGATTATACTAGTTGCACTAAATGCTCATCTGTTAAAAGCAATTTGGTTTTTTTCCTGCTGTGCTGAGATATAGACCTGTTGTCTTCTGTACAGTAGTATTAAACTACACAATTTCAACTGAGTTGAATTTTCCTGGCAAATAGTCTACTTCTGCCAAACAGCTTATGACAGTTACTAGGAACTGCTAATGCAGAAGTTCTGTGACATCTGAGAGGTTAGCTCTCCCACTTATATCTGTGTATTATCTTCATTAATATTAATAGGGAATTGTGCATTGTGCTAACAGAAATTAGTGTATACAGACAGTTCAAGGGCAAAACAGTGTTTACTGGTGTTAAAATAACTCAGCCAAATTCTTCAGTCTGTATAGAAACAGAACTCCAATTGGATTAATTTTTTATTGGAGTTTTGGTAAATACCTCCAGCTCTGGCAGTTAGTCTATGCATGTAATTCTATAAAACTGAGATTTATTATGACCTGAGCACATAAGGACCCCGTTCATGAACCAGGTCCTCATTTTGCTGTACAAACTCAGAAGAACTTACAATCTAAGTAGAAGACAAGAACAACAAATGGACACAGACAGATAGCTGAAGAAGTTCAGAGAAACAGTACAACAACACTGATCAGCAGGCTAGGAAGTGGTATCATCACAGCAATGGTCTAACCATTGTCAATTTTTCTTTTGTAGGCCTCCTAGCAAAGGAGAATTTTAAGGAGGGATTTGAAGGTGGACAATGATGTATCTTTGCTGTGGCTGTTGGGAGCTCTTATTGCTTGTGAGGGGCAGCGTGGGAGAAAACATTTTCAAACATGCATTATTTTTGTTGTGTTGTTGTTGTTGCAACTGGTAGGCAGTAGAGACTGGCATAATGGGTCCATCAGAGGTAGGAGCCAGCCTTTCAATACTTTAAGATAAATTATAGGGTGGAGATACAAAGGGCCTGTGTTTAGCACTTAATTCTGATGTCACATAGATAGGTGTGTTTAGGCCATGTTTGCAGTAGTGAGCTTACAGTGACACAGCTGTACCAATGCAGCTGTGCTGCTCTAAGATCACTCGTGTAGCTGCTCTATGCTGTTGGGAAAGAGCTGTCCCATTGACATGATAAAACCACAGGTGCTGGAACTGGTTTCCATGATATACAGGGATTACAGTTTGGTTCAATGATCAGCAGCAGCTGCACTATACAAACTGTTCCAGCACATCTCAATAAAACCACCTCCGTTGGCGGAGGTAGCAGTGTTGTTGGGAAAAGCTCAGTGGTATTTTTTCATATCTCCAAGTGCCATAAGTTACACTGACAAAAGTGCTAGTGTAGACATAGCCTTACTATTTATCTGCTTAAAGCAGCTTCTACACTTCCGTTTCAGAGATCAGAAATCAATTGGTTATGCCTAAGTGAAGTTTTGTTGTATTTCAATACATGTACAAGGTTTTTTACATTTCTTTCATTTATGTTTTAGTTTTTCAGAAAAAAGCCACCCTGGTGGGTTTTTCAGTATTTTTAACTGTTAGGTCACTGAAGTATTTATACAAACATAATATATTTTTGCTGGTTTTGGTATAGGAAACATTGCCCTAAATTTTACAAGTAGGTGATATTTTTGGTGACTCCACATTGGGATGAATAACTGGAGATATCTTAAAATACACCTGATTTTCAGATGGCCTGAACTCAGTACTTCCTTAAAATCAGTCTAATTTAAAGTGGCTCGATTTGGGCACCAAAAACTTAAGGCATCCAAATTCACTAGATGCTTTTGAAAATGTAGGCTATTAGACTTCTAGCTTTATGACTGGACAGTTTAATTGGTCAAAAATGTTAATAGGTCAATGTAATTCTGCTTTCTCATCTTATTTTTCAGTATTCATAGTGTTGAACTTACTGAGTGACTATTTCTCATTTTTACTTTTAGTAAATGTGAAAGATGCAGTAAATAGGTAATCAGTGTTTACCAAACATCATTATATAAGTTTATATAATTACATAAGTCTGAAGTTGAAGGGAGGAGGAGCAGGAAACAACTTGTTCATAGATTGAAGTAATAATAGCAGGCAGTTATTTCAAAGTAAAATGTAAACATTGTCAAGAGTTATATAGTAGCAAGATGAAAGAATTTATAGAAAGTGAAGAAAATTGGCTTCTTCAGATTTTGCAAGATCGAGTGTGTCATAGAATGACAATCTGTCTATTGACACTGAAAAGGAGAACACTGCGTCTGATTTTGCAAATGAGATATTTTTAACGTCATCCTTGTCATCAATAAATAGCTACCATGATACTGTTGAACTGCTGACAGGGATTCACATTTGCTTCATTTGGAAACAGTCTTTGTCTTCAACATCCAAACAAATGTCAGAGATTGAATGGTGATTTTTCATAAAAACAAACAAAAAATAAGTGTTTTATGAGTTCCTTTTTATGTTAAGAACATTATTTTCAACACAGCACTTCAAACAAGCAGTTTAAAGGAATGGGAGGCATTTCACCCTTGATATATTCTTCCTGACAGGTTTAAACTTGTAGGGTCACTATCAGCTGTTACAAGTGGAAAAACGGAGGAGAAATTAAAGGACAAACAAAAATAATTAACTTTGATATTAGCGCGGATTGGTAGATTAAAGATCAGAGACACCTGATAATGGCTACAGGCATCCAGGAAAAATGTGTTTTTATACTTTTGATTCTACATTTGAGGAAGTCAAAGAATATTGTCTCCATGTTGTTGAAGATGCCACTCGAGTGCAAATTACAGTATCACGAGGAAGTCTTAGGCTCTTATTCAGACAATGAAAATAAATGGAAAAAGCAGAGGGAAATTCTCAGGAGCAGTCACCCTAAACTTCTGACTTAGCGGTGTTCAGTCCACTATCTAACCTCACAAGGAAAGAAACTACGCGATATTAAAAGTAAAAAATTCAGAAACCTTGCTGCACCCACTTCTCAGCCTTTTAGATGGTTGCACCTTTCCAGTGATCCACAGTGGAATTTTTAGAAAGATTGTGACTTAGCTGAATTCAATCACAAACATGCTGAAATTTTCAGTGGGCAGAGATTTTGATTAAAATATGCATTTTGCACAACTTGAAAATCTGGCCTGATCTAATTAACAAAAGAACTGAAACAGCATGAGGACAAAAATTAAATTATTCAGAGAAGTTATGGAACCTTTCCATTTCATATTCCACATGACTAATCCCAAATTCAAAGGTCAAAAGTTGAGCCTGAAATAGTAAAGGGAAGTTGCAATAAGTAACATTATTCTGAGTTCCTTCCTTCTCTCCTAACATTTAAAATTCAAGACCCAGAGTTCTTCTACCTTGAAACTAATGAGGATATACATATACCACTGAAGGCATAATTTACAGACAGTGGGGTTGCATATGTGTTACTTAATGCCTAATTTTGCCTTCAGAACCTTTGTTACTGATAATGTTCAGATGGAAAGAACTCTGCTTGGATCTCAGAGCCCGGAGTGAAAGATTGGCAGTCAAAGGGGAGAAAAAATCTTTTTACTTGTAAATTGAACACATCTCTCTCAACTACAGAAGTTGGTCCAATAAATGATATTATCCCACTCACCTTGTAACTCTAGGGAAATCATTGGCAGCCAATTAATGCTCAGGAATGCACCTACAATTCTCTATAATACCATTTTAGAGAGCTATTTTTCAAAGCAGCAGCAAACTTTAAATGATTCTTCATGTGAAGTGACACTGGATAAGCCAAATGCAACAATGTATTCAGGCCATAAAATAAAAATAAATAAAAGTTCAAAAACACAAGTATCAATTAGGTGCAAAATATAAGAAAGTCTTATTGCCAGTGACATAATCTAAAGTCAAATAGGGGAAAAAATAGCCCCACCAGAGAATTCTTCTACTGCTGTCCATACTTTTACAGAGACACACTAGATAATTAAGACTATGAAAATATAAATTCTTGTTCTCTCCAAGAAATGAGAATCTTTTGTACTTAATGACTTAACATTGTCCTACATGCTTAGTCCATGTGTATTTCAGTAAAGAGCTGCTAAATTGTCTCAAGTGCATGTACTTTTAGCACTGAACTGGCTTTGATTTATCTAAGCAATCAAAAAAGTGTCTGGGAAAGTTCTCAATAACTGAGAAATCTCTTTTTCGCCCTCCTTTGTTCAATTTCAGTCCGATTTTTTTTTTTTAAATTATCCAAAGTTCTAGAGCATTTACCTTTGTGATTTAAGAACAAGTATATCACCCAAAGGGAAATTTTTCCAGCAACTACTTCTAAAAACTACATCTCAGAATGAGACTGCTCAGTACCATAATTATAGCATAACGATTTCAATGCTTTAATGATACTTTTTTTTTTTCCTGAGCCATTTTGTCCTAATTATGCTGATTCATCTGGGTAAGCCACTAATGAGAGTTCTCCTTTCACCTATGACTGACAAGACTCATAGCCCAGCAGGTGGCAGACTTCAAATTCAAATGTTGGATCTATTCTACACTGGTTGAAATTAACACTTCATGCTCAGTTTGGGATAAGAAATCTCAAGTTAATGTTCTGCATTGACTCTAGGCACAATTACCTTTTTTATAATTTGATATTTTTCTGAATTATCAAACCACAGGTGCTGCACATTCTGCAGAGAAATGAAAATACCAAGTTAAACATACTATTAAACATACTATTCAAGTGATTTTTATCATCTTACACTTCTGACATTTTCTCACAAAGAATTTCTTCCCTGACAGATAAATAGCAAATGCCAGCACTGACAACTTCTCTGCCAAAGAATGGAAGCTTGAAAGAGGAATTAGAAAATGTTGTGACTAGTGATGTCCATTAATGTAAGCACACGGACACTGCGTTTCTTAATCAGAGACACAAGATGAGATGGTATCTTATACTAGACCATCTTCTGTTGGTGAGAGAGACAAACTTTTGAGCTGCACACAGCTCTTCTTCATGGGGTCCAAGAATCAAGGCTCCAGCCCAAGCCTGAATATCTAGACTGCAATTTTTATACCCTGCAACCCTAGTTCAAGTCAGCTAACATGAGCTAGCCACACAATTTTTTTCCTGCAGTGTATCCATACCCAGATATGCCAGCCAGGAATTCTACTGCTTTGGGGAACCTGCCGCTTGCCTGTTAGAATACCTTTGGAGGGTCAAAGTGGTTGGTAAAAGGGTAAAAAATCCAGCCTTAAATTATTATTGTAAAAATTGTTGATCCACTGATACAGTGACTCTAAGTTATCTGCAAGATCTTTTGTGTGGTCAACACTTGTAAGGTCTCGGGGGATCAACAGCTGTTGCTGCCTTTAGTTGGGGTGGGTAAACTAATGAATTCCTCCTTTGTCACTTCAGTAGTTTGACAGGGTATGGCATGGGAGGTTGCAGGTGCCATATATTTCCTATTGGGCTTTGCTTCCATTTTCATTGTTAAGACTTGATGCAGCTGACACATTTTGGCTGTGCTGGAGTAATCATCCAGCTTTGGAGCTGTTTACATATTTTGGGTTTGAAATGTGTTCTTCCAGGCCTTTATGCCTTGAATCAGTAGGTGTTTCAAGCTGTGTCTTTCTCTCCCTATCCCCCGCCCCCATGCACTGTGATTATTTCATTTGTCTTGTAGTTTCTCTTACTTGATCTCTACTGGAATGGGGTAATGAAGTTGGCTCAGTGAATCTAAGAAATACCACATAGTACAAGCCACTGAATGATACCTCTGGCCAATGAATACCATTAGTTGGTGTTTGGGGTTTTTCTGTGGGTGTGGACTTTGGAATAAAACATGACAGGCTGTGGCATGGTGTCTCTTCCAAAATGTCATTCCCATGCCCTAGTCCCAGATCTTTAAGACCTGGCTGCTTCCACTAACTGACAAATCCCACATGCATATTTTGAAATACATTTTGTATTCGCTGATTTCATGATTCTCTGTTTTCTCTGGAACAGTTGAAAACACAACTAACACCTACATAGTGGAGTGCAGCTGTCATGGTGATTGCAATGCAGAGTTCCAGGGAAAGCTCTCGTGCAGTATTGGAGATATTCTAATTGATGCATCTAATTATAAAAATGAGAAAAATCACTTAATTGTTTTATAGTTTATTAAAATAAAAATTGGAAACTTTAGATGTGTTAATCATTCTGATCAGTCTGGTTGTAAGTTGTATCTCTTTCTCCCACCTTTTATTTCTTTTTGTCTTATGAAGCACATGCCTTCTTTTAAATACACAGGTACTGTAGAACCTTGGAAACAAAGATTGTTCTTAACTCAAAAGTGTTCATAATTGAACAAAATGTTAGGATGGTTCTTTCAAAATGTTGCGACTGAACATTGACTTAATACAGTTATAAAACTTTTTTTAAGCAGTAGAAAAATGCTGCTTTAACATTCTTAATTTAAATGAGCACAGAAAGTTTCCTTACCTTGCCAAATCTTTTATTTAAACTTTCCCTTTTTTAGTAGTTAACAATTAATATAGTACTGTATATGCTTTTTTGTGAGGTGTGCAGTATTTTTTTTGTCTGCCTGCTTCTAGTTCCAAAGGAGGTGTATAGTTGACTGGTCAGTTCATAACTCTGGTGTTCATAACCCTGAGGTTCTACTGTAGTCTCATGTTCCCACATACCTTGGAGCATTATGGCCATTGGTAGTATGATCTGGGCATGGAATAGCTTTTATATGTCTGTACAGTGCCTAACATATTTTGGGTATTACTGGACTATATACATTATTAAGAATTAATAAAATACCAAGCAACTATTTGCCAGTATGACGTAGAGTAAGCTTAAAAGACTTACATGAAATACTAGAGACTATGAAACTTGTAAGAGAGGTTGTATTATCACCATTCTGTTTTTCTGATTTGGAAATATTGTTCAAATGATAGCTTTTGCTGAGACTATTAGTGAAAATAAAAATATTGAAATAGTTATATGTAGTTTTAAAAAGAGTTTGGGGAAATTCATTCATATGCAATAGAGCAGGGCTATTCAACTTTGGAAGCCCCGGGGGCCACAGTGATACTCTCAGCACATGCCGAGGGCTGCAACTTAAGTGTGGTTGCATGTACATACAAATATAATAGCTTCTTTCACACTGATGGGCATGAATACAAAGGTTTAAGGCAAGACTACACAACATGCAGGCCTCATTTAAGTTAGTTCTAACCCAGTATCCTGTCTTCTGACTGTGGCCACTGCCAATTGCTTCACAGCGAATGAACAGAACAGCTAGTTCTTTTATGCCCTAGTTTTTACTATCAAGGCTGAAGACTTTTACTTTACATACCATTTTAAACATTTAATTACTCTTCAGAGCTGTCTAACTTTGTCGCTGTGGTTAGTGAGGAGGTGGTAAACATTCCTAGTGATTTTTTTTTTCAGTGACATTTGCCTGTGATGGCCAAATATGACTAATCTCAGGCAATTTTTTATTTAAACTCCTCCAGCAAGATGATGTAGCCTAACAAGATAAAAACCTTCAAACCTGATATTTGCCTTTCTTGTTAAAGCTAACACCAAGTTCTGGAAAACTGAAAGGCAGGACTGCACTAAACTGAATTAGGTACTGAAGAGGTTTGTTGAGTGCTTCTACATTTCTTCAGTACCTACGCACTGCTGTATTAAAGCACTTGCTAGCTATTTTTAAAAAAAGAAGAAAGTCACTGTGCCTAGATGTGAGAATGAGGCCTCTTTGCATCTCTCTGGCACTGTAAAAGGGCCTTCAAATGAATGTCACTCATGTAGGGTACGTCTAAACTGCAAGCTTCTTTCAAAAGATGCTTTTTTTTTTTTTTTTTAGAAGAGATCTTCCGAAAAAACTACTTAGCACAAGTGCATCGAAAAAGTGATCTGCTTTTTCGAAAGAGAGTGTCCACACTGATTGGTGTCAGTATCAGAGGGGTAGCCTTTGGAACCTGAAGCATATTCTCACCAGCAACTATACACCGCACCACAGGAACTCTAACTCAGGAACCAATCGATGCAACAAACCTCGGTGCCAACTCTGCACACACATATACACCAGCAACACCATTACAGGACCTAACCAGACAGCCACACCGTCACTGGTTCATTCTCCTGCACATCTACTAACGTAATATGTGCCAACAATGCCCCTCTGCTATATACATCGGCCAAACTGGACATCCCTACGTAAAAGAATAAATGGACACAAATCAGATATTAGGAATGGCAATATACAAAAACCTGTAGGAGAACACTTCAGTCTCCCTGGACATACAATTGCAGATCTAAAGATAGCCATCCTGCAGCGAAAAAACTTCAAGACCGGACTTCAAAGAGAAACCACTGAGCTACAGTTCATCTTCCAAGTTTGACACCATCAACTCAGGATTAAACAAAGACTGGGAATGGCTAGCTAACTACAAAAGCAGCTTCTCCTCTCTTGGTAGTCACACCTCCAGATCAGGTACTAGAAGTGGGTCTCATCCTCCCTTATTGGATTCACCTTGTTATCTCTGCTGATTCTAGCCTGCATATTTATACCTGCCTCTGGAAATTTCCACTACATGCATCTGATGAAGTGGGTCCTTGCCCACGAAAGCTTATTTTCCAACACTTCGGTTAGTCTATAAGGTGCCACAGGGCTCCTCGCCGCTTTTGCACACTGATTGGAAGTGCTCTCGAATAAAAGGCCACCTGGAATCACTTCAGCCAAGGCATTAGGTTAGCAGTTGCTTCCTGGTGCTGTTGCCTAATGCTGTCTGAGACGTGTGCTTAAAGGGACCCCTCTGGACAGCCATTTCTCAGGTTCTGCTGTGTGCTTGCTTATCTCTATGAGGGACAGCAAAGCTTTAGCAGTGCATGCTCTGGTTGCCCAGCTTTGTTGGACACCACAGCTTTTTTTATTTTATTTTATTTTAATTTAATTTTATTTTATTTTATTGCTATGGAGCCGGAGCTGCCCCTGGGCATGTGATGGCCCCACACAGCCATGCTCCAGGTTCTGAAGCAGTTTGAGCAGACTGTCTTGACGATCCTGCCCCAGCGTCAACTCAGAGCTCATCTGTGAGTCCCTCTGCCTGGGTGTGGGAGCAATGCCCCTGCACCTGAACCCCATGGTTGAGAGATGAAACTGGAGGCTGGACACCAGTTCCGACTGGTGGGACCGGCTGGTGATGGAACGGTGGGATGACCAGCAGTGGCTCAACAACTTCCACATGTGGAAGGCCACCTTCTTGGAACTGTGTGCTTGGCTCGCCCCTGCCCTCCGGAGATGCGACACCCACCTGCGGCCCGCCATCCCCCTGGAGAAGCGGGTTGCTATTGCCATATGGACTCTTGCCACCTCCGACAGCTATCGGTTGGTGGGCCACTAGTTCGGCATGGGGAAGTCCACTGTCGGGATCCTCCTCATGGAGGTAAGGCACTCTCGGGCTGCAGTCCCGGGGGGGGGGGGGGGAGAGAGAGTCCTGGAAAAGGGGGACCCTAGGGAAAATGTGGGGGGGAGGGTTGGAGGAAGGCCCGTCCCCGGTGGGTTGTGCCGTCCCACCCTCAAACCACCCTGCTGCTGGATGGGCAGCCTCATAGGGGGTGGCTCCTCAGGTGTTTGAGGGGGGGAGGAGAGGGATGGGCACCTCCCAAGGGCTTAGGCACACCCTCTCTCATTCTCTGTTTTGTGTGTTTCTTTGTCTCCTTCTGCAGCTTGAGAGGGCCATCAACTCCATCCTGCTGCGTAGGGTCATCCACCTTGGAGACCTGGTCTTCCTGAACTGCGGAGGAGCGATCAATGGGACCCACATTGAAATCCGTGCACCACAGCATCAGAGCACCCAGTACAAAAATGTCCAGAAACTGTCCATGGTGGTCAACCAGGGCCTGCAGCAGTACATTAATAGGAAGGGCTATTTCTCCATGGTGCTGCAGGCCCTGGTCGACCACCATGGACAGTTTCTGGACATTTTTGTTGGGTGGTTGGGCCAGGTATACAATGCCTGTGTATTCTGGAACTCTAGCCTCTTCCTCAAGCTGGAGGCTGGCACATTCTTCCCTCAATGGGACTTTAACGTGGGGGACATACAGATGCCACTGTCCATCATCGGGGATGCCTACCCACTAATGCCGTAGCTCGTGAAGCCCTACACTGGCCACGTGGGCCCCCCACAGGGAACAATTCAGTGTGCACCTCAACCGGGCCCACATGCAGGTCGAATGCGCCTTCAGGCACCTCAAGGCCAGGTTCAGGGGCCTTCTGACCCGCCTTGATGTGGGGGAGCACAACATCCCCGAAGTGGTCGTGGCATGTTGCGTTCTCCACAACATAGTGGAGAGCACAGGGGAAGCCTTCCTCCCGGAGTGAGGGGCAGAAGCCGGTTGGGAGGGAAGGGCCTTCGAACAGCCACGGACAGCTGCCATCTGCCAGGCCCATCGAGTGGGGGTGCGCATTCGGGAGGCCCTGAGGGAGAGTTTCTCTCAAGGACCCCAGTAACTCTTCCCAGAGCCTTCTCAATGGGGTCCTGTGCCTTTTCCCCCCTATGCCTTTCCCACCACAATCCCTCGCTGCTGCCCTTCCCTGTACAATCAATAAAAACAACAGTTGTGAGTTGAACAATGAAAATTTTGCATATTTTTTTTTTAACAAAGTAACTGTGAAGGAGGGGGGCTGAGAACCTTGATGGGGGAGCGAGGAGAGGGGGGATCAGGGCAGCACGTGGTGTGGCTGCAAGTGCTGCCTCGGTTCTGGGGACCTCGATGAACTCGGGGTTGAATGGGGCCTGGGACAACAGGAGGGCAGGCAGGAGGGGGGGCTGGAGCAAGGTCAGGTATGGTGGGGGGCAGGTGCAGGGGGCATGGGCATGACAGGTAGAGTGGGAGAGGGGAGGGCGAGAGTGGGGACAGGAGCTGAGTGTGCCATCACTTCATGGATGGTGGCACACGTTTTCACCCTGCCGCACGAGCTGGTCCCACATGTGATGGTGCCACTCGGTGCCATCGCAGACCATTTGGGCCAGGTTTTGCTGCATGTTGTGCAGGACTGCAGTGTGCTCCCTCATGAGGTCCTCGTGGACCCTCCAGTGCGTGCGGCCTCCCTGGGTTCGGGCAGCCTCCTGTGATGGTGTGGCTCGCCCCTCAGCGACGGCTGGTCCGGCTGTAGAGGAAGAGGGAGAGGCGGTCAATCATCCATGCAGACGTTGTCCCTGAGGCCGTGCCCTCCTCTGTGAGCAGCGAGCAACTGTCCTTGGAGCAGGAGACGGTGATGTCCCGAGAGCAAGGTCATGTGTGGACTGCACAGCAGGCCCTGCCTTATAGGGTCCCTGAGGTGTCCAGGGGACCATCCTGCCCGTTCCCCACCACCCTCCACCCATGGACAAGCAGGCCAGGGAAGTGTCTGGCCACAGTGGGATCCCACGTGCGGGAGAGAGGCCTGGAGTGGCCTGGCCCTCCTTGGGGCCCGCGCACACACCTGCACCTGGCAGCACTGTCCGTGGGAGCAGATGGTGCCTCGCTGGTGCAGGCATGGACGTGTGCTATGTGCGACACTCACCAGTCTATGTGGGGTTGTGCGTGTGCCTTTGTGCCCAGCCTGCTTCCGGCAGTGGCTGGCGGGGGGAGGACATCCCTCCGAGGGGTTGGATGTGTGTGGGGACTCCCCCCCCGCCTCCCCCCAGCCTGTGAGCAGCAGCCCGTGTGCGCTCTGGGGCTGGCTCCTGAGACCATGTGGTGCACACTGCTGCTGCACATGCTTGCACATGCACTGACAGCTGCACGCTGTCCAGGCAGAGTATGCCAAATGACGGTTGCACCCCATCCCCTCTGAGCCCATCTCCACCGCCCTGTGTGTGTGTGACACAATGAGAGCGCTCACCTGATGATCCCTCCCCAGCATCAGATGATGCCTGGGAGATCTCCAGGGCCTGGTGTACCGGCTCCAGGCTGAGGGTGACGATACTGCCAGTGTCGTCCTCCTGCAGCTGTTGTTCGTCATCATCCTTCTCCTCCTCAAGGAGCTCCGGCCGGACGAGCACGGGTGTCTTCATTCCCGGATCCACCGGTACAGGTGGCAAAAGGGCTTCCCCACACCCCCAGATCTGGTGCAGCTCTTTGTAGTAGGGGCAGGAGTGGGGTCCTGTCCCTGAGCGAGAGCTGCGCTCCCTGGCCTGGGAGTACCCTTTCCGGAGCTCCTTCACCTTGCTCCATACTTGGTCCAAGGTTCGGGGGTGGTGTCCCCTCTGGGCCAGAGCTTCGGCCATGCACCCATAAATGTCCACATTACGCCTCTGGGAGCAGAGATCCTGCATTGTTTCCTCCTCGCCCCACAGCTCCAGGAGGGACAGGATCTCCGCCTCAGACTAGGAGGGCACCCGGTGTTTGGTACCCTTGGATGGGTCCTTGGAGCCCTGGCACTGCTCCCTGTGCAGTCCAGGGACGTCTCGGGGGCCTTGTGGCTGTGCCATGGGTCAGCAGGCCTTTAACAGTCAGAGCCGTGCAGTCAGGGTGCTGCTGTAAGGCTGGCTTCCTGCTACAAGGCTAGTCCATGGTGCCTGCAGCTTTAAGAGCTGGCAGGAGACAGGAACTATAGAGCTGTGATTAGTTTGGACGGAGTGTCCACCAGGGCACCTGTGCTTTTTCCTGGAGGCCGCCTCTTTCAAAAAACCTCCCCTTCCATGTCCACACACGCCTTATTCCAAAAGAGCCCTTTCAGAAAAGGCATTCTTCTGTGTAGAATGAGGCTTACCAATGTCGGAAAAACCCCTGCATTCTTTCAATTTTTCTTTCAAAAGGATGCAATAGCTGTGTGGACGTAAGTGAAGTTTTTTTGGGAAAATGGCTGTTTTTCCAGAGAAAAAAAAATCCTGCACTCTAGACGCACCTATTAAGGGAAGTTAGTGTAAATGGGAATCAGGCCTGCAATCTCTTTCATGGTCTCGTACATAGAGCTGAATATTACATTTTGAAGCTGTGTGTATATGTCAGTCCTTCACTTTACATACCATAAAAATCTATGATTGATCAAGTCATGTGCTTATTCATGTGAGCTGAGAAACTATAGAGACAAACGTATTTCATGTCTGCGTTCATTTAAAAACAGTGAAAGAGAAATATGTTGGAGGGGTTTCTCTGAAATTCAGTTTACAATTTGGTCTTCACACTGCTGCATAGTATGCTTAGGCAGGCACATGGCTGTCGTTTCACAACCTCATTCAGAATAAAGAGAAGACAAAGAGAAATCCTCCGATCGCAACACCTCCAGAGTTGAGTTTAAAATGCAAGCCTGCATCTAGATGTGAATTTTGCTAGTTGTCCCTGGGCTTCCAGGGCTAGGTCTGCAGGTGGGCGACTGCTGAGGGTGCCCTGATCAGGGTGTGCCATGGTCAGGAGGGTCTTAGCTTCCCTTGGTAATTGTGATGGCAGCAGCAGGTCCTTTGGCTCCCCTGTGTGCAGCACAGCTGCAGGGGTCTAACACAGGGAGTGATGGAGTGAGGTTGCTGTGCCTAGGCTGACCCAGCTGTGGATGGTTTGGAAAGTGGAGGGCTCTGGAGTTGCTATGAGGCTCCCGGCTCCTCCCTGCTGCCCTAGCTGCCAGGCACTCAGGCTGGGAGCCAGGGACTGCACATGGCTGCCCATCCCTGCTCCCTCTCTCTTGGACATGCTGCTTCCTGCCACCAAGCAGGGGCTAGGTAACCTAGAGCTCCAAACCACTGTTAGGGTATGTCTAGACTGCATCCTTGTCTGCAGAGGGATGCAGATTAGGCAGGTCGACATTGCAAATGAAGCAGGGATTTAAATATCCCATGCTTAATTTGCATAAAAATGGCCACCGTTTTTGCAGACTCAGCACTTTGTCGGCAAAAAGTGGCAGTCTAGAGGGGGGTCTGTTGACAAAGAAAGCCTTTTTCAACAGATCCTGTAAACCTCCTTGCAGGAGGCATAAGGAATCTGTCGAAAAAGGTTTTCTTTCTCGACAGATCTCTAGACTGCTGCTTTTTGCTGACAAAGTGCTGAGTCGGCAAAAATGGTGGCCATTTTTATGCAAATTAAGCACGGGATATTTAAATCCCGCTTCATTTGCAATGTCGACCTGCCTAATCTGCATCCCTCTGCCAACAGAGGGATGCAGTCTAGACATACTCTTAGTTCCCCGCCCTTCTCTCACTTACCTTTCACCTACTTGAGCCTGGATGGTTGCGGGGAAGCTGTCTCTGCCTGAGCTGGGCTATAATGCCTGCCTACTTCCAGAAGATCTTCCCCATTCGGCCTCCCCCACAGAATCTGTCCCAAGGTTTGCTCATCTACGGGAATGGGAGCAGGGAGGAAGAGCTACACATTGCTAGAGGGGAGGAGGAAGGAGAGAGCTGGAGCTCCCTGGTTTTGTCCCAATCATGATGGGAGAATTCCCTGTGTGGAATGGCACTGCAGAATACCATGGGAGGGTGGCTTATGTCCCCTGTGTAGGTGCAACCAGGGGAATGGCATCATTTTCCCTTAGACCAGCTCTGGGTGTCTCCATCTTTCTTAGCAAATATCCAGATCAGAAAAAATGTGTGTACTTTGAGTTATTTTCAAATCTGGATACAGATTTTATTTAGCATCCCGAGTCCATTTGTAGTTTGGGCACTTATTCTCAGTTCACTTTTCGGGGGCCTGCTGCTTTGCCCACTGCAATTAATGAGAGTCCATCCATTGACTTCAGTGGGCATTGGATTGGGCCCTACATGCATGAAATTCTTGTAAACATTTCAGGAGAACAACAAAGCTAGTTCCTGAACATATGGCAGTGAGTCTCCCCAGAGAGAATGGATGCCCACTGCTGATGACAAACTTTCACAAGGGCTGTGTGAGTGCCCAAAACAGCACAGCTTTAGTAGTGCTGACTTTTGATGAAATTTCAGCATCAGACTCATACATTTGCTCTTCATTTTAATGCCAAAAGTAATCAAATTATATGAACAAAATTAGAGAAATGAGATATACATGGATTTAACAGATCTAGTTATTTTTATAGTAAAGTTTTATTTTTCCTTTTAAAAACGAAGCATGTCTGGCTGTCTCTTAATTTAATTTTTTTAAGGAAAAAAGAAAGCTTTCTCTTGTAAAGAAACTAAAAATGCATAAAGCAGAGGAATTCTGCATAAATAAACTTGAAGTTCTCTGAACAACATTATGATGGGAAAAAATACCTTTTCACCTCTTGAACTATAAATTTAAATAGACTTTCTCATGGAAACTCTGCAAATACTTCACTGTGCAATGTGAATGTGTTACTGAAACCAAAGAGTGCAGGAAAGGGGCAATCATTGGATCAGTTGGTTGTGCAGTTCTTGTGCATAAGTCAGAAAGATTTGGAGATGGTCGAAGAGAAAACTGAGTAGTGTTTGAGGGAAATGGTAGGGGAAAAGGTCAAGGTCCTACTGTTGATTGGTTGTCATCGCAAAGAATGCGAAAATCAAAGGCTTTGCCATGGAGAAAATTTGAAAGTCTGAGATTTTTTTTAAAATGAATTGATAGATCACATTATGCAACACACACAAAGGGATAGAGAACCAGGAGAAGAATAGCATTGGGGCTGTTGATCCTTTGCTTACTCAAAGGGCACATGGCCTGAGACTATACATTCTCAGCCATGCACTGGTATTTTCACCCCCTGCAGAGGACTGGTCAGCAGCAGTAGGGGCTCTTCAGCTCCCTGCATGGATAACAGGCCATTGGCAGAAGCTAAAGTGGTGACATCTTTATTCCTCTGCAGGTAAGACAGGCAGCTCAGATGGAAGCAGTGACTTCTTCAGACCCTGGCAAAGGGCTAGGTAGCAGGAACTCACAGTGGTCCTGAAAAAAGCAAGGCGTCACATAATTCATGACTTTTATGACAGCCAACCTGCCATAGCCATAATGAATGAATTCCAAATAATATGTTAGGATTAATGAAGGAAATACATGAAGATTGAAGAGAGGAAAACCAGCATTGAACAGAAATGTATGTTATCCTTGTATGTACAACTCAGAGTCTGATTCCGCTCTGTTTAAAAAAAAAAAAAGGGGGGGGGGGACATAACTTGGAAACATGAACTCTGTCTGTTCATGCTGGATGGGCAGCAGAATTTACACCATAGGCTGTTTTTGCTGATGGCAGAGATGCATGTGCCTAATGTAGCTGTGGGCTGGGTTACCATAGTCAGCTTTCTGGCTACACCACCTATTCCTTGTTCAGGATTCTTATGCAGTTTGTGTCTTCTAGTCATAAACTTGTCCTTACTGTTCAAACCAAAAATGGGCTTTCTAGCCTTGACTACAGAGATAACATAAACCAACATGATAATCATGTTCCAGAGGGGTAACCGTGTTAGTCTGTAACTGAAAAAACAATGAATAGTCCTGCAGCACCTTCGAGACTAACAAAAAATGTAGATGGTATCCTGAGCTTTTGTTGGGTATTTTTTAAGTTTTTCATAATAACATGGTTAGCATTGTATGAGGAGTAAACATTCTTGAGATGGCTCTGCAGACTCCGAAGAGCTTAGTCCAACATACATATTTATATTGTTACTAGAAGATTTACCCGGCATTGCTTGTGTGTTTTTTGGAAAATAAAATGAAAATGTGCATGCTTCATTTAAATTATTGCTCTCAGAGGGTGGGGCAGGAGGGCCATTTGGCCCGAGCCTCAGGAGATAAAGGGGCCTCAAATTTTGACATTTTTCTACCAAGTCACTTCCATTTATTATACACCTTGCAGTTATAACAAAGACAACAACAGAAGCTCTATATATCTGCAAAAAATTGATTTAAATCATTGTGGGACCTCAGGCCTTCACCAATTTTTCAGTCACATTCAAGTTTTCATGTGCACAAATAGAGACTGGAATAGCTTCTGTGATTACTGATTCTACATTCTGAAACACTGTTTACAGTCCTTGCATAATTTAGAACTTTTGAAAGTTGTAATTAATTCTGTTACTGTAGAATGATTTTGCTTGGTCTGAGGGTGAGTTTACCTTTAAATTAGATGCTTATCTCTGCATAGGAGACTTTCGTACTCCTGTTTTTTTGTGTGTTTTCATATACAATAACCATACCAGGCTCAGCTATAAGCTTCCTCTTTGTCCAGTTTTTAGATTAATCTTTAAAGGCTTTTTTGTGGTGATAAACTTTTAATTCTAGTAGTTTAATAAACTTTATAGCTAATCTGTCAATCACCCCATATTCATATTCATAATAATGCACCAGTAATTATTAAATTCCTCTAATGGGAACATGTTAGCAGACAAAATTTCAAGACTTTGAAATAAAGCTATAAGGACCGTAGTAAATAACACCCCCAAACCAATATTATATAATATTCATTGCAAAGTATATACAATTAAAATTTTGTATAACCAATAACCTTTAGTGAATTAATTTATTGTGTGTTACTGTGTTTTAAAAGAACCTCTTTATAAAAATGAAGTTAAGATTTGAAAGTGGTGCAAGTAAGAGATGGCGAACGCAACAGAGGGAAGCAGCAGTTCAGAGTTTAAGGCCAATAACATCATTTCTCAGAGAAAAGACCTCAGCCATTAGACGGTGACCATACTGACAGTGACACTTCCGGTTCTGATGATGAAAACTGTGTACCCACAAATGACATTTCAATGCCACTGTCTCAAAATGAGGAGGTCATTAGTCAAGACACAGAAATGCCAACAGTAGTGATAAATGCAGAATCTATGCTCAATTTAGAGACTGTGCAGGCAGAAAATGAGGACCTTGGAGATGCTGCTCCGCAAAAGCAAGAACCTGTGATTAGCACAGGACACAGTGTAACAACAGTGGCATCAGATATTGAACTACTTGATAAGACCAATGTTGCTCAAATAGAGTAACTTCCCAAAGCTAGTTGTTTTCAGATTCCAAGTAATGTATCGAAAGATGCTGAAAATCATGCTTTTCCCACCCATCTGCTGACAAAAACTCTTCCAAATGGAGAGATCTAACCAAGAGACTGGCTCTGCTGGAGCATGGAAAAAGCAGGATCCATACTGTGTACCCTGTTTCATTTTTAACAGTAATACTTCTAAATCATCAGTACTCTTAGATCCATCCCATTGTCACCTCAGTAGAGGTTGGAGGAAGTTGAAAGTCCAAATACCTGCATGTGAAACTTCAGTATCGCATAAAGATAACTGTTACATGAAAATCAGCTAGTAGAGCAGCACTAGCTGACAGTTCAATTGAAAACTTACTCCTGAGTGAAATAAACACAGAAACTGGTAACTGGAAAAAACTCCTTGAGCGCATATTGATTGTCATTCTTTTTCTTTCTTAATGGGGATTGGCTTTGTTTGGTTTCAGTCAATGTATCGGTGACCCTACAAATGGAAATGTACTTGCTAAGAAGTTCAGGTATACCAAAAATGTCCCACTTTTATCAGGCCATGTTAAGCATGTTTGTGAATCACAAGAGTGGAAAACACATGCAAGTCCATTATCTGTCTACCAAAACACAAAACAAGTTTATTGAGCTGTGAGGGACATTTTTGCAAATAAAAATTTTTGAAGAGATATGACATGCAAAGTATTTTTCAATTATTACTGATGTAACTCCAGACTGTTCTCCTAAAGAATAGGTGACGTTGGTTGTTTGATATGTTAAAACTCCAGGAAGTTCGAAAGTTTCAATTGAAGAACGATTCATTTTGTTTGATAATTTCACACAAAAAATTGGTAAAGAAATGGCCACTGGCTGGGGAGGGGGCAGAAATATCCATATCCGGCAAAGTCCCTAATCTGAGACTGGTCAGGTCCCAAGGTTTGCCAGATGAGGGAGATCCAACCTGTATATGCAGAACCATTTTCAGGAAAGGTTGAGCATTTCATGGAGTGCAGTGTGCATTTTAGAGATGTAAAAGGCATGTCACAATCTAGATTGTCAGCATGCCTTGGCCTTAAACCCAGAGCTTTTCACTTTGCAGAGTGGGCATGGCACCACTTGTAAACTGCTGCAGTCCCCTCTCACCGTCTTTATGATCAATCTCCATTCTCTCCCAAGCATATTCTGAAACAGTGAAATCAAAAAGGCCTGACTCAGTAAATCTGGAACAGGAAGAATTACATTATGTCTCTGTGCCAGAGAAGTTCCTTACATCTTAAGAGAGAATTAGCTGGTGGGAGCTCAGGTGGAGTTTCCTTGGATTTTCCTCTTGTGGGGAATTTTAACTGGGAGCTACTGAGGAGCGGCATTCAGATCCAAAGTTAAAAGCTTGACACCAGAGAGGAATTGGTCCTGTGTTAGTACATTCTCAGTCACCTTGACTATTTTCCTTTCCTAGTTACCATCATCCACTTCTCGGGCAGTGTTTGCTTCAGATGTCAAAAGGAAGTTGCGGCCATTTTGCTCTGCTAGTCTCCTGGTCTCCTTTCCACCAACAGAGCCTTCAGGCAGGATTTGTACCTGAGTAAATGGAGAGGCATGCTACAGGATGTGACTCTAATGAGAGGATAAGATTTTTAAGCTGTTTTAATAACTTTGAGAGATTTATTGTGTTCCCCAACCCCTTAGCAAAGATTACTGTTGATCTCATCAGTGTGATGAGATGAAGAGAAATCAAAAGGAAAACAGAAAGAGAGAGTGTGTAGTCAGTATAGGGTTTCAAAAACAAAGGAGGCATTTTTTTAATTGGGTCCAGAAATGAACATGGAACAAGGGGATTTGTGTGAGAATGAAAGCGATGCTTCCTTGTGTGTGTATAAAAGTAAAAATGCTGCCTTGATACATGCTCAAAGACCTAATCTTATGCAGTCTTCACTGAAGCGTTTCCTTTTAATACTTACCACATGGTTAATACATGGGCCTGGCTGAAAGAGATGCTAGAGCAGGGGTGGGCAAAAGGGCCTCTGTGGGCCAGATCCAGCCCACCAAGCGAGTTGATCCAGCCTGAAGAGGTCCTGCTGCTTAGGAAGCATGCAAAGTCTCCTCCCGCCCTGTGAGGAGCGCAATACTTCTAAGCATTGCACTCTCCTTGCAGGGTAGGAGGAGACTTCGCACACTCCCCCTACCCTCAGGC
Organism: Pelochelys cantorii; assembly: GCA_032595735.1. Lineage (NCBI taxonomy): Eukaryota > Metazoa > Chordata > Testudines > Trionychidae > Pelochelys > Pelochelys cantorii. The sequence continues at coordinate 191,152,418 of CM064327.1, forward strand.
CAATCAGGGCTTGGGGGCAGGGGGAGCATGTGAAGTCTCCTCCCGTCCTGCAAGGGACTCAGCAGTTAATGTCAATTGCCAGCTGCTGCTCAGCTAGTGGTTGACTCTAAGCGTGGTGCTCCCTTGAAGGGTGGGGGCAGGGAGCAAGAGATTTCATGTGTTCGACCTCTCCGGGCCCTGATTGACCTGGGGCAACAAGGGGGAGCACACGAAGTCTCCTTCCACCTCCAGGGGCACAGGCACCTAGAGCAGCATTTCTTAAAGTGTGTTCCGCGGCATGAGGCAGTCAGAGGTGTGCCGCAGAGGGAACAGAAAAAATTCTGTTTCCCTGCTCCCTGCAGAGCCCGTAGACAGCTCCCGCTGCCCCCCCCCCCCTCCGTTCCTCCCAGCCCGCAGGATGGTTCCTTAAAAAAATTTAAGACGGACCTAGAGGGAGCTGCCAGCTGTTCTGAACAGCTAGCAGTTCTCTCAGGGAGTGGGCGGGAAGGGAGGGGGGCAAAGACTTTGTGCGCTCTCCCACCCCCAGACCAATCAGGGTCTGTGGGTGGGGAAGCACAGAAGTGTCCTGGCCCTGCCCCTTCCACCTGGTGGCCTGGGGCAGCTTCAAAAATTTCTGAAGTGACCCCTGGTCAAAAATTATTGCCCACCCTGTGCTGGAGTAAAAACCCAATTTTAGCCCTTTGAATATATTTGTTATTTGGCTACATTGGGTATTCTGTTTGATGCTGAGCTAGTTTGTACCTTCATCCTTGCAGAATTTAATGTAAAACATAAAATCATGAAACGATACGGACTAAAACAAGACTACAGCCTTTTAATTTTTAGATCTCAGTGCAATTCAATTTATATTCTGAACATGATAGAAGGAAGACATTTTCCTGCACCACTGACATTTACATGCAACCTTTCCCTGTACTAACGCGCAACATTTCTCTGCACCGCTAACATAATTGCATACATATGATTAGAAGACTATTGCTGGTCATTTTAGCAGTGCTAGTCCTCGGGAGGGCTAGCAACAAAATTTTAACAGAATAAGGTCTTCCCTTTGCCAGCTGCATGAAAATGACAATGTTTATAATGTTATGGTGTAATATTTTATTTGGGCTTGTGCCTGCTCAAATTGGAGTCCATAGCAAAAATACCATTAATTTCAGCATGAGTAAGATGGATCATTGGTCTTTTTTTTTAAGTACATTTACAAACTGAGCTGGTAGCAAAGTGCCTTCACACAATTTCAGGCATTTGTTTTCTGAATAATTAGTCTTTCAGTTTATGAAAGTGATTAATGAAGAGATGTTCAGAAACAACTCTGAGCTTACAAAGGGATTTATTATTTCCCTAAGCTGAATTGAAAGGACAATATCAAAGGCCTTGCTGTACATTAAATTCTTGCTGAACTTAAAGGATCTTTGTTGCTTGGTGTTGGCAGCAATCAGTTGTTTTTGTTTCTCCTAGTTGTACTTAATGGACTTTTAAGATATATTTAATGGAATCACTCTTCCATGTATTACTGCATTTGATGATGCATACACTGGAATACTGTTAGAAGAAAAAGTCCTTTGATCAAAGAAATGTGACATATCTGAATGTTGTATATGGAAATCTATGAGCCTTGGTTGTAGAGTTCTTCCCCTCCCTATAAGCAGGGGTGGATTTACAATGAAACATACCGTGGCCTGGCACAGCCCCATCCCCCCCAAGTGACACGGGGACCCCCAGGGCCAGGCAGTCTAGTATTGGGTCTGGCATGCCCCCCCCCCCACAGGGCTGTGGGGGGAGGCAGGAGAGCAGGGAGGCTCACCTGCAGGCTGCAGCCTCAGAACAGCTGGCAGGAGATGGCAAGTAGTGTGAAAATGGTCTAGAAGGCTTCAGAGGAGCACGGGCAGCTGCAAAGCCAGCTGGAGAAAAGCAGCGCTTTGAAGCAGGAAAGTGTCACTTCTCTCTGGCTGTAGGCTATGCGGCTGCCCAATGCTCCTCCTTCCAGCCCATGTTCATGCTGCTGGTTGCCACCTGGTGAGTGGCGGCTGCCTGTGGGCAAGGGGGAGAGGGGATGGGGGATGGAGAGCCTGGGGCGGTCAGATGGCCGACAGAACTGTGCCCCCCCCCATAACTTCAAGTAGAATAATTGAATAAGTTTATTCAGAGGAAGTTAACTTTTACTTTTCCATTCATGCATCATCTAAGCATTTTATTTTTACACATTTTCCATGTTATTGTAATGCAAATACAAGCTTTAATCTAGACCAGAAGTTCTCAAACTGTTCTCTGAGAACTCCGTTCATTGGGCTGAGGAAAGATGATGATGATTATTTTATCATTTTTATAAATCGCTCTTGCCCAAAGCACTTAACAATAGTTAGCTAATGGTACAAACAATATTTGGAAAGATCATTAAGTGATCCACCCAGACCCTCAGCAATTTTCAAGTCATCTGTGGAAAAAAAGTTAGACAAAAAAAAATCAAGGTACCTCACTTTATTTTAATTTACTTCTTATTACTTTATAATATAGGAGGAAGATGAAGCAAAAAGAATGAAAAATGGGAGGGGTAAGAAGGGTGAATATTCTTTTTCTTGTCTGGGTTCCCGGGGACCCCCAGAAATGAAGCTGAGCACAGGACCCCACTAACTCTAAATCTGCCACAGCCTATAATAAACATCTGGTCAGATGAGGTCTGTTATCTGAATCTGCTCATTTAGTATAAGCCTAGATTTGTCTTTCGGTACATTACGTTTTTTTTCTGATAGACATTAAATCAGCCGTAATCAACTTGAAATTCTCTTTTAAAAGTATATGGGATAAATTATGTCTTCAAGCACTTCTAGCTGTAAATATATTTATGGTGTGAAAATTTTTTATCACAATTTTGCTTCAAAAGCTATGGGTCATGCTACAAGCTCAGAATTTGTTGATATACATTCCTGGGTGGCCATACACCAAGATAAGTTGGCACTTCTGATAATTAATTTCTAAATCCTTCTGGCATATGATGTTCCTCAGTTTCATAAGAGATAATTATACCTACCTTATGTAGGCATCCACAAAGGAGAATTCAGCACATGTTCTGTGTTTACTTTTATATTAAGGTTGGTCGGTCAGTTATAAAGAATCTGGGATGCATTATGTCTTCTGTTACACTGTGCATGACTTCAGTGGGTGTTTTGGGTGAGAAGGGAGAACAGGATTTGGCTCATACTTAAATAAATCCCAATCAATCTTATCGAAGCTCTGGGTAGTAGTCAGTGATACAGTGTTTATTGAATTTATTTCTCCATCCCCATAATGTGTGCAAACCCTCCTTAAGGTGTCTGTAGCTGATCCCCCAGACCAAAAGCATTACTTGGAAGTTTGAATCAAGTAATCTGGTAGATATTTAATGTTATAAGTGTCATGCCTGCTCTTTCAGAAAAACCAGTGGGTGCTTAGTACTGCTGGAAATATACCCACAGTATTTTATAATCTTTCTTAAGGAATGAAATGAACCTATTGTTACGCCTTTTCCTTGGGATCTGTGTTGGAAAAATTAGATCTTATACCTTTTTCACAAAGTGTGTATTTGAATTCCTGAATTCTTCCACTTCAAGAATCTGTTTCTTTAAGCTCATATTCTGTTTCTACGCTAGACACATTTTAAAAGTTTTTTATTAAAGCAGTAGTTAAATGAGCTAACAGCTATGGAAGGAGCTGATGTTGGTATAGGGTAATAGTTGCCTAACACTGATTAAACTCAGCCCAGCCATCTAAGCACATTATTAAAATCAGAAGAAGATAGAACTACAGTTGTTGACCAGAGTGACTATATTACATTGATCCCATGCTCTGAGGCCAAGCTTTAAATTAGAATGATACAGTACCAGAACTGGAAGAGACCTCGAGAGATCATCAAGTCCAGTCCCCTGCCTTCCCAGCAGGACCAAACACCATCTAGATCATCCCTTATAGAGGTTTATCTAATCTGCTCTTAAATAGCTCCAATGATGGAGATTCCACAACCTCCCTCAGCCATTTATTCCAGGGTTTAGGCACCCTGACAGGAAGTCTTTCCTAATATCTAAATTCAGTTGTGAGAAAAGGGATGGATTTTTTTAAAAACTTTTTTACATTTTAAGCTATAAATGTGGAATGACTGATGGTTAATGAGACACACTGCAAGTGCTAGAGACTGAGAAGCTGTGGTTTACTCACAATTCATTGCTGTTTTCATCTGCCTTGCTTTTTTTCCCACCAGTTTACAATCATTGCCAAATTTTATCTGATCTGGCTTTCTGATTTTTGTTAATGTTGCAATATGCATTATGCTTGTGTAGAAAATCACCGAAGATAAAAGGCCTGATACTGTTCTCAAATATGTTAATAATGAAAAAACCTCTAATTTATTTTAAAGGATGAGAATTGGGGTCATAATGCTGATATCTTGCACATTTCTTAGCTCAAATAGAGTGAGCTAGCCAAAGTTCACAGAAAACTAAAAGATCAGTGAAATTACTAGTTTTATACCCACCCATATTCACAGTTCATGTTGAACTATTTGAGATGACAAATATAGTTTGATATGGGTTGAATTTTCCATGTCTTTGTCATTGTGAGCCATGTACCATAACTCACTTAAGATGCAGGCTGTTGCTTCCAGCGATATACATATGTACATTTTCACACAGGTTTCTTTTAAACGGTACCAAGTATTCTTTAATTGTTAGGTCTTCAAGGCAGTGTTTCTCACCTATAGCACTTTATAATGATGGGGCACTTCTGCAATGCAAGTACAGGTTGAATCTCTCTAGTCTGGCACTCTCAGAACCTGACCAGTTCTGAACCAGAGAATTTTCCGGACCACGGGAAGTCAATATTGTCTAGCAGCATTGCCAACACTTCCGCTGCTTACTGGGCAGTTGGAGGCCATTTAGGGATAAATTAGAGCTAAATAACAGCACAGAACACTGAGAGCTAGGACTGGTGGCTGTAAACAAACTTTATGGGCAAGGTTCCCTGTAATCTGTGCATCCATGTGGGTGCACAGCCCTTTTCTGATTCCCCACACAGAGGTTCAGAGCTCCCCCACAGGCAGGGAGCTCAGCTGATCAGCTGGGGAAGGGGGAGAGGAGGCGAGGCACTTGCTCTCTTGGAGGAGCACAAGCAGCAGCAGCAGCTGGCTCCAACCTCTACTCCAGGGTTGGGCAAAAGATGATCTGTGGGCTGGATCTGGCCGGTGATAGCCTCAGCTGCTTCCCTGCCTGCCCCACCCCTGCCCGGCACTCAAGATATCTGGGTGCAGGGGCCATGTGTGTGTTTCTGAATGCTGAGAGCCTGGAGGGAAGGGAGACAGGCTTCTCATGCTGCCCTCACCCTCAGTAGCTCCCATTTACCAGTTTTGACCAATAGTAGCTGCCTGTTTGCAGGATAGGCAGCAAGTGAAGTGCCCTTCCTTCCTCCTCCCCCGGGCTCATGGCATTCAGTTCAGAGCAATAAACATGGTTCCTGCAACCTCCCTGAGCAAGTACGGGAGCTGGATGGCAGGGACCCTGGCTAAGGATCCTGCTGGGCTGCTGGCTGGGAGCCAGGTAAGATCTCCTAGCTAGAGCCTATTTCTGGCACCCCAGCCCGCCCCTCCCTCCCTCTCTCCTTCAACCCTCTGCCCCCTTCTGCCCTCCTACCCTATGTAACCAAAACCTTCTGCACCCCTGCTCCAGTCCCCCTTCCCAGACACTGCATCTCCACCTACAGCCCTCTTCAGGTCACAAAGCCCTCTCAGACCTTGCACCCCAATCCACTATCCCTGGTCACAGCCCAAATCCCTGCAACCCCTCCTGCACTAGGTCACAACCCCCTCCCAGTCCTGTACCCCTTCCTCAGGGGTGGCCCCCCTCCATAAAAAAATTATTGCCTATCCCTGTGTTAATGGCTTAAGGTAAGAAAGAAAAATATTATTTTAACAGAATTTTTGGAGTGTTGCTGATAGCTAAAACTCTGATCTTAATGATTTTTTTAAAATCCTGTGATACAAATTCATACATGGTAAACTGTATTGCGTTAAGGCCAGATCTTTGCTATCTGATAGAGTTCTGGCTCTTATGAATCAGAAGCAGCAAGTACGAGGTGTGATGCTAGCTGTTTTGTAGGATGAAACCTTATTTGCAGAATCTTTGAAACATGCATCTGTCTGTTAGAAAGGGTGGTGATACATGTACTCCAAGGTCTCAGAGGTGTAGCCTGTAACTAAAAAAACTTAAACAATAATGGTCCTGTAGCACCTTAGTTTAACAAAAATATATAAATAGTATCATGAGCTTTTGTTGGCACAACCCCCTTCTTCAGCCAAGGATAGTGTTAAATTTTCTTTATATTTGATTTCATATTATAATCATAAGCGTTTCTCCTTGTTAATTATCCCTTGTTTTAATATATTTTCTTCCACACCTATGGACTATTTAAAATATATATTTATATCTATGGTTTTTGTTTGTACTGGTGGGTGCACATCCACACACTACCTCAATATTGGTGTTGCACATAAGAAATTTCAACCCACTCAGAATAAAGTTCAACCCACCCAAGGATGGAAAATCTTAGAAGGAACACTGTTTATGAGACCACAGGAAACTTGGCTACACCCATAAAAAATGGACATCCAGCTAACTAAAATCATTCTAGGAAATGAATGATTCTGGACCAGAGAGTTCTAGACTAGAGAGGTTTAGCCTGTAATAAATAATAAAGAAAAGTGTATAAAAATATCACTTAGGGTGAAAACTAAGCTATGAACTGTGTATGAACTGCCTTGGGTTCACATTACAAATTAGATCAATAACTATTTTTTTCATATTCCTACAATATTTTAAAGGTTTACAAAATATTTCTGTATAAAGTTGTAGAGAATAATTTCAACTCCGATGGGAGCAAGTTAGGGTTATGCATTTACTGGGTAGTTTCAGAAAAGACTTTTTACACTCAATCTTTAATATGTAGGATTTCTTTACTTTTTTCAACAAAGGTATTGAAAATGAAGCTCTAATGAGATAACATTTCATTACATTATTTACAGTGAAATATTCAGATAATTCTGCTGATTTTTAACAAAACTGTCCAAAATTTTAGGGGTGATATTAAATAGTTTGATATCTAGTTAATGGATGTTTTGAAAAGAAGTCTTTCAAAAGGGAAGTTTTGTTGTTGTTGCTGCTGCATGTTTTGTTTTGTTTTGTTTTTCTCCCTCCCTAGTGAAGTTTCTAAATCCCAGCAGGCTGACTGCCCAGATTTTGAAACTTGTTTGGTCCTAAGCCATCGAGAGAAATATATTTCTTTCAGTATATAGCGCATTTTCTGCTGTTTTGACTGTTAACTTGTATGCCTGAAAAGAGACTTGTTCTGTAGTCTGCAAATGAAGTACCAGTGGTGTTACCACTAAAATAAATGACTTTGTGCCCAGAAGGTCTTTGTGTTTTGAGAAGTTGGTATGTCCTTGCCTTGTTGCATGGTTACTAGTGCGTGTAACACCCATGAATGCTAATGAAAGCTACATGAGTCAATAGACCCCAGTGTTTCCACCTAAAAATACCGTCAAAGCAGTCTTCCTCAGCTCCACTTTACAACGCCGCTTGGATTTTGTTCTGAAAACAGTTTTTATATCTGTCTGCTAGGTAGCTAGGAAGGCACAAAAAAGGGCAGATGTTACCAATAGGAAAACCAGTGCAGCAGTTTTTAACCTTTTTGGGTGTTCACTTACTAATGAGGATGCTGAGATGCACGTGCCATGTTATGGGATCTATTTACAGAAAACCTGCTCAAATATAAGTAGCAGCAAAGTCAAATCACATATAGTCAGATATTTGATGTCACACTGTTCTTACAGGTGATTGAGCATAATCATTTGTACAGTGCTGGAGAAATACTGAAGTACTTTCAAGTACTGTTTTTTCAGTTAGCAGTTTCATTGTCATGGACATCCAAAAAGTTCTGATTGTTTTCTGTTTGTTGTTGCCTAACACTGCTCCTCAGTTAAACTAGTTTAGCTTTTATTCACAGTTAATTTCTACAGGTTGAACCTCTCTGATCTGGCAACATCTGTGGTCCACATGATTTTAGTTAGCTAGATGTCTACTTACCATGGCTGTGGCCAAGTTTCCCATGGTCCCAAAAACTTGGTTTACAGCCACCAGCCCTGGCTGTCAGTGTTCTGTGCTGTTATTTAGCTCCAGTTTACCCCTAAATGTCTTCTAAGAGCCCAGTAAGTAGTGGAAGTGTTGGTAATGCTGTTAGACAATACAGACCTCATGTGGTCCAACACATTCTCTGGTTCGGCACTGCTCAGGTCAAGGGTGCCAGACTAAAGAGGTTCAATCTGTAGAAGCTTTCAGAGTAGCTAACTGGATTCAATACACTGATTCAAACTTATTCCAATTAGCAGTGCATCATGATGAGTTTTGTCAAACCTGCTGACTTCTAAAACCAAGGCAAGCTGCTGTATTTACTTATAACATGCTTCTGATTTAGGCTGGAATAGGGAGGATGGCACACGGAGAAGAAATTGAAAAGCCATGAAATCTATCTATATTTTTGAGAAATATGCATCTGTCTCTGTCTGTCCTCCCTAAGGGAGCAGATCCCGATTGGCCTGCACAGCCTCCCCTGTGGCTGGCACTAGGGAGTACTGGTTGGAGGCCTCTGCAGACCCTCCCCACCCCATCTCTAGGCCGCCTCGCCTCTCCCCAACCAGGTCCAGGTGAAGCCAGCAGGTGGCCTGCACGCTCCTGCCCTCTGCTGGTACTAGAAAGAAGCTGGCAGCTGGAGTATGCTGTCTCTCTGTCCCCCCGGCTCTGGGCTAACCTGGTAGAAGCCAGCAGTCAGGGTAGCCCCACCTCTGCCCTGGGCTGGACCCAAGGAACACTTAGTAAGTCTTCTAGTGTGTAAACTGTTTGAAATCATAAGTGAACAGTGGTGCAAAATATGAATGAAAAAACTCATGATCAGAGCTACGGTGAAAAAGTAGTGAGGTGTCAAGACATTTTGTTGTTGTCAAGAATTAAAAAATGCTTATAATAAATGCAAACTTCAGACTTGTAACCAGAGCAACAAAGGAACTTTTTAGTCTGCACTTATAAGTGGAGTTATTTATTTTAAATGTTGACAGTTGAATAGTGCCTTTAGTCAAAGGCCCATGTGGGGGTAGTATGCAGTAGCTCATGTCAGTGGGACTTTTGATTGAAAATAGGGTGATTTCACTTCTGTACTGTGCTGCCTTCGCACCAGCTGTTGATTGCTGGAGGGGAGTAGGGATGATAACGTCCCTAAGGAAAACTCTGATCTCAAGAACGTTGTCGTGTGCAGCACTAACAAGGGTGTTGGGCAACGTGCTGGCAGATGTGAAAGGACAGGTCCGACTCCATCTTGCCACCTTTGAAATAGCTAGTCCCAGCAGTGACTCTAGCCCTGAGCAGCCCTTGTACACTGAGTGCAACAGCTGCCATCATGCCTCACTTCTAAATAAGGGTACAAGGCAGAAGGCTCCTTTTGCCTCCCTTTTTCACTTGCGCAAGGACTGGGCACAATATTGGCCAACATGAATTAAGAATATTTGTGTTACAGCACCTAGCACAAAAGGGCCTTGATAAAGGCTGTAGTGTGCTACTATGTTGTGAATAGTCATCACTAATAAATACAGCATGACAGCAGCAGTGGAAGTTTTCCTGGATTGCTCCACTAAATGTTTTCAGATTCTGGTGGGATCACGAATGGAAGTGGTTAAATCTCCCCTTCTGTTCACTCCTGGACATCTGCGCTGGGACAGCCAAGAAACAAGCTAGTTAGCTCTGTTTAATAATGAGTAGTCCTGTGGCACCTTGGAGACTAACAAAAATATATATAAAATGTCACAAGCTTTCATGGGCAACCCACTTCAGATGAGATGATCTCGAGTCAAGATCTGAAGAAGTGGGTTTTGCCCACAAAAGCTCATGATAGTGTGTGTGTGTGTGTGTGTGTGTGTGTGTGTGTGTGTGTGTGTGTGTGTGTGTGTGTGTGTGTGTGTGTGTGTGTGTGTGTGTGTGTGTGTGTGTGTTTTGGTAACTACTCTCAAGGACTGATTTTGAACGGAATGGATAGCCTGAAGATGAAAGGCACAGTATTTCATTATCATTTCCCCAAATATCCAGGTCTTGGGAATGGTTCACCATTACTTCTGGTAGCCAGGGAAATCTGTGCCTGCAAGAGAAGAAGAAAAAGTGCACTGAGATATTAGAAAACTTGTTTCAGTACCTTTTTCTGTGACATTTGACTTGAGGATTCTGAGTCATAATCTTTCTACAATTGCCTAAACACCACTCAGTCCCCTTGTAAGTACACCCAATAGCAGCAGTCCTGCACCAGCAGCAGCTTAACCTGGCCCTTCCCTTCTGGGTTGTTAAACATTCTTGAAACCCCAACAGGCTTAAGGAACTCAATCTGTTTACTTTCTGGAAGACAATTTTAAGAGGCAACTTGATTATGGTCTATAAGTAGGTTTGGAAGGATTAGATTTTTCATCAGTAAATGTTGACAAACATCGATTTCACCATGCACATACAAACCAATGACAAAATATTTCCATTCAGGACGATTCAAATTACTGATAAGAAAAATTCTGTTTGAACTTACTTTAATGTGCATACAATGTGTTGTAATGCCAGCATTACATCATTATTGACACCTCCCCTTTAATTATTTCAAATATGAAAATTTAATATGATAAAACTAGAAAAGGAAGTCAGATTAGAAATCTGAGTATCTGTGAACAAAGGTCTGTAGACAATTCAGGCTGCTAGCATCATCTGAAGAAGTGGGTTGTGCTCACGGAAGCTCATGATACAGCCTACATGTTTTGTTAGTCTTTAAGGTGCTGCAAGACTATTTGTTGTTTAAGTTTTACCATTGAGGTAAGTTGTTATAGTTTTAATGGTAAATGAATGACATGTGCTTAGAAATAGTGTTTTTTAATTAATCTGTGAAGAGACAGATTAGTGGGCAGAGTGCAGCTGTTTTAGTGACATACACAATTAAAAGAGATAACACTAATGTTAATAAGCCAGATCTTGAAGTTCTTGCTCAGTTTTTACTCACTCCTTTTCAAGACAAAACTGTGTGATGGCTTTATGATTTAGCCCAATTTATTTGGTGACTTGCAGTTCATACTAAAGTTAGTGAAATTTAGTAGTTTATATTAGATGGTTTTCAAGACACCTGTGTGGTCTAATTAGGAAAACCTTAATTTCTCCCTAAAATAAGGTGAGAATTTTTTCAAAGTTATTCTGGCAGTGTCTTGCAAATGCCATTATTTGAACAAGAGTTAATTCTTGTATCTGAAATTACCGTACCATTAGACCATGTAGGTAGGGTACATTTTCAGCAGATGAGATAGAACTCTCTATTTGTTGCAAACCACTTTGCAAGTACTGACATTGTGCTGAGATGTGTCTTTGGTTGGAGCCCTGCATTTGAATCCTTGGATAGTATATAAGGAAAGACTCCCCACTTCTTATCTGCTACAAGAAGGTGCACCCTAATTTTACTGAACTGGGGACAGCAGATCTTTTAGTGAGCAAATGAGGAGAAATGCCTCTTATAGGGTTTATTGAAGAAAACATGTATTTACTATCCAGAGGGAACCTGATGCATAAATATATAGGGCTCTGAATCTTTTCTATTAACATGGTAGGCTCATCTATAAATGTACATTATATATTAACTTTAATATCCAAGCACTTTTTTCTTAAATGTCATTTATATTTCATACAAAAGCTTTTCTACAATAATACTGAAAATGTGACCTAAATAATAAAAGCTAGAAAATTCAAAAGTAAGACTGTTCCTCTGTAGACTTGATTCTGGTCTCACTTAAACCAGGAGTAACTTCACTGAGTTAAACCAGGAGTGACTTTACTGGAGTCATGATGGTGGAAAATAGCGAGGTTAGAAGAAATCAAGTCCTCCGCCCTTAACGCATCCTGTTGTATCTAGATGATATAGCATCAATGGAAGGAATTTATATTATTTTGAGCAGTATGCAATAACAACAAGCAGTAACCTAAAGCTATCTGCAGAATTCTGACCGGTGGGTTGCCCTACGTGAGAACCAAAAAATATAAAGGAAAAAAAGTTTCTACTCCAATTCTGGATCTGCTTCAAAGGCCATTCTGCAAATCTTCTGTAAAGGGGCATTCCAGAGGGAGGCCCAGGGGATCAGATGACTTGACCATTGTATTTCAACATGCATGCCTTCTGAACTATCAAAAGGTTCTGTGAATGATCTATACACAATCACTCTTATTCTTTTCCTGGGACCATGGTCATCTAGAATAAAAGTACATATTAACAGTGCTTTTGCAGTGGGGTAAGTCTCGTGCAGTGCCAGAATCCAAGTATACGACATAATGAAGTTGTTTACTTCTTGTAAGTTCAGAGACATACAGAAACATTTTATTCTATGCCAGGTACCAATATTTGGTAAATGTTGATGTTTAATGGTGACCACTGCAGATGAAATGAGCAAAAGGTATCTAACAACAAAGGTGTCTAAAGCACCATCACTTTTGGTATTGGAAAATAATGTTAGTGAGGTGAAATGCATTGGGAGAGTGGGGGGGGGAGGGGTGAGCCCTGTAACCTTCTACTAGTAAACTTCAGATAATGGAAGACAAATTATGGAATAAGACTGAAAGAAATTGGAGAGAGCTCGGGAATGAAGGTTTTTGTTTGTTTGTTTGTTTGTTTATTCATAGAGATGAGTCTATTCATAGAGATGACTCCATGATAGATGATGGGAGGGAAGAAGTGGAGAAGAGTTCTAGTCTAGTGGTGACTCAAGTGTAAGTGTGCTGCAGGTGATCAAGGCAAACATAGAATGATTTTTTAAAAATATATATTTTTATAGATCATTGTTGGCAGTGTTATTTCCTTGCTAGTCCCGGGACATGCAAGTGACAGGGTAGGTGAATAGCATCTTTTATTGGACTCATGTCTGTTGATGGAAGAAACACTCTTTCCTGTGTACCTCAAAAGCTTGTCCCTTCCACAGTTGGTCCAATAAAAGATATTGCTGCACCTCCTTGTCTCTTAGTTTTAGAAATGTAAATTGTCTGACTAGCTTTTCATTGACCAGTATTGACTATTGTTAGTCATTCATTCTCTTCTCATACACAGTATGTCTTCAAAATGTATGTTAAATGTAGGGACGTTAAATATTGGTTAATTGAATAGTTGATTAACCTCATGAATTCTTCTTGGTTACTCAACTATTCTATAGTCCCCAGGGGTGGGGCCGGCAGTCAGTGCGCTCTGGTCTCTCTCCCGAGGAGCCCCCAGCCATGCCGCGCTGCTGCCTCTGTACCAGTTTAAAAATCAGCTCCTCTGACAGACCGGCTGCCTGTCACCCCATGCTGCTGCCTCTGATACAGCAGAGCGGGGTGGCAGAGTGAGGTGGCCTCAGAGTATAGGCGTGCGCAGCACATTTCATTCGGGTGTGCACCCAAAGAATTTTTTTTAAATGTACTTTGACCCCCATTAGCCACACCCCCTGACCCTCATTAGCCACACCTCTGGAGGTAACACTCTCGGGGCAAGATGGACACATGACCAGAAGTAAAAGGTGTCATGTGACCCCCCCCCCCAAAGGACTTTTCCCACCATCCTCCTACCAATAGGGATTAGTTTGTCCCCCACCAAACTTCCCTCATGCAACTATCCTGCAATTGCGTTAACCCAATGTGTGGGACATTAGCTCTGGGGCGGAGAGGCTGGGGGAAGTGTTTCCTCCCATGAGCAGAATTAATTTTGTGTTGAACTCAGTACTGGTGCACATGTGGCTTCTTTGGATGTGCCACTGTGGCACCCAAGCTATTAATAAATATCTTATAAACCTCTACCTTTTCCCTCTGCTGCCATGTCTCCTCCCCTTGCTCCATCAGCTCCCCTGGTGCCTGCTGCCCCCAACGTAAGAACATAAGAATGGCCATACTGGGTCAGACCAAAGGTCCATCTAGCCCAGTAGCCTGTCTGCCGACAGTGGCCAGCACCAGGTGTCCCAGAAGGGGTGGACCAAAGACAATAATCAAGCGATTTGTCTTGTGCCATCCATCTCCAGCCTCTGACAAACAGAGGCCAGGGACACCATTTCTATCCTTTGGCTAATAGCCTTTTATGGACCTAACCTCCATGAAATTATCTAGCTTCTCTTTAAACTCTGTTCTAGTCCTAGCCTTCACAGCCTCCTCTGGCAAGGAGTTCCACAGGTTGACTATGCGCTGTGTGAAGAACTTTCGCCTATTAGTTTTAAACCTGCTACCCATTAATTTCATTTGGTGTCCTCTAGTTCTTATATTTTGGGAACTAATGAATAACTTTTCTTTATTCACCCTCTGCACACCACTCATGATTTTATAGACCTCTATCATATCCCCCCTCAGTCTCCTCTTTTCTAAACTGGAAAGTCCCAGTCGCTTTAGCCTCTTCTAATATGGGACCTGTTCCAAACCCCTAATCATTTTAGTTGCCCTTCTCTGAGCCCTTTCCAAGGCCAAAATATATATTTTTGAGGTGAGGAGACCACATCTGTACACAGTACTCAAGATGTGGGCGTACCATAGTTTTATACAGGGGGAGTAAGATATTCTGTGTCTTCTTTTCTATCCCTTTCTTAATGATTCCTAACATCCTATTTGCCTTTTTGACCGCCGCTGCATGCTGTGTGGAAGTTTTCAGAGAACTATCCACGATAACTCCAAGATCTTGCCTGATTTGTCATACCCAGATTAGCCCCCATCACCCTCCTCTGCTGTCCTGACTCCTGCCCTTCTCACTGCCCTCAGCCTTCCTGAGACCTGCCCCCCTCCACCAGCTCTTCTCTCCCCCTTTGCCCACTGCTCCAGTAGCAACCACTCTGTTCATGTGAGCTACCCCTCCTCACCCCCTCTCCTAACACCTGCCCTGCCTCTCTCCTCTGGTGCTGGTCCCTCCCCTGCAGGTGTCTGCCCTTCTGCTTCACCTCCAGAATCCCCTGGCACCTGCACCTTCCCTTATCCCTGCACCCTCCTGGTGCTTCTCCCTTCCCTCACTGCCCCTGCCCCCTTTTCCCTGATGCCCCCGCCGCCCCTTGGGGGTGATCCCCGGGGGCTGCTGATGGGTTCTGTGGCTTCCATGAGTAACGCCCACTGTTGGGGCCACTGAGACCCGTCACAAGAGAGGCCCAAGGTGTTCTCCAGCTGGCGCGTGCAGGCTGCTCCAGAGCCCAGTTGGGGGGCCTTGCCACACAGGGGAAGAGCGAGGCCCTGGGTGGCCCCGGGGGACATGCCCCGGGAAGGTTTGTGGCAGAGGAGGAATTGGATTCCTGGCCAGACCTTGCCGCGTGTGGCCAAGCAGACCAACCTCGGGGAAGCAAGCCAGGGGCTCTGGCCCTAGCTCCACCACCGGCCGCGGGGGAGGGTGCATGTTTCTGCCTCACGGTGTGCCTCAGTTTCCCTGCCTGCCAAATGCTGCCGGGCTCTGTGATGCAGGGCTCTAGTGGAGGTGAGGGTCTCGCCTGGCAGTGCCTCCACTGCAGAGAGCCCAGAGCGCTCTGCCTCTTTAAGAGCGGCTGCGTTGCCTGGCTCTGCCCGCGTCAGGCGCACGCTCATGCACAGAGCCCCGACCTGGCTGGGCTCCAGGCAGGACGCACTTTCACTGTGGCTCCCTCCATTGCCTCCCGGGTAGGGTTGCCAGGTGTCCGGTATTCGGGCCTTCTGTCCGGTAAAAAATTCTCCCAAAATACTGGACATGTACAGTGTCCACTATTTTCTGATTTTCCGGCTGGGCACCGGACAGAAGCCTGGCAGGCGTAGGGGGAGTGGCTGGGAGGCGGGGCACGATCGGCGCTGGGAGCCTCTGGTTGAGTCTGATGCCTTGGGGACGAGTAGAAGCCCTGTCCCATCTCCTGAGCGTGTTGGGAAGCTGCAGCCGCACTCACTCGCGCTTCACCAGGACCATGCGCAGGACTGACAGCGCCCCGGGATCAGCATGTGCCCGGGTCAGTCCCGCTCCCCCGATCCTTCCTGACCAGCTCTGCTGCCCCTGACACCCTCCCAGCCACCCCTGCTTCCTGCCGGCCGGTTCTCTCCCTCCTGATCTCCCCCCACCAGCTGCGCTGCCCCCCCATCTCCCTGGGCTAGCTGCGCTGCCCCCGACCCCCCCGGTCCCTCCCATCTCCCCTGGCCAGCTGCACTGCCCCCACCCCCCTCCTGGCTGGTATTTTTTCCTGGGGCAGGCTCTGAGCAGCGGGCCCCCACCATGTGGGCAGCTCCGGAGCCCGGCCGCCAGCAGCCCAGCTTGGGGCCGAGCCCAGCGCACAAGGAGCGGCCGCTGCAGCCCTGCCCAGCCAAGCGCTACTTCCAGCATGGCCAGGCCAGAGGCGAGACCCCGGGCTGTGGGGCCCCGGCACCGAGGGGGCGGATCTTGGGCTCTGGGCGTATGATGGGCTGCCAGGGCGCAGGCGGGCGAGTAGCGCTGGTGAGGCAGGGAGCCCGGCCGCCCCCCTCCCCCTGTGAGTGGCTTGGCTCGGCTCGGCCGCTGCCAGAGCCACACGGGGGGGCTGGCAGTGGGGGCCCCACAGGCGGGGAGGGCGAGTTGCGGGGGTGTGCATGGGAGGGGGGGCAAGGCAGGGAGGGGCTGCACTCATCCGAAGATCTCCCGCGTCCTCACCTGCTTCATGGTGTGCGGCCCCGGCTTTTTAAGTGCCTGCAGGGCTGCTGGAGCATGCGCAGTAGCGCCGAGGCGTGCCAGGCTGCACAGCTTCTGACGCCGTGGCCACCGGCGTCTTCTTGCGGGGGCGGGGGGATGGCTTGCCCCGTCACACCCCTCCTCCTCCAGCAGCCTCCAGCTGGCCCATCTGTCAGTCTTCCCAGCATTAGGGTGTGCCTGGGCACACCTGGCACACCCTGTGCGCACGCCTATGCCTCAGAGTATCAGAGGCAGCAGCGCAGGGTGGAAGCAGCCTCTGTCTGGGGAGGGGTCTGAACTCCTGGACCTGGTGTGAGCCGGAACTGAGACGGGCTGCCTGCCCACCTGGCTCCTAATACACTTTAAATGCAGAGCTGCAGCAGGGGTAGGTCCCGGACCTAGTGTAAGCACGACTGAGCCAGGCTACAGGCCAGCCTGCTAAAAAATTTACTGGTAAGTGCAGTGGACGGGATGCAATTAATCTATAGCATTAACTGATAAGCTTTTGCTTATTGGTTAATCAATTAATCGACTACACTAGTACATCCCTGGTTAAATGTACAAGATTTTATCAGTACCATTGTCACAATACTAGACATCAGAATAATTACATAGCAAACTAGAAATTATTTAGTTCTTCATGTGGGGCATGGTCCAAAGCCCAGTGAAGTCAGTAGAAAAACTCCTCTTGACTTCAGTGGGATTTCAGTCATGCCTGCATAGTGTTTTTAACTACTTGGACTTGTGGGCAAACACAACCAGCATTTTATAAACAAGGAAGGATGGGCGGTTGATACGGACAGTTTAATTTGCATTTGGTTAACTCTAGTGGGTTCTTCCTGCAAATGGCTGAGGGGTTTTCTATGTTTGGTGGAAAACAAAACTTTCTGGCATTTACTAGAAGATATTGTAGCATTATAATTTGTTGATATTCAAATGGGAAAATGTGACAACCTATTTATAACACTGAAAAGAGAAAGAAATAGGAATAAAAAGTTGGGGGGGAGCAAAGAATCAATTCAGAATAGACCCCTCATCATCAGTTACTCCCACCATCACTGTTAAAGGATATCTCAGTTCTGAAAATGGCATCTCAATTCTGAAAGCATTTTTGCATGTTCAATGACAGGGAATTGCTGGATCCATTATCACATTTATTTGAGGCATCAAATTGTTACTGCTTCTTTCTGAAGAAAAATTAATATCTGAGGAATTTAATGTAAATGAAATAGTCTTCATGATGAAATAAAAAAAATGATTCTACTGGACAATGGTATATGATGTGGGGCAATTAATTGAGAAAATCGTGAAGGCTCTTAGATGGCATTTTTTGGTGTTTGCAAATAGTATTACTATTGGAGCATAACTGCACTCAAAAATAAATGAAAGTGAAATGCGGTTGAGTTGTGGTCTGGGGTGCTCTTGTGACTGCAAATGAACTGCTGGCCCAGCTTTTTGTAATCATAATAAAAAGATAGAAGACACTGTGACTGAGTTTAAAAACTATTGAAAATCTTATTTGGTGGGCTTTGTTTACATAATTTTCAGTCTCCATAGACAATTCTGTACTTTCTCTAGGTAACACATTTGCATCTTCAAATAAATGTGCCTCTTTCTAGTTCATATACTGGGTTAGATGTGGGTCAGTGGTGGAAGAATACTTTGATGCGTACTCTTTATTTAGAATGTCTGTTCAAATGAGATTAAGAAAATTGTGTTCACTGTTACATAACACTGAATCTTGTCATGGTTCAGTGGAGTTTTGCTGCATTGAAAGAACTAGATCAGCTGGCATGTTCTCTCTTTGCTAAATAGGAAATTAACTTTTTTTATGGTTTTTACGAAACAAGAAACCATCATATATATAGTAGCCAATGTCTGAGAGTTTGTAACGCTGTAGTGTTACAGACTCGCCTCTGGGGGGCGCTCTTGCCTCCCGCCGTGGTGCTCGGCTGAGTGCTGCGCCGCTCAGCTGGGCCGCGGCGGGGGAGCAAGCAGTGGCAAGCGGCCGTTTGAGGTCCGCGCTCCAGATGCAGCACCGCTGCATGGGGAGTGCGGACCCCAAACGGCCACTTGCCACCGCTTGCTCCCCCGCCGCGGCCTAGCTGAGCGGCGCAGCACTCAGCCGAGCGCCACGGCGGGAGGGGAAGGGGGGGCGGGGCGGTGACGTACATGGCTAGGGGGTGGGGCTGTGTACGTCACCACCCCGCCCCCTTCCCCTCCCCTCCCCCCGTGGCGCTGCGGGGGAGCCCAAATGGCCGCTTGCGCCGCTTGCTCCCCCGCGGCGGCCCGGCTGAGCGGCGCAGCACTCAGCCGAGCGCCACGGCAGGAGGGGAAAGGGGGCGGGGAGAGACGGAGTGGAGAGAGAGGCAGGAGGAGGAGGAGAAGAGAAAGGGAGAGTGAGAGGCAGGAGGGGGAGAGGAGAAAGAAAGAGACGGAGAGAGAGGTGGAAGGCGAGAGAGGCAGAAGACGGAGGAGAGCTGAGAGAGAGAGGGGGAGGCAGCAGGAGGAGGAGAGAAAGAGAGAGAGATGGAGCGAGAGACCGGAGGCTCAGGAGAGAAGACCAACGTGGAGGAGAGACCTGAAAATCCCGTCTTATGACGGGCTAATTGGCTAGTTAAAGTATATTTAGCCATTGAGTCCAGCTCTGTAGTTGTTGTAGCAAGGAAGTACTGAAGTAATTCCAGTGCATCGGAAGATTCATCTTTGAAAGATGAATCTAGCTTCAGCAGTGATAGACTGGTCCAGGACTTGTGCTACAGCCATGAGAGAGATTTGCATTTGTGCAGCGTTCTTTATTAAAGGAGCTTTCATGGCACAACTTCTTAAAATTGACTAACAGCAAACAGATGAATTTATTGTTGGCATGGGAGATTGGCATACCGCTTTAGCATGTCTCCTTTAATCTGATGCATTCCAGTGCATTGTGTGGGCATAAAGGGAGCACATGAAGAGTTCTGGTCTCCTCTTGGTAATGTCAGCATGCTCTTAATTGATGAGCACAGTGGAAGGGCAAGCTTCTGTCCCTCTCATTTTACAAAGCAGCAACTTCAGCTTTCCCTCTATTGCCCACCTGCAAGTACCCTTTTACTAAAACATATTTCAGGCTACTGCACCCTATCAGGTGGCAACCAGAAATCACTTCTGAACAAAAGCAATCTGCCACCATTCACAGAACTGCATGAAAATGTGGCCAAGGCTTGAAGTCAAGTGCAATTTCAAGTGTACGAATAATCACATATGTGTGGGCAAGTGGGTAGATGAGAGATTGCGGGAAAGTGACTGCCCATTGAATGTTCTCAGTACTATTAAGTCTTTAGCAACTCCCTGGCACCCCACCCAATGTCCCTGGGGGTATGTCTACACTGATATTAAAAACCTGCCACTGCCTGTGTAAGCATGACTCAGGCTAAGGGGCTATTTAATTGTAGGCTAGACGTCTGGGCTTGGGCTGAAGCCCGAGCTCTGGGACTTTGTGAGGTAAAAGGGTTCTAGGGCTCGGAATGCAGCTTAATTTGCAGTGTCTACACTGCAATTCAACAGTCCCATCTCCGTGAGCCTGAGTCAGCTGGCACAGGCCAGACATGGGTATCTATTTGCAGTGTATACATACCCTCAGAGTTCAGAGACAGGCTAGCTAGAAATTGCTGATGATCCCGTGCTAAATTCTGCACATGCTTTTAAGTCATTCTTGTTCATCATCATCCATGCAGCTAACTTCTGTTCACTTGTTTTCATTTTCTCCTCTGCGGCCTTTGATTTAATTCACCTTGGATACCATACTCTTCCTTTAATCACTCTCCTGTGTCCTCTGGTTTTTTTGAGTCCAATTGCCCTCTCTTGTCAGAGTTTAGGACCTTGCTAATTTACATCACTGCATGGGAGACACGTTGCAAATTACTGGATTTTGTAAACGAAGTAGGCAAATGGTGAAAATAGTATACTGCAGCACCAAATGTACATTAGTCAATGATTTGACAGATGTAGTAAATTATTTGCTAAACTGTAGAAGGACTGAAGTCTTTGCAACATGAGATTGAACTATAACATTTTGCTATAATATCTTTTCTGAGAAGTGGCTGGTGTGCAAACTAACGAGCTTCTATTAAATTTGTGTAGGAAAATTTTAGAATCTTGCACTGCTTCTTCATAAATTTCACTGATAGTGCATCCAGAAACAACACAGAACTAGGCAAGACTCTACCTGTGCTGGCAAAACCAGAACACAGTGACTGATGTTTTGCCAAAATCAAAACATAGCTCCAATGAACATGTAGTTTTACCAAGTATGCAATTTACTAGATGGCAAAATATATCTGTAAATCACAGCCATGCTAGAATAGTACATATCAAAATACATTTTCTTAG
Organism: Pelochelys cantorii; assembly: GCA_032595735.1. Lineage (NCBI taxonomy): Eukaryota > Metazoa > Chordata > Testudines > Trionychidae > Pelochelys > Pelochelys cantorii. Next base: position 191,173,502 of record CM064327.1, read on the forward strand.
CATGATTGGATAGCTTATTTTTATAAAATAAACAGGAGTCAATATTAATATTTTCCTCTCACTGCTAATTTTTTTTGGGGGGGGGAGGGGTGTCTATTTTTCCATTTAATACCACTTGTCTGTGAGAGACTTTCCTTTGACTACAATGGGTTTTGGGTCAGGTTATCAAGTAGGGCCCATATGGGCTGTTACACACACATGCTGATTCCTCAGCAGGGTTGCAGTTGCACTTTTCAGTTCTAAGAGTTTTTCCCAGAACACCTTTTGAGGAGCTGCTGGTCCTTTACGCATGCAGAAATAAGTAAATGCTGCCCTAAGCAGCCAGCCATTGTATAGCTGTGTTTTCCTGGGCTGTATGTCTTTCTCTTCCAACTAATAAGAAATCTTAGATCCTGTTTACTTGCTCTTTAATTTTTCTCATGTGCCAGAGTCTCTCAAACTCTTTCTGCTCTCTCCTGTGGATCAGAATAAAACCATCAGCAGCATTTGCCTTACTCTCATTCCGTGAAACTCTTTTCTGGGAAGTTAATATAAAAAAATCTACCTTCGTCTACAGTCAGAATGTTCATTGATTTATTACTCACCAAAAAAAAACCTAGGAAAGATAAAAACATAAAATTGCAGAAGAAAAAATAACCTAATGAATACCTACCATTTAATCCTCTGTGTGCATCATAAGTAGTAGTATATTTTCTGCACTGATGTGACACAGAAAATCAGGAAAAAAAATCCTTCTCAGAAGTCTTTGACCCTTAACACAGAAAGTAACACTGAAGTTGTGCAGAACTTCACAGATTCCTGATTAAAGCATAAATTGCAGTTTTTGTATGGTAAATTGAGAGGGAACTCTTATGATCAAGTTTGAAATTCCTGGTTTCCTTTGCACTTAATTTTCCTAAATCCACACCTTGAGGCCTGCTCCAAGAAGCAGAGGTGAAAGTAAGGGGGTGTGCCCCAGTGTGCAGCTCCAGGAAGAATTAGCTGAGCTGTAGTAAAAGCCAGCAAAGAGTTATTTAAAGAGCTGGCAGGGACCCGAGTTGCAATAGGAGAGTACCTGTAAGAAAATTAAGTTCCTTTCATCCCTGGCAGGAAGCCTTTTTTCTGCTAATTGTAAAGTAGAATAATCTTAGAACTATTTAAAAAAATTAAATTAAAAAATGAGATCACACTGGAAAGTTTAAAAAAAAGTGTTGAACCACTTGTGAATAACTGAGATAAAGGAAAAAACTGTATTTAATCCTTTGATGCAAAATATTAATAGTTAACCATGATAACTACATTATCTCTTAAGTCCATCGTATAGGAAGTCACATTTCCAGGCATGAGCTCTATAGCTGGAAACTAACCCTCTGGAAACTACCTGGAAGGAAGGATTAAAGGCAGGAGCTCCACAATGCTGGCAGCAAAAGATTAATGAAAATGGCAAGGGGCATTCCCAACCCTAGGCCACCAATACTGCACCTTCCAGAATGGGAAAGTGGCAAGCTGTGCTTGGTGGTATCCACGTTATGGGTCTGGATTTGTAAGTCTGTGTTTTCAAATGATTTTTAACTGCATCGAGAATTAGTCACATCCACAAGAAGACTGAAAGGAGGTTAAACAACCTATGGATAAACTATTAAACACTTCAACATGTTTAAATGTTTCTAAATGTAATTATGCCCCACTGTTTGAAACTCAAACTACTCCGTACTAATCTCTTATTCTTAAATTACATTCTGAAACTACTCGTTGATTGTCACAATATCATGTCCCCCATGTAAATCTGTTTATAATGCTTTTAGATCCTCTTGACCTTTTTCCAACTTCTCTAGTATGCCAGTGGAATATGTTCAAACTAAACATGGTTTTACCTTTTTAAAACTGTGATATAACATATTTAAAGACTATGATCCATTGTGATCAAGAAGAAAAAAGACTAATGGTATGCAAATGAACATATCTATATCTGGAAAATGGTCTGTTTGGTGGATTTTAATAATCCAGATTAGATTAAGATAGATCTATATGAGAGACAGAAAGCAAACTGTTTTGGAATGGTGATGTTCAACCCAACTGATTCTTTTAAAGAAAGAGGAAAACTAGAGGAGGTTTTACAAATAACTCTCAGACACTTTCCCTGACTGGTTCCTGAATTAAATGAAAACCCAACAAATAGAAACTATTTGAAGTTTCAGGGTATTTTTCTGCCCTTAGCTATACACACATTCATACAAACGCATAGGGCTGCAATTGATCCTTAGGCTCTGCTTGAGAAGAGTAACAAAAAGGATCAGTTATACACATTACATTATGTTCGTCCCATGTCAGTGTTGGTGCAAAAGGTAGAAAGTTGTTTCTTCCATTCCTCTGTGTCATTTGCTTATGCTTTCTTTTATTCTAGGGTATTGAGATGAACTGTTCTGCCCTCATTCCCAAGGACAGTTCTTAAAGTTTCTCTTGGATGCCCTCGTTTCTTCACAACAGTTGGTTTTCACTGGACATCTTCAGGTAGCCATTTGTGTGTTAGCAACCAGAATATGTGCCCTAAATACTTTCTACTTTCTTCAGATTCTGATGAAAACAAGCTGCTGGTTAGTAATTTCTGAGCTTTCTTGGTTGATTAAGTCTTCCAACCCATTCCCAGAATCTCAGGTAGGCACTTATTTTTGAAAGGTTCTAGTTTTCTAACATTTTAGTAGATCTCCAGCTCTCACAGCTGTAAGTTAGTACTGAGTTTATGATTGTACTGAAAATTCTCAGTTTTATTCTGGTGCTGTATGTCTTTGATTTCCATCAGCTGTGTATGGAATCATAGAACCTCAAAAGGTCATCAAGTGCAGTCCTCTGCACTCATCTAGACCATTTGTGATAGATGTCTATCCAGCCTGCTCTTAAATATCTCCAATGATGGAGATTCCACAACCTCCCTTGGCAATTTATTCTAATGCTTAACCATCCTGACAGGAATTTTTTCCTAATGTCTAACCTAAACCTTCCTTGCTGCAATTTAAGCCCATTGTTTCTTGTCCTATCATCAGAGGTTAAGGAAAATAGATTTTCTCCCTCCTCCTTGTAACAATCTTCTAAGTACTTGAAAGCTGTTATCGTGTCCCCTTTCAGTCTTTTCTTTTCCATACTAAACAAACCTGTTTATTTCAATCTTCCCTCATGGGCCATGTTTTCTAGACCTTTAATCAGTTTTTGTTGCTCTTTTCTGAACCTTCTCCAATTTGTCCACATTGTTCCTGAAATGTTGCACCAAGAATTGGACACAATATTCCAGTGTTTGTACTATTAATATATTTCTTCTATATCCAGTCTATGGCTCTGCAGATTGGAGTACCAAGAAGAGTAACGAAAATAATGAATACGCTTGAGGAGATTTATGAGGACAGATTAAGAGAGCTAAATAAGTATATTTTATCTGAGAGAGCATGGTGGTACCAAGGCCTTGATAACAATCTGAACTCCCAGAATGGAGAGGGATTATTTGGATGATGTGTTGAAGTGTAAGTGATATGAAACCAAAAAAGGCAGGGGAAATAAGGATGAATGTCAGGAAAAACTGCATGGTGCAGTTGTACAGGTGCAGAGGTGTATTGGGCTGCTGAAGTCTTGGGCTGCTGAAAACTGCATGGTGCAGTTGTACATGGTGCAGAGGTGTATTGGGCTGCTGAAGTCTGCCCCCAAGATAGTGGTGGAATAATCTTCCAAGAAAAATGGTGGAAGCCCCATTTTTTTGGAACAACTAAAGCTTGACTGAGCAAAATGCCAGAAAATATACTCTAAAGCTGTGGTGGGAAACCTGCAGCTCATCAGGGTTCCATGTGTGGCCTGCAAGACATTTTGTTTACTGTTGCCCACATGCAGGATTGCCAGATGCTGCTGGTTTCCATCCACATAGGGTTTTTTCTACTGGCATTATTGAAGTGATATGCATGTAATGCAGGGGCACAGAAGAGAGGTGTGTGTTCATTGAACACGTAATTCACTGGCAGAGCCATGAACTCCCTCTGCATCCAGTCTAAGTGCTGCTATGGTTCATTTGGCACACCTAGCAAATTCTAGGCACACAAGCACAGTTAGCAAAACTACCCTATCCCAAGTGACCGTCTTGGTTATGACAATCTTGCGGCCCAGTAAGATGGAGGGACACTCATTAGGCTATGTTGCCAATCACTGCTCTAAAGACTAGGGATGTTAAATTTAGATTAATTGGCTAATGGAGTAGTTGATGCAATTTGCATCGACTATTCAATTAGTCGATAAGGATGTCTCCGCCTCCCTAGGTCTGTTGCTACACTTCAAAGGCAAAAGCACTGCGGGGAGCCTGGGGCCACAGGGGGACACAAGCAGTCCCCCACTAGCCCTGTGTTCCCTGTGTCAGGCTCCAGGCGGCGTTTCAAAGCGGCAGTGCCACATGGAGCCCAGGGTCAGCAGGGGAGTCCCCAGCTGGCCCTGGGCTGCATGTGGCTCTGCTGCTTTGAAGCACCCTCTTCTCTCCCCCTCCCTTGCTGCCTCTCTCTGAAGGCAGCAAGAATGGGGAAGCGACTAGTCAACTAGTGGGTCAATTGTCCGATAAGCATTTGCTTATCAGATAGTCAACTAGTCGTTGACAGCTCTACTAAAGACTAAGGAACAAATCTGCATGCTAAGAGATGGGCTGGACACCTTTCACTTCTGTAATTCGGTGATTTTAAAATAGTACACTTGAGACCTGGTGTAAGAGTCTGATGCAGTAACTACTGAAAACAAGGAGAAGACTCCTGTTGGTTTCAGTGAGATTGCATCAGACCATAAGGCGTGATATTTTTTTAAGCCAAATTATTCCACCATTTAGCCTTATCCATGCAGGCAGGAGCAAAATGTGCTATAACTTGCTTCAGCCACAGCTGAGTTGTACGTTGTGCCTTAGGGTACAGTCAAAGAGTGATTGTTCATATCTACTTGTTGAGCCCCAGATGCTTTCTCAGTCATTTTTCTCTGACACAGAACACCTGGGTTGCGGCTTGCTAGATAAAGATAATTAGCCTTCAATTGTCATATTGTATTTTCATCTATTCTACATGTTATGAGACTTCCATCATCAGCAAAGAGTAAGGAAGTAACTGTTTCATAGAGGAATAAACCTTTTTCCTACCATGTTGGACATGTCCAGAATGATTGGTATTGTGGAGAGAAAACTGCTCTCTGCAATGAGGTCGCACAGTTACAGATTATATATTGTACTTCCTTATCTGGGTAGTTTGTCTAGGTAGTGAGAGGGGAGCACGTACTGCATAAAATGTAATTCCCCAAATCTTTTTTTTGTTTTACATCAGTGATGTTCAACTTTTGGAACTCCTTAGAGGCTTTGAGTATATAGATTTCTTAAGTCTTTAGCTATGAGGAGTTATAAGGTCAAATTATTGTGGCATTCAGTCCAGGGTTGGAAATTAATGCCTGATAAAAAAGGATTAATAGCAGTGAGTGTTTTTCTTGCATTTTGCAAATATAAATTATGTGCAAATTATTATGTGTTTAGTTATTAAATTCTAGATCTATTTCACATCCCAGGAGATGTGAACAGAGATGTGGAAAAGGCTGTCAAAGGCACAAATGGCAGTTAGATACCTAACTCCCACTGAAAGTTCCTGGGAATTAGTTGTCTGATTTACATTTGTCCCTCTGAAAATCTCCCCTATTAATAATAAAATAGGGGAGTATCTGAATGCTCATTTCTCTGTAAATACCTAGGCTGCTCTTCCAGTTCATGTCTTGCTTTACAGACAGAGCTGCTGAATTCTACATTTTGGAGATAAACCAAACCAGTATAGAATCATAGAATACTAGAACTGGAAAGGACCTCGAGAGATTCATCAAGTCCAGTCCCCTGCCCTCATGGCAGGACCACGCACCGTCCAAACCATCCCTGATAGATGTCTGTCTAACCTGCTCTTAAATATCTCCAGTGATGGAGATTCTGCAACCTCCCTAGGCAACTTATTCCAGTGTTTAACCACCCAAACAGTTAGGAAGAACTTCTTAATGTCCAACCTAAACCTTCCTTGCTGCAGTTTAAGCCCATTGCTTCTTGTCCTATCATCAGAGGCCAAGGAGAGTAATTTCCCCTCCCCCCATGCACACTCCCTGTGGGTATGTCTACACTACAAAGTTAATTCGAAATAACAGCCGTTATTTCGAATTAACTTCAATAGCGTCTACACAGGCAAACCGCTATTTCGAAATAAATTTGAAATAATGGAGCACTTATTTCGAATTTGGTAAACCTCATTCTATGAGGAATAACACCAAATTCAAAATAGCTAATTCAAAATAAGTGCTGTGTAGACACTTATTTCGAATTAGGGGGCCTCCAGCCCTTCCTAGGGAGCCCTGGTGGCCACTCTGGGCACAACCGGGAAAACTCGTCTGCTCCCCCCCAGCCCCGGCGCCCTTAAAGGGGCAGACTCTGGCCACAGTGCCTCTGCCAGTTGCAAGCCTGCCAGCACACAGCCAGCAGACTGTGCACCTGGCACACCATGAGCCAGCAACTCGCTGCCACCCAGCCCTCCACTGCTCCCTAGGAGTAGGCTGGCGGTTCCCAGGAGCCTGCCAGGGGCCGCAAAAGGTGGGCGCCTGCCTGGTCTAGTGCGGAGATCGTGGACCTCATTGAGGTTTGGGGGGAGGCCACCAATGCCCACGATCTCCACACTGGGCGCAGGAATGCCGCCATCTACAGCCACATGGCTGCCAGCCTGGCCACCAGAGGTGACATGCGCAGCCAGGAGCAGGTGCGGCGCAAGATCAAAGAGCTGCGGCAGGCCTATGCCAGGGCCTCCCAACCAGGGGCTGACCCGTAGGCCTGCCTGCAGTACGAGGCCGTGGACCACATACTTGGGGGGTCAGATGGTCCATGCCCCCCTGGTGGTCATTGACCCCGGGGCAGAGGGCCCAGCCTCTGACACAGGGGAAGAGGAGAAAGAGGAGGAGAATGGCAGCCAGGAGCCGCAGGAGCCTGCAGGGAGCGTGCCCTGCACCCAGGATACCTGAGCCGTACCGGTTGAGCCGGGGAGGCCTCCACATGTGAGTGCAATCACGGTCCCCTTTTGCGGGGAGGGGGAGCCCAGGGACCGTGTGCGTCGGCCTTGACGACCACAGAGCAGGCAGCAACCTGTGCATCTGCTGTGCCAGCCGGGACATGTGGCCCCAGCTGGGTGCCATGCAGGGGCCCTGGCCTTTTCCCCACACGTGTCTACGCGTGAAGGCACATGACAGGCTCCTGACCCCGGGGAGAGACACTGCACACTGCCCTCCCTCCAGACGCCCCCTCTACACAGAGGAAGGGCACATCTCCCCTCTCCCCCCCCACACCCACACTATAGGCAGCACAGGGGCTGGGGTGCAGTCCTGGGCCAGCTCACACTCCCGGGGATAGCAGGGCGTGATGGTGCGGAGACCTGCCGTCCTCGCCTTGCAGAGGGGGACTGGGTTTCACCCACTGTGTCCCCAGGGAGAACTGACCACTTCTCTTGTTTCACCACAGCCGCAGCACCTGCGAGTGCAGGGCGCACTACCCCGCCCGGAACATCCACCCACACCCAGGCCAGCAGGCGCACCCGCAACCAGGAGGAGTTCCAGAGGCAGCAGCTGCGGTTGCAGGGACGGCAGCTCCACAGCCAGGAGCAGTGGGTGCTCGAAGTCCTGCAGCTGTAGCAGGAGAGCTTGCGGGAGCTGCGGGAGCAGGGCTGTGCCCTCCACGAGCACCTGCAGACCCTGGCGGACCGATTGCTGCCTCCTGCTGCTCCAGCCCCAGCGGCCGCCCCAGCTATTGCTCCTCCTCCCACCCCTGCTCCCCCTCCCGCTTCTTCCGCACCCCCTCCCGTCCCTCTTGCCCCACCCTCCATACTTACTCCCCCCCCCCCGGGAACGCCAAGGCCCCTGCACCCACAGTGCTGCGAGATGGGAGGGCCAGCAAGACCCCCAACCCTGAGCTTCCCCTCCCCCTTCCACTCCTTGCCTCCCCATTCCAGTTCCCTCCTCCCAGGTTTCCCCCCTCCCCTCTCCCGTCTTCATTCCCCCCTCCCCCCACCCCAGTTATGTTAAATAAAGAGAGTTTTTTGTGGCAACACAGGTGTTTTTATTGTACATCAGGAAGGGGGGTTATGGAGGGGAAAGGGGAAGGAGGCGGGGGTGGAATGTAAGGCACAAGGCCCCGGTGGGGCACGCCAGAGGGACTTCAGTCCTTGTCCGCCTGGAAGCTCTCCCGCAGGGCTTCCCAGATGCGGACAGCCCCCCGAATGGCTTCCCGGCTGGCAGCCGTGAGGGGCTGTGCGTACTGGCCAGCCAGGCGGGCAGCCTCTGCCATCCAGGCTGGCAGGAAATCCTCCCCCTTCCTCTCACATAAATTGTGGAGCACACAGCACGCTGCCACCACATGCGGAATATTGTGCTGGGAGAGGTCGAAGCGGGTGAGGAGGCATCTAAATCGGGCTTTCAGTCGGCCGAAGGCCCCCTCGACCACAATGCGGGCCCTGCTAAGCCTGGCATTGAAGGCCTGCCGGGAGGGGTTGAGGTGTCCCGTGTAGGGCTTCATCAGCCAGGCACACTGGCATGTCCACGTCCCCGACCCTGATGTGGTGGTCTGGGAAGAAAGTCCCGGTGTGCAGCCTCTGGGACACAGAGGAGTTGCGGTACACCCGCAAGTCGTGTGCCTTGCTGGACCAGCCCACATTGATGTCCATGAACTGGCCCCGGTGGTCAGACACAGCCTGCAGGATCATGGAGAAGTACCCCTTCCTGTTGATGTAGAGGGATGCCTGGTGGTCCGGGGCACGGATGGGGATGTGTGTCCCGTTGATTGCCCCCCCCCGCAGTTGGGGAAGCCCAGGGCGCTGAACCCCTGGATGACTGCGTCCAGGTCGGTGAGGCAGACGACTCTGCGGAGCAGCACCCTCTTGATGGCCTTGACCACCTGCAGAGAGATACACAAGACTGAGGGTCACTGGGGTGCCCGGGTGGCTGGGAGTGTTAGTTCCCCGCCACTGCCCCACGCCCCTCTCCCAGGAGCAATCCTGCTGCAATCCTGGCTACCGCAGGTGGTCTGTAGCACAGCTGGGACAGACCGAACCCTCCCGGGGAGGAAACTTACACCACCTCCCCCCTGTTTTCCCTGGGGCAGCCCATGTCCTCCTTGCAGCCCCCCATCCTGGCCCAGTGGCCGGTGACTGCCATACCTGCATGAGCACCGCTCCGACGGTGGATCTCCCCATGCTGAACTGGTTGCTGACGGATCGGTAGTTATCCGGCGTGAAGAGCTTCCAGAGGGTGATGGCCACCCGCTTGTGGAGGGGAATGGCGGGCCTCATGCATGTGTCCCGTCGCCGCAGAGCAGGGGCGAGCCACTCGCAGAGCTCGAGGAAGGTGTCCTTCTTCATCCTGAAGTTCTGGGTCCACTGTTGGTCTCCCCAGCGCTCCAGGACGATGTGGTCCCACCAGTTGCTGCTGGTGTCCAGACGCCAGATGCGGTGGGGCACGATGGCGTCTGGGTGCCACTCCTCCATGGCCCTCGGGGGGGGCAGGGGGAGGGCCAGGGGGCTGGCCTGCAGCAGAAGGTGCCAGGCAGCCTCCAGCAACTTCTGCCAGGCTTGCAGCAAGACATTCAACATGAGCACCAGAGTGCCTAGGGGCGGCTCTGGCTCCATGGTGCCGGGTGCTGTGGTGTCCCAAATGAGAGCGACCAAAGCAGGTGGAGAGGAAGATGCTTTGCTGTCCCTCAGCGAGGTAGGCAAGCAAGCGGGAAAGCTGAGAACCGGCTGTCCAGGGGGGTCCCTTTAAGCACGAGCCTCAGACAGCAGCCACACAAAGCAACCACTGACCTGATGCCCTGCTGGAACCGGTTTCAGCTGCCCTTAAATGCGATTGAGCGTCCAATCAATGTGGACACGCTATTTCGAAATAGCAAAACGCTATTTTAATTAGATTTTGTGTCTAGATGCGTTATTTCGATTTCGCTTAATTCGAAATAACTATTTCGTATTAATTCAAAATAGCGCTGTAGTGTAGACATACCCTGTGACACCCTTTAGATACCTGAAAACTGCTATCATGTCCCCCTCAGTCTTCTCTTTTCCAAACTAAACAAGCCCAGTTCCTTCAGCCTTCCCTCGTAGCTCATGTTTTCTAGACCTTAATCATTTTTGTTGCTCTTCTTGGGACCTTCTCCACTTTTTCCACATTTTTCTTGAAATGTGGTGCCCAGAACTGGCCACAATATTCCAATGGAGGCCTAATCAGTGCAGAGTACAGTCGAAGAATGACTTCTCGTGTCTTGCTCACAACACTCCTGTTCGTGCATCCCAGAATCATGTTTGCTTGTTTTGCAACAGTGTCACACTATTGACTCATATTTAGCTTGTGATCCATTATGACCCCTAAATCCCTTTCTGCAGTACTCCTAGACCGTCACTTCCCATTCTGTATGTGTGAAACGGATTGTTCCTTCCTAAGTGGAGTACGCTGCATTCGTCCTTATTAAGCTTCATCCTATTTATCTCAGATCATTTCTCCAGTTTGTCCAGATCATTTTGAATTTTGACCCTATCCTCCAAAGCACTTGTAACCTCTCCCAGCTTGGTGTCATCTTCAGACTTTGTAAGCGTACCCTCTATGCCATCATCTAAATTGTTGATGAAGATTTTGAACAGAACTGGTCCCAGAACAGACCCCTGCAGAACCCCACTTGTTATGCCCTTCCAGCATAATTGTGAACCGTTAACCATTCTCAGAGAGTAGTTATTATCCAGCTAGTTATGCACCACCTTATAGTAGCCCTATCTAAGTTGTATTTGCCTAGTTTGATAAGAAGGTCATGCGAGACTATTTCAAAAGCCTTACTAAAGTCTCGGTATACCACGTCTACCACTTCTCCCTTATCCACAAGACTTGTTATCCTATTAAAGAAAGCTATCAGATCGTTTTGACGTGATTTTTTCTTTACAAATCTATGCTGACTGTTACCTATCACGTTATTTTTTTTCCAGATGTTTGTAGTGGAATTCCTTAATTACCTGCTCCATTATCTTTTCTGGCCCAGAAGTTAAACTGACTGGTCTGTAGTTTCCCGGGTTGTTCTTATTTCCCTTTTTATAGATGGGCACAATATTTGCCCTTTTCCAATCTTCTGGAACCTCTCCCGACTTCCATGATTTTTCGAAGATGATAGCTAAAGGCTCAGATACTTCCTCTATCAGCTCCTTGAGTATTCTAAGATGCATTTCATCAGTCCTGGTGACTTGAAGACATCTAACTTTTCTAAGTAATTTTTAACTTGTTCTTTTAAAATTTTATCTTCTAAACCTAACCCATTTCCACTAGCATTCACTATGTTAGACATCCCTTCATCATCAAATTCTTGGTGAAGTCCAAAACAAAGAAGTCATTAAGCACTTCTGCCATTTTCAAGTTTCCTGTTATAGTTTCTCCCTCTTCCCTCTGTGGGACAGCTTGTAATGTGTGCTAATTTTTAAAAAATATTTATTTATTTTAGATATAGGAGAAATGAAGTTTCTGACAAAGGGTAGGAATTGATCTAAGTTCATAAATTTTAAAGTGAAGTGATATTTGATATTACCCCCAAACCTGTACTTAATGGGTGTCCACAAATTCTTTGTGTGCAATTCACATTTTACACTCTACTCAGTTCTTAGCCCACAAAATCCTGGTACTTTTTATTTTTTAAAAATGAGTGTATTTTAGATTCTGTATCCTGTTCAATCCAGTTTTATAAATTGCTTAGAACTACTAAGACCTGATCTACACTACAACAGAAAGGTGAAGTAAGATACGCAACTCCAGCTATGTAAGTTACAAAGTATCTGACACTGGATTTCTGCACTGTCCACACAGCGGGATGCCAACAGGAGCAGCTGCTCCTGTTGGCTTCCCTTACTCACTATGAGGAACAGGAGTACTGGTGCTGATGGGGGCGCATGGTGAGTCTGATTTAGCGGGTCTGTACTACACCCACTAAATTGAACTCCAGAAGATCAACAGGCCAGCATCGATCTTTCATGGAGTGTAGTCATGGTCCAAGTGACTATTTTGAGCATTTTGCTTTGCAAAAAATATTTACAAGGCAATATCCTCAGCTCGTGTAAATTGCCATAGTTTCAGAGAAGTCGCTACAAGTCCATTGACTGCCCCCAAACTCTTTATGGGCTGTCTGTTGGTGCTGTTGTGCTACATTGTAATTTTAATATTAATATTTTCCTTGTAAGTCTGTCTTCCATATTTTTTGTCAAAGACATACACATAAGAGCTATTTTTCCTATTTCAGATACATCCGGAGATATGTCTCAGTACAGATCTTAGTGAAGAATAAAGATGATATAAACTGGCATTTTGTAAACTGGGGCTCAGAACCAATGTCAAATCCCTACTACTACTACATGTTTCATTTTATGTAGGAGTCTATTTTCAATTTAACATCCAGTGAAATAATGTGGTCAGACTGCCTATCATATATGGTACTTAACCTACATGTCATCCTCCTTTTTCTGTGGCACAGATGTAATCCTTCTAAAAAGTAGTTAATATATTTTGTTTTTAAATGGATGTGTATTCTAAAATGTCTGGTTATTATGGGAAATGGTCACTTGAATATTAAAATAAGCTATGCAAACCAATTGGCCTATTGGAGAAGCGTAGCGCCTCTCACTCAGATTTCCCAAAAACTGATGCAGGAACATTGTCTATTCCCAAATGCTAACTCTTTTAAAAAAGAGTTGACACAGAAAGTGTATTTCAGTGGAGATGAGGTGACACTCCACAGTAAATTACACTTTCTTTGCAAAAATTCCAGTGTTTCCAATAAGTCAAATGTTAACATGTCTGGAAATGAATGGTTGGAGTGGGGGAGCAAATGTAGTCAGCCCCCCTTGCCATATGTTCATTCCTTCTTCACTCAGTACCAACCCACTGCATTGATCCACTCAATTATGACTGTCTCTCTGATGTGCTCTTGTTATTGTCTGTGTTTATTGTTGATGCTATGTCGTTTAAGGGCCTGTCTTTCAAATGTGTGAGCATCTAGCAGCTCACAGAAACATCAGTGATCAGAACCTATAAAAATCAAGCCATGACTGCTTACTAAGGGACATAGTCTCCTGGTACATTGTCATATCAGTGTTGTGTCAGGTTCCTCACAGTGTGATGTGTTGGTGGAGCAGAACTTTATGATGAGAATTCTTCCAGGTATATGTAAATGCATTTGAAGCTTTCTAGTTTGTTTTTTTAACTATAGTGGATAGCAACTGGTACATGCATGGATTTTTTTTTCTTAGTGAATTATTTTCCATATGTTAGTACTATGGTATGTTGGGAATGGACCCTTTTACATAGAAAATGGGACTTTATAAGATTACTATGTATAACTGAAAGAGAGTAGGAAAAAATGTAAGTTCTGGAATTTTCTCGTTTCACTCTTTGAATTTGCCATCCATGTATAGCATACTGCCAGTTCCATTGTCCTTTGTTTCTGCTTAGTTGCACTTCCTAAATTGTGATCTAGCATTGCTGTCATGGGGAAAGCCCCCACATAATTTCTTTCCCCAAGATCTAAAGGATAAGTTGAAACTAAAACTAAAGGTTGCACACACTATGTGTTTATGGAGAAGGAAAGGCCATGTTTGGCATTGTTCTTGGGTCTGTCTTCTCTCCTATATTGGAAAGAGCTGGATAAAAACTACCAGGAGTGCAGGACAAATCTGATTCTTTTAAAAAAAAAAATGTAAATTCTGTATTGTATTCTACTTACATAACAAATGTCTGATAAGAAATTTGCGTATTTAAAATACGATTGTTTTATAATTCGTGTTCACGGTATCCCTTTAATGTTGGATGAGCAGTGAGAACTGAATCAGGTGCTCTTTGTGATCTCTGATATATGTGTGATTCCACTATGGAACTAATTCCATAACCAAAACAAATTAGAACATCAGTACAGTTAATAAAGGGGGCAGAGGAACTCTTGAGTGCAAGGAGACAGAACTTTCACAGGAACTGGACTTTAGACTATGGAACTTGCCTTGTGCATGCAAGAAGAATGAAGACGTCAACACTTCAAAAAGCTATGCTCAAATCAGGGATGCTGGAACAATTTTTACAATAGAAGTGCTATGAGCTATGGAATCAAACTGTAAATCCTGTCTATGATGAGAACCACTTCAAGCAAGGGGGTGCTGCAGCACCCCTTCCCTTCCTGTCCCACACCACACACCTCTAGTTCCCATACCTATGGTTCTAGTTCAAACGTGAATTGATTCAAGGAAGTTGTATGGCCTATGTGTTATGCAGGAGCAAATTAGATGATCAGAGTGGTACTGTCTGACATATGAAGCCATGAACCACTTACACATTTAAATACAAAATGCATTTGAATAAATTCTTTGGGCACATTCATGCACATCAACATATTAAAATATTCCTATAAACTAATCAGTCTATTTCTTTTATGAGCTGAGCTCAAAAAAAGGAGAGAGATTATTATTTCTTATTTCAGTTTTTAAGTACTTGGGAGTTGCTCAGAAAGTACTGTAATGAAACCATATAAATACATGGATGGATAGTTAGAGAAAATAAATTTGCATGTATAGTTAAACCATTTGGGAAACATGAGAAGACACAAAACATCAGGAAATTTTCCAAAAAGTAAATGACAGGTAATTTTGAAAACAAAGGAATTTTAAATGCCAGCCTTGATTCCCTTCCCCCAAAATGTTTCCAAAAATTCTACAGTGGGATGAAATGTGGCACTGTGAAATTCCAGATATTTGTGGAATGTTACAGTGGAGTTGAAAAGTCTAGCTTGAAGTTGGAAACTAACTTCATCTTTGTCTAGAAAAATATATGATTAGTAAATGTGTAACTCTTTGGTATTTTTCTAACTTAGATGTAAAACTAGTATAGGTTGAATCTTTCTAGTCTGGCACCCTCAGGACCTGACTGGTGCTGAACCAGAGAATTTGCCGAACCACGAGAGGTGAATATTGTCTAGCAGCATTACTAACACTTCCACTGCTTACTGGGCTCTTAGAAGACATTTAGGGGTAAATTAGAGCTAAATAACAGCATAGAACACTGACAGCCAGGACTGGTGGCTGTAAACAAATTTTATGGGACCGCAGGAAACTTGGCCATGCTCATGATAAGTGGACATCCGACTAACTAAAATCATGCCAGACCACAGATGTTGCTGGACCTGAGAGTACCAGCCTAGAGAGGTTCAACCTGTAGTGATGACATGGTTCTTAAGCTTTTTCTTCACTGGGCAAACTAATCTCTTAGTTCTGTGGGCAATGTTTTGCGTGATGTGGCTAAGTTAACCAATATTTTGTGCTTTAGATATGAGTGAATTTAAATATGGGGGGATAAAAAGTGTGGTGGCTTCCTATCAATGTCTTGATTTTGTTAGAATAGTAATAGAGATGTAGCCGTGTTAGTCTGATCTTGGTGAAACAAAAGAAAGGACTATGCAGCCCTTTAAAGACTAACAAGTCTTTTGATTTTGTTAGGCTTGAATATTTCTATAAATAACATTCAGTTGAATGGGTACCATACTGATGAGAATAGAAGCTCACCTGCCAAATTTTTCATAGTGAACATGCAACATCACAAAGGTACATAGAGAAGTGGTCCACCCATCGCTAGATGATGAAGGCTATGGATACTTTCAGCTGTTTAAAACATGAAGAGTCAAGCCTCCTTATTTTATTTGTAACTGGCTACTTTCTTTTTCCTTTCTTTTGTTTCTCCACTTTTACTTTTATTGGTAAATACCCTAGAATAGCTCCTTTCTCTGCTTCTAGTAGTTAGGAAGCCATCTTTGAATCCTATTTATTTTTTAAGTCATCCTTGAATCACATGCTAAAAAAAGAGTTTCCTTTCATCACTTGAGAAATATTACAGGCCTGAAATCTTTCCTGTCCAGGACAACTGAAGCGAAGTGAATCATCAGCATAAAATATGATCATATTTCATCCCAGCTTCATCCATTCTCTTGCTCTCTTCCCATAAATTCTTGACTTGGTTTCAACATTTGACTTTTGCATCCGGTCACGCTGTTGGTCATGTTGATGTAGCTGTTGTTTGGGATCCGTCTCATACCTTGTGGTTCTAATTTTGGATAGCCTACTGGAATTAATATTTTGGTAAAATGGTGGAAACTTGAAACTTTGTTTTGATATTCCACAAATGGTACTGAAAATTTGTTCCAGTATGTCACTTGAAATAAGAACCACAAAATATGAAATGGATACCAAATAACTGCCACATAAATATGGCCAAGAGTATGCAAAAGTTTCCATACTAGCTATACTGCATTCCTGATGGTAATCTTAGCACTGGGCACGGAGAGCCTATTCTCTCCCCACAGTAGCAGCAGCAGGCTGCCGTCCCCTTGGGAGTAGCAATGGTGGTAGCTGAGGATCCCTTTCCTCTATGGAGAGGCAGAGGTGACATCAGAGAAGATGTACTTATGCCAGTGATCAGGATGTGGTCCATGGATCCCCAGGGGGTGTGCAGACTATGTCTGAGGACTCTGCAAAAGGTTGTCATTACCATAAAATGGTAGTTTTCAGCCTGTGGCCTGCAGACCCCAAGGAGTGTGCCCATTATGCCTCAGATTCCCAAAGGAGTCCACACCTCCATTTGAAATTTTTTAGGAGTCCACAAATGAAAAATGATTGAAAACCACTGACCTACATAGGTGGATGGGATGGGTCTGGTCTATTCCACTCTGATCCTCCTGCTACAGGGCTTCTCTGCAGGCATTATCTTGGAGGAGCCTTCAAGAGCAACCAGACTTGAAATTAACAACCCATTGAAATACACAAGTCAGTTCCCTCTTCTGATAGCTATTATTTTAGGCTGTCTGTGGGTTCAGGCAGACTTCATTGTATTGTTTATCTTCAACCCGGCTACTCCTAGGCATATATGCAGGACCGCTGACAGGGCAGGACAAAGGGAGCAGTTGCCCTGGGGACTGGTGATTCTAAGGGATCCGGGGCTCTGGCTGCAGCAGTAGTAGATGTGACAGTCAGAGCCCCGGGCCCATTTGCCCTGCCGCTTCCATCTGAGGCCCTGCCCCCTTGATCCAGGGCCCGTGGTGACAATCTGTCCTGCAACATATGCAGTTGCACACGGCCCAGGAAAATTTGGGGCACCACACCCTGTGTGCTATGTATGTACGGGACTGCTCTGAGCCAGCAGCCGGGCTGCCTTCTCCCTGCCCCTTCCACCCACCCGCTTGCTTCTTTCACCAGTGATGGGGGCAGAGAGGAGTCCAAGTAGCCGCAGCCTTGGCAGCTCTGCTCTGGCTCAACCCCTCCCCCCAGGGGCTCATACCACTTGGCAGTGAGAGTAGGGGAGAAGGAGAGGAAGACTTAATGGCCAGCCTAGAGTTTTCTGGCTGCTGCTTGCTGTGGACAGCTAGTCTTCCCCTGTGGTGCTCCCCCACTTCTCCCTGATATCTTGGGCCCCAGCCACGAAGCTCCCCCTAGCCTTGTATGACCTCCCCCACCCTGCTATAATTCAATTTGGAAGGCCAGGGAGCATGGTGGGGGGAAGGGATCCCAAGCCATGGTGGGCTGGAGGATGCACCAGCACCCTGACCTTCCAGTCATGTTTTCAAGGTTTACTTCACAGCCATGAGGACTTCTGCTATACTAGCAAGGGTTTTAGGCATGGAACTAGAGTGTCCAGTCCTCAGAATCTGGCAGATGAACAATGGCCAGGACCTTCCTTCCCATGTGCGGATCTATTCATCTCCTTGTTGTTGTTTCCAGCCAGACGTCTACCGTATGATCCTTGGAAATGGCTGCCATAAATTAATCCAGATTCTCAAAGACCAACACTTGCTCAAACTACTATGGTGTTTGCACAGTCTGGAGGCCCAAAGCACAAGCTCAGGTGGCAGTGGAATAGGCCTGTTCGTGACACATACATAAGTAAGCAAAGGGCTTTGCCTTGATTGGCCATAGTCACATGAGGGATCTGTAGCTGGTGACTAGTCAGCACCAGGCTCTTCCCACAACTGCTTAGATTGGGGCAATAATTTTAGACGAGGAGCTACTTCAGAAATTTCTGACGTAGCCCCAGGAGGCCTTGGAAGGGTGCGGCAAGGACACTTCTGTGCTTCCCTGCCCACAGACCCTGACTGGCCTAGTGGTGGGGAAAGCATGTGAAGTCTTTGCCCCTCCCTTCCCCAGAGAGAGCCGCCAGGTTTCTGAACAGCTGGGAGTTCCCTCTAAGCGCCCCATTCCCCTGGGGGTGGGAGGAGACTTCATAAGCTCCCACTGCCCCCAGATCAATTAGGCCCTGGTGGCAGTGGAGCATGCAAAGTCTCGCACTACCTGCCCATGCCCTGCAAGGGGGTGCCACTCTTAGGCTATGTCTAGATTGCAAGCCTCTTTCGAAAGAAGCTTTTTCGAAAGATACTTTAGAAAAATCTTCTTTCGAAAAAGAGAATCTAGACTACAAGCAGTACTTTCGAAAAAGCAAGCCGCTTTTTTGAAAGAGAGCACCCAGGCAGTCTGGATGCTCTCTTTCGAAAAAGCACAGTTTGCATTACATAGCGCCTTCTTTCGAAAGAGCACTTTCGAAAAAAGGCATTCTTCCTCGTAAAACGAGGTTTTCCGCTGTCGAAAAAACTGCTGCGTTCTTTCGATTTACTTTTGAAAGAACATGGTAGCAGTCTAGACACAGGGGAAGTTATTTTTGAGAAAAGGCCACATTTTTTCGAAAAAACCCTGTAGTCTAGACACACCCTTAGTGTCAATTGCCAGCTGCTGAACTGGTAATTGTTTCTAAGCGCCACGCGCCCCTTGCAGGGCGGAGGCAGGGCGGGAGGAGACTGCATGCATTCTCCCACCCCCAGGTCCTGATTGACCTGGGGGCAGGGAGAGAGCACGAAGTTTCTCGCTCCCTGCCCCTGCCCTGTAAGGGGCGCATAGCGCCTAGAGTCTACCCTGGCAGTTGACTCTAAGTGCTGCATGCCCCTGGCGGGGGAGGACACTTCATGTGCTCCCCCATCCCTAGGTCCTAATTGGTCTTGGGGCGGGGGAGCGGCAGGGTGTCCACAGGCCAGATCAACTTGCTTGGTGGGCTGGATCTGGCCAGCTGAGGCCCTGTTTCCCACTCCTGGGTTAGATAGTCAAAATGGAATTTCTGCCTCCTGGGTGGGACCTCTAGAGATCATAAGGCCAGTTGAGTACTGACCAAGTTAGAGGACCCCAAGTTGAGCAGTTGTTCTGTACCCTGCCTGTCAAATTTTCCCAAGCACATAAAGATGGCGCCTGGGGTGCACTGCTGCCCTTGCTGAGGAAGTGGGACTGTCAATTCTATTGAAACCATTTGGCTGCTAGGAGAGCCAGAGCATCAGCAGTAGAGTGGTGCTGTTCTGGTGAGCCAGCAGACCTGAAACTTTTCGCATCTTCCTGAGACTGGCCAAACTCACATGAGTGACAAATCAGAAGAGTTGGCAACATGGAAACGGGCGTAAGGGTAACCCTGGGTCTGGGGCTATGTCTACACTACGACTTTTGCCGGAAGAGGCAATGCAAATGAAGCACGGATTAGCATTTTCTCATGCTTCATTTGCATATTCTCTTCCGCTCGGTTTTTGCGCAAAAACAAGCAGTGTGGACATTTCCTTTTTGTGCAAAAACCCCCTTTTGCACAAGAGCCTTATGCCTCAAAAAAGGAGGTATAACGATCATTTGCATTGCCTCTTCCAGCAAAAGTCGTAGTGTAGACGTAGCCAGGGTGTGCAGGTAGCTTTTCTGCTTACTCTACGCCCTGTCCCTGTTACTCCTGATTTTCCCTTGCCTGAGTCACCCAGTGCTATCTCAGCGGGGCCTGTTGCAACATATGGCTGTGTTCAGTTTGGGCCTGATGCAAGGAGGCCTTGTGCAAAGGACTCCAGGGGTCAGAGAGTGGCAGGAGGCATTCTGGCTGGGCATTCTACAGGAAGCTTGGGGGTCTGTGGGGTGGAATGTGGGCAGAGGGCTCATGCTCTCGTCTTCCTCTCTTCTCCTCTCCCTGTCCCCCAGCCTGCTGCTCCTGCTCCCAGGCTGAGCCTGTGTCACTACAGATTCTCTTGTACAGTAGAGTCCCGATTATCCAACCTAAACGGGACCAACAGGTGGTCAGATTAACGAAAATGTCAGATAATAGGGATTACCTGTAGTTGATTTGGGTGGCCTGGCCCCTTCCCTCCCTGCAGCCCGCGGGCGCGGGCCAGGAGAATGGCGCCGCTTGCTGCCATGTCGCTCCGGGCACTGCAGGGAGGGAAGAGGCCAGGCAGGAATGGGGACCGAGCGGCGCCGCCAGGAGCAGCAGCAGCAGCGCCTGGAGCGACAGGGCAGCGAGCGGGACCATTCTCCCGGCCCGCACCGGGGGGGGCTGCAGGGAGGGAAGGGGCCAGGCAGGAATGGGGACTGAGCGGCACCGGCAGGAGCAGCAGCAGCAGGGACGTCAGCAGCTGGGGAAGGAGAAACTGGCCAGGTCACATGGCAGGTGGCTGGGGGCAGCGCGCGGTTTTAGTTTTGCTTTCAGGAGCCGGCTATGTCGGATAAAGCGGAATATTGGATTAGTGAAGGTCGGATAATCCGGACTCTACTGTACCTGAACTTCTCGCAGCCATGGAACCAAAGAAACAAGCAGGAACAAGTTGGACAGCTATTTTTAAAAGGTGCATTGGAAAGGCTTATGGGCCACCCGAACCAACCAATAGCTGGAGCTATTCTCAAGCTATCTTCTGTTCCTTCTCAGCCTCATTGGTATGGGGGGAAGGAGACATATTTCCTGTAGGTCCTCAAAAAGACTATGTCTACACTTAAACCTGGTAAGTGGCACAGCTGAAGTGTTGCAGCAGCTCTTTCACACCTCTGAGCAATGTAGCTGGGTTAACCTAACTCATAGTGTTGACCTGGCCAAAGACACTTAAGCTTTAAGGCTGAAGCAAATTGCTAAATGCATCAGAGGTGGGCAGGCGACAAGGCCTGTGTTAATATGTCTCCTAGGCTTTGGAAATCTTTCCTAAATGCCATTTGATCTTCTGTCTTTGAATCAGTGTTTACAAGCATACTAAGACATTCCAGTCGGTGAGCTTTTCATTAGGTTCAAATGAGATTTGCATAGACTTATTTTCATATAGTGCCTTGGGATACTTGCAGTGGAAGGCTCTTAAAATAGGTATATCTTAATGTGCTGTTCTGGCTTCTCATTAATCTGCTTGTCTTTACTACTACCCAGAGGTCAAGTGCAGAGTGTACAGACTGAAGAGTCTAGGATTAAATGAGAGAAAACTAGAACCTGGAACAAAGACATTTAGCACAAAAGATTCTGACCGTGGTAAAAGAAATATAATAGGATGTGCACCAAGTCTGATCCAAAACCAAAAAAAGGTCCATTCACAATAAATTTGTGAAATTATGTTCGTCTTACTAAACTCAATTTTGGAAAACATCCATTTCACATTTCTTCTTTGCTTGTTCCCTTATGGCCTTATAGCTCTAGTCTCCCAGGGTACATCTACACAGCAGTATTATTTCAATATAACTGACATTATTCCGAAATAACATAGTCCGCGTCTACACTACAAGCAGTTATTTCAACATAATGTCAAAATAATATCGAGCTGGAGGACTTCTTACTCTGACGCCTGTAACCCGCATTTCATGAGGAGTAAAGGAAGTTGGAGGAAGAGTGCTCTAACTTGGACTTCCTGCAATGTAAACAGAGCCAAAAGCCGAAATAAGCTATTTCGACTTAAGCTACGCATTTGACGTAACTGAAGTTACGTAGCTTATTTCAGCTTTAGCCCTGCTGTGTAGACATGCCCCTGGTTATTTTTTAAATTTTTCAGAGTAATACTTCACTTTACATTTAGAAATATCTTGTGTTTCCCACATTGCTATTATGGTATTTCTACAGTATAATCTAATGGCTACTGGCCTGTGAGATCTGGAGTCAAAGTCCTTCGGCTCTGCCCTTTTTCTGCCACTTAATTTCTGCATGAACTTGAACAGTTTGCTTAGAAACTTATTTTTTAAGGATGCACATAGTTTGCATTCACCCGCCAGTGTACACTTAATGTGCATGCATAGTTACCGCAGATGTACACACCAATCAAGTATTGGCACATGCATGTGACTAGTTAGACACAGCATTCCATTTTTGTGTGTAAGTAACCGATGTGGACAATTATTGTCATATATGGAAACAAACCAGGCGCACACACATTTTTGAACATCAGGCTGTTAGCTATTATCCCAGTTTTATATATGGCTAAACTAAAGCAGCAAAGTGAGGCTATCTGCCTGTCAGGAATGTTGTGAGAATTGTTTGTAAAGAATTTTGAGATTATGTGATAGAAGGTACCATATGGGGCAGAGCATTATTAATGCTTTAAGTGAACATGATTTGTAAAGTTAAAATAGGCTGTAGCTAAATGTCTTTCTTTTGTGTATGTTCTTTGTGATTATTTCTCTAGACTCCTTAACTTTTGCTTTCTGACACTTCCAATTCCATTGTAAACTCACTTTCCTCAAACTCACTGCTAATATCGCCTCCTAGATCAAGGTGACTGCTGTAGGCTATGCAAAGCCTTCTTTCTCTTTATGGCCTGTTGGGATTGCCTGTACAATACCCTTAGGCCATGTCTACACCAGGAGATTATTTTGACTTTACTAAATTTGACTTTTGGGCACCTGATTTTACAAATTCCCCTCACTATGGGGAAGAATCGAGTGTAGTCTGTGGCAAACTCTGTCAATGTGGACGTGCTACCTCAGACTCAGAGCCCCAGGAAGCACTCTAGGGAGCTGCGGAGGCCTCTCGGAGGCCAATTAGTTTGAATTAGCAGCTCTGGAGCATCCGCGCTAACATTATTTTGGATTTACAAGTTTGGGAATAGCGTTCTTCCTCATGAAAAGCAGGAGTACAGAGTTCAAATTCCGCAGCCCCTTATTCCGAAATAACGCTTCATAGTGTGGATGCATCACTTACAAATTTGACCTTGGGGGGTTAATTTCAGACTAAGGTCCTAGTGTAGACCAGGTCTTATATTCAGCAGCAAGATATATGCTATGGGGTCTGATTCTGGTATTTCTGCAGCAGCAACGTAAGAAGCTGTTGCTGGGTCACTAGACAAACTGATCTGACTTTTATTTATTACGTTTTGGGCACAGTGCTGTGTTATCTCAACAATTGAAAGCATGGAGCAGAAGGGGTTCACTGGCTGAAATGATGGTCTCTGGGTTAGAAGATGATTTTGTGAACAGTTTTTGTTTTCAGGTTCACAAGATAGTGGTGCAAAGATTTTCATCAAGAAGCAAAGGCTTTAAAATAATAAGTTGGAGAGCTGGATTTATAATGTATATTTTGGAATGCTAGCACAGCATGCACACTGTTCATGATATTTGTATTATCATTGTAAGAGAGGCTACTTTGGGAAGAAAAACGAGGGTTTAAACTAAAAGTCAGGGACCTTGGCACTGAAAAGTCTGGGGTTGTGCAGACTGAGGTGCTTCTAGACTTTGTTCTGCAGGATACCTAGTGCTGCAAAAGTAGGCACTCCTGGCCAAATAGGGGGACCTGAGCCAAGTATCTGGGAATGCATTGATTTTGCAGATCCCCCAGGCAACTCTTGGTGGAGCTCCTGTGATGCTCTGGTAGGAAACTACCTCTGATCATAAGTGATGCATCTCCCAAGGACAGGTGATTGCAAATAAATCCTGCCTTTCGCCATAGGTGAATTCTTCCTGTGATAGAGTAGCCTCCACTGCCAGTTTGTATCATCTGGTGCCCATGGAGGTGAATCAAAATAACTAGCTGTGAGTTAGTTGCCGTGACTCTCTCATGCCTTGTTCTAAACACTAGCAGAAAAAAATTAAAGTTTTTTCCTTAGTTGGCATATGAGAAGTGTTTGCATTTAATTCATTCATTGATTGTCCAGATATTCCTTTGAAAAGGGTTTTGTTATGGCAGCTCAATGACTTGATGATGATACTGTGCAGTGCTAAGGAGTTGAGGTTGAAACCTGGGTGCAGCTTCTCACTCCAAGCCTGTACACTGGGGGGGGAGTGCAAGCTCACCCCCCATGGCCCCGAAGTCAGTGTGAGGGAGCTCTGCCACCACTTTCCTGTGGTCTGCGGCTTGAGTTCAGCTCCCCTCCTTACTCCCACATCGGGGAGCCCTGGCTGGCACTGCAGCCTCGCCCTTCTGCCTCCCCTCCACCGCTCACGTGGTTGGAGTGCCAGTGACGGCTTCCCACTGGCAGTGGGGGAAGAGAGAAAGCCCTGACCCTCCCTGTGCAATCCGGCTTGTGGGGAAGGGGAGGAGGAGTGCTTACTCCTCACAAGCTAGATCACACAGCGAGGTTCGGGGCTTTCTCTCTTTCCCCTTCCCCGCAGCGGGAAACTGGTGCTGGTACAGAATCCAACCAATGGGAGCAGCAGGAGGTGGTGCCTGGGACCAGCACAGAGCATGAAGGCAAGTAAATGCCTCCCCAGCCCCTCATGCCCAGACCCCTGGCCCCCAGCTGCCTCATGCACCCGCTCCCGTGCGAAGACCCCACACCCTCACCCTGCTTCTGCACCCTCCCCCCTGGCCAGACACCCCACTTCCAGCCCGCTCCTGCACCCTGCCTTGCTCCTGCACCTTTCCTCCTGGCCATATACTGCACCTTCCCTTGCTCTTGCCTCCTCCTCCTGGCCAGACACCCTACTCCCAGCCTGCTCCTGCACTCTTCCTCCCATCCAGACCTCGCACCCTCATCCCCCTCCTGCACCCACCTCCTGCCCAGACACTGTATCCCCATCCTTCTCACTGGCAGCCCTGTCCCACACACTGAATCCCCCATTTTGTCCAAACTCCAAAGCCTGGGGGGTTCACAAAATCCACTCACCCTGGAACCCCAAAAGAATAAATCTGGCCTGTAGGAAGCCCTGAACCTCAGTCCTCAGTGTGGGAGATGAGTGTCTCATTTGGGAGCCACATCAGTGAGGGTTGGGGGGTTCTGGAGGTGGATAGGGTTTTTTTGCTTTTCACTTGTGTGGTGCCCAACTGATTTTTCTGTGGGTCAGTCGTCCTGACCCAAAAAAGATTCCCCACCCATGCCATAAATAAAGAAAACAGGGGAACCTTTTGTGTTGGACCTTAAATAAAGAAAAAGATTAATTTAAGTGAAGTTTGATAAACGAACATCAGAAAGTTAAAACACTTAGTCTGTTTAATAATTTAACTTAATATTTCCTTTCTTACTGGTTAAATTAAACCATTCTCCCTAGTTGCAGCACTAGCAAAATGGCTTGGGCATAATTATGTAGTTAATGGTGAATTTCCATTAGCAACTGGTGGTCCATGGAAAGGTTTGCATTGAGCCAGATGGGCCATGGGCCAAAAAGTTTGAGCGTGCTATGTTGCAGGGGTTGGGCGGGTGCAGCTGGTGGCAGCGTGGCAAGACCGGGAGAATGGTGCCCCCACCCGTGAGGAGTGGCCCAGGCCTGGCTTTGCTGGCTGGAAGCCCTGCCCTCACTCACTTGGCACTGGCCTCGCCAAGCATGTAGAGCAGCAGCAGGCAGAGGCGGCTGAGGGAGCTGGGGGGTGGGAGGAGACATGGTGGCAGTGCTGCTCTCCATGATCCCAGAAGGTAATTTCTATAAAACCTTTATTACTGTATACGTTTTTAGTATCTTATAACAAAATCATTTTACCAATCACTGTTTCCACTCAAATTTTTCATTAACCTCTCTTATCCACACTCATTGCATGACTATTTTAAGCTCCTTTATATATAAAAAAAATTGTGGCCTGCATTTACAAAAAAAGCCCCCTCCCCCCCCCAGAAATTCCTACATACAGGCCTGCCCTCATGGAGGATCTGACACAACTATCTGACTGTTGATTGGCAGTAGCAGAAGTGGAATCAGGCCACTGGTTAGTGGAACCGACAGTTTCTCCGGGCCCCAAGGCAAAGTTTGTATGGTGTGTGTGTGTGGGGGGGGCTGCTCCATGCACCAAAGGGGGCAAAGCCTTGGGCAGCGGAGGCGGGGCTGGGGCTAGGCAGTCCTCAGTACCACTCAGAGAGTGTCGCACCTTCCTGAGGCAGCCCTCAGTGCTGGCTGGAGCATGCCACCTGGCTCTCCATCAGTGATTAAAGGAGCAGCAGCTATGAGCACCGGGCCTTTCAGTATCGCCGGGTCCCAGGGCAGTTGCCCCCTTTGCCCTCTCCCTCCCTTGTCGGTGGGCCTGCCATTAGTTAGCACATATTGCTTGTAAGAAGCAGATGATCTTTGACAAAAAGTACTGAAAAGCTCTAGAGCAGTGCTGGGCAAAATATGGCCCAGGGGCTGGATCTGTCCTGCCAAACCACCGGATCCAGCCCGTGGACCACCCTGCCGGAACCCTCTGGCATGCATCTGCTGTGGTTTAAAGCACAGTCCATATGGCTCTCTGCTCTGCAGGCAGGGGGAGACTTTGTGTGATCTCCCTGCTCCCAGCCCAATCCTCAGCTCCTGTTGGCTGGAAACAACCAGCCAATAGGAGCTAAGAGGTTGGCCTGGAGGATGGCGGCAGCACAAGCCTCTTCCCCCTCCCAGAGCTGAGAGCCATGTGAAGGGAACAGCCTGCAGTTTCAAGCAGTCTGGGGCTGCAGCAGGCAGGGAGGCCAGCCTGCCTTGAGGGTGCTGCAGGGCTGCTGGCCGGGAGACACTTTGGTAAGTGCCTCCCAGCCAGAGCCTGCCTTTGGCATCTCAGCCCCTCCTGTACCCCAACTCCCTCAGGTCATCATCCAAACCCTCTGCACCTCCTTGACCCAGGTCACAATAGCCTCCCAGACTCTGTACCCCATTCCCCTGCCCCAGGTTACCACCCAAGCCCTCTGTAGTCTGCACCCCCTTTTTCCCTTCTCCCAGGTCACAGTTCCCTCCCAGACCTTGCAGCCCCTTCTAAAACCCCTTCCCCAGGCCAGAATCCTCTCTTGTACCCATACTCCCTCCCTGACCCTATACCCCAATCTCCCAACCCAGGTCACAACCCCCTCTTTCACTCAAACTCCCTCTCAGACCTCACACTGTCTCCTGCACCCCAGTCCCTTACCCTGTGTGCCCTTCTGCACCCAACCTCATTCCTAGACCCCACATCTCCTCTACAGAAAAGTGCAGCCCTTGACCACTTTCCAAAATCGTGGAGTGACTCCCCACCAAAAATTATTGCCCACCCCTGCTCCAGAGGGACACTAAATCAGAGGAAAGTGGTAATGCCTGTTACTGTGAAGGAACAGACTCAAGAATCTTAGTCTTGCTGCTGAATATAAGCAGAGCTTAATTTGTGCCCAGCCTGAGTCCTGCCACCTCTAGATTTGGCAGTTCATAGCCCTTCCATCTCTAGGCTTGCTGAATGTGTTATGAATGTAAAAAAATTGCTTGAGCCTCAGTTCCTTTTCATTACCTCTATTCAGTGCTTCATTTGTAAACCTTACTGATAACTCCATCAGTCTTTGAAGAGAAAGAAGGACTCACAAAAGTATCTACACAGCTTTGGAACACTTGCTCCCACAACATTGACCTGGATATCTCTACACCTGACTAATTGACTTTCTGTTTGGAAAGTCTTGTTTGTAAGATGAATAGAGGAGAGTCTGGTGTGATATTGATGATTCTGGGAAAAATCTTGGCTGGTTATCACTGATTTAAAAAGTAAATCAAGTTTTACTTTAAATGCATGATCCATAGTAACTTTACTGACATTCAATATTTGGAGGAGATTATTTTAGCTTCCCTTTTCATCTTCTGTGTCTTAGGAAAGGGACCAATTTCATGATCACTTGGGCTGTGTCTAGACTACATGGCTCCATCGAAGGAGCCATGTAGATTAGGGTTGTAGGCAAAGGAAAATGAAGCGGCGATTTAAATAATCGCTGCTTCATTTAAATTTAAATGGCTGCCGCACTGAGCCCACAGACAGCTGATTAGCTGTTTGTCCGCTCAGCGCGCTAGTCTGGACGCTCCACAGTCGACATCAAAGTCCTTTGTCGACCTTCCCCTTATGCCTCGTAGGATGAGGTTTACCGGGGAGGTCGACAAAGGGCTTTCAGGTCGACAGGGGAGCGTCCAGACTGCCCCAATCTACCGACAAACAGCTGGTCGGCAGAGCGCGGCAGCCATTTAAATGTAAATGAAGCGGCAATTATTTAAATCGCGGCTTCGTTTCCCTTTGCCGAACAAACAAATCTATATGGCTCCGTCGATGGAGCCATGTAGTCTAGGCAATTAGAGTTCTTCCTAAGGGTATGTCTAGACTACATGGCTCCGTCGACGGAGCCATGTAGATTTGTTTATTGGGCAAAGGGAAATGAAGCGGTGATTTAAATAATCGCTGCTTCATTTAAATTTAAATGGCTGCCGCGCTGAGCCCACAGACAGCTGATCAGCTGTTTGTCCGCTCAGCGCGCTAGTCTGGACGCTCCATAGTCGACATCAAAGCCCTTTGTCGACTGCCCCGGTAAACCTCATCCCACGAGGAATAACGGGGCGGTCAACAAAGGGCTTTGATGTCGACTGTGGAGCTCCAGACTAGCGCGCTGAGCCGACAAACAGCTGATCAGCTGTTTGTCGCCTCAGCGCGGCAGCCATTTAAATGTAAATGAAGCGGCGATTATTTAAATCGCCGCTTCATTTCCCTTTGCCTACAATCCTAATCTACATGGCTCCTTCGATGGAGCCATGTAATCTAGACACAGCCTAAGAGTGAAATCGTGGTGTCACAGAAGTCTTGTTCTTCTCTTGACCTTTATTAATGTTGTTCAACTGTTTACCATCCAGTCCATCTCACCACAAGTTTCCCCAGTCTTTTGAAAATAAACCCTGAATTGAAAAAGGACATATTTAGAAATAAAACATGAAAATCATTTCGTTTGAGACTCACTGCCCGAGTAGTGACAAAAAACTAATAATCTCTTTAACTTCCAGGCACACTGGCTCACTGGAGTTTTAACTAATATTTCTTCATCATAAAGATGCAGCACTTACAATTTTCCATCTCCTATAAAAAGTGAACTTGTAATTGAATGTATTTGTTTCCTATTGGCATTGTTGCTACTTTTGCATAATAAGGTCCTAATCTTGCACTGAAATCAGCAAGGAGTGAATAGGACTCCATGCTGAACTTCTGGTACAGAGTTAGGGTATAAGATTAGGTACCTAGATCAGAGCCTTTAGGGAGAAAATATGGAAAAGCTATTAAACTATTTTGTAAGATGTTGTGAATATATTTTCTCAAGCAGATCTGATTTTTTTTCTGGTCACTGTGGCTCATTTCCTTGGGTCATCGTCATTCTGATGAGGTTTGTGTTGTGCTTGTATCTTTAAAAGACTATTGTAGCAATAAAAATAAAATCATCTGGAATGAGACGGTACAGTTACTTCTGTTTGTATCTTCTCCCCTGATTTCTTTTCTATTTTTAGATGCCATTCTTCTATAATAAATAAGGGACATACATTTTTTATTAAAACAAATCTTTTGCAACCTCTGGGAGTGAAAAGAAAGTAGCCACGAGCTGAAAATAAAATTTACAACATAAGCCTCTGTACGTTGCCCGAGAATCATTCCCCTGCAACCCAGCAATAGTGGAGAGATTTCATGGATTATGCTCAGATTAAATGTCAACAAGAGCTGAGCTCTGGCTATGTGCCAAGAAGGTCATATGAGGAAAGTCATAAACGTTTACAGTTAAATAAATATGTGCTCTACTTAATACCCTCACTGTGCTTCTCATATTAGCATGCCTAATAATTTGGATCAAGAATTCTCATCACAGTTTGATTATTTTATTTAAATGACTCTGTTATGCTACTGTACAGTAGTTAAGGTTTTGTCAGTGGTTTTTATAAACCCTGATTTGCAGGGATTTATAACACCGCTGTCTTCTCCTAGTAGAAACCTGGCATATAAAATCTCCACCTAAACCATCTACAGTTTTTTTTAAATGTAGATTTTAAAGGTTTAAGAAGTAACATTAAAAAAACCCATTAGTGATTTTCACATGCATTGTTTTCTTATTAACCAAAAACAGTATAGTTATTTTTAAACTGAAATGTTCCGTGCCAAAGTCTAGCTAAGCAATCTTGTTTTTAAAAAGTTTGTTCTTCTTGGATATCTAACTTTTTTTCAAACCAGTGTTGCTAAAATTGATTACTACTCAGCAGAGTACTGTAATGTTACGAAGGCCAAATTATTTATTGACTTGTACCTTGCACAACTTTACA
Source organism: Pelochelys cantorii (assembly GCA_032595735.1). Taxonomy (NCBI): domain Eukaryota; kingdom Metazoa; phylum Chordata; order Testudines; family Trionychidae; genus Pelochelys; species Pelochelys cantorii. The sequence goes on from CM064327.1 coordinate 191,203,789, forward strand.
AGAACTACTGTACCAAATCTAGGCCAGCAGGAATGCAGCTGCCATTAAATTCAGTTTTTGCACTTGTAATAGGCACAGACACCAGCCAAATAATCCCTCCCGGCCAGAGGTCACTCTGTGGCCACCTGCCTCTGCTTTCCCCCTTTTTTTTAAGGCTCTTCCAAACAAACGCAACACAGGTTAAAGGAAATCAAAACATTTCCCTTCCTGGAGTCCAATTTATTTAGTCCTCACATGTATATCGGCCCAACCCCAGTTCAATGTCTCACTCCCTTTAGTTGTGGGGCAGAGGTTCCCCAACTCACTCTTCTAGAGAAGGGCACACAGTTCAACATCTCTGCAAAAGTGAGTCTTTGCACCCCGCAGCTTCTGCTTCCTCAAACCAACTACAGTTTTTCCGGGTAGGGTTGGATTTGCCCAGCCTGCCCTCAGTGTGCACATGCTGCTCTTTATAGGGAATCAGCTTCTTTCACACAACTATGTCTCCTGTAGTAGTGAGAATTAGCTTCCCGCAGGCCTCCAGCAATTACAGGTGAGACGCCCTTACAGCACCTGTTTATATCAAGGCAGAATGTGGACTAGAATGTGCATATATTGGAGCTGTACCAGAACAATGATTCAAGATAACTGTGATTTGATTCAGAATAGGCTATCCTGTCTGTATCAGTGTTTTTAAAGTGTCTGGGTGAAACCTTGTCCCCACTGAAATCAGTGGCAGCTTTGCTAATGACTTCGGTGGGCACTAAATTTAACCTACTATTTATAGTAAAATGGATGTGCTGATTACAGGCCTATAGGTAAGGTTCAGTTGACATTTACATTTAAAGCAGAGATTCAACTACAGGTTGGACCTCCCAAAATCGGTAACATCCATGATCTGGATTCGGCAACATCTGTGGTCTGGCAGGACCACAAGTGTTCCTGGACCAGGGAGTCCTGGCTGGGAGCCCCACTGGCAAGAGGGTGGGCGGCTCGGAGCCTGGCGGGGCTGGGACCAGTGCTGGAGCCCCACTAACACAGTAGGGGCCATGGCAACCCTATTACCAGGTCTGGGCATGTGGCAGTTGCGGCAGCAGCGGTAGCTGGGCTGAGGCTGGAGATGCGGCAGCCTTGATAGCAAGGCTGGGACTGAAGACATGGCAGCTCCTGTAGCGGGACTGGGGCCAGGGCAGTCTGGGCTACAGGGGCTGCAGCACACAGCAGCCTGGTGGGGTCGTGGCTGGGGCCGGCAGTGGGGAGGGAAGGTGGTCTGGGGAGCTGGTAGCAAGGGACCTCCTCTGGTCTGGCAAATTCCCTCGCTTGGGACTGGTCAAGTCCCGAGGGTGCCATACCAGAGAAGTCTAACCTGTACTTTGTTGTTTATAAAGAATACAGCATTGACTCCAAATACAGAATAAAATTTACAAGTAAATCTGGTAATTACAAATTGAGTCTCATAAGCAATATAGCAACCTGCATTGCACCACTTATTTGTCCTGATTTGTCTTAATAACAAAATAAAACAGTCACTCCAAACTTACTGTATAGTTAAAACATCATTGAAATCCTTGGTACTAGCTCATTTGAAGATATTTGTTTAGGGCTAATGGTTGGGTATTTTTTTGCTTGCCATTGTTCTTCGTAACTGAAAGTTTCCTCTTTTTCAGAAGAGGCTAATAAATCATATTCGTCTCCAAAGAATTCCACAAAGAACTGCCTTGTTTTAGTTTTCATGTACAATTTAATGAGAACATGAAGTTATATTCTGGTCAGAATGATGCACTGAATTCCTGTTTGTATTAAAAATCCATGTTGTGAAGAAGTCCGAAAGTCACAGGAACGTATATAGCGGAAAGGAACCAATTGTGTATCCTTTATTCATGTTCACCATCACGCAATTTAGGGCCCCATCAGTGTTAGATTGTCAAGTTTGGACTCTAGCCAGTGCAGGGCACAGCATCTGATCCAAAGCTTCTTGAAGTTGCTTTTAGTGGGCTTTGGATCAGGTGAATGGGCTGCAATAAATGGAGTTAAACAAGTCTAAAATTGGGGTAATATAGTGGTGAATTGGGCCTTATTTATTTATTTATTTATTTATTTCTGGGAAAGCAATGTGTTTTTTAAATGGATTTTGTTGGCATGAATTAAATTATTGTAATGTTATGCTATAAATCATGTAAATATTTCAAGGATTATAATGATAACATTTCAAATATTTAAAAAACATACTGCTTTCGTCTTTGGTTAACTGAAAAGCATGTACATATCTGCATAATGCAATCTGATTATTTTACAATAAATTGTGTGTTCAGCTTGAATTGAGAGTGTGGTAATAATGAAAATCCATTCACCTCATTAGTGAATAATTATATATTCTGGTAAATTTCAGATGGCAGCCTATTTAATTTAGCATTTTCCTGATTGTTTTTGTTTTCATGCACTGCTACACTGTTCAGTTACGTTATATTTTTTATTTAGATTTCCTGGCATTTTTACTGTCTATTTGCTTCCCACTGCTAATTTTAGAGCATCAGGAAGTGTCTCTGTAAAATCTGTAGGTTCATAGAAACTGGAATTATCTACTTGGTCAGCTTTTCCCTTCCTCTGTCTGTGCAGCATTATGCCATGAGCCTGATAGATACTGAGTATTGTACAGGGTGTTTTGCATTTGGTAGGTTTGGAACCTTTGCATTCTACATTACAATCTCAAATACTTTGTTCTAGCTAAAATAGTAGACAATAATGCTGGTATTGTGTGCATGCATGTCCAAAAATAAAAAGTGAAAATATATATTTAATAAAATGTTACAGTAGCTGAAATAATTTTCATGTAGCTATACAATTTCTCTGTACACTATTCGCATTACAGTGTCCCTTTGCAGAACAGTTGAGTGTTACTAAATATGTATGTACTGGCATCTAGGTGACAATAGCCAGGTGTGCTTTGTCTATGCGTGATTGAGTATAGCTGGACGCCTCTGCCTCAGAATCTTTGAGATTCAGGGCATTCATGCGTACAGTAATCACATTATTCACAGTGGGGTCATCAATGTTCCAGTGGCCCCTTTTAAAAAAAGTCTGCAATGAATACATCCTTCCATTGTAACTTGTTTCTTCTGTGCAAAAAAATAGGATTTCAGTGATGAAGAAAGAGTGAAAATCAATTATTTAAATTAGGATGGAATTTCCTCAGGGTTGCGATTACTTTAAAAAGTTCATAGTTAACCTTAAGTTCCATCATTATGAAGGGAGACAAGGTGAGTGAGGTAATATCTTTTATTGAAACAACTTCAGTTGGTGAAAGAGATAAGCTGTCGAGCTGAAAAGCTCTATTTAAGCTCAAAAGCTTGCCTCCTTTCACCAATGGTACTTGGTCTGATAAAATAAATTACCATACTTCACTTGGTCTTTTTAATATCCTGAAGTCAACATGGCTACAACAACGCTGCAAGGAATCATTCTGAACTTTCAGATAACAGCGTCCCCCATTCCTCACCTAATCAGCTGATTTGGTTAAATTCTGCAAAAAGGATCTGACCCTTATGGAACATGAATTTGCTTTGATGGTATTTACAACTCTTTTTGTTTTGTTTTGTTTTCTGCAAAGATTTATAGAAGTGATTATTATATTTTATTTGTAGAAAGTACAAGTCTCCTAAATATATATTCATATGAAGATTCACATCTGGAATGGTTGCAAGGCCAACTTGAAATTGCTCTGATTTCTCCTGGGCCTGGTGACAGACTTTGCTGGGCCCTGGGCAAGGTGGGGGAGGGGTGTCGACTTTTTCAGGAAATCTTGTTTGTAATAACATTTCATATTGTAGATAATACCCTGATCCATAGGTTGAGTCAGTGAAGTAACACTGGCAGGCAGAAAGATGGTAAAAATATTACCACACACTAACTCTGTTTCATAAGGGTGAGCTCTACAGTTGTCGAGCAATAGAATAGCTTTGCTATCTTCAGCTAAGCTTATTTTTCTGAAATGTTCTTTCAGTGTAGGTACAAAAACATGATGAAACCAATCATAAAATTTGTCTATCCATGAATTAAATTGTGCTTTGTAAATAACAAGTAAAGATGATACATGTTTGAAAACTCTAGGATGATGATATTTTCTAGTCACCAAAAGTTTTATTTTATGCAAGCCAGCAGCATCAGCACACACAAGAATAGTTTGTCTGTCTTTTTTATGCTTCAGATCAATAGCACTAATTTTATGTGCACCCGCTAGGGTAGAATTTGACAAGCATTGCTAAAATAGGCCAGTTTTATCAGTATTACAAATTTGTTCGTGGGGTAGATCATGTACAGCAATTACCTTTCTAAAAAAATTCAGAATATTTTAGAAGCTAGAAGCTGCATAGTCAGCCAATTGTTATTCACCAGATATATTTAGCTTTCTAATGCTGAGATGAAGTTTAAAACACAAAAGCTATCCATCAGGAAATCCACATTGCTCAGTAAGTTGCATTTGCTTATAAAAATCTTTTGCCTTTTCAATGGGCAATGAGCTCAAAATAAGGGAACCCTCTAATCATTTCCATGAAAATCATTCATATAAATCACTATCTAGCGGCTCTGATTTAGGCATATGCAAAGTACCACATTCACCAGCCTTGTTTAACTTACAACTAGCAAAAAATTGAACAGTTATAATTTCTGAGCGTTGATGTTTTATAGTGTGCATGAGCCAACATTGTACTTTTGCATCAAAATGTTCCTATTCTCACCCTTTTTAAGACATGTACAAATATCTGTTTTCTCATTAATGTCAACACAGCTCTCTAATGCTACTCTCCTTTGCTTTTTTGCTGGTATTTTAGATGCTGGAAAGGTAGGATGGTGTTGATATTTTATCATAAGCAAAGGACCAAACACCAAGTAATAAACCAACTGATCACAATGGCGGATACAAACAGAAACAATAGCATTTGGTTCTTCTGAGCTAACTCAAGTATAGTGTGCCTGCTCTCGGAAATACTCAGGACTTGAATAGCTTCAGCATTGATTCTGGTTACCTTCAGCATTGGTCCTGGTTACTAAATTGGAGATTTATTTTGGGAAGTATCAGAAATGCTGGTTTCTAGACCTTTTCAGTTGGTCAAGTGCTGGATAACACAGCTTTTACTGTATTTAGAAAATAATTTATCGTTAGTAGTTCACAACATATGCTGCAGAGTGTTTAGCGGTTCAGAAGGTATTCACATACTTGTTACTATACAATGTGGCACAAACGCATCAGCTCAGTGACCACAATGCAATAATCATAAATGTAAACCAAGCCCCACAAAATGAATAGGTTCATTAACCGTGTTATATTCATAGGTATATATCAAGCGCCACACAATTCCTAACAGGCCCCAGAACAACAGGGCCTGGTAGAGCACAGAACAACCCAATGCATTACCTGGGATTCATTGTTAAAGTTCTCTTTCAAAGCCTGCCTGAGCCATGTAACACCACAATAAGGTCTTCTATTAGCTCTTGCATCTGGCTGTTCAAACTAAGCAGACAACCCCTCCACCTCCAGTCTGTCAGCAACTTCCCCCCCTTTTCACATCACAGATCTTATGCAGGACATCACAGGCAATTATAACCATTGGGGTAGTTTTTTTTCATGGAGATACGATTTTGTGAGCAAACAACGCAAGCATCCCTTCAGCCTCCCAAAATCACATTCAACTGTCATTCTGCACCTGCCAAGCTGGTGGGTGAATCTTTTGTTTGTGCTGTCAAGATGGCTGTTGTATGGCTTCATGAGCCGGGGGAGCAAGAGGTAAGCTGGGTCCCTAGGATCACTGTTGGCATTTCAAAGTGCAATTGGTAATTCATTGGTTGCAAAAAGGAAGACCCTGTTCTTAACTTTTTGAAGAATCCTATTTTCTTACAGATGTGGCTGTCTTGCACCCTCCTCAACCAACCAATGCTGGTGGTGTTGAAGCATCCCAAGTGATCTACCAATGCTTGCATAACCATAGAAAAGTAGCCCTTTCTGATGCTGTACTTTGTGGCAAGGGGGTCAGGTGCCAAATAAGTGATATATGTGCTCTCTATTACTCACTGTAGTTTGAGAGCCCTGTTGCTATAAATCCATCCACTGTGCCCTGCGCATTGTCAAGAGTTACAGTCCTGCATAGCAGAAGACAATTAATGGCCCTGCATGCTTGAAAGACAACAGCCCCTCAGAGTGGAATTTCCAATTCCAAATGATTTCCCAATTCAGCAACTTTCCATTGTGCAGTTTATGCTTCTCCACTGCCAGTGCAGCTCTCATTTTGGTGTTCCTTTACTTGAGAGATGGGGCAAGCTCAACACACAGATTTAGGAATGTGGCCTTGCATGTTCTGCAAGTTCTGCGCTTATGGCTCTTCATCCCATGCCTAAATTATGATGTGATCCCACCAGTCAGTGCTCATTTCACAGTTTCAGAAGTGTTGCTTCATAAACAGGAGCAACAACTTTGAAATGGATCTTGCTATATCCCACAGCAATCTGACTTCCAAGAAATCATCACGTTATTCATTGATTTGGTTGTTTTTATGGCTCTGCAAATACTCTGCAAATGGCTCTGCAGATCATGTGCCCTGTGCTTGCAACTCTTATGACAATAGAGCACAGCTGTTCAGTCTCCAGGTTTTTGTCAGAACTGGCAGAGAGCAAGGCAGCCCACACAGGATGGGTGTGTGTGTGTGTGTGTGTGTGTGTGTGTGTTAAGAAGCTGCAAAAATTGTGTAATATAGATAGTTGCATGCTGGGAAGCTGACCTCTTGTACACAGTCACTCCTGCTCAACTCACTTCTGCCCAACCATAGAATCCTAGAATACTAGGACTGGAAGGGACCTTGAGAGGTCATCGAGTCCAGTCCCCTGCCCTCACGGCAGGACCAAATACTGTCTAGACCATCCCGGATAAACATTTATCGAACCTACTCTTAAATATCTCCAGAGATGGGGATTCCACAACCTCCCTGGGCAATTTACTCCAGTGTTTGACTACCCTGGCAGTTAGGAACTTTTTCCTAATGTCCAACCTAAACCTCCCTTGCTGCAGTTTAAACCCATTGCTTCTTGTTCTATCCTCAGAGGCCAAGATGAACAAGTTTTCTCCCTCCTCCTTATGACACCCTTTTAGATACTTGAAAATGGCTATCATGTCCCCCCTCAATCTTCTCTTTTCTAAACTAAACAAACCCAATTCTATCAGCCTTCCTTCATAGGTCATGTTCTCTAGATTCTTGTTGCTCTTCTCTGGACCCTCTCCAATTTTTCCACATCTTTCTTGAAATGCGGTGTCCAGAACTGGACACAATACTCCAACTGAGGCCTAACCAGTGCAGAGTAGAGTGGAAGAATGACTTCTCGTGTCTTGCTCACAACACACCTGTTAATGCATCCCAGAATCATGTTTGCTTTTTTTGCAACAGCATCACACTGCTGACTCCTATTCAGCCTGTGATCCACTATAAGCCCTAAATCCCTTTCTGCCGTACTCCTTCCTAGACATTCGCTTCCCATTCTGTATGTGTGAAACTGATTGTTCCTTCCTAAGTAGAGCACTTTGCATTTGTCTTTATTAAACTTCATCCTGTTTACCTCAGACCATTTCTCCAATTTGTCCAGATTATTTTGAATTATGACCCTGTCCTCCAGAGCAGTCGCAACTGATCCCAGCTTGGTATCATCTGCAAACTTAATAAGCATACTTTCTATGCCAATATCTAAATCGTTGATGAAGATATTGAAGAGAGCCGGTCCCAAAACAGACCCCTGCGGAACCCCACTTGTTATATCTTTCCAGCAGGATTGTGAACCATTAATAACTACTCTCTGAGTATGGTTATCCAGCCAGTTATGCACCCACCTTATAGTAGCCCCATCTAAGTTGTATTTGCCTTGTTTATTGATAAGAATATCATGCGAGACAGTATCAAACGCCTTAATAAAGTCTAGGTATACCACATCCACCGCTTCTCCCTTATCCACAAGACTCGTTATCCTATCAAAGAAAGCTATCGGATTGGTTTGACATGATTTGTTCTTTACAAATCCCTGCTGGCTGTTCCCTATCACCTTGCCACCTTCCAAGTGTTTACAGATGATTTCCTTAATTACTTGCTCCATTATTTTCCCTGGCACAGAAGTTAAACTAACTGGTCTATAGTTTCCTGGGTTGTTCTTATTTCCCTTTTTATAAATGGGCACTATATTTGCCCTTTTCCAGTTTTCTGGAATCTGTCCTGTCTCCCATGATTTTCCAAAGATGATAGCTAGAGTCTCAGATACCTCCTCTATCAGCTCCTTGAGTATTCTAGGATGCATTTCATCAGGCCCTGGTGACTTGCAGGCATCTAACTTTTCTAGGTGATTTTTAACTTGTTCTTTTTTTATTTTATCTTCTAAACCTACCCCCTTCCCACTAGCATTCCCTATATTAGGCATTCCTTCAGACTTCTCGGTGAAGACCGAAACAAAGAAGTCATTAAGCATCTCTGCCATTTCCAAGTTTCCTGTTACTGTTTCTCCCTCCTTACTGACCAGTGGGCCTACCCCGTCCTTGGTCTTCTTCTGGCTTCTAATGTATTTATAAAAAGTCTTCTTGTTTCCCTTTATTCCCGTAGCTAGTTTGAGCTCATTTTGTGCCTTTGCCTTTCTAATCTTGCCCCTGCATTCCTGTGTTGTTTGCTTATATTCATCCTTTGTAATTTGTCCTACTTTCCATTTTTTATATGACTCCTTTTTTATTTTTAGATCATGCAAGATCTCGTGGTTAAGCCAAGGTGGTCTTTTGCCATATTTTCTATCTTTCCTACGCAGCGGAATAGCTTGCTTTTGGGCCCTTAATAATGTTCCTTTGAAAAACTGCCAACTCTCCTCAGTTGTTTTTCCCCTCAGTCTTGATTCCCATGGGACCTTACCTATCAGCTCTCTGAGCTTATCAAAATCCACCTTCCCGAAATCCATTGTCTCTATTTTGCTGTTGTCCCTTCTACCCTTCCTTAGAATTGTGAATTCTATGATTTCATGATCACTTTTACCCAAGCTGCCTTCCACTTTCAAATTGTCAACCAGTTCCTCCCTATTTGTTAGGACCAAACCTAGAACAGCTTCTCCCTGGTAGCTTTTTCAACCTTCTGAAATAAAAAGTTGTCTCCAATGCAGTCCAAGAACTTATTGGACAACCATGCATTGTCAGAACTTCTCAAAAGCAGTGCACTGGACAATTGTGGTTTGCACACTGGGGTAACTACCTATGATGCCCTGCATTGTACATCGGCATGAGCACTCATGGTAAATGCGCACAAAGCCAGCACAGGGAGCCAAGTAAGCATATGCACAAGCAATATACTAACTGCAACAGCTTAATGCCAAAGTAACCTGCATTAATCACAGTTTGTAGTGTAGACAGGATTATAATCAGCAACTGTACTTCATGTTGTGTAATGTCATGTTTTAAAATGTGGCCTTTCTAAGTTCTCTATGCTTAGTTGAATTTCTTTAACAGGTGATATGCCTCGGTAGGGTGAAAGGTAGGATTAATGATCCAAATTTGGAGTTGTTCAAGCCTGGAATTCTGGAGATATATGTGCTATAGTCCTGCCACCCTTCTACTCTTAGGGAGACCCAAACTGAGAATGGAGAAAACAAATATTTTTACACTGTGAATTTGCCAATACAGAAGAGTGAGTGTGTGTGTGTGCTGTGTGTTTGTAGAGCTAGCACTTCACTGTAATAATGTTAGATGGAATACTGTGGATGGAAGTGAATGGAAAAGAAAGTGAAAAGCTTATACATTTCAGTAATTGTGGTGTTGGTGAAAAAGGACATATGTGAATGGGACACATTGGGGGCATTGCTGTAACATTGCTGGGCAGAGTTAAGGTTGCGCAGGCAGCTGCATTTCCTGGTTTTCAGAAGATTGAGTTTTGTCAGCTCAGCATTCTACAAGGGAACAACATACCGCTGAGCAACCTTAATTCTGTATCAACATAATTTTTGCCATTGAATAATATATCTGCTTATGTGTGACAAATTATTATTAAATATAGTTGCCATTAGGGCTAATTGAATATCACATAAAAATATAAGCATGGCCATTTTGAATCAGGCCAGTGACTGATGTATTCCAGTAACACATTCTTTTGAGAATGGCTGGTGCCAGGTATTTTATAGGGAATGAAAAGAAGAAGGAAATGAATTGTCCAGTCTCCGTTTCTGGCTGTTCAGATGGAACATTTTCCATCTTAAACTGTTTCTTGCTGAAATATTGAAGGTTTGACCAAGTGATTTTTTTTTTTATTTTTTATTTGTGGTGAAAAACATCTGTTGTCTCTGGGGTAAAACAATGGTTTTAATCAGAAACCAAAAACTTGTGGCTCAAAACTGAAAAATTTCGCCTGAAAACTATCTTACATGATGTGCAACGTCTTCTCTCCAAGATGGGAGTTCATGGTGCATTATGGGAAATGTAGTCTGACCAGGACAGTTGCCCTACTGAGGAGATTGGGCGCATGATGCACACAAACTACCACTTTCATGAGGCACTGAGGCAGCAGTTCCAAACCAAAATTTCTCAGTATTCAACTTGCTGCGGAAAAAGTAAAGTTGTCTATGGAGGAAAAAAATGGTTTTTGACCAGCTCCATAATTTTAATTTCTTCTGAGGTGCTGAATAATGATAGACTTATTCAGTCTGACAGACAGACCTACCCAGTCTTTCTGAACAACATGCCTTTTTGTTCTCTTTTAGGCCTTTCCAAATGAAGACCTCTGTCTCCTGGATGATGATATGATTTTGTTCCAAGGAAGAAAAAGTGAGACACAGCATTTCCTGTAAGTTGGAGCTGAAGTGCACTTTTTTAACTGTGTTTTTGTCTAAGGGTTCTTACAACTAACAACATAGCCCAATCAGGGCACTAAGTTATTGTTTGTCCCCTGATCTGGTTTGTAGCATGATTCAATGTTGTACTGTTAGCAGAGCCATTGTGCTTCATATCTGCGTTAATGTCTCAGTCATGTAGCCTACTTACTACATAGGTCTGATCTACACTGTATATTTTAACTCACTATTTTAATGTTGTAACTATAAGGGAATTGTGCCCCTCAGATCCACAGTAGAGCTCTTCCGTGTTTGGTTCTCTTTTCATCCCAAACACAGCCATCTCTGTGGCAGCATCCCTGTGCCCTGCAATTCCATGGAGGCTGCGATGCTGGTCAGGGGTCCATGTGGAGGGAGACGGTAGGGACGAGGCAGGCCACGGTAGAACCAGGGTGATGCACTTCCATGTTTCTGTACCCACCAGAGTTTACAAGGAAAATCTAAGGCAATCTGGGTTTGTATTACATTTTCCTCAGAACCCCATAGGCAATGAGTGTCCCTTATGGGGTGGAACTGTGCTGCAAGGTAAGAGCAGGCCTTGAGAGCTACACCTGCTATGGAGTCTCACCATCTCTTAGCAGACAACACTGGCATCCCATTTGTATTTTGGATAGAATGAGGATGCATCTTTGATGGGAACCTCGCAGATTCCTTCCACCTGAAGCACCTCTTGTGGGAAGGGAAGATACAGTACCAGTTCCAAGAACAGCCATATTATAGTGGGATCCTCTGACCCATTTGTTGCAGTCAAGGGTTAGAGTAACTGTGTTTGTTTTGAAGCGTGTCAATAATTTCTTCAGGGAAACATGAATAAGAAATTTCAGAAAAGACTATTTGAAACTGAAATTGTTCTTATGTTTATATTCTAATGCCAAATTCTAGTTTTGGACATAGGCAGATTCCCTATTGCTTTGTTCTGAAACCTTATTTTTTGGTGGCAGTACGCTTGGCTCAAAGGAGTACCCTGTGCAATAGTGACATGGTCTTTAGCCTTTCCTGACACGTGATATCTTGGGGAAACACTGTTCGGTATAATCCACAGAAGAACAATCCTTTAAGTTCCAGCTCAAGTGTAAGTCATTTGAGGTCACTTTATTTCAATATAGAATAATATTATTTGTAAGTTCATTTTAGAACATAATAAAAGAGCCCATTCTTTGTTTGACAGCTGAAATAAAGAATGTTACTCTTTTATGCTGTGGAAGCTGTGCTGGGTTTCTTTGTTATCTAGCATTTGAGTTACATATCAGGTAAAGTAACGTTGCTTTATTCTACTTGTCATTACATCTATCTTTTTACAATCAATCCAATAATTTTCATAGAAATTAATTTGTAGAATGATATCACTACTGAACTGCATAAGGACAGTGTTTTATATATTTATTATAATAAGTGTGTATGAGTGAGTTTGTGAAGACAGATATAATACAGAGCCTTGTAACAAGTGACTGAATAATGTGATTAATTTCAATATACCCCGTCAGTTAGAAATATGGTACAGTTATTCATATTGGTCACTGAGGGAAATAATTGAAATTGATTTTTACCATCAGAGATCACCAATAGATTATCACTACTTTTAAACTCATTTCAGACATTCAAATGCCATCAAAAGGTTATCAGGAGTATTGACTGACAAACATTATATTATTTTTTCCCTGAGGCAGTCAGGTTGGATATCTGAGGTGGAGAACAATTTTAAATTTTATTAAATTAAAACCATCTTCAGATCAGAGTTGATTCATTTGGAGATAAAATTAAATAGCAATGGCACTTAATATTATTGTTTGCCTTACATTAGTTGGTATTCACTTATTAAATTGTGATATTTGTCTGTTTGTCAGGATTGTATGTATCTTATTTATTAATCACAAAAGACTGTCTTTGAACTAGGGATGTTAAACTTAGTTTAATCAACTAATTGACTAGTCAGTGGAATTTCCATCGATTAATCGATAAGCGGGGGAGCTGCAGCGGAGTTAGCTCCCAGTCTTGGGAGCTAACCCCTCTGTGGCTCTGCCTTTTAAATGTATTAAGAGCTGGCCAGCTCTTAATATATTTAAAAGGCTGGTGCACAACAGGGGAGACCCTGCACGAGTTGGAAATCAGCTGCCCCAGCTCACGGTGGATCTTCCTGCTGTGCATCTGCTTTAAAAATGTATTAAGAGCCTATAGGTTTTTAATACATTTAGAAAGCAGAAATGCAGGTGTCCTGGGACTGGGTGCGAGCTGGGAATCAGCTGATTCCTGGCTCATTCCCTGTCCCTGTTACCCCCCTGCCTCTCCTGACCCCCACGGGGAGGGTATTGGGGGGAACCAGCTCTTAAGCTGGATTCCTCCAGCACAGGCTCCTGCTCCCCCACCCTTGCTGCCTCTGACGGGGCGGGGGGGAGGAGAAGAGATTAGTTGAGGGACTAATCAACTATCCGAGAAGCTTACATCCCTACTTTGAAAAGAAGACAAAGAAGGGAATGGTCATATATTTATCGAATAGCCATCATGCTGGATAACCCTGCTATCAGTGAATTCTGTGGCAAACTTATCCTGAAATCCTGATGTCTTGAGGTGAACAAAACAAAATGCCACAACCTTCCACAAGGTAATGAGGAAACAGCAGTCTAGATTTATTTTAATATTCATGATAATAGAATCATAGGAGTAGAAGGGACCTTGAGAGTTCATCTAGTCCTGTTCCCTGAGCTTATGTCGGGACTACGTATTGTCTAGTATAATTTCTTTATACCTGTGACTGAGCAGTCATTCAGAATTGGCATGAATGAGTAGTTACTTGCTGGTTAGGTTTGGTTTTGAAGCATCAAAATAAATGCAGTTCATTTAGCCTATGTCTACATTACAAAGAAAAGTCAGACTGCAATTTGCATATTTTTTTTCTGTTTTTCTTCCGAAAGAGGCTTTTCCGACATTTGGCCCATCTACACGGGGCCAAATGTCGGAAAAAAACCTTCTTTTGGAACATGCGTTCTTCTTCATGAAACAAGGCTTACAGGGATGCCAACAAAATGCATCTGCTTTTCTGACATTTTTTTTGGAAAAGTGGACACATTCCTTGTACACGGCAGAGTTTTCCGGGATCCTTCCGGTATCCCAGAAAAGTTCTGTAGTCTAGATGTACCCTTAATCTGGAAATAAAGCTAGGTACAAAGCTAGGTACAACTAAAGAGCAAGAGACATTGTTTCAATTGATCTGTGTTCCACTGCCAGTGGAGATATTTCATATTGGCCACTGACTCGATTTCTTTCTATCTCCCCCTTGCCCTTCTTTACCTCACGGGTCTACTTACTTTGAACTTTATGCTGGCTCATATCTCTGATTTAATGGCCTTCTCTGATTACCCTCTGTGCTTTTTAACTTACTGTCTCTAAATCCTTTTGTCCAGTGCAACACATTCCTCCACTTACAGCTTTTTGGCTTTGACATACGGTGTGTAGTAGAGTCTTTGTGGACTGCATACTCTGGCAGTGCAGGTCCAGCTTCTGTTTTAAAAAATAAAGTATTTCAAGAATTAAAGTGTTTATTCTAACATTATTCAAACACTGCATGTTAAAACAGGCTTCATCTTCTTTTCTATCATATCAAGAGACTGGCCAAGTTCATTGGCCTAAATAGTGGCTTTAAACCAAGATATCCTAAAAGTCGCATATACTTTAAAGTGACCATTTAAGATGAGTGACCTAACAGAAATGGTTCTTAGCACAAGTATCACTTTAGAATAAGTGTCAGAACTTTCTCAGGCCTGGCCCACAGATGTGAAATGAGCTCCAAGAGGAACTATGGATCACCTTCATCACCTTCCACTGAAAGAGCAAGCTGCATTTCTCTGACCTTTCTTTCTCTAACATAAACCTGCTGGGATGGGTTTGGAGGTCAGAGGTTGTTATAAAAAAAATGCAGACCAACATACTCCAGTGCAAACAGTTCTTCCCATGGGAAGAGGATGAGAGAACAAACTTTTGTGACAAACATGTAATCATATTGTTTAATGCACTAGTGGAAGGCACTCAAACACTGTAGTAATGAGCATGCTATACAAACCTATATAAAACAGAATAGACTAGAAAAGGAGCTTATGATTAGTCAATGAATCAGTGGGAAATCAGTATAAACAATGAGAAGTCCCATGGCACCTTATAGACTAACAGATGTATTGGAGCATAAGCTTTCATGGGCAAAGACCCACTTCGTCAGATGCATGTAGTGGAAATTCCAGAGGCAGGTATAAATACACAGGCACATGAAAAGAAAAGAGTACCAATCAAGAGGAAGGCCAGAGATAACGAGGTCAGTTTAGTCAGGGAGGATGTGGCCCACTTCTAGCAGCTGATGTGGAGGTATGAACACCAAGAGAGGAGAAACTGCCTTTGTAGTTGGCTAGCCATTCGCAGTCTTTGTTTAATTCTAAATCGATAGTGTCAAATTTGCAAATGAATTGTAGCTCTGCAGTTTCTCTTTGAAGTCTATTTTTGAAGTTTTTCTGTTGCAGGATGGCTACTTTTAAATCTGTCACTGTGTGTCCAGGGAGATTGAAATGTTCTCCCACAGGTTTTTGTATGTTACCATTCCTAATATCTGATTTGTGTCCATTTATTCTTTTATGTAGGGACTGTCCAGTTTGGCCAATGTATAAGGCAGAGGGGCATTGCTGGCACATGATATATTACATTGGTAGATGCATACTGACTTTCTACTTTCATTTTGAATGCATTGTAAAACAAAAAAATGTAGCTAGTACATGATTTCTGTAATGATACCTACAGTCTGCGGTTTTTAAAATAGGAAAAAAGCTACAAAGTGACTTTTGAAGATATATATTAGAGATCTGTGTGCCCGTCTGTCTGCGAGTCTGTCTATTCAAGAACTCGTCCTAAACGGTAACAGCTAGGACTACCAAATTTGGTATGCAGCTTCCTCTTACCCTAACTTAAAGTAAGGTCAGGGTTTGGTTGTACCAGGAAAACGAGATATGCCTGGAATTTGATTGTTTCCATAACATGGAAAGGGAGCAGGCTGATCAGGGGGATGTGATACTGCACAGTGACCACTGGAGGCAGTCACACCAGGAAGGGAGTTGTGTACAGGGCTTATCATCTTGCCATCCAGGTAAGTGGCCCCTCTACCCCAAAACCCTCCCCTTCCCCAGCCTTCAGCCTCTACGCTTGACCGGGAAGGTGGGGTGCCCCCCTGACCCCACCATCATGTCCCCCGCTCTCAGGAGTACTGCTGGGGCTGGGCAGCGCAGCCCCTCTCCCCAGAAGCCAGAGCCCACCCTCCCGCCAGCTCCACCAGGCAGGCCGCCTAGTGAGGCCATGCCCAACCATGCAGCTCCCACCTTCCACTCCCAAGGCCAGGCTCAGGAAGCACCAGTGGGAGACCTCTGCAGCCCCCCCCCCCCCCCCCCCCCAGGAAGCACCAGCAGAAGGCCTGCCAAGTGCCCACATCTCCAGGACGGACCTGGGCAACGCTGAGTAAGTCTTTTAGTTTGCTACTAATTGTGTCAATAGTGCAATCCCTTTTGTAGTATAATCTATATTTAATCATGGTTGGCTGCAGAGTGAAGGTATAATACTGCTTTTGAAGCCTGACAGCCATAGCTAGTCTATAGTATTCTGTCATTGGTAATTCACCAATTTTTTAAAAAGCTGACACAATTTACATGTTTCTCAGTTTTTCTTCTTCCTCAGTCAGTTTGTGCCTCATTCTCCGAATATCAAAAAAATAATGAGACAAAAAATGAAAACTTTGGCTTTTCAGCGAAGAGTGAGCAGGAGCACGAAATGGGTGTGGAGCCTGGGCCATCCACAGAACCTCTATAAACAAAGGTTGAAATAAACTCTAAACATAGCAGAATGGAACTGAAACTAAAATGGAAAGAGTGAACATTTTAAAAACACATTTTATCTTTATGTCAAAGTCACAGCTCCCTTTCCCTTGTGAACTACATATAAGAATAATGGAAATTTTTCTAAAAAATCCTAAAGCTGAATGTGGATCAAATCAGTAATGATAAAAAATCATTACCATCTAATGACCGTTCAGGAATCTAGATGAAAGGAGGTTAGTACTGTCTGGTCTTTGTTCCGTTTCTAATGGGCAATCATTGGGTGATCTAATGGGCAATCATTGGGTGTGTCTAGACTACAGGCTTTTGTTGACAGGCTTTTGTTGACAAAGAGCCATCTAGACTACATCCAGTTCTGTCGACAAAGCAAGCCGCTTTGTCGACATGAGAGTGTAGATGCAAAGGACAGTGTAGATGCAATAACGCCTTCTGTCGACAGAACTCTGTCGACAAAAGGCATTATTCCTCGTAGAATGAGGTTTACCGCCGTCGACAAAACTGCCGAGTTCTGTCGACGTTATGTCGACAGAACTCGGCGGTAGTGTAGACGCAGGTATAGTTTTGTCGACAAAACCCTGTAGTCTAGACACACCCATCCATGTAACAATAATTATCACTGCAGTTAACACCTACTGGAGCCCTTGTTGGCAGTCTGAGCAGTGAGTTAAATGAGATGTTTCTTCCATGGCAAGGGTGAGGCCCCTGGACAGAACAGTTCAGGGAAGTTTTCATTTCTGATCTATAGCCAACCAGAGAACTTTCAGTCCAACACATTTCATGAACCTAAATAAACACCCAAAAGCGTAGGAAAAAATCTTTAAAAAATCATTTCCAGTTCAAATTATTTTAATGAAATGTATATGTCCATGCTATACATGCATGGTCACACATGCACCTCTTTACAGCCATGCCAACCTTAATAATACTATTAAAATGATGAACTTTGCTAAAATTCACACATTAATATGTGATGGTGTGGGGTAATATCAAACTGTGTATGTGTCACTTTTTAAAGTGTACAAAAGCCATTTTAGGTATTTCTAGAGGTGTTTTACATTTATTGGAATCAGATTTTTTTCTTTACAAGCTTTGTTTCATGGTAAAAAGGGGAACCTTGATTTACAGGTGTCAGGCTAACAAAAAAAATCACAATAAAATATTTTAAAATTGCCTAAAACATTTCTAAAATAATTTCTTTTAGCACCAACCAGTCATGGAATCTTAAAGCTGCACCCATGGAATTCACTCAGCAAGATAATAAATCCCTTGAAGGATATGTTGAATTCTCAGTTACCAAGACTGTATTGTGGCTTATATAGAATACATAATTCTGTGATGTGAAATAAAAATATGATTAGCACTTTTCTGAGATGGCCCAGATAACTCACACATGGATTCTCTGTTCAGGATTAATGCACTCCAGCCAATACATATAGGGTGCGTCTAGACTGGCAAGATTTTGCACAAAAGCGGCTGCTTTTGCGCAAAAACTTGCCACCTGTCCACGTTGGCCACGAGAATTTGCGCAAGAACACTGACTTTGTAATGTACAAAATCAGTGCTTCTTGCGCAAATACTTTGATGCTCCCGCTCAGGCATAAGCCCTCTTGCGCAAGCATACCTGCGCAAGAGGGCCAGTGTAGACAGGAATGTTAATTTCTTGCGCAAGAAAGCCTGATGGCTAAAATGGCCATCAGAGCTTTCTTGCGCAAGAGAGCGTCTATACTGGGCACGGATGCTTTTGCGCAAAAGCAAATCTTTTGCGCAAAGGCACATGCCAGTATAGACGCTCTCTTGCACAAATACTTTTAACAGAAAAACTTTTCCGTTAAAAGTATTTGCGCAAAATCATGCCAGTCTAGATGCAGCCATAGGGAAATACATAATAGTGTAAAATAAGGTTATATTGGCTGGAGTGTATTAATCCCTAGTTGAAATTCCTGGTGTAGAAGCCTTCATCTACCTACACTGCAGATTTCTATACAAACTAGGATGGGTCAGGGGTGCTGGTTGTAGGTGTACTGTTAGATATCCTGTTTTGCTATTTTGTTTGCTTAGGAGGAGTAATATTATTCTTTTAAAAGCAGAGGAGTTGAATCAGGTGCCCTAGGTTAGCTCCAGACCTTCAAAAAATGTATTAACCAAAATGCAAATGGATTGGGGGGCATCCTTTATGCCAGTATCTAAGAGGAATCAAGTTACCTTCAAGGGTATTGCCCAAAGCTATCAATTGCTATTTAGCTCTTTCTAACCAAGTACATTTATTCTTAAGGTAAAAGAATTACAGAAAAAAAATATAAAACCAACAAAAGTTCCTACGCACATCCTAAAAAAATTGAGAGGCCACTCCCAACTCCAGTTAAGGGCACCGGTAGGTTTTCCCTATTCATATCAGTCTTAAATCCAGAACCAGGACAATGGCTGGGCAGATCAACTTTTCCTTTGTACTGCTTGGGCCTTTGATCTTGGTGTTCAATAATAAGTAATCAGCAGAAAATGTGCTTCTCCTCTGAGTGTAGCTTCAAAAGCCTGAGTTTTTTGCATGACCTGAGTTGGGGAATTTATACTAATTTCTCCTTGGGGATTTCTCAGGAAATCTATTAACACTTATTGTTCCAAAAGTCTATTCATGTCTGATATATTTCCAGTATAGCCTTTTGAATTCCTAGGTCTTGCATCTCCTCCCAGCCCACAATACACAAACTCAATACAACAAGGTCTTTCATGGACATTGTAAAAAATTGCCATATCTATCACAATTAGGTTCTACCAGAAGTCTTCTGGAACTCAGACCTGACTCACCAAGCAAGCAGTAAATGGGGTTAGAGCCAACATGTTGAAAAACTCAAGTTAACTGGAGCATGTAATGACTATTGGTGAAAACAAAATATCTACAAAGGACTGGCTCTGCAGTAACCCTCCAGGTGCAATTCTTCTGCTCTTGGTTGCTAAAAGAGTGATAGAATTTCATCTCACTGTAGAAAGCAGAAGTGGGCAAGGCTTTGATTACTTTAATTCACCTAAGGCTGTGTACACCACACTTTGTTTTTCTGTTGTTTCTTTTAAGTCCCTACTTGCCCTGGAGGGGAGAAATAAATGAGCCGACAAAATGATGCTTGTCATATTTTGCCTAAGAAAATAAGCAATTCAAACACGTGCCTTTTTAACGCTGCCATTGAAAGTATTAGCTATGCCACATAGCTAAAATACCACAGATGAAATGACATGGTGATCTCAGTGTTGGTCCAGTTTGGTGAGGAGAAGTTACCACCACACAAAACCTGGCAGCTTTGTTTGTCTTTCACAGCACAGGGGGGCAATGGTAACAATAAATACTGCATTTCTTCTCTGGTGGGGTTCTCCCCAATATAGGGTTGAAAAACATCTGTGCAGTATGAGGAAGCCTGCACTGTGCTGCTTGGGCAGTACCTTTCTTGTGCAAAAACAAAGGCACATCTGGGGTCTTATTTTAAAAATAGGTGCCACATTTATATATGCATGGTAAGCTCAAATAGATAGTCGTATGTGAAAAATATACATTGGTGAGAGAAAGAGTGGTAATTTACCATGCTTAGTTACACAGTGAGAGTGCTAATATTTATGTAGTCATCATGTATTATTTGTACCCTTTTATAATCCTTTCCTGTTTTAAGATGTGCTGTGTCCCAAAATATCAGGATTTATCCTTCGACTGTAGAACGAAAAAGGTTTTTTAAAATTTCCTTTCTCCTCTTCTTCTGTCTCTCCTTTCATCTAAGTGTTTTGCTAAGGCATGAATCAAATCTCATACTATTTTTAGGAAACAAACAGACATTCATTTTAGTAAGCATGTTTGCACATCTAGAAGGCCAAGTTTTTCAAGGCTGATGTCAGGGCAAGGATGAATGCAACCCATAGTTTTGGAGAGGTGGACCAGTGAGGTCTTATGCTTTTACAGCAGTGATTGGTAGGTAGCACTCTAAAAATCAAATACATTTAATGGAATTTCAGTTAACAATAAACAACTTATATAAAAGACAGGAATACTGGTCTTTGATTATAGTAAGCTTGGAGAATATGACTCCTAGGCTTGAATATTGTCAACAATGCACGAGCTATAGAAAAGATCGTGGACATGATTACCATTAACAAAGTGAATTGAGAGTCCTTATTGGGAGTAATTCACATTGTGTTTATTAGTTGGCATGAAAGTCTTCAAACAATACAAAACAGCTCAGCATCCAAAATGAGGATACACTCTGGTCCTTGAATGCCTAAGGCATTCTTATGTCCAACAGTAAGAACAGCATGTTATGGCTACTAATTTTCTCCCCTTGATGCCTAACTCGGTATTTTAGGTATCCGTATCGAAGTGGCCTGATTTTCAGAGGTGCTGAGATCCTACTACTCCCATTTACTTCAGTGAGATTTGTCTTTGAATGGGCCAGTTTGGTTAGGTGGCAAAATATTGATTTAGATGCCTACCCATAAATCCCCATGTTAGAAAATGTTGGTCTGGGGCTCATATCTACAGGATCAATATGCTGATAATTTTTTAATTTTTTAAAAAGACCTATCACATCCCAAACAGTTATTTCTTCAGTTACCTGCAACACAGTTAGCAAGCTAATTCTTGAATGTGTAGAGGGTTACTGAAGCTACCCAGACCCAAGAAGAGAGCTCTGGCTACATTCCTTTCTCTAGTTCCCTGGTTTACATAGGGAGTGTCTATCCTGCTTCTTTCTTTCTTTGTTTCAGCTCTACTCACATCCCCCCATACGACTTGATGTTTGGCAAAAAGAGCCATATGTTTGTAAACATGAAGGTGGTGAATAGGAATAAGGCGGTGACGTTTGACTATTGCATTTAGTCCTGGTATCAACATATTAAGAAGAATGTTAAAAAAATCGAGAGGGTGCACAAAAAGAGACACAACAATTATTCAAGGGCTGAAGAAAATCTCTTATAGTGAGACTTGAAGAGCTCAAACTGTTTACCAAAAAGAATGTTAAGACAAGAGTTGATTACAGTGTGGAAGAACCTTCACAAGGAAAAGACAGTGAGTATTAATATGCTCTTCAATATGGGAGAGAAAAACATAACAAGAACCAATGGGTGAAAGTTCAAGCCACCCAAATTCAAATCAGAAATAAGCACAGATTTTAGCAGTCATGGTGATTAACCACTGGAACAAACTACGTAGGGATGTGGTGGATGCTGTTTCTCTTACGGTACGTCTACACAGTTAGCCCATTATTTCAAAATAATTTTGAAATAACAGGCGGCTTATTTCGGCGTTTGTAAACCTCACTTCATGAGGAATGACACCTCTTCCAAAATAGCTATTTCAGAGTAGCAGTAGCGTAGATGCTCCAGTGCTGCTATTTCAAAATAGCTTCTCCCCCAGGCTATTCAAAGTAATTACTCCCCAGTGCTTGCTGGGGCTCTAAATCAAGGTAGCATGTCCACATTATAAGCCTACCTTGGACTAATTTTCAGGCTTCCCTGTAGTGTAGACGCGCTATTTCGAAATAAGCTATTTCTGGGTATTTCTTCCAGAATAGCTTATTCCAAAATAATCATGTAGTGTAGACGTCACCTTATAGTCTTACAGAAGGCATTCAGTTTTTCTTGTAAGGCATGTTTTAGTTAAACACTAAAGGGCCTGCATTATACAGCACCTCAGATCAATGATCTAATGGTCCCTTCTGGCCTTAAAATTGATGAGTCTATGAAAGACCCAACATGCCTGTCAAGATACTTGGGCCTGTACAGAGGAATGGGGTGGAAAAAGGGCCCTGCCTCTTCTCTGTGGGATGATTGGTGCCCCTATGAATGTATGAAGGGAGCATGCTTCTGCCACTGAGCACAGTTGTCTCTAGCCTTTGTGCTAGGAGTGCATCTGTTGAGGGAATGGCTCTTTATGCACGCTCTACCCTGTTCGTATTTCTGAGCTAGGGCCATGGATAACGCGGTTGGATTAAGAACAAAGTGGCTTATGTTTCAATGGTGAGTAAAATGCTTATGTTAGGCCTGATGTGATGATGTACTGAGCCCCCTTAACTCTCTTTGATTTCAATGGGAAATCAAGGTATTCAGCAATTCCCAGGATCTAGCCCTCTATTCCACACATCATAGGGAGGCTGTGAGTCTCCATTCCAACATGGGAAGTGCTTTAAGACCCTTGGACAAAACGCTCTATCAAAGTAGTGGTGTTAGGAATCATTTATCTGCGAGCTGCGGTTTCATACAGCCCTAATGAAGCTCATGTATTTCTGAGATTTCTGATTTTTGGTTTTAACCAATAAATACCCCCAATAAAAAAGAATGTTTATGCAATAAACATTGGGAAAACACTGCCCATGACTACTTGTATCAAAGGGCTTGTGTACATGGAGCAGTGGTGCAGGCTCCGGAGGTGTGATTTCTAAAGCTCGGTAGTGTGTTAGTCGGTGTGACTAAAAGTTCCTTGGTGTGTTTTACCGCAGTGCTATGTTAAATTGTTAAAATCAAATATGAAACATTACAAAGATATTGCTCACTACAGTACGTACTAGAAGACTTACCCAATGGTGGTGGGAGGGGAGTGCAATAGTCAGAGCAGGGGTTGGGGGGCTCATGGCAGATAGTAGGGGGTGCAGTTCCTGCAGCTAGATGGGAGCCAGCTTTCCCACCTCTCAGCCCCCAAGAGTCAGGGCAGAGGGCTGAGAGGTAGGGGGTGGGGCTCAGGGAAGGAAGGGTGCAGGATTCAGGGCAGGGGATGGGGGGCTGAGGGCAGGGGGCTCTGAGGCTGGGGGAGACACTAGGACTTCCTGCAGGGGAAGGGGGAGTCACTAGGGAGGCTGGGGGAGTCACTAGGACTTCCTGCAGGGGAAGGGGGCTACAAGGCCCAGGCCTCGGTGGTGCTCCCAGACTTTAGCTTGTCTGGGTTGGGGGATGGTGCACTGCTGCCTGGGCCAGACTTGACGCTTCTTGGGGAGGCGGGAAGGAAGGACTCTGCTGCCTGGACCCAATCTGAAGTTCCTCCGGAGTGGTGGGGGTGCTGGCTGACAGGACTCTCCCCTGTCGTGCTGAGGGCTGGGGGGGAGGGGTTTGAGGCAGGGAGACTGCCAGGACTGGGCTATGCGGCCCGCCCCTCCCCCCCCACCAAGGAACACCTATGACAGAATAGATGGAGGAAATAGAAAAGAGGATTAACTGATGATATTTAAACATCCAAAAAGAATTCCACTGCCACTAAATACAAATAATTTTTTTTCAAGAGCTAACATCTAGAAAGGCCATCTGCATGATTTTCA
The DNA here is from genome assembly GCA_032595735.1 of Pelochelys cantorii. NCBI lineage: Eukaryota > Metazoa > Chordata > Testudines > Trionychidae > Pelochelys > Pelochelys cantorii. The sequence continues at coordinate 191,227,784 of CM064327.1, forward strand.
GGAATGCCGTATACAAAACCAAAGAAATGTTATCAGGTCTACAATTAACCATATGCTTGACATTTGCTCTAAATAAATATTTCAGAACGGTGCTATTTAGCTTCAGGACACATTGTTCAACTGCTGGCGTGGTTATAACTCCTGTCTCTCAAGTGGTTTATAACAGTGTTTCTCAACCAGTGGTACGAGTACCCTTAGAAGTACTCAAGAGAAGTCTGGGGGGGTATGTCAACACAACTGAAATTTGGAGAAAACTGAATTTTTGTTTTAAGTTTTACAGCGTTTTATTATTTTTGTACTTTTTACACCCAAAAATGTCATCGCCTGCCTGGCTACGATTAAGTTGTTTAAAGAAATGTGTTGTAACGGTAGAAAAAAAATTGTGTGTCTGAAAACTAGGTACTGGGGGTACTTATAACTTTTTTTGAAAAAAGGGTACTTTATAAAAAAAGGTTGAGAAACACTGGTTTATAACACAGCGCAGGCAACATAATAGTTATCCATTCCTTTCTAGCCTGTTGGCTTGTGGCCTGAGATACTGTTTTGCTTTAGGAGTACCTGAAAACCTGGTGAGGCTTAGGTGTAGCTGGGCTGATGCTATTTTATGTGTTTAGTGGAAGCGACTATTTTATTTAAATTAAGCTTTGCTTCTTAATTTATCAGCTTTTCCCATACTATCTGAATTGTATTTGCCTGACCCAGTCGTGTCACGATCCTCAGACAGAAACTTCAGCTAAGTTGTGGACTGTCCTGTGGGTTCACTTATGCTTCATATTCTGTTTATTGAAATTGTCACAGGCGAACATTGGATATCTTGCTGTTGACCTAGTCTGCAAATTTACTGTAATATGCTTTTGGCTCTTTTGTATTTTCAGCTGTTATCTTTATCCAAATATTATAAATGTCTCTAACTTCTCTCAAATAAAACTGCCTGCTTTCTCTGAGGTTGAACACAGTATCCATTTGCCATAGAAATACTACACAGCAAGCCTTTCATAGAAGGGGAAGCAAAAGAGTTATTTCTCTAAGTCACTCTATTGTAGGAATTTGGAGAGGCAGAATGTAATTAATTGCCCAGCCTGAAATTTGGCCAGTAGACAGCTTACCCAACAGTTGCATTTTATCTATTTCTCTCATTCATTGTTTTTTGTTTTGGTGGTGGTGATAGAATGGGGCGGGGGGGAGGAATGGCAACAGAGTGTGATTTTATATTAAGACTTAGTAATTTTTATTTCTACTGGGTGAACATGATTCAGTTTTTTAAGCTGTTCTGATTTTATATTGTAAATTGTGCTGCTTTATGTAACTTTTTTCGGATGAAAAATTAGGAAGATAATACAGGCCTGAGGCAGAAATTATTTTCAGAAAAGGAAAGATTAGTTAATTATACATAAAGCACCAACACAAAAAATAACCAGAGCATGAAGCTGCTACCCTGTATGTCCTCTGCTTTTCATAGACTATTTCCAACTCAATTGGTGCTTTGTATTGGCTTTCTGCAGCATTTCTTTTCACCACCTGTACGTGCACTGACAGCATTTTCATTTTGATTTGTTCATAGCAACTTTTGTGCTGGATCTAGTGAATCTCCATGCACCTGTCTAGCAACTAGTTTTAAAAAATAAGGTATCACAACATAATTGTGTTGTAAGGTTTTATCATTCTTTTTCACTTTCTCTAGCCTTTGTTTCCGTAACAAGAAATATGTTAGTGTTATAGAAAAGAAATGACTATAATGAATCCTTTCACCTCCAAAATATTTCAGCTACTGGTAAAGATTAAGATAAAGGGAAGAAATTATCAAAGGCATTATTTTCTTTTGAATCTTCTGGATGACTTCTCTTTATACATCTGGCTTCTCTTTATACATCTGTCTTCTTGATTGATATCTATGTATTGTACAGTTCCAAGTACTTTGTCAGTGCCTAAGAAATAATAATAAAATGCTGAGAATTAGGTTTATGTGATTGAAATAATGGCTCCATTTGGGGAGGGATTCTAACTTTGCTTATGTTTTGGTGATGTAACATTTATGTTTTCAGGACTGTCAATTAATCATGGTCAACTCAAGCGATTAACTCAAAGTAATCATGATTAAAAATGAATAATAATCACAGTTTTAATCATACTGTTAAACAATAGAATGCCTATTGAAATTGATTAAATGTTTGTGGATGTTTTTTCTATATTTTCCAATATATTGATTTCAATTACAACACGGAATACAAAGTGTACAGTGTTCACTTTATATTATTTTTATTACAAATACTTGCACTGTAAAAATGAAAAACAAAAGAAATAGCATTTTTCAGTTCACCTCATACAAGTACTATAGTGTAATCTCGTTATCAAGAAAGTCCAACTTGCAAATATAATTTTTTTATATAACTGCACTCAAAAACAAAATAATGTATAACTTTAGAGCCTATAAGGCCCACTCAGTCCTACTTCTTTTTCTGCCAGTTGCTAAGAGAAATAAGTTTGTTAACATTTACAAGAGAAAAGGCTACCTGCTTCTTATTTACAATGTCACCGGAAAGTGAGAACAGGCACTTTTGTAGCTGGCATTGAAAGGTATTTACATGCCAGATATGCTACGCCAAGGCAGGATTAAGTTCTTTGTAGGGCCTAGGCACTCTCATAATTGTAGGCCCTTAAATTAGACTATATAGAAATATATGGGAGAAATGCCATATCACCTACACACCTAAGATCACCCACTTTAATTTTCACTCTTGAAAGTGGCACACCCTGTGAGAAATTCATGGTATAGGTCGGGACCTGACCGTCGGGACCTGACTGGTCCCAGATGAGGGATTTTTCCAGACCAGGGGAGGTCATTTCTGGCCTCCTTGCTGCTGGCCTCCCACTCCCATCCGCCCCCTACCCCCGCCCCCCTCCGAGCGCTGAACCAGCCGCAGGCCTTGCTGCCCTGCTGGTTCCTGCCCTCCCTTTCTTGCCATGTTGGACAGCCCAGCTCGTAGAGTGCCAGGCTCCCACCTTGCTGAGCAGCCCTGCTGCGACACACTCAGCTCCCTCCCCGCCAGGCAGCCCAGCCTCGGCATGCCAGGCAGCACTAGCTAAGCAGCCCTGCTGCGGTGCACCAGGCTCCCGGCCCCGCCAGGCAGACCCACACGGGCACACCCTGCTTCCTAGCTGTGGGGATCTAGGCTCCTGGCCCCACTGGCAGCTCACTGCCAGCAGCCCACAACTTTGCCAGTGCACAGGACTTCTAGGCTTCAGCACTCCACTGGGATTCTCTGGTCTTGGAACATCCGTGGTCCTGCCAGAACACAGATATTGCTGGATCAGAGAGTCCCAGGTTTACAGAGATTCAACCTGTCCTTCATTCTAAAATAACAGCCATTTTGTTGTATACTACAATTATATTTAGGATTCACCTGATAGTTAATCAGCTGATAAGGAGAAAAGTAAGGTGTGATGTTGCCGCCACTACGACTATAAAATCCATAGAGCAATGCATTGCACCATAGAGCTGATCATTAACAAAATAACAGTACATTGGCTGATGCTGGCCATATATTTCTACCAGAAACAGTGTTTAGTAGTAGCCTAGGGTTTCTGAAACACAACTGCGAAATGCACACACTGTAGTAATAAGCAGCGTCCCCTCTAACATTTTCCATCTTTGGGTGGGTTGAATTTTCTTATGTGCACCACCAGTACAAACAAAAAAAACTAGATATAAATTAGGGATGGTAAATCTAGGCTGGGGTGGCCAACCTGTGGCTCCAGAGCCACATGCGGTTCTTCACAAGTTAATATGCGGCTCCTTGCATAGGTACCAAACCCAGGGTTGGAACCCCAGCTCTGCCCTAGGCCCTTTCCCCCTAGGATCCTGCCACTTCCTACCCTCTCCACTGAGCCTGTTACACCCATGCTTCCCCCTCCAGTGTCTCCCACTGAGAAAGAGCAGGAGGAAAAGGAGACAGCGGCACTGACCAATGGGACTGCCAGCGGGTGGGATTTGCTGAGAGTGGTGGTGGGAAGATGATATGGGCTGGTGACACAGAACTGTTGCTCTTTGGCCATGTGCATTGGTAAATTCTGGCTCCTTCTCAGGTTTAAGTTGGCCACCCCGATCTAGATTATTTTAGTAATTGAGTAGTAGATACAAATTCTATCGACTACTTGTTACGGGTAGGAGCCAGGCAGACAAGCAATCCAACTCAGTCCCTGCTTGCGCCAGGTCCAAACCCCGCTACAGCTCTGCAATTTAAAAACACAGTAGGAGCCGGGTTGGGGGGAGGGCAGAGTGCCCGACTCCCCTACTGCTTTTTAAATTGCAGAGCTGCAGCGGGGTTTAGTCCCAGCATGAGCTGGGAATGAGCAGGGCTGCCTGCTCAGCTGGTAGCAGCCCCTGTCTGCGGGGGTGTTCCAGCAGGAAGTTGGGACCCCCCATGGATATGGGCTGCTTCGCAGCAGCAGCCTCTGTCCACAGAGGATCCCAGTGGGAAGTTGGGACCCCCTGTGGCCCAGGGCTGCTGCTGAAGCAGCCTCCTCTGCCCCCCACCCCCTGCTGCCTCTGATAGAGGCAGGGGCGGGGAGGGGGAGTGGAGACAGTGCTGGGAGGAACTGGCTTTTAAGTCGGTTAATTGACTACTCTTTTACATCCCTAATATAAATATCCATCTACACAGCATGGAACTGTGGCTGCTGCTGAGGGAGAAGTATCCCTCCCCCAGTAAGGCAGCTCCCTGTGAAGCAGCCTCTGAGCACTTATTAAAAAAACAACAAATGGTCTGTGCACAAATAGCAGACAAGTTGGTGACAAGTTTTCCAAATATCAATTTTGCTTTCAGAATGTATCTCACCATCTTGGGAACAAACTGTGAAGGGGAGCACTCTTTCTCAAAGTTAAAACATATAAAGAACTGTCTTCAGCACTACCATGGGACAGAAATGACTATCTTCCCTTGCACTCCTTTCAATTGAGAGTGAGATTTTGATGATATTATCTGTGATATTGCTAACAAAAAGAGTTGCAAAGTAATTATTTTATTGTATGTTATATCTTTAGTCAGCAAACAGCATACAGGTATAATACACCTGCATTTAATTGATCTTCAACATTTGCACATGTATTCTAATAAAAATAGCAAATTATTAAGTGTGATTTAGCAGTTTTCTTATTTTGAGTCAATTATGATTTCTTTTTAGGCCCTAAATTTTTAAATTTTTTCTAGGCCGTACGCACTGTGCCTAACGCAGTGTTTCCCAAATGGTGTTCCACAGAACCGCGGGGTTCCGCAAGGTGAAAATAAGGGTTCCGTGAGAAAATTCTACTACAATAACATTTTATGATTAAAAATATTAATTAATATTAAGCATTTATAAATGTTATTGAAAACAATTTTCATTTGTGTTTGCCACAATAAGTGTCCCTATGTAATGCCAGCTTAGCCAGAGAGTGGGGACGATGATGTCACTACTCAGCGCTGTGTGTGCAGACAGTCAGTGGTGCGATCGCCTGTTATATACCACCGTAAATCTCCGTACTCACACTCAAGGAGCGTGGATCATGTGAGTGACTGACTAGGAATATACTAGCGCCACGTCGGACAAAGTCGAAGCTTCAGCTGTCAAACCAGTTGCTTGTATGGGAGTGCACAGGCAGTGCTCTCATGAATACTTTACTTCGGTATAGTCACATGATTTCTTGTACTTAAAAATTTAACCATGACAAATATAAATTGACTATGATAGATTAATTTACATATCTAAAATACATAACAATAACACTTAGGTTGATAATAATTAGACTGTTATTAGGGGTTCCGCAAAATTCTTTTGAGTTTAAAAAGGTTCTGTGGCCAAATAAAATTGGGAAACACTGGCCTACCAGATAATCTGGCCCTGTGCTACGCATTCATATGCCAGCTTCAGCCACCATTGCAGGGGATATGCTTCTGTGATGATGATGTTTGTTAAAAAATAATTCATTAAGTAAATTTATGAGTGAACTCCTTGGGGGAGAATTATGTGTTTCCTCTTGTTTTACCCCCATTGTGCCATATATTTCATGCTATAGTGGTCTCAGGTAATGACCTAGTATATGTTCTTTTTAAGAACACTTTCACTGCAGATTTAACAAAATACAAAGAAGGTAGCAGTGTGAAATTTCTAAAGATAGCGACAGCACTTGACCCATCGTTTAAGAATGTGAAGCACTTTCCAAAATCGGAGAGGGATGAAGTGTGAAGCATGCTTTTGGAAGTCTTAAACACTCCGATGTAAAATCTAGAGAACATGAACCACCAAAAAGAAAAATCAAATTTCTGCTGGTGGCATCTGACTCAGTGCTGTACAGATGACTGTTCTCACTTTCAGATCATAGTGCAAACAAGAAGCGGGCAGCATTATCTCCTGAAAATGTAACTCAACTTGTTTGTCAGAGCAATTGGCTGTTCAAGAAGTAGGACTGAGTGGATTTTCTAGGCTCTAAATTTTTTCATTGGTTTATATTTGAATGCAATCTTTATAAATTCAACTTTCACGATAAGGAGATTGCACCACAGTATTTGTATTCAATTAACTAAAAAATACTGTTGTTTTTTACAGTGCAAATACTTGTATTCAAAAATAAAAAATTAGCATTGCACACTTTTCATTGTTGTAACTGAAAAAAATAGGAAAATTTAGAAAATATCCAAAAATATTTAAATAAATGGCTCTCCATTATTCTTTAGCATTCTTGACAACCCTATTTTTTGTGATCTTAATTTTACGTCAGTACCCAGATTTTGTCCATATGCTGATTTAGGTTTCCTGAAACAAACCTGTGAAAAATAAAAGGTGAAAGCTACTTTAATATCCCTTTACATTCAGTGGTTCCCAAACTTTTCAGCGTCACGCCCCCTTTTTGATTTTTGAGAAACCCTCATACCCTCCCTCCCCCCCCCAAAATAGCAGCAAAACTTGTTGAGCAAAAAAAAAGGAACTGACTGGGGCAGCAAAACTTGATGGGGGGAGGGCCTCGTGCCCCCCCTCCCCCCGGAATTTCTTTACGCACCCTAGCAGTTTGGGAACCCGTGAGTGACAATGAGAGCTTTCAGATCTCAGTGCACAACTTCCATGAAAATCTATGTCAAATTGTACATTTTATACATGTTAAGCATGCATCTTCTTTTCTAAACATTCCTATGTTAATGATACTTAAAGTTTGAGAATAGGGCAGGAGTCATGAAAGATGTCAGGATTGGTTGGCTAATCAAAGGACGAGGTATACAAGAAGGTTGAGGGATTCATTCTGGCAATGACATCACAGCTGTTTTTTTTTTTTTTTTAATGGTGGGAAAGGTCCAGGAATAGGCATCTTTGGGATACTATTCTGATTGTAGGCCTCATCCAAGGCTCCTTTGAAAGTCTATACAAAGACTCCCATTGACTTCAGTTGACTCACCAGCACTAAATTCTCTTGGCCTGGTTCAACCACCATTTTGGAGAGGAATTAGATACTTATTTCATAGTCCTTTTTTCAAATAGAGAATTTGCCCACTGTACTATATAAAACACAGAAGCTTTATAAAATTATAGGGAAAAATGAACACCAATAAACGCTTGTATACTTGGGAGAACCACTTAGACATTAAACCAAACAATCTATTTCAAATACTGCATACAGGTTTAAATGCTGCAGTATGCTTTTTTGTATGCAAGTGACAGTGGATTATAAAACTTTATTTGTTCATGTTCCCACTGCCTTACCTAAACTGGAGAGAGATGCCTGTGTTCTGAGGAGTTAATAGCGTTGTTCTGTGCAATGGTTTACTTTGACCTTTTAAAATAAGAATTGCTTTGTCCTTTTAAAATAAGTGCTTAGAAATACCACAATTATTATGAAATTGCAAAACATCACTCTAAGAAAAGGTGATTTTCTTCACTGCACAAAAGCTGGCATTAATAAGCTTATGACCAGTGATAAAAAAAAATCATAAGAGATATATGAAGTTTACGTCCAACCAGACTTCTGAACAGGCCAGAAAACTATAATTTGGAGATGAGGAAAAAAGAAGAACTGTAGGACTGCATGCCTTTCATATCCTTTCTTTGTATATAGTCTAAAATGCTCTAAGAGCAGCAAGTGCTGTACGACACATTCTGTTGTTTGTACTTTTTGGAAAAAGAACAACTAAGCTGCAGTGTCACGGAGCAAATGTCTCTGGTAATTTGACTGAAAAATACAAAATACCTTCAGATGGGAGTCATTTTTTAGTCAATTAAATCTTGTTTTATTTGTACCCATAAGACCTGATCCAAAGCCCAGTGAAATTAACAGGGAGTCTTTCCTCTAACTTCAATAGGTTTTGATTCAGGACCAATACTATAGGTAAAAGAAAAGTTCACTCATTTCACCAATAAACATAGCAAAGGTATAAATTTACTTAAGTTTCACCTCCATCGTGACACATCCTCTCAAAGTACTGTGCTAGCTATAACCCAAAAGGTAGAGAAACACATTTCTGAAAGTTAATGAAACTTGCAGAAATTCTCTCACTAGGTCAGAGAATTTTTCCCATTTCTCAGAATGCAAAGGACACTTTAGGACTTACATGACTCCCCCATTTTCTTCTGACTGGTGACTTTTTCTCTTGAAACTCTTGTCTGGCTTTTGACTCTCAGCTCTTACTTATCCTTTGAAGTTAGTTAATATAAATGTGCTAGTTCCCGCTTCATTTTTTAATATTAAAACACAGAGTTTTCAAATGTGGATTAAAGTCCTAGCTGAAGAATTCCAAGAGCAGAAATGGCAATTGGACATCAGACTCCCCAAGACAATTGAAATTAGGTAATTAAGTACCTTTGAAAAATCTCCCACCTCTCTCCACCTCACTCATTATATAGGGTTATAAATATAGACTAAAAACCTTGACTTTAGTAACCCTTTATAAAAAAACACTTGGTCCTAATAATCAGAGGACCCACTACCTCCACTTGTAATTATGGGTGATTAGCTCATGTCATTGCCAACTTAATTCAGTTCCCTTGCATTTACATATTATTATACGGTCTTGAATTACATGATCATATACTATTGTTTATTCTGGAGAAGAGAAGGTTGAGAGGGGCCATGATAGTAGTTTTCAAGTACATAAAAGACTGTTGCAAGGAGGAGGGAGAAAAATTATTCTCCTTAGCCCCTGAGGATAGAACAAGAAGCAATGGGCTTAAATTACAGCAAGGGCAGTTTAAATTGGACATGAGGAAAAACTTTTTAATTGTCAGGGTGGTTCAGCAATGGAATACATTGCCTAAGGAGGTTGTGGAAATTCCATCGTTAGAGTTTTTTAGGAGCAGGTTGGACAAACACCTGTCAGTGGTCATCTAGATAAAACTTTCTCCTGCCATGAGGGCAGGGGACAGGAGTAGATGACCTTTCAAGGTCCCTTCTCATCCTAGGATTTTATTATTCTATTTTTTCCACAGGACCCCAGCCCATTCAGTATACAGGAAAGCTCTCTCCACAGGTTCCTTATCCAATCTCAATCTTTTTCCCTAGCTCCTTGTCCCGGTCTTCTTGCCCACAGCCCGACTTCCCAGTCCACCACTAACCTCTCAGTTTCCTTGCTTAGACAATCCCAGTTTCCATCCAACCTCCAGTTATGCCCTCCCACAACTGAAGTCTCTGGCTGTTCCCAGTACTCCTTCAGTTCCATCAGTCTTCTTGCCCAATCTAACCCTTTCTCTCTCCCTTGCCTGGCTTTTATCTCCTCTGTTTTTAAGTTGGATTACTTCGTTCTCCATGCTGCCTTGGTGCTAGGAAAGAGGGAGCATAGAGAGCACAGAAGAACTGCTCTCAGTTCCAGTGCTTGCCTGCCTCAACCCTCCCCTGCTCTTAGATGCAATTGCAGAAGTCTTAGTGAACCTCTGTAGCCCCAGATTACGATTATGCATCATCTCTCTGGGGAGATGCTGTATGCACAGTCTGGTCAGTGCTACAAATTGTGAGAAGATGGAATGTGCTCAGTGAGGATAACACTTTCGGTAACTTGCGTTGCTAAACTCTAAGTCTAATGAATGCCACAAACGGAGGTTTTTCAAAGATTTATAAATTGGCCAAATTGGTGGATTTTCATGAGGATGACAAAACACTTCCTTAACATAAAGGCTTTGCCTCCTCCTCCCACTCCTCCTTCTCTGTCATTTCAAGTCCTGATCCAAAGTGGGAGGGAACTAGAAAGAAAAGGTGAACAGAATTTTTTTTTAATGTTGCAAAACAACTCAACATTCCCTAGCCTCAAGTGATGGAATTATTTTAACTGAAACTTTTCAAAATTCAGCCCAAAGGGTTGCAGTTTGGCAAAATTATAAGTAACTAAAAATTGGGTCATCTTATAGTAGAAGATGTAGAACAACCTTCAAAATAGTTGGTGGAATCAGTCCCACATATAACTATTACATGATTATTTGATATTCAAGAAACATTGCTGCAAATAAATATACACTTCTGATATGGTGCACTCTCCTTAAATTACTTAATTAAGTAATCTGCTTATGTGTATAAGATCATGCCTTCCTGATCGGACTACCTATTTGCACGTGTTATTAATCCTGTTAATATCTTATCAGCTAATTGCCTAACTTGGATTTTTATCATATCAAACTGAGGTCCAGATGCTCAGTGCCTTTTATAACTAATCACCCAGGACATAACAAAATATGTATAAATGTTGTTGTCCATTCATCAGTTTCTTAAATGGGCAGTAAAATGTAACACAGAAAATGTCACTGAGACCTATAAAAAGGATAGTTATGACATAAAAATCTTCACAGGAATGAAAGAGGTAGAAAACAATAGCTTTGCAGAAAGCCTTCAAGTCTTCTTTCCTTTGAATACCTAATACTGAATAACTCCACATTTCCCTGGGGGCTATATTCTGAGGGTAGTCCACTGGTCATGTCAAAAAACTAAATGCTGTTTATTGCCTTTGGAGCACTATTGTTCAGACACACCTCTTAGAGCTGGGGAATGACATATCAATCTTTTTGTTTAAACGCTATTTCAACACAGGCTCTTTCCTCTCTTGTTTGTGGTGCTGGTCCTGTGACTCATTTCTAAACAAATGACCCATTGGCTGCCAGTCAAACAAGATTGTTTTCTGATGTCTTCATTTATGAATACTCTTGTAATGAGTCTTTAAGCATGCTGGTTAGACTGACAGAGTCTCTGGAGAAGGAGCTTTGGCGTTAAATGGGAAAACTGCTTTATGTGAAGTTTTGGAAGCCTGAGTGAGAAGTGTCTAGAGCACAGACCTGATAGACAAACTGCTCTTTTGTTCAAGGGGCTCAGCATCATCAACTGGGAGCAGATTTTCTTAATGGATCTCTATAGTGCTTACCTGGAATGCTTGCTGTTTGTGGGAGGAGTGGGCTTCCAGTAGCCTTCCATCCCAAAAATTTTGCTGGCTGTAGTCGGGTGTCCTCAGTCATCTTCCCGTAAACTGTCTGCAGCCCACATGCTGGCGTTTGTGTATTTTCCAAAGTAATTCATGATGAGATCAGTAACTTTAGAGAAGAAATACAAACTCTACATAGGATCAATATAATAAAGCATGGCTCCTGTCTACCTTATCATAATTCTCAAGTAAAGTTTATAAAAGGTAACGTTGCTTCCATTCAAGCATCTGGAAGGCCCACTTTTTTAGTTAATTAAATCTTGGTTTTGGATGTTTTCCAACAGCACTATTCATGATTTCTTAAATATCTTAGTGTTATTACCTGTAACTGTTGAATAGTGTATTTGGTATATTTATCAGTTTTTATCATTAGACTTGTTTTATATAATTTTCAGCTACGTACCAGAAAATCCTTATAAAACAGTGAAAAGCATAAATTTCCAAATGAGGACTTAGAATTGGTGCAATCTGAATCTCTGAGCCATCTGATTCTGCATTATTAGAGTTCATTTCTTGTCTAGTAACTTCAATGCAAGAAATATACAGCTGTTTCTATAAAGAAAGTAAAGAGGTCACAAGAACATTCTCCAAATCAGAGTCTCACTTACAGAACATACATAAGATTTCATATTTCTTTTTGTGATCTTCCTGTTCTTCCTCTTCTCTCCAGTATACTAATATAATCTGGGTAAAATAAAACCTGTGATGCTTGGTATAAATGCTTTGTGGTTTTCCTTGCTAGCTGTAACAATCTTGTGCTGGCAATTTGTACTTGAACAGGAGACGGCTGCTGTTCTTTTTCTAGTCTCAGATTTCAGTTTGTTTAGAGACAACAGTCTGAGAGAATCTACTTGATCTTTGTCAAAAAAACACCACCACCACCCCACCCTGCATTACTAGGTCTGAGAACTGGGACTGTGGGGACTTTAGACTGCTGAAGCAGCTACATCACTACATTCGGCATGGCCTGAGTATCGCCCATCACTGCCCACTTTTAGGCCAATACCAGTATTTAAATTCATATGCCAGCAAGAGGTGCTCTCTGAGGAATGAGCCAGGCTTCCTGCCTATTTTTGCTCCAGACTACACTTGTGGTAGATCCCAGACTCTGACTATACTTGACTTTCCTATTGGTTTGCTGATTAGAATGTGGCTCCTAACTCTGGCTTCCTAATATCCTGACTTGACTCAGTTTGGACTCTGCCTGCCTGCATCTTAATGCCTGACCCTGACTTTCTGGCATTCTGACCTGGCTTGCTCCCAACCCTGTGACTTGATTCCCGATCACAGCTCAGCATCTGACCAGGGCACACTGGCTGCCTGTGGGCTGTCTGTGGCCTGCCTTGACACTAGGGTATTCCCTACCATAGTACCAGGACTAGGCAGTGATAATTTCTTAAGGGCATTCCCTACCATAGTACCAGGCCATCTCTTCTTCTCAGTGTTGTTAATCTAGGATCTGTTTTATTTTTCAACTCCATTAAGTCTGTCTTTCTGAGAAGACCTCCTTTCCTCCCGCTTTGTCCTTGGCCTCAGAAAGTCCGTTCTCAGCAGTGGTACATTTTTTATCTGGGAAAGAGCATTGCTTCCTGGAGAGCATCCTGTTATTTTCTGTCAGTCAACTTATGTCATTTGATGAAGTTAATTGTGTAATTCTGAATTGCTTCAACACTCCTCCCTTTAACTTTGGCATGTCTGAGATGCATCTGTTGGCGTACTGCTCTTTGCTCATCAAAGTAGTTTGAATTATCAAAGTAGTTTGAAGCATCAAACCAGTATAGGAGTACTCATCCAAAAGGAAACAAGCCAATTCTCAGGGCTGAGGCAGCACACATCCTTCTGCCAAAACAGAATAATCTCTAATTAATAATTTGTATCAAAGATAATGACACAAAACTGGCTCTGCATAGCTGTGTGTTTGCACAACATGTTAACCATTTTATTAGAATATATTTTTCCTTGGACTTTTGCCTGCATTTTGTGTCTCTCCCCCAATGATCCAGTCCCATGCCTACACACTAGTGACTTCAGAAGTGAGGCTTCTATACAACAATACATTTTTGAAGCTCCATCTCAGAATTAAACATTTACTTTTATATTAAAAGAGAATCAAACTGGATGGTTTATTTATTTGTTTACTAGACAATTTACCCAGCATTGCTCAGGTCTTCACTCAAATAAGTTTAGTTTTTCTTTATTTAAATCATTGTTCTGGGGTGGGGCTGGGGATGAGGGGCTGGGAATGCAGGCTGGCTCCAGGAGAGAGGACAGCCTCAGCTCTCTCTCACTGCAGCAGCTTGGGGCTAAGTGAGAAGCACCTGTCCATGGACATTGCAGCTGCAGCGGGCACAGCCAGGGGAGGAGTGCAAGTAGATTGCTTGGGGACAGACGGACACACAAACAGACACACAAACAGACAAATTCTCTGAAATATATAATAGATAGCTGTCCCTTTCCCCATCCCTGCTCCCTGCTGGCCCAGTGGGATTATAGCTGTCCCAGTCCCCATCTCTGGCCCCATGCTGCCCTCCTGTGGTCATTCTACAGTATAACTGTCCCTCCTACCAGACCCCCCCCCCTTTCCATTGTTTGAGAAATCTCGCATTCCAGGCACATCCCATTGTTGTGGCATAACCAAACCCTTACCTTGGTTTACGTTAGGATAAGAGGAAGCTAAATACCAAATGTGGTGGTCCTGGCTCATATTGTTTAGGAGGAGTTCTTGAACAAACAAACTCACAGACAGATGGATTGACACAGAGACCAACAGACAGATGCTCAAACTCTCTAAAATATATAGTAGAGTATTGGCCCAGATTGATCTCTCCCTTGATGGAAAAACTCATGATAAACAGGCTCAATAGTTGAAATTTCCTTCGCCATGAGCCCTCATCCTGGGAAGTCACGACCTGCAGCAGGTCAAGAACACATCAAGGGGTCACAACCACATGGCTCATTCCATACAGATAAATGGGAGAAGATTCTTGGCTAGCTGGAGTGGACTTTGTATGGAAACTAATGAGAACCACTGGCTTTGAGGATCCTTTGCACAATTTCTTAAGTGCTCCATCGGAGAGGTTTGCACTCCATGGAGTTGACCACCAGACTGAACACAGACTTGCTGGATCTCTTGGTATTTCCATGAGCCAGAGTTTCCTGTGCAGAGATCCTTTGCCCATCCACTGGCACTGATACCTCCCCTTCCTTGGCAGCATGATTCCACTGAGGTTGCATTGACATGATCTTTTCCTGGTGTGGTGGCCTCTAAGACCCAGAGCACATGGGTGTGACATAGAAAAGACAATGTTGCTGGGTTCCCTGATGGCATTATTATTATTATTTTATTCTGATCTGGAGGGGACAATTTGTCAGCTTTGGCCTACCCATTACTTCTTCCTTAGCTGTCCTATTCCTCTCTGTATACGTGGAGTGCTTTCCCTGTGTCTGGAAGTGGGAACCACAGTGCAATGGTGGGAGCTGACGCTCCCTGTCTACATGAAAGATGAAGAAATTTGTTTGCATCAAGAACCTGCTGTGTGTAATCCAAAAGGCACAGTCTGGAATGTCGTTACTATTATTAGCATCATAACTTTACATGGCGCTTTACAAACAAAGAGTAAGATGCATTCACTGGAGATAGTGGGCATAATATACTGCCTCTGTCATTAAAATGAAAATGGCACTTATAGCAACATCCTTAATCTCAGTCACTTATATCTTTTAAACCTCTCCTCCTTTTGGCTAGGTCTACACGACACCCCTCTGTTGGCAGAGGGATGTAAATAAAGCGCATCAAAAGTGCAAATGAAGCAGGGATTTAAACATCCCGTGCTTCATTTGCATAATCGCGTTCTGGTGCTGTTTCAAACAACTGCCATTTTGAAACTGAAACCATGGTTTAGATGTGGTTTTGCTGAGAGCGGGGTGATTGTTTGACAGATCCTGTATTCCTCGTTTTTTAAATCCCCTCTTCATTTGCACTTTTGATGTGCTTTATTTACATCCCTCTGCCGACAGAGGGGTGTCGCGTAGACCTAGCCAAAAGGAGGAGAGGTTTAAAAGATATAAGTGACTGAGATTAAGGATGTCGCTATAAGTGCCATTTTCATTTTAATGACAGAGGCAGTATATTATGTCCACTAAAATGAAAATGGCACTTATAGCGACATCCTTAATCTCAGTCACTTATATCTTTTAAACCTCTCCTTCCCCTTATATCTTCCCATGGGGTCTTACCTACCAGCTCTTTGAGTTTACTAAAATCTGCCTTCCTGAAATCCATTGTCTTTATTTTATCCATTGTACTTAATTCCCTTATATTATTCCTTAGAATCATGAACTCCATTATTTCATGCTCACTTTCACCCAAACTGCCTTCCACTTTCAAATTTTCAAGCAGTTCCTTCCTATTTGTTAAAATCAAATCTAGAACAGCTTCCCCCCTACTAGGTTTCTCAACCTTCTGAAATAAAAAATTGTCTCCAATGAAGTCCAAGAACTTATTGGATAGTCTGTGCCCTGCTGTGTTAGTTTCCCAACATATGTCTGGATAATTGAAGTCCCCATCACCACCAAATTCTGAACTTTGTATGATTTTGTTAGTTGTTTAAAAAAAGTCTCATTCACCTTTTCTGCCTGGGTATGTGGTCTGTAGTAGACCCCTAGCATGACATCACCCTTGGTTTTTTACCCCTTTTAACCTAACCCAGAGACTCTCAACAAGTCTGTCTCCTACGTCCATGTCCACCTCAGTCCAGGTTGGACCTCTGTGATCCAGCACCCTCAGGACCTGACCAGTCCCAAGTGAGGGAATATGCTGGACCTGAGGAGGTCCCCTGCTACCACCTCTCCAAACCACCTTCCCTCCCCATTGCTGGCCCCAGCTGTCATCCCCCCTGCCGGGTTACTGCGGCCCCAGTAGCCTGGACTACCCCGGCACCAGCCCTGCTATTAGGGCTGCTACGTCTCCAGCCTCAGCACCACTATCAGGGCTGCCACGACTGCACATCTCTACTCTGGCCCCGCTATCAGGGCTGCCCCAGTTGCCGTGTCTTCAGCTCTAGACCAACTATCAGGGCTGCCATGACTGCCATGTCCCCAGCCCTCCTACTGAGGCTGCCGCAGCCCCTGCTACGCTACCAGGGCTCTGGCACCGGTCCCAGCCCCATCCCCACTGGGCTCCAAGCCACCAGCCTCTTGCCAGTGGGGTTCCCAGCCAGGACTGCCTGATCCAGGAACAGCCATGCTCCTACTGGGCCACGGATGTTGCCAGATAAGAGAGTCCCGGTTTTGGAAGTCCAACCTGTACAAGGCAACACCTCCTCCCTTTTCTCCCTGCCTATCCTTCCTGAGCAAGCTGTACCCTTCTATACCAATATTCCAATCGTGTGTATTGTCCCACCAAGTCTTTGTGATACCAACTATGTCATAGTTGTGTTTATTTATTAGCACTTCAAGTTCTTCATGCTTATTCCCCATACTTCTTAAATTTGAATACAGGCATATAAGATTTTGCCCCCCCAGTTCTGCCTTGTCCTTCCTTTATCTCTGCTATTATAACCCATGCTCCCTCCCATTTCTGAGCCATCTCCCAGATCTCCATGTTTTTCACTTATCTGTGGGCTTGGGCTTTGTGTTTGAAGCTACAACGACTTAAAAATTGCAGTCGTACTGTGCACAAATGCATCTTTCACCTTAAATTCAGAAAGAGGGTGAATACCCAAAATATTTACCTCCATAGAGATTTGAAAGACTACAGTCTTATGGCAGCAGGAGCAGCACTTTATAAAATTTTAAAGCATGTGGTATGATAATTATATTGCATATTTATAAGTGAATCACAGGATGAATAAATTATGAGTGTTGGAGTAATTTGCAGCTCAGGGATAGGAAGCGACTGCTTTAAAACAAGTAGCCTTAACGTGTAGGACTCTTTTAGGCTTTTTCCTTTGCCCAGTAAATTGAATGACAAAACTCTCCTTGATTTCAGTGAAGACAACATTGGACCCTTGCCCAATTTTGAAAGTTAAGTGTTTGGCTCTAGATAGCAAGGTGGATTTGATTTAAATCAAATTGACTTAAATCATAATTTCAATCATGATTTAAATCACTGATCAGGCAGACTCGATTTAATCATAGTTTTCTACATAAAAGTGCATTCTTGTTGGTTGTTATAACCTTAATACATACTCTTCACAATTCAGAGAGAGATGTAGGTTTCATTTTTAGAAGGTACACACTATATATTTTTAAACAATGATTTATTTTTAAAATATTTCAGATCAGTTTTACTGCTATATCAAAAAATGAATGATTGATTATTTCTTTTACCAAAGGTAATTGAAGCAGATATTTATGAAGTCATTGGGAGGTGAACTATTTCCAATTCAACTGGTTAATCATTAATATTTGGAGGATTTTCTTGCCATGTTGTATTAGGAGGAGAACATCAGCAGAAAGATATTTAAATTGTTTTATGTAACTAGAACAACGTTATATAGTCTGGATTTTTTCTTCAACAGCAAACACAACACAAAACAAGCATATGAATTTTTGAATTTAGTTAACCATTCATTTCTTTTAAAATCAGGTTTGTTTTTGTTAAAATTGTTTTTAACTAAAATAGTTAAATGAAATATTTAGAAAAACCAAAAAATTAATCGACTGTGTCAGCCAAGTCAACATGAGAAATTTAAAATATTAGCTTCTGCAATTAACTTGGTCTTCTTCACCTTCATTTTCCTGTCTGTTCATAATCTTGAAAAGAAAAACAAACTTTCCTGCTTTTTCAGGTCCCAAACGATTTCTCAATTTGGGATGAATTAGTCCAAAGGAAGAAAATATTCTTTCTACATTGGCAGAAGAAACTACTGCTATTAGAAGTGAGATTATCACTTTAACAGTCTCTGAATTCAAGTGCTTAAGTGACTTCCACCAGTTCACTGGTGTGACTTGCTTTAAAACATCATCAGTAAACATATATTTCTTGAGTGGTTTACCCTTAGCTCTGAATTTTTTTATAGTTGGCATTATGAAAGGATAATTGCTGGATGCCCATGTCATAGCCAACTTCTCTTCTTCAACAGTTAAGATTTGACACTGGTACTGAGTATTGAAAATGTTTGCAAGAAAATGAGAGAGTACTTATCCCATTTTTTTTAATGCTTGTAATTTAACTGTCATTGTATATTTCTCTTTTTAAGATCTCACTCAGATTTCAACAGCATCAGCAATAAAACAGCTATTTCCCTGCATTTTGTTCAAGGCTACAGAAATAGGCTTCAGGATACTCAGGATATGTTCAACATTTCTCTTAAGGCCAGTGTTGAGAACTTTGGCTATGACAGTGCCCTCTATTTTTTCACCATTTTGTTCACAAACTGTCATCAGATTAAGCCAGTTCTTGATATAGTGCTCAAAACAGTCCACTACTGAGTTTTATCACGTCTTGTGGAAGAGTTAGCTTGGTTCCTCCCACTTTTTTCAGAGAAGCTGCTGCAAGGTTGTTGTTATGGAAATATTTTGCATTTTCAACAACATTAGCCTTAATTTATGGAACACTGAAGTCTTTGGCTATGAGATGCCTCAAATAAGCACTGCAACTGTATGTTATTAGCTTGGGACTCTCCTAAATTTCTTCTAATCTTAGATACATTGGCAGCATTGTCTGTGACCAAGCTGTATACTAGACATTTGACATTTTTTGTATAGTTTGTTAGAGCTTTTACTGCTACTTCTTGTAAGTATTCTGCTGTGTGCACATTTCCTGATGTATCAATTGTTTCTGTAAGGAAGACATTCTGTTCTTCTGTTGTCACACAAGCACATAACAGGATCATTGTGGACATTGCTCCACTCATCAAGACTCAGGTTAACAACTTTACCCGCTAGACTTTTTGCACACTGCTCAATTTCTCTCTCATATATTTTATCCAGCAATTTTCCTGCAACATCTGCTCTGTTGGGTAGACTGTTACCTGATCTTAATGACTGAACTTTGTTAATGAAGTGTGGGTTCTCAATTATATGGAATTGAGAATAAATTTCTCTCAATTATATGGAAAGGAGAATAAACTATATGGAAAGGAGAATAAAAATTGCAATAACAGGGCATTTTTTTCATCAGTTACCTTTTTTGTAATCTGCTGGTTCTTATCACAGATATATCTATGGTTGGTTTTGGATGATGGAGGGTTTTTTTTCTTTTTGCAACAGGTGATATACGGTGGCTATATGCTGTGATTGAAACCCCCCTCCTACCCCCCACCCCTCTTCCTCTTTTCTTTCTCTTCCCCTCTCCTATTTCTTTCCAGTTTTCATATCCCCTACTCATAACTATGGTCATCTGAAGAAGTGGGCTGTGCCCACGAAAGCTCATGATACCATCTACATGTTTTGTTAGTCTATAAAGTGCTACCAGACCATTTGTTGTTTTTTTTTCTGAAACTATAGAAAATCATGGTAATTTTTAAGATGAATAGTTTTCAGAATCTTGCATGTTGAGGGTGGATTCTCCTAAAAAAATAAGTTAATGCATTTATTTAAATATTATTACCACACTGTTCATTTAGTATTACTCATTGCTTTCACTGGCAGTACTACTTTAAAGGTGAAATTGTAAAAGGAATATCTGCCTATTTCAGCTATTTATTTTTTATCACAACTGCATCAAAAATGATAAAGTAACAACTGTATATTTTTTGCTCAAACATGAGAATTCAAGAATAGTCCAGAAGGAAACAGGCAGTCCTTAAGAAAAAATATGAAATAAAAAAGTTTACCAACCTGAAGAGCCTGCATGTTCAGACATGTTCTTTTCATCATCTTCAACACAGCTTCCTCCTGAGAAGGATCACTTCTCATGGTATTTCATTTGGGCAACCAGGCCTTGCATTTCTTTGCGGCTCTGTTTGAATTTTGCACGCATGACTGTCTTACAAGTAGAGGATCTTCATAAACTATTCCCAAACTGGGTCTCTTTTACGACCTGCTGCCATTATAGGTTTTCCCTTTTAGTGAGAGAATGGCATGGTAGATCTCAACTCAATGAAGGCTACACTCAGACCTCAAGACTTCTGGAATATGTTGCTCAAACAGTTTCACTTTTGTTTGTACTGCCTGTCCCTCTTTTCTTACATTTATGTCCAGACTTCTCCCTTTCCAGATCCATTTCATCCCCAACAATCTTCAATCTTAAAATTCTGCACTTTTAGAGAGAGGTAAGGGATTGACACAGCGTATGCAAATTTGCAGGGGGACATTAAGGTCTGTTATTTCTCACCGTTTTGTTTGTTTGTTTGTTTAAAAACATTTTTGCTCTTGACAAGCATGTTATCTGTGGAGACACAAATCCACAGTTTGAAAATTGCAAAACTAAGTATCACTGATGGTATCTTCTAGATTGAGCACTGAGTCCCATTGGGTAGATGGAAAGATTAACCTAAATTATCCACACAGAAGCATCAGAAACCCCATAAAATTGGGTCCCTAATCCATGAACTATTGGAACTCATTAAAAAACTTTTCTTAAATGTTACATGTATATATTGCCTCATACTATAGAATTATAATTTATAATTCCTATTCCATGATGAGATATCTTTTAACTACAACGTATTTTAATTAAAACTATCTTTACATAGTTTTTTCCTCAAAGTATTTTATCAAAAAATCCAATGTAAATAAAAAAAATCTGATATTTTTTATTTTAAAAATATCCACTCTGGTAGATAGTATATGGATGGTGACAGCTTAAGGATATTATCATTTTTAGGTTTATTGCTGGTAGCATTGGCATTGCTTAATTTAAAAGTATATAATATCATTAAGACTGAAAGATTTCAGGAAAAATGCTGGTCTTACTAGAATCAATGGTAAAGCTCCCATTGACTTCAGTGAGGCAACATTTGCAGCCTTTATGTGCCAAAGGCCTTTCTGGGTATTCTGCAGTGTTATATGGGAGGCCTGGGTTTGATTCCTGCTACTATCTCAGTCCCTGGAAATTTAGTGACTACAGCAAATACCGAATGCACACAACCCTTCAGCCATACCACCAGAGGTTGTGCTTTTGTTAAATATCGCAGGATAAACCATGTTGGGTCCAGTCAGTATTAGAAATTTCCAAGGAAACAGCCAGCCCATGACACACATGTAACTTTTGTGCATCTTATTGCTATTTCATCTCATACAGTACAGAGATACTTCAGGGGGTAGCCGATCTACCATGATACCATCTACATGTTTTGTTAGTCTATAAAGTGCTACCAGACCATTTGTTGTTTTTTTCAGTACAGAGATGCACATTTGGTTGCATATCTTTGCCACCTTTCTTTCATAACAATACATTACATGACAAATGCTCAACAGACCTTTTTTTAAAAATCTTCGGCTGGCAGAGTGCTTTTACAAACACTGGTGTATTGATTTTGCTATTTTTATTTTAGTTTAAAAATACGGAAAAACTCTTTGTTAATTTAACAGGCTGAGATCTTAATCACACAGCAGTTAAGTAATTCAGATTTAAAGTAACAAGAGAGGCAAGTATGTCGAATTCTGTATTTTGCTGGATATTTTGTGTGATCACATAATTATTTTTTAAAAGAATCACAGCAGAAAATGTTCCTTTTTTCTCTCTCATGTGTATGTTTAAGAAGATCCATAAGTGTTGAGCCCTGTTTCATTTACCATAATACCAGGAGATGACTCTGATTCCAAAACTGATTTAAATCTTCACAAGAAAACATTTTACAGGACTGGGCAGATAGACTGTCTTCTTGGGGGCTCTCCAAACTCTTCTCTCCTGCAGCTTGTGCTGTTTCCTTCAAGTTCCATGCAGGTTGCAGCATCTTTCCTTTTAACAGTTGTGTCTTTTGCGCAGATGTTTATGGACTTACTGGGGCCAGAGGACTACTAGTACACAGCCCATCCAAGGGACAACTTTACTGCTGGCTCATTGCAGCCTGTTAGGCCTCATATTGCTTCCAGTGTCCTGGTCCATTGCAGTTGATAGGGGGGGCTTGCTTCTTCCCTATTGCTATCTTCACGCTGTTGGGCGTAAGCATCACGTTGGTCCTGTGTGCTGCTCACGTATCTTGTTTCTTCTGATTCTCCTGTGTCAGGCCAGCTGATGGCTGACACTCCATGTCCTCCTTATCCTGGCATTTGTCCCATCTGTCTAGGGGTGCTGTCTTCCATTATGCCACAGCTGCTTTGGTTTCACCTCCACTAGTGTCCTGAGTCTGTAGCAACCTCATATGACCAGTGTTATATAGTAACTTGACTGTTGCCTTTTGCCATTCCTTTGTGTGGCCATTTCATGGCTGGGCCCAGACTTATCCGCCTGTGGACTCAACTCCCTTGTTCCTTTATTCTAGTAGGCTGCCAGCCAATCTCTGGGTTCTCTTACCTGCTTCTGTGTACTGTCCTTTGCTCCTCAGCTAGGGTGCATCAGACTACCTCTCACAAAAAGCAGTCTTGCTTCACTGGCTTATCAGTCCCTGTACTGAGCTTTCCGGTCTTCCCTCCCTCAATCTGTGCTCCTCCTCCCAAATTCAATGCAAGTTGCTACACGCCCTATGCCTGATCTGGTTTTATTTTTAAAGACACAGTAAAATCCATTTCCTGTACTAAGGCTCTTGAGGGGACCGGTTAAAATTGGCTAGGGTCAGGTGAATGAAAGGAGTGCAGTCACATGTCTGTATCTTCATTGTCTACAGCAGGGGTTCCCAAACTTTTTGACACGGGGACCAGTAAATCCATTCACGAGCTTTTGGAGGACTGGTAACATTCGTTTGCATATTTGCATATTCATTAAGCAAATGATGAATATTCCAATAAGTTGTTTCTGGACCTCCCAAAGCCCCCACTGCCAGTGTTAGCAAAGCTTTTGATACAGTCACCCACAATATTCTTGCCAGCAAGTTAAGGGAATATGGATTGGATAAATGGACTGTAAGATGGATAGAAGGCTGGCTAGATCAGGGTTTCCCAAACTTACTTTAGTTGGAACCTGGTTTTTTTTTTCAGTACTGTTTTTTGCAGTCCAAAAATATAAACGCATATAAAAAAAATTGAAAATGAATAAATTTTCAGTGTTTCACCCGGCTGCATCCTCCACCCAGCCTGGGCCAGGGCTTGGGGGACCTGGCGCCGCATGTGCGCTCCAGGAGGCGGGAGCAGGAGCAGATTGGGGTAGGGTATCTGGCTAGGACGGAGGGTGCAAGGAAGGGTAGGGTTGCCAGGTGTCTAGTTTTGTACCAGACAGTCCGGTATTTGAGGGTTTTCTCCAGGAAACAAATTGAGAAAATACCAGACATATAAAATGTCCGGTATTTTCTAATTAGGTAAGTTTTATTATTATTAGGTGTATCAGTCCTTAGCTGCGAACTGCTCATGCTGCGTGAGTGTGTCTACCAGCCAGGCAGTTCGCAACTACTCGAGGGAGGGTATGTGGGGGGTGGGAGTGCAAAATGGAATCCCCGGGGCCAGACTCACTCGTGTGCCTGGGGCTGCATGTGACCGGGTCAGTCCCGCCCCCCCCCCTTCCCCTCCCGATCTCCCCAGTCCAGCCCTGCATCTGGTGGCCGGTTCCCCCCCCGTCAGCCCCACTCCCCCGACGACCCTCCCGATTGGCAGCTGCTTCTCCCGTCCTCCTCCTCCCAATCTCCCCCATCCAGCCCCCCGCGCCTGCCCCGTCCCCTGGCCAGCACGCTGCCCCTGTCCAGCCCTGCTTCCAGAGGTTGGTTCTCCAGTCCTCCTCCTCCTGATCTCCCTTGTCCAGCCCTGGTTCCGCTGCCCGCCCTCCCCAATCTCCGCGGGACAGCCCCGCTGCCCCCAACCCTGCTTACGCTGGCCGCCCGCCCCACCCCCGTCTCCGCAGGACAGCCCTGCTTCCCCCAACCCTGCTTCCTGGCGGCCGGTTCCCCCCCACACACACACACTCCTCCTCCCAGCCCGCCCCCCTCTGGTCCCCTCCCGGCAGCCATGCTGAGGCCCGGTATTTTTTTCCCGCAGCCTGGTACCGGGCCGTGGCCTATAGTTTGAGAAACACTGGTCTACAGGAAAAGCTAGGCAGACGGCTGAGATTCATGTGACTCAGCTGACAGGTTGCAAAAACCTGTCACACTACTTCCTGTTCCTTGATGACTGGCCCCTGTAAAGGAAACAGGTCTGGGGCCCTGTGCCAGAACAGGTGCTCCCTGTTTGGCCAATAAAAAGGGTGGGGCTGTAAAGAATCCAGGAGCATCTGAGAGAGGGAGAGAGATGTGGTGAGTCAGAATAGTCTGTCAGGAAAAGGGCAGAGGAGTTACTTGAGGTCTGGGGAAGGTGGTTCCTGGGGGAAGGCTGAAGGAAGGAGAGCAGCAAGAGGGGGTTTTCTGGCTGATGTCCCCAAGCCAGAGAGCCAGGATTAGAGGCCTTGAGAGGGCTGAAGGCAGGGGAGCAGTAGAGGGGCTTACCTGATATGTCCACGGTGGAGAGCTGAACTCTGGGGAGCAGTGAGAGGGCTAGGAGAAGAGATGGATGCTCCCCCAGTGAAGATGAACTCCCAGCAGAGAAGCAGTGGAGGTTTCTGCTAGGGAGAGTGGTGTTTGAAGGGCTCTGTGCACTGGCGGTATTAAATGAGCTATGTACTTGGGACTTACATTGTGGACTATTTGCACAAGTTTTGGTAAAAAATAACTCGCTGCCGAAGAAGGGTATTATTGAGACAAGACACTAAAGGAGAATTACAGGGGACTCTGAAGGAGGGAAATTGAGTCAGACATCTCTGTTGTGCCATGACCTGCTGCAGCAGGGTACTCCAGGCAGTGGCTGCCTTATGACGAAGGAGTTGCGTAATATTATGTTGTTTGTGTGTTTATGCTTCCCCATCTGTGTTGTATTTCACCTGTTGTCTTTTGTCTCATACACAGATTGTAAATTCTTCAGGCTTTTTGTTATGTGTTGATATACTGCCTATAGCAGGGGGGGCTGAACAGTGATTGAGGCCCTTACATGTTGCCATATTACAAATTAATAATAATCTGCATGATCCCTTTCATGTTTTATTATGAGATTTTTCCAAAGGAGCATAAGGGAATTAAGTGCCCAAATCCCACTGTATTTAGGGGTTTAGTCACCTAAATCTTTGGAACCCCTTTGGAAAATTCCACTCATAAAAGAAATCCTGGAAATCCTAACAACACGGTCTGTGTATTTTTGTTGACTATAGAGGTGTTTGGGGGTTTTGGCTGGCATTCCTAATAAATGTTCATTTTTGTTTCAATTAACTATATTATTCACTACTGGGTGAAATCCACTGCAGTGTAAAGAGCTCACATA
This sequence comes from Pelochelys cantorii, assembly GCA_032595735.1. Classification (NCBI taxonomy): domain Eukaryota; kingdom Metazoa; phylum Chordata; order Testudines; family Trionychidae; genus Pelochelys; species Pelochelys cantorii. The sequence goes on from CM064327.1 coordinate 191,253,520, forward strand.
AGCCCTGTATTAATAGTTTGAATGAGGCTTAAGTGGTGCGGAAGGTCTATGCAGCCCCTATGCATGGGCTGAATTTCACCTTATTGTGACTAAGCATCAAGCAATTATTAAATTATGGGATGAAAAATGTTCTGGACAATAGTCAGAGTCTGTGTATTTATAAGCACCATATCTGTGGTGTTCATCACCATGGCATCTGGGCACTTTACAAAATGAGTACAGTACTTCTTCATTTAACACGTGCCCGCTTAACATGTTTTTGCGATAGCACGATATTTTTTTTTAGGGAACGTTTTTTGAATTACACGACTGTCCCTGGAATAACACTATTTCCCCAGCCAGCCCATTGCCGGCGGCTGCGCGGGGCTTCCCCCACCTCCCTGCAAAGCGGCGGAGGATTCGCCACTTGCCGCACTGTTCCCCTCTGACTCCCCCTCGTTGGATGCCTTGCCTCCTCTCCTCCGCCCCTGTTTGCAGGCCGGTGGCTGGGTTTTCCCAGCCGGCCCATCGCCGGCAGCTGCGCAGGGCTTTCCCTGCCTCCCTGCATTTTTGCGACCCCCCCCCCCCCTCGCCGGACGCAGTGCGGCTCCCGGCAGACCTGTCACAGGGGCATACTCTCAACCCAATCCCCCTCCTCTCTCTTCCCCTTCCTTTCCCCAGGGCCAAACACCTCCCATCCCTGCTGTAACCCAGTCCCCTTTTTCCCCCAACCTTATGTCCCGGTCCCAACAGACACCACTGCTTGAAATGCAACCCCCACCTTTTCCATTATTTTCAATGGGAAAATTGACCCCACATAACACGTTTTCACTTAACATGATCATTTTCTGAAACATATCTGTAGTGTTAAATGAGGAATTACTGTACTATTTAGGTCAGGACAACTTCTGAGTACTCCCCACGCAGCTCGCCAGAGAGGGAGGTGGTGATACAGAGAGATGCCAGGGAGAGGAGGTGGTGTTGCCAGCAGGGAGATGAGCTGTGCCTCGCCAGAGGGGTAGGACAGAGACAAAAGTAGGCGTTAAGGGAAGTGGGTTTGCAGGTCAGTGGGGCAGCGGCAGATATAGGGCAGGGCGAGCAGGGCAGCTGCCCCGGGCCCTGCGCTGCAATAGGCCCCGCACCGGGCCCAAACAGCCGCTTGCGCTGCTTGCTCCCATGCGGTGGCCTGGCTGAGCAGCGCAGAACTCAGCAGAGCGCCACGGAGGGAGGCAAAGGCCATGACAGAGACTCCAGGTCCTGCCCCTGGGCCGTGTACGTCACTGCCCCACCCCCCTTCACCTCCCGCCATGGCGCTCGGCTGAGTTCTGCGCCACTCAGCCGGGCCGCTGCGCAGGAGCAAGTGGCACAAACGTCCGTTTGGGCTGTGCGAGTGAGAGGCAGGAGGGGGAGAACTAAGGAGAAGAGAAAGAGAGAGTGAGGCAGAAGAGGGAGGAGACTTAAATACAAATGAAAATTTTTAATTATTAATGCAGAATTTTGTTTAAGAATGACTTACAATATTTTTTCTTCAAAGGGGGGCCCCGCAAAATTGTGCTGCCCTGGGCCCCGCAAAAACTCTCATCTGCCCCTGCAGTGGGGAGTAGGTTCTCCTCGTTTGTCTTTCTTGGATCAAAGGTTTGCGGTGTTTCAAGAGCACTGCAACCTTTTCATTCCAAAGGTGGCCAGGAAATGGGCTGTTCAGGGTTTTCAGTAGACTATCTGGAAATTCTGCCCTGGCCAGTGCATTAAGGTATAGAGATGCTGTCTGGAATCTTATCTTCTATGGAAATCCTCCAGCAGACTGGGAGGAGTATGCCATGGAAAGCATCTTCGCTGTTTTTCTGACCAAAACAACATGCTTCTCTACTACTGCCAGCTGGTGCGGATGGCAGAATACACAACCTTGCTTGGGGGGAGACAAGCCTGGTGGGGGGAAGAGGATGGAATAGAGGAGTGATTACATACCCCTCAGCTGATGGTATGCAAGTTAATGTATTAGCCAGCCATCTCTCTGGGATTACGTGAGTGCTGAGAAGGGGTTTTGTCCTGCTTGTGTAAACAGGAGACCACTTTCCACTTCCTAACTTTCCCCCTCCTCCTCCTGTCTTGTTTCAGAACATGTCAGGACTTACTCCCGCTTGGCATTGTGTGCAACATTCATTGCAGGGCATTAAATGTTGAATCATTGTGTGGCAGGTTTTTTAAGTCATGTAATAATATACATAACACACCAGGAATTACACGTGGGAAACCAGGGTCTGGCTTTGTTCATTGCTGCATTACTTTACTGCCTCCCTACAAGGTGGGTTTGTTTGTTTGTTCTTCCTGTCAGGTGGGTAGGGAATTCCTTCGAGTGGTAGGCAATTGCCTTGCTCCCAGAAAATGGCTCAGCGGAGATGACACACTTTAATTTAACATGTGCTTTTAAATTTGTACCAAATGTGTTGTAAATGTAATCCATTTAAGACTATAAAAATCTTCCTATAGCATTCTGTAAAAAAAATAGGTGCCTAAACACACAAGTAAAGGTGCAAAACCAAAAACAGAGCAGAAATGTCCTTTTCCTATTTAAGGATCTAGTCCTACAACTCTTGCTCATGTGAGTAGTTATTATTCACTCAAGAATCACTTTGACTTCTGTGAGACTACTTGTGCAGTAAGGGTTACAATATTGGCCTCTCTCTCCCTCCCCCCACCAGCGGTAAAATATCTTCAATATAGGGCAGAAGTATGCTTGGTTCAGGCAAGTACTATGGCCTTTCAAAAAGAATGAAAATCCTGTTTCTCGTCAACAGAAGTTTGGAGAGAGAAATAACCCTTTTTCGCTGATGTGATTGTAACCCACACACCTAGTGTGGGTTACTGTCCCATGTAGTGGCATAAACCACTTACAGTGAGAGATAAAAATGAGTGAGCTCTACAGCCTAAACTGAGAGGCAACTGGCTTTATAGCTCAAGCTGTAGAGGCTCCTACACTAAGCTCCAAATGTCCCAGGTTTGAATCTGCCTGTAGCTCGTTGCATGATAACAGACACTTTGCAAACAATAGAGCAATATATGTCATTCTACATTATTTTTTGTCTGATTTTAAATGATGCTTTCTGGTGTGTAGCAAAATCAGGTGGGACACAAACAACAACTAAAACGGAAAAATGTCTTGTAGCCGTAATTTAAAAGCATCAAGGTAAGGATCGAATACCTGCAACATGATTTTTCATGTTCATGTCATCCAAGACAGTTGTTAGAGGTTATAACAACTATTATTATTATTATAATATAATTATTACCCAATAATAGTTAGCCCCAATGAACAGTGTTGCTTATTTTCCAGGGACTGTAGAAACATTAATGAATCCTTATGATGTCCATTTGAGGCAGGTTTTATTGACCTTAGTTGAGAGAGAATTTCCCTGCCACAGTTGGTTTATATGATTTGATCAAGGCCTCAGTGGTAGCACTGAGATGAAAACTGGCTGAAGGATTCCTGGCCCCTAGCCCTGTGCTCAAACCACTGGACCATGTAGCTTCCTCTGTCAAAACTTGTTAAGATATAAGGCAGGACCAGAAGCTCTTTTCATTTCCCAATTCCATTGCATCGGCTTTTCTATTCTTCCAACAAACTGGTAGAACGCCGGTCATCTGAAGAAGTGAGTTGTGCCCACAAAAGCTCATGATACCATCTACATGTTTTGTTGGTCTTTAAGGTGCTGCTATTCTATTTGTTGTTTTTTAAGTTTTTCCAAATAATTTCAAACATCTTTTTCTCCCAAAAAATCATTTTTAGAATGTTTTCCCATTTGTATTGTCAGGGAGTTTGGTTACAAAACTAAGGTATAAAACTAGGAATTACGAGACTTGAGTTCTAATCTCAATTCTACCTGATTTTACAAACACTAGTCACTGGACCTCAACCCTGCGAACACATAAACAAGTAGTCCCACTGCATGAATATTCTGAGATGTAAAATAGTACTAATCTCAGAAGTGAGGCTAAATGTATTAAAGGTTGTAAAGCACTGTGTGATCCTTGAATAGAAGGTTTGTGTATAAGTGCCAAGTTATAGTAAATCACTGGAAATGGCTGTATGCGTTGGTTCCATGGCATAACTAATGGCAGCTAAATGTCAGCAGTCTGACATGAGCAGCTAAGCATTTTGGTTTAGCTAGAAATAGGGATGGGAATCTTTTGAGAATGGTTTTATTTCATGCCCAGTAATCCTTGGTAGAAATAGCTTTGTCTGTGTACTTTAGTGTTTCCACTTCCAGTTGTAGCCAGAATCACAGACTCCCATCCTGCAACAATTACCCTTTGTGATTTATCCATGCTCGCATAAGAAGTCCACTTGAACCCAATGGGATAGTGTGAGTAGAACCAATGGAAATGTTTGAACACATGATTTATTCGCTGAAAAAATGCAGTTTCAGTCAACCTGAAGCTACTCACAAATTCAGCTAATGGTTTTGGCCAGGACTTTTGTTTGTTTGTTTTTTGGCAGGACTTAGATGCCATTTGAGTTTGTCAGTGTGTCTGTCCTGAGCCCCCACCCCCTGCCCTGACTCCTGCACCCCCACCCCATGCCCTCAGCTCCTCCACACTTCTCAGCTCCCTGCCCTAACTCCTGCACCCTCTGCCCTGGGCCCTCCCATACCTCCAATTCCCTTGCCTGACACCTGCACCCTCATACCCTGCCCTGATCCCTCCACACACCCAACCCCCTTCCCTCATCCCCCCACATCTCCCAGCCCCCTGCTCTCACTCCTGCACTCCCGGAACCTCTTGTCCTCAGGTCTCCCAGCACCTAAACCCCCACCCCATGCTCTGAGCCCTCTGTTCCCTGCCCTGACTGTCGCACCCTCATCCCCTGCCCTGACATCCCCCACACCTAACACCCTGTCCTGTGCCCCCCACCCGCAGCCCTGAGTCTCCCCCACACCCATCCTCCTGCTCTGACTCCTGCACCTACCACACCATGCCCTGACTGGGGCATCCTCCCCTCACAAAAAAAAGAGTTACGGACCCAAGCAATGCCAGGTACATCTGCTAGTACTAAATAATGATTGACATTTATCTCACTATTATCACATGCTTAGTTTGAATATAGTTTCATTTCTAATACATAGAAAAAGCAAAATAATATTTCAAGAACAGCGTTTAAGCTATCATTTGCTAAGCAGCCTTTTGCTGATGGCTTCTACTTTCATCTGATTGCATGAGTGTTTAAACTGCTTATTGCACAGCATATAGCCTGTAATGGATTAGTAATGTTAAATAAAAATGCCCACAGCTGGAAAATTTTGGAGGAAATATGTCTAAGATATAATGCTAACTTAAAAACGAATATAGAAGGTATGCTGTTTGTATGTAATTTCAGAATATGCAACCATTGTTTCATTCCAGGTATGTCCCATATGCAGTAAAAAGATCTCATAATGTGGTTTATGGGACAAGACAGTTCTACAAGAATTTTATAACTCACAATTTGCTATATGCATTGCATTTATTTAAAATGGTAAGAAAATTCAGATTCTTTAAACATCAACCTAGTTTTTCTATATTTAGCCAAAAGGAAGTTATTACTTTTTTAATTCTATGTTTTGAGGTTTTTCTTGGCTCATTTTTTCCCCTATTTTTGATGCCATAGAAAACTTTCCTATCTTGAAGGTGTGTTTCTGAGTGACAGGGGTAAACAAGCAGGAAGAATAGCTTAGGGTGCCTGTTTGTTTATTTTTAGCCGTTAGGAAATATAACTTTGAAGAGTAATTGGAGTGTTTTCAGCTACAGGAAGATTAGAGAGACAGGAGGCAATCCTCAATGTTTCATTGTTAAAAATGGAGCTATTCAGAAATTCTAGGCTGAATCTCAGAATGCTTCTAACACTTTGCACAGAGATTTTTCAGGCTCTTCTTGCTCATGGTCAATCGGGGTTGGGGGTGCGAATTTGATGAGTTTTGTAACTTGTTTTTATCTGCATCGCTATTAGACCAAAATATGACACACACTCTCAGTTTAAAGCAACTAAAAGATGTGAGAAAGACTAGAAAAGCATTTGTTAAATAAAAAAATATTCAAATTATGTACCACTCTCTTTTTGGTGCCTTGTTTGGTTTTTATGTGTTGTCATCTTTTATTTTTATTATGGCTAGGAGCCTCAAAAGCTGGAAATGACCTGGGCCTTTCTGGACCTCTGGGAGGTCCTGTTTTTGTTTGATAGTGAGCGATCCCTAGTACTACTCCTTGGAAGTTATAGTCACCTCCCCTCAACGAAGGCTGGGTAGGTGGCCTTTGCTTGGGGGACATACAAGCAAGTTGCAGGAGGAATAAGATGTTCACAGTCATCTAATCCACAGAGTCCCCACTCCATTGTTGGGTCAGGAGTAGTGGCTGAAGCCTACCACACCCCTTTACTCAAGATTTCAGGCAGATTGTTAAGTTTCAGGCTTTGCACATGTAGGCTACGTCTGTACAGCAGCGTTATTCTGAAATAACAAAAAGCGCATCTACATAGCAAGCCAACTCCAACTCCTGTAACCCTCATTTCAGAAGGAGTAAGGGAAGTTGAAGGAAGAGTGTATACAACACCAAAAGCCAAATTAAGCTATTTCTACTTCTGTTACACAATTGATGTAGCTGAAGTTGCATAGCTTAATTCAACTTTTGCCCTGCTGTGTAGACGTGCCCATAAGGATCTGGCTAGGGGATCCAAGAGTCCATTCTAAATATTTCTTTTGTGGGGAGTTGAACTGTCAACTGTATTTAAAAGAAAGAAAAAAAAGTTCTTTATATTTTGAAATGAGTAATTTTTTATAAGGACTCTTGAAATTTTGAAGAGACCTTTGTGGAAGGTCCTTTTACTCATGCTTTATTTAAACTTACTTTCACACCAACAAGCTATTTTTGGTAACTGTTTCTTTTAAAATAAAGTATTGCAGCACTGCTAGCTTATGTTTTACTTTCAAACATTTCTGAAAGATGAGCTGGGTAAGAAATTGAACCCCTCTTTTCTCTTTAATATTTGTGCGTGTTTGTGAATGTGGCAAAGAAGAAGGAAGGACAATTTATGAACATGGTTCCTTTGTAAGAGCTTGAACTTTCGACTGAGAATCAAATATGCCTTAGCCTTATTCTGTGTTTGGCTACATTCGCTATTTGATTAAATGTCTGAATATTGTAGTTGTCAACAGCATCTTGTATTCTCACTGGATAAAGTTGTCCTAAAGTTTTGACATTCAGCTGAAGTGTTTGAAGAGATCTCAACCAACATAATTCTGTTTCTAGAGTAAATCCTATCTTGAGGGCTTGAAATCTAAATGGCTTGACATTTTTCATGTAGTATTTATAATGCTGCTTATGAAAGCCTGTAATAAAGCCTTCATTTGTTTACTCGCCAACCTTCCTGTTTGGCCAGAAACTATTCTGGCTTAAATCTTGGAGCTGGGCTTCTGTCCATTTTCCTTGAGTCTCTCTGGGTCCCTCCCTTTTCTTCACCAGAGTTCTGGAAGATAGTCAGAAGGGCATTAATTTCTTGAGCAAGTCAGTTCTTTCAGCTATTTTGGCATGCTTCTAAATGTTCCAGTCCCACCCCTGAATTTCAGAGCTTAATAGCCTACCACAGACTTGCTAACATCCTTAGGAGAAGGCAGGAGTATTGATTGCTTGTCACTGCAGGAAAAACATCTTTTGGCAGTTTGGGATGAATACAAAATTGAATAACAAATGGGTGGCAAACTTTGTTGCTCCTCTGAGATCTTGGACAAGAAGGAGAGAATAAAACATTGTGTGCACTGTAACCAATGTGAAAAGATGTTTATGTGGTCAGGAAAGGTGACAGCAGAGTTACTAGATACTCAGTCAAGTAATCGTATTCACCTCTGCTCACCAGAAGGAAGGTCACTTAATGAGAGTGTAGAGCATTCAAATGTGGAGTTCAGGTGGCAGCATGGAGAGGAATTGGTTGCTTTGATACATGATACAGCAGTGCTGCTTGAGGAAGATGAATGCAAAAATTGCCTGCCCAGTAAAGAACATTTGGCAAGGTGCTCTGCCTTCTTAGAAATTCAGACTCTAAAAATAGCTAAGTTAGTGATAGAGGGAAAGTTCCCTGTACATATGTAGTTAATAACTAGGGGTATGTCTACACTACAAAGTTAATTCGAAATAACAGCAGTTATTTCTAATTAACTTTAATAGCGTCTACACAGGCAAACTGCTATTTCGAAATAAATTTGAAATAGTGGAGCAGTTATTTCGAATTTGGTAAAACTCATTCTACGTGGAATAACACCAAATTCGAAATAGCTAATTCGAAATAAGTGCTGTGTAGACACTTATTTCGAATTAGGGGGCCTCCAGTCCTTCCCAGGGAGCCCTGGTGGCCACTCTGGGCACAACCAGGAAAACTCATCTGATCCCCCCCACCCCGGAGCCCTTAAAGGGGCAGACTCTGGCCACAGTGCCTGTGCCAGTTGCAAGCCTGCCAGCACACAGCCAGCAGACTGTGCACCTGGCACAGGATGAGCCAGCAACCCACTGCCATCCAGCCCTCCATCGCTCCCCAGGAGCAGGCTGGCGGCTCCCAGGAGCCTGCCAGGGGCCGCAAAAGGTAGGCGCCCGCCTGGTCTAGTGCGGAGATTGTGGGCCTCATTGAGGTTTGGAGGGAGGCCTCCAATGCCCACGATCTCCGCACTAGCTGCAGGAATGTGGCCATCTACAGCCACATGGCTGCCAGCCTGGCCACCAGAGGCCACATGCGCAGCCAGGAGCAGGTGCGGAGTAAAATCAAGAAGCTGCAGCAGGCCTATGCCAGGGCCTCCAAACCAGGGGCTGACCCGGAGGCCTGCCCGCACGATGAGGCCCTGGACCGCATCCTGGGGGCTCAGATGGTCCATGCCCCCCTGGTCGTCATTGACCCCGGGGCAGGGGGCCCTGCCCCTGACACGGGCGAAGAGGAGGAGGATGGCAGCCAGGAGCCTGCAGGGAGTGTGCCCTGCACCCAGGACCCCCGAGCCAAACCGGAGAGCCCGTCAGCAGCCTCATCTGAGGCCGGGGAGGCCTCCACATGTGAGTGCCATCATGGTCCCCTTATACGGAGCGGGGGCGAGGGAGGGGGAGCCCAGGGACTGTGCGCGTGGGCCTTGCCAACCATGGAGCAGGCGGCAACCTGTGCATCTGCCACGCCATCCAGGACGTGGCCCCAGCTGGGTGCCATGCAGGGGCCCTGGCCTGTTCCCTGCATGCGTCTACACGTGAAGGCACATGACAGGCTCCTGACCCCGGGGAGAGACACTGCACACTGCCCTCCCTCCAGACGCTCCCTCTACACAGAGGAAGGGCACATCTCCCCTCTCCCCCCCACACCCACACTATAGGCAGCACAGGGGCTGGGGTGCAGTACTGGGCCAGCTCACACTCCCGGGGATAGCAGGGTGTGATGGTGCGGAGACCTGCCGTCCTCGCCTTGCAGAGGGGGGCTGGGTTTCACCCACTGTGTCCCCAGGGAGAACTGACCACTTCTCTTGTTTCACCACAGCCGCAGCACCTGCGAGTGCAGGGCGCACCACCCCGCCCGGAACATCCACCCACACCCGGGCCAGCAGGCGCACACACAACCATGAGGAGTTCCAGAGGCAGCAGCTGTGGTTACAGGGATGGCAGCTCCACAGCCAGGAGCAGTGGGTGCAAGAGGACCTGCAGCTGTGGCGGGAGAGCTTGCGGGAGCTGAGGGAGCAGGGCTGTGCCCTCCGCGAGCACCTGCAGGCCCTGGCAGACCGATTGCTGCCTCCTGCTGCTCCAGCCCCTGCGGCTGCCCCAGCTATTGCTCCTCCTCCCACCCCTGCTCCCCCTCCCGCTTCTTCCGGCCCCCCCCCGTCCCTCCTGCCCCACCCTCCACTCCCTCTCGGGAACGCCGAGGCCCCTGCACCTGCAATCCTGCGAGATGGGAGGGCCAGCAAGACCCCCAAACCTGACCTTCCCCTACCCCTTCCTCCCCTTGCCTCCCCATTCCAGCTCCCTCCTCCCAGGATTCCCCCCTCCCCTCTCCCACCCTCATTCCCCCCTCCCCCACCCCAGTTATGTTAAATAAAGAGAGTTTTTTGTGGCAACACAGGTGTTTTTATTGTACATCAGGAAGGGGGGTTAGGGAGGGGAAAGGGGAAGGAGGCGGGGGTGGAATGTAAGGCACAAGGCCCCGGTGGGGCACGCCAGAGGGACTTCAGTCCTCGTCCGCCTGGAAGCTCTCCCGCAGGGCTTCCCAGATGCGGACAGCCCCCCGAAGGGCCTCCCGGCTGGCAGCCGTGAGGGGCTGTGCGTACTGGCCAGCCAGGCGGGCAGCCTCTGCCATCCAGGCTGGCAGGAAAGCCTCCCCCTTCCTCTCACATAAATTGTGGAGCACACAGCACGCTGCCACCACATGCGGAATATTGTGCTGGGAGAGGTTGAGGCAGGTGAGGAGGCATCTAAATCGGGCTTTCAGTCGGCCGAAGGCCCCCTCGACCACAATGTGGGCCCTGCTGAGCCTGGCATTAAAGGCCTGCTGGGAGGGGCTGAGGTGTCCCGTGTAGGGCTTCATCAGCCAGGGCTGTAGGGGGTAGGCCCCATCCCCCAGCAGGCACACTGGCACGTCCACGTCCCTGACCCTGATGTGGTGGTCGGGGAAGAAAGTCCCAACCTCTGTGCAGCCTCTGGCACATGGAGGAGTTGCAGTACACCCGTGTGTCGTGTGCCTTGCTGGATCGGCCCACACTGATGTCCGTGAACTGGCCCCAGTGGTCAGACATGGCCTGCAGGATCACGGAGAAGTACCCCTTCCTGCTGATGTAGAGGGAGGCCTGGTGGTCCGGGGCATGGATGGGGATGTGCGTCCCATCGATTGCCCCCCTCCGCAGTTGGGGAAGCCCAGGGCGCCGAACCCCTGGATGACCGCGTCCAGGTCGGTGAGGTGGATGACTCTGCGGAGCAGCACACTGTTGATGGCCTTGACCACCTGCAGAGAGACACACAAAACCGAGGGTCACTGGGGTGCCCGGGTGGCTGGGAGTGTTCGTTCCCCACCACTGCCCCACGCCCCACTCCCAGGAGCAACCCCGCTGCAATCCTGGCCACCGCGGGCGGTCTGTAGCGCGGCTGGGACAGACCGAACCCTCCCAGGGAGGGCACTTACACCACCTCCCCGCCGTTTTCCCTGGGGCAGCCCATGTCCTCCTTGCAGTCCCCCCCTCCTGGCCCAGTGGCCGGTGAGTGCCATACCTGCATGAGCACCGCTCCGACGGTGGATCTCCCCACGCTGAACTGGTACCCCATGGATCAGTAGCTGTCTGGCGTGGAGAGTTTCCAGAGGGCGATGGCCACCCACTTGTGGAGGGGAATGGCGGGCCTCATGCATGTGTCCCGTCGCCGCAGAGCAGGGGCGAGCCACTCGCAGAGCTCAAGGAAGGTGTCCTTCTTCATGCTGAAGTTCTGGGTCCACTGTTGGTCTCCCCAGTGCTCCAGGATGATGTGGTCCCACTAGTCGCTGCTCGTGTCCAGACATCAGATGCGGCGGGGCACGCTGGCGTCTGGGCGCCACTCCTCCACGGCCCCCGGGGGGGGGAAGGGGGAGGTCTAGGGGGCTGGCCTGCAGCAGAAAGTGCCAGGCAGCCTCCAGCAATTGCTTCCAGGCTTGCAGCAAGACGTTCAACATGAGCACCAGAGTGCCCAGGGGAGGCTCTGGCTCCATAGTGCCAAGTGCTGTGGTGTCCCAAATGAAAGCGACCAAAGCAGGCAGAGAGGAAAACTCTTTGCTGTCCCTCAGCGAGGTAGGCAAGCAAGCAGGAAAGCAGAGAACCGGCTGTTCAGGGGGGTCCCTTTAAGAACGAGCCTCAGATAGTCTCAGACAGCAGCCACACAAAGCAACTACTGAACTGATGCCCTTAAGCTACCCTTAAATGCGATCCAGCGTCCAATCAGTGTGGACACACTATTTCGAAATAGCAAAATGCTATTTCGAATTAGTTTTTGTGTCTAGATGCGTTATTTTGAATTAGCTTATTTCGAATTAGTTAATTCGAAATAAGTTAATTCGAAATAGTGCTGTAGTGTAGACATACCCTTGGTGTGTTCACCCCGCTGACGTCTTGTTTTAGCTTTTATAAAAGAAAAAGTTGTGTGTGTCCCTACTTTACTATCAAGCTCTCCACAAAACATACTGATTGCACCTTGAAATGGAGATTTAACATCTGCCCCTGAAATGGGGTGGCACAGAGCTGGACCTCCTCAGGAATAGCCAGCTCTAGGAAAGAACTGTTTCTAGTTTCTAAGAGTCACAGGTCCTTCCCTGCTCTCCCTTGCTTCTGGGGTGAAGGAAGTTACTGTAGAACTTTATAGGAGTCATCTTACTTCCTCCGTTCTCCCAGCACACCTCTAGTCTGCCTGCTTCTGACCCACTCACACATTCAGAGTAATAGCCCTGCAGAGCCTCCCCTTATATCCAAAGTGGCAATCGAAACAAGCAGTGCAGGAGGGAGGAGAGCAGCTGATGACCCCCTGCTCCTCCACATGACTGTATTTATGTCCAGTGACCAACTTGGCCGTAAGATTGTGTATGGTTGATTTGTAAATGTGTATCTTTTTTTTTTTTTTTGTGGCGGGTGACATCTGTTTTACAGATCATTGTTAAATAGCCCAAGGGCACAAATAAGAAAATACGACAAAATTACTCAAAATGAGGTGGACTAACAAAATATAATCTAGAAAATCCATTATACATAAAGAAGAGATTTGAAAACCCTGGATGTTTTATAATCTGGCATTAACAAATCACAGCACAGTAGCACAATACATGTATAACATGAACATAAGGGTAACAGAAACGTGGGTTAAATATGTGAAACAGACAAGCGTAGAAACAATGCTTTGTTTTTGTTTTTTTCATTCTTGGTCTCGCTACTGCTATTCAGGGTTTGAGGAGTGACCAGTCCTCTGTATTTCATGATGAGTCTGTGCGTGGAGAGGTGGATTCTCACATAATAAAAAGTCTTGTATGACTTTTCACATTTCAGGATTATTAAATTCATGTGAAAACATGAGTGAGTGAGTCAGAAAATATGTCAGTGGGTGGCTGAATAATGAGTTTCTAGTTAAACAGAACAGAGCTAATGAATAGCTTTATCCTTTAGGTCTGGTAGCCGTCCTTCACATTCTCCCTCACCATTCTCCTGGAGAGACCATCTTAAGTCTCCAGGCTCATTGTGGCCTCTCTATGGAGCTCACTAATTTTGTGCCAGTATTGGTGCAGTTCTTGTACTGTTAACACTTGTGCACTCAGAAATGAACTAAAGAAGTGGACTAAAGCAACCAGTTTATTTCATATAGATCACGGAACTGTCATCAGATGACAATGACAGACCTGGGCTGTTTCAAACCAGAAGCCTAGACATTAAAAGACTTCTTATCCTAGCATTATCCAGTTTCCATTTAACTGGTAGGTTTTAATACAACAGGCTCAGGAGGTTAGATTAGCCATCTGGAGATTGATGTCCATCTTACATTAGGCATGTGAATGAAAGGGGAAGAAGTTAGATATCTCTAAAATATTGATAAAAATCTTTGCTGTGAAAGGGGTCAAGGCTCTTAATAACAGTGAGGCAGATTTTGTCCTCATTTAGTTAATGGGGTTGCATGGCTGTTACAGAGAGCAGAATGTAGCCTAAACCGTGGTGAGGAAAGAGGTGGAGCTTATGCAATAAAGGGAAAGGTATGAAGCGTCTCATAACATTGTATTAAACGTGCTGTTACAGAACTGTGTACTAGTGTTTCTGCCTTTTGCTGACCTCTGGGAGCCTCGTTAGTGAATGTTTTTAGAAGAAGTGTTGGCACAAGAAGATTTTATTGTTTATTTTGCAATCACTGAAATCTCTTGGCTTCTTTTTCCTCCTTATTTTCTCCCCTATGTGGAGTGGAGGACTGAGTAGAGAACAGACCGGAGAAGAGAACATGAGTTCCCAAGGACTGTTGACTTGAGAGGTGCTATTAAATTGTCTTCCCTTTGTAACAATTTATCATGGTGAGTTATTCCTTCCCTTTTTTCACTGTTGCTGTTTGCAGGCACCATTCTAACTGGGGGTTCTACTTCTCTGTTTCGCCTCTTTTTCTTGTTCAAAGTATACTTACAGAGTAGGGGGTTGTTGTTGTTTTTTTAAAATGTGGAAGGCCAGTAGCCTTCTGGTGAGCTTTCTTCATCCTACCTCCTAGAGCAAGAGTAAGTCAGATAGGAAGAGAGAGACAATTCTGTATTAAGTAATTGCTCCCTTCTCCCAGCGCAGAAAAGTTCTGAAGGGTTAAGACTCACATCTACTTCATTAAAATCTATCTGAAGTGCCATGCCAGCTTTTTATATAAAACACATGAATATATTTACCCTGAGAGTTATGGATCTTTAAACAACCATAAAATGGAGGCAGTAGACCTCAAAATGAAAGATCCAGAGAAACTGGCAATAGATGTGGGTGAATATAAATGAGTCGTGTTCCAGTCAGTGATGTATTAGTGCATGCAGGAGAATGACAACTCACACTGAAAAGCAGAGCAAAAAAATAAAACCATTGGTTTCTGCACCTCCCCAGAAAAGAGCATTTATCGATATGCTGTCAGCACTCAAGGCGTGGTTTAAATGTACAACAGAATTAATGCCCATGTATAGCTGAAGTCTATCAGTATAGTCCAATATAACGTACTAACAGCAAACCAGACAACTCTGATGCTGTAACTTTTACATCGTTGATTTACCCCCTGGTGTTGAGATTATGGACCCAAAATTTTATTACAGTATTGTGAGCTGTATAGGGAAAAAATGACTTCTTAACAACGTTTCTTGGGTTTTTAGCTAGTTAAACTAAGATTATCCATAGGGGATTAAATTTCTGTTTCAGGATCATGATTTAGTTTTTATGATGTCTGTTTGAACAATAAGTAATTTTTAGTGCATAGTACGTCTTTTTTTATTGTGACCTCTGGCTTGCATCAGGTGATATTTGTATTAAATACTGTTCTTTTTCAAAGGAAAGAAAATAATTCATTTTGGCTCTTGTTTTTAGCTACTGTTTTGGGCTGGTTTTTTTTTTTTTTAATTATTTCATGTGCAGTTTGTTTCCCCTCATTCCTCAGATTTACCTTGTGAACCCATGGAAAATATTGTGTATAAATAATTTGATTTATAGGAAGCTTGGGTGTTTTGGTTTGGTTTTTTTTTTTTTGCTAAGTCTACATTTTGATTTGGTCTGAGCTTTTGTGGTTTTCTTTTAAAATGTAAAAATTAAACTTACAAAAGGGTTTATTGTGTTTACTTCTAGAGATGAGTCTGAACTATAACATTCTGATCTAGATTTTAATTTTCCCAATGTTTGCTACTCTTCAGATTTGGGATTTTGATCATCCCATTAGCAATAACTAATCATAGAAACTAGGTGAAAATGTTGGAGTCTGGATTTTGAAGAGAATTTTTCTTTAGAATTCTAGGGAACTTAGATATGCTTTGAGCCCATGATCAGACCATGGCCATGAGTAGAGCTCACATCATAAAAAGACATGCCTGGTTTGTAGTGATGAGCTGAAACCAGAAGTGTTATGGATCATCAGGCATTTCTACCATGACCAATACTTGTAATAACAAACTGTCATTTTTTAAAATTGTAGCTGTAAGAAAACATACAGAGGAAAAGTTTTTCTGAAAACAAACACTAGAAGAGCTCTTTGTAGTTAAAAAGCTTGTCTCACCAATAGAATTTGGTCCAACAAAGTCATTACTTCACCCACCTTGTCTCACTAATATCCTGCAAGCAGCACATTCCTTGGTAATTTCTTTGCTTTAGACAAAGATGAAGTTATAAAAAACAAGTTATTAGCTTCCTCATTCTATTTGACCATAATATAGGTTTCAAATGTGCCATTTCTCAGTGTGTTATAACCATCTGGAATAAGACATCTCAGATTTGTGTCTGATTTTTTTTCTTGTTCTTTACCCACACAGTAAATGTATCTGAGCACTTCAAAGAAGACATACAGTATTCTTTATCTGAATTATTACTTCAGGGTTTTTTTATTGGGTTGTTTCACGTTTCTCTGCTTTAACTTTTGGGTACATAGTCATATTTCATGTCTTAACATGAGAAAGCAAACCAGGAAACAGGGTGTGAATAGCTGTAATGTTGCATTTGTGTGCCATATTCTTACCATTCAGCCAAAATTCTTTAGATGTTACAATGAAAATTCAGTTTAAAATCATCAGTTTACATAGAACTACAGTGGCGAGTACAGCACATAAAAGCAGTGCTTTGTAAACAAGGCTGTATGCTGGCATGTATTGCAATACATCACAGTTTCATAATAGGTTTATATATGCTGCTTTTCAAACAAAGAACTCTTTCTTTCACATAAGCTCTTCAAAAAGTTGCCTTCATCATTTAAATTACTTATTCCTCTCTCTGTTTTATTGCAATGGAGAAAGGGGTGAAGAATAGTGGGAAGGAGGAATTTTTATGCAGTACCTTTGCCACCAGTCATGTTCTTCACATGATCAAAAAAGGCCTTCTTATGGGTGCACAAAGAGTTCATTAAAATGGTAATGTACGATATAGTTATTAATTTTACAATTCTAGAATGGATTAGCACCAAAAGACAGAGTTAAATTGGAAAGCCAAGGAAATTAAGAATAAAATCTGCCTTTTTCACCATACAGGCTATGCTATATGTGTACCTGAATGAGAGACTTCCAAAGAATATCTGCTCTAAGTACTGAAGAAAGTGATTTTGGGGATTCGGTAGCTGACTAATTTTCATCTGAATTAGAACTAACCAATGCCCCAGCTTGGTGTAGAGTCAAGGTGCCATCTTTGGATGAGACTTCCACAAAATAAGGACCATTTGCAATTAATCAAAGACACGTTTAATAAGTGCAAGTGTATTAAAATCATACTGGCCTGCCAAAATTTCAACTCCGGTAATTATAGTCTGCCCAACTAAATTCCCCCTGCAACTGCAATTGCTTATGGCATTCTGAATTACTTTGTGCTGTAAATTGTTGTGTAGACTTTATGTACTTTCATGTTTCACCTTAGAAGTGGCTGCATTCCAGTGTTGGATGGTTGGATCATTATATGTTGTTGAACTACTTTTTAAATTATATAACTTCTAGATAAAGGATGGGATGATTCTCAGATAAAAGATATTATGGAAGAACTAAGTATTACTATGTCATCCTGAACTCACTGTATTTTTCTTAGGCATGATCTAGGGACTGCTATAAAATCTATTCACAAAAAAATATTTTAGAAAAAACAATAAGGCTGTTGTCTACATAGACCCTTGTCCTGGAAAGAGTTATTCTTGTGAATAACATTATCGCAGAAGAGTAATCCTACAGTTATCTAGGACTGCTCATTTAGGCAGAGTTGCTCTCATGTAAGCTGTTGTAAAATGAGAACTGAGATTGTAATGTATTTCAGGGTTTGCAGCTCTTAGAGGGGTTTGTGGATGGGTGCGCCAAAAAATCATATACACAACTACTGTGCTCAGGAAATTCTGACTTTATTTATGAAGGTGGGCATTTCAAAATGCACATACAGGAATAAATTTGAAAATGTTATTTTAGTGCTTATTTAACTTTATATACTACATTTACAATTTTTATTATGTTCCTTGTGGAACGAGGTGTAATGGTAGTTCGAATTAGAGATCCTAATTCGAACTACCTACTCCGTGCCACGTGTAGCCGCGGGCACAGAGTTCGAACTAAGGGCATTTAAAAATGGCGCCCGCCCGGCAAGATGCAAATGAAGCCCGGGATATTTAAATCCCGGGCTTCATTTGCAACTTCGAATGCCTACATTAACCACCCTAGTTCAAACTAGGGTGGTAGTGTAGACATAGCCTAACAGCACAGAGGCTGTCAGACTCAAGGGTGGAGGATGGGGATGGATGACTGCTCTGTTGTATCCCTGAGACTGAATGTTTTTTCTAGGAACCTTTCCATCTTAGTTCCTCCAGTTCAGCAACTCTTTCCTTAAGAGATTATACTGTGTCTCTGAAGGCCGTGAGTTGCTTACACTGCATGCACACATATGGTATCTGTCCAGAAGGCAGGTAATTGTACATGCTGCATTCAGTGCAATAAACTGGATAGCCCCCACTCGCTATGCTGCTGGACTTCTGCCTGCATTGTTTTTACTCTTGCAAGTTTTGGGGGGAGAGGGTGATGGTGACTGGTCTAAGTTTAGAGTATGTCTTTTAGGTGTATCTGCATCTCAGACTCCCGCACAAACTGCCCCATTTGCTGTTTTGGAATAGTGCCCCTATGCAGGGCACCCAACAGACTTCGCAGGGCCCTGAGCAAAGTGCAGGAGAGCAGCGCTTCAGCTCTGCCTGGGGCTCCAGTGGCTGACATCGCTGCTGTAGCAGTGACATCTGGGAGCAACAGGCCCTGTCAAATTGCCAGGTCCTGAGGCAGCTGCCTCTGTTGCCCCCATCCTCTTTATAGAATGGTTGGGAGCTGGACACTCATTCTGAACCGGAAAGACAGATTTGAACATCTCTCAGCTTTGATAGTGTCCAACTACAGAATGCCAAACCTGGACCCAAACTGAGATTTGAGTTTCGGATCCAAAATCCCGAGAAGTGTAATGTCTGTTTCAATCTGCTTTGATTCATTTAAAAATTGCTTTAAAAATTGACACACAGTTATTTCACCTGTGTATGCCTTTGTCACAAATTCATCCCAAAACTATAAAATTCTCCAGTATACAATACTTGCAGAGCATTCTCCTTCTTCAGCTTAAAAGATGTGATTTTCACTTCTATACAATTTGTTCTCTTTTTTTTTTCTGCCTTCTTACTATTTGGTGTGCAGATCATTCTGAGGCATGGTCTTCTATCTAATGCAGGGCTTCTCAACTTTGGAAACCCTGGGGGCCACAGTGATATTCACAGCACGTGCTGAGGGCCACAGCTTAAGTGTGGTTGCATGTATATACAAATATATATGCAAATAGCTTCTTTCACACTGACAGGCATAATACAAAGATTAAGGCAAGACTAC
Source organism: Pelochelys cantorii (assembly GCA_032595735.1). NCBI lineage: Eukaryota > Metazoa > Chordata > Testudines > Trionychidae > Pelochelys > Pelochelys cantorii. Next base: position 191,272,559 of record CM064327.1, read on the forward strand.
ATAACACGCAGGCCCCATTTAAGTCAGTTCTGCTGATATTAATCAAATGCAATATTTACCCAATTTCCACCCACATGACAGCACTTTTAATGAGCAATGACAGTCCAGGAATTTAACTACTAAAACGCATATCAACAGAAGACCATTATACTGACTTGCCATTGTGGAGCGTGTTCCCAGTGGAGGCCATGTTCAAAGGATCCCACCCGTGGGCTGCGTGTTGAGCCGTGCGTAAACCCAAACCGCACTGCGGGCCGCAAACAAACGGGCCACAGGATGCATGACACCTGCGGGCCGCTTGTTGAGTAGCTTTGATCTAGTGGACCTTATTACCATGTTCTTGTAACAAGTTGACATTATATTTTTTTAAAGTCCCTTTACAAAGAGAGAATGTTACAAAGAGTTTATTCTATTGTTAGTTGTCATAATCTCTCGTTAAACAAAACAAGAATAATGCTGATAAGTACTGTAATTAGACTACCCTTGATTCTTCTTATGAAGGATCTAATTCTCCAGTTCTTTATACCTTATGTCATTATTTACACCAGTGCAAACTGGGTGTAAGTGCAACCTTTTTAAAAAAAATTTGTAGCACTTCACACTTTCTATGGACAAATGAAGTGCAAGGCAGTGGAGAATATGACCCAGCCCAGTCTAGATGAAAACAGAACATTGTTCCAGAAACACCCTAAAGAGAGCAAGGAGAAATAGTCTAGGAATTGCTTATGGGTTTAAGCCTGTATTAATGTCTTGGTTTGGAGCCAATCAGCTTCTTGCTTTGAAAAACTGATTCCAGAGTTTTCATAAATGCTTTCCACAAGGAATAAAGCCCCCTTCCCTCTACTCCTGTCTTCTCCTTTCACTTGAAATTCATAGGAATTCTCTCTTCTTTTCCAGGTTGTTGATTCTTTAGCCTAGCTTCTCTTTTTAATTTCCTGTAATGTACAACCATATATTAATTCACATTCATAGGTTGGCTGACTAAGGGATACTGCATCTCCCTTATCTGCAGTATACCTAAGCCTTTGCCAGTTTGTTGACCAAGGTCAGCAATCTGCATTTTAAGTAAGTGATATCTGTCTCTGCAGTTCTATCTCTAACATCAGCAACTGCCTATGTTTTCACAGGAAAAATATTTATACAGTACATAAATGGTAATAAGCATGAGGTGGTCATTAGTTTTTCTGAGTATTCTAACTGGAAAAAGATTAAAAAACAAAAGGAGATGTAATGGAAGAACTAGACATTGAAGGGAAAACACTTTATTATTTTTAAAACAAAAGTTTTTCACAATTAATGTTTAGTTTGCTGTATATTAAAGAAAAGATCTGGTCTTAGACTTAGTGGATGTTCCAATGCCTTAGATAAGAACTGAACGTAAGGAAATGAGTTCAACTTTTGGCTTACACATTATCTGTTGTATATGCAGTTAGGTCAGATCCAGAACCAACTGGAGTTGATGGAAGGACTTCCACTTACTTCAGTGGACTTTGAATCAAGCCTTCAGATTTCTGTAAATGACATTTATCTAATATCAATTAACTTATTTTGAATGTGTGGATGAGGATCATTTGTAGTTTGTTTCTAGAACTGTGTAAGAATTTCCTGTATTATTAACAACCAGACTGGCAAAACAGGCTGTTATAACTTTCAGAAATATACTTACTTAATAGCTTATGCATTATTAACCTACACTTGGGAGTCAATAAATATATACAGTACAATAAAGTTTGTTTGTGCATGGTGCTGCCAGCTTGTTAACATTATCTAACTATAGATATTGTCACTATTCAAATATAGATGTGTAACAATAATAATTTATGTTAAAAAAAAATCTCAGAGTGGTAGCCATGCTAGTCTGTAACTTTAAAAACAACAAGAAGTCCAGTAGCACCTTCGAGACTACAAAAGCTCATGATTCTATAAATTTTGGTTAATCTTTAAGATGCCACAGGACTACTCATTGATTTTATGTAATAGTTTTTCTGTTCTAATATGGATCCCAGGAAGTCCCCGGCTGCATGCCAGATCCAGCTTCTCAGGAAGCACGCCTGCTGTTTGTGGGAGGGGAGGAGCAGCCCGTATGCTTCCTGAGACGCTTGCCAGCCACTGCCGCCGCGGGAAGGCAGCAGGGGGAAGGAAGTCCCCGGCTGCGCACCAGATCCCGGCTCTTTCCATACTTTCCCCTAAGCACATTCCAACCCTGCTCCTCCTCTCCTCCTTTGCATGATGGCTGTTTGGGGGAGGGGAGGAGAAGAGCAGCGTGCACTGTGGGATCCCCAGATACTGGCCAAGCTGTTCCTGTCCCCACCTCATAGCCAGACCTCCCCCCAACAGCACCCTGACCCCTCCCCCTGCCCAGACCCCCACGAGTACCCTGTCCCCACCAGCACCTTAACCCCTGGCCAGACCCCATCCTGCCCCTGTCTCGTGGCCAGACCCCATCCAGCTCCCTGCCTCTGCTTTGTGGCCAGACTCCCATCCTGCACCCTGCCCCGCCTCGTGGGCAGACCCCCATATAGCACCCCGCCCCTGCCTCATGGCCAGACCCTCATCCAGCACCCTGCTCCTGCCCCCTGGCCAGACACCCACCAGCAACCTGCTCCTGCCCCCTGGCCAGACACCATCCAGCACATGTCTCCTAGCCAGACACCCACCAGCACCCCACCCCTGCCTCCTGTCCAGACACCCACCAGCACCCTGCTCCTATCCCCTGGCCAGACACCCACCAGCACCATGCTCCTGTCCCCTCCCTCCTGGCCAGACACCTACCTCCAGCTTGCTCCTGTACCCTATTTTCCACCCAGATTCTGCCTCCTGGCAAGTGTATGGGAGTTCTGGGTGATCTAAAAACAGACATATATGTCCCAGCAGTGACATACTCTGTAATATTGCAGTATTATGCAGCCATGACTGAAAAATTCAGTAGCATGTAGTAAATATGTAAAGGCTTGTCACACAAGCTTTTAGGTAGTAGAAAGTCACCTGACCTGCTATTGCATTTTTCTAATTTGAGGTATAACACTTCTGATGTATGACATCATGGAGCCCCCAAAGTCATGTGTGTATCATGTTTACCCATACAAGAATCATACCAAAAGATGCTGCCATTCTATCTCACTTTTGGATATACAGGGCACTGTGTTCAGACACACATGGTGTAAAATACTAAGGGGGTGAGGAACCTATATCCATGAGCTCACCCCAGAATCATGAAGTTTAAAAGTTTCAGATGAACAATTAAATGTACGGAATGTCTCAGTTAAAAATCTCAGAAAATAGGCCATAGTTCAGCATGCCATCCTTATTCAACAAAGCATTTCAGCATAACCTTATGTCCTGTTTATTTTAACATTGAAGGTTAAGCATGTTCTTACATGCTTTTCTGAATAGGGATGGATTTAAATACATGTTTAAATGCTTTTGCTAGTCAGAGCCTTAGAGATTAAAAAAATTTATTGAGTTTTGTTAGCTGATATTAACCAAGCCTCTACCCATTAGTGTCTGAAGAACACTATTTATAAATGATAGAGTGCTGACTGTGGGAGGATAGACACATGAATAATACTGGACTAAGATTAGCTCTTTCTGATTAAAATAATGCATTCATGTCTTCTTGCATTTGTGTAGTGGTTTATGGATCTAAAGTGAGGCGTGTGTGTGTGCATGAGTGTGTGGAGGGGGGTACATAATGTTCTTCAGTAGTAATTTTTTTCCAGTTTGATTTGATAGCCATGAAAAGCTCATTTGGTACCTATTAACTGAACTGTAGCAGATATTGAAGAAAACAAGTTATTCCAGCTATGCTCAACATTAAAGTATGCTCAAAAATTACCCTTCGGATTCACGTTTTTCAAAGGTGTGACAAGCTCAGCTCTTTTTGTGTTGATATTTGATGAAACTGGACTCAGCGTAGAACCATTTCTGAACTTTGGGCCAGTGGAAGATGTAGCACCAGAGGCTTGACCTTTTGGAGGGCAGGAACATATTAAAAGATACTCAGGTAGGGAGACAACTGTCAGCCCATTATATACTGCAGCCATACTTTAGAGCTATGGTACCATCATATCTGTGTCATCACATCATATATGTGTCATCTGGCCCTAAGCACTCGATATTTTTCTTCTAAAAGGCATCCACCCAGACTCCAGTTCTATATATTTGTGCCTCCCCACCCATAACTACCCAGGAAAGGAACCTCACAGGCTTTAATGTATGTACCCTCACTGCAACCCTTTCAGGTAGGGAAGAACAGTGCTATGATCCTTGTTTTTAGGCTTGGCGGAATTCAATTTTTATTGTTTTGCAATTTCAGTGATTAATAGCAATTTTAGGGGGTTTTAGGTTTAACTACTTTCATTGTCCCAGTTGTGGGAAATTAAGGAGGAGATAGGTTGGCGCTAACCCTGCAGGGGTCTCTATGTTTGCTAGTGGGACCTGAGACACCCAGGTGCAAGGTATAGGAGAGGCTACAGTCCTAGCCAGCCAGCATGGAGCCCTCCTGCCAGAGCTGCCAAGAGAAGCCACCCTGCTGCTGAATGGCTCCCACCCAGGATGGCCCATGCACTTCTACCCATGAGTGAGCAGGTGGGATTCTTACATAGCCAGGGGCTGGTAACACAGATCCCTGCAGGTGCAATGGAACCTGGGCTTACTGTTGTTGTTGATGGATTTTTTTGGTCAGTTTCCGTGTGTCAGGTGAAATCATTGTTTACTGATGAGCAGTCATTTAAACTGAATCCTGCCAAGCCAAGCCCATTGTATAGATGGGAATTGAGGTACAATGGGGAAGATTTTTAGAGGTATTTAAATGCCTAATGGTGCAGATAAGTATCCAGTGGAGGTTATGAATGCGCCTCACTCTCAGTGAATTCAGTAATACATAGGTTCCAATGTAGTTATGAAAGTCCACTAGATCCCTTGTTAACTTTAGAAAGTCAGCCTCACAGAAGTCTGTGGCAGCACAGGGAACTGAACCTAGGTCTTGTAAGTCAGAGACACGCTACCTAATCACAGAACTATCCTTCCTCTTGGCTAGATTTCTGCCATTCTTAATGGATCTAAAAGTAGCTATATTCTTACAAAGCAATTTCAAAAATCAGTTGGAGAGAGAAACTGTGGAACTTGCCTTCATATGCAAATCTGACACCTTTAATCAAGGTTTGAACAAAGACTTGAACTGGATGGGCCATTATGTTCAATGCCCAAATGACATCAAAAGCTAAGTATGGGGCACTTACAACCTACTCTATTAGCCTCGTTTAGCACAGACACACTAATTGACAAGATTTTTCCTTCTTTCCCTTCCCATCTCCCCTCTTTTTCTGCTATTTGTACTGCTGGACCCATTGCTTCATTCATCCAAAGAAGTGGGTTGTGCCCACGAAAGCTCATAATACTATCTATATTTTTTGTTAGTCTCTAAGGTGCTGTAAGACCATTACTTATGTCGAGTGATGCTTTACTCAGTAGATTTTAGTGAGTCTTTTTATGAGGTAAGGTGCTATCCAACATGTGTAAGAGCAGCAGAACCTATGGGCCAAACTCACATATTAATTGAATTTTACCTTTTATTTTAATTTTCTTTCTGGAGAATGATCTTGTGAGAAGTAGCAGTTTCACAGAGTATGGCAAAAACCTCTCCAAGCAAACATACACCTCACGGCAACATGTCTCACAGCTCAAGTTGCTAGAAACAAATATGTGGACATTCAGCTTTCGACTCTGAAGTCCAGGGAAGTAGGTCAGTTCCAGAGACTGAGCTCAAGCCTGAGCAAAAACATGTAGACAGCTATTTTTTGTGCATTGGGACTCCCTGCATCAGGGGGTATTTTTGGCACAGATATCCCCATAAAATAGGGGCACAAAAGATCATTAGATCATCTAGCTCCTGCAATGGCAGCCCCTTGATTAGGTGAGATCCACTGAGAGGAGCCTAGCAGATTGTTTACACCCAGTGCTGCAGAGGAAGGCAAAAATATCTACAGGGGCCCTGCCAGTCTGATGAGGGCAAAATTCCTTCCCAACCCCAAATTTGACAATCATTTAAACCCTGAGTATGGGAGCAAGAGCTACCAGAAAGGCATGTAAGTAAGGATTATCCATATTGCCTCAGAGAAGTGGTCCAACCCATCTATATCTCATCTCCTGCTGTGGCCAATCTGTGATGCTTTAGAGGAAAGTGGTCAGGGAAAACCCCAGAATATAGCAGTCCAATTATGCACTGGGTAACACAAATTCTTCCTGAGCCCTGTAGTGACTGGCTGAATCCTTAAAGCATGACATTTTATTTTAGGCATCGTCTTAAGTTAGTGCTGCCAAGTGTTCTTAGCATGTTAAGGAAATGCAGGCAATCCTATTCTCACTGCGTACATCTAAACTACATGGCTCCGTCGACGGAGCCATGTAGATTAGTTTACATGAAAAAGGGAAATGAAGCTGCGGTTTAAATAATTGCCGCTTCATTTAAATCAAAATGGCTGCCGCGCTGTGCCGATCAGCTGATTGTCAGCACAGCGTGGCAGTCTAGACGGGGATCTGCTGACCCCAGAACCCTTTGTCGGCAGATCCTTGTGAGTAAGGCATAAAGGATCTGCCGACAAAGGGTTCTGGGGTCGGCAGATCCCCGTCTAGACTGCCGCACTGTGCCGATAGTCAGCTGATCGGCACAGCGCGGTGGCCATTTTGATTTAAATGAAGCGGCGATTATTTAAATCGCAGCTTTATTTCCCTTTGCCATCCTGCCTAATCTACATGGCTCTTTTTACGGAGCCATGTAGTCTAGACACACCCCCTGTGTTTCATGAAGGCTAGAAAGAACAGACCAACCCCAACCCCATCTACCCCCGTTTATAGTGATATTCTGCATGGTGACTAGAATCAATACAGAGAAATATAAACTAAATCAAAATTAAATAGATCAACTCAGAGGCATAAGTGATAGAACAGGAGTTCTGATGGTGATGCTGTACCCCTTGGCTTGAAGTATTTCCATTATACAAAAGGTTTACAATTTGGTTCATAGGCTCTCACCGCTTCCACTGTAAAAATTGTTCCAGTACCCCTGCTTAGAGGTCATGCTCTTATGGGTCAGGATTTATTAGCATCAACATGAACAATGGATGAGGCAGCCCATAGTGAGAAATTCTGGCCAAAATATATATTGAATCTGATGCCTGGGTTTGTGACTGCCGTTGTACACAAGAAAATTGACCTTCACTTCAGTTTATATTTCTACACTAAAATGTTTTGTTCATTGAGTTATTCAGACACGTATTTTATGATTCATAATAATAATCAGTAATAATCTTTACATCATCAAGGATGCATCTACACAGCAGCGTTATTTTGGAATAGCGGCCATTATTCCGAAATAATGCGAGCATCTACACAGCAATTCTGTCATTTCAAGATAAATTCAAAATAACAGACAGCTTATTCTGACTTCTGTAAACTTCATTCCATGAGGAATAACGCCTATTCCAAAATGGCTATTTCAGAATAGCAGTAGTGTGGACGCTCCACTGCTGCTATTTCAAAATAGCTTCTCACCAGGGCCATTTAAAGTAATTACTCCCCAGTGCCTGCTGGGGCTCCAAATTGAGGTAGCATGTTCACATTAGGGAAGCCAGCCTCGGACTAATTTTGAGGCTTCCCTGTAGTGTAGATGTGCTATTTCAAAATAAGCTATTTCGTAGTATTTCTGCTGGAATAGCTTATTTTGAAATAAGTGTGCAGTGTATACACACCCCAAGAAAAAATGAAAATAAGATCATCTGCAGTGATGATATTGCCCAGTTAAAACCACTCTTAATTCAGGTTTTCTGGCTGCAAAATTCACCTCCCCACATTATAGTATATCTTAGGCCTTAATTCTACAAAAGCTTAAACATGATGCTTAAACATGATGCATGACTAGACCCATGAAGGTTGTGCTTAATTAACTGTGACTACTCAGAAGTTTTAAAATAAAACAGGTTCTTAAATCTTTACAGGTTCAAGACCCTCACTCTAACCCAGCATGGACTAATATCACTGAATATGGGAAAAGTTTATTCATTTGCATTGTTCCTTCATGTAACATTGGCAAAATAACAGTTGTGAATTCCAGTAGGCTGATTGATTGCAATGATGTCACAATATCATATTTGTTACGGGAGAAAAGATTGCTGAAGGACTCAAAAACACTTTTCGTGCTTCAGGATTTGTCAGCACCATGCATTCAAAAATCGTGAGTCAAGCCCGCAAAAATGAGATTGGTTTAAAAATAATGATATGCTTTAAAATAATTAATATTGGGTTTTGTTTTTTACTATTTGGAAAGTTTTCTTTTATCTTTTTTTCCACCACCACGAGGACTAGAAACTTTTATAAATGAGATTCTTACATATTCACATGAATTCAGGAGCTAAGGCATCAAGAAATACATCAAATATCATGAGACTCTTGTTCAGATAAGGATAGTTGGCAACACTGATGCTCATCTGCTTTTCTAGTCAGAATTTTCTTGACCCTTTTGATTTATACTTACCTACACTTTACAGAGTGTAAACAATAGCAGTAGTACAACATGTACCATAGAATATATAGCTATGGATGTTGTGCATGCACTGATATTTTTTCTGAGTGGACAAAGCTATATGTAATACTAAACTGTTCTGTAGGCCTTTTAGGGTGTGTCTACACAGCAAAGTTATTTTGGAATAAGAGCTGTTATTCTGAAATAACTATGCGAGTGTCTACACAGCAATTCCATTATTTCAAAATAATTTTGAAATCACAGACAGCTTATTCCAACTTCTCTAAACCTCATTCTATGAAGAATAGCGCCTATTCCAAAATAGCTATTTCAAAATAAGGCATTTATAGACACTCCACTTCTGCTATTTCAAAATAGCTCCACCATGGCCATTCTAAGTTATTCCTCCTGGGCTCTAAATCAAGATAGTACGTCTACATTAGGGAAGCCTGCCTTGGACTAATTTTGAGGCTTCCCTGAAGTATAGACATGCTATTTCAAAATAAGCTATTTCAGAATAACTATTCCAGAATCGCTTATTCCAAAACAACTGTTCAGTGTAGACGTAGCCTTAGTGTCTGGATCACAAAACTGCATCATAGAAATTAATTTTGCACCCCACACCCCACAGAGATCATTGCATATGATAGCCATCATATAGAGCCAAAAAGGTTACAGAATTATGACAAAAACAAAACTAGTGAATGACAGAATGAGAAATAAAACCTATGAGTCCTGATTCCCAAGTTCCCTGCTTGTCTCACCAACCAGCATTTCTCCCCATAATGGAGCCATGAAGAAGTTAAGACTCAAGGTCACAATATTCCTTTTGCACAGAGGTGACAAACATCTACCACAGATGAAGGGGTTAATATATTTTTAAAATACATTAGGTGATCTTATCTATGTTTTGTTTCTTGCTTTTTATGGTTTTGTTTATCTGGTTTATATAGTAAACATGTTTGTTACAAATTCACACATGGAAACAGTTCAGAAGCCTCCATAAAGTGACTTTTCCAGGAAAATTCCACCCTGGGCTTTTGCAATCTTTACATCTGTATCTTGCCACAAAGTAATATCTCTACTTGTGATTTGCCTTATTAAATATCAAATTGGCTGGTTGCTATGGTTCTGGGAGGCAACAAAAATAGCCTGTTGTATTTGTTTAGTCTATAAAACTGTTGTTTGCTGAATTGTCATGCTTCTCTGTTCCTGCGTCATAAAGAGACCTAACTTCCATAAAACTAATAAACTGTAAAATGGAAGTAAAGTCAATGCAGTAAAATCAAAATACAAGAAGCCCAAACATAATAAACTGATTTAAAATAACGATGCCAAATTATGAGAAATGAAGCCTACAAATAATGAAAATAGACCAAACAGCCCAGACATGTTATAAAGTTATGTTGTGAGTCAAGAATTCCTAAGTATGTTTATTAATAAATACCAGTAGTTGGCACTTTCTTCATAGATGTACATATATTGCTTTAGGAAAGTAGGGGAGAGCATATTGGCTTCACTTTACAGAGGGGGAGCTGGGATGCAGTAAGAATAAGTGACTTCCCAAAGAACCACAAGAAATAAGAGGCATGACTGGTCTCATGGGTCCCAGTCCAGTTCCCTACTTAGTGGGCCAGGGCCACCACTGGTCATCCTTTAAAATTTATTTTTTCCAGTGTCCCATTTTTGTTTATCTTCATTTTGCAGAACTTAATAGTATGTACAGGGAAGAATACAACCTACATCCTTATATTAATATTTATTAAACTGGCTAGTTCTAAAGTAGCTTTGTAGTGGGTTGGAATCACTGCCACCATGCTTCCTGCTGGTCAGTGGGAGAATTAGCTCAGTCTAGTTTGAGTGTGCTGCCTTCAGCTGGTGTCTCACCATTGTCTACTCTACTTTCTGTCCACCCTATGTAGCTGGAACCATGTTGCTCCCTGGATCACAGCTTCCGGAATACTGCCCTTCAGCAGTGCTCCCAACTCTGGTCTTTCCCATTCAGGGGGCACTGGCAGTCCTTAGTCTGGCCCTGTGCTGCAGTGGTGAACTGTAGTTCCAAGTCTAACTCCTCCCTCTGTGGCAAGCTGCCTGCCCACTACTTTGAGCCCCAGCCCAGGGACCCTTGATCAGCAGCCTCTCACTGCCCTCCTCTACTCCCCACTACTACCTTCTTTCCTTGGGCCACTTCCTTGTAGTCCTTGCACCCATTAGTCCTTGTGTCAAGACTGCAGTCTAGCAGTGGTCAGACAGAACCTGCCTTCCGTCACCTTGCTTTGTCCTAATGCAAATTGTACCATCTCGGTCACAGCTTTCTTAATGCCTGACTGAAATTAGCACTTGCATGCAGGACAACTGGCTGATGCTGAAAGTTGGGTAGATGGAAGGGGTGTCAGCAGGAAGAAAGAAACACTTATACTACATCAGCTTGTATCTAGAGAGTGAGTCTGCCCCATATTGTCAAAATGCCCTTCGGTCCTCACTGGTGCCAGATGGTCGCAACACTTCTCCCCCACCTTAGAGAAGCTAGACTGCGCTCATCCTGTCTATTGATGGCTTGGCCTTGGTAATCTATACCTTTGTGACTTCAAGGCTTGATTCATCCAGTTTAGTTTTCATAGATGTGAATTTTAGAACAGAGTCCAAAATGCAACACTGATCACTGAAAACACAGCCTTCTAGTGCATGTCTCACTGCAGTGGCTGTTCTATAGAACACTAGGTCAAATTCCAAGTCTCATTCCTGACTTTCAAGCTCTTCTGTGTATGTGCTCTGGGCACCTTGGAGAGTGCCCTTCTCTCTATGACAACTATGTCCCTCAGCAGCTATATTCCACAGGGATTTATGAAGATACCAAATCCATAAGAGCAAGAGTTATTTTCAGTAATAGGTCCAGGACTTTGGATCTGGGTATCGGAGGAAATTAGAAGAACCACAAATCTGACTGCCTTCAGAATGAAGGGTGGAATTCATTCTCTAATTTAGCATAGGCACTAAAAAGAGAGGAGAAAAAGGAAGACAAAGATGTGGGCAAAATGAAGAAAAAGAGACTGATAAGTAGGAGAGGGGAGAGAGTGAAGAAAGAAGTAAGTTAAAAAACAAATTCATTGCCCCTCCCGCTATCTCAGGAGAAGTAAGAAGTAAAGTATACCACTAGCATATGACTTAAATTATTTATTCTTGAGAAGCACTTGGACATTATGGTGATAATCATTGCTGTAAAAAATCTGAAGAGGCAGATCAAGAGGGTTTTCAGGATTCCCAGCTGCTCTCTAAGATGTGCTGTGGCAGGGGGTCGAAGGTGTGGCTACAGTTGCTGGTAAGAGAGGTGTAATCAGGACTCTACGGAGGAACTAGTCCCAGCCTAGCCTCACTCTTCCTTGCCAGGAACACCACTCTCATTGCTTGAATCAGTCCGTCCCTTAGGTCATAAAGCGTTGTGTGTGGAAGGAGTGGAATACAGCTAATGTTGATGCTAGGAGTGGGAGAAACATTGCTGGCAAAGTGGGGAGAGCAGGAGGATCACAGGGATGTAACTGGCAACTCAGGTAGGACAGTGGGCAACATGGAGCTTTCCTCTCAAGCTCTTCTGATGTTCTCGTCCCTCTATTACTCGGGTAAATATCACCATCGTCCCAGTCACTCAGGCCCAGCTTCTTTGACCTGGCCCTCTCTCTGCCCACACATAGAGGCTGTGCCCAAATCTTGCTGCTTCATCCTGTGTAACATTCCAAATATTTGGTCTTCTCAGCCTGTCTAGCCTGCCCCAGATCTTGTCCGTGCCTTCATCACCATTGTATTATGACTGTTACCTCCTCCTCTTTAAGATCTTACATCATCTAACCTCTCCCACAGACTTGTCAGGTTAGTGAGCTGCCAATGCCTGCCAAATATGGCCGCCAGCCTCAACTGCCTGTTTATCTGCTTCTACAAGCACTTCTGTGCTTTCTCCAGGGCTCTTCATCAAAGTTCATAAATTCACAGTCTCTTTTAAGTCCCTCCTTCATGCACCCCTCTGCAGTGATAACTACAAGTCGTCTTTGTGTGGCATTGTTTAAACAAGCGGGGAGCTCAGACTTTGGTTTTTATGCAGTGTTTTATGCTATTGTTTTATTTTTTTATTGTTTAATTCATCATCTCAACTCCACTTCCACTCCTCTGTCCCATCCACCCATTGTGCCCTTGTCTGAGACATAGTTTGTAAGCGGTGCTGGTTGTGGATTGTCATCTTTATTGCATGTGTGTACAATGCTTAGCGTAATAGAGCCATGATCCTTGAACGCGGGCAGTACCTAGCTGCTGTAATAAAAATATACTAATTAATTCCCACTTGGGGACATACCCTAGTGCAATACTTTAAGGAAGCCAGAGGAATGCAGAGGAGATTGGTGGAGCCTCTATCCAGAACAAAAAAGAAGGTCATCCCTGAAGGAGAATATGATGAGGCTACAAGTAATGAAGGGAAGAGAGGAAGAGCCTTAGTTCAAACTCCCTATAACTTGCCCGAGGTCACATGGGGCGTTTCTGGCAGGGTCAGGAATTGAGCCTTAATCTCCAAAATCTAAGCCCAGTAACTTAATGAGAAAATCATCCTTCCTGCCTTTTGGTATTTTCTTTCTGTTCTACTGTTTCATAGTTTTTCTCTTGTCCTTGATTTATTGTCTTCCCCCACTTTATCTCCCTTTCTCCTTTGCATCCTTTCCAGGATCTCTTCCTTCTCTCTACACCCAGGAATTCTGTCCTCTTTTTGCAGGCACTAGTAAAGTGTATGCGGTGATCAGCTACTGTAGTGAGTGACACAACAGAAAAAGAAAAGATGGAAGAAATTGCTATGAATGTGGTAGTACAAGTCTGGCAGCATCAAAATGCATCAACGTGTACCAAGCTCTAAATCCAGGAGCCACATGTTTTCATAGTAATTAACACAATTTTCACTAATGGCAGAAGTGCACTGAGTGCATAAATTACATATTTCTATATTAACTAGCAGAAAAGTTTTAGTGTGATTTTCCTAATGTAATTTGAGAAGGAGACTGTCTTCTGGAAACACATGTATTTAATGCATTCAGCAAACCTTCATGGTTTCATTTACTTTTTTTTTTTTTCTTTTTTTACAGAATTAGGAAGGACAATGTGTAATACTTAAATGAGTCTTAAACTGTAGTAACATTAATGAGAATTCTGATCCGAGTCTATATGGAAGAACCAACAACTCAGGTTTGTTGGCCTTCATGCTTATTACCATACATATTGGTTTCTCTGAAAGGCTGCGTCTACACAGCCATTCCATTATTTCAAAATAATTTCGAAATAATGGACAGCTTATTCCAAAATCAGTAAACTTCATTCTACAAGGAATAATGGCTGTTCCAAAATAGCTATTTCAAAATAAGTCATGTGTAGACTGCTCCACTGCTGCTATTTCAAAATAGCCCCTCACCAAGGCCATCTAAGTTACTTCTCTCTAGTGCTTCCTGGGGCTTTAAATGCAGATAGCAAGTCTACATTAGGGAAGCCTGCCTCGGACTAATTTTGAGGCTTCCCTGCATGTGCTGTTTCGGAATAAACTATTTCAGAATAACTATTCAAGAATGGCTTATTTAAAAATAAGCGTGCAGTGTAGACGTACCCATACATAGCTATCCCTGGAGCATAGATGAGGACTCTAGACTCTGGATGGAATGTTTTCTGATATCCTGGACATCATTACTGCTTCCTGACTTGATTTGATACTAAGGGGAAGATTTTCTTTTCTAATTCACATTAGAGCTCTAGTGCATATAACAATAATGCTACTACTATTTAGGCCTTCCATAAAACCTTCCATGGGCGTCAAATGATGAAGACAGAAAAAAGTTCAAAGTTTCATTAATTGACTTAGGCTATATCTACACTAGAAGTGCTACAAGTGCAGCACTTCTGATGAAAATGCTCTAAGCTCAGGGTCTGATTAATAAAGGGGCTTTCGTGCTTGCAGCCCAGGGCCCATGCACGTTATCTGGCTCTGTCTTGTGTGGGGGAGGTGGCTCTGTGTGCTGCCATCCTCCCTGTTGGGCTGGAGTCATTTAGCTACAAGTGCTGGGGGAAGTTCTGTCCCTGCACAGCCCTGGTCTGAGGCTCCACCCTGCAACTCCCATTGGCCAGGATTCCCAGACAATGAGAGGTGCAGGTGGCGGTGCCTGCAGGTGAATACAGGGCAGCGTGGGCCATGCTGAGCCACCTGCTTTCCCCTGACACCAAAAGGGAGCTGCCCCAGGTAAGTGCCCCACATCCCAGCCCCCTATCCCAGCCCTGAGCTTCTTCCTACACCCTAACTCCCTCTTAGGCCCTACACTCCAACCCTAAGTCCCCCACCCTGAGCCTGCTGAGCATCCTAATTCCTGCCCAGACCCTGTATTCCAACCCCAACCTCCTGTCCTGAGCCCCTGACCATACTCAGACCCCTTGGCCATAGCCTGGAAGTTCCCCCATGCACCCCAGACACAGGTAGCTCACACAGCCAGGGGAGAGACATGCTCCTCTAGCCCCAGTAGGGAGCTCCTCCTCTGAGGGTGACAGCCATGACCACCTGTGCAAGGCTTATCAGTGAGGATTGAATCAGGAGCTGGAACACCACTAACATGCTTCATGACAGCAAAGGAGAGAGCATGCCATGGTGTCTGAATCTCCTCTTTCTTGTGCAGGCTTCTTGCATGCAGCTTAAGATCAGCATGGTAGAACAAGAGGGATGTGCTTACCTCATAGCCTTCATAGTAATATAGCCTAATCCCTGTGGTATTAGTACTCAGTAAAGGTATTTCATTTCATGCAATCTAGAGGCCAAACATTTCACTCTTACTATTTTGATAATTAGGTTAATGAGCTGAGAGATCCATTAATATGAATTCTTAGTTTTATTATTTTAAAAAAAATCTTACTTTAAAAATGATAGAGGTGAATAAAGTAGTGTCACATGATCAAGACACAAAGAATGAAAAATAAAAAAAAATTACACTTATAGGAAACTTCTGCACCTTATAAATATGCCTAAAAAATTAAAAACCATACCACTTAAAAGCAGTAAAAAACATCAGCTGTATGCAGCAAGCCATCAGAATGCCCCCATCACACCTGCACTGAGAATCAAACAAATCCAACTTATTCACACATAAACCAATTCACTTTAAAATAACATGACAGATGCCTAACTGGTAATTACAGAACAAATAAGTCAATAGGATGAGAAGAAGGAAAGGAACAAGTTAGAAGTTTCCCCAATTGCATTGTTTCCTTAGGAAATACAGTGAAATCATCAATGAGTAATACTAGTAGCTGTCATTCTAATGAACAACTGAGGCTTATGTCATGTTTTTGGTAAATGAGTTTCAATTTGTTTCTGAAATTGAAGAAGCTTAATTATTACTAGAATAATTGACATTCTGTTGAAAAATAAGCTTTGGATTAAATTTCCAAAATGGCCATAGGGTCTTGCTCTGTTTCAAAACATCATTTAAAAACAGGAAGGAATTTTCAGTGTTAAAAATCGCTTTAACATATTTACATATCCACCAATAATGCTAAGCAGCCATTTGATTGGAATCTTCAGAGCAAGAGCATCCAGCTGTCGGCTCTTGTTCTTCTTTGATACATGGCTATCAAGTGCTCTATTTGTTGTCACTTAGCTAGGCCATCGGTAACTCCCTTTTTCTCTCAGAAATCCTTTTGTCCAACCCCATAATCATTTTTCATTGGGGGCTGCTCTCAACTCTCATCTATTCATTAATTTATTTCTTCTACCACAACTGAAGGCAGTATTGTAGGTGTGGGTTCACCACAGCGAAACAGAGAGAGATTACCACCTCTTTGCTGCATGACATGAGGCCTCCACCAATGCATCCCAAATTTTCATTACCGTTTTTTGGTTCTATATTATATTGTAAAGTCCTGGCCAATGTCCATTACCATTCTATCAGTTCCTACTGATACGCTGCAGAATTAGTGCAACTAATTTGTCCCTAGACATGAACAGGACACATTTTCACACTTCCTGCATCCTATTCTACTAAGTTCTGCTGGCAACATTCATCAGAGAAGAAGCAACTGTTGGCCTGGTCCTACAACCTAAATTGTATTCATATTAAACAGTACCCCAGAAATGTCCCCAAACCCTAATTAGAAATGCACTCATTCCACAAATCTCAGGTGTTAAACACTCCAAAGTGTGTGGCTGTGTGATTTTGGTTTGCCTAGTTATTCAGAGACAGACCATGTGGAAAATTCAGATGCAGATTCAGGTCTTGAACCTCTCCAAATTTCAGTTGTTGCAAAATCATGGATCTAATTCTCTGCCTATAACTGAATCTCCTTAATTTGTTTATCCAATGCTTTGCACACTGCTCTAATTATATGAGCCCCTCAATGTGGAAAATAACTCTTGAGTAGTTAGACTTACTTCTTAAAGCAAACTACTCTGTCTATAAAGTTTTGGTGAAGAAAAGCAGTGAGCCTGAAGCTGTATTAATCCTGCTAACATATATATGAAATAGTTCAAAACAAATCCCAATATAAGTCTTTATTTCTGCTTCACTAAAGTTATGGGTACCACACACACATGGAGCCTGGAAAAAATTTGTCTTTCTTTCACAAATTTCATTTAGATGCTGCCTGCCTGATGTTTAGAAAATGTAATTTTCAATATCCAATTAATAATGATGATGGAAAATTACCACCAATAAAACTGGCTGAAAATCACTATCTTTAATGGTTATCTTTTATTAGTCATTTGTACAGAGTGACTGTGTAATTCAAGATGACCTGCAAGTAATTGCAGGAAACAGTTCATCACTTACAGACTTCACAATGAGCAGTGATGAAAATTAACATGGAAGATAAACTGTCCCCTTTTGAAATTTAAATGAGAGCTAATGTGTCCTGAACTGATAGAACAGAAAACAAAAATAAGGAAATTTTTACGTCAAAGCCATGCAGTATCTCCTGTGCTCTTAAAACAAATATAATAACCATTTATGTTTAAAACATATACAAGAATAACCACTTATATTTAAATTCATTTATGTTATTGACTTATTTATTTATTTTATTTATTTATATCTCAACCAATAACCTCCACTAGAATCCTTGTTTAACAAGATGCTTATGGGTATTGCCTGAGTACCTTTCTGAATCAAGGTATCATTAATTTTATGAACATTTTTAATACACAACTGCAAATCAGCTGGAACTTTTGTGAATACATCTAGTTTTTGTTAAAATGCTTTCTGTTAATGGGGACCTGTACAAGTAAAATATGGGGTTCATGCCCATTTTTAGATTTATGATATCTACGAAGAAGACATGTAAGTTTTTGATTGGTTGGTTGGTTTTTCATAAAAAAAGGTATGGAGGGGGTTGTGATTATTTTATTTTATTCTTTGGCTATGTCGTAAGTTCAGGTTTTATCTACCTTCACTCTGTGGTGATGGGTCTCTACTGCGGAGATGGGCAACAAAAAGGCGATGATCCACCAGCAATAGTCTCTGGTGGACAGCTGCCACTATATTTACTTGCAGCTCCATGGGTATCGGATGATTGCAGCTTCCATTGGCTGCAGATTGCCGTTCCCAGGCAATGGGAGTGACAGAAAGCATGGACCAGCACACCGCTTCCTACCACTTCCATGGCCAATGAGAACTGCAATCGTCAGATACCTGCGGAGGCTCAGGTAAATATAGCAGGGGTTTCCCATCACGGACTAATGCTGGTGGACCAGATCTGGCCCGTGGGCCAGATCTAGTGACATTATGAAATCACAAGATTCAAAAGACTTGAGCCATTATAAGGAGAAAGGATTTTTGTCATAACTGACTGAAAAATGAAGAAACAATTTCATGGGAAATACAGACATTTCTAAGCTGGTTTTCATTTTTCAGGGTTTGAAATGGACCCCATTTTCAGTGGCCAATTCTGTAACATTTTAATCAATATTTTTTTCAAAGTTTGGAATCATTGCCAAGTATTTTCATTTGCCAGAGAGCACTTTGAAGCAAAGTTGTCTTTGTCAGTGTTTCAAGCCCTTTGTCCTTTTGGTCTCACAGCAGACATCTCTGAGAATCAAAAAGAGTCCTACAGTAGACTCAGGGATAACAATATTTGACATTCCTGATATTTCTGAATCTGAAGCAGGAAAAAATATCTAAAGCAACAAGCAAAACAAAACAAAAAAAGACCCTTTCCTATCTTTATGCTTCATTCACAATGAGAAAGAGCCACAAAATCCAATTTTCAAAAATCAGTGGCTGCCCACCATAAAGTTTCAGGGGGTAGCCGAGTTAGTGTGTACAGGATAAACGTAAAAAACAACAAATGGTCTGGTAGCACTTTATGGCTCAAAGTCGGGTCATCTGAAGAAGTGGGCTGTGCCCACGAAAGCTCATGATACCATCTACATGTTTTGTTAGTCTATAAAGTGCTACCAGACCATTTGTTGTTTTTTAAGTTTATCACCATAAAGTTATTTGTGAAGTGAGGCTTCCAGGTTCAGTAATGCTGAGGTACAAGCTTCTAATGATCTATTGTATGCCTACTGTATGCCATTGCCTACACACACTTTTCCTAGATTATAAGGAGGGTCTTTATGGGCTTCCAGGAACAATGTTGTAGGGTGGTGGCATGACTTATGAAATCCTGCTCTTTCTATTTCAGAGGTGATAAGGCTGGGGCTTTTTGTGCCAGGTGATATGTAGGCTAGTGCTCCATACCTCTAAATGGTTATGTTTTCTAACTGACGAAGTATTTGAGCAGCACCTGTGCTGCCTTTAGAGCTATATGTCTAATATAACAAATCCACATCTGTAATACCAAGAGATGATCAGATTCGTATATTCTGTAAGTGTGGTACCATTATCTATGCAGCATGTATCAAGCAAGGCAAGCATGACTTTAATTTATAGCCAGTACTGACTTGTTATATTTTCTGCTTAGTATCCATCCTGCTTAAAGACAACCAAATGCTCTTTCTCTACTCAGTTAAGCAAAAGGGATGATAGTGGTGTATTAGAACCATTTGGGGTATCTTGAAAGCATGTTGTAGCTGTCTTTCATAATTCCCCTGCTCCCCTGACAGATTAATTATGATATTTTCCAGTAGGTGACAGGTCTTATTCACACAAATGCACCAAAATAATTGTGTGCAACACGCTCTGATAAAATCATGAATGGAACCCTTACCTTATTGAATTATGTCACCTTTCCAGAGGCTGCAGACTATCTAACCTATCTCTTTGCTAATATGATCACATGCTACAGGGTAAGAGGTTGAAAATAATATACCTTTCATATAAACAGACTTATAAAATTTGTAGTTACTGCGCAGTATTATTTTGTGGGGAAATAAGCCCTCAAAATTATCTTACTGGTGAAGTAGCGGTTGGACTCCCTGCAGAGACAGTCCCTAAAATTATAATTTTGATGGTGGCTTTTGTGATGGGGCTATCTGTTTGCCAGGACTTGAACTGATATCATTTCTCACAGGGTGCTAAGTTGCCGAGTATGTTTTTGAAGAAGGAGAATGCTGCTTGCTTGTTTTGTAGGTCTCATCTAATATGAACTGTGGCCTAAGAATATTCCACTAGCACTGCCAGTGAAAAAGAATCTCGGACATAACATAGCCCCCAAAATGTTAATTTTGGTTTACTATTAAAATATATTTGAAGCATATTCAATTAATAATAAGTTCAAGCCAGGCACTGCTGGCTGTTTTTCATAAATTGCAGTTGGAATCTCCAGTTCAGACTTTCACAGAGAAAGCAGAGGCTAAAATGAAAGTAGCTTTTGTGGAGAGAGTTTACAGAACAAAATGTTCAGTTGATACGTCAAGTAAATAGTTTACCACAAAGCCATGAGAGCCCCCAAGAAAAATAAAAGTGCCACATTTTGTGCCAAAGCAAAATGTAAGGACTCACAGCCTGGAATACCTGATCAAAATTAGTTCCCCGGTTCCCAATTACAGCACCATAAGAACTGCGTTTTAGAAGGAACTTTTACATTAGAATAAAGTTGAAAAGGAGGACATTTGGCCCTATGCAAGAATCACTTCATAAAATACTATGGCCTACTTTGTGCTGGTCAAACTAGAGGATTATAATGGCCCCTTCTGGCCTTATGAATCTAAAAACATTTAAACAACAACAATAAATCCACTCCGCTACTAGCTTTGAGTATTTCCTTTGCTGGTGCTTAGGATATTTATTTTTAATAAGGACTTTCTACTTCATAGCTCAGTTCTCTCTCTTGGCTGACCATGCTTTCAAGACATAGCCCTGTGTTTATGTGATCGCAGCCAGATGTTCTGGAAATGACTGACTATGATAGAAGCAGTATTGCCAGCCTCAAGCCTTCAAAATCAACTCCATAATAACATGTATTGTCCCACATATTGTCAGAAGACAGGATACTGGGCTAGACAGATCATTGGTCTGACCCAGCAGGTTCACACTTACATTCTTACATATGAAAACTGTAGAAATAGACCTGATCATTCTCTCAGACTTAGAAGATTTAGAGATTCCAAGGCTAGGAGAAAGTCAGAAGTCTGACGTGTAATACTGGCCCGCGTAGGTGTGCGTATGGGGTGTGCCGGGTGTGCCCTGGCACACCCTAATGCCGTGGTCACCAACCAGTTGATTACAAGGCATTCGAGCCCCCCCCATTATCCCTCACCCCCGAGAAGCCCCACTATCTACCTCCAGCGAAAATGGAAGTAGTGCCGGCTTCCTGCAGGGTGGACAGAAGTCCTGAAGCTTCGCGCCACTTCTGGGTGTTCCGGAAGTGCACTGGCTGCTCCCCTCCCTAAGTTCTTTGGCATGCCGGGAACTTGCCTGGGGGAAGTTGGCCCCAGAGGAGGTGCGTGGGGGTTCCCCGCACCGCGGGAGGGGGAAGTCGGCCCCGGAGGAGGTGCGCACAGGGGCTTCCCTGCTCTGCAGGAGGGGGAAGTTGGCCGCAGAGGAGGCGCGTGTGGGGGCTTCCCTGCGCCGCGGGAGGGGGAATTGGTCCCGGAGGAGGCACGCACAGGGGCTTCCCTCCTCTGTGGGGCAGGGTGGGGGGGGGAGTCCTGGGAGGAGGCTGGGGGAGGGGACTCCCTGCCCTCACTGGCACCCAATCCCCTGCTGCAGAACCCTATCCCCTCCCCCCGGCACCCTGTCCCCTCTCTCCTGTTGCCCACTGGCACCCTGTCCCCTGCTGCAGAACCCTGCCCCCACCCCAGCACCTTGTCCCCTGCTCCCACTGGCACCCTGTCCCCTGCTGCAGAACCCTGTCCCCTCCCCCTGGCACCCTCTTCCCTGTCCCCTGCTGCAGAACTCTGCTCCCACCCCAGCACTCTGTACCCTGCCGCAGCACCCACTAACACCCTTTCCCAGTACCATGTTCCCTGCTCCCACCAGCACAGTTGGGGCCACATTAATAAGGCTTGGGGTTTTTTTGGGAGGAGTTTTTTTTTTTTTTTTTTTTTTTTTTTTTTTGCATCTCCCTTGTGTGGCCCCAACAGACTTTTCTGTGGGTCAGTGACCCCGTGACTCAAAACAGGTTCCTTGTCCTTCTCATAAATAAAGACAATGCAGAAACTTTTTGTGTTTAACATAGTATTTTATTTAAAATACTGGCCAAAAAAAACCCAGTTGGGGCCAAGCCCCCATCTGGCCACAGCATTATAACACTCCTGCACCCCCCCCCCCAGGCCCTAGATCTGAGCCTATCATACACTGAAACCCCCTGCCCTGAGCCCCTCACATACCCGAACCCAAATTCCTGCATCCTCACAGCCACGAGCCTGTGGCTTGCTTAGTACCGCAACCCTCCATCTGACCCCAACACTCCCCAGCCGGGAGCCCCCCCCCCCCGAGCCAGCATCCCCTTCTCCACCTCCTCCTTCATCCAGATTTCCTCCCAGAGCTTGCACCTCTCACCCCTTCCCACACCCAAATCCCTCATTTCCACCCCAGAGCCCACACATCCTGCCTCAACCCAGCGAGGGTAAGGCTAGACTGCAGGAGTTTTTCCAGGATTCCAGAGATATCCTGGAAAAACTCTTCTGCATCCAGGGATGCGTTTGTTCTTCCGCTTTTTTTAGTGGAAGAGCCAACATGCTCTTTCGGTAACCCCTATATTTCTCGTTCCACGAGGAATAAGGGGGATTCCAAAAGAAGGGTTTTTTCTAACATTTGGTCCAGTCTAGACAGGCCAAATGTTGGAAAAACCTCTTCCTACATAAGAATTGGGGGAAAAAAGTGGCAGTGTAGAGTGTATAAGGGCTGGGGATAGCAAGTGATGGAGAGGAGGAGAATAGAGAGGGCGGGGCTTCAAGGAAGGGGTGGGGTCTTGTGGGAAGGGTGGAACAGTAGATCTTCGCTTGTTCTGAGATTTTAAAAGTGATCTTATGTGTAAAAAAGTTAGAGACCACTGCCCTAATGTCTCAAAAAAAAAGTGGCTTTGCATTTTAATTTAATCGCATGATACACTCTTTTAGTTTTAAAGTATGGATTGTTGTATTATGCAATAAGCGCCGAATTGCATAATACAGATGTTGTAGAAATGTATAGAAAGCCCGTGTTCGCTCGCAGCATGCGTCCCCACTGCTGCGGCGCCACATTACCATTGGTCCTCCCCTCCCCCTCCGACTACTATCCTAGAAAATTCTTTGACCTATATAAGCAGCCGTGTCAGGCGTGCCCAGTGCAGTGTCTAGAGAGTTTGTAATCTTTGTCGCATGTACTCTACTGAAATAGCGTAACAAGCCCGTGGCATGGCTTTACGTTTTAATTCAATCGTATGATACCCCCTTTTAATTTTTAAATATGGATTGGTTCGTTGTTAAGATAAGAAAAGGAGCAGACAAACTGAATTATAATGAATGTGCTGATAGTAGTTCAAATACCTCGGACTCCTCGTTTAAGAACTTACATGAAGATAATGCTGCCACCACTTCCAGTGCGTGCAATAAACTGAGTAATGACCAACAGAAACAGACTTTGTCTTTTAGTTCAGGTCAGTGTAGTTCCTATTCAAAGCCATCAAACATTCCATCTGATGACCCGGTTTGTGATATTCCAAAAAATAGATCAGAATGCCGGTCTCGATTATCTAGAGGTCCTTATCAGCCTAGATTGAGCATGTTTCCTAGAAGTAAAATAGGGAATAAACAAAGAAGTTTTCAGTCCGATTGGTATGAAAAGTATAGGTGGTTAGAATATAGCCCATCAAAGGATGCCGCATTTTGCTTTTCTGCCGTTTCTTCTCCTCTAATGATGCAGCAAACAAAGCTCACACTGACCCAGCATTTATTGATAAGGGATTCAGAACCTGGTGTAGGGCCAACAAATGTTTTAAAAACCACCAACTGTCAAAATCTCATGTTGAGCTGTTCTTCATGGTCAAGTTTTAATGAAGGGAAACCTATTGATATATTGTTGGATGAGGGCAAGCAGGCTTATCTGTCTAAACAAGAAGAAGAACGGTGCCATAACCGAAGTGTAATGGAGCGACTGAATGACATTGTTCTGTGTTTGGCAAAAGGTGGGAGACCATTTAGGGGTCACAATGAAAAAGCTGACAGTTTTGAGAGAGGTTTATTTCTAAATCTTGTCAATATGCTCCAAAAATATGATCCTGTAATGGCAAAGCATGTGCAACAATCTCCTCGAAACGCTACCTATCTGAGTAATCGCATCCAAAGTGATTTAATTGTGGCCTTGCACAACGTTGTCCAACAAAAGGTTGTGTCTTCACTAAATGGAAAAATGGTCTCAATAATTGCCGACGACACTACTGACTGTGGACACCATGAACAGATGTCCATTGTGGTGCGGTATTTTGACAATGAAAAACATAATCCAGTTGAACATTTTGTGTCTGTTCAGAGACTATTAACAGTTGATGCTCAGTCTGTTTTTGACCAGTTAAATGACGTCCTTGGCATTCTTAAAATTGACTGGTCATCAGTGATATCTGTCTGGATGCATCTACTATGTCTGGATGTACTGCGGGAGTTCAAATGAAATGTAAAGAAAGAAACAGTAAAATACTCTATGTACACTGCGATGCGCATTGTTTGAACCTCTTCCTAGTAGATGCATGCACTTCAGAGTAAACAAAACAGAACTGTCTTTGATTTTTTTGGTGTTATTCAGACTCTTTATGCCTTCATGGAGGGGAGTCCTATGCGACATGCAGTAATGGAGAAGATTTCACAAGAAGTAGGATCCCAGCTGAAGACTTTGAAGTCACTGTCAAACACAAGATGGGCATGCAGAGCAGAAGCAGTGGCTGCTGTAAAACAAAACTACTCCATCATTTTACAAGCTTTACAAGAGATTATCGAAACAACTTGCCTTGCTGACACTAAAATAAAAGCCAGGGGCCTTATCCATGAACTAAATTCATTCAAGTTCATCTTTGCCCTTCACATGATGCACCCTATTCTCCAGATGGTGGTAAAAATGAGTAAGGCTCTTCAGGCTCCAGATCTCAACTTACTGCAATGACAGGGGTGAAAAGCTTGCGTAACTCTTTGGCTGCGATGAGAAGTGGCCCAGAATATTTTCAATTTATTTTCAATGACAGTGTAAAAATGTGTGTAGAGAATGATATATCGATTCCCCCAGTTAAGAAGAGAAAAACGTCCACTCGTATTGATGGCGCATTTGAGTCCCGGCATCACTTTGACACAAAAGAGGAGCAGGAGAGAATAATTTCATTTTACCCACTCCTAAACTCAGTGATTACCGGCATTGACCAGCGATTTGAACAGGAGACTTGTAAAATTGTGACTGCAATGGGAAAACTGCTGAGCTTAGACATTGGCAGGGACGATATGAGAATCATTGCCAACAAATTTAAAGTGTCCTTGGATGAGTTGGAAGCTGAAGTCGGATTGCTTCGGGGTTATGACAGATCTGTTCCTAAAGGTAGCACTACGAACACCACCAGAGAGTGGCTTGATTGGCTAAAGGAATTGGATCGGACTTCCATGTTCCAGGCCTTTTACAAATCTATTCAATGCTTTGCAGTCTTACCTGTTACAAGCTGTTCATGTGAAAGAGCCTTTTCGAAACTAGCACATGTAAAAAACAAACTAAGAAGTACAATGTCCCAACAGCACCTCGACTCACTCATGATTTTGTACATTGAACAAGAATTGGCTTCGTCAGTTTATTACAATGATGTGATTGAGAAATTTAAGTACATAACACCTGGTGAGCGACGTCTCATTCTCTAGGACTGGAAGATGAAGAAACCTTAATCTGTTTTGGTCAATTTGGTTTAGCTCATTATCTGGTTAAAGATAAAGATCATGAAAATTGACTGTATCTTTGTATACGCCTGGTTATCACTACAGCAAAAATTTGGTATTCTGTGTCTCATTTTTTAAGTTTATATTTTTAAGTAAAGTTTAGTTGTTAATTTAAAAAAAAATAAGTTTAATTAAGTTTTAGTTTCTTTACTTTGTTTGATGAATAAAAATAATGTCCTTTATGACTGAGTATTCAATAAATGTTCGCCTTTAAAAAAAATAAAATAAAATTCCCTGGGTGCACACCCTAGCGAAATGTGCTGCACATGCCTATGCTGGCCCTAGAACTTCTCTAAAACAATTCCTAGAGCACATCTTTCAGAACAACAGCCAATCTTGATTTTAATATGGTTAGTGATATCTGATGTGCCAAATTTGAATGGCATTGTGTCTGGGCACTCAGATGCTGGCTGCATCATGACTGGAGGAATATGGGGGCAGCCAGGCAAAATTTCTGTGGCTGGAATTACAACTTGACATACCAGTCCATGATGGGATAGGCAGCTGGGCCGAACCTGCACGGCATTGTGACCCTTGGTACCCTGTCACAACACCATACATCACTCAGATTTGGCCCACATCATTTGAGTGTGGCATGGATGATGGGAGCAAGCAGAGCTCCATGGGGTAGGTAGGCTCAGGAGAAGCCATCCTCACCTAGGTCAGAAGTAAAGAGGTGGAGCACAGAGCTGCACCTTCCTTAACTTGCCCATTGCTTTCCTCTGCCCTCTCACCTGTGGTGGACTCCAGACTCACATAACACCCTCTGTAAGATACAGAAGAGGGAGGAATGGTGTTGTGGAGACTGCTAGCCCACCATTTGACATAGGACGAATCAGATTTGGAGACAATCCAGGCTGATACTACTTATTTAAGTATCACAACACTCCTGTGATGGAGGTATATATTATACCTATTTATCAGAGGGCTGAGAGGAAGAGAGAAAGGGAGGATAAGTAACTTTCCTAAGGTCACACAGCAACTGAGTGACAGAGTCAGAGCCACCTTTTCTTCTAGCTGAAAATGAATGGACAAGTCTCACCATTTTGTCTTTATAGGCACGATAATTTGCTGCACGCTTCTTCAGAAGGGGAAGTGCTTCCGAGTGACCTCACATCAGTGCTATTTAAATATATATAACCTCCCAGGACTCAGCACCTCATTTTACTAGCTCCCAAATGGTTTACAAGGCATTTCTGTTGTCAATCATCTTATAAAGTCACATGTTGAGTCATATGAAGATATGAAGGTCACTTTTGAGTCAACATACACCAGAAATGTTGGCACCAAGTTAATGGAAGCCGTTTTGCTACATGGCAAATCTATCTACAAGTGTGCACTGAAAGTATATTATTTATTGCTAGCAATGTAATTATAGACTTTAGAATATGTTCAGTGCCTTAGCTTCATCACATTCGACTGTGATAGGCTTTTAAAAAGAGAAGGCTCTAGCAGACTACATTGTGAAAGAGAGACTGGCCTAATGCTTTTGGCAGAATTGTTAGTGTTTTCTGGGAGATTGAGGGCTAATCTACCCTAGAAACACTGCATTGGCAGAGCGACCACTCTAGCACGCCTGAAGAAGATGCTCTTTGCCAGTGGGACAGTTGGCATAATTACTTCAAAAGACAGTAGCTATGCTAGCAGGAGAGTGTCTTCCACCAAAATAACGCTGGTGTGGACAGTGCTTAGGTCACTGCAATTTGCATCACTCAGAAGGGTGACTTTTTTCACGCCTCTGAGTGACATATATTAACTCAAGTAGTAGTGTAGCCCCAATAAATAGGCTACAACTCCCCTGCCTCCTACATGTTGTCCAGCAGCTCTTTTCTGGAAAGGGACCAGGTCAAAAGTTAGTTAGTCATTTCTCTGATGCGCATTTGGTCCTTGGCATCTTTGCTGACATTTGACAGTAAGGAGGCGTCTACACAATACCCTAAACTCGAAATAAGATACGCAATTTGCACTACCCAACATAGCGCTACACAACATAGCGCAAATTGTGTATCTTATTTCAAAATAGCTTATTTTGAAATTTGGCATATCTACACAGCACCAAATTTCAAAGTAACTCGCTATTTTGAGCCATCCCTTATCCCTCGTGCAACGCGGTTACCAGGATGGCAAAATAGTGCACCCATTATTTTGAAAAATATTTCCAAATAATGGGTGGCTTGTGTAGACACAGGGTAGCTATTTCAGGTTACTTCTGGTATCCCAAAATAGCTGTGCAGTGTAGACATACCCTAAGACTTCCTTTTGTGATACAAACATTTATCCTTAAGGGACTGAACTCAAAATGCAAAATCATTGTACATACCTCACCAACATTCCTTAGATGCTAAAGACTATCATCCACTCCTTAGATCTGAAACAGTGGCGTAGAGGTGAAAAGCTTCTCTACCTCATTCCTACACCTTTGAGCCATTCAGTGCCTCTCAGGTTTGTTATTTAATCCAGTGAGTTTGTATGAGAGGAGGAGTTACATTGGGTGTGTGTTTAACCACACTGGTTAAAGTTAATTGGTTAATCACCTTTTGTGACAATCAAAAAGAGTAAGGACAATAACTAGCCTGTGCCTGGCTTGTCAGCTGCTAACCTGAAGACCCAGGTTAACTTAGGGCAAACCTACGTGAATAGGAAGTTTGAACTGTAAGGAAAGAGTGAGACTGTGGCTAGCCCTCTTGCAAAAACACTAGACAGAGAGCTAAAAGCACAAAAGTTCATCTGCTACAGGCTGCTGCCTGGGAGGGTAACACTACGAAGGAAATCAAAAAGTTGTTTGCAGTGTGATTGCATTTGTGTTGGTCCCATGATATGACAAAGAGAAGGTGGGTGAAGCAGTATCTTTTATTAAAGTAATTTCTATTGGTAAAAGAGATAAGCTTCAGAGCTCCACGGAACTCCTCTTCAGGTCTGGGACAGGTAATCGGAGTTTCATAGCTAAATACAATCTGTTCTAGCTTGTATTTAGCTATGACCCACTTGATTACCTTTCCCAGACCAGAAGATATTACACCATCCACCTCATCTTTCTTATATAAAAGTTATATCATTTGTGGAATTCAGAAAGGGAAAGCTAGGCACTATAATTCATAATGTATGAATCATATACATTACTGGCCTGTTGAGAGGGGATTTGCCCCATAAATTAGAACAGAACATGAGAACGTCCATACTGGGTCAGACCAAAGGTCCATCTAGCCCAGTATCCTGTCTGCCAACAGTGGCCAATGCCAGATGCCCCGGGGGGGGGGGGGGGGGCGGGAGGTGAATAGAACAGGGAATCATCACGTGATCCCTCTCCTGCCATCCAATTCCAGCCTCTGACAAACAGAGGCCAGGGACACCATTCCTACCAATCCTGGCTAATCACCATTGATGGACCTAACCTCCATGAATCTATCTAGCTCTTTTTTGAACTCTGTTAAAGTCCTAGTCTTCACCACATCCTCTGGCAAGGAGTTCCACAGGTTGACTGTGTATTGAGTGAAGAAAAATTTCCTTTTGTTTGTTTTAAACCTGCTGCCTATTAATTTCATTTGGTGACCCCTAGTTCTTCTATTGTGGGAATAAGTAAATAACTTTTCCTTATTCACACCAGTCATGGTTTTATAGACCTCTGTCATATCCCCCCTTAGTCTCCTCTTTTCTAAGATGAAAAATCCCAGTCTTTTCAATCTCTCTTCATATGAAACTCCTGCCTGAATGCTATTTGTACCCTTTTATAAACCCTTTTAGATCAGGAACTGATTTTGAATAAGAACCAGGTTTTCTCCAACATCCTCCACACTTAATCAGCCTCCCAAGAGGAAAGTTCTGTAGCTAATTTAGGCTTTGTCTACACTTCTAAGATTAAAGCACATCATCCATTCTACTCCCACCCCTCAAATAAATTACAATACTAAATCCAGAGAAAACTGTGAAGAATGTGGGGCATTTGTGTATTATTTTAATGAAATAAAATGTGTAGCTCATTTTCATTCTCATTTTACATTGTTATCCACTGGTTATGAAGGGATTAATTTGTTTCTTGGGATAAGGAAATGGGTAGGAGTCATGCTGGTGGATCTGAGTTAGTATGAATAAACTACCAAGAATTGTCTGCATATGAATTGAGTTGCATTGTACTGAGGTGTGAGCACCTGGGTATCAGAACTCTGTCCATTCTAGCCTTAGGACAAATGACTAATGCCAGGTTTACAGATCCATCTGCATTGCTCAGGAGTGTGAAAAATCCATGCTCCTGAGCAACATAATTAAGCAGTCTAACCCCCCCGTGTTTCTTCCATCAATCTAGTATCATCTCTCCAGGCAGCCCTAAGAGCTGCCCAGAGTGCACCAAGTGGTGATTTAAAGAGCTCCAGGCTCCAGTGGCAGTGTGCCACAGGCCCCTTTGAATCACAAGGCCCCAAGGCAACTGTCCCCTTTACCCCCTTCCCTCCCATTGGCAGGCCTGGGCTGGAAGAGCCCATGCTGAGAAACAGGGGTGCCAAAGTCAGTGGTGTATCAGAGCCAGAGGGTCCCTCTTCTAAAAAGTGGAGACCTAAGGCCTAGCACTAAAAGTGGTATTATTCCAGAGAGACTGTCTAAAGGTTGGAGACAAAGCATGCCCTTGTGGATCTGTGGACAAAGATATTTGACTTTTGGGACAACAAAACAGATAAAAAGCACAGACTAAACTGTCTTATCACATTACTTAAGGGAAGTTATTTCATTTACTGCAAATTCAGAATGAAAAATTAATTATTAATTCCAGAATCGCTGAATCAAAAAACCCTATTTAAAAAAAAATCATTGTCATTTATAAAGCAGCTAATAAAAACCCACTTCATTTATTTTTTGTAATACAGTAGCGACTAGAACCCCCAACCAATCAAGGCTCCATTGTGCTGGTGGCTGTATACACGGGGGCTATGTCTACACTGGCGGGTTCTTGCGCCAGAAATATGCAAATGAGGCGAAGCATGGAATATCGCTGAGCCTCATTTGCATATCTAATGAGCCGCCAGTTTTGCAGAAGAGGCTCGTGTGCCAGAAGGAGCATCTACACTGCCCCTTCTTGCACAAGAAAAACCCTCTTGCGCAATGCCGCTACGCTGATTATTTTCAGGAATAACGGTATTGCACAAGAGGGTTTTTCTTGCACAAGAAGGGGCAGTGTAGATGCTCCTTCTGGCGCAAGAGCCTCTTCCGCAAAAATGGCGGCTCATTAGATATGCAAATGAGGCTCAGCGATATTCCACACTTAGCCTCATTTGCATATTTCTGGCGCAAGAACCCTCCAGTGTAGACATAGCCACAGAGCAGAAGACAGTCCCTGCCCCAGTGAGCTACACAGACAAGAGGAAGAAGAAGGAAGCAGTTTCTCTGGTTTACAGACAGGGAGCTGAGGCACCAAAAGATTAAGTAATTTATCCCAATCATACAAGTTGGTCAGTCACAGTACCAGATCTCTTGAGTCTCTCTATAGTGCCCTCAACCAATGGCTATCTTTCATTTCATCATGAATTTTTACATGAGTAACTATTTCATGCCAAATACTGCTCTCATTGAGGACAATGTCAAAACTCCCAATGGGATTAGGATTTGGCCCTTTAAACAGACTTGACTGAAAAAGCTTTTCCTTTTCTTTCATTTCTTGTTTATTCTAAATTGCCCTGTATACAATAATTTTAAGACTAGTAACTAATTATTTACAGGAGGGACAAGCTTTATTTCCAAAACTTGATGATCTGTTTTAAAGAGTGCTTTACATGGTTGTCAGTGAGTCATCTAACCACAATTAAATTCAGGCAAATGATTTATTAGTCAGAGTCACAAATGACAGTAGTGCTTTGGAAGATCTGATCTATGTTTACTAGTCTCCTGTTTAAATTGTTGTTTGGCAGAGTGTAAAATACCTCAGAGTTCCACAAGATGTCAGTAGAAAGAGAATAAAGTTTTCTTTGTAGTCTCTGTTTGTACTTGTTTTTACATGGCAAAAGTGAAACAGAATATGTTTTCCACCTAAAGATTAAAGGACATACTGTTATTTCTATGAGGAGCCCAGATCTGCTTTCAGGCAACCTGTAGGGAGGGAGAGAGGAGACACAAACACATCAGAACATGCAACGAAGCTGATTATTTTAGTCTTTCGTCCCATAAAACCTTCACCTGACAGGCTTTATTACTTGCTGTTATAATTGCCATACAAGTTGACGTCCTTTCGATACTTTGGGAACTAGATGTAGTCATTCCAAACTTTGGAGTAACAATTAATTTACTGTTTAGGTTTGTCAAACATGTCAGGTTAAATAGATCAAAAAATGATGAAAACAAATTAAGAACAAGTTATAATAAAGACAATATACAAATACATTACAAGGGCTACACTCACACTGAAAAGTCTTGACATTGGCCTAGTAGGTCTAGTAGGTAATCATGTCTAGAGAGAATAAATAACAGTGAATTATAGGGCTATAATTTTATCAGGGGTTTGTGCCAGTGTCATAAATCATGTGAGTGACGCTCAGGAAGACTCAAAAGATTAAATGCAGCTGCTTCTTATTTTGTATCATGCGTGACTCTAAATTCAGATCTGTACCCTGCCCAGTTTCCCAAAGAGAGCTTCTGTCTTTCACCTGCTGATGTACGCACTTCTGCATGTGTCTCTGCTAATCCTTTTTTGGCTTCTGTCTCCCTTTTCCTCCCACTACTGACTCTTTCTTGCTAGCTTTCTACTCCTAGCATGGCACTCTTTTAACATGTTAGTAGGACTTTATTCATTGATGGAGTAGATTTCCCTGGTCACTCCTTGGATCTGACTGGGTCCGTTTCATAACTCCCAGCTAGGTTGGCAGCAGTGATGCACTAGAGGGAGCTAGAGGATAACATGATGCCAGCCAAATGATAGTAAGGGGATCCAGCTGCATAATTAATCAAGAAATAATGTGGAGGGGCAGGTCTGATAAATGGGAACACATTTTTCTTGCTTTACCTTAAAAAGCACATCAGGCTGACTTTATTTGGGGACACAGACATGGGTCCTCCTAATATGATTGGCTGAGTTTCAATATTTGCCAGCATGACATAATATGAATTTATAGCACAGCCTTACTCCCATGATAGCCTGTCAGAGGAGGTGATAGGTGAGGTCTTTGTGCCCTCTATACCCTGCAGAGCAGGTTCCATGCCAGACCTATGTAACCCACAAACTCAGTAAAGAGATATCTCCCTACTAGGTACATAGACTACATTTTCCCCTGCTTAAATCACTGCCATCCCAGCAGTGCACCTGAGAGATAATCCAAAACATCTTGCCTTTGTTGTTCTGCACAGGCAAGTAATGAGGAGAGGTATGTACAATAGGCTTGTATCAACTGTGAGTCTGTTGTTTTTAGAATAGTTGGGAAGTCAAGAACATAATCATTATATTTAACAGGGCGAGTTCTAATTCTGCCAGTCCTGCAAAGTTCCACTAGTACCTCGGTAGCAGTTGGAGAAACAGAAGAATTCAAACCATGTTCTGTAGAGAGCCCATCTTGTCTGTCTTCCAATTCAGTTTCCTCTAAACAAACACTTTGGTTTGGATCAAACTCTCTTGCCAGAGGGTTAAGATCAGACTCCCAGGTCAAATCAAGTACAGATTCATCTTCATTCTCCATCTGAATGAGTGCTGGCTCTCAGCGTAAGCTGTAGAGCTCACTGATTCTTATCTCTCGCTGTAAGTGTTTTGAGTGCCACTACATGGGACAGTAAACCACACCAACTAGGTGTGTGGGTTACACGTTTATTTTCTCATACCTCAGCTGATGTGTTAAAGAATATAGGAAACAAGGCATATTTATTTCAATAATGTATCCTCTGGTTTATTTTTTAAAGCAATTTTCAGTTAATTAATAACATTATCCATATAGCATCTTCTTGCTTCCAATAACGAAAGCATGCATTTCTTTTACAATTCAGTTATTTAATTACAGAAGGGAATATTATGTTTTGTAGTACTTATCCATAAGAAAGATCCCACACAACAGGTAAATGGTTATCGTAAGTAAGTAAATGAATCATTGTGAAATAACGCTAGTAGCTAATACATGGGCCAGAACCTTAGCTGGAGATCTGGCTCATTCTCGCTCAAGAAAAGAGGGAAGTGTCCCTTGAACCCAAATAAATCAAAAGCAAATAAGAATACACATACATAAAGCTTTTGATGAATAGTGGCAGGAAATCACAGTAACTTACACTGCTTCTGCAAGATATTATGAAGTTCTAAAGTGACTGTTGCATTTTTAAATCTTTACATTAATTTATTTTCCTTTCTGATGAAACATACATATTCACAGATAGATTTAATGAAATACGTAGATAGAAATAGATGTGGTGGGAGAATAAAGGGAGATAAATTATATTGTTATGGTGGAAGGCACCAGAAAGTGCTGTTACACATAATCCTCCAGTTCTTTTTCTTAATATGTGAGCACTGTTCAGTCTTGAATGCTGGGTCTTTATTTTTGTGATGAAGTTTCTCATTGGAGGGGCTGTTGCAAGCAGCAGACAAATTTGTTCTGTCATCATGTCAGTAACTAGGGTCAAGGGCAAAGTTGCTTCTTAGGAACTGGACATTGGTGGTTGAGCGGAGATTCCTGTGTGCTGTTTGTGGCACCTCTGTCCTGGACCTGATGTATGTAGTTTAAAATAAACAGGTTGCACTGAGATGACACCTCTACTCTGTGTCACTGATTTCTCTTCCCATATCGTACTGATCTGCAGACTTTCCCTACTGCTCAGTAGAGAGGTGTCAATAAGTATACATGTATTACAAGGATACACGTGTGCACATGTTGCAATGTTTCTACACATAAAAATCAGTTTGAGCATAACATTATAGGCCATATGGAGAATGGCATTGTTCAAAAGTATAAAAAGAAGAACAAGGAATGTTTTGCTATTCTAGTGAAAATAATGCCACATTTGATTACCCAAATTCATGAGGGTTAGGAGACTTGTATGTTATAAAATTTCTGCAGTCAGATGTTTGAAGAAGCAGCAGTCTGATGGGAAGCCAAAGCCTTCTAATTCTTTCAACTCCTTGTTTACCACCACCCTTCTATCTAATATACATGGTTCACTAGAAGCAATAATATAAAAGAAAATGTTAAAGACCTGCAAGAATGTATAATGGTCCAAATTCTCTGGTATGCAATATATGTTCCAAAACTGCATATTAACGAAGACCCAGTGGAATCTTCTGCAAAAACTCGAGGAGAAGGAGTGCCCCCAGAGCTGGTAGGTCCATGGTATGAGTGGGAGCATTCTTCTCTCACAGGCACATGCTCTCTGACTATATATCTAGAAATCTGGTCTTCCATAGCTCTGCCAAGATTTAAGCAATAACTCATATTCGTTGCCCTCCACAGTGGTGCAAGGCACCTCAGCTCTGGAGCAATGTGAAATGCCTGCACCAAAAATGCCTTACCCTATTTACACACTAATGTTAGCCCAACTACTTTACATGTATGGATGCATCACATGTATATTTTTTTCTCCTCTCGGCAGGTGATACTGGTGAAAAAGAAGAATGAGAATGATTACTTATCCATAACTCCCAGCAGTATGTCAGGTACCCATATTTCATACCACGTGTCTACACAGTATCATGTATTGTTGTATTTAACATTTTTATGGGCATTGAGTGCTTTTGAAAGGTTATGAAATGAATTGATCCTGAAGACAGAAGTCCTCTTGTACTCCCAGAACAGGTGTAATTTGGGTAGCAAGTCACCCTACTGAGGTGCCTCAACTCCCCAGCAGGAGGGGTCAGCTGCAAGGAGGTAGGGTCCATTCTCCATGACCATTCCTTCCATGATTCCTCTGCTGAATCTGCCAACAGGGTGGTGATCACTGCCAACTCTGTTGGGGGTCAGGATGGTTTCTCTGATGATTCTAGGTCCTCTAAGGACTGGACTGAAATAAACTCAGACCATCAAGCAGTCATCCTGTAAAAATGGCTCTCGTAACTACTGACCTGGGCTGGGCTGAATTGGGGCTGAAGATTTCAAGGCGTGAGGCTCTGGACCTCATTTCAAGTCATCTTGATCAGCCTGTCCCCTTTTAGATATAACATGTGAGAATGTTCACTTTGCATTAGAATTGCTGGCGTTAAAAAATTGCAATCCAAGGGTGGGATGTCCATAAAGATGTAATATATAGAAATCATGTTGAATCCCAGAGACTCTCTTCTTTGTCACTGTACATTCTAGTTTCTTTTTCAGTTGGCATTGTCAGCAAGAAACTTCCATATTTGTCTATAGGGTTTTTTTTTTATAATTTCAAAACTTACGTGTTTTATTTTAAAAGCTCACATGTGGGATGCAGGGTGTTAATTTTGCACTGATTGGGGAAAGTCACAATAGGTCAGACTGAATTCCAGTCACTGGACTTAGGAGAACATTCGATCCCAACTCCCTTGGGAGTGCTCAGGGCCCCAGAGGGGGCAAGAAGAGGTAGCTCAGAGCTGTGCCCATTCCCCCATGCACTGTGTAGCAGGGGGTAGAAACAGCTGCACCCACAAAAGGCACATAAGTGCCCAGTAGATTCTGTGCACTGTGACCTTCTGGAGACATTGGGACTCCCCAAAGCAAAATGTCTTATTGTGCTTCCCCAATGGAAGGATAACTGACCCACACTGGATGAAGGGAAGAAGTTAAATGCTGTAACCTGGCTCTTTAGCATTTATAAATAGCAGTAAGCACCACAGACTCATGTAACATAAAAAAGGCTGGCTGAAAGGAACTGATTTTAAAATAAAAACCTGGGTGCAGCTGCAGCTTTCAAGTGTTTTCATTCCGATCTATTTTAATTTTTCATTTCTTATTAAGAGAGCTTGTAATCCCCTGTGTGATTGAGAATGGAGAAAGGAGCATGCCCAGAATATAAAGCTTTTCAAATCTTTGGCTACAGCCAGGGAAAGGGCTCTAAAGCCAGACTGGAGGTTATCCTTAATAAATTAAAACAGAGGTTTAGATGCTGCTCTTTAAAGTCCATGGAGCTCCAATTGATTTATACCACTGTTACTGAGAGCAAAATCTCGCCCAAAATGTGTTAGATGTCTAGAATTGCATGTTGTATTATACTGAACGTATATCTACTCGCTTTTTTATATATGGCCCCCTTGCATGTATGCTGCATTTTTTTATTTTTGTTAAATTGATTACTTAGTAGATACTGGCCAAGCATTCCAGTCCTTACTGAAATCAGTGGGAGTTTTGCCTGAGAGAGGATTGCAGGATTTGGTACTCTGTGTAGTGCAGCCAAGTCATAGATGCTGTCATCATCATCATCAACATCCATGGGCTTAACGCCCATGGATGTCCAATGCCTCCCTCACTATTTCCTTCCATCTTTCCCTGTCCAGTGCAGAGTGGCTTAGTTTCTGTAGACTAGCTCTGCGCCAATCTACTATATCATCTACCCATTCTCTGTGGGGTCTGCCTCTCCAGAGGGTTGGTCAGATGAGTGTCGATGCGCTGATCATAAAACAATACGAATGAAATCTGATGCCAGTATGATTAACTGATAAAAGATGCCGGCTCAGTTGTCGCCCAGATAAACAAGGTCCACGGTACCAATCAAGCAATCGGTGTTGGATCGATAAGTTGGCTACCGAAAGGAAACTACAGATGCTGTGCAAGTCATTATTTTTGAATTTTTTTATTCTGATGCATTTGAAATCTCAGCTTTAACACTGTAGTAGTGTGATAATTTTGAAGTGAACAGTGTGTGTGTGGGGAGGTGTAAGTATATCTGTGTCTCTAGTTAGAAATAAGGAGAGATGCCAAATTTTCCAAGATGATTTTGTGTGCCTCAGTCTTTGGATGCCTAGGTTGAGACACTGAAATAGGGTGTGGCTTAACCCTTTAAGTACTAACAGCCTGAGGCCTAAGTTACAGCCGGTCTCCGAGTTGCGAACGGTCAAGTTACGACCATTCACATTTACAACCAAAGCTCCCATGGAGCGGTCGTAAAAGCGGTCCCCGAGTTACGAACGCGACCCACGCTTACGAACAGCTATGTACATAGTGGTCGCTATGTAACTCAATGGGATCCGAGTTACGAACAGATCGAGTTACGGCCAAGTGTTTGGTCCATAACTCGTTCGTAACTCGGGGAGAGGCTGTACTCAGAAGACACATTTGAGCAGGAAATCAGGCATTTCTACTATGAGGGGAGCAGGACGCTGCAGAAAAGAGGAGGAGGCTCAGGGAGAAATAGCCAAAGAAAGGTGTGTCTGAGA
Source organism: Pelochelys cantorii (assembly GCA_032595735.1). Lineage (NCBI taxonomy): Eukaryota > Metazoa > Chordata > Testudines > Trionychidae > Pelochelys > Pelochelys cantorii. Next base: position 191,310,674 of record CM064327.1, read on the forward strand.
GTACAGAAGATCTGCAGCAAGCAGGAGGCTTTTGCAGGAGATCCTAGATAAGGGGGAAGGTTTCAGTCTGGAAGCCAGAGCCAGAGGACTGAAGATGACTGAGGAGCAGGGAAAATAGAGTCCATTTTAGTAAAACAAAAACAAAAAGCTCTAGCCATGTAGGGCTGAGAATGGACTGCTATGGCAGGAAATGCTGCACAGGACTGAATTTTATATTGTGTCTTATGTCAAATATTAGACCCTGGGAGAAGGGGCATTATTGGACAAAAAGCCTGTCTGAGTGTAGTTAATAAGTCTCCTGAAAGAGAGAAACTGAGGCAGGCTGTCTGGAAATTGACCTCAGGCCACAAAGGGATTTTCAGGATAGGAGATAGTTGGCTTGGTGACACACACTTAATGGGGGTCTGATTTTTAAGAAAGTGGGACTTGTTTGTATGTATATATATACAATAAGAAACTGATAATTGCACTGTAGTGCAGTGTTTTATGTGAGAGCCAAGCTAAAATAAAAGAAAGAAAATAAATTCTTACATAAATGTGAATGTGTACACATTCGTAATGCACATTCATAATAAATATAATCTTGTAGCAGATTTGGCATGCATTGTGTTGGTCTATGCAAAGTACTCCACTTAGGAACAGTTTCACACATACAGAATGGGAGTCAACAGTGAGACACTGTTGCAAAAAAAGCAAACATGATTCTGGGATGCATTAACCAGGAGTATTGTAAGCCAGACACGAGAAGTCATTCTTCCAATCTACTCTGCGCTGATTAGGCTTCAGAGTATTGTGTCCAGTTCTGGGCACCACATTTCAAGAAGAATGTGGAGAAATTGGAGAAGGTCCAAAGAAGAGCAACTAAAATGATTCAAGGTCTAGAAACCATCACCTATGAAGGAAGAGTGAAAGAACTGGACTTGTTTAGTTTAGAAAAAAGAAGCCTGAGACATGCTAGCAGTTTTCAAGTATCTAAAAAGGTGTCACAAGGAAGAGGGAGAAAAATTGTTCTCCTTGGCCTTTGATGATAGGACAAGAAGCAATGGGCTTAAATTGCAGCAAGGGAGGTTTAGGTTGGACATCACGAAAAACTTCCTACCTGTCAGGGTGGCTAAACACTGGAATAAATTGCATAGGGAGGTTGTGGAATCTCCATCATTGGAGATATTTACAATCAGGTTAACAGACATCTATCAGGGATGATCTAGATGCGAGGTGGGCAATAATTTTTGATGGGGAGGCACACCAAGATTTTAGAAAGAGGTCAAGGGCTGCACTCTTCCATGATATTAATGGAGGAGGTATGGGGTCTGGGATGGAGGTTGAGTGCACAAGGGAACTTGGTGTAAGGGACTGGGGTTCAGGAGGGAGTTGGAATGAAACAGGCAGTTGTGACCTAGGGCAGGGGACTGGAGTGCAAGAGTTTGGGATGTGACCTAGTGTAGGAGGGGATTGTGATCTGGGGCAGGAGATTGGGGTTCCGGATCTGGGAGAGGGTATGGGTGTAAGAGGGGGACAGAGAACATAAGAACATAAGAGGGTTTGGGTATGTTGAGTGGGAGGGCAGAGAGTTGGGGCAGGAAAGGGTTGGGGTGCCAGAAACAGGCTGTGGCCAAGAGACTTACTTGCCAGCTGCCAAACTAGCCTGCCTGCCGGCAGAGTTTAAAATGTTTCCCAGCGAGCCACCCTGCTTGCCTGGCCATGTGCTTCATGAATAACTGTTGCTTGCCATTTTAACCAGACTGACCATTCTCTCAATGAACTTAAAACATGCATATTGCTTCAAAGAGATTTTAACTCCAGACTTCAAAGAGAAGCCGCAGAACTGTCATTCATGCATAAATTTGACACTTTATGTATGGGCCTTAACGAAGATGCTAATTATCTCAACCATTACAAAGATAGCTTCCCCAATTGTCACCCCTAATATCATTACCTCACAAACACTAACCTTCCCCCCTCACCCTCCCTCTGTTCTAAAATCTGATTTGTCAATTTTATGTGTGTTCACTTTTTTTTGATTGTATCACTTTGGTATATATGGTCGTGCCAATTTTCTTCCACAAATTGATCTGAGGAAGTGGGTCTGGCCCACGAAAGCTCATCACCTAATAAACCATCTTGTTAGTCTTTAAAGTGCTGCATAGTCTTGTCTTTTGTTTGAGCCCAGGAGGGGGGGCGTGATTCTTCTTAGCTGCCTGTTGTTCTAACAAGCAGCTCTCCTTGGCCGGTTTCAGCCAGAAACTGTTCAGTGGGAATGTGATGGGGGCGAGGCAGCTCCTAAAACTTTCCCCCTCCCCTCCAGTTTTAAAACAGAAAGGGAGCCCTGCAGCCGTGTTTCTATAAGGCACGCAGGGCTGTGGGGCAAGCTGGGGAGCCTGCCTGGGGCTTTCCACTGCCTCCGCGGGCTGGATCCAGTGGCTTGTTGGGTCGGATCCAGCCCGTGGGCCGTATTTTGCCCAGGACTGAGCTAGATGGTGCTTGGTCTTGCCCGGAGCACAGGGGACTGGACTTGATGAGCTCCCGAGGTGCCTGTCAGTACTAGTGGTGAATCTCAAATTTTTCATGGTCTATATGATGCATGCATTTAGAGACATACATTGTTAGTACAGATTATAATGATCACACATTCAAATAAAGTGAAAATTCAGGAAGAGGAGTGGTTGGATACACTTAGGGTTACCAGATGATTTAAAAAAAAATACCAGACACATTTGATCTAAGATGGGGGGTGGGGACCGGCCGGGAGGGGAGCGGGGCTGGCCGGGGGAGATCGGGGGAAGGAACCAGCCAGCGGGAAGCAGGGCTGGCCAGGAAGGGGGTTGGGGGGAGTGGGGCTGGCCGGGGGGAACCAGCCAGCTGGGAGGTCGGGGGGAGCAGGACTGGCGGGGGGAGGAGCGGGGGGAAGGGAACCAGCTAGTGGGGAGCGAGGCTGGCTCAGGCACACGCAGATCCCGAAGTGCTGCCCGTCCCTCGCGTGGTCCCAGCGGAGCGCACAGGCGAGTTGGGCCCTGAGGATTCCATCACCTCCCAGCCCCGGCCCTGGCCCCGGGCCCCGGCCCCTCTCTCCCCCCCACTGTGTAGTTGCGTACTGCCTGGCTGGTTGATACGCTCACACAGCATGCAACTACGTACTGATACTCATGATAATAATAAAACTTACTTAATTAGAAAATACCGGACATTTATATGTCCGGTATTTTCTCAATTTGTTTCCCGGACAGAAAGCTCAAATACCGGACTGTCCGGTTCAAAATCGGACACCTGGCAACCCTAGATACACTGCAGGAATGATCCAGAGTTAAGTGTGGTTTCAGACACATGATACCTTAATATAGCCACCTTCAGTATGGTAGCACATACTTAAATAAATTACAGCAAAATATATGCGGTGCACAGACAGAATGCAATTTTCAAATAACTGTTACTTTGCTATATCAAAACCAAATACTTTAGAACATGTCAAAGGTGCCAATTCTCAGTTCTTGCTAACTCCATAGCAAATGTGATGCTTTGAATTGCATCAGAAATGTCTTACGGGATTATTTTATTTATGCACAGATAGATAGAAAATGCCCGCATACCCCTCCGAGCACCCCCCAGCCCACAATATTTCATGACAACTGCAGTGAGAAATGTCAGCTAAAAAGAAATATGAGCAGAAAGATACAAGTACGTTGGAAACAAGGGCATATACAGAAACTGCCTTTTCAGCTATAAGTATAACTTTGTCCACTATAACACAGTTGTAGAACAGAGTAGTTATTTTTTGCTTAGTGATATGCTGATGTATATCATGAAGTTCTCTTGAAGTCACTGGATTTTTTGCCAATTACATCCTCCTGAGGGTAGATCTTTTAATAATGTATCCAGAGATTGGGCTTCAGCTCCCAGATATTAATATCTGAGAATGACTATAAAGTTGGATCAAGATAGGAATTATAATAAAATTAAGTGCTTATGTTGGGGAATATAATTTAAATGTCATAAATGCATATTTTCAGAAAGTAGTACTTAATATGCAGTATTTCTTGTAATAGGTCACTCATTTGGAGAAGCAAATTAATCAGCTTTTTTGAAAATGTATCTATCTGCAAATGAGTAGTCACAAGATCAGTGCATGTAATTTCAAAGAACTGGGAAAAGTAATAGTTTCAGATAAAGCAGTCACCTTTTCTGTGTAATCTCTTTCTCTGTGATGCTCATTAACCTGTAGCGCTCTGCAGTAATTCAGATGGAAAACTGTTGATGGTTGAGCATTGTTTGAGAAGTAATTTCTAATAAATTCCCTGAATGATTTTTTTTTTTAGGAATTTAACCTACATCACTGTGTGGTGCAGCAAGTTTTCTTCCTGTTCTTGTCCAGCAGATCATGTCAAAAGCCCACTGAGAAACATTACTTCTTTTACTAATGGACTTCTTAGAAGTCCAGAAAAAACTTTAACGTAAGGGTTGGTTAGTCTAGGATTCAGCAGCTTTGTAGTAAGCTAGTGGGGATTTTCAAAAGGTTAACAAGATTTATAATGTTGGCTGGTTTTGCATGAAGCTGTGAATCACACCCCAAAGGTCCTTATTACTTGGGAAGGTGGATTTTCTAATGTGCAGTTAAAAACAATTTATTTAATAGGCTGTACCATGTAGACATGGTGGTTTACTGTTAATTTGTATTCTTTTTGTGTAACTGATGCTTTTTTATTTATCCAGTTTTTCCCTTTAAAGATACTCTTTCTCAGTATAGCATTGTGATTGTTTTTGCTTTATAAAAAAACAAGTTTCTATTAAATACTGGCATCCTCACAAAACAAGAAGGGCTTATTTTTGTATATTTGTACAGGTGCCCATTTTGGATGCTTTATTTAAGATTACTGTCATTCCCTTTTCCAGACAAAAGGTGCTTTTCTCTTTTAAAAACATACCATGGGTTGATTTTAATAATGAATGGAGGAAGCAAATACACCTACTTTTTTTTAACTCTGTAAGGATGCATCTACACAGTAGCGCATACCTCAAAATAAGATACAAAATTTGAGCTGTGCAAATTGCGTAGCTTATTTTGAAATAGCTTATTTCAAAATTTGGCACTGTCTACCCAGCGCTAATTTCAAAATAAATCACTATTCCGGTGTCTTCCTTTATCCTTGTGAAACAAGGTTTACAGGAAGCCAGAATAAGAAGTCCGTTATTTCTAATGTATTTCAAAATAACAGGCTTGCTGTTAAGATGTGCAGAACACTATTTCAGGATAATGGACGCTATCCGGAAGTAGACCACTGTGTAGATATACCCTAAGATGGCTAGCCAGTTTCTTAAGCATGTTGCATTCCAGAGTCTTGGTGTTTTCTAGTGCTTTCAATAAGCAAATCACTCTGTTTGGATTAGTTTCTAAAATATTTTCTTATTTTCAAAAAAGTTGAATAGTTCAACATTACTCTACAATTAGATTGGTCACTTTCAGTTGGAACAAAAGGCTGTTTTCTTAAGGAACTTTTTCCCTTTTAACACTGCCTTGTAGTTAGAGCATGAAGCCATGAGCTCATTTGTACCTGTGTCACTAGCTAGTTGTCACACTGTTTCAGGGTCACAGATGGAAGGGTGGAGGGGACAGCTGCCCCCAGGCCTGGTAAATTAAAAGGGCCCAGGCTCCCAGCTGCTGCCACTGCTATTTCAGCAGCGGCTGGAGCCCCAGCCCCTTTAAATCACCACAGGAGCCCCAGGCAGCATGAGCCAGGTAGCTCTGAAGCACTAGCTCCAGCCCTACATAGGGTTGCCAGACGGTTTCAACAAAAATACCGGACACACTTGATATTATATCACAATCTACATTACATCTTATTTAGAAAATACTGGACATTTATATTTTCTCATTTATATTTTTTTAATTTGTTTCCCGAACAGAAAGCTCAAATACTGGACTGTCCAGTTCAAAACCGGACACCTGGCAACCCTAGCCCCACACCTCTTACAGGGGCCCGGAGCCAGTTCCTTCACCTTACCTAGGGCCTTGACAATTCAGTTGGCAGCCCTGCTCTGTTATCTCTATCATTCTGCCCCCATACATTGAAGGGGTTGCATAACATTATTGTTATGTCTTGTTTGTTAATGTCAAATGAAAAACAATTTTGAAATTGTTAACAAACTAAGCCGTTTTGTTTCCCTGAGTTCTTTCTCAGCCTGAGCCAATAGACCAGAAACCAGTACACCAGCACTTCTTTCTAAAAGGCCAGCAAAACTACCATTCCCCACCACAAATTGTTCATGGTCGCAACTACAGGCCATCATTTGTTTCTGCTCGGCCAGGGACACCAGAATTCTACTTGTCCTCCATGTATAGACCAAGGATTTGATCCTACTCAATCCCAGCTTCTTCCTATAGTCAAAAGAGCTCCATCTTAGTCTCCAGATAAAATAACACCTTCTCCCGTTTCCTATTTCACTAGAGCTAGCAAAAAGCATTTAAACCATGCATCTCCCTCTACTGGCTCTAAACCCCACTAGATCTTCCTTTCATACTTGTCCTCCACGCATGAGTTAAAGAATCCACCTTTGAAGTATGGACAACATATCCAATCATATGCAATTCACTCTGTAGACCTCATTCGCCAAAACAGTGAACATGTATTTATCACGGAGAGAAAAAAAAGTTGATAGAGCTTCAAATTGTAATCTTTTTATTTGTAATCAATCATTGAAAACATGTATTTTTATAATACATATTCTTCCCTGGTAGGTGTCTAATAATATTAGTGATAGTCATTTTAGAAATGCTGGTAGACATGTAAATATATAATGGGCAGGGAATCATCAACAAAGTTAAGGTTTATTGATGAACTTCAGCTACGAATGTCCTAGTCTCAAATGTTTAGGATTTTTTATAACTGCTTTTAGCCATGCTAAGGATAATTGTGTTAGCATCTTAGATTATCTGCTTAATTCTAGCTCAAGTTTTTGTCTTGGAACTATTATTATTTTACTGTGTTGATAAAGAGAGGATGCTGTGGGCTGCTTCTAGTTTTGCAGAATGTGAACACATTCATAAGGCCTTAAAAATTCTTAGCAGAACTTCTTCAAATTGCAGGTCTAAAAGAAGTATCTCTTTACCTCCTGATCACGCCTTCTTTTCAAAGATGGCTGTTGTGGTATATTTGAACAAGCATTCCCAGTATTATCTAGATTTTCTTTAATTAGTTCCTTAAACATTTGCCATGGCTTGTTAGTTTTAGCAGTTGCTTTTTATGGGCACCATGCAAATGAACTCCCATGGTTGGTGGCATGAGCTGACTCAGGCACATGAATAAAATTTAGCCCCATAAATCCAATTCAGCTGACACAAGCCAAACATGGCTTTTAATTACTGTGTAGACATACCCTACATCTGTGATGCCCAACTTTATTACACAGGAAGGCCACCATAATCTTGTGTAGGCCAAACAAATACTACATATTTTCTTGTGTAAATGAAAACATGACAACAAAACTCTAACAAATTGGCCATTAGTATATTGTTTTGGGGCAGGTCTTATAAAATGCCCTGGCAGGCCATAAGTTGGACATCCTTGCCTTGTATCAAATTCCTGAACTTAAGCTTTTCCATGGGCTTCATTCAAGGCACTAGTTTTTGCAAATTTTAGAACTAAAATGGTTTAAAACCAGGTTATCTTAAATTAGCACTTGACGATCAAAAGGCTAGTTGTGTACACCTGGCTCCAGACTTTAGCATCTGTGAGGCCTCAGTGGACATTGGCCACATAATCTGTCTATTCCCACAAATAAAAAACTCAGATTCATCACTTATAAATTTCCTCCTTTGAAGCCAGGCCACAAGTCGGTAAGATCATGTTAGCAACAGAAATAGCTTCAGCCCCCTGAAGAGAAGACAGATACCTTCTCTCTATGAGTGACTGTCTAATCAGAACTTTATGTCCTTTCCAGGTGCTCAAAAAATCATTCTCTAATTGTTCCCAAGGAAGCTTTTGCAGCAGAAGTGTATTTGTAGTCATGTAGAAGTCTTTACCCACTTTTTCACATCCCTGTAGGTTGGATCTGTATGTAGTCCTTTGCAGTGATGTCTTTCAGCATTGAGTTTTTTGCCCTATTAAAATGCTTTTCACTTGCTGTGTGTATGCTTGTTTCCCCAGCCCTGTCTTGAATGGAATTGGAGATTAAAACTCTGGAAGAGGTTGGATGAATATTTCTCTTCCTAACATTTGGATTGGATCAATAGTCAAGGAAAATGAATAACATAGAATATACACTAAATATGTGCGCACTATATTTATAATTTGTAACCTTAGCATGCCTCTAACAAATCAATAACATATAATTCCCCCACCCACAATTACAACCAGTAAAATTGTTGTTGGCCTTTTTAAAGCTAGTCATGATTTTTTCACATGCTTCTATTGCTTTGCTTTGTTAGACTACTAAATAGTTCACTGCTTGCTAATGGCCCATTCCTCTTAAGTCGCTGATGTTATGTACCAAGTACTGTTCCATGTAGCACCCACATACTGTTTGCTTTGGTAAAATAATTGGTGGTTTGTCATCTGTTTGTTTTGTTTATTTTTAATGGCAGCATTTTTCTCTATATATACAAACACCCATGCGCGCACACAAATATTGTAGCCTAGAATTTTCAAACCTGCGTGCCAAAAGCAAAACACTAAGACCATATTTAAGATCCTAAATAAAGTAAGCCCTCTGATTAGATGCCTAAATATGGATACAGAAACCTAACTGTAGGATTTCAGAATTAAAAGTGTTGGTCCTGGAGTCTGATTATAAAGGCAAAGTTGTCTTCATAGTGGACATCCTTAATGTATGCAATGATCATTAATCACTTTGTTGTCTGTGTTCTTCTTATATTCTAATCACTGAATTGAAATGATGAAAATTAAAAACTAGAGGCTAAGATTTCACCCCTGCACTGTGGCAACCATACCAGTGTATAACAGCCCTAAAGCCAGTATAATCCCAGTGGAGGACCTGAAGGGAAACCTACTATAAGACATGATATTGGCAGTTTAGTTGGTACCATGCTTCCTTTTCAGCCAGTAATGAACCAACACACTCTGTTAGTGAGTGTTGTACTGCTGGAATGTTTACTTTCAGATGAGATCTCATACTGAACTCCTGATTTCTTGTGGTCGTCGATCCTATGACATTTTTCAAAACAGTAGTAATGTTATCCTAGCGTCTTGACCAAATTCTGCCTAAGTACAACATTCTTTACTTTCGTATTTGATAATTCCTGACTTCCATACTGACTCGTGGAATGGGAGAGAGAATATCACACTAATTCAGAAGCTTTAGGAAGGAAGCCAGCTCCTTGCAGTGGGTGATATTCTGGTCTGAGACTGGACAAAAGCAGTCTGAATTAATTGAATGACTGATGGCCAGAAAGCCGTGGCATAGAAGGACAAGGATCACGTCATTTCTTTCACAGCTGCAGTAAAGCGTCATACACATTTCTACAGCCACAACTGATCAAGTTGAGATTTAGTCGCCTGCAAATTATGCCTCCTCTTATTTTGCTTACTTTGTTGCTGAGAATTAAAGTGGCACTTAGTATATCTTTGGTCATAGCATAAATGTAACAATAATACATTAATCTGGTATGTGATTATTTTGTTCTGAAAACTTCCTCCTCATCTGGATTTTGTTTACCTCATGGAAATCTGAAAAAATCCAGTAAAATTAATTTTTTTGTCCCTGGATTGTTTTAGGGCAACTGTGATGGACAGGAGGAATGCTGGCCAGCACTCAATGAGTAAAGGGTTAAACTCGGGTAGCTAGGGAGTGTTGGCAGGGAGCCAGGAGAACCAATGGGATAATCATCATAGACTGCAAAAGTCCAAATTCCTGACCAGCCCTTGTACATAACAGGCAACTTGGCTATAGGCAGGTCAAAAGAGTCTGCCTTGAAAGGTTGAACTGTTACTCAGGCCTCTGGGTCAATGAGTTCGGGTCCATTAGGGACTGGTGGATTGCAGACACCTGTGCTCTAGTGTCTCTCTGCTCAATAACCTTCTTCCGGCCTACACTCACAGTTTCCCTTCACTCAGGGGGAATCTGAGAGGCATCTGGGCCTGAGGACTCTTAATGTGACCCCGGTGTAATGAACTGCATTCTGCTGGTGTTCTTAGGGCAGTTGCCCTTCACATGCCCCAAGCTCATTACATTTAAAACATTGCCCAGCTGGCTTGTCACTGGAGAAAGGTGGATTGCTAGAGAATGGGGTGGCGGGATGAGATGGTGTCTGAGGCTTTCCTTGGGATGCAGAGGGCTCTGTGAGATAGGCCCTTGGATTGCTCCCGGTGGTGGGATGCTACCTTCTCTGGGTGCCCCTTCTGGTACTCCCTCGAATGGCTGTCAGTTCTCTTTTCCTTCACCACCTCCAGCCACCCAGCTACGATTTTCCGTGCCTCTGCTATGGTTTTAGGCTTCCCATCTTGGATGTATCTTTGGAGCTTGTAATGAGTCCAGGACAGCAACATGGCCTCCCTCTGACCCAGAAGAAGAAAGTCCCTCTAAGAACCCTTGGTAGGCAGGTCCAGGCTCATCCAGCCCTGCACACAGGAAACAGGAAGGCGGGACCAGGAGTATAAGAGCTCAGAGCTCAGTTGCAGCCCAGCAGCCAAACAGGCTAGACACTGAGCCCCAGCTCCCACAGTGAAGGGCCCAGCTGCGCTGAGCCTGATGGAAGGACTGGCCCAGGCCACCAGGACCCCTGCTGGCCCCCGATGACTGGTCCAGGCTGCTGAGACCGATGCCATGGCCTGAAGACTCGCCGAGGCCTCCGGGACCCTCGCCGGGCCCTGCCAACTGGACCAATCCACCTGGGCCCGTGCCTGAGCCAGAACTGATGGACACGCTGCCAGTAACTCTGTCCTCAGCTGACCCCAGAGTCCGAGCCAAGTAGGCCCCCATGGGGAACTGGGATGCAGCCCAGGAACAACTGACCCTAGGGAGGCTGAGGAGATGGAGGTCGGTTGGGCAGTGTGTTGCAGTTTGGATCGCTGCCGCTGACCCACAGACTTGGTCGGCGTGTTGCTGTCCAGATCCCTGACGACCCAGTGGCCACCGCGCTGCCACTGTCAGGGCACTGGGCTGGGACACACAAGAGCGGCTGAGCCTTCATCCCCCTGCCACCGCTCCCCTCAGGTGGCAGGCTTCCCCCTGTGGGGGCAAAATCCCTGTGCTTGTCGGCTCTCCGCCAGCGAAGAGACCCAACCCCCACCTGGCTGGGACCCGGCCTGAGCTTTAAACTGTTATTGAACCATTTCTGTTAATCTTTTGTCTGTCTGCCCCACCCTAATCCAGGGCTGGATCTTATAAATTGCTTGCCCAGGCTGAGCCCCAGGCTGGGCCCTTAACTGTTGACCTGCAGCTCTTCCTGAACTGAAGGCCGGACCTGATAAACTGCTTCTCAGCCTGCTGAGAGGCTTGAGTCCCTGACTGTTTAAAGTGCTCATTTGGTGCCCGCCCTGACCAAGGGCATGGCCGTTATAATCTATTGCTTGGCCAGCTGCTAGGCCCGAGACGTGCCAGGCAAACTGTTTACATACTGTGACTCGGCAATTGTCCTTTAACTGGGCAGTATAGGGAGACAGTGTAGCCTCCCACTGACGTGGACCCTTTACAGAGCTGAATAGGAAGTTCCCTTAGGAGCTGTTCCATTTGCATCAGGAGAGCTAACTCTTCCATAGCCTTTACATCTGCTCCTGATACCCAGGCATCCCAGTTCTTTTTAATCTTGTAGGCATGTTGGGGCAATGCCATGTCCGATTTCCACCTTACAGCTCAGAAGCAGTGATAGGCATGTTTGGCAGTGAGCCCCATCCAAAGTCTGGCATGTTGTTTAAAAAGTTCATAGTTATTCATGTGTTTCCTGGGCATTTCAGCTGCCACTTCTGTTCAGGGTCCACTCAGTTGGGATCTCAGCTCCACCATGTAATGGTCTTGGGGGACATTGTACCCAAGATTGGCCCTTTCAAAATTCACTAAGAAGGCCTCTACATCATCTCCTACCTGGTACACCAGGTATTTCCTGGGCTGGGAGCATTAGTTGGAGCAGGGTGGTTAGTCGGTTTAGTAGGGGTGCCTGGCAACTTAGCTTTCTCCAGTTCAACTTCTAACTGCTTCTCTCTCTCCTCTGCTTCAGCATGCCTCATCTGCAGGAAAAACTCATCTTGGCCTTAGTTAGAGATCTGCCTGCTTTAAGGACACTCTTCTACCTGAAGACACGGGGAGGGGTATGGCTGCCACCCTCTGCTCCTGCCTCACAAGGTTACTTTCCTCTAGCCTCATGGGGACATTCTCCTTTCCCTCCTTCTTGTGGTATGAGTCTTCCCCAGAGAGGGACATCTTGCCCTGATCAGAGGCTGTTTTCACCGCGGTGTGTCATTTATGGAGGGTTGGTTGCTCCAGGGCTACTCTGCCTGACCACAAATGCATGCACTGGGCTGTTTCCCTGCCCTACTCTAGCCTAGCTATTCAGTTGTCCTGAAAGCTAGGGAAAAAACCCAACTGTTTGTAAGCTCTTTGAACTTTCTGGCTGTGCAGGTTTAACCTTCTGTGTGCCTTTCCTCCCTCAGGCAGCAAAAGGGGGGGGGGGGTAGGGGGAGTCCCAAAACTTCCAAACAGCAAAACAGAAAAAAATGTGTCCTTTTGAAATCCTGAGGTCTGTGTTCCTGGTTCAAAATGATCCCACTGGTGCCCTCATGTCAAGGCTGTTCCCCACTCTGGCACTCCGAGTACAGAAGGTGGGAGCCCACAAAAGATGATTTTATTAACAAAAACAAAAATATATATTTAATAAAGCACATTTGGTTGCTAGGTGTTATGGAGCAACTGTGAAAAACTAATTAAAACAGAAATATGGTATCTCTGGGTATAGCTTAGATCTAGTGAATGTGGGGAAGGCACAGGACTTAGTACAGAGAAGCTTAACTGAACAATAAAACAAAGAAAATAATCTGATTGCAACTAAATATACATTATTCCCTGTTTGCTCATGATACACTTCAAGGTCCAGTCCATTTCCATGCCCAGTATTCTTTGTAGACATGGTAGTCCTGCCTGCATTAGTTCATCTTGTTTCCCCCAGCTCCTGGCTTAAATTCACACAAAGAGAACAGTCGGTGTATCTTTTCAATTCAGATTTCAGCACTGTATCCCATTGGTTCTCCTGGCTCCTGCTAACACCCCCTAGCTACCTGAGTTTAACCCCTTAGTCACCGAGTACTGGCCAGCACTCATCCTGTCCATCACAGCAACTCTCCAGTTTCACTGCATGTCAGTACAGCTTGCCACTCCTTCCCATTTACCTCTATTTTTTTTTCATTTATTTTTCTGTTACTATATTTTGCTTTCAGTAGCTGTCACAAAACTGCATACTCAGTCTTTGAAACCTAGGATGAAATCTTGGGCCCTGGGTCCATTGCAGAACTCCAGTTGTCTTCGGGGGGGCAGGATTTCACCCCTGTCCATCATGTATTAAGAGCATCAGGCCCTGTGCTTCAGTTCATGAGGCAGTTACTGCTGATTAACTTGCAAACAGGCTACCATATTCTTCTAGATGTCATTTTCCTCTGGTTCCTTTTCCCCTGTAACTAATTAGGCACTTCTGTTTACTTGAGTGTTATGTTCTGCCCTAGTTCCTAAGGAGCTATACATAGCTATGTTAATCCCCGGTGTATCTGCACTGCAAATGGTAGCTGGCTCTAATATTGTCTGTTAAAAAAGCAACTGCATAGGTTTATACCAAAGAGCTTGTTGTTTTATGACATCTGTGAACAACCAGGTATAAAGGCAATACAGTATGTACTGTACTTTTGGATAGGTCACAAAGCCAGTTGTTGACATTATCTGTTAGCTTTTGTTACACATTAATATGAACACCATTTGCAACAGTCGTTGTTTCCAAAAATGAAATCTGTTTTTCCTGCCATGTAATTAATTACTTTTCAATGATGGCCACAAAAAAGCTGGTGAGTTTGAGGATGGTGTGAATTATGAAACATTCTACCACTGATCTTTGTGAAGGATTCTGTTCTTTTTCAAGGCTGTTATTTTTCAGTGTGTACACTGTTAGATTAAACATAAGTGGTGAAAATTCTGTTTTACATTCTGTATTAAAAATTGTTGTATACTGTAGGTGAAGCAGTAGCGATCCCTATAGTTAAGGTAGACTAGCAGTTTTCACTGTAACTCTGTTTTCGGTGGCTTTTAGCTTTGACAAACTTCACTTATTCAAGCCAAAATTTTACATAGTTGGGTCCCTGCTTACACATTATACTAGTTTTGCCAGATAATAAGAATTACTTGTTCCACTCAAGTCATAGAGGACTATGGCACTGATGGTCCAGTGTTCAGACCCTGCTTTCAACCATGTGCGGGGATGGAGGGAGTGGCCATTAATGACAATGGATTTTTTTTGTTTTGTTTTTTCAGTTTTCTTTTTTTGAACCAAAGAAAATTTCTTCATATTTCTTGGGGAAGGAAATATAACCATGATACCCTATGGAAGAGAAAAAAATGTTCTCTAAAGTGCAAGTCACAGTAAGAAAAGAAACTTTAGTCTTGCTTGTAACACACCGTTTTATCATTCAAAGGAAATTAGAGCGTAACACACAGTAAAGCCTTCTACTGATAAACTTTCTGCATCAAGATATTGGTACATAACGTAAGTGAGGGTTAGTTTTGTTTTGCTTATTTTTTTTCCATTTTCCTTATTCTTTAGTTGTGCCTTTCTTGTTTTCTTCTTTAAAAATCATTGGATTGGGTCCATGCAAATCTAGCTTACTTGATCAACCTACCATGCACCCTTAGTCATAATCCTGATTGCATTTGCCTTAGCTGATCTCCCTGATATCAGCCCACTTTTGTGTCCTTACATGCTTGCATATTTTAGTGTTTAAAAAAAACCACCATAGCCCTTGCTTCCCAGTTTATAATTAAATGTGCAAACTAGGGGAGGTAAGGCCATGTAAAAGATTCACTTTTATGAGTCTTTTGTTTTCCAAGCACCTCAGTTAGATGAAGTGAAAGATTGCTAATTTATTTATCTGCTGCAGATGCATTTCTTTTAGTTTTAAAATAAATTTTTGCAATGAGAGCCAATTGCTGTGTAACTTTAAAAATAGCAATACAATAGACTGCGTCTTGCTGACTTCTTTTTACTAACTTGCATTGTAACTGAGGGATGAGTAAAAACAAAGACCTCTCAACACATTACTATTTTACCTGTTTACTCGTAGCCCAATTATGGCCTTGTGCTGAAGTGGGAGAGGAGGGAAAGAAATGCCTGTGCCACCAATGTGTTGTGGACTGAGTAAGCTCTTTGAAGCAGGAGGTGTTAGTTATATACTTGTACAGTACCTAGCACAATGGAAAATCTGATTGACATCTGCTGAAACAGTATACATGTTTCATCATCATCAGAGTCTTCATCTGCTTATATGAGGTGTAATAGGCTAGATCTTTAGCTGGTGTAGAACCTGGCTCAGTGTCTTCAGGGTCATTGTAAGGATGCATTGAATAGCAGCGGCTATTCAAAATATTCTGTGCTCCTCCATTATTTGTCAGTGCATAGGATCAGGACCATGCCTGCACCCCTCAGCCCACCCTTGGAGTCAGTCAGCACTGATGGCAGCCCTGCCCCTCCTCTTAATATGGCTACTACCAGTAAAGGTTCCTTACCACCCGGATGCATTAAAGAAGGGAGAATTCCAATAGGAAGCTTGCTGTGCCCTCTTCTCCACTAGCACACCCATTCATACCCATTAATACACTGAGTAAAGAAGCAGAAAAAATGTGAAATTGGTTTAAGATATAAACCAAAAGAAAGATGGCTGTAGTCACTGGGGCTCAAATGAAGACATGAAATAAATACAAAAATTAAAAATAAGTAGTTCAAATGACACTCTGTGTATAGTGTCTTGTTTGATATTTATTTTTTCTCTTCCGTCTTCACCTTTAGTTATGGCTCTTGTTTGCAAATATTTATAATGCCATTTATTTTGGGCTGTGTTCCAGGAAAAGCACCAAGAAAGCTCTGCAAATTCCCCAGGCTATGCAGATCTTGAAGCTGCTCATTACTTCCAGGAAATACTCATCCCCTTCAATAGAGGGCAAAGAATGGGAGCAGTTGTCTGTGCATGAGAGCAGAAGGGAAGGAAAGCTCCTTGCAGCCACCCCTTCTTGCAGAAATGTCCATGGAGAAAGCACAATCTGTCTCTATCCAGTTTATCCTCTGTATTTCCATCTTAAATATGTATGCACATAGTGGTATCCCCATTTTAAAGAAGAACCTGAGGAGAGCCATGAAGTGACTCAGTCAGACCACCCCAAAGATGGGATTACAATTTGAGACATTCTGATATGTTTACTCCTCTAGGCCATGCTGTATCTCATATGGACTGTTTGTTAATCCTGCAAATTCCCTCCCAAAATGTGATCACCAGACCGCACCCCATCCTAAGCGGGAGAGTGGGAGGAGGATGGCATAGGCAGTGACAGTCTCCCTGTGAGAGGGTCTGTCTTCACCTCTGGTACAAGTCCAGTTAGGGGAGCTTAGGAAGAAGGTGAAGAGACAAACCTATATTCTGCCAAGTATATTATAACAGAAGATTCACCAAAACAATTGTGGCAACACCAGGCATATTTTATTTTGATCCTCCTGGCCCACTAACTATATTAAGAAGAAGTACTGTTGATTGCATAAAAAGAAAGAGTGGATCACATCCCAGTGACATCAAATTCTCTTTGTGCATCCTTTTAGGCTGGGTGTATAGAATTCCAATAGAAAAGGCAACTTTTTATTTGATGGACTCTTCCCTCACTGAGTTGTTGTTTCGTCTTTGGGGAAATCTTACCCTTTAAGGCATTGTTGACGGGCATCTGAGAAAATCCTTTGAATTGTTGATGGTTCAGGTGGCAGTAATTACTCATCATCAGTATATACTGTGGTAACATCTCTGCGGTGAATAGATGAATCCTATTCCTACACACATAAGACAAACTCTAGGCCAGAGATGCCCAAACTGTGGGCGCATCCCCCTAAAGGGGCACAGAAGAACAGTCAGAAGGGAAGGGGGGGCCAAGCAGTTCAAATGACAGCTGGGGAGGGAGCACCACCTAGTCAGCTCCACTCCCAACTCTGCTCCAGCCCTGCCCTGCCCCCAGCGATGGCCCCCTCCCGAATTCTGCCCTGACCACAGCTCAGCTGCCAGCTCCACATCCAGCCCCAACCTGGGTCTCCATTCCCAGCTCTGGCGCCAGACTCACCTCCTACTTTCTCACCCAGGTTGTGGACAGAGGTAAGGGAAGGTGCAACCCTGAAAACTCTGGGGACCACTGCTCTAGGCCCTTCTATTAGGCTCTGTTCACTTTGAAATCAGGCCACTTTTTTAATTCATGGTGCATCCCAAGATACTTTTGTAGCGCGGACAGGCAGAACCAAAGCTAGGACCTCTGGAGCTTAGTGCATGGGCTTCTCCAGCTTGAGCTATAAAGCCAGCTGGCTGTCAGCGAAGGCTGTGGAACAAACTCATTCTCTCTCTGTAAGTGTCTAAGTGCCACTACATGGGACAGGCCACCACACCCAGTAGGTGTGTGGGTTACACCTTCATGTTTTCTGCCCAGAGTTATGGTTATTTTAACAGTATCTGGAAGGGCATGCTGGCTCTTTTTTACAATTGGGGATCGTGGCACAAAACTGACCTTGCCGTCATCCCTTATCAAGGAGTAATTGTTTGGCATAACCAAGAATAAGAACTCACATGAGTGAAGGCAATGTTCTTGTGCTCTCACAATGCTCTCTTTATTGGAGGAAATGCTGTTGACAAATTTAGGCATAATGTATTGCAGATAAGGGTGTAAGATAAGCAATATTGTTACTTAACAGTGTAACAAACCCACAATTGAACAAGCAAATGAAATGAACAAAAAGGCCAGACCATAATTAGATGGCAAAAGAAGACAAAATGAGTGGTTCCTCGGCGGCAGGTCCTTTCCCTTTGTAGAAAGTAGGAGAAATGTGAGCGTGTTCTTAAGAGAAGATAGATAGTTTAATAATCATCATTTAAAGTAACAAATCCATAGCTAAAATATTTTCCCCAACACAACAAAAGCCCACCTATAATGGCTGAGCACTAGAGTATGTTCTGCAGCCTTGAGTTAGCTTGTGCTTGGGGACAAGATCCACTGAAATTAACAGGAGTTTTGCCTCAGTAAACATTGCAAGATTTGGCCCAGTGGCAACAGCAAAATTCTACTTTCTTTTTAATTGAACACTCACAGGCAAATTTTCAAACAGTCAGAGCCCAGGAGCAAAACACAAAACCAAGGGTGCAGCTGCACTGCTGATTTTCACATGCTGTTCACTGTGCTGTGATTGATGAATGCAGATTTGGTATTTAGGCATGCAAATGAACAGTTGGCTTCCAAACACACACATAGTCATGTAATCATTATTGCTCTTTTTGCACATTGCCCTGGGTTCTTCTTGTTTTCAAAACCAGACCCTCATTGTGGGCCAGAAAGTGCCTTTGCACATGCTAAGCGATAGCTAACTCCACAGCAGTTCCATTGACTTTAGAGGCACTGTCCATACGGTAAAATGCTAGTCAGTATGGGTGTGGGAATCTCAGTCTGGCTTTATCCATTAAGAGCTAATTGTTAGATAGTAAACCCCTCGTCATGCAAGCTTTGGCACCCTAGCCCATCTTTGTGTGTGAGTAATCTCAACAACCAAAGAACCATGCTTAGAAATGATTTGAAAATGGCATATTGTCTTGCATGGAGAGCTTACTGTTGTGATATTAATTATAACAAATCCTTTTTTTCAAGAGCTTTAATTTTAGAAATGAGATTTTGAGATGCAATTTTTTTCAAGCAGTTTTCCCCCTTTCATGTCTTTCTATACACACCAGTTCAGATTCATGCATGGTCTATCATAGACCCATAGAATCATAGAACTGGAAGGGACCTCAAGAGGTCATCGAGTCCAGTCCCCTGGCCTCACGGCAGGACCAAACACTGTCTAGTTCAGGGGTGGGCAAAAACCTCTCAGTGGGCCAGATCCGGCCTGCCTTGGGCTTTGATCCGGCCTGCAAGGCAATTACAGGCTCCGCCCCCTAATTACAGGCCCTGCCGGGGGGAAGGAGCTCAGCCCTGGCCCTTCTACTCCTACGCTGCCGATGGAGAGGTGGTAGTGCTGGGCTGAGGCGCCTCAACAGGGCTGGCCCCTGAGGGGCCACTTCCACGGCCACGTGGTCTGGGGCTAGCCCTAGAGACTAGAGGTGCCGCTGCCACGGTGCCTCTGGGGGTGGCCCCAAGCCACATGGTCGCAGTAGCAGTGCCCTCAGGGTCAGCCCCAGGCTGCAGTAGCAGCGCCTCTGGGCCAGCACTGGGCTGACTGGCCACAGTAACAGTGCCAGTCAGTGCTGGCCCCGGGCTGTGGCACCTCCGGAGTGGCCTGGGACCATGTGACTGAAGGGTGTCAGGGGCCAGCCCCAAGCTGCTTGGCTGTAGCAGTGGCACTTCTGGGGGCAGCCTGCGGTTGCAGCACCACAGCAGTGTCACCTCCAGGGCCTACCCCAAGCAGTGTAGCCACGGTAGTGTCGCCTCTGGGGCTGGCCCTGGGCCGCGGCACCTCTGGAGCAGCCTGTGGCTGCTGGCCCTGGAGGCTGGCCCCAGGCTGTGGTAGAGGCATCTCCAGCCTCTCAGGTGGCCTGTGGCTGCGGTGCCTTGGGCCGGCCACATGGCTGTGACAGCGGTGCCTCTGGCCTCCGGGGCGGCCTATGGCTGCGGTGCCTCGGGGCCAGCCCCAGATCGCGTGGCTGTGGTAGTGGTGTCTCTGGCCTCCAGGACAGCGTGACCATGGCAGCAGTGTCTCTGGGACTGCATGGCCGCAGCAATAAGGCCTCCCTCCAGGGCGGTCAGGACCTTGTGGCTGCAGCGTTGCTGCAAGGGAGCACAAAGCCAGGTAAGGTTTCCCCTCATGTCCAACCGCCCCCCAGCCCCATCCCCATCCCGTCACTTCCCTCACCCCCGAGACCCAGCACCCCCAGCTTTCTCTGACACCCTCCCTTGTTCTTGCACCCTCTCTCCCGGTCACACACTGCACCCTCCCTTGTTCCTGCTCCCTCCACCTGGCCACACACCCTACTCCCAGCCTGCTTCTGTACCCCACCTCCCTCCCAAATCCTGCACCCCATCCCTATCCTACTTGTTGGCAGCCCTGTCTCATGCACTATACCCCTCATTTTCGTCCCTACCTTAGAGCCTCAGCAGGTCCATAAAACCCACTAACTCCAGAACCCCAGAAAAGTAAATCTGATCTATGGGAAGCCCAGAACCTCAGTTTCTCCCTTCCTTTCCCCTCATCCCATGAGGTTGGGGCACCAGAGGAGTGAGGTGTCTCAGTTGGGGCCACATCAGTGAGTGTTGGGGGGTTTTGGAGGAGTTTTTTTGCTTCTCAGTTGTGTGGTCCCCAACTGATTTTTTGTGGGTCAGTGACCCCAGATCCAAAAAGGGTTCCTGACCCCTCCAACAAAGAAAGAAAAAACATTGAAACCTTTTGTGTTGGACATATTTTACTTTATTTAAAATGAAGTTTAATAAACTAACATGAAAAAGTTTAAACGCTTAATCTGTTTCATAATTTAAATTAAACTGTTCTTACTAGCTGCAGCTGGTTCAGAAAATAAGGTCACCATACCTAGCGGGGTAGTTCTCAACCCCGCCTCTTCTGCCCAAGGCTCCGCCCCTTCCGCCCAAGGCCCTGCCCCTTCCAGGTTGGCCCTCAGCCACTTCTGAAATTTGTGAAGTGGCCCCCCTTTCCAAAATTATTGCCCACCCCTGGTCTAGATCATCCCTGACAGGTATCTGCCTAACCCACTCTTAAATATCTCCAGCGATGGAGATTCCACAACCTCCCTTGGCAATGCATTCCAGTGTTTCATCACCCTGACAGTTAGGAAGTTTTTCCTAATGGCCAACCTAAACCTCCCTTGCTGCAGCTTAAGCCCATTGGTTCTTGTCCTATGCTCAGAGGCCAAAGAGAACAATTTTTCGCCCTCCTCCTTGTAACACCTTTTTAGATACTTCATTAAGCCGCAGCAACATCATTAAGGTTTATTGTGTTGCACTATGTAAGGATGTATTAGGCCCAATATTTCCAATCATCTCTTTCTCAGTCTGTGTTGGGCTTTATTTTGTGGAAAATTTGGAGATAGTTTCACCTTCCATCCCAAGCTATTTTCAACCACCTTCCCCCCCAACCCAGCCCTGCAGTTACGGCTTCTAGCTTCCAGTCTTTAGCCTGTTTATAATAGAGTTCTGCTGGGAATACACATGTCCAATTTTGTTTTCTTTTTAATTTCTTTTGAGATTGCTGAATATTAAGAAGCGCTGACAGAAGCAGCCACTAGGAGAGAATCACTCAGGAGCTTTGCTTAAGTAAAGAATGACCTTACAAAATTAAATAAACTGCAACTGACATGGAAATCAAACATTTGTAGAGAACCATTTCAAGTTTGTATGTCAAAGACCATTTTGTTGCTGAGTTACAAAATTTGAAATTGCACAGGCAAATTTCAAACAATACAAGCTCTGCTCACCCAGCTGTTATGGCATGGGTTGGTAATAATTTTCATGGGGGACACTTAATGAATTTTAGTACGTGGTCACGGGCCAGCTCCACCCCCTGGAAGGGGTGGGACCTAGGGCAGAAGGGGCTAGCCTTCCCCCAGAATTGTCTGGGGCTGGAGGCTTTTGAACTAAAAACACAAGAAAAGGCTCCCGGCTCCTAGCCCCACTGCTACCATGTTGCCTGGCAACTGCCTCGGGTTATTGCGGCTATTTAAATGGCTTGCAGCTCCAGCTCCTGCCAGGATAGTGGTGCGATTGGGAGCTGGGAGCCATTTAAATAGAATCTGACTACCTAAGCCACAGCCTGGAAATTCGGTGGCACGGGCAGCAGGCTATAAGTAGAAAGCTGCCAGATGGAGTCCTCAAGCTGGACCAAAGTGTTAGGCGGGCCGGATCCAGCCCCTGGGCCGAATCTTGCCCAGTCCTGTATTATAGCTACCTCACACATTTACAAGCTTGCATAACTATAAATATTAATATTCAACTCTAAAAGTCTTTGGGATGTTTTAGAACCTTAAGCAGAAAAATATCTTTTTCTTTTTCTTTTTTTTTTTTTTTAATTTAGTCTTCTTTGAAAATTCCCTGGTGAATTTAAAAATACAAAGCTATTGAGAATCATTCTCTCAGAAACCTCTCAGGATGCATTGTTCTCTGCTATTGTGGTGGCTACGTAGCCTGCCTTTTTCCTTCTTCTTTATTTTTTAATGCACTTCAAAACTAAACAGGAGCCGCATGGTATATGGTAGGAGTAACATGGTAGATGGACTTTTGTGTCAAATTAATGTTGGTGAAAAAGACAGAAATTTACTCTAAGAAGCTTCAGTAGTCTAGCTTATGAATCTGTTCCAGTGCTGAAATCAACTACTAAGTTATGTGACTGATGTTTGTTATCTAGTGTAGTGTTGCCAGGGTTGCAGTGGTATTTTCATTAAATGTGAATAATAAAATTTTAAAATGTGCATGTGAATCTGTGTATTTGTGTAATCATGCCAATTTTTGACCCTGTAGTTGATATGGGTTTACAGCACTAGCCATACAGGGAGACCACTGGAAAGTGAAATTAACTGTAGGGTTAGTATTTTTGAGATACACAGGAATGGTGGAAAAACTGCATTACAACACATTGTTCCTTACAGTTATGTATATAGTTGAGCCTCAAAAATCTGCAGAATTTCCCTAGGAAGTGTTTGTTTTTATATAACTGCCAGTAAGGACATACAGGTAGTGGTCATAACTAGCACCTTTTTTCCTTTAGATTTAAACAAGTATTGAAAAATAAGGAATAAACATGTTCAGAATACAGTATGAATATTTCAATGCTTAAATAATTGTGAATCACATTTTCTGAATAGCATGCATCATACAAATGATGCTTTATCATTGTATCTCTTCTTTGTAGTCTAATGTGCTGTCGTTACTGACAAAATCATTTTTGAATTATGGTGAGAACTATAGAGCTAAGAAGGAAAGGACAACAAGAGAAAACCATGTTGTAGTTTCTCCTACCTCAGACATTGCTAGCCAGGTTCTGTTTTCAGAATATTTTTGTGAATAACAAAAGGAGATATACAGAGCAGAAAGAATGCACCTTAATTTTCAAATACTAGACTGAGCTTGCTTTGATAGCAGTTAGAAAAGGATTGCTTTGATTTACAAATTGAATAAATGTAATATTTGGGAATAAGATATATGGGAATAAGGACAAACATGGGGTAACAGTATTTAATTGTCACTTTTCTGACAATACTTACAATTTGAAGAATCCTGTATAGCAGTATTGCGTTTACTAAAGTAGAGATAACTTTCAGAACTTACAACAATATGGTAAATCTGAAAATCTGATTCTCATGATTATTTTAAAACAGCTTTATTAACCACTTGCATCTATTTATTGGTATGTAAACAGAGAATCTTCGAGTGAAATGTATGTAAAATTACCTGTTCAGTCCATAAAAATAGTATAATTTCATCATAATTAATGCAGCAATGAATATCAAATTGGCATTCACTGACAATGATTTTGGATTTTCATTACACAAGTTATAAAACTATTTTACATTTTAGTTTGATTTATATAATCTAAAATATCAACATTTGTGAATATTTGGAACACAACATATGGAATGGCATTACTGTGGAATCTAACAGTGCTGTCCAGCAGTAAAAAGGAGTTATTTTTAGATATATAGTTTTATGAAGTAACATATCTTAAATGTTGTATATAAAATACATAAATGTTAAAACATTTAGCTAAATATAATAATTATTGCCTTGCTATTTATTAATTATTTGTTATTTGCATACGACTGCAGTGTTAAAACTCAAGAGAAAATGTGTCTCTCTGGGATTGCTCTGATAACCTCAGCTAGAGAGAGGCAGTGATAGCAAGAGCGGAACTACTAAGCATGCCCACATAAGAATGTCATACTTAGGTAACAGAGTGTCCCTCAGGTCAGCCTATGCTAAGAGGGAAGTCAAACAAGGCTGAATCCTTGATGTTTTGTGTTAAGTATCTGAAAATTGTACACGACCAGCCTCGACCCACAAGACCTCAAATGATCATATGAGCAAGGCAATAAATTGATGGTAACTTGTCCCAGGCCCATGTTATAGTTGTGGTGTTGGAGAAAGTTGAATCTAGTGGTAACCTGTACATGTAGATCAAGCTGCCTTTTCAGGCTTAATCGGGGGGATATTGTTACATTTAAATGCACTGAAGGGAAACTGACTATGGTGGCTGAGAGTGCGTGGCTGAAAAGCTCTGCATCTTATCAATGCGGTCAAGTGGAGATGCTTGTGAATACCACCAGATCAAGAAAACTGGGAAACAATTTGCTTTCCAGAACACCACAGCTCAGCAAGATCTTGGCAATGCCGCCAGTCTGTCAACCAGTGTTTGTCAACCCTCCAAAAAATGGCCTTCCAGCCTGGGACAGGTTGGTACACCTTCCTGACAGATATCACAAATGGAATTTTGTAGCTGTAACAGAAAACTGCTTATGTAGGAAAAGGCATTCCAGAAATGATATGCTGAGAAATGGACAGCAGTCTTCAGAGTTTCTACATGATTCAGTTTGGACTAGCTCATTATTTCATCCAGGTCATACAGAAGTGAATATTCAAGGCATGTCAGGTGCCCAGGAGTACAACATAGAAGGGAAAAAATGTAAAGGTAATTAGAATTATTATTCAGAACATAACAAATATTTAAAAAGAAAAGAAGCCAGAGTGTCTGTGCAGTTGGTTAGGCTTTATCCATTGATGACAGCTTTATAATATGGGGCAATCTAGCTACAGATGGTTTTTATGGCAATAGCTGTGGCTTTCTATTTATCCTGAGAGTATTTCATATTTGTATGTTTTGATATATTTGTAAAGAACTAAAGTGATGAACGTTTGAAAATTTTAAAAATTAACATGCTATATACAGTATGTAACTAATTCTTGATGTCCCTTTAAAAAGGTTTTTTTCCTCCCTCTTGATAACCTGACCAAAACTATTTCTTTTTGTGCCTGGACATTGGTATAGTGAATATTCTTTTCCTTGAGCCAGCAGTAGTATTGAAAGTTCTGTTTTTGAGCAGCCCTGTTCATCCAGACTACAGCAGAGTTGCAAGGGAGGTGTTATGCATTGTCACTGTATAACTGTCACCACAAATTCGATGATTTTGTGGTTTATATTCCTTTTTCATCTGGAATAAATAGTTCATCAGTGCTCTTCTCTCAAAGAAATAAATATATGTGCATCATGCTGTGAGGGAGGGACAACAAGTTGTTTTCGTTTACTTAAAGTCTTGTGTCACTCCAGAAGGAAAGATTATAGTGTCAGGGAGGATATCACCTCATGAAAAAGTTAAACTGGTTTAAGTATCTGATTTCTTTAGATTTAGTTGCTCTTTACCTCAGAATGCCTTCTTGCTAACAGATGTCAGGTGTTGATCGCTTTAACGTCTTACCAAGGGCTCTCTGCAGTCTGCAGAATTTAGACAGTTCCATCAAAGGGTTCTGTTAATTATGTTTGTGTTAAACTGTATTAATACAGTTAGCCATTCTTGTTCATTTTCTAATGAAAAAAAACCATTATACCTCAAAATTGTCGGGGGGGGGGGGTGGAGACAACTTTTAAAAAGGTGCGCTTATGTGGCAGTAGTCATTTTGTAAAGAGATAAGCTGCCTAATTAACTAATGTCTGTTAACGGCATCTTCCAATTATGAGACATGAGGGGACTTAACAAATTGGGTTGCCTTGTCATGGGACTATAATTGTACTTACTAATGTTTGTTCAGTACTAATCTTAAACATTTTCAAAGAACATTGAAGAATTTGCCTGTTTGTACCATTTTTAAGCTATTTATTTGTGACAAGACATGAGAGCATCCTCCACTGGAAATGAGCTATTCGGAAATAATCAAATACAATTCTTGGTTATGAAAAGAGCCAACTTCATTCTTTGTAAACCAAATTTCTTCGGATTCATCAGGGGTCACTTCTCCTAACTGAGGACTAAGTTCATGACAAGTCTGAGCCTTGCAGTGTGAAATAAACTATTTTTAGTTATCCAAACTGAGAAAATGAATATTAAATCTTGGAATGAATTACAAATAGTTCTGGTGTTTCATCTCAACTTTTTACAGCCTTGGATTGTCATAGCCAAAATGCTGTTCTTTACTGTGCGTTTGATTCCATTGAGATGCAGGCAATTAACCACCGAATGTGCTACTGTCAAAATGTGAGAACAGTACGTAGTATCTGTACTTTGTGATTACAATAGTCACAAATTGGTGGTTAGAAATAGGGCAAATACTATACAGATTGCACTTTTTGTTCATATAAGTGTTGAATCTGTCTGGAATCTGAAGTTTGAGCTGAACATTTAAGAAATAAAGCTCGTATTCTGTTATCTGGCATAATATAGGAATTGGAGAGCCAGAACTAGGAACTTAATATGGTCAGCTGATATTTGGGCATACTGAACAGGGATTGCATGCGTCATGGGGGGTTTTCTTTTAAAACTAGTTCTTTGATAAAAGTTTGTGTTTTGAACAGTGCCCTGAGCCTAAAATGTAGGATAGGTGTAACTGTAGTATAAAATAAAGAATAAAGTAGTTCAAAACCACACATTTAAAACAAAAGTGGAGACTCATTATACCAAATGGACACAGTTATTGGTATATTTTGCAGAGACAAGCATGATGGAAACCTTATCTAGAGCCACAGCTGCCAGAACTGAGGAGTTCATGGTGTAAATTGTACTTTATTTACAGTACACAGAAATAAACAGCTGTTGTCCTGAATCAGCTCTACACTGTGCAGTATGAGACCACAACATCCAGACAGTTTGCATGGTAGTTTCTTCAAAGAATAGTGGGTTTTGTCAGAATTGGCATAGAGACTATATGCTGGCATTCTTTTAAAGGTAAAAGAATATCAAATTGGTGTGATTGATGAGTGAAATGTGGATTAGTATTTTAAAAAACTAGGGTGCTGTGCCCGCTGCTCACTTTGCTAGCCTACCCCCTTCTCTCTGTCCGCTTTCGCTTCGAGAGCCTGTTGATGTTGATGTGATGGTGTCATTCTGTCGCCCGACAGGAAAAAACATTTTTATATATATAGAGAGAGAATACTATGTTGTCACTTGTACTCATATAAATATAGTACAGAGAAAAGAATGTAATGGCCATAATACCCCAAAAGAAACAAAAACGCATATAATTGTATTCAAAGACCAGAAGATGATATTACTTTGTACAGCAATATTAGACTGCTGAAATACGTTGTAATCTTTCAGGCAGAATATTCAAGTGTGCAAAAATTTATTTGACCACAAATATTTGTTTTCATCAGTATATACAGTTCAGGCCCAAAGACATCATAAGACCCTTCCCCAGTTTGCAAACAGTCAAGCAAATACAGCTGATCTGGGGAATAGGGCACTCAAATAGTAAATTATACACTAAAAGTGTTGTATGTGTTTAGTGGCTCTGCTTCTGCATGTGTCATTGTTCTGGGCTGTCTTGGACCCTGCTGATGAAATTGTTGACTAAGTAGGAATAATCACAGAAATGTTTGTTAATGTTTCTATGAGTTATTCTTTGTTGTTTTTATTCATGAAAGAAGCCAATACCCATTTAAAACAAAGAACCAAAATAGAGATACAATATACAAATGAAATGTCTGAAGTAGAAGTTCTGAAGAGAAACCAGAGTAGAACCAGAGTAGAAGTTCTGTGTATATTGTTTTCAACTCTGCCTCCAGATTCTTCAGACACTCTGTGATCCTTCCTTAGATTATTAGGTCCCATTCTGGGATCTGAGTGAGGGCTATTGGATCAGGTCTTCAGAGATTCAAATGAAATTCAGCAACATTTCAGGTGTAATAGTGATGTTAATTTTTGGCAGTGAGTTATGATCTGTTTTGTTTCCAAGGAAACAAGTGTCTGCAGGACTATCAACATGAGTCTTATGTCTACAGCTAAAACACTAGCATATTGCAAGTAGAGACACTCATGCCCCAGTACTTGGTCTTTTTTTCCCCCAAAATTGACCCTACCAATTTTGGCCCTTTTCCAAATTCTCCCTGGTCTTTTGTAACTTGATTTCTTTGTACTGTGGTAGTTACTCTTAGAAAAAGAGTGCCTATTCTATAGTATAAGATTTATTGATATTATTACAAAAAAAAACAAATAAGATGAGACTTGATCTTAAAATAGAGAGAGATGTCTATTAACAGAATTCTCCATCTCATGGCCTGAGACTCTCTCCTAAGGGTTATGTATTGGCACCAGTCTCTCTATAGTGGGTTTTTTATACATATCAATTCTATTTATTTTCAGACAAAGAAGTTAAATAAAATGGGTGAGGAAATGAGATGGATGAAGGACAATTATAAGAAGCTAACTGCCTCATTGGTCAGAACAAAATCACAAAAGCAAAGTATCTGCTGGAAATGCCAAACCCAGCCCTGGGAGGTGCTTTTGAGAGGCGGTGAGTGCTCTAAACTGTGACTGAATTTGTGTCAATGGGTTTGAGAGCATTCACCATCTTACAGGACTGGGTTCTCAAACATCGCCTTACATAGTTCCCTCTAGGAAGAGGCACCACATTCTGGAATCCCCCAGAGAATTCAATCTTCATGGGAAAGTCAGTCTGCTTCTCTGTAGATCCTAAGGCAGTAATGTAGATAGCCTGCTACCCACACTGCAGCTTAACCTCCTTACTTTTTGCTTCGCTCCATCAACATAAGGTTCATCCAGTGCTACAGACATTCTACATCAAAAATATTCTGCCCTTTTTTTCCATCATGTATCAAACCCTTCCTTTCAGAGATGGAACTGGGCTACATCTACCCTGGCACATTTAAGATTCACCATTCCTCACAAATGCAGCTGCAACAGTAGTAGCACTCAGGGAGGCTGCAGGCTGGAAAAAGCAGCCATTTTTACCACTGGCCCATGGATATTTCTCTGTTGGCTTAAACACAGTAAGAACCAAACCGTGCCAGAGAACTGTGCTTCAGTAAGCAAAACACAAATTGCCAGGGTTAGACAAACCAGTGGTAAAAATGGCTGAGTCCTGTCTATGCTACATCTTCCAGAGTTACAACCGCTGAGTGTGATGGGGTTTCAGACCCCTCACTAAATCAGAGCAACAAATGGGGCAATACTGGGCTAAGAAGGCCCCACCCTTTGCGCTGTAGGACATGCTCCATGGGAGGGATAGTTTAAAAGGGCCTGGGCAGCCCAGGGTAAGCGAGGAGGAAGCTACAGTCTGTTCCAGGGAGTTAGGCCGACCCCTGGAGCTTTGGACAGAGTGACTGTGGCACTAGTAAGAACATGCTGGAAGCAATGATCCATATTCCCCTCACCCTCTGCTTTGAAGTTGGGAACCCAGGAGAAGCCCCAAAGAGCAGGATGGGCCTTTTTTCCCACCCCCAGCTCAGATCCCACTACCTTATTCTCCACTCTGTCATGACAGAGCCCCAAAGAGAGGAAGAGCAAACACACAGGAGGGGCTGATTCTTACCATATATCACTTGGAGGGGCCCTTTCCAGATGAGATGGAAAAGAATTATGGAATGGAACCATAGCCTGACCACTTGGTCAGATGGCTTTCAGACTGGCCATTACACTAAAGGAATGCAAGAACTGAATTTGTTGTGTAGGTTCAGAGCAGTGTGGCCCACCAGTTTGTTTGTTGTTTTGCAACTGCAGCTTGGACTCTCTGGCACGTCAGAGTCAGTGCAACAATCCATTCTCTGACTCTAAATGAGATTTATCTTCCAAGTGCTGGAGCCTAGTTTTCAGAAACAAATATATGTGTAACAAGTCCAATACACAGTTAGGGTTGCCAGATGGTTGAACCAAAAATACTGAACCACCCCCTCTCCTCCGCAAAAAAAAAAAAAAAAAAACACTGGGGAAAAATTCTGTTGAAGAAAAAAAAAAGGAGGGGGACCAAAGTTGTTGGGGGGGGGGGGGGAAGGACTCCAAGACTTAAGCAAAAATAAATAAATAAATAAATAAATAAATAAACCAGCAAGTCCCCTTTCAGAGTGAGTGCAGTCAGAATAGGGATAGGAACAGGGGAATGGTTGAGCACTAAGACCCAGGGGAGGCATTGCTTCCCCTTGGTCTTTTTGATGGCAGCCTTGCGGAACCAGGTAAGCATGGGGTCTGGGGGCCAGGGTGTTGGGGGGGGGGGGAGGGAAGGCGAGGCGCTGAGTGTTTGTAGGGTTGCCGGGTGCCTGGAATTTTTGCCTCCTGGCAGGGGGGGAAAAAAAATCTGAAAATACCGGACATCTCAGGTGTCCGGTATTTTCTGAATTTTTTTTTACCAGACAGGAGGTGAAAATACTGGACTGTCCAGGTGAATACCGGACACCTAGCAAGCCTATACACAGTATTGCAACTTGTGTGTTGCATACATCTTCAACAACTCTTCTAGTCTTTCCATTTGAATGGATGTGATTTCTGCTCCACTCTATATAAAAGATTTAATTTCAAGTCTGTTCCCTTCAGCTTTATAATATTTATTTTCTAATTTAAATTAGTCTGTTTCTCAGCATGTATTTGTTCAGGTCTTTCCCCCAAATTTACTTCAAAGAAAAGTGTAAGAGTGAAATCCTGACCCCATTCACATCTAAACTTTACTCAGATTGATTTTGATGCAGCCAGGATATCATGCTTGGTATATGAATATTGAAGAAATCACCAGTGCACCATGTCAGTTTTCTCCATTTTAAAAAAGTACATAACTATCTACTTGTTTTTCTAGAATAATGAAGAACTTAAATTCCATGCGGATTTAGTCAAAGAAAGATTGACACCTACATAATCTTTATCTTTGCAATTTGCTAAATATAATTTAGCTCAGATATGTTTTAGTCTGAAGAGAGTAACAAGCATATTACTAATATATGTCTTTACCTAGAAGTAGTAATTGCTTAGGGACAAATGCTGAACTGGGATATGAATCGAGCTAGGATTCTGTCTCATTTTACTGGAAATTACATAAGCATCTGATGGCAATATTTGTCCTTAATAATTTCATGATTCTATAACCATGACATATATAGAATAAAAGACACACAATGTTATATGTTCACCTAAGCTGATATCAGGAAATGTGTATTTGAAATGGCTCCCATACAGAGGCAATAATATAATGTTTCTATCTTCACTAGATAAGCAAAGGCCTGTTCAACTCTCAGAACTTTCTGAAAGATCCATTTGTGATTTTCTTGTTAGTACCAAACTAAACAGAAGTGGAATCAGTGAAAGTGTAAAGAAGATCTATGACAATATTTTCAAAAAATTAGACTTCCTCTGTATTTCTGTAACTAATTTTTTAAATTGCTAATAATTTCTTGAATTTTCAAATTAATTAATTTGAAATATCAAACTTCCAATATATATAATCCATTATTAAATTAAATTACCCAGGGTTTATTCAGGTAAACAGTGCTTGAGACATACTAACATTTGAGGAAAAAATGTGCTTAGTCTATTCTGTAGTGTATAATCTCATCTTGCTGCATGTTCTTACATAAATTTACATTAGGTGTCATGGAAGTTGTGCGCAGTAATAAAATACTCTCATGCGTGTATAGAGCAGTTTGTTTCTGGGCAATTCAGGTACAGTATTCTCAGTGGCTGCATCTAGACTGGCATGATTTTCAGCAAATGCTTTTAATGGAAAAGTTTCTCTGTTAAAAGCATTTGTGGAAAAGAGCGTCTAGATTGGCACGGACGCTTTTGCGCAAAAGCACTTTTTGCGGAAAAGCGTCCATGCCACTCTAGACGCGGTTTTGCGCAAGAAAGCCCCAATTGCCATTTTTGCCATCGGGGCTTTTTTGCGCAAAACAGTTCTAGGCTGTCTACACTGTCCCTTTGCGCAAGAGAGCTTTTTCCCTGAACGGGAGTGTCATTGTATTTGCGCAAGAACACTGACAATCATACATTAGATCGTCAGTGTTCTTGTGCAAATTCAAGCGGCCAGTCTAGACAGCTGGCAAGTTTTTCCGCAAAAGCGGCTGCTTTTGCGGAAGAACTTGCCAGTCTAGACACAGCCAGTAGGTGTGTTTGTGTAACACATACAAATTAGTCACATAGCCTGATATGTTTCTTGTGTTACTGCATTGATAAATATTGCAAATTTTCCTGGCCATTTTGTGTTAGTGACATTGTCAAAGATGACATCTGTGACAATTACCAAAATATTCATGCACTTATATCTGATGTTTACATCCAATAAAATCATAAAGGAAAAATAATTTTGAAAATTGTTCCACCAAAATTTGTGATTGCTTTCTAATGCACATTTTCAGCTTGAGTTGTGCCCTTGGCTCGGTCTAATGTTCGGTAAAGAAGTTCCTTTTATTTTCGAGGGAGAAGATAATGGGGGGGAGGAGATGGGTTTTTGTTATTGGTGTGGGGTTTTTTTTCCTTTAAAGACATGAATAATGTGGCTGAAAAAATCATCAGGCACAAGCAAATCAACATAGTAATATGTGGAGTTCACTTTTCAGCACTCTCGTTAAAACACCCTTAAGGGGACTGATTTTCAGAAATTGCCAAGCATCCATACTTAAAAAACAAGTCCAGTTAAGATGTCTCAAGTTAAACACCCAAAACCACAACTCATTACTTTGGAAACTTATGGCATAAATTTCAGCTAAAACCAAAATTACAATTACAATGTGTTTTGATAAAGTAACTTGTTTTTCACATTACTGAAAGGTTAATTTTAAATTATATTTTGTTGCATTTGAGATACTGAAGAACAAAGGAGAGACGTGTACGGTGTTTTGGGACTTGTATCCGGAGTTTTTAGTAATCATTCCTTGCTCCAGAATACGTGTGTTGACACTTCCAACCATGAGAGTTCACAGGGATAATTTCATTCCTGAAACAACTCTGTTGACTTCTGTTTTGATGTATAGTTAGAAAAACAGATGTAAAGTAATCAGACGGTGGAACAGAATGCATCACATCGAGAGAAGTGAAGAGTACCTGCCCTGGCATCAGTGGGAGTTGATAGTGCTCTGCACTACTCAGAATTTAATGATTTGGCCCATAATAAAATAGGTTAGTTATGTCTGGAGGAAGAGGGAGTGTTCCTTCGTGTATGCTTTAGGTCTTTCTAAAACGTTTCATGAAACCAACTGAGGAACAATGTATCCTGCTCAAGTCCCATCCTTTGGCCTTTCATGAGTACTTAAGACCTTCTGCCTCAGTTCATCAAGGTAGTCAGTCCCATGTTTAAGTTCCTGGCTGAATGGGGGTAGGGGGCCTTCCGTAATTTATAAGAGCCGTGAATTTTGTTTAACATCAGTGAAACAATAAAATTAAGAAACCCTTTCTTCTTTAGCTAATATTGTTAATGTTATTTTTGCCTCTCAATAACAAGAATGTAATGATCCAATGAGTAATACACAATGTGAGTAATACTCTTCTCACAAACTTCTTGCCATATTGTAGCATGATACGGAAGGAAAATTCTTTGTCTAGGGAAAAATAGAGGCAACAGAAAGACTTTTTGATGTAAAGAAAAAGGAGGGGAGAGATTAAGTTAAATTGGTGTAGTAGTACTAGTGTTTGGGATGGTGAATTGCTATAAAATCATAAAATAGCTTTGTTTCTGAACTAATGGTGTTATATGTTTATTCTTGAGTGTGAATAAAATGACTGGGGAAAGCCTGGAATCAGATTATATTTGCAATAAAATATAAATTCACAGAAGTAGTACTTGATTACTGAAACATACAAACAAGAGATGTAATGGCAAACCAATTAGCTTATTTAAGCAGTATCCTATTTGATGATCAAGACAAATTGTTTTGAAGTTCCCACCTGTTGAACTCAATAGAAACTATCTACCAAAATCACTGAAGTTTAAAAAAGCTGCTTTCCTGTAAATACATTGACAATCCGCAGGGAGTTCATGTGTGTGAGTGACGTGTGGAGGTTCAGGCAGATAAAACAAAATCAATAAAGCTAATGACAGATTAAGATGCTAAACTTTGTAAAACTAGACTACTGTTTGGGCCATCAGCACAGCACTATTGGATTTTCTGCGGTTTAATGCTGAAAAACAGGATTATTGATTTTAGGATTTTCAGCATATCCCCTCTGGGAGTTCTTAGGAGGTCTTTATAATGCTTCACACTTAAGTTGACAACTATAG
Organism: Pelochelys cantorii; assembly: GCA_032595735.1. NCBI lineage: Eukaryota > Metazoa > Chordata > Testudines > Trionychidae > Pelochelys > Pelochelys cantorii. Next base: position 191,345,012 of record CM064327.1, read on the forward strand.
TGACATAACTGTGTCCTTACTTTAGTAATCATTGTCTAATCATATTGGAAGGGGCTGAAATGGTTTATAAATGATTATTTCTAACAAACAGTTGGGAGGGTTTTCTGGCCATAGCGTCTTTGTCTGGTGGTCATTACTACCTGTCTGCCATCTTTCCCAGGAATTAACTTACAGTCACAGATTAAGACCTTTGACTGTCATAAATCTGCTTCCCATTATGTTTGACTGGCAGGGGAGCTCAGAAGCCATCCCAATATAAATAGGATTTTAGCACATCAGGTGCTGCTCCAAGTAAAACACGCTGTTTTGCAATCGACTTTGTTGGCATTCTTTATTCATTTCTCCTTTCCCATTCCATGTGTATGCATGTCTGTGTACATGCATGCGTGTGTCTGAGTCTATGTAAAGTAGAAGCTGAGATCAGATAACAAAATGAGCTACTGTATGCAAGAAATATATGAAGTGCATCCTGCTGCTGGTAGCAATTGCTACATTCAGTCTGCTGATTATTGCACATATATTGAAGATAGTCAGGGTTACAGCAGTTGTGATGCTCAGGTCCTGCACAACAACAACATATATATGGAACAGGCCTGGGCGGTGAATCAGCCATATACCTGTAGTTACCCTGGAAACGTGTTTAAAAGCGAGTACTCTGACATGGACATGGCCCTGAATCAGTACAACCAACCTGAATATTTCACAGAAGAAAAACCTACTTTTTCTCAAGTGCAGTCGCCATCGTATTCTCAGAAGAAAGGTAGGGGCAATTTATTTAAATAACCACACACACAGAAACCTGTTTTTGTTTTGCTTTAAACTTGCAGTTGCATCAGTTGGCTTAGATATATCTTTGAATGTGAAGGCTGCCTGTTCAAAACTGAAAGCAGCAGCAACATAGGTTGCTAGGTGATTGAAAAATTTTCTCTGAACGATGAGGATTTCCAAGCACTTTTTTCTTAATCTATAAAAGTAATTTTCAGATGTATGTTAACATGTTTGTTAAGTTCATTTTTTGTATTTCATCAGACTGAATGAGAAAGTTTCCCTGGCAAGATGTGTTCACAGTATGTCCTTCAGATTGGATGTGCTTCATAGTTTCTGGTTATATAATAATAATTTGTGTTTGTCCTTGACGTCATTAAATTTAAATAGCATTTAATTACTAAATAGTTTCATATCAAACAGAATTTGCTGAAAATAGAACAGTAAATGTTCAATTAAAAATGGTTTAATTTTATATAATTGATGTGCTTAAAATGAAAAGCTGAAAAGTATATTGTTTCTAATAATTGAAGGCAGTAAAGACTGAAAGGTCAAGAATAAAAGATAATAATGACACTATTTTCCCCTCTGAAAAAGTTGGTCTCATTAAAATGTTTGTGGATTATAATTTTAGTGTACTATTCATTTCCCTTTGGGTTAAATCACTGTTCATTTCTAAATTTTCCATAGCATTCCTTTATAGAATTTCTCCTGTTGCTTCCAAATGGATTAAACATGTATAATTTTTCAAAAAGAACCCCGAATGTGAGAAACTCTGAGCATATGTTTTTAACATTATTCATTGTGTTTGAAATTAGCTTAAAACTTGACGCAGGCATGTTAGAAATATGCATTATATATTTGCATTAAGATGTATTTCACTTAGCCTACTTAAAGACTATAAGAGCAATATTATTTGTATCAACATGGTACCCTTCAGCTAAGATACATGAAATTAATCAAAACCTTAGTGAATCTAATGTATCTAGTTAGGAAACAGACACTATTTTCTTTTTTAAAGTGGCTCTATAACCAAAAGTAGTCTGTTTAATCTTATTAGGAACACTGAAAGCTTCAAAGGAAATATTCATTAGAACTTGGTGCAATAAATCTGTAACTTCAGTGGGAAAAATACCTCTGTCCTGTATTTCAAGCAGCATAGTGTTTCATGATAATAAAGGCATGTGTCTAAAAACTAATCCAACTCTAGGAAAAGAAAACCAAGAGAATGTGATCATATTAAAGATTAAATAGCTTTTTTTTTTACTTGTAACATTTTAAAGGTCTTTTAAAACTAGGTAGTCTTAAGTGAAAAATTTGTAATTTTATTGTTGACTTTGCCAATATCTTTATCAGGAAGATACAAGTCATGATGAATTTATCATATAAAATAGAGATTTGCCACTGCATCTATCATTTTACTATGTTAAAGAATCCTAAATAATAAATATCTATGTCAAGACTTAAAACAAGGGTTTTTTTAGCACACAGATGTGATATTTTTAGTAATCCATGAACAATCTTCCTACCTGTTGATAGGGCTTAATTTCAGAATACAGTGTAATCATAAAAACTCCCTGTTCAGTGTTTGCAATATATTGCACCTGTTTCATCAAAAGTATGGATTTTTTGCATTCTGTAAGCCTTGATCTCCATGGACACCAATAAAATATCAAACCTAGTCAAATACTATGTTTTCCAAAGAGAAGGTATCTAAGAAGTTGCAGGCAACTTGTATTTCTTTTTTGTGATGCTTTCAGACAAACTGTCATAAAGTTAACACATCTGTTAATCTTGTCCTGGCAACAGAAGGCACTTCACAGGACATGTGTGTCTATATTGATCCAAAATTGATTTTTTTTGTTAGTGAAGCCTTAGTAATACCTCATTAAGGCAAAATTAAGACCAAGGCGGGTGTCCTTGAGCAGTCCTTGTTGCAACTGGGCTTTCTGTTAATTCCGTGAGATTCCTGTTAGACTCAATAATGTTCATGCTCTTCCCTTTGTATTCTCCACTAATAAAGATGTCTAAACTTTTAGTCTTCAGCTCATTCCCTATTGAAAGATTTAAAAAAACCCCAAACAGGTCCTTTAGATGCTAAAGGGAGCCAATGTTAATAAATGGGTCCTTACTCCCTTCTTTGCCTCTCAACCCCACAGAGAAATTGAGGGAGTCACTAATAAAAATCAAGGACAAAAGATGCATGTGGCATGAGGGATAGTTACTTAAGGAAATAATAAGTACTTAGAAAATTAAGTGATCTAATATCAGAAAACATCTTATTCTACTCGGAACTATCAGTGTACATGAACAGTGTCATTTTATCTGTTTTAAGTTCACAGCCCCTGATGCGAGACACACTTTTTCCTTAAAATTCACATAAGTTCCTAAAAATTAGGGGCAGGTTGGTGGTGTCTGCTTCCTAATTTGTGGCAGTTAGTAACTTCTTTCCTGTATTGAGCATTATTGAAAGATTATTATTTTATTATATAAGCACATTATTACTATGAGAATTTATTATTTGTATTTTGGACATACCTAAAGGCCATGACCCGATGTAACAGACAAGACAGACATGGAGGGATAACTTGTTCTGCTTCTGGCTGAAGTAGCTCTTTTTAGCCATTGGAATAGAGAGCCGAGTGCTCTTCCCCAACAGGCCTGAACCTGCGATACCTTTTTCACTCTAGCGGTCTCACTGACTTCAATGGGCTGCTCACATTATTAAAGCTTTGCAGGATCAGGCCTTTGAGGCATAGATGAGAATAGAACACCACTCAGATGATATCAAGTTTTCTGCTCCCTGGACTTCCGCCTTACTTAAGCCTGATGAAGGGGAGATAATGCAAGGTCTTCCTTACCATTTAAGTCTTGTTTAGGGGTTACATAGCTGTCGGGCAGCTGAGTTCCTAGACAGGGGTGTCCATGTTCCATCTCTGCATCAGCTTTGCATAGGCCAACAAGGAAAAATGCCCTGGGGAACGGGGGGGGGGAAGGGGGAAGGAGAGGGGATGAGCAAATTGACGTGCCAGAGAAAATATGGTTATATAAGTCCAGAGGTCCCATGACCCCATGAAACTGGGGTGAAGGAACTGTGTATACTATTCCCACCTGTAGGCTGAAACAGAGTATGGGACTGTACAATAACCCTCTCAGTCAGCCTAGGTTTGGATTTCACTTCCCAGCTGCACAGAATCCATGTACTTGGATGAAATCCTGGCATCAGTGGCAAAACTCATTATTTTCAGTGGGGCCAGGATTTCATCCTCAGACTCTATGCAGATGGAGTAAATTCACCCTATGTGAATAAAGGTCTGCAGGCTGGGATTCTTGGAATCACCATGTGACCTTGTGTCTCAGTTTCCCCATCTTTACAATGAGGTTAACCTCCATATTTTGAAATTCTTTAATATTGTAGGACCAGAGGTACTGTGTATTTGTTACGTTGCAGTAGTAGCAGTATTTATTTATGCCTTTTCTGCCAACTTGCATTCAACTAAAATATAGTAGTTGCAGTATACCAGTTAATTAATCCAAATGGAGTTCTTTTTAACAGCGTGAAAGTCATTGGGTTATTTTCTGAATCACTAAGAAAATGTGACATGGAGAATTGTTTGTCAAAATGCCTCCTTAAAAGAGCAATATAATGTAATTTAATTAATATAAACACGCAGGGAGTAAATAGAAACTAATAATTTTGTCATCTCTCACCTTTGCAAGAAAACAACTACTTGCACTCTAGCTGTCATCTTCAGGCCTTACAAAAGAATAGGTGTTCCTGGCTGGAGTGAGTAATTTAGGGATGGTTGCGATCAGAAAAGAAGCATCTTCACAACTCAATGGATCAATGTGAATTTGGAGTCACAGATGCTTGATTTTTTTGCAGTGACAAGAACAAGTTTTGATTACCTTTTTACCAGTGTTACCCATCAGAACAAAAAGGGCTATGGAAGAGCAAAAGGGATTCTACATGTGACTTGCACATCACCAGCAAGATTGTTAACTAAGTGCACAATTTATACCTAAGTAATTTAGGAGCCTGTTTAATTCACTTTCTGGGAGACCTTGGCTCCTAAGTCACTTCTGAAAACAGGACCTAAGGTATCCAAATGTAGAATGCTCAACATGAGTAATGAAGCCCAAGCCAAGAAGAATATGGCTGAACTTTTAGCACTGTTTACACTAGCACATTCTGTATCTCTACCTCTAGTCAGCAACAGATGCAATTTCTCAAATACTGAAAGCAGTTTGTGATAAGAAAGGTCTAAATTGTTTTCAACACCATGTCAAGAACACTTACTCAGACTGATATCATCGAAAAAGATTGAGCCCAGCCTAAGTTTTTAGGGTGAGCCCTTTTAAAAAGGTCACATCTTTACTTGTAAACTGAGCACAATTGAAATTGAGAGAAAATAATCAGGGAGCCCTGGAATTGGCATCTTTGCAGTCACTTACCAGAGTTTAGCCAAACTGTAAGACAAAGAATAATGTAAATAAAAGTCAAAAACACAGGCCAGCAAGCTAATCAGCTGTCCAGGGAAGTGTGAATTTGTTTAATAACATTTTCTCTACTTCAGTGCTTTATAAAACATGAAGCACATTTTCTCAAAGATAACTTTTGAGTAAATGAAAACGAGAACACTGACATCTTTGAGGTGGCCCAGTCAAAACTGATCAAACAAAAAAAATGGAGCTAAATGATAAAAGGATCTTTCTCCATTTTTCAGGTAGGAAACTTTTGGTACAGAAAAGATAAATGACTTGCCTATCGAAATATAGTAAGTCGGTGCCCACAGCAAAACAGAACTCATTTTCCCTGGCTCCGAGCTCTGTGCCTTATCCCATGGAACGAAAATATACACACAGACATACACCCACCCATTTGATTGATTCTGGTCACTTTATAACTGTCATGAGTTACAATGTTAGTGTCAGATGGAATAATCAATCAGAACATTAATGTAAATTTACCTTTCAGTTTTCATATAGTACAAAATGGTCAATATAGTCATCAATTTTCTTTCTTCATTTTCACAACACAATGCAGTGTGTGTCAATACTATCTTAGGAATGAGCTGTGTTTTAAATAGAAGTTCTTCCTCATGCAAGTAGTCCCAGAGGAGAAAGTAAGGATTGCAAGAATAGGTCTGTGTATACTACCATATGCTGTAGCTCATTGATATGATGAAAATGCACTAAAATGCTAATTTTCTTAAACAGATCTCTTTCTGTGCAAAGGGTAAAATGGGTTTTTCTGCTTGTAAGCAATAAATCTAAGATGGCTCTATTGCAGCAGCAAGTATCTAAGAGTAAACTACTGCTATGTAGGAGGGTTTTTTTTTGCACACCCATGTCACACATCCCACTTTTCAGTTGCTGAAAGTGGTCATAGAGTTTGTTCTGAATTTCACTATATTAGCTAGCCTAGTATTAAAGCGTTGGACATATTTGTCAGAGCAGTGTGATGTGCAAACCTGGAGGCCTGCTTCCCCCACAACTTGAGAAGTTCTTAACTTTTATTATAACTGCAGTTTGTTCTTTGTCTTTCTAAACATGGATTTCCAATTTCTCTGGAGTACAGAAACATTTAGAAAAGTTCAGGAAGAGGTTAGGGCATTTTATGGAAGGAGGGGAGCATTCTCTTTTGATTGGTCCTGTGGAGTTCTGAGTGCCATTCACGTAGCATAAAGCTCAGTGAACTCCCAGCAGCTGTAAGTGGACATTGCAGACAATTGGCCTTTCACGGGAGTCATTCTGCACCACACAAGATTAGCTCCATAATACTAAGTTCATTGCAATTAAAAGCTAGCCGTCTATGAAGCAGACACGTCTGCCCACATGGCGCTGATCAAGCAGAAACAGACCACCTGCAAATAGATGTATATTTGGAAAGCAGGGCAGGGACAAGATATATAAGTATAAGACCCTTCTGGGTTTTGTAGGTGGTTGTAGACAGGTTTTGATAGGGTATTTTTGAAACAACTTGTTTCCCCCTAACTGTACTTGTGAGAACACAATAGCAAGCTGTTACCTGTTCCATTTCCCCTCAGCCATGGAAGAATGCCATGGGCCATGAGTACTGCTTTAAAATGTCAGCCCTTCAGATTATGATACACATATAGCATTCACAAACCAATCACAATTCGTCCTCTGTAGATCAACAGATCTGATTCCCTTTCCAGCATCAACAGAATGGGAATGGGCGACAGGAGGGGTCACTGGATGATTGCCTGTTCTGTTCATTTGCTCTTGAGCATCTGGTATTGGCCACTGTCAGAAGACAGGAAACTGAGTTAGGTGGACCTTTGGCCTGACCCAGTGCGGCCATTTTTGTACTGTGTCCCCTGAGAAGTGTTTTCTGCCATACCTGACATTGATATAGATGTTGATTTTATGGGCAAAAACTTGGTGCGTTCAAGTGTTACTGATTGAAAGCAGGATTGCATTTAGTAGATTATGGCGCATGTTCCTCCAAGGTAAAGGCAGCTACTCTACTGAGCAGTTTAGTCTTGCCAAGAGAGTAAGATTAGACAGATTGGCAGGTGGTAGTCTGGAAGGCAGTGCAGTTATCTTAGACTGCAAGAGAACTACCGGCCATATGCAGGTCAAGGTCATTAACATTTATTTGTGTTCTCCCATTCAGAGCAAAGGTTTGCAGTTGGGTATTAAGATGAACAATGTCAATTGCACTAGATGGATAAACGGATAATGAAGAGGATCAGACACCAAGCTGTATGCCTCATGCTGTGTCTGTCAGATGAGGGTGATAGGTTGAGTGTACACCTGTATCTAAATGATCCCCAAATAAAGTTGGTTGACATTGATATAGATGTTGATTTTATTCAGAATTTCTTAGCAAGAGCTTGACTACTGAGTATAGATTCTGACTAAAGAATGCAACAACAATCAAGAGCAGAGACTGCAAACTTCACAGAGGACTTGTGATATGCTGATGTCAGAATACCTGGGTTATTCTGTCCAAACAATGTCTGCTTCTCCAATGCGGGAAAGCATATTTTCAGCCAGGAAATATGTAATGCATCAGAAAGATTAATGTATTGACTTAAGTGAGGGACAAGTCTCCATTTACCACTCCTCTGTCTCTTTCCTGGCTGCTGGTGAGAATGGAAGTAGTGACTGCTCCTTTATCTCTTCCTTAAACTCATTTGAAGTTTTTTGGGTTATATTCCCCAAGGAATAAATCCAATGCCATTTCTACTGCTGCCCACAGTTTTCCCAAGCAGCAGCACTGTGCAGTTGTGTGTTTTAGTTTCCATTCTGCTGACAGATTTAGAGTGGCAGCAATTAATTTCTCTCTACTGCTGTTTGATCCAGCTATGAGCAATAGCAAAAAGCACAGGGGCTGCTGTTGGAAGACAACACTTCACTGATTTATGTTCAGATCACAGTTGGAAGGTTATTGTTAGAACCATAAGGATTAGAAACTTATTTTGTCATTAAAAACTTAGATTAATAGGAATTTATGAAGTACGTTCCCTCATTCCCTTTGGCCAAATTCCTGCTGCTTTGGAGTATGATGTTTTTTAAAAAATCCACAATCAGGGCCCTATTTCTTCCTCTCCAGTACTGGTGGCTCAATAAATTACTGAAAGAAAGGTTAAAACCCAAATAAGAAAATGAATATGATTCTCAGGTTTTTTTGAATGCAGAGAAGTTGGGGGCAGAAATACAAAAAAGAGAGTCTATTGCTTTCACGACTCCAAAAGTTTAGTCACACAAATGCCTGCGATATTGTGAAAAAAGAATTCTCCACTCAAATTTCTTGTTAACCTAGTTGAAAAGCAGCACCCGTCCTAACTGCAAAATGTACAGTATTATAGAGTATGAGCATAATTCTGCCAAGTGCTGAGCACCACATTTTATCATTTTAATCAATGGGAGTAGGGGGCAATTGGTACAAGCTAGGATCTGGTTCTAAATGTCTAAGTGAAAACTTAATATTGGGTAGAAACAACCCATCTTAATTTGGACTGTTCTCCCATTCAATATTGCCACTTTTATTTTCTAAACTGGAGTGTGTCCTTAGGGCCATGTGTTTGCAATTCTTTTGCCTTCTTGCCTTGTATAAAAATGTTTGCTCTGATCCTGAAGACAGTGACCCTCCAAAGCAGAGAATGATAACATGAATGGTTATAGGTTGGCCTTAATATATCCATTTATGTAAAGGGGCAATTTCAAACAAGTGGCTTCCCCCTCCCTCATACAAAGCAAGAATTCCTGAAGCCGTTGCTTATTTTATATAATGAATGACAGACCAAATCATTTAAGACCTTTGAAATTTGAGGGACACATTCTCTGTTCAACACAGGCTCTATGGCACTGCATAAGCAGGACAAAGTAGTCTTAAATCAGTTGGTAATAGCAGGAGAATTCCCCTCACACAGGAGGCCTCCCTGCTAGCTCTTCTGCCTCCTGTCCTCACCCACTATGATGTATGAGGAGGCAGGTGTGCGTGGGAGGAGGAGTGGAAGAGCAGAGTTCCACTGTATTTGATCTTTTGCTGGCATACGGACCATTAGGAGTCAGTGCTGTAAATACGAATGAGTTCCTGGCTGCTCTTGCCTTTTCTGGGGCCGGCAGACAGATCACGAAGCTGTGACTAACTCTGTGTGTGTAGCCTGGACATAGGGAGAATGAGGGCCTAAACCTAAATACCTGACAATTTACTTACTAGGTTCCTTGGGAACTGTTACATTAAACGGTGCCTTACTAATGTAAGGTCTTGGTAACCCTCTCAAAATCCAGCCTCCAAAGTGGCACATCTGTAACCCCAGGTTGGCCTGGGGCTGGCCATGAACTCTCAAACACCCTCATTTGGTCTATCTCCACTCACTATGCTGTCAGTGTAGACCTGCTTCCCAGTCTGATCCCCTTCTTCCCAGGCAGCTCCCATCTGATTCAGCTAACTGGCAGTTTCAGTTTCTAGTTCATCTCTTTACTTCTGGGACTTGCCCCTCTGATGTGTTAGGCACAAAAAACCAGCAGCAGTCCACCTTGTAGCACAGCCCCAGTAGCTGCCTTCTATTGTTTTTATGTGCCCTGTAGTGATATGCTGGCTCCCCACACAGGTTTGGGGCCCTGCTGGTCTGAGGGCACCTCCACACAGCAGCTGGCAGGTCTAAACCTCAGCCTGAGTAGACATACATATGCTAGTGCCTACAATACCCGTTTGGCTGTGGCAGCACAAGGGATGACTCAGGCTAGCTGCCCATATATACACCCAGGGGATTAGGTTCTTTCAGATGGGGCAGCTAGCCAAAGCTCCCACCCATGCCACCATGCTGACACTGCAATTTAGTGCACTAGCTCAAGCAGAACCAGCGCATGTCTTGTCTACTGACCCTGATAATTACACCTCCCACTGCTATGCAGCTATACCCTGAACGCACAAAGTGACACAGCCCCTGCTTTGACAAGCTTACAGTCTAGTTTAAGATAAACCATACGAAAGTCTGAGGGTAGCCATGTTAATTTGTAACTTTAAAAACAACAAGTAGCCCCGTTGCACCTTAGAGACTAACCGAAATATATAGGATCATAAGCTTTCATGTTGGAGTGGAAATAACAGAATCTAAGATCTATGTAACAGTGAAAGAAGTACCTGCCAACTGTAGGACCCATGTTAGTGAAGCTAATTATGTGGGCTAGATATGTCCCAGTCATAGTTTTTGATGAGAAAATGCATATATCAAAGGCAGGGGAAATTGGCTTTGTAGTGTGTTATCCAGTTACCGTCTTTATTCAAGCCCAGGGTACCAGTGTCAAATTTGCAGATGAATTTCAGTTTAAAGAGGTTCAACAGTGGAAAGAATAATATTTACAGAGCATTCCTTTTTCAGTTATATTGATTAGTTTTGGTAACAATTCATTTTTTAAAAATGCCCAATACAGGGAAGATTTTTAAAAAGATGTATTTACAGACCTTTGTATTAGAAACAACAATACTGCCTTCTAAAAGCTAGGGCAACCATTTCAGTGCCACATATTAACTGGTAGACATTCTGTTCAGTTTCTCCTTTTCCCCTATAGGTGGCACTAGTGTCTTCTCTCAGCTGTTCAGTGGGTTTTATACAGCAATGGTTTTCAGCCTGTGGTCTGCAGACCCATGGAGGTCCGCAGACTATATTCAGTGGGTCTGTGAGCAGTTGTCAATACCATAGAACACCGGCTTTCAGTCTGTGGCCTAAGGACCACAGGGGTCCACGGGTGTCTAGGATTTCCAAAGGGTCTTTACCTCCATTTGAAATATTTAGGGGTCTGCAAATGAAAAAAGTTTGAGAACCCCTGCTATGCAAATCTTTTATGTATGTTAGAAACAATTAAAAAAAATCCTCAACCTAAACTTTTCATGTTTAGATAAAATGGATGTGGATAAAAACCATATTTTGTTTGGGTACTGCAAATGCTTTGCACAACCAAAACCAGTCATTTTGTGTGTGTGTGTGAGAGAGAGCAAGCTGTATATGAGTTCAATATATTTTGTAGTTGTTTGTTTGGTTTTAATAATTCTTCTAGTGTCATATGGAAATTATTGTAATTTTCCATTGTCCCCACAAAGTGACTCTCTCCTGGAAATCACTGAATGGGATTATCCTTATGCAGAGACTGTCTTAAAGAAACACATTCTGAATTCCATTAATTCTAAATTGTTTGAATAAAATTTGTTTTACTTGTCTTATATTCAACTTTAATTTTAAATGTATCCCTACTTTAAAATATATTTTGTTAACTTTTGAATTTTGTTCTGTGTTGTCTTAAATACTTTACAGACTTTTATAAAAACTAAAATCTAATGTTTTATTATTGAAAAAGATCCAACTAATGCAACTATTGTACTTAGTAGTATCCGTGTTAATTTCAGATGTCCGATGTATGGTAAATCATATGGATAAGAAAAAAAGTGTCATTCTCCCACTTGTAGAGAGACACACCCATATTTGATTCTCACATAATAAATGTTCTGTTTTAAATTCCACCTACAGTAAATAAGTTACTATAGTACACACCTATGTAAAATAGAATTTATATCATGCCTACAAAAAGAGTTGAAAAGGAATACAGTGTAAATAAATATTTCTGATTGATATATTGAGACATTTAAGTAACCTGGAACTATCTTACTTCATGTTATAAGCATATCAGATTCCACAGAACAAAACAGAGAAAATATAAATATTTCTGTTTCTTGCATTTATTTTTTCCTACCAAAGACTTTGAGTTAAAAAGTGAAACTTGCTATATTTACTTGTATCAGATAATATTTTGTTCATGAAAAGAACAAGTTGCTGAATTGCCTCTGTAGATTTATGTTCTCAGTAGATACTAAAACAGCAGTTTTTAAAATTGTAGATTATTTATGGTTGTCACATTTCTAGTGTAACCTTTTTAAGGGTGTTAGCTGCTATGAAAAGCCAGAAGTAGGGACTAGGCAGAGAAGATCTACATTTCATTTTAATATAGTTGTTTTCATGCCACTTTCTCTTTTCCTTACAGGATACATACCCAGTTACTTAGACAAGGACGAGCTATGTGTAGTATGTGGTGACAAAGCCACCGGGTATCATTATCGCTGCATCACTTGTGAAGGATGCAAGGTAAATAGCCAGGGCGGGAAGCTGGGACCTAGAAATGGTGCTCGAGTTCATGCTCCAATGTCATAAAAGCAACTGTACTTGGCTGTCATATAAAACAAACGTATTAGGAGAGAACAGAAACCTCTGTTAAGCATAATACTCCATGTGTCTGATTGTGTAACTGATTCTTATATGCATTGGGTATAAGGTGTATTTTTGCAGATAGCTTACAATCGAAAAGAGGACACTACCATAGTATATTTCTAACTTAACTTTTAGGAGTTTGTTTTGTATTTTTTAAAATCTTTGACTAGGTTCTTACATGTTGCAAAACAATATACTTCCATTGACTTCTGTGAAGTTGTGCTATTTCACACCAGGAAAGAACCTCACCGGGTGGCATGAATTATTTTTGACAATTGCCAATATTCCTGTGTCTCTCAATTATTGTAAAAAAGAAAAGCTAACACGCAAAAGCCCCACGCAGGTACTTATAAATACAAGAAAGTATTTTAGAATCTATTGCCACTAAACATGATGCTTTTTTTCTTTTACTATTTTACCTTTTATATCATGACTAATCAAATATAGTTTAAACCATGAACTATATTTATAAAATTATATGAACAATTGTTTGTTTTAAATAAAGAGAGATTGTTTCAGGAAAACAAATGGGAAAAACAGCATGGTACAGAAATGTCCTTTTAAAAGAACTCCTTCACTGTAGTGAATTCAATTAAAGAGCACTAGATCCTGTAACCAAGATATTCCCTTCCTGCAGAAAAGGAATCATTTTAAGACGACAAGACTACACAGTACATATTCTGGTGTCATACAAAGAGATAGGTACTTCCCATGTTCTCTCCAAAACATGTAGAGTATTTGGATCTGAACTTTAGAGTCCCATGTTTATCAAGAGGTGAATGGATAGACAGATGTACATTTTTATTAACTTTTTGGATTTTAACACCATTCACATTGGTAATTACCTGACTAAGAAGAGCATGTGTGTTAATTTCCACAAACCAACATCAGCTGCTTGTACAGAGGGCAAGGTCTGTCTATTCAACATGATCACACATGTTGTGTTGTTAACTAACTTGAAGTAAAGTTATATGGAGACAAGTCAGCTTTTAGTGTTCACACGAGTTAACAGGTTGAGTTAAAGAGTAGGCTCCCCCCAACTTTAACTCAACCTGCTCTCTCCTGTGAATGCTACAAACTGCCTTGACTTCCCTAGGATTTTACTTGAGTTAGCTAGCTTGAGTTAAGAACACACCTTTTCCCATGTGTCATTAAACTCAAAAGACTACTCATGGGATAAAATCCTGGCTCTGATTTTCAATCCACTATACCTGAAGTTAAACTGTGTGCAGGTTTTTGCAGGGTCAGAGCCTAAAAGTATGTATTCCCAGCAATAAAAGAGCCACAACAAAGCTACAGCCAGCAGAGCTGACAGCCTCACCAGGTTCCTCAGCAAGACCAGGGGGCTCTGCTCTGCATCCCCAGAAAGAGTGGGGCCTTCAGCAGAAGAGGTGGGTCTGGAACTAGGCAAACCTCTGCACTGTTCAGAGAGTGCCACACCTCCCCAGGTAGCCCTCAGTGCTTCCCAGAGCATACAGTGCAGTGCTCCAACAGCAGTGTAAAGGACCTACAGCTCCAGCTGCTGCCACTGGCTCCATAGCAACAGTGGTGGCCAGGAGTAACGGGCCCTTTAGTATCGCTGTGGCCCATTTTCCCCTTTGTTCCCCCACTCCTGATGGCAGAGGGCTTAGCCACAGTTGACCAGGTCAGCAGTGTAAACTTGGGTTTAGAAGTCTTGGGCTGCATGGCAAAAAATTGCAGTGTAGACATTTGAATTTGGGATGGAGACTAAGTTCAGAGTGGGTCCTAGAGCCCAGGCTCTGGTCCATGCCCCAACATCTACCCTGCAATGTATAGCCCCAAGCCCTCATTGAGTGGGGCTCTGAGACTTGGTTCCTCAGGTTTTTTATATCCATAATATGCATAGTAGATAGAGGGGGGCCCAAACTGTTCTCAGACTATGGATAGAGTTGGAACCAAATAAAGATCAGAATATCTTACTTTGCTCCCATCTTGATTTCCTCCACTGTAATTGAACACCCTTCTAGGGCCTGATCCTGCTGTCTCTAAAATCAATAACAAAGCTCCTGTTGACAGCAGATGCAGGTCCTTAACTTTCAGAGAGAAGGCTGTATCTGATTTCTCTAGAAATCAGATCCTCAGCTAATATAAATCATTGACATCAGTTTGTGCCAGCTGGCTCCAAATTCATACTGCAATTGGTGGTGATAATCTTTGTCCTGAGGTGTAGCATAGGTAAGGGTGTACTCATTTCTTCAGCTTTATATGCCACTTGAATTTTGTGGGTTCAATATTTAAACTTGTACTCAAAACTTCTGATGGGCAAGTTTTGTTTGGTTCTGGCAAAATGCTACTGCCGCATTTGTTTTGTTTTTAATTTGTGTTTAGCCTTAATTACTTTCACATAAGCATCTTGCACACAAGATGATGTTTCCCTTTAGTCAGAAATACAGTAATTCCTCATTTAACACTATAGATGTTTCAGAAAATGATCGTGTTAAGTGAAAACGTGTTATGCGGGGTCAATTTTCCCATTGAAAATAATGGAAAAGGTGGGTGTTGCACTTCAAGCTGTGGTGTCTGTTGGGACCAGGACATAAGGTTGGGGGAGAAAGGGGACTGGATTACAGCAGGGAGGGGAGGTGTTTGGGAAGGGAAGGGGAGGAGAGGAGAGGAGAGAGGGGGATTGGGTTGGGAGTATGCCCCGTGACGGGTCTGCCAGGACCCGCACTACGTCCAGTGAGGGAGGGTCCGGTCAGGGGGGGAACCCTCCACCACTTTGCAGGGAGGCCGGGGAAGCCCCGCGCAGCCGCTGGCAACGGGCTGGCTGGGGAAATTGTGTTATTCCGGGGATGGTCGTGTAATTCAAAAAACATTCCCCAAAAAAATCGTGCTATCGCGAAAACATGTTAAGCGGGCACATGTTAAATGAGGAATTACGGTAAATGTTTTAACTAAATAACCCTTGAAAACAATGAGAGATGGTCCTGAATCAAACCCCCAGATTCAAATGCTCTTGGGCTTTGGGAGTTCTGAATCGCAACATGGATGTAGATCAGAATTCCTTACTTATCCTCTGTGTCTGCAGAAGGACTCATCGAAAACACCAGCTCTGAACATGCTTTGTCAGTGCTTCAGAATCTGAGTTTAGATGTAAATACTACAATTGGTACCACTCTATTAATAAGAGGCAAAGCTAGCAGCCTACATCTGAATAGTACTCCATTCGCATTTGGATCTGAATTTTACATCTCAGGTCTCTCTCTCTAGTTTTAATACTAGGGACAAATGTTCCATGAAACTCAAGAAAGTAAGGAGCCTATACTAGAGGACTGATGCACTAAAACTTTGTGACAAAATATTCCATCTTGGATACGTATTTACATCAATACCAAGTTCAAGTACCTTGGAGTGCCAAAAAAATACAGAACATTAATGCCTTCTGAATTTTGTTTCCCACTTAGGGATTTTTTAGAAGAACCATTCAGAAGAATCTCCATCCAACCTATTCCTGTAAATATGAAGGAAAATGTGTAATAGATAAAGTAACAAGAAACCAGTGTCAAGAATGTCGCTTCAAAAAATGTATCTATGTTGGCATGGCAACAGATTGTAAGTAGACTTCTTTTTTCTTTTAATTTTGCTGTTCGTTTAAAATGTGTTGATTTGTAAAGATTGCTTGAACAGAATAGAGCCACCAACAGTTTTTCCCTTTTGTAGTGTAGTGACTGGAAAATATATTTGTTATTTTACCAAACTATTTCTGTCATAGGGCGGTAATACTTTACTTTTAACAGCTTGGACCTTTCCTGGGCCTTAGCCCTGTTGTGTAAGGATATTTTCTAGTGTAGGAGAGGGAATCCATTTGGATAGATGCTTTGCAGGAAAATCATCATGTTTAGAAATTTCTAGAGAATGTGAAGTTGAATTTCTGTGTGAGTCATCCTGCAGTTGTTTGTTTTATTTTTAGCCATAAAGACTGTATGTACCGAGAGAGAGTGCTACTCGAATTCTGGAGAACCAGGACATATGGCTGCAAGATTAACCCTTCAGGGGCTTGTTTTTCTATCATTGCACAGGGGATTTATACCATAACATCCGTTAGTATAAATGGGAGTAACTTACATAAATCCCGCCATGTATTAATTCATGGTTGTTATCAGTTCAATCTCCTGCAGAAAAACAAAGCAAGAAAAAAACCCTTAAGGAGAATGTATATAACTAAAATGTTCTAAGTTTGTTTACACTAATAGGAATTATTATGTTTTATGTATATATGGAAGCAGAGACATGTTGACTTGAATGAAGTATCTGTCATTTCATCATTCCCAGTAAAAATAGAATGAGAGGAGATGGGTGGCTTTAGGCCACCAGTTCAGATCCAGCCTAGACTAGCAGAGACCAAAAGTGATCACCCTTGGCTGTTTAGTGGCTATCAAAAATGAGATAGTAATCTCAGTTCAGTTCCTGCTGACAGATGTCAAAGCCACCATTAGCTGGTAGTGCATATGGAGGAGTGAACGAGCACAACAGCCAAACTCTCCCTCCACCAGCAGAGGTGAACTTTCCAGTTCTGAACTGTTCTATATTACTGGGACAAGGCACAGGAAGCATTTCTGCTCCCTGTGCGGTACCTGATATGGACAAAGCCTGCTCTCTTTGGCAACTTGAATAGTTCAGTTTTCTTAAATGGGACAACTCATATGAGTAGGGTAAGGAGGATTTTGCTGTCTGTCGATAAACAGAGGTGATCCATCTCTATGGCTGTCTAATGTCTCACTAGTAACAGAAAATAATAAATGACAGGAATATGCATGAGGGGAATTGTTAGTGGTTTAAGTTTACGTGACCAAATAATATTCTAGGTTTATTCACAGAGCCTTGTCTACCTTTACACCAGGGGTTCTTAACCAGTGAGGTGCACCTCCCCAGGGGAGGTGTGAGGTGCCTCCCAGAAAATTTATCGCAATTGCCTTCTCACTGGATAAAATTCTAAAGTTTAGATTTCTTCATAGTTAATATTATGAATTAAAATTATAAACATTAATTTCTTATAACTTCTAGAGATCAGCACACTACAATAACAGTGCAAATCAGTCAGGCCTATGTGACAACACACTACAGTAACAGTACACAAGCATTGCCAACTTTCATCTTCAAATATTACGTAAATTTGTTAGGAAAAGGTTCAAAGTAAAAAGCTCATATTATTCATTTAGGCATTGTAACGGGGTTCACTCACCCCACAGCGCCACCAGCCATCAGACTTGGGAATTAGCTCAGACAGCTGCATCCAGCTGGTTCGCCAGGTCCCAGGGTTCAGGCAGGCCTCAGGGTTTGAGCCGGGCCTTCAGCTCAGGCCGGTCCTCTGAATCACCAGACACCAGTAGAGCCTTGGGTTCCTCTAGGTCAGAGGGTAGCCCTGCTGGCTGGCTGGCTGGCTGGCTGGGCGAGGCCAGGCCTCGGCAGCCCAAGCAGGGAAGCCTTCACTGGCCTGAGGGAAGGTGGCTGTGGGAGGCCTGGGCTAGGTCTCAGCCTCATCAGCCAGGAGCTCTGGGCAGGCCTCTGTCTCCCTCAGAGGCTGGGCCCCAACTGAGCTCCCTGGCAGAGTTCTTATAGTCCTAGCCATGCCCCTTAGCTTCCTGTCAGGTGAGGGGGAGGGGCTAGGCTGTGCACAAAATGGCTCCCGGGGGGGGGGGGGGGGTGAACATGAAGTTCACTTTCAGGGGAGGTGTGAAGGTAAAAAGGTTAAGAACCCCTGCTTTACACTATTATATTCTTACTTCCCATTTGTCTCCATCTCAGTTTATGAGACTGTAACATGAGCATTGGCTTGGCTATTTAATGGTTTTTTTTCTTTTCTTTCTGAAGGAAAAAGACCCCTTGTTTGGAATACACTAACAAGTAGATTGGGGGGGGGGCAATGAATTTACTCTCACTCTTGTATAGTTTTACAGTCTGTGAGCAGTCCCATTAAGAGTAATAGGACTCCACTGAAGACATGGCACTACTCAGTGCATAAAGCTAAGCACATGTGTAAGTAAATCATTCAGGATCTAACTAGAGTAAGTCTGGGGTAAGAAAGACTAGCCATGCTACCTACTAGGTTGGCTGATAGACCTCTTCATCAACTGCCTTGTTGAGTTGTTTGTAGTTCTCTCAGCAGGTCAGACTAAAATTCGGACAAGCCCAAGAGCAGCCTTCCATTTTGTTACTTTTTATTTTGTTGTTTATTGCTGACAGTGGTGCTGGATGACAGCAAGCGGTTAGCAAAAAGGAAGCTGATAGAAGAAAACCGAGAGAAGAGACGTCGGGAGGAGCTACAAAAAACAATTGGGCACAAACCCGAGCCAACAGATGAGGAATGGGAGCTGATCAAAATTGTCACTGAAGCGCATGTGGCCACCAATGCACAAGGAAGTCACTGGAAACAAAAAAGGAAATTTCTGGTTGGAACTATAGTCTTTTACTTTACTTTTCTTGCCAGTTTCTTTTCTTTTATTATTTTATTCCCCCGGGCAGGGTTTTCCTTCAAATTTGTTTCTTGACTGGTTAATCTGTATGAAAATCATATGCATAGCTGCAAAAATGAGCCGTGGATATCTGCATTGGCATCCGCGGATGTGGATACTCACAGATATAAAATGGGCATTGACATCCGCGGATTTGCAGAATTATAGATACAAAATGTGTATCCGAATCCACATCCATATCTGCAAAAATGATCTGTGACTATCCCCATCCACATCCATGGAGGTGGATACTCATGGATATAAAGTGGATATCTGTAGATTTGCAGAGTTCTATACCTGACCTTCATAATTAGTGGGTGCCAACTTCTGGTCATCTGATCAAACTATACAACTACAATAGGTAGCAGAGTGATACTGAGTAACCGACAAAGCAGTTGGATCCCACTGTTTTGGTAGAACAAGGAAAAATAAAAAGTATATCTTTATATTATGGACTCCTTGTACTCTGGAGCCCATAATATAAATAATGTCTCTGTGTGTGCATGTGCATTTGTCCAAGTATGGATTGATGTCCAGCATGGTTTCATGTTGTGAATAAAAACCCTTTTTTCAGGTAATAACTCAAAAATCAGGTTTTTAAAAAATCTGGTTTTATTACCCACTTTTTTTAAATGAATACATTTATTTAAACCAAAATAAAATGCTGGAAGAAGGAATTAATTTTAGCAAAAACAGGATAATACATATACTACATCACTGGGATTGCAAAATATAGAAGGTCCCGAGGGACCTTTTCAGGGAAAGGTCTATCTATTAAATAAGCTCTCTCTGTGGTTCAGCCTAGAGAATAAAAAGACGTTTGTGATGCTCGGCCCTTAAAAAAGGTTTGTTTCATTTTTTGATTATTTTGCTGAGTTTGATTTGTAAAGGAAATTAATGCAGCATACCAAACATTCCCGAAGCACACAATAGTAATTAAAGTCCTATGTCACAAATACCAAAAGCCTTCAAATTAAAGGGAAACCTACCTCAATCCAAGTTGCACCAGACCATAGAACCACCTCATATCTGTGAGTACAGACACCGACAGCATACTCCACTGCACAAATCTTGAGCTATTGCTAAACCCACTACAAGGAGTTTTCCATTTTCAACTGATCCTTTTTTGTTATTTACTTACTTCAAACTGTGGATCACACATTTCTATATGTACAGTCACGCACTGTTGTGTGAGGACATAATGAAGATAACACAAGAAGAATAGTCACAAAGACAGAGAATATAGCAAAAAAGTGACACAGTTGTTTTTGAAATTACTATCTTCAAAGTTTGTGATTTGATTTGATTTGATTTGATTTGATTTGATTTAAAAGGGCAACAGCATGGATACTGTGTACTAATTTTTCCCTCTAACCTCAATTGCATTAATATGTTGGGTTACATAGCATGTGGTTTTCCTAATTCTTTCCAAATCAGATGCTCGTGTGATTTATACAGAGCACCAGTTGTCTTCTGAAGGAAGTTAGATTTTGACTTTGACTGATGGCAGAACTGTAGGAAAATCTTTGACATTTTGCTTTTAAAAAAAATTCCTAAGCCCATATTATTTATATGATTTAAATAGCAGTTTCCATCCATGTTCAAAAGGACTTCGGTAAATTTCATACACCTTGAAAGTCTTGAAGGAGTTCTTCTCTGAGTCCTGTACAATTTTAAACTTAGTAATGTGAACAAAATGCTTGTTCCACTTATAGTTTGGCAAGTCTTTTGTAATTGCAAAGCCTTATTTCAAATATGGAAGAACAACTTTGAATACGAAGGAGGTGGGGTTAAACAGAACAAAATATAAAAAACAACAAATAGCCTAGTAGCACCTTAGAGACTAACAAAACGTGTAGATGGTATCATGAGTTTACCATCTACATGCTTTGTTAGTCTCTAAGGTGCTACTAGACTATTTGTTGTTTTTTAAGTTTTTCCTGTTACAGACTAACTCAGCTACCCCTCTGAAGCTTTAAAACAAAATATGTAAGTCTAAATATAGTTGGGGGGTGAAATTCACCCCTGTGCAGGGTTTCAGATTAAAGCATACACATCATATAAACCCCTCTTAAAGCCTCAAAATAGGATTTACATTCTGCATAAGTCTTGTGCTGAAGCTTGCAGAGAAACAAATTTCAGCCTAAATGAGCAACTGTTCAGGGAGTTTTTATTTGATCCAAACTAGTTCCCATTTCAGTCCCAGTCATAAGTCATGTTAGTCATAAGTCATGTTAGCTGGAAATAAGGCTTGGCATTTGGCTTGTGCTCTTTGTGATGTTATAACATTGTAACACTGGGTAGGCCAAGGAGCACAATCCTACAGTGTGCTGAGCATCTTGTAGAAGATAATGACTATCTTCAATGTCCATTGGTTTCAGGGGACATTGTGAGTGCTCAACAGTAGAAGAGGGTAGGATCAGTCCTAAATTTCCAAGCAGAAACACCTTAACTTCCATCATGATATGTGCGTAGACCAAGGAGGCAAATGCAAGTGTAAAATATGCAGCTGCCCATACAAAATGGGTAGTGGCATGCTAATCACCCATTTATTTATGTAATCACTATTTTACAAACAGATGCATGTTATATGGCTTGTTTTAGAGAAAGTGCCCCTATAGGTCCTACATAAATAATAGTTAAAATTATTGTTTAATTTCATAGAAACAGAGTGCCGGACTTTATATATAATCCCTACCATATTATAAGAATTTACAAAGATTATTTGAATGAAATAAATTTTCCCTTTTAATGTATTTCTTAATATCCTTAGCCTGAAGATATTGGGCAAGCACCAATGGTTAATGCCCCAGAAAGTGGAAAAGTGGATTTAGAAGCCTTCAGCCAGTTTACAAAAATTATTACACCAGCAATTACAAGAGTGGTGGATTTTGCCAAAAAGTTGCCTATGTTTTGTGAGGTAAGACATTTTTCTCTTTCTTTGCTCCATACCATTCAAAACGCAACTCTCAAGAGAAACAATAAAAATTAGTATCAACGTGACATGAAAATACATAAAATTGTATCTGAGTCTCATAAAATCCGTCCACTTCCTGTTGATCTGAGCCATGTAAGGATGAAGTGAAGAGGTAAGACCTTACAAACAAATTCATTTTGGTTTAAATCAGATGAGAATTAAAAAAAAAATAGAAAGTATAATATAATGTTGGTGTCATTTAATTTCCTGTTCCCTATGATGAACCAAATCCCCATTTTTGTGGTTTTGTTTGGGCCTATACCAGTGGCAAATTCAATAAATCTTCCTACTTGCATAGCTTTAAGAAAATACTTAAGGTCCATTAACCCAGTGGAGCTTAAGCACATGCTTAATGATAAGCATTTACTTAAGTGCCTTCCTGTGTAGGGATGGAGTTAAGTATGTGTTTTAAGTGCCTTTCTGAATCCAGGACTAAGACACCTCCCTGACTGGTTCATCTGTACTGAATGGGATGTCAGCAAAACCCCAGGCCCCAATCTGTCCCCTCACATATTATCACAAGTGAAATGTAAGTCTGATGGACATTCCAAGAGAGTGGAGGCAACTAACATCGCTTCACTCCATAAAGATATTCAAATGTATGATACACTGTGAGAGGAATATTTAATATGAAATATAAGTATAATTAGGGCATGCATAGGATCTCACATTGGTGCAAATTGGGAATGAATGTAAATTTAAGAGCAGCAGAAAATGTTGATGGCTGTTCTCTTTACTTTAAAAAAATGTTAATTCTGGGCTGAACTGACTGGAAAATAACCTTGATATTTGAGACTCTCCTGGGATCCACAACCCTGGAAGTTCTGCAGCAGTGGAGCCTCCTTACTTTCCCTTCCTGCAGAACAGCACTTGACCTCACTGTTTATATGTCCAGAGAATGACCTTGAAAATGACAATGAGCCTACTCAGGGAGATCATCTGAAATCCAGCCATGGGAACCACTTCTTCCCCGACAGACTGAACATAAGTCTGGGGAGGAGTGAAAGGCAGGCCCATCATTGTGCTCTTTGCTAGCTGACATCTCAATCTTTAAGGTTAGTCAAGGAGAGCAGATATGTTGGGTAAATCCCCTTTGCCTCCTCTGGCACCCACAAAAGGATGTGGTAAGTATCAGTAGCTGGCGCAATGTACATAGCTCCCCCTGGCGAATCTGAGGATTGGCTCTGTCAGCCAGGAAAGCATGAAACAATAGTCAAGTATGAAGATTTTAAAATACAAAGGAGGCCCCTGCAGCTCTCCAGTGTTTGGCGGGGGGGGGGGGGGGGGAGATTTCTGCATCAATTTACTGTTTGCAGGGGAAAGTTGCAGGGACATTCCAGGGCAGTCTTTTTAATTATCAGACCTGGTCCATCAGAAAACAGACTGCAATGCCCATCTGACATCTCCGACCCTTCCTGGCCACACAGGGCCCACATGCTTCACAGTTGAAGCAAGTGGAAAGAATGAGAAAATGAGTCAGGAGTTGTGGGACATGACCTTTGTGTGCTACACACTTTTGTAGGTCAGGCCTTCCGAGCAGCTGAGCCATCTTTTGAACTTTATTCCTGCAGACACCAGTATCTGACAATAGAATGCGAAACAATTAACAGTGAATACAAGGACGGGGAGAGCTGCCTTCTCATGTGGCCACAGATGTGGAATAAAGACATGGAAATGGCAAACGTTAGTACTTATTTAAAAGGGGCATAGCCTGGCTAAAATGTTTTACTTCTTTAAAAATACATATTTCTTTTCTTCAGTTACACATAACCCTGCATGGGCCAGACTTTGGCTATGAATCAGTTTGTGAGGAAAAACATTACCTTCCCCTATAAATCCTGTAAACCTCTTTGCAGGAGGCATAAGGGATCTGTCGAAAAAGTCTTTCTTTCTCAACAGATCCCCCTCTAGACTGCCACTTTTTGCCGACAAAGTGCTGAGTCGGCAAAATGTGGTGGCCATTTTTATTCAAATTAGGCACGGGATATTTAAATCCCTGCCTCATTTGCAATGTCGACCTGCCTAATCTGCATCCCTCTGCTGACAGAGGGATGCAGTCTAGACGTACCCCTGGAGCTGAAGCCCCAGTCTCTACTGGACATATGTTGCTCCTGAAAGAGGAGCGTCCTGATAAAACTGCCCACATCAGCTGCAGCCTGGGAAGCCCACACTCCATGCAGGCTAGGAGGAAGCCAGGCTTGGCCCTGGCACACATGATCCTACCTGGTCTGTCAGGCTGGCTCATTGCATACACAGGTAGTATCCAAGTCTTGTCCAGCAATAAGGAGATAGGTGAGAAAATAGGGAAGCAGTTATGAATGGAAAAGAAGGGTAAGAACTGGAGAGAGTAAAAAAAGGGAGCAATGGACAGGCATGGAAGAGTAGAGATGGGGAAGAAAAGAGCTAGGAGCAAGTAGAGGAAAGGAATTTTTGATTGTTGCGGACTGGGCTCCAGCCACTAGGAGGTCACGTGCTTTCTATGCCCACCTTTCTCACCCTTTTTAGGGGAAAGAAAGCCAAAAGACACAAGCCCCTAAGACTTCAAAATGCTCTGTCAACTTCCATCAGACCCCACCCTGATATGCTAAAGGATGCAGGCTACTACATGCACTGAGGGTGTTTGTTTCTTTAAGAAAAACAAAATTGTCATTTAAAAAAATAAGTCAAGGAACCATGTTTACTGGTCTTCAGTTTATTTGTAAAAAACCTTATTTTTTACAAAACCTACTTTTTGGACCATATTTAACCCAGCAGTATCCCTTGGCCAATGGCATGTTTCCTTCAGGATTATGGGAAATGGTTAAAGTAAAAAAAACAACATAATATCTTGACATGAATCAGAATCAGATTTTCTCCCTTCTAGAACCCAGTTGGGATTTAGCTTCATTGTCACATAATTATGTACATCACATTTGCTGTTGACTTACAGTGACAACTTCAAAACAGTCTTGGAGATTTCACTCTTCTTTCATTATCGTATATTTCTATAGCTAGACAGATTTCTAGAAATGATAAAAGGGGCACCTATTCCTAGCAATAACATATACATACAACCTAAATGTAGCAATTCAGGAACTACCTTCCAATAAACCCTGCTCAAAGAGTTCCCCATCTTTGGCATTACAATTTCCTCTTGCTCCATACACTCCTTCCCGTCATTTGCAAACCCTGGGGAAACAACATGCCTTGAAGAAAGATAACGATTCAAATTCTGCTGTCAGTCACACCAGCATACATTGGAGTAACACCAGTAAAGGCAACTGAGGGCTTGTTCCCACTTATCTGGAGATTGATGCTCTGGAGATTGATCTCCCAGGGTTTGATGCAGCGAGTTCAATAAGGACTTGCTAAATGGACCACTGATGGTGTCCTAGTCAACCCCGGTACTCCAGTGGGTCACGAGGAGTAAGAGAAGTCGAGGGGAGAGTTTCTCCCATCAACCTCCCACAGTGGGAACACTGCAGAAATTTGACCTAAGGAATGTCAACTCCAGCTATGCTTTTCTCATATCTAGAGTTGCATATCTTAGGTCGACTTCCTTCCCTAGTATAGACCTGGCCTGCATTATATTCCTATAGCTAAAAGTAGAATTTGGCGGATTGTCCCTTATTAAATGCTGATATTTGATGGTTTCCAGAATATTATAGGGGGATGTTTCAAAAGTGATTCAGGGAATAAGAAGCACAAATACCATTCATTTAGGCATTTTTTTAAAAATCTCCTGTAGAGACTTTTTTTTCACTTCTTTTACTAAAAACCAGTCCACAATTATGAATCTTCCCATGTGTGATCTCCCCTTCTCCCCCATTCCTGGGTCAGGAAAGTAAGAGGTGCAGTATTGATGAAACCAAAGAAACAGTTGATAATATTAACTAGTTGATCAAATGCTTCGCAAATGGAAAGTGATATTACGAAAACATTAGGTTTTCAAACCTGCACAGCAGCCCTCATTGAGAACAGCACTTCTGAAGATCTGATCCCTTCACTGCAGCTAAGGTTTTTTTGAAACTCTGACCCATGAGTACTTCATTATAATGATATGATATGTTAATTTCCAGTTGGAATTGGGTAGAATGAACCTAGTCAAGGGGATGGCAAAATATCTAGGACACTAGATTGTTAGCTTTGAGGATTTGTTGTTCATACTCCACTGTTAATCATGTATTTAACACCCGTGGATGTTTATTGAGAGTACCCGTGCATGGATATTGTTGTGTTTCAAAACTAAGATTGCTTGAAAACCCTGGTTAGTGCAGACTGTTCTATTATCGTTTGTAATCTCTGCAGCTGCCATGTGAAGACCAGATCATCCTTTTGAAAGGCTGCTGTATGGAGATTATGTCCCTCCGAGCAGCAGTGCGCTATGACCCTGAAAGTGAGACTTTAACATTAAATGGGGAGATGGCAGTGACGAGGGGCCAACTGAAAAATGGGGGTCTCGGCGTAGTGTCTGATGCCATCTTCGACCTGGGCATGTCGCTTTCTTCATTTAACCTCGATGACACAGAGGTCGCCCTGCTCCAGGCTGTGCTGCTCATGTCATCAGGTGAGAATAAGAACATATTGTGCACCAGCAGAGCTTTTATAACCATCCCTGGTTCATAGTCTGAATCATTGTCTCTGCGGCAAATCTCTCTCTAAGAGATATAGAGGGGATTTTAAACGTGGGCACACTGGCTGAGACTTCACTAGAATGATGCAGTTGAAGAGCTTGGTTACTGAATCCCCTTGGGGCTAAGAAACCATGTGGAGAACCATGACAAAAACCCATATGATAGATAAAGGTGGGCTTGGTCTCAGACCATGTCAAAACAGTGTAGAGGTGTGAGGTGGATTGATGGCTGGAAAAAGATTACTGATGTAGCTTCATCTGGGCCAGCATTCCCTAACTTACAAACAGAGAGCCCAGCATCAGCCATCCACAGGGTAAGTTATGTCTACGTAGCACTGTTATTCTGAAATAACATAGTCCGCATCTACACTACAAGCAGTTATTTTGACATAATGTCAAGCTGGAGGACTTCTTACTCCAACTCCTATAACCCTCATTTTATGAGGAGTAAGGGAAGTCAGAGGAAGAGTGCTCTACCTTAGACTTTCTGCTGTGTAGATAGCACCAAAAGCCAAAATAAGCTATTTTGACTTCAGCTACGTAATTGACGTAGCTCAAGTTGCATAGCTTATTTTGGCTTTAGCTCTGCTGTGTAGACATGCCCTAAATGTCCTGCTCTTTTGTTCCAGCCCAGAGTGCTGTAACGTACAGGATTGGGAATATGGTTCATGGGCATTGCAAGTTGGCCATAAATCTATTTTGATTTCTCGGTTCATGCCTAGTAATACTGTTTGCTCATGGGAGCCTGTCCCATCAAGACTCTGTGTCACTGCTCTCGGCTTCTAACTGCAGGCACATAGTGCTTTCAGTGAGCTGATATAGACAATTTCACTTTGGTTTCCTATGTGTTTCTTGCCTGCCCACCTCAGAGTAATAGTATTACAGTCAGTATAGTGTATAGTAGATATTCACAAGTT
The DNA here is from genome assembly GCA_032595735.1 of Pelochelys cantorii. Classification (NCBI taxonomy): domain Eukaryota; kingdom Metazoa; phylum Chordata; order Testudines; family Trionychidae; genus Pelochelys; species Pelochelys cantorii. Next base: position 191,372,494 of record CM064327.1, read on the forward strand.
ATGCCAGCCCTACAAGAAGATCCCCCCTCTTTTTTTTTTTTTTTTTTTTTTTTTTTTTTTTTGGACAATGACAGACCTGGCAACTTGCGGGGAAGCAGGAATTGAGACCACTTTAAGCACTGAGTAGTGAACAGTACATAAGCAGGGGTTTACATTGACCTCCCTGATTATTTGTGCTCATTTGACATTACCACTGAAAGTCTGCATCTCTGTTTATTTTCCAAAGCCTTGGTATGTAAAAAAGTGGTTTCAGAAAGCTTTTCCATCGGAACTACTTTCCTTAAAATAACTTTTCTCATAAAGAAAGCATATTCATAGCCAGGCTGGTACATTGATTCAGTGCTGATTTGGAGGGAAGACCACTGTCTGCTGAATTGCCAGCACCACTGAGGGCAGTTCATAGCTTTCCCTAGAGGCCTGCTTACCTTGTGCCTTCCCATGGGATCTTTCTTCCCATTTTCAGGAATGTAAATCCATGGCCTGTTTTAATTCCTAGGTGCAAGATCCCAGCCAACCTTGGTTGAAAAACTGCAAAAGGCTTTGGGTGAAATGAACTTCGTTAGAAAAGAGGTTAATCTGATAGTTAAGTTTAGTCTCCAGAAAACGTGTTATGATTTTGTTTTTTATGTAACTACATGTTTCCAGTATTCTTACTTGTCTTCTTTGGAATCTCTAGACTTTGCTAATAAACTTATTCTTGTTTTCACTATAAATATATCTCAGAGCTGTTTTCTTAAGTAAAATACTGGTCCTGAGCTGAATCTTATAAGCTGGTGTGCATACTGTTCCCTCAGGGACATCAGACAATATATCTTTGAGTAGTCAAGGGCTAGATATCACAGTGGAATGCTTCAAAGCAGCTTTGGGATGGGAGTACAACTATTGTTAATCTGCAAGGCACAGTAAGGTCTGGCATAGTACAAAGGAGAGTCCTTGGGCAGCTACAAGGTTGGTGATTCTGGAAAGTTGACATCTAACTAAGCATTCATTATTCAGAGATAGGCCAACCTTCTGTGGCTTGTTTTGCCTCTCTGCTGCTTCCCTGTTGACTTCACCTCTCCATTGACTTCGTAAATGGGCATCCTTTGTGTGGGCTTTTAATGCTTGATTTATATCCTGACTGAGAGGCCAGTGAATAAACATCACTTTCTGTAACCGAAAACCAGTTTTTTTATCTCTGTTGTTGACTAATACCTCAATGCAGACTCTACGAGTATATCTTCAGTGTCTGTACATGACTTCTTACATAGTCTCTGTACATACTTTACCAAAAAAAAGTATATAAAAATATTGGTTACTAAAAACAAAATCAATAACAATTGGTGAATTTTAGTCAGCTTCTGCCTCCAAACCCAGATAAGTGCACCTAAATATAGTATGTAAAAAAAGCAAGCAAAATTATTTTTAAAATTATAAAAGCACTGCTAAAACAAAATTCCACCGTAAATATTTTAAAGCCATGGCTCCAGCTTTACACTTTCCTAATAAGTCAAAAACATTTGTTGTCTGACTGGCTGCTAATAATGTAATTACTTTGCTAAAAAAAACTGGTGCTAGTAGCCCACAAATAAAAAAACTGCAGGGCCCAAAAAGATATTTTAATCCCTATAAGCAGAATGTAAGGTAAAGTTTCTAACACCTATATGGCTCAATGGACCTTCATTCTAATCAACACACAAAAACGTATCTACACTATACATTCTAACAGACGCTTTAACTAAAAACTAAAACCAAAAAAGTGCTAAAAAAAAACACTTTTAAACTAAGAATTGCCTTAATGCACGCACCTCTTCTTAAAAAATTAAACACCAGGGGCTAAAAAAACCATATTTGGCTCACTAAAGAAAGTTCAACAGTAATAAAAGCAATACATTAAATATCAGCCATTAACCTAAAAAAATAGCTATTTAAAGGTACCCACATCATAAATCAGCATTGCATTCTAAACACGCTATATGCCAAATTTAAAGAAATATAAAGGCTCCCCCAAAGGTAGATAGATATGATAGATAAATATTTTATACTAATTATTAATTAAGCAGCTAATAAAAATATTTCATATTTAAAAAATAAAAAATAAATAAATGTATAAATAATTGTAATTTCAATATTTAAAGTCACATTTAAAACAAAACAGTACTGATATAAAACTTTAAAATTGCAAATTGGTAACAATTTTTTTTCTTTTTCTCCTTTAACCCCCTTTTTGTGTGTGTTTATCAATTAATATCCCAAAGTAGTAAACCACACAAAAAAATATTGGCCAAGTAAATTGTTATTCATTTTTGCTGATATCCATAGCAGTGATAAACTAAAAACAAAAATTTAACCATATCAAATTGTGTTTAAGCAATCCATGCAATTAATAATTAACTCTAAACAGCTAATTAAAAAGTACCTGTAATTATTTAGCATAATTATTTCAAATGGCTTAAGAAATTACAAAACAACAAAACTATACTTCAATATAAAAATGCTCAAGAAATTAAACAGACTAAAAATTTCAAAAAGTTATAAAATCAACTTTATAAAATCTAAAAATCAAGTAATATACCTACAATTAAGCAAAAAAATCATGTGTTAAAATCAAAATAAACTGGCCCCTGTTCTGCAGTAAATTGCCTAAGTCCATTAGTCTATCACATAAACAAAAACAGAGAACTAAAATGGGTATAATGAGTTTTGCAAATTAAGCTGTTTGCATGAATAATAATGTTTAAATTCTTTCCCAAAAAATTTCCTAAAACCTAAGCATGATGCACTGTTTAACCATCATAATTTTTAATTCATAAAAAATAAAACTCCAGTGTAAGATTTGGTTTCATCTGCTTCTAAAAACTTTCAAAGCCCAAATAGTTAAAGCAGTCATAAAAAAATGCAGCTCTCTTCATAAGCCAATATTTAAAAAATAATTCACTTCCTGCCAACCAATCATAAATCCCTACCAGTAACCCAATAATCATCATAAAATGGTTTAATAAAAACACCAGCCAAATTTTAAAACCACTACAAAATACCAATTTGTATGCCCACATTCTCCACCAAATATGTTATGCCTATAAGAAGCACACCAGATTTTTTTTAGGGGAAAAGGCAATACACCACATTTATTAAGAATATAATAGTAAAGCAGCTAGCATATGCTCACATCGACACACACACACACTATTCCACCAATCGATGTTATAGTTACGAGTTCAGGGTTCAGATCCTTCTGGTGGCCAACCAAATTGATCACAGATAGGGAGGAGCTGGGTTCCGTCTTACCAAAATTCTAAAGCTTTGGTGTGGACCGATAGAGCCCCACTTCTCCTTATCTGTAATCAATCTGGTTGGACCCCTGAGGATCTGGACCCTAAACTGGTAACTATAACATCAATTGGTAAAACTGTGTGTGTGTGTGTGTGTGTGTGTGTGTGTGTGTGTGTGTGTGTGTATAAAAGAATATTCTGGCTGCTTTACTATTGTATTCTTAATAAACATTACATATTTCCTTTTCCCCTACAAAAAAATCTGGTGTGCTTCTTATAAGCATAACAACATCAGAAGTCTATGACAGAGCCAGGATTTAAACACAGATGTCCTGAGTCTCAGTTAGTGTTCTCTCTAAGCTGTGTGATTGTGCACAGGAGAGATTCAAATGCTGCGTAGCAGAATGCCTACAGCTAGATTTTGTTTCTACTGATCATGCACATTTGCACATGCATCGGTGCATGTAAAAAATGTATTCTGCATATGGATGGAAAAAATGTGCACATGGATGGAAAAGATTAAAGGGAACATTGGTCTCGGTACAGCCCTTTTATCACATGATCATCTCTCTTGATTTTAATTAGGAATTTATTATTGTAAATGAATACCTTAGTCCTGTTTCTTTTTACCTACAGATCGCCCAGGTCTCCTCAGTGTTGAGAGGATAGAAAAATGTCAAGAGGGTTTCCTCCTGGCCTTTGAACACTACATTAATTACAGAAAACACCATGTTGCACACTTTTGGCCAAAACTGCTGATGAAAGTGACAGATCTACGAATGATTGGAGCGTGCCATGCCAGCCGCTTCCTGCACATGAAGGTGGAATGCCCCACGGAACTCTTTCCTCCTTTGTTCTTGGAAGTATTTGAGGATTAGAAAGACTGGCGTGGTTCTCAGAATTCCTATAGCACTACTGGCTGTCATTTCATTCCATTGCCTAGTTCTTCTTCTGTTTGTTCTTTTTGGTTTGATTTGGTTTGTGGTTTTTTTTTTGTTTTTTTTTTGTATAAACATGGATGAAATTGTCCCTTTAATGCGGGTACTTGTGACTATTACATTTTGTCCTTCAGTCCTTTGATGTGAATGCTTTGACAGCTTAATAGTGAAAACACAAACAAACCAATCACCGATCACCAGCACTTCAGTGGTCACCAGCTCACATCCATCACTGCTTGGAGAAATGGGGAGAAAAAATTGAAGTTGCAGAAAATAAACAGGCCTTCAAGGCAAAGCACTTTGCCCTGCCTTTTTCCTAGTATTACCTCATTTTGCAAGCCACAAATGAGATACTGTGTCTAGTTTTCCATGATCTTTCTAAGTATAACCATCACCATTGTGACCTAAGAATACCATCATCACTGTGATTGCATCACATCCTTGGGATTATTACATGAGTCATAAATATCAGAGCCCTCTGCAATCAAATCTTTTGTTCAAATGCACAGTGGGAAGGAGAGTTTGATATTTTTTTAATTTATACAAAATGAGGGCAAAATCCTTCAGCCCTTGGTCAGTTAAAACTCCAGATGACTTCAGTGAGAGGTCAACTGGAATAAGAGTGTGGGCTTGATCCCATGAGGTGTTGAGCTCTTCCCAAGAGATGCTGGGAACCCTCAACTCAGGTTGACTTCAGGACAAAAAGTGAAAGGGGATACCACATCAACATCCAAGTGGCATGGGAAAGGATGGGCACTCAACAGGTCTCAGTATGCACTCTGCAGGAATGCCTCTTTTATTCTAACTGCAGGATTTGCCCAGGGCTATAAATTCATGTATTTATATTGGCTGCACTAGTAGAATCTGAATTGAGCAACGAGACGGCCTGTTGATGAAATCTGCCAGCTAGCTTTCATGGCACTCATTTGGACTCTATTTCATCCATCCTCTTCACAAGGTGGTTGTCTCTGAAGTAGTATAAACTCCAGACCAGGCAAGCCTCCTCATTTATCTGTAAGTGGGATACATTAGAAGGATCATCCTCTCTTCCTGGCAATAGAAAAGATTTTGTTCCCTTTCAGAATAAGTTTCATGTGCCCTTTGTTGCATTGTGCATTCACAAATCCATAAGTAACGAAGACCGAAACTGGAATCTTTTCCTACTCAACTAGAAAGGCATTGTTATAGTTTAGATTCAAAGTTATAGGCCCTAATCTAGTCCCAGGTGTTTGAAAACTGGGTCCTCAGGAAAATTTTCATTGTGGGCAACACACCAGGGGAATTTTGAAATTCTTGTCACTTCACAGTGTGAAGACTGCATTTGGAATATCAATGGCCACGTTTTCAGCCTGGCTGAATCCCACCCTCTGTGTTTCTTGATGCAATTTGCATCTATACCTGTGATGAACTGTAAGCATCAATTTTAATAGTTACACTTTGGACCACTAACATTTGTGTCCACAAATCTATGTGGGTATAAAATACTCTCTTGCATATTTTGCAGGCACAAAGGAAGCCAGGCCACTGGAAACTTGCTCTTAAACATTTGGATTTTTTATTAGGTTAAAGATACCAGTCCCATTCCTCCCCCTTCGCTCAAAGCAAATGTTTAGATGACACCAATCTCTAGACTGTTTTGCAGTAAATAGTACATGATGGAGTTGGAGACATTACCCAGACTAGTGAGGGTTATACTTGGAAATAAAACAAATTCTGCTCACACGAGTCAAAGCTTGCATGAGCAGATCCTAACTGCACACATTAAAAGAAAACCATTTGCACAAATGTTAAAATCAAATTAGTTAAAATGACAGGTTCTTGTAGCAATTGAATAAAATTGTTGATCCATTTCTTGCTTCTTTTTCCAAATCTGGGAAATAAATATAAATGAAATGTACAAACTTTTTAGAGCTATAATCTGCCCTTAATCTTCATGGGAAACTCCCACTGATGCCAGTGAGAGCCCCACACATGGCAATGTATGACTAATTTAGTGTACAAATATTTGCCCATGCTGCAAGAGAGAGAAAAACACCCTTCTTCCTGGCAGCTATCTGTGTTGGCAACTCACAATTCTATTGCAAGTCTTGAAATATCTGCTATTTTTCTTATGGCCCTCCCTAGAAATCATGTTTTTATCTGACTTTAAAAAAAAAGTTTCTGGTGCTTTTTGGTTGTAGAAAAAACAACTTGAACTCAAATTTGAAAATTTTGGCCAAACTTAGAAGACAAATAAGAACTCAGAATTCACAGTTTAGAACTGTCCTGATTTGTAAAACAGTCTTGTGATTTTGGGGTCTGATTTTTGAACCCTAGGGATTGGCAGTACTCAGTTATTCACAGCAAATAGCACCGGAAAGATAATTGTAATAATTAAAAAAATGATTAGTCATCCTACTCAGGAAAGCTTCATCAGTCTGACCCAGCACAGAGAATCAACATTTTACAGGCTGGTTGCTGTTAAAATAACTACTGGTTCTTGAATCTGTCCTCATTAAATATAACAAGCAAAGCAATGAGACTTAAAAGTATTAGACTTAGTACATTATATCATTGGGTGCCTGGAATTAGGCATTTAATTTGTATTTAGATGCCCGAGTAAGTGGCCTGTATTTCCAAGATGTTGACTTCATTGTAACCTGTGACTACTCAGTATACTGAAAAATCAGTCCACCTTTTTTTAAGTGACTAAACATGGATTTCGGTGCCTAACATTAGGAAACCGAGCCTGGAAACATTGGTCAGTGTTTTTAGCAAGAGTACATATAGCAGTATTTTTTAACCTTTTTTGTATTAAAGGCTGGGGGTTGGCAGTAATTTCTTCTGGTGAATTACCTTTATCTATCAATCCAAACCCAATATCCATCTCTTAGTTTAACAGAAGTGATCTAGTGACACCTAAGGCTCTGATTCCATACCAGTTTTACATTGCCTGACTTCATTAACTTCAGTGATGTGACTCCAGACTTACAGCAGTGCAGAATTAGAACCTGTATTAGGATCTGATCTTTCAAACACTTGCTACTGGACTTAGACCCCGTATCCTGCAATGACTTATGCAGAGGCTTGAATTTACAGCTATAAGTAGTCCCGAGTCTTTGTAGGTGCAGCACCATACTGCTTGCCACTGTGAGTAGCAGACTTTAGTGAGACTGACTATTCCCAAGAGTAAATATGACACCCAGTTACATTTGGAGCACAGCAGACCTGAATTTTTCAGTGCAGTTTATGCTTTTGTTTGATGGTGCTGCATAGCTCTCATTCTTGCTCTCTGGTCTAGGACTATAAGAAATGGGGTCTTTTATTCATGATTCTTTCTGTCAAATCAGCTCTTTCATTGTCATCTTCACTGTTTTTTGCCCTACGTTATATATACATATGGCATCTCAACTTAGTTCTGATATTTAAAATAGCTTATATACGGTGTGATAATGATTTTCGTTTACACTCTGCCAAAATGTAGACATTAGAATTAGACCTTTATGGTCCAAAATCATCTCTAAGGTAAATGCTTGCTTTTTCAGGGGTCAGTATCAGAAAGAAAAAGAAAAGTGACCAGAGGGAGAAATTGCAAATCATTCTAGTTAGGGCTGTTGATCACAGGCAGAGCATGTCATTGTTAGTGATGTATTTTTAAGCTATGGAACTCTAACCTGTATGTGTCATATTGACTTTTTCTGCATGAATCATAAACTATAAAAATCTGTCTTATGGGTTTGAGATGTAGCCAACATCTGTAAGGCTAAACCTTTTTCATTGACAGAATAAAAATCAGCAACCAAGAAACGCTCTTCTCTCACACTTGATGTGAGAGCAGTTAAAAGTGCCCAGCACTTGTCTTTTCATTAATGTAGTCTCCCAGACCTAAAACAAGTTCTTAATTTATCCCAGTATTGTAACAATATGGAACTATTTATCAGATTTTTCCTTTTGACATTGCTATGATAGGATCCCCATGTAAATTTTATAGAGAGAATTTTTATTCTAGTGTAACAGAGATTTATTTTCCATGTAAAGATTCAAAGTAATGTGAGCACATTTTTTTTACAACAGAATAATTTTGTTTAAAAAAAAAGGTTTGGCCTTATCAAAATTTTACCGTGTTGTATAAATGTTTAGTAAATGCAAAGAGTACGCATTTTTTGTGTGTATCTACATTGACTGATGTCGCCTTCAGAAGCAATATTGTGCAGGTAATATGTTTTTTGTGACTATCCATTGCACAGTTTACCTACTTTAAAAGCTAACCCTCTTTATGCACAAGACAATCAAATGTAAATCTGCATCAGTCAGAGGGTGTAGATGAAATTTATGTAAATTACTGAGCACAATGTAAAACATTAAACGACACTTTATTTAATTACACATTTAATGTTGGTATAGATAATATCAGGGCATGAATTAGCTGACACACTGTAATTTCTTTTTCTCTTTTCATACTTTCTTAACTCTTCATTTTTAATTTGTTCACAACTACACCAAATTAGTCTTTCCTGTCATTTCTTTAAAAAGAGAAAAGAGGTTGACTTTTTTTTTTATTATTGTTATTGGTTTCATGCCCTGAGGATAAGACAAACATTACATGGTGTAATGAAAGACAGTACCTTGGATGATGGGGGGTTTTTTTGTTTGGGGTTTTTTGTTTTGTTTTGTTTTGTTTTGTTTTGTTTTGCAAACAGGAGTAAGTGATATGCTATATCAGTAATATTTTTTCAGACTAAAATATATATTATATATCTATTAAAAATCTGTGACCACAAATGTTTTAAACTATCCGAAGAAAAAATTTGTATATTTGGGGGGAAATAATTTTTACATAGCTTTTGTATGCAGATATTGAAATGTAATTATGAATATAGTGGGCCTAGATGACTGTGTAAGCTTAAATTCTAAAATGAAAAAGCTTATAACTCAGCTATGTTTTCAGTCTCTCTCTTTTTTCTTCCAGAATGTTTAATTTGGACTGCTACATACTTGTAAAGTGTTATACAGTGCTACCTGAGAATAATGGGACCTGAGATGAGTCTTAAATTGTTCCCCAAACTATTCACACTTCTGTTCTTTTATGCTGTTCTCATGACATATCATCTGTCCTCTCATAAGCACTCTCTCCAACAATGGTTCTAATTCTCCTCTTGTTCAGACCAGTTTATCTTAACTTACTTCAGGGGACTTACTCCTGATTTACATTAATTACGTTTTTAAATGAACATCTTTTTTCCTTGCTGTGTTCACAACATACACCCGGAGGAGTTAAATTAAAAACATGAATACTCTTGCTGGAAGGCTGCAATGTAACAGTACTGAATTGCTGAGAATTCAGACCAATTACACATAGAGCTGTCTGTCAATCAAAGTTAACTCAATTAATGCAAAACAAATTAACTAAACATTTTGAATGCAATTAATCACAATTTTAATTGCATTGTTAAACAATAGCAGAATACCAATTTAAATGTATTATAAATATGTTGGATTTTTTTTCTACATTTTCAAATATATTAATACAGAATACAAAGTCTACAAGGGTCTTTATATTATTTTTATTATAAATATTTGCACTATAAAAAAATAAAAAATAGTATTTTGCACTACAGTACTTGTATGAGGTGAACTGAAATCTCTATCTTGAAAGTTCAACGTACAGATGTACAATTTTTTTACATAACTGCACTCAAAAACAAAACATTATAAATTTTTTGAGCCTACAGATCCACTTAGTCCTATTTCTTGTTCAGGTAATCACTAATTCAAGACATATTTGTTTACATTTAGGGGAGATAATGCTGCCCATTTCTTATTTACAATGGCAATTGAAAATAAGAATAGGCATTTGCATGGCATTGTTGTAGCCAGTGTTTTAAGGTATTTATGTGCTAGATGTGTTAAACATTCATAAGCCCCTTCCAGCTTTGACCACCATTCCAGAGGACTTGCTTCCATGCTGATGATGCTATTTAAAAATAATATGTAGATTAAATTTATGATTGAAATCATTAAGGGAGAATTATTTGTCTTCTGCTCTAGGGTTTTATCTACATTCTGCCATATATTTTGTGCTATAGCAGTCTCAGATGACAACCCACCACATATTTGATTTAAGATCATTTTCATTGCAGATTTGACCAAACACAAAGAAGGTACCAAAATGAGATTTCTAAAGATATAGCTATAGCGCTCGACCCAAGAGTCTTGAGTGCCTTCCAAAATCTGAGAGGGATGAGGTGTGGAACATGCTGTTAAAAGTCTTAAAAGAGCAACAAAGAACAACAGTCCAATGTGGATACTACAGGACCTGAACCACCAAAAAGAAAAACCAACTTCTGTTGGTGGCATCTGACTCATGATGATGAAAATGAAAGTCCATTTTTCTGCACTGCTTTTGATTGTTATCAAGCAGAACATTGTAAATAAGAAGCAGGCAGCATTATCTCTTATAAATGTAAACAAGCTTGTTGGACTTAGCAATTGGCTGAACATAAGGAGGACAGTGTGGACCTGTAGGTGCTAAAGTTTTACATTGTTTTGTTTTTGAATGCAGTTATTTTAACATAATTTTTCACTTGTAAGTTGCATTTTCATGATAAAGAAGTTGCACTACAGAGATTGTAGGAAGTGAATTGAAAAAACTTTTTCTTTTGGGGGGATTACAGTGCAAATATTTGTAATAATAATAGTATAGAGTGAGCACTGTACACGTTTGTATTCTGTGTTGTAATTGAAATGAATATATTAGAAAAAGTAGAAACATATTTATAATTAATTATAATACCGTTTAGCAGTCCTAATTGCACACAAGATCCCCAAAACAGAGAGACAAAGCAGGCTGCCCCCTAAAATCAATGAGGCACAATGCATCCCATCTTATTCTAGGCTAGGTAGCTGCATACTGATCCTACACTTCCCTACAAAGCCCCCTGACCTACAAGCACCATCAGGAACATCCCCATCTTCAAACTGCTAGCTTGCAATTTCAACACAATTCTCAGTATATCCTAGTTCTAGTCTAGACAGTGCAAGTGTCAGAAGAGAATGAGATCTGTCTTCTTATTCCCCATTCCTACACACACACACTCCCTCTTTTCCCGGTTGGTGCTGCTGGTCTTCTTTCACTCTTTCTCTATTCTTCCCTTTCACGTGCCTTCTGTCTTTTTCTTCTCTCTCTCTCTTTTATCTACCTCAAGGGGATAGGCTAGACCTGGAACTTACAGTGCATATAGTTTTTCAATCCTTTCTGATGGGATTTATAGGTTAGGACACTGATTCAGGGTGCTCGGCACAGGCATTTCATTGGCTGAGCCTGGGCCCAGGATAATCATTCTGGTTCTCTTCCACCTTGACAGCACCTCTAGTGCCAAGAATCTCTAGCAAGATGCTGAAGTTCCTCAACTTCCACTGATGTAGCTGATCAGCACTGTCCATGTGCATATAAAGGATTGGCACCTGCTCCATAAGTTCCTCAACTTCCACTGATGTAGCTGATCAGCACTGTCCATGTGCATATAAAGGATTGGCACCTGCTCCATTGCCAGCCATGGGAGCAGGATCTGGCCTTTAAGGAAAAGGACATTTTCAAATTTAGTCACTAAATTTAAGGATCTAAGTGAATATTTAGGCATCTAACTTTAGGAACTCAAGTTTGACAATTTTGGCCAAGATTCTCTGAAGTTCTGAGTGATGACAACAATGATGGAAGGTGCTCACCACCTCCAAGAATCAGATCATGCATGAAGAGGAAATAACCTTTTACCAGCAGCTACTGAATTATTTCTTGCTTAACTCCTTCCTTATGTGTATCTAAAATAGAATTATGCTCAAGATAAAATTGCTGCTATTTACGTAGCTCATTTCAGTGTGTTATTTCTGGGGTTTCTGCTGCTTTGAGCTTTGTTCTTTTAACTGGTTAATTCAACATTTGTCACAAAAAGAGCTCAAATTGGATCAAATATCAGCACCAGCAAATAGGACATGAGGTTTATCTGTGGGCAAAATTGTTGATTGGGTTTGTGCATGAGCACACACACGTGATTGATTGATTAGATAGATAGATCAGATAATGACATTAAAAATTAAAATAATGTTAAAGTTGCCAATTCACCACCTAAAAGTTAGAAAATGTCAGTATTAAGAGTGCCTATGCAACCTCAAGTCATCTTCTGTGCGTTATGATCACAGAAAACAGCATTATGCATTATGAGTTAGTCTTGAATTATGCATCACATACTTTTTTGTTCATTAACTTCAATCAGAGCGGCTGGGTGCTCATCCCTTTTGAACAATGGACCACTTTTTTTGATATCTAAACATGGATTTGGAAGACTAACTTCAGGTACCTATTTTACTTCAAAGTAAGAGTGTCTGGAGATTGATTTTCTTCCAAAATAACTAGATGTACATTATAACTGATTTAATTGTTTTGGTTCCTGCTTCCATGTAGACAAGCCCTCAGTGTTCACATTGCTTTGAGCAACATTGAACTGGTAGGCAGCCAGGGAACACTTATCATTTTAATTTATTTGGGAGCAACACAGACTGTATTCTTAAGATGCCTGTTTGTTTGGGTTTTTTTAGGAAGCTTAAGGCAACAAGAAAGAGAAATGTTTCTCAAATATATTTGTCATCCAACATTACTTTTTTACTTTAAAAATTAAATGAATGGGTTTTTTTCCCCCAACAAAAGTATATTCCTTTCAAAATGGATCTCACAGTAGCATCTCTGTCATTGGGGAGAGCATTTCCCCTCCAGTTATTGACTCAAGCTGCCTTAACTTTCACAGAAGCAAATGATTTTCCAGGAATAAAATTACCATTTGCCAGAATCAAGGAGCAATTTTTGAGTGAGGGCAAAATATAGCAAATAAATTATACAACCGTGTGACTCACTTGGTATATTAACATAGCAATCATTTTATTACAGTCATGCCCAGAGGCACAGCCCAGTTAAGAGTTTCCAATTTAAAATAAATCCTAGTTTAATTGCATCTGGCTGGAATGCTGCACACATAGGGTATCTATGCAGGTGCCAATTTTTCTTGTTGTTTTGATGAAGATTAGTTTTAGCTCAATTTTAAAGTCATAAAGTCAATATAAAGATTATCATTTGAGCAGCTTTAGATGGTTTGAAACCAAATTTAGCCTTTTTTAAAAAATATGGTTCTTGGAATAATTTTTGTAAGACTATCCTCTTGTATGTATGCTAAGGATCACATTCTGCTATCCTTGCTCGTGTTCAATAGTAATTTACAGCAACCAATCCCATTGATCCTAAGGAATCACATGAGTAAGATTGGCAGAATCTGTCCCTAAAGGCTCAGTCTGCCAAAGTTTTGCTATTTCCTTTGAAGCACCAAGTACCCTCAACTCCCATTGTGACCATGTCTATGTGCAGAACATCAGATCCTGTCCCCCAGAATTGATCACAAAGATACTATGCCCTGTCTAAAGCTCCTGTTTAAACCATGTCAGCCAGAAACTAATGCATCTTAAAACTGGGTCCATCTTCCTCTTCTAGACATATTTGGGTGAGAATATCTCATCTTAGCATCACATTCAGCTGGGTTCCAAATGGTTTTTCTTATGTTAACAGTTGTGGTTAATGGGAAGGGGAGGAACAGTTTAAAGTGGCTAGATGTTAATCTTTGAAAAACAACATCTGGAGCAAAATGTTCAGTGAAAATATTAATGTTTAGAGTTTCACCTTTCGAAATACATAAATGATCATTTGCTACCTAGAATTTTAAAATATACTAATATATACAAATGAAGTTATTGAACAATCCCCAATATTTTTCTCATAATTATTTTAAGCCCTATTTTAATGTAACTAGTAGTACAGATAATAAGAACATAAGAACATAAGAATAGCCATACTGGGTCAGACCAAAGGTCCATCTAGCCCAGTATCCTGTCTGCCGACAGTGGCCAGCACCAGGTGCCCCAGAGAGGGTGGACCGAAGACAATGATCAATGATTTGTCTCCTGCCATCCCTCTCCAGCCTCTGACAAACAGAGGCCAAGGACACCATTTTATCCCCTGGCTAATAGCCTTTTATGGACCTAACCTCCATGAAATTATCTAGCTTCTCTTTAAACTCTATTATAGTCCGAGCCTTCACAGCCTCCTCTGGCAAGGAGTTCCACAGGCTGACTACACGCTGTGTGAAGAAGAACTTTCTTTTATTAGTTTTAAACCTGCTACCCATTAATTTCATTTGGTGTCCTCTAGTTCTTCTATTTAGGGAACTAATAAATAACTTCTCTTTATCGGCCCTCTCCACACCACTCATGATTTTATATACCTCTATCATATCCCCCCTCAGTCTCCTCTTTTCTAAACTGAAAAGTCCCAGTCGCTTTAACCTCTCTTCATACGGGACCCGTTCCAAACCCCTAATCATTTTAGTTGCCCTTTTCTGAACCCTTTCCAAGGCCAAAATATCTTTTTTGAGGTGAGGAGACCACATCTGTACACAGTATTCAAGATGTGGGCGTACCATAGTTTTATACAGGGGCAGTAAGATATTCTGGGTCTTATTTTCTATCCCTTTCTTAATAATTCCTAGCATCCTATTTGCCTTTTTGACCGCCGCTGCACATTGCGTGGAAGTTTTCAGAGAACTGTCCACGACAACTCCAAGATCTCTTTCCTGATTTGTCGTAGCCAAATTAGCCCCCATCATACTGTACGTATAGTTGGGGTTATTTTTCCCGATGTGCATTACTTTACACTTATCCACATTAAATTTCATTTGCCATTTTGTTGCCCAGTCACTCAGTTTGGTGAGATCTTCTTGGAGTCCCTTACAGTCTGCTTCTGTCTTGACTATCCTAAACAGTTTGGTATCATCTGCAAACTTTACCACCTCACTGCTTACCCCTTTCTCCAGATCATTTATGAATAAGTTGAACAGGATTGGTCCTAGGACCGACCCTTGGGGGACACCATTAGTTACCCCTCTCCATTCTGAAAATTTACCATTTATTCCTACCCTTTGTTTCCTGTCTTTTAACCAGTTCTCAATCCAAGAAAGGACCTTCCCTCTTATCCCATGGCCATGTAATTTACACAAGAGCCTTTGGTGAGGGACCTTGTCAAAGGCTTTCTGAAAATCTAAGTATACTATATCTACTGGATCCCCCTTGTCTGCATGTTTGTTAACCCCTTCAAAGAACTCTAATAGATTAGTAAGACAGGATTTCCCTTTACAGAAACCATGTTGACTTTTGTCCAACAAATTATGTTCTTCTACATGCTTCACAATTTTATTCTTTACTATTGTTTCGACTAATTTGCCCGGTACTGAAGTTAGACTTACCGGTCTGTAATTGCCCGGATCGCCTCTAGAGCCCTTTTTAAATATTGGTGTCACGTTGGCTACCTTCCAGTCATTAGGTACGGAAGCCGATTTAAGGGATAGGTTACAAACCACAGATAATAGTTCAGCAATTTCCCATTTGAGTTCTTTTAGAACCCTTGGATGAATGCCATCCAGTCCCGGAGATTTGTTAACATTAAGTTTTTCTATTTGTTCCAAAACCTTCTCTAATGACACTTCAATCCAGGACAGTTCCTCAGATTCATCACCCACAAAGGACGGTGCAGATTTGGGAATCTCCCCAACATCCTCAGCCGTGAAGACTGAAGCAAAGAAGTCATTTAGTTTCTCCGCAATGGCTTTATCGTCCTTGATTGAGCCTTTTATAGTTCGATCGTCTAGGGGACCCACAGGTTTTTTAGCAGGCTTCCTGCTTCTAATGTACTTAAAAAACATTTTGTTATTTCTTTTTGAGTTTTTGGCTAGCTGTTCCTCAAAATCTTTTTTGGCTTTTCTTATTACATTTTTACACTTGATTTGACAGTCTTTGTGTTCCTTTCTATTTATCTCACTAGGATTGGACTTCCACTTCTTAAAAGATGCCGTTTTGTCCCTCACTGCTTCTTTTACATGGTGGTTAAGCCACGGTGACACTTTTTTAGGTCTCTTGCTATTTTTTTTTTAATTTGGGGTATACATTTAAGTTGGGCCTCTATTATGGTATCTTTAAAAAGTTTCCGTGCAGCTTGCAGGGATTTGGCTCTCGTCACTGTGCCTTTTAATTTCTGTTCAACTAGCCTCCTCATTTTTGTGTAATTCCCCTTTTTGAAATTAAATGCCAGGGTGCTGGACTGCTGAGGTGTTCTACCGACCACAGGAATGTTGAATGTTATTATATTATGGTCACTATTCCCAAGCGGTCCTGTAACGGTTATTTCCTGGACCTGATCCTGTGCTCCACTCAGGACTAAATCGAGAATTGCCTCTCCCCTTGTGGGTTCCTGCACCAGCTGCTCCAAGAAGCAGTCATTTAAGCCATTGAGAAATTTTATCTCTGCTTCTCTTCCTGAGGTGACATGTACCCAGTCAATATGGGGATAATTAAAATCCCGCATTATTATAGAGTTCTTTATTTTGGTAGCCTCTCTAATCTCCCTCAGCATTTCAATGTCAGTTTCGCTGTCCTGGTCAGGTGGTCGGTAATATATCCCTACTGCTAATTTCTTATTATTGGAGCATGGAATTACTATCCATAGCGATTCTATTGAACATGTTGATTCACTTAATATTTTTATTTCATTTGATTCTACATTATCTTTCACATACTCCACTCCACCACCCACCCGGCCTGCTCTATCCTTTCAATATATTTTATATCCCGGTATGATTGTGTCCCACAGATTTTCCTCATTCCACCAGGTTTCAGTGATGCCTATTATGTCAATCTCCTCATTTAATACTAGGTACTCTAGTTCACCCATCTTATTAGTCAGACTCCTAGCATTTGTGTTGAAGCACTTTAAAAATTTGCCACTGTTTATTTGTCTGCCTTTTCCTGATGTATTAGATTCCTTTGTATGCCGTTGTTTATCTGCTCTGGCCCATGGTTTGCCCTCTCCCCTCCTCTCTTTCTGACTACAGCTTAGAGAATCTCTATCAATGGATTCTCCTCTAAGAGAAGTCTCCCTCCGATTTACGTGCATCTCTGCACCAATCGGCTTTCCCCCATCTCTTAGTTTAAAAACTGCTCTACAGCCTTTTTAATGTTAAGTGCCAGCAGTCTGGTTCCACCCTGGTTTAGGTGGAGCCCATCCTTCCTGTATAGGCTCCCCCTCTCCCAGAAGTGTCCCCAGTTCCTAATAAATCCAAACCCCTCTTCCCTACACCATCGTCTCATCCACGCATTGAGACTCTGAAGCTCTGCCTGCCTACCTGGCCCTGCGCGTGGAACTGGAAGCATTTCCAAGAATGCCACCATAGAGGTCCTGGATTTCAGTCTCTTTCCTAGCAGCCTAAATTTGGCCTCCAGGACATCTCTCCTACCCTTCCCTAAGTCATTGGTACCTACATGTCCCACGACCACCGGCTCCTCCCCAGCACTACACATAAGTCTATCTAGATGCCTCGAGAGATCCGCAACCTTCGCACCAGGCAGGCAAGTGACCATACGGTTCTCCCGGTCATCACAAACCCAACTATCTATGTTTCTAACAATCGAATCACCCACTACTAACACCTGCCTCTTCCTAACTGGCATTCCCTCCCCCTCAGAGGTATCCTCAGTGCGAGAGGATACCACTACATCCTCTGGGAGGAGGGTCCCAACTACGGGATGGTTTCCCTCTGCTCCCATTGAATGCTCTGTTCCCTTGAGACTTTCATCCTCCTTAAGAGCACTGGGGCTCTCAGACTGGAGGTGGGACAGTACTACAGTGTCCCAGAAAGTCTCATCAGCATATCTCTGTACCTCCCTTAGCTCCTCCAGTTCAGCCACCCTGGCCTCCAAAGCCTGAACCCGGTCTCTGAGGGTCAGGAGCTCCTTGCAACGGGTGCACACATATGCCACCCGCCCACAGGGCAGGTAATCATACATGTTACACTCGACGCAATAAACAGGATAGCCCCCACTCTGCTGCTGGGCTTCTGTCTCCATTTTTCTAATGAATAAGTTTAAGCAGAAACTGGGATTTTTTAAGCCTCTGGAATATAGATTATTATAAGAGTTATGTTTTAAAGAAGGTCAGAAGTCCCTAGTGCCCTCTAACCTCCCCCTCTAAACTCCCTCTCCAAACTCCCTGTTAGCTGTTCCTGTTCACAAGCTCCCTGGTCACTGAGTCACAGGCTTATACAGCTCTGGTAGCCCCTCGCCCTGACTGAGGCTCAGCCAATTAACAGAGGCTTCTAGATTTCAAACCTTTTAGAAGCTCCTGCAAACAAACCAACCAACCAACCAAACACACAAACACAAGCTCAGCACACAGCAAATAACTCCCCCCCCACACACAAACACACACTCCAGACAGCCACTTATCACAAGGGTCCCGTTTTTACTCCTCTTTTACCTGGAGAACTCCCTCTCCAAACTCCCTGTTAGCTGTTCCTGTTCGCAATATTTCTAGAGCTGTTTGGAATATGGTAATTGTTTTTCCTAGAAATATTAAAAGTCTCTTTTTTTGTAACATTTCCATAAAAAATCATTTTGGATTTAATTCCACCTTTCCCCTTACCCCACCCACCTCTTTTCATTGAAAAGGGCAGCCAAAGGGGAGAAAGAGAAAAAAGGGCAGCCAAATGGGGAAAAAAAGGTGGGGGATTTTTGCTGATGTTGAACATTAAAATTTTCAGTTTAGGAAAAAATACCATCTTCTTTCAAAAATATTTGGGTTTTTGTAGAAATATTTTGACTATTTCAGATAAGCAGCTCTTTTTTTCCCAATGACTTTTTCCAGGGCTCTGTTTCTCCATGATATAACTCTATTCCTTTCAGGCCCATTTTGTTTCAACTAAAACCTAAGCACTGGTACCTAAACAGATAGAGGCTGATCCTCATCACAGTGCTATCAATAGTAGTATAAATGCACTGATTCCAGTGAAGTTACACCTGTTCACTCTGAGGTAAATGAGAGCTGAATCAGGCTCAGACTGTGTAAAGAATGAAATAGTAGTTGGGCTGTTTTCTGTGATCATAACACCTTTCCACGGCAAAGTAGTTGTGGGGGGGGGGAACTGAACCGAGGTGAATCAACACTGCTGTTATCTCTTACATGTCCACCTGTAGGAGCAGGGAAGATGGAAGAATCTGGCTTTCATTTTGCCACTTTCTGTGTCCACCCGTAATCTGTTCACCCACTGGGCCCTGAAGGACCTTCTGGAGCCGTGGAGGCAAGACTACCCTTCTGAGTAATTCAGACTGCCATATCATATTTATTATTTTGACAATGCTAGGTCTTGTTTCCCCATGTGCCTACCCTGCTGAGTTTGAGGGAGTTTCTGTAGAAAGACTAACACATGGTATTGTGTGAGGATAAGATGGCCGTCGCCAGGACCAGATGGCATTCATCCAAGAGTTCTGAAAGAACTCAAATGTGAAATTGTGAAACTACTAACTGTGGTTTGTAACCTATCTTTTAAATCATCTTCTGTGCCAAATGACTGAAGGATAGCTAATGAGACTCCAGTTTTTAAAAAGGGCTCTAGAGGTGTTGCTGGCTATTACAAGCAGGTATATCTAACTTCAGTACTGGAAAAATCGATTGAAACTATAGGAAAGAATGGAACTATCAAACACATAGTTGACTATAATTTGTTGGGGGAAAAATCAACATGATTTCTGTAAAAGGAAATCATGCCTCACCAATCTACTTGAATTCTTTGAGGGGGGTCAACAAGCATTTGGACAAGGGGGAATCAAGGGGATATAGTGTACTTAGATTTCTCCAAAAGCCTTTGATAAGGTCCCCCACCAAAGGCTCTTAAATAAAGTATGCTATCATACGATGAGATGGAAGAGCCTCTTATGGATTGATAACTGGTTAAAAGATATGAAACAAAAGGTAGGAATAACTGGTCAGTTTTCAGAATGGAGAGAGGTAACTAGTGGCGTCCCACAGAGGTCCATACTGAGACCAATCCTTTTCAACATATTCATAAACTGAGGCGAGAGGAACAAACAGTGAGGTGGCAAAATTTGCAAATGATGCCAAACTGCTCAAGATAGTTAAGTCCCAAGCAGACTATGAAGAACTACAAAACAATCTCACAAAACTAGGTGACTGGGCAACAAAATGGCATATGAATTTTAATGTTGATAAATGCAAAGTAATGCAGATAGGAAGACATTACATAATCCCAATTATATGTATAAAATAAGGAATAATTTAGCTATTATCACTCAAGAGCGAGATCGTGGAGTCATTGTGGATTGTTATCTGAAAGCATTCACTCAATGTGCAGCAGCAATCAAAAAAGCAAACAGAATGATAGGAATAATTAAAAATGGATAAGATAGAAAATATCTTATTGCCTCTATATAAATCACTGGTATGTCCACATCTTGAATACTGCATGCAGATGTGGTGGCCTCATCTCAAAAAATATATCTTAACATGAAAATATGTTCAGAAAAGGGTAACAAAAATTATTAAGTGTATGGAACAACTGCCATATTAAGAGAGATTAAGAAGACTGGAACATTTCATCTTAGAAAAGAAGAGACTAAGGGGGCCTATGATTGAGCTCCAATAAATCATGGCTGGTATGGAGAAAGTAAATAAGGGAAAGTTATTTACTTTTTCCCATAAGGGGTCACCAAATAAAATAGGCAGCAGGTTTAAAGCAAACAAAAGGAAGTATTTCTTCACACAACGCACTGTCAACCTGTGGAATGCCTTGCCAGAGGATTCTGTGAAGGCCAGGATATTAACAGGTTTAAAAAAAGAGCTAGATAGATTCATGGAAGTTAGGTCCATCAATGGCTATTAGCCATTGGGCAGGAATGGAAACAGGTGACAAGATGAATCACTTGTTGATTCATTCTGTTCATTCCCTCTGAGACACCTGGCATTGGCCACTGTCAGAAAACAGGATACTGGGCTAGATGGACCTTTGGTCTGACCCAGTATTGCCGTTCTTATGTTCTTATGTAATCATGACTGGTACACTAGCAAATGAACCAGGGATCTTTGGAGTTAAAGGCAGGAGCTGCTACAGCTGATCTGGAAGAATCCATACTCCTTAGGACAGTGACAAAGTCATATCCTCTGTGGTTTGGGGACGGTGAAGGAACCTGTAACACTCACTAGGGGTTACAGAGTCCATAAGTACATGCCTGAAAACCCTGCACATAGGAATAGTCCCTACTTAAAACTTAATTTGTTACAGAGTCAGTTCATAGTAGTAGCTAACAGTAGAGTTGCTGTTGCATCATATGGGTAAAAGTAAGTTCTCCTGAAGTGGAAGTGTCCCCAGAAAGACATACAGCCACCAAAAAGGGAATTAATAACCCCCAAACTCAGAATTAATACTAGGAATCTGACTTACTCTCTAAAGCCCAGACATGGTCCATCAGAAGATCAGAATTTTAGAATGGTGGATTGCATTTACCCCAATTTTTGCCTTCACGCCAGTGTGCTCATATACAACATTCAGGTGATTCTCCATACAAAATAATTCAGAAGACCTGATCGTTTTTACTCTGTTCAGTTCTGGGTAGCTGGAACAGGTGTCATAATAATTAGCATGTTTTATCCCGGTATGTTCTGTGCGCTGCTTTGACAGATGAACTTTAGAACTTTTGTCAGTAATAGTCAAAAATTCACAGCACACTGGGGAGCTGGGCATATTCAGACAACCCAAAGCAGAGCCACTTTCCCAGAGTTTTGTAGTCAGCAGCAGAGTCATAAAATAATCTGGCAAATTCCTGTGGCTTAAACTGAGGCAAGGCACATTTTGCAGAAAGCAGCTGCACTGCATCCAGATCACTAAGGACTAAGGCGCAAGTGGCTTCAATATTCTATTTCCAAGTCTCGTTCATTTGTTATCCTCCGGGCCTTTCAGAGGAATCAGGTGTTCTGCAGAGTTATAAGAGGGATTGAAAGCATGTCATATCAAAGCATTACAGTGAGGTTGCTTTGTGAGAAGAAAAGACCGTGGAGACAGCTGGAGTGACAATTGTATTCCTGGAAATATATTCAAGTGCCCAGAGTTTTGTAAAAGTGAATTAAGCAGTTTACCTCTTACTCCTGATTGCCTTCTGAGTCATACAAGGCTGGAGACCTCCATCTATTCCAAGAAGGGACTGCAACAGGTCCAAGAAGGGCCTACCAAGTCTTGTGTCCATGGCAAAGGTATTTTGAAGGCAGCTGCTGAAATGTTATTTTCTTGTCTCCGTTGTGGCTGAAGTTATCATTCAGACATAGAAGGGTGCTAATTTCCTTTGTGCTGGGGCAGAAGTCTTGCAGATGCAAAGAACCATTTAGGAAGTAGTGTTTGTAGTGAGTGTAAGCGTAATGCCAACAGGCAGAACCAAACCTGGGCTCTCTGGAGCTTAGTGCATGATCCTCTACCACTTGAGCAAGAAACCAGCTGGCGCTCAGCTCAGTCTGTAGAGCACACTCATTCTTTCTCTCTGTAAGTGGTCTAAGTGCCACTACATGGGACAGTACACTACATGCAGAAGGAGTGTGAGTTACATAAGTCAATGTCAAGAACATCCACTATTCAGTGTTGTGAGAAGCAATTTAGTATAGGACTGATCCTGAGCTACTAAACATTCACAGATCCATTGTAGTCAATCAAGTTCTTGACCAAGCCATTGCTGAAGATAGAAGACAGTTCCCTAACCCAGACTGTTTGACATGATCAGCTTAGGTTCTATCCTAAGTCACACTAGTTTCTGAACCAAATCCTTCTCCTCAAACAGCATGCTAGCACTGAACCAATGGCATTCACCCTTGATGCTGGCCTTGCTAAGGAAGCCATTCTAAATCTTCTCACTCCCTGGAGTCCCTGAAGAATTACATTAGCCATGTCCTGAAGGCAGTGCTTTCAAGCAGGAGCACTTTGCCAACCATCAGCAAAAGCAATATTTGCGCCTTTGGCTTCTCCACCACAATCTACTAAGCAGCAGCCATTGCATACCTGGATATTTTTCAGTCCTAAATGGACCCACATTAGGAGATAGGAATCTTGGGCTGCTTGCCTATGAATAGCCAGTGTACTGAAGAACAATATGCCAGATCCTACAACACCTGTAATCCTCATTCATGTAAGTAGGCTTGGTTATATTGATGGATCTGATCCTAACTGGTATAAATTGAGGTTTCTGCACTTATGTAAGTACACACCAGTTAAATAGCTGACCTAGTAAGTTTTGGGAAGGGTTTCAGGCTAAGTTCCTAGGTATGTTCCTTTGGAAAGGCAATCTGCTGCTGAAATCTTTTCTTTCTGCCTCTTACGGCCCCGGCTATGTTTCAGTGTCATTCCTCCCATGTGCATTTCAGGCTGTTATGACTTCCTAGGAATCTGGACACATTCTCCATGAGTGTTTTTAAGAGGGTGAGTGTGCGTGCATAGCTTTATATGCCATATCTGTCTGATCTGGGAGCACTGCCAAAGCCCAGACTCCTAGCTATGCTGTCACAGACCACAGAGACAATTCACCTCCTTCAGTTGCCCAATTAGTGTAAATTGACATGGCACCATGGACTTTACTAGAGCAACGCTGATTTACACCAGCTGAATAGCTGTAGATTTGCAGCAACTGTCAGGAAAGCTCTGGGAACCTGCGTTGGCTCTGTGAAGGAAAATACAGCCATCGGACTTTTTTTGGTTGAATGAAGTGTAATTATTGCTATTGCACTATACAATACCAAACGCTCATTTCTAAATATAGTTTGATGCTGAGATACTAAAACAAAAGAGCTGAATTACCCAGACCAGTGTACTCATTAATTTTATATGATACAGGGCAACAATGAATTCAGATAAAACCCACCACAGCTAGAACTGCACATTCAATTTTTAATATTAGCCACCAGCAACAAATTTTCTCCTAAGCTTATATATGGAAGTCCTCCTAATAACTGGAGGTGGGTAGATAATCAGTCCTATAGGAACATAAAGATTTCATGTATTATAGAGATGAATCTACTTATTATGATTAATATCTCTTATTTACTGAACACTCAAAAGATAAGCTAGTAAGGGCTCTGGCACAGTCCTGGAAAGCATAAGCTACATCTGACAATAAATGAATGCTAATACATTTTGGGAAAGATTGTAAACCTCATACATCACGCCCTAAAGCCCATCTCTGACTAATGCTCAGAGATCTTGAAACCCATTTTCATGGAAGAATGGGGAATTTTTGTTTTTTATAGAAAAAATTAAAACATATTTAGTAGAACCCCCTTTTCTTCAAACCTCCATTATTCGGCTTTCTGGGGGGTGCGTCTACACAGCACAGTTATTTTGAAATAATTCAAGTTATTTCAAAATAACAATGTGAGCATCTACACAGCAATTCCGTTATTTCGACATAAACTCAAAATAACGGACGGTTTATTCTGACTTCTGTAAACCTCATTCCATGAGGAATAACGCCTATTCCAAAATATCCGTAGTGTGGATGCTCCACTGCTGCTATTTTGAAATAACTACTCCCCAGGGCCATTCAAACTAGTTACTTCCCAGTGCCTCCTGGGGCTCCAAGTCAAGGTAGAATGTCCACATTATAAGCCTGCCTTGGACTAATGTTGAGGCTTCCCTGTAGTGTAGACGTACTATTTCAAAATCAGCTATTTTGTAGTATTTCTTCCGGAATAGCTTATTTTAAAATACGTGTGCAGTGTAGACATACCCTGAGTGAACTGAACCAGAGCCAACAGTACAAGCCCTGGGCAGAAGGGCTCAGGCATCAGCTGAATTGCAAGTCTGTTAATTTTATTATATTTGATGGCAGTGATACCTTTAAACTTGCTTTAAAAGGTGTACTATATTCATAAAACCTTGTGTTCATTGGATACTTCCATATATATGTATTATGGCAAGGGAAACTGAAGCTTGGCATTTCATTTTAATCACATAAAAACACAGCTTTTTACATTTTTACTGGAAAATTTTAGTTTTTTATCACAGAAAACTCGGATCCCTACGAATGAGGGAGACCTACTGAGAGGAGTAGATTATCCCACATGTTGCTGATGTGCGATTTCTTGCACCTTCTCCAGAAGCATCTGTTATTGCCCAAGGTAGGAAAAAGGACACGGGGCCAGATGGACTATAAGTCAGATCCAGATGGGCAATTCTTATGTTCCTGTGTTGGCAGGTGATGAGTGAAGGCATAAAAAACTAGGAAGGAGGGAAAAGGAGAGGGAAGACAAAGGATCATGGTTAGGGGATGGACATATCTTGAGGCAGGGCTACTCAACTTTGGAAGCCCTGGGGGCCACAATGATACTTCACAGCACATGCTGAGGGCCGCAACTTAAGTGTGGTTGTATATACATGCAAATATATGCAAATAGCATGAATACAAAGATTAAGGCATGAGTAAACAACACACAGGCCCCATTTAAGTAAGTTCCGCTGATATTAATAAAAATGCAATATTTACCCAATTTCTACCCATATGACAACACTTTCAGTGAGCAATGACAGTCCAGCAATTTAACTACTAAAACGCATATCAACAGAAGACCATTATAGTGCTTACTTTTTTGTTTTGCCTCCTACCCGTGGGCTGCATGTTAAGCCCCACGTAAACCCAAACCGCACTACGGGCTGCAAATAAATGGGCCGTGGGCCACGTGTTGAGTAGCCCTGTCTTGAGGTAAGATGACCATATTTCCCTATGATGAATGCAGGACACCTGGTAAAATTACTCGTATTCAGATGAGTTTAATGGCAATCAACCAGAACTGTGCAGTACCTGCATTCAAATTAACATCAAGTTGACTGAGCCCTTGTTAAACATAAATACTGTTCATCTGGATTCTTTTTTATTTAGCTTCTTATCTTTAAAGCTTTAGGGTTCACATAGGGAAAGAGATATACATGCACCCCTGCACACCTCTCTCATATGGCGGGTGACTGATTGACCTGACCTTCCCTGTCCAGAACTCTCCACTCTCCTTGCATGACTGGGCACCCAGGAAAGATTCATCTTTCTTGGTACCTGGAGCTGCGTCTTCCTAAGGCAACATATGGGGGGCATGCAGGGTTGCTGGGTTGTACTGAGCAGGGGTGGATATGCAGGAGCAGTGGGGTTGAGGGGGCATGAAGGAGTATAGCAGGGAGAGGACAGCAAGAGGGAGAGCACGTAAAGGACAGAGGAGTTGGCAGCAGAGGCAGCAAGTTAAGTGGCTGCCATCTAGCACCTGCTCACACTCACCAGCCACTGCTGCTGGCAGTGTGCAGTCAATGCCAGCTGGAAACAAGATCGGGGGGCAAAGCTCTGCTGGTGGAGAGCTGGCACACAGCAGGAGCTATGCTGATGGACCAGTAGGGGGAGCAGCTGGCTCTGTAAACCGCAGCTTTGCCCCACCACCAGCTTTGCACACCTACCACCATCATTAGCTACTGGACCCCACACACACACTGTTGGTGGACAGGTGGCTAGTGAGCAGGTATCAGGCCAGCAGCAGGACTCACCAGTACTAATGGAGAGAGACAAAAAATACGGGACAATTTGCCCATTTTTAAGAAGAAGTCAGGACCTCTGCAGGAGGACTTAAATATAGACTCTCTCTTTCGAAACAGGACATCTGATCACCCTATCTTGAGGGTTCCTTTCTGGAGGGTTGCTTTTACAACTTCTCTTACTTTTGGTAGGCGAGATGGAAGAAACAAGATGTGGAGAGGGATTTGAGTGAAGCAAGAGAGATGGCTTGGCAGTTTTGTGTAGGACATTCCAGCATGGAAGAAGACCCCACGGAGTTTGTCAGAGAAGGAGCCAACTGGAGTTGTCAAAGTTGGCATGACTGGCAAATGGGTCAAGAGGTTGCCACAACAATGGGAAAGTTGCTTTCGCTGAGGTCTAACCTAGTCAATAAACTGTGAGACCTTCCCTTTAAACATCCAAAAGCACATTATACCACCATTCTGCACTTGCTTGGCCTGTAGTTGAACTGCTTCTTACTGTGGGCCAAGCTGCCTCTGTATGGCTTCAGGGGTCTCCAAAAATCACTATTGGCATTTCCATGCCTCAGATGGTAATTTTCTTGAAGAAAGTTTCATCTTGCAGCTTTCTGAAGAGACCAGAGTTCCTAAAGAGGCACTTTTCCTGACCATCCCATGCTGATGTTGATGAAATAGCCCTTGTGATCCATCAGCACCCACAGCACCATCAAGAAGTGCCCTTTGTGCTTTATTTACTCTTTGGCAAGGTTGTTGGGTGCCAAGATGGGGCTGTACGTCCATCTATTGCCCCACCATAGTTAGGGAACCCCACCAAGGCAAAGTCCTTGCTTATGTCCTGCACATTTCCCAGAGTCACTAACCTTCCTAGCAGAAGGGTATTGATTGCCTTGGCTACTTGAATCACTTTACAAAATTGGGTGCTAAAAAAGTACCTTAATAAATTCAACCTTATCTCCAGTGTAGACAAGGCCTAACTACAAAACTGAACATATAGTTTAGCATACATAGTTAGCACATATTCTAAGGGGCCATTCAAACTGAACTGGCTCATTAACACCCCTGTAGTCAAAAGTTAACAAGGGAGGTTAGTGGGTAATAGATTACTGTTCTACTCCATTATAGATACACAAGAAATAGCCCAAGAAAAATGTACCATTATTGGCACTCTTGGTAGAGCTTCCCTGTATATTGTGACAGAGAAGAAGATCAGATACCACAGAGATGGTTCACACAATTAGAGATCTATTGGCAGCTGTGCGAATAAAAGCAACCCATAAGCTTGGCCTCAAGTTTTGCATCTAATTAAGAGGGGATCAATAAGGCAACATGTAAGAATGGAAGGCAACTTGAGTGCACAGCTTCTAGGAACAATTAGCATGATTCATTACAGCTATGATTATACTGATGCAATTGATTTAAAAGGAAGTTTCAATTCAAAATATGATGGATATGATTCAACAGGCAATGTATTTTTAAGTGAATGAGTAATATAAGTTCTTATAACATATCTCAATATAGATCATTTTTTCTTTAACTAATTGGTGCATTTTTGTTGTAACATCTCTCTCCCTCTCTCCTTTCCTCCCTCCCTTCGCCCCTCCCTCTCCCCCTGGATTTTTTTTTCATGGTGCTAATGATGAGGGGGTTTTACACTTAAAAACAAAGCAGAACACCTTCATCCCCCTCAGGTCAGCAGCAACCAAGGGGACACCAACAACAGCCACCATGAAACAGAAGATACTAAAGACACAGCATATACAAGCTAGCATTTGCCATCTCCCTTAAGTTTAAGTGAGAAGTTGCCTTCCTGCATTTCTCCCACCAGGTGATGCTGTGGGAGGCTATACACCAGTGCTAGTCCCACGATTGCAAGATGGCCTCACTGAGTAGTGAGGAGAAGCAGTTGACTTCTCCTCAGTTCAGAGATGGACCAGAACACCAGGACTGTATTGTCTTCAGGTGAGGAGTACTTTGAGATCTTAGCTCTGACACAATAGGCAGGAGTTTTGGAGGGGTCTAATTCTGCAATATACATCCTGTAAAAGGTTCCTCTTTCTCTAGGAGTGCTCCATTTTAGGCTTTAGGGAAGAATTCTGCTGTTTGGATATGTCTTTGTTACGTTTTTGGCTACACGAGAGACACAGAGATACTGTCTCAGTAGCCGATGTAGCTCTTGGATCTGAGCCCAGCTCCCTGAACTCAGAAATGAGGGGGGCTCTAGCCACTCAACAGAGTACTGTGTCTAATTTGCATGTAAACCTCCATAATTTAAAAAATGGGCAAGCAATGTACTAATGATGAGTATATATTTTCTACAAGAACCTTCCCTGATAAATGAGTAGAAATTGCCTAGTGATAGAGTTAATCAGCAATAAAAACTTGGTCTCCTCTCTGTGATTACAGCTAGAGGGTTGGTTATGGGACTGCATTTCTAGATTGTTTTAGACCACTCTATCGAGATGTAAACCAATGAATGTGTTCTTGACTCTACTTTGCCTGGCCCTAAATTTTAAGAATTGATTTGATTTGATTGTACTGGAAATTCACTACTTTTCTTCCTTCTCCTGGGCTGTCATTCTTCACCTGTGTTCCTATATTGGCTGAGGAGTGGTCTGCATTAAACTCTTTGTTGCAGCTGTCACTGCATGCTCTGGGTGGGATGCTATTAAGAAGAGTGATTAATATTAAAGACTCCTAGTTAATTGCTGATTAATTAAGAGTCCCCAAGGTAAAGAATTTGAATGTTGGTCTCTTTCTTAAGGTTCTGCCAAAGGAAGCTTTAGAAAAATCATTTCACTTCCTTGACTGTCAATATAAAATGCCCATTTTATTATGGAAATACCACTGAATTGGAGAATTATTATTTTTAAGCTTTTTTTATAGTGCCAAGATTATAGTTATTGAATTAAAATTGCATATTTGATCAAGTAAGCTTGGAGGCAAGTAATGGCTGAAGATCCATATGGTTTGAGCATTGACCTGACAGGCCAATAATGGAGTTGGAGTCAGGTTTAAAAGCTGCTAGCACAACAGCATGGCACTGGGCAGAAAGCTGGTGTGTAGAAAAATACGTTCCGCATCAGACAAACTTCAGTACCCATAAATTATTTCCATGAAGATGTTTCTGAGTGAAGTGATTTTTTTTTTTTTCTAAAATGTTTTTACAGGCATTGAAAAGTGGTGTTTTTTTTCCTTAATGGCTAACAACAGAATGCTGGCATTTTTGCCTGCAATTGTATCAGCAGTTTTTTGGAGCACATGAAATATGTGGAAGAAATTAAGGGACTAGTACTGCAGAAATGTATTTCAGGACTGTTGGAAGTCCTATTGGAACTGTTTGTGATACTAAGGGATTGTCAATTTTCAAAGGACCACTAATGTAACTTAAAGTGTTATTTTAAACCAGTGTAACAAGTGTGGATTTTTCTCATTTTGGTTTAAATCAGGCTTATTGCATTTGAGCTTAAATTGATTAGGAACAGACTTTAGCTAAACCCAAATAAGTTGTTCTTAACCCCCTGAGTAGCTGCTGTTCTTTTGGTTTAAAAACACCAGTGTGAATGTATGTGTTGATCAGGCCTAAGAAATGCAGGTGGGCAGGTCTCATTTTCTCTTGCCCTGAACCAGTACAAGATGAACATAAAATGCAACCAGATCCTAACAGTAGCATTGTACGGCCACTTTGTATTTGCCTTTCACTGGTGTAAATGATAATACAAGGTGCAAGGCAACATGAATTGGGCTCCCTGTCCTGTAGTTGATGTTGGTGACCAAAAGTATACGGCCAGATTCTGGTAAACTTGCTTCAGTTTTGTAGCACCTTACTCTACAAATAGTCCTATTGAATTTGATGAAGCAACACATGTAGTAAGTAGTAAAGGCCTCAGGGTGAGTAAAGTCCTCAAAATCTGACCTAAAAATGTTGCAATTGTTTGGAAGAGGGAGCAGCAGAAGAAGAAATGTTCCATTTACACTGTTTTCTGCATAAACATCATAGATGCAGGCTGGAAGGCACTGCAAGAGGTCATCTGTTCCCTCACCCATTGCTGAAGCAGGATTAAGATACTTAACTGGGAATGGGGTTCATTCTGCTCCATAAAATGTATTTTATAAAGGACCTATTGAAAATTTCTTATTTTTCCAGAAAAGGGAAACAACACCAGTTGGAATTCAGGTGTGTGTGTGTGTGTGTGTGTGTTACAGATAAGCAGTTTCTTTTCTCAGTTGTTGAGTTTCTGTTTTCATTTGATGCTATGCACAGGTGTAGCAGGGAGACTGTTTCTGTTTGTTTCATACTCCACTGCACTCACCTTGTCTATATAGACTCTGCATAATGGTGGCTCTTCTAAAAACCAAAGGAAGTGGAGAGAGGTGTAGCAACTAACAAGCCCTGTGTTTGTCTGGAAAAAAGAGTGCACAGCAAGCTGTTCAGTTTTGTTGATTTATATTTAAAACTGCTAGACCTAAAGCAGGGGCAGGGGATTTACAGCTCAGTTATGTAAAATGCGATGACTCTCTCACCCTTACGAGGTGGTGTGTTATACTGTATCATGGCAATATTGTACCTGCTCAGCACAGAATATAGACTGTAGGTTTGTCATGGCTCTCTCCCTGTCTGTCAGGGCAGGAGACCATACCCTCTCACTACTGTGGTGTCTTAAAGTCCAGGGGAAATTACCTCACGGTTAGTTTTCCAGACCCACAGTCAGGCTGAGGACTGATAAATCTCTAGGCCTAAGACCCTCATTCAGGGCAGAGCAATAATAAAGTGAGGTAGAGCAGACAGGATTTATTCACTTGGGCCCCCAGTCTGGCAGGGTAGCAATCAGTTCCATTCTGGGGGAAATTAGCTCTCTGGTAGGAATGTCACCAGACCATCTGTTACCCTAGTTCAGGTGGTGCCAGACCAATGCAGGCCTCCTGGCCACAAAATGGGGGAGGCTGCCATTCCTGACTGTAGGGTGGCAGCAGGACATGGGCTCTCTCAGTCCACAGCATCCCAGCCCAGGGCCCTGACTGGTACAATAGTCCACCACTGGATTAGTGGGAAAATCTGACCACAATACAGTGACTGGCTTGCACACAGTTGTACCCTATTCAGCAACCCTGGGCTCTTTTGTACACTCCCTCTCTGGAATTACTTGGGCTCCAGGGTTGCCATCAGCCTCCCTCAGGTACACTCCCTTAGGTAGACAGTAAGGGTACGTCTAGACTACAGAAGTTTTGTCAACAAAGGGCATCTAGACTGCATCAAGCAGATAGACAAAACTATTTGCTTTGTCGACAGAGAGCATCCAGACTGCTGGATGCTCCGTCGACGGAAGAAAGTACCCGGAACTGCTTCTGCCAGGTCACAGGGGCAGCATGTACTTCCTGGTGCTGCTGCCTGCCCTTTGCAGAGACGCGTGCTAAAAGGGACCCCCCCGACTAGCCGTTGCTCTGCTGCTGCAGCTGCCTTGCTTACCTCCTAGAGGGACAGCAAAGGTTCTGTAGTGCTTGCTTGGAGTGCCCTGCTTCCTGGCACAGCACAGCAGTGTGATTTTTTTTTTTTGAAGGTTTTTCCAAACCTTTGTTTGCCATGGAGCGACAGCTGCCCCTGGGCAGGCGTTGGCCCCACTCCACAGTGCTTCAAATGTTGCTGCAACTGCATGAGCCTTTCATGCTGTTAATGCCTGGTCCGGATCCTGAACCCAGACTGGAGCCTCTCCTTCAGGATTCAGTAGCATTGTTCCTGCCTCCGAACTTTTCCCCAGAGAGGCGATTTTGGAGGACGGAAACAAGTACGGACTGGTGGGACCGGCTCGTAATGGAGCAGTGGGATGATCAGGCTTGGCTCCAAAACTCCAGGATGCGGAAGTCCACCTTCCTGGAGCTCTGCAACTGGCTTGCCCCCACCCTGCAACGACAGGACACCCACCTGCCCCTGCCATCCCGCTGGAGAAGAGGGTAGCT
Source organism: Pelochelys cantorii (assembly GCA_032595735.1). Taxonomy (NCBI): domain Eukaryota; kingdom Metazoa; phylum Chordata; order Testudines; family Trionychidae; genus Pelochelys; species Pelochelys cantorii. The sequence goes on from CM064327.1 coordinate 191,405,089, forward strand.
ATTGCCCTCTGGAAGCTGGCCACTCCTGATAGCTACCGGTCAGTGGGACACCAGTTTGGTGTGGGGAGATCTACTGTTGGCGCCGTGTTGATGGAGGTAAGTCCCTCGGGGGTGGGGGGGGCAATCCATGAGGGGTAAGGGGACTGTAACAGAAAAAGGGTGGGTGGGGGGCAATGGAGGGGCGGTGGTGGAGGGCTCCTGTGCCTTACACAACCATACTGCTGGGAGCAATCACTGGGGGGGGGGGTCTCCCAAGGACTTGGGCAACCCCTCTTACTTCATATTCTGTGTGTGTTTGTATGTGTCTATTTCTGCAGGTGGTGAGGGCCATCAACTCACAGCTGCTGAACCGGATTGTCCGCCTCGGAGACCTAGACACCATCATGGCCGGTTTTGCAGGGCTGGGATTCCCAAACTGCGGAGGAGCGCTCGATGGAACGCACATTCCCATCCGTGCACCACCCCATCGAGCCGCCCGGTATATCAACAGAAAAGGGTACTTTTCCATTGTGCTGCAGGCCCTGGTTGAACACCATGGACTATTTACAGACCTTTGTGCGGGGTGGTCGGGCTGGGCACATGATGCTTGGATCTTCTGCAACTCGCACCTGTACAAAAGGCTGCAGACAGGAACCTTCTTCCCCCAGCGAACCTTTGCTATTGGGGACGTAGAGATGCCAGTCTGCGTTGTGGCTGATGCGGCGTACCCCCTCATGCCCTGGCTTATGAAGCCATATGCAGGGCATCTGACCCCGAGCAGGGAAGTGTTTAACGCGCACCTGACACGCGCACATTTACAGGTGGAATGCTCATTTGGCCGGCTGAAGGGAAGGTTTAGGTGCCTGCTAACTCGCCTTGACATGGGGGAACACAATATCCCAGGGGTGGTGGCAGCATGTTGCATCCTCCACAACCTGGTAGAGAGCAAAGGGGAGGCCTTCCTCCCAGGTTGGGGGCCAATGGCTGAAGTGGAGGGGAGGAGGTTTGCGCAGCTTCGGACAGCTGCCGTTCGCCAAGCCCATCAGGTGGGGGTTTGCATCCGGGAGGCTCTGCGTGAGTGCTTCTCAGCTGGAGCCCAATGACTCCCCAAGGTATCCCCAATAGGGCCCCCCCATCCCAAAACCTTCCCTCCCATAATCCATCCCTGAATCAGCCTCCGAACAGTTAAGACACACACATCATGTTAAATATGAAAAATATAATGTTTATTAACAAGTAACGTTAGAATTAGGAACTGTTATAAAACATAGAATTGTTCAACAACTGTTAAAAAATAAACTTTTTTTGGAACTATTAACCTGTGTTTATAACTGTGGTAGGAGGGGGGATTTCAACCTGGAGGGAGGGAGGGCAGACAACTTAAGGGTAATGGCGGTATCGCTTGGGCTGCAAGGCTTTGCTGCCTCTTGTCCGTGGACCCTGCCGTCCTCGGGCTTGAGTCGGGGCTGCAGATGACTCTGCTCTAGCGGGGCTGAGGGAGAGGAAGGGAGGTCAGAGGGGGCTGGAGCTGGATGGGCAGGAGGAGTCCCCAGGGGGAGAGGACCTGGCACAGCCAGGGCCTCCTGGACGGTGGCACACATTGCTCTCCACTGCGGTAGGAAATCGTCGAGCAGGCAATTATGCCAGCAAGCCTCCTCCCTGGTTCTTTCAGCCATGGTCTCCTGCATTTTGGCCATGGACCCCTCAATGTTCTCCATCACCTCCGCATGCCTCCACAAGAGGTCATTATAGGCCCTCCAATGCCTGCAGGTGCTGTGGGACCGGGTGGGTGGTGGCACTGGTGTCGCTCAGCGGTCAGCAGCAGCAGCAGGTCCGGCTGTGGAGGAGAAGAGGGAGAACCGATCAGTGTTAGGAATTCACACACAAATCCTTACAACAAGCAATGGGAATGTTGCTACTGGTAGGCCACGTCTGGCCCTGCCAGCCGCCTCAGCTGCACAGGGGCCCCGTTGTGGCTAGGACAATGTCCACCTCCACCCCCTACATCCTCCTTCCCCCCCCCCCCGCCCCCCACCATGGCCGTCCAGGCCAGATCAGTGTGCAGCCACAGTAGGACAGGGGCCTGCAGCACCTTGGGTCTCCCATGGCCCCCACCCACATACCCACCACCTGCCCGCCTCCTTGCACATGCACAGAGAGATGCAAGCTGTCCAGGAGGACCAAGACGTGGACATTGCTCTGCATCCTCTCTGCTCCCACCTCCCCTGCTCTGTGTCTGTGACCCTGACTGCACTCACCTGATGTTCCTTCACCAGTGTTGGAGGATGCCTGTGAGGCTTCCTGGGTCTCTGGGACAGGCTGCAGAGTCAGGGTCAGGGTGTCCTCCATCTGCTCCTCCTCCTCCTCCTCCACATTTTCCCTGGGGACCTCCTGCCGGCTCTGCTGCACCAGTGTGTGCAACCCTGTCTGCACGAGCACCGGTGCAGACATAGGTTCCTGCCCTCCCAGGATGCGATCCAGCTTATTATAATAGGCGCAGTGCACCGGGGCTGCACCTGATGCTGGGCTCTGCTCTCGGGCCTTCACGTATCCCTGCCGAAGCTCTTTGACTTTTGCCTGGACCTGTTGCAGTGTCCTGGGGTGGTGCCCTTTATCGGACAGCCCCTGAGCCATGCAGCTGTAGATGCTGGCGTTCCTGCACCAGGTGTGCAGGGCCTGGACTGCTTCCTCCTCCCCCCACAATTCAAGTAGTGTCAGGACCTCTGGCCCTGACCAGGCTGGGGCTCTCTTTTTCTCACCTGAGAGAACTTGGGCTGGCTCCCTCGAAGGTCCTTGGGGGCCTCGTGGCTCTGGAGCTGCACACATGGCCACGTGCAAGTGAAGCTGGGAGAGCTGTGCGCTGACAGGCTTCCTCTGTGGCCAGCTTCCTGTCACAATGCCTGCCGGGGATGTCTGTGCCTTTAAAACATGGCTACAGACAGGAACAAGAAGAGGTTTTTCCTGAAGAAGGACTGGCCAGCTGGGGGTTTCCTTGGAGGTCTTTTTCTGTCGACAGAAGAAACCCCTGCGTCCAGACTGCCCTTTTTGTCGATAGAATGCTGTCGACAAAGGCGTTATGCCTCGTAAAATGAGGTTTACCCGCGTCGACAAAACTGCTGAGTTCTGTCGACGTTATGTCGACAGGACTCAGTGGTAGTGTAGACGCAGGTATAGTTTTGTTGACAAAACCCTGTAGTCTAGACACACCCTAAGTGGCAGCCTCTATAGCTCCTTGTTGTCTGGAAGGATACGTTGTGAAGACCAAAAGTATAATTGGAGTAACAAAAGAATTGGATACATTTATGGAAGATAGATCCATTGTTATATTAGTCAAGATAGTTAAGGATGCAACTCCATGCAACTTCTGACTGCTAGTAGGTGGGGCTGGAATAGATCGAATAGATCAAAAATTGCCCTATTCTGTTCTTCACCTCTGAAGCATATGATACTGGCTACTGTCAGAAGACAGGGCCCTGTGTGAGAGAGACCATTAGTATGACCCCATATGGCCATTCTTATGGTTGAAAACTCAAATCTTTTTCAAGAAGCAAAAGTCTGGTTAACTTTATAACAGGATGGTACTGTTGGCCAGAAGACCTCTTGTGATTAGCCTGCTGAAAAATGTCAAATATTTTGCTGACTCATTTTTCCAGATACCTTGTTAACCCACCTGGATGTAAAGAAAATGAGAGTGGCTCTGTAGAGACAGAGGATCTGAATGTGGATTGAGATGATCAGTTCCCTGCTTTGCCATAGGTTTGTGTGTAACCTTAGACAAGTTAGTTAGGCCCAGATCCTCAGGAACATTGTCTCCTAATTTTTACCAAAATCAAATAAATACCTTTTGGGGAGCTGGGTCTCAATTTCTTTGTGTCTTAGGCCAGGTCTACACTTACTGGGAGTTCAATGCTATGGTGACCAATACCCTGGGGGTTGATTTAGTGAAGACCCACTAAACTGACCACGAATCACTCTCTCATCAATTCTGGTTCTCCCATTGACCCCACACAATGGAGACCCCACTGCAACTCGAACTAAGGTGCATCAAATTCAGCTATGCTAGTCACGTAGCTGGAGTTGCGTACTTTAGTTGACATTGCCCCCTAGTGTAGACCTGCCCTCAATTCCAAAGTGGGGTTAATAGTACTTCCTTCCCTCCCCAGTAGAGTCTTAAATATCCAAGTATTTCCCTTCATGCTCATACATGTTAACAAAGCAATGATCATCCCTTAGCAGAGCTTTGCTAGTGAATTAGACTTCCAAGACTCAGCGTTTTAAATGTTAATGCCTTTTTTTCCCCTCAAAGCCCCTAATTTACATTTCCCTCTGGTAAGGACAACTCTGTAATAGCAATAGTAAGAGCCTCATTTCTTTGGACAAGTCTTCACTGCCTGCCAGATTGATGGGCAGTGATCAATCCAACAGGAGTCACTTTATCACATCTCTGAGCGCTGTCCCTTTGACTCTGGTACTCCACCAGAACAAAAAGCATAGGTTGAGTCACTGGGAAAGTGTCAGCTGACAACTTACTGTGAGGAAGCTACGTTCTTCACAAAGCTGAAATTGCATAGCTTAGATTGATGGCCTGTGGTAGTGTAAACTAGGCATTTGGATCTTGTAACTGCACTTCTATGCCTGTAGATCACTTTTTGAAGACAAGTTGCCTCTCTAACTATCCATTCTTCTAACAATCCAGCAGGCTAGAGTTAATTGAGCTTGGTGATGTTAAGCAGAATGCACATTATGGGCCAGATTGACAGGACAGCTTAGTGTACAGATCCAGAAAGGGTCAATTTATCATGCTTAGAATAGATGTGTCAAATCATCTGCCGATTGCTTGCCTGTCGATTCCAGTGCTCCGCATCAGTAAGGAGTGAAAGGTGATTCAACAGGAGAGCACCTCCAGTCAATACATACAGTGAATACATCACGGTAAGTAGATCTAAGTACGTTGACTTGAGCTACATTATTCACGTAGCGGAAGTGGCATAATTTAGATCAATCTCCTACATTAGTGTAGACCAGTGCTGCGTCCTAGCACCTAGCTGCATCCTAGCACCCGAAAAAGCTGTGCTTGTTGCGAGGAAGAAAAGCCTTCCAGGGTAGTTTAAATTGGTATTTGCTTCCTCCTACTCTCCTTCATAGTGGAAACTGAAATAGAAAGAATATGGAACACTGTAATCAGCATCAAATGTGAAACACATTCTCTAATCCCAATCAGCTTTTTTAATGGATTTGATGTGAATTGTTCTCATTTCAAATGCCCCCATTCAAGGTAAATAATACTCTGCACGCTAACATAATCTTGTTACTGGGGATTATTCATTGCCTCTCTTATTTGGTTCATTACAGCTCAAGATTTTTGGCCTTTGTGAAATATGCTCTATGTAATATACAGCATAATTAAAGCACAAGTCCCTCTTCATGTGCTGACTGTTGAAGGTGCCAAATGAATGCTTTGTTGCCCAAAGCTCTTTGTGCTGTGATAAGCAACTCTTTCTGGGTGAAATTTACTCCCCGCACACATAGCTCAGTGTTCTTGCTCTCTGCAGGTGGAGTGTGGCACAGATATGGAGGCAAAATCATGCTGTGCTGACTCCTGTAACTATGTATCCAAACTATGCAACAGAGTTTGGATTAGCACTTAGGTGGGCAAGATTTTGTAGTGGATGGAGCACTGAATTGGACCTTAGAAGGTCTAAGGTAAAGTCCTAACTCAGCCAGGCACTCCTTGTGTGACCTTGGGCAAATCACTCAGTTACAATAGACCCTCAGAGTTATGGACACCAGCGGTATAAATGGACCAGTCAACCACACACTTCATTTGGAACTGAAAGTACACAATCAGTCAGCAGCAGAGCCAAAAAAAGCAAATATAGTACAGTACTCTGTTAATTGTAAACTACTAACAAAATTAAGGGAAAGATACTTTTATAAAAATGATTTGACAAGGTAAGGAAACTGTCTCTGTGCTTGTTCTATTGAAGTTAAGATGGTTTTCTTCTGCACAGCCAAGTTTCAAAGCAGTATTAAGTCAATGATCAGTTGTAAACTTTTGAAAGAACAACCGTAATGTTTTGTTCAGAGTGATGAGCAACCTTCGTTCACCGTGTTTGTAATGGGGGTTCTATTGTAAATCAGTGCCTCAGTTCCTCATCTGTAGAATGGAGATAATGCTTCCCTAACTCCTGGGGCACTGATGATTGTGAGGTTCTCAGATACTACAGTGATGAGGGCCATGTATGTACCTAGAAAGGTAACCTCAGCCCCTCTCTACCACTTGAGTAGAATATTGGAAGCACTAGTTCTGCTTAGACCACATAGATACCCTTTATGTGAGGCACAAAGGGTGCACAAACACTTCTGTGCAGCTATTCTGCCTGAAGAGCCTACACATAGTCTCTCTGCATGGTGCAGAAGATCCTCTTGCTAGCGGCCAGGTTCAACACATGTGAACATCACCCTTTGTGTACAATGTATTGAGCTAAGTGCCAGATAAGCTTCAGAGTCTGATTGCATTGTTTCAATGAATAGCCTGGGGGGGGGGGTTAAAAATGGGTTCTTTCATCAGATTCTTCAGACCTAATTTACAGCAACACACCAAAACCTTTTATTATGCTCCCTGTGTCTCCTGTTCCAAATGAATCAATTTTCCTGATTAAATAACGTCACTCAAAGATCAGGACCTGATTGACTAGGGTGTTAGCTGTGATGGATTCAGTTGCAGGAGCCCGCTTTTATCACTTGGAGTGCTAAAATACTACTGAGCCCACCTTCCTGCCCTCATGGACACCCCTCAACTATGTCCTGCTGAGCCAGGCCCTCAGACCTCCTCCAGCACTGACATGGACACTGAGATCAGATCAGCACTGAGGGGGCTCAGCTAAAGGGACTTGACTCTGTACCCAAATGCAAAGTCTCAGTGGGACCTGAACCCCAGATAAATCTATCTTTGTATAAAGTTTTGTTCAGGATAAGTTTATATTATTTGCCCTCTTACTCAGGCTAACAAGAGAGATGCAAAGCTGTTTCCCTGCCCCTGAGTAACAGTTATTTACACTGGGCTTATTAATAAAAAGAAATGATTGTATTGAGTGTAAAGGGTATGATTTAAATGTCATAAGAGATAGCACACAGCAAAAGGTAGGTTATTGTAGAAAATAAAACAGAACACACAAACTAAACTTAGTACATGAAGAAACTGGCTACATGTAATATCTCATCCTCACAGTTGTTCTAATAAGCTTCTTTTACAGACAAGAAAGCCTTCCAGTCTGGGCTCAATCCTTTCCTCCCTTTAGTCTTAGATGTTTCCAGCAGTCACCTTGGCTCAGCTAACTGGGGAGAACTGACCACCTGGATTACCTCAGCCCTCACCTTTAAATAGAAGTTATATAAGGTGGGAGTCCATCATTTCAGTTTGACCCCTTCCCAGCTACTCATGGAGCAAGAGATGGTTTAAGATGGATTCCAGTATCATGTAACATGATTACACGTCTCAGAAAGGCCCCTGTCTCCATATTTCATGTGCTGACCCAAACATCTGCAGGAAGGCTAAGTTTTGTTGTCGTTTTGCTAGTGGGCTGTTATAGCCCTGAAGTACCATTAATGATCTTCCTGAAGCATGACTGCATTAATAACACAAGTTTATACTCCATATTCCTAACTTGATCTACAAAGATGATACATGTATACAAATGGGAAACTCGTATTCAGTAGATTATAACTTTTTCAGTTATATCTTACATGAAGTATTCTGCATAAAGCAGTTATGTCATATTCATAGTCATAAACAAATTTTCATAAAGCATAAGGAATGCCCCGTCACTTAGCAAGACCACTAGACTATTATGATGAAACAAATCCTAGTTCTAGGCCTAGCTCTCTGTGTGTAACTTGTGTATAAATAATGTCTGGAGCACACTGGCTGGATAGTAAGAGTAAATGTGTCTGCAGCACATATGTATGTGCGACATTCTTCATGCATACACATCCCAATATGCCCAAGCAGGAAACATGTGTCAGTTAAAATAATGACAGTTGGTAATTGGAGTCTTCGCTCTTCATTCTGCTGCACTCGTTGAATGGTCTTCTGAGGGTCAAGTAAAAGCTGAACATAGAAGTAACAGGATATTTTGTTTGTGGCTTCCTGAAGCATTTGCTTTACAAGCTCATACAAATGCTTAGGAAAGAATGTTTATAATGGGAGTGTGAGGATCAGAATGAGCCTGTCTTGATTTGACATATGACTGTAGACTACACACTGATCTTAGAATAGGTTCATGCATCCTCTCATGCATCAAGTCAGATAAACTGTTATCACTGATATCAGGTCAGACAAGTATTATCCACCCAGTGCTGGACTGCAGCCTTCATGTTTCATGTAGGAAGGCACTGTGTAATACTGGCCAATGCTAAATACAGCTGTTGAAGTACTTAGGGGAATAATGAAGGGAGAGATTGTGGAGCTGTTTGTTCATTGCTCGTCTCTCAGAGGGGTTTGTGCATTCCATTATGTCCACTGAAATCATTGATGGATTTAGTATAATTGTTGTGAATTAATGAGATTTAAAAGGATGCCAAAAAGAGCAAAAATATATGAGTAAAACACACATGCCAGAAAAATACATGGGCGACTTATACACCATATGCAGCTCATGGCAGGAATCTAGCAATCCAAAATGCACCACTGGTTCATTTTGACCGATGTTTGTCCTGTAAAATATTCAGCACATATATGGGTGTTAGAATAACTAGCCCTCGGGGATGGCTGAATACTTTCAGACCAAAGAAGGGACCCAAACGCCCCCTAAAGCCAAGATAAACCTGAACCAACCTTTCTAGAAGTTGTATGAGTTCTGCACCGAATTTCATTTCGTTTCACTTCATTAGCCTCTGTCGATGTGAGCATGTGCCCTGCAGCAATGAGCCTCTCAGCAGGGCCGGATTAAGGGAGGGGCTAACCAGGCAGCTGCCCGGGGTGCCAACCTATGGGAGGCGCCTGATGGCAGCTGTAAGGGGCGCAGGAATGGCTCGAGCCAGCCCTGCCTCTCAGCCATGTGTAACAGACTTGGGCTAGAGGGGTTTGCAATGTGAAAATTGCTGCATAGACAGCACTTAAGTTGCATTGAGTTGAAGCTCAAACTTGGAAGCCCATCCCCATCTCTAGGCTTCAGAACCCAAGCTACATAGGTATTTAAAGCACTAGTGTGAGCCCTGCTAACCCAAGTCTGTCAGCCTAGGCTGGGAGGTTTGCGTCCCTTTGCTGTGTAGACATACCCTGTGTTTCCTGGCCTCATCCAAAGACCGAAGTGCTGTTAGATCATGAAAGAGACTGATCTCTCCTTAAGCTGCTTCCTTCCTGACATAAGCTAAATTGACACAAAGCTCTTGAACTGAACCAAGAGTTCCCCACAAGGGATTGCAGTAATTTAGCTAAATCCATCTCTAAACCAGTTTTGTTAAATCAGTTCAGTCTTTATCTCATGTAGACTAGGAGTAATGTTTTCAGATGTGCCTATGTAACTGTGGAGTCTAAGCCTCAGTGAAAGTTAGTGAAACTCCCCAAACTCCTTCATCATTTAAAACACGACTGGGTATGGTACCAGCATAACTGTGTTCAGCGGGGAGGAGAATAAAGGTGGTTCCTTAGCTGATACTATTATTTGCAAAATAGCGTGAGTGCAAAAAAATCAAAAAGGGCCTCTCATCAACCCTTTCCTGAAGATGTCAGGAAAAAAGATGCAGTCAATAATAACTTATGGATGAAAGTTATGGATGAAAGACAAGCATAACTCTGAAGGAGTGCCTGTGAGGGTCTCTGAGGAGGCTGTGCTCGAAAAGACTGGGAGGCAGCCTTATGTGGCTTTACCAGTGATACAAATCTGGTGATCTTGATTACCTCCAACGTGCTTGGCCTGACAGAATGGCTGGCCTTATTACATGTTCACAGCAGGACCAACCACCATCCATCATCCCTGATGGGTATCTGCCTAACATACTTTTTAAAATGTCCAGTGATGGAGATTCCACAACCTCTCTGGGCAATTTATTCCAAAGCTTGACCACCCTGACAGTTCAGAAGTTTTTCCTAATGTCCAACCTACCCCTCCCTTGCTGCAATTTAAGCCCATTGCTTCTTGTCCCATCATTAGAGGTTAAGGAGAATAATTTTTTCTCCCTCCTCCTTGTAATACCCTTTTAGGTACTTTAGCTGTTATGATGTCCCCTCTCAGTTTTCTCTTTTTCAAACTAACCAAACCCAATTCTTTCTGTCTTCCCTCATAGGTCATATTGTCTAGACCTTGAATCATTCTTGTTGCTTTTGTCTGGACCTTCTCCAATTTCTCCACATCTTTCATGAAATGTGGTGCCCAGAACTAGATCCAATACTCCAGTTGAGATCTATTCAGCACAGAGTACAGCAGAAGAATATTTATTGCGTCTTGCTTACAAAACTTCTGTTAATACATCCCAGAATCATGTTTGAGGTTTTGTTTTGTTTGTTTGTTTTTTGTGGATTTTTTTTGCAATAGTGTCACACTATTGACTCATATTTAGCTTGTGGTTCACTGTGACCCCTAGATCCTTTTCTGCAAGACTCCTTCCTAGGCAGTCATTTCCCATTTTGTATGTGTGAAGCTAATTGTTCCTCCCTAAATGAAGTACTTTGCATTTGTCATTATTGAACTTCATCTTATTCACCACAGAACATTTCTCCAGTTTGTCCAGCTCATTTTGAATTATAACACTATCTCCAAAACACTTGCAACCCTTCCCAGCTTGGTATCATCTGCAAATTTTTATAAACATACTCTCTATACCATTATCTAAATCATTAATTACGATATTAAAAAGAAGTTAAAAGAAAAATGGATCCCTCGAAAGCCCACTTGTTATGCCCTTCCAGTATGACTGTGAACCACTAATAACTACTCTCTGAGAAGGGATATTCAACTAGTTATGCACCCACCTTATATTAGCAGTTATAGTGTTCAGTCTTTTGTGGGGGAGGGGGGGTTATGCATGACATGTTAAAGACTATGGAGGAGTTTGTGAACAGAGGACATTGCAGAATACAACTCCAGCTCTCTAAATGTTGTGGTGATGAGAATAAAAATATTGGCAGGAGTCATGCAGACTTCCTTGGGGCTGCTAAGTGGGATGTGCTGCTCTGGTTGGTTTGAGGAAGTTGCGAGATCCGCATCCTTGTGCCATCAGCTAGGAATCTTGCCCTTTTGGAGTGCCCATGTAGACAGGACAAACCTTACAACTTTCCCTGTGGCTGGGCAAGTGTCAGGCCAGTGTGTGAAGGAGTGTACTACTCCTTTACAGGATAGGCTGCAACCTACTGCTGGGAGAGCCTAGTGGTAATCAAGGAGGCTCTGCCCCACCCTAGGGCTGAGCTATACATGCAGCAAGAGGAAGCTTAACAGAAGAGAAGGGGTAGAAACTATGTAGGCTTCAGGGGGTGATGGCTGTTTTCTATCAGGCTCTAGGAGAGGGTCCTAATTGGAAGCTTTGTTTGTGGACTTTGGGAATGGAACCAAGGCTCTGAGAGGAAAGCTTTATGAACTGTTTATTTGAACCGGTCCTGACCTCAAGCCTTGTTTAAAAAGGACATGCTTTTGTGTTGGCATGATCTGGCTTCTTCTTCCACCCTCCCAAGTTCTTAAAGTGAACATATTACCACCCCAACCAGGAGAATTTAAGATGGGCCACACCTACAGCACCACACCAGGCAGCAAAGGTGTCTGCACAGATTGTCCACACCTTTACACAAGCAAATAAATAGCTACATATGTAATAAGCACCACTGGGTATTTGTGTATGAATGTAGGTGAGATGTAACTGCACATACACATGCAAGCACAAACTTTTATGCTCTTCCTCCCCCCCATGTAAAAAAGCCAGGGTTTGGGGCCTTGTGTGCACATGAACTTTTATGCAGGTTGAGTGTGTCACACAAAAGAGCACAAATACTGGTCCTAATAAATACAGACAACCCAGGCAAACATGTTTACTATTCAGGCTTAAACGATATGGAACATCTAACCATCTATACCACCACAATAGGGTCTGTTGTAGCAGATAGAATGATTTCAGAAGAAGCTTCCCAAGGAAAGGTTCTAGTGTATGGTTACGGAAGCCTGCTCAACAGGTTGAGTCTACATTCAAGTTGGTAAAGTATTTGGAGTTCCACATCAGGAAGACACCATAAGTTTGCACCCTTATTATTCCCTTGTGAAGTAGGTCTAAAGATGTCTGCAGTAGAGGCAGTGTATGTTGACAGAAGGGCTTTTTCTGCCAGTGCAGGAACATACACCAGATCACTGAAGATTGTGCAGCAGTACCAGCAGACTGGGTGCTCATAGTTTGTACTGCATAGTGGGTAGATGCGGGCCCACTGACGGGAAGGAGGGGGCACTGAGGCCCACTGATTTAAAGAGGCCTCCCAGCCACTGCCACAGCAGGGGCAGAGGCCAGAGCCTGAGACCTTTTAAATCACCACCAGAGCCCCAGGCAGCACGGGTCACACAGCACTGAAAGGCTGGCTGGGGGAGGCTAGCCCCATCCACCCAAGGCCCCGCACTCAGGGGTCCAGAGACACCCATCCACCCACCTTGCCCAGGGCCCAGCAAAGTCTGTCAGTCACCCTTGATAGATATGAATGTATGTGCTTTCCTATTGTAATGTTCCTCCTTTTGTACATACAATGTAGCATCTAGTCTGCCTAATAGGAGGTTTTAATTTTGGATCGCCTACACATGCATTACTAGTCTATGAAATATTCTAGAAACTAGCTTTTTAATTCAATGACAGGTCAATAGTACTGTTAGAGATGGCAATACACAACTTCATATTATAAATAGCAAACGCTCTAAAAGACATGGCTTAACAAGAATTAGCGAAGACAAAGTCCACAAATAAGTCCTTGCCCCCACATTGAAGACCATGTTACAGCTCTTACCAACCACATCATCAGCAATATGACAAACCCATTTGACTCTGATCACATCAACTTCTCCATTGGACTGCATGTAACATCAGATGTCTCTGTTGAAGATAGCAGATTGTTTGTGAAGAACAAATGGGGAGATCTGTGATGAGACATGTCGCTTCTTCAGCTCTGTCAAGAAATCTGGCCTCAAAACATTTTCTGACATTGATAAGAAACCAAATTTAAGTCTGGTAAGGGAGGGACTATCACAGCGGCTATAAATCCAGAAATTTCTTTCTTCAGAGACCTGTCCTCAGCAAGATGCAGAGATGATGTTTCAATGACAACTGTTCTTAGTCACCCAATAGGACCTTGTCTCTATGTCTCTCTTCCATGCTGATAGAACAATGAGAACAGACAAAGCTGAATTAAGGCATTAGCTGGAAACTCAATCTAAAAACCAAACAAACAATGAGCTAAGAGCGTGCAACAAAGAACCCATAATGTAGATGAGAGATGCCATAGCTGTCATACCAATGTGGTTAGAGACGAATTCCACACAGTGGATGAACTGTCTGCTGGGTATTTGAGGCAGATCCTAAAAAGATTTGACACATCTAATTCTGCAATCAAAGTCTGTGACAGATATGACAATAGTAACACTACGAAAACTTCAGAAAGAGAGGGCCGGACAGGATCAAAGGTTGGATACAAGAAATACCAGCTGATAGGTGGATGCCTTGTGCCTCCATGGAAAGTTTCTTAAATATGGCATCCAACGAGAAATCACTTGTAAAATTTATCTATGAATATATGGGTCAAAATGCACCCAACACAAACACGCCTCCTTGCTGGAGGCTTTTCCAGTGGTGACATAGCAAAGTCAATCACAGCAGAGATATTGAAGAAGCCCAAGGCTTTCATAACACTCCAGAGGAAGCAGACACAAGGATGCTTCTGCGTGCTGTGTGATCTGTACATACTTATTACTAGTTTATTACTAGATTGTTGAGATGCTCTGAGGTCACAAAGCAATCCAACTTTATGTCTTGAAATGATACATGGAGTCAACTAACAGAAACAAATGCAGAAATTTCAGAGTGGCCATTTTAATGAGTTGTCATTATTTGAACATTTTTCTATGGTAATGGCCACACTTGACATCTCCACATGGTACCTCATCTTGAAATAGAACCTAATAAGCTTTCAAATAATATATGTCCATGTGTAGAGAGAGAAAGTACCTTGTTGACTAAATCAGTGCTGGCTGCCTGTCTCTTCCCTGAAGCAACTGCCAACAGTCAGAGAGATCTGACTGCTGTGTTCACATAGAAGGATTCTCAGTGGGAAGGGGGGTTCATTACAGACTCACTGTCCTCTGCCTAAACTTTTTCCATTCTTTCCCCCCGCTGCTCCTGTGCTCCCTTCCATGCCTTGGGACTAGACTCCAGGCATGCGGCATAAGTCTGGCTGCCATCCCCTCGCCATACAAAAGCCTACAGGCTCAGCAAGAAACAGATGAGCAGCTGGAAGCAATTATTCTAGGAATTTGGTATCTGAGCTGAATGATAAATGCATCTGGGTGGTTTCAATCATTTCATTGTAAGCAGAGCTCTACCACTCCTGCTCTGTACCTCTCTCTCTCTGCTATGTATGTTTACTCTCTCCAGTCTGGGATAATTGCTGCTCTTTGTGATGTGTTTGTGATTTTAATTTTTTATCAGTGCTGCTGCTTCCCCCCTCAGCTTCACCCCCTGCTTTATGATTATTTGGTTATTCTCATTTGTCCTGACAGTTCTATAAATTCATGCTTCATTATCTTTGCCCCTAGAGCTGCACTTTAATCCCTCTTGTCTAATGTCTTTGCCTCAAAGCCTGATAATCTGTTTATTTTTCCTAATAGCTTTCCTTTTGGGCTGAGAGACAGCAGAAAATGTCTTTGCTACCATAAATTGGCCCAGCTGATGGCATTCCTTGTGGCAGAGTGCCCCCTTGTGAAGATATCTGACATCATATCTTGTTTTTCCAGCTGTAAAGAAAGTTTTTAAAATAGAAGGTGGATGTGTGTTAGTTCCCTTGCATGGAAGCACTGTTCCCTCTATTTTTTCCATCCATATGCAGAATAAATTTTATGCTCACTGAGGCCAGTATAAAAACATGCTGCTGATTGTGAGCGCTCTACTAATCAGCTGGGTGGCATGTGAATCTCTCCTGGCTGTCCACCCAAGTATTCAGCCTTTAGGGAACACTGCATGGAAGTGAGGCTTTCAAGAGAACTGTATTTAAAGATTAGTAGAGAACAAAATATCACAATCAACATTTTAAGGTTTAGAACTCCAATCCAGCCATTACCTTTGCACAAGCAGCTTTACACATACTCCTCAAGCACTAGCATCTGCCCACACAGTGGATGGATTCTAATATTGTCTCCTTGGCAAAAGGGTTGTATCTGTACACAGTTTATCTGGGGAAAGTAGCTTTTGCACCTGTGAATTATAGTTAGTGCTCAAAACATGTTATGCAGAGAGCATTTGGCCCCAACAGAGGAAACAAAGTTTACCCTTTTCAGTGGCTCGCTAAAACCCTAAAATTGACATTTTCTAAGTATTTGATTCAGACTGTGTCTGTAATGATATTCTAAAACAGGGCTACTCAACATGTAGCCCGTGGTAGCTTGGGTTTACGTGGGGCTCAACATGCGGCCCGCAGATGGGAGCCAAAACAAAAAAGTAGCCAACATGATGGTCTCCTGTTGATATGCGTTTTAGTAGTCAAATTCCTGGACTGTCATTGCTCATTAAAAGTGCTGTCATATTGGTGGAAATCGGGTAAATATTGTGTTTTATTAATATCAGCAGAACTAACTTAAATGGAGCATGCGTGTTGTGTAGTCTTGCCTTAATCTTTGTATTCGTGCTCATCAGTGTGAAAAGAAGCTATTTGCATGTATATGCAACCACACTTAAGTTGTGGCCCTTGGCATGTGCTGTGAGTATCATTGTGGCCCCCAGGTTACCAAAGTTGAATAGCCCTGTTCTAAAGCTTCCTGCTTTTTCCTCTAAAGATTCTCGCACATCAAACTGACTGAGAATTTGAGTTATGTAACCTGTGACTTCAGTACAGGAATCCTTTGTAAAACAGGCTCTTTCTAGCTCTTTATTTTGAGTTTTTTATCCCTTGGAAACTAGAATTTGAGCATTGAGACAGTTATATAACACTAAACTCATCTTCTGGATGAGCAAGGATCTCAAAGGACTATGTCCAGGGTAATACAAAATTGTCTGGGATCCCAAAACCATCATTATATTGTTCCTGTTCATTCCAAGGCACTGTGGATAAGGTGGAGTTAGAAAAATTACAAAACAAGTGTAATTTTTTTAATGCTGTGCTTAATTATGACTTTCGTCATGTAAGAAACAGTATTACCCCTGTAATACACTGTATAAAATGTACTATCACAGATCCTATTAGCATAATAAATAGATTAAACTGATGGTCTCACTAGCACCATTCAGTGCTCATTTACACTCCTTAAGGGAAATAAATCTAGTCGCTAATCAGCTTGATTACAATTTTTTATTCTAGGTGCTTTTGTAGCAATTTGCATCTCAACAGCACCTTCCATGTGAGCATCTCAAAGTACTTTACAAATGTTATTGAGTGAGATATTGCATAGGCCTGTAAGATAGTATGGTATTTATCTTCCTGTTATACATACAGGGAAATTGAGGCACAGTAAAGTTAAGTGACTTGGCCCAAGTTCCAACAGCAAATCAGTGATAAAGCCAGCTCTATGCTTCAAGTCTTGTCTTATCTATATAGTTTTATCATTTGAGAACATAACCTTGAAGAGTTGATTTCCTTAAGTCAAGGCAGCCTGTGGTCAGTTTGTTGTCAGTGTAGACAAGGATAAGCCCTGTTCATTGTTATTTCAGTTAGTCAGGGTAACACCCAGAGGTCAATAGGCCCACCTCTGCAATGGGGATAAGATCTACCTTTCTCATATGGATGCTGTGAGGCTTTGAGATGTGGGAAATGCTTTGAAAGCCTCAAATGAGAGTGCAAAGTATTAGTTTGGCTCTTTGTCTAAAAGAGTAAGAGACTGAACTATGCATGCTTCTATGATGAGATCATTCATGCCCATAGGTAATGTGTCAATATCCTAGTGAGCATGGATAATTTCTTTGTGGTTTATGTTATTTGTAGTTTTAAGCAGTAAATCTTGTTATCACACTAATAAGAATGGACCTTTGTGTAACCAGAAGTTTGATGGGTAGTGGGGGAAGCCCCAGAACCCAGACTTCCACTGTGGCCCTGGGATTGGAGGAGCTTTCACTCCTCGCTACAGCCTGGGGATGTGGTATGGGGACAGAGCTTCTCCAGTATGGGGACCTCACTGGGGGGGTGGGGAGTGGGCAGAAAGGAACACAGCAGGGAGCAGAATGGGGGGACCTCGGGTATAACAGGGCAGGGTCCCTGGAAATGGGAAGAAGTGGGGCCATGGGTAAGGTCTTAGGCAAAAGAGGTGGAATGGGGGCAGGATTGCAGGTGGAAGAGATGTGAATGGGGGGCACTTTCTTTGGCCCAAGACCCTTTAAACTGCCTCTGGACATAACACTATTGTCACTGGGTGGATTTAGCTTTGGCTTTTTGAGAGTTGAGGCAGTGCAATCTGCCAAAGCACCCATACTGCCTAGCAAATGATAAACTACAGGGGGAAAGACATAACATAGAAAAGGGTTGTACTGCAAGATGACCATTATCTCCTGTAACTGCTTGACCCTTGGGCCCAGATTTCAATGGGACTGTGACAGGGTGATCTATATCCTTGGGCCCCCTGCTGCAGGTCTTGTGGCCCTCCTTTGCCCCATCCAAGAAAAGAGCAGAGGAGAAGGCCTCTTGGCAGCCTAGAGTGGCTGTGAGGGAAGCCGCCAATCAGAAGGGCTGCTGGAGTGAAGTCAGTCAGGAGGGCCATATAAAAAAGAACAGCAGGAGCAGTTTCATCAGTTACTGTCTGGTGCTAGAAGACAGGGATACCTGGCTAGTAGGGCTGCCGGGCTTCCAGCTTTTGACCAGAAGATGTGGCCAAAAAGGAACCTTGGAGGCTCTGGTCAGCACCACTGACCAAACTGTTAAAAGTTCAGTGTGGGGAGGGCTGAGCCTGGGAAGGGCTGCTGAAGACTGGGGAATCTAAGAAGGAGCTCCTGGCTGGCTGCAAGGACTGAGCTGAGAACGGAGCTTGACTAGTGGAAGGTATTGTGATGGGCTCCTCCCGATGTTCATTAAAATGCAGGGGTCCAAGCAGATGAATATTTCATGGCAACATCCAGTTGGGGGCTTTCTCTTGTTTGGGATACTACTCTTTGGAAGCCTAGAGCCTGGCATACGTCGTGAGAGGGCTGGCTCGGATAATTTGCAACTCCGGAGATCTTGGGTTGTTTCTGGAAATTCTGATGGCCAGGAAAATAAATAGCTGCCAGGGTGTAGCCAGACATGAACCCCATCTTGTTTCCCCCCCCCCCCCAGAGAGCAAGAGAAAGGCAGTCAGCCTTTGATGCCCTGGGAACGCAGGTGTGCTGCCTGTCCCTGACTCTACCATAAACAGAAACCAGACAGTAAATGGGCTAGCTGACGACCCGGGGGCCTCCCGTCGCCCTGATGGCTAGCACCAGTAATTGACACGCCTACACTGTCCCAGGAGAGGAATCTTCACCCATCACATACTAGAAGTGCCCATTGTCTGCATTTTCCCAGGTGTGAATTATGCTTTGCACCCTTCGTGGGAAACTTGGCGTTCAAAGCCATTTTTCCTAATTGGCCACTTGAGACCAGGAAGAAGCCTACGTGACCCGAGGGGTATAAAGAGGGGTTTAGTAGCCCACCCCATTTGAGCTCCAATCATCTACACCTGCTGGCAGGTATTGGTTGTCTCCCGAGGTCTGTGGGACGCCCAACCTCGCCCTACTTCTTCCCGAGGGATTGAGAGAAAGACGCTGGCCACGCCAAGTCTGGAACGCAGGGGTGAGAATATATACCTGCTAGGTGTCTATTTTGCATGCATTTAATAAGAGCTCAGAGAACCAAAAGGATTTCATGGTACCTGTAAGTGACTTCTTAGTGTAATTTCTGTCCTGTCCTTTGTAGTGGCTGTGTTATCTGTAACACAGTAGTAGCATTTAACAGCTAAGTTTACCCTGTAACAATAAAATAGTAACTGTTTAAGCTGTGACCTGACTCCTTCAGTTGCTGTAACAGAACCAAGCACAATTTAAAAAAGAACTCCAGCTGGTCATAAGGGACAGAGCTTGAGCATTGGATCGTGTCGCTTCCAGGGGACAGATCCGTTGGGGCATCTCTCAGCCTCCCCAGGCTGCCCGCTGCGAAGGGATCGTGTATCCTAGCAGTCAAAATCTGAGGTGTAATAAGCTCTCCCTGTAAACTTCTTGGGGCACCCGTCAACCTCCTCCAGGTTGCCCGCTGCTAAGGGACCCCAGTCCTAGCAGTTGAAGTCTCGGGTGTATAATACGCACACATCACTCACTGTCCTGACCACCGGCTGACACAGGGGTAGCTGGGTTTCTCTATTAAAAGAAGGAGAGGGAACTTTCAAATGAACTGGAATCACTATTTTATACAGAAGCCACCTGGTACCAGTGGTACCAATTTTCTACTGTGCCAGGGGCCCTCATGCCTCTGGCTCTGCCCCACCTCTTCCCATCTGCTCTGCTTTACCCCACCCTTCCTCCATGTCTCTGCCCTGCCTCTTCATGCCCTGCCCCATTCCGCTTTCTCTCCTACCCCCACACCTCCTGCATGCTGCAGAACATGATTGCAGCAGGTGAGAGGTGCTGTGAAGGAAAGGGAAGTGCTGCTCCACAGAGGTGAGCTCAGCTCCCACATTTTTTTTTCCTGTGCACACTCCAGCCCTGGAGCACCCAGGAGTCACTGCCTATGCCTGAATCTTATTATTGTACCCCTAACCCTAGGTCATCACCTTTCCTTCCTGGTTATTGTTTGTTTCATTTACTTGTTGCTGCTTGTTTCTAGAACTCTCCAGGGTAGGGGGCTGTCTTCCTATGTGTTCGCACAAGCACCTAGTACAATGAGCTCCCACATCTGACTGGGGCTGTTCGGTAACACCAAGAAGAAGAAATCAGACCTTCCGCATTGATCCTGAGCCCAGCCGCCTGGCACTAGGAATTATGCTGCCATGGAGTGGGCTGTTGGGCCATACCGGGATAATGGCAATAGAGCTGGTCTCCTGCGGGGGGGGGCCAATGAGTCACAAGAGTGTGGGTCCCAGCCCTGTGGTTTGTTCAGCAGGGAGCAAGCCCTACCCTGGCAAGCTAATCAAACACCATGGGAAGAACCTGCAAAAAAGTGCCAGGCTTTACGCTGTGCTACCAGGTGCCGGGGTTTTGCCAGCTGCTCTGTCTGCAACTAGCACCAGAGCTGCAATCCAACTGGCTGTGTGCATGCAGGGTGTGCTGTAAAAGCAGCACTGTGTTGGAACACCCATGAAATTAATTACTGCCAAACAATAATTAATGCTTTAATAATTAATGCCCACTGTGAATTAGGTGCTGCCTAGTACAGAGGAAGAGACAGTCCCTGCAGAACATATACAAATCCAACAGTGCAGCACCAGTTTGCATTTTTATGTCCCTACACCAAAGTAGCCACCAGAGGGGGCTTGTACTACCCACTGATTAACTAGCAGTGTAATGGGAAAAGGCTGCAAAGGTGCTGCCTTTGCCAGTGGGAATAACACTGGCAAGTTTATAGACGGGAATAAAGGCTGATCTGAAGACAAATCTAACACTAAGGCTATGTCTATACTGCAGGCTTTTTGCGCAAGAACAGCTGTTATTGCGCAAAAACTTGCCGGGTGTCTACACTGCACACGCGGTCGTGAGCAAGTAAATTTACAGTACAGCTTCAGAAAACAGGGCTTTTTCTGGAAGAATTATGCCTCTCCCCATGAGGAGTAAGCCCGCTTGCACAAGAGCTCTTCCACAAGAAGGCAGTGTAGACAAGCAACATGATTTTTTTTGCGCAAGAAAGCCCTATCGCCAAAAGGGCCAGCAGAGCTTTCTTGCGCAAGAGAGTGTCCAGGCTGCCATGGACACGCGTGCGCAAAAGCACATGGCAGTGTGGACGCACGCTTGTGGCAGACCTTTCGCACAAGAACTCTTGCGCAAAACAGTTCTTGCACAAGAAGCCTGCAGTGTCGCCGTAGCCCTCGGGGGAAGCAACCACAGCAGACAGTCCTGAACAAAGGGAGGCGCGATGTGTGTGATGGGGAAGTGGGTAAAAGGTGAAGAGAATCCTGTTTGGAAACAGCCACTTGTCAGAGTTTGCCTCAGAAGCTGCCTGGGCACTGGGAAGCGCAGCCCTGTTAAATCAGCAGCTGCCCTGCCGGGGGGGGGGGCCACAGTGCACAGGAGAGCATGCTAGGCAGCTCTTTAGCCAGACACTGCTTAGGGGTCTTCCCTGCACAGGGCAGGCTTTAACCTTAATGGGGGGGGCACAGCCCTGTCCTGGGACGTGGTGCTCCTCCCAACCAGTTCCACTTGCGGATACAGGTGTACAGTGGGGAGGGGGAAAAAAAACCTGTGCAGTCCCATTGTTGAGAGAGCATATCGAGCAGCCTCTCCCCCCCCCTTCCCCCCCCCCCCCACACACACACTTCCTTGCCATAGTGTTTGCTGACCACACACCATGCAGTTGGCCAGAAGCTGGGACCAGGCTGCTGCAGAGCTTTTCCACCAGGAGGTGACCACCACTTTGAAGGGGCCATATATATCTGCCAAATTTAAGTTTCCATGATGATATAAAAGGGCATTCGTGTAATTGCAAAATATGGTGCTTGTTGCATTAAAACCATGCGCTCTGTATGCACTATATGCGACGTTTACTATGTACATTCTAAAAATATAACACGGAAAAAGGTGTCAGTTACCCTCTGTAGCAAGCTAATCTAGTGCTTCTGGTCTTCAGCTTATAGCCCATTGCGTGTAAACAAAGGCCAGTCTAAGAAAATTGCTTTTAGACCACTCTGGCTAAAGTGTTTTCAGAATAGCTTTCTGCCACCTCTTCAAGGCCTGGTCTACACTACAGCAGAAAGTTGACGTACGATCCACCACTCCGGCTACGTTAATTATGTAGCTGGAGTCGACGTATCTTAATTCGTGTTTCAGCACCATCCACACAGAGGGAGGTCGATGGGAGCAAATACTACTGTTGGCTTCCCTTACTCCTAAAGAGCCGGAGAACCAGCCCTGATAGGGTCACCCGCTGAGTTTGATTTAGAGGGTCTTCACTAGACCCGCTTGCTCGAACCCTGGAAGATCTTCCTGGTAGTGTAGATATGACCCTTGTTGTATCACCGAGAAATGTAGGTGGTAAACTGTAGTAATGGCATTCTGTAGCTTTTTCTGCTTGCATTTCCTTGATAAAAGAAGAGGATGTTAGGCATCCATTTCTGAAGCATGCTTGTCACATTATGAGACAATGTCCCCCAAATCTATTAAAAATGAATTTCCCCGCCCAGGTTAAAAATAACTGAAAAAGCCAGTATGACTTTCCCATATATAATTTGGCTTTGAGTTCAGCACAAGTATAACCAATTACAAGAAAAATGGTAATGTGTGGAATAACTTGAATGTTTGCAAACAGGGGCTCTGAAAGGAGAACCTATCTCAACCGTAACTAGAGTCCCACCATTCTGGTGCAAGACTTCTGTACACATTGGCTGTGTCTAGACTGGCCAGTTTTTCCGGAAAATCAGCCACTTTTCCGGAAAAACTTGCCAACTGTCTACACTGGCCGCTTGAATTTGCGCAAGAACACTGACGATCTAATGTATGATCGTCAGTGTTCTTGCACAAATACTATGACGCTCCCGTTTGGGCAAAAGCCCTCTTGCGCAAATGCTTTTGCGCAAGAGGGCCAGTGTAGACAACCCAGAATTGTTTTGCGCAAAAAGCCCCGATGGCTAAAATGGCGATCGGGGCTTTCTTGCGCAAAAGCACGTCTAGATTGGCCAGGGACGCTTTTCCGCAAAAAGTGCTTTTGCGGAAAAGCGTCCGTGCCAATCTAGACGCTCTGTTCTGAAAATGCTTTTAACGGAAAACTTTTCCATTAAAAGCATTTCCGGAAAATCATGCCAGTCTAGACGCAGCCATTGATTACAGCTTCTATAAATCAGAGGGGCTTTTAACACGTTTTCTTTTCTTTTCCTCCTGCAAGTGGACTGTGGTGGTGTTACTTGAGAACAATTTATTATTAAGACAGGAGATTCTCAGGAGAGTCACCATCTGTGTTCAAAGATTAAGGGCTTGGAAAACTCTTCAGGGAAAGGATGCAACGATTACCTCCACTGAACACTTTCACTGAGTGTTTTGACAATTAAACGACAAAACAGTAGGTTAGAAATAATCTTTATTATCCATACCTCCCATACAGTTTTCAGACTATAGTTCA
Source organism: Pelochelys cantorii (assembly GCA_032595735.1). Classification (NCBI taxonomy): domain Eukaryota; kingdom Metazoa; phylum Chordata; order Testudines; family Trionychidae; genus Pelochelys; species Pelochelys cantorii. Next base: position 191,428,493 of record CM064327.1, read on the forward strand.
GAAACATAGGATGAGATACTGTCCATGTCCATTTCAGTTTATACTTTAATAATAAATTGTACCCAGATATTGACTACAATATTATATCTCTCTTTCTTGTAAAAGGTACCATTTATTTATGTTAGTGCTTGAACAACTGGAAATCAGCATTTTGGACCAAGTCAGGTGAAGGCCCTCATCTGAAGGGGCACCGTCAATTTGTAATCTAGTTGGTTTCTCCAAATGAGTTAAATGCAATTTCTCCCTGGCTGTGTCTACAGTGGCACGATCTCACGCAAAAGCGACCACTCTTGCGCAAAAAACTTGCTGCCTGTCTACACTGGCTGCATGTTCTCGTGCAAGTAAACTGATGTTCTAATGTATAAAATCAGGGTTTCTTGCATGAGAACTCTGACGCTCCTGCTCAGGAATAAGCCCTCTTGTGCAAGAGCTCTTCCAGAAGAGGCCAGTGTAGACAGGCAACATGAATTTCTTGCGGAAGAAAGCCCTATGGTTAAAATGGCCATCAGAGCTTTCTTGCGCAAGAGAGCGTCTACACTGCCATGGATGCTCTTGCGCAAAAGCACATACCAGTGTAGACGCTCTCTGCTGGAAGAGTTTTTGCAGAAGAACTCTTCCGCAAACGAGTTCTTGCGTGATAACGTGCCAGTGTAGACGTAGCCCCAGTGTATTTTGGAGAACTTTTGTCACTCCCTCCCCACCATGAAGTTGTGAGAGAGACTCCCACAAAGTGGTAATCTTCCCACAGCCCATGCTTAAGTGCTCTGCCTCAGGCTGAGATGCTGCAATGAGCTCCACTCTGGCCCCCCTTGTCCCTTCACAGAACACCAGGTTCTGTGTGGGCAGGTTTCAGTCCACGAGGTGCTCAATGCCTCAGGACTGAAGCATTTAGTAGACAGCTACGCTACAGGGCAAGCAGTGCCAATACACAATATACTGCCCAATGCACAAAAAGGGGAAAGATGCATCTTGACTTTCTTTCAATTATAATTGGTTTAGAGATGGTTTGGTATCGGCAGATACAAAATTATAAAGGAAGTGTAATGGTGCCCCTTTAAATTGTGTTTCCAGCTCTCCAGAACCAATAGCTTGAAATGATAAATGTTTCATTGACATTCAGCAAATTTTAAAATTGGAAAATCAAAGCTAATTAGTTGCTTTTGTGCGCAGTTGTCTCCCTGAGACTAGCTTTACAGAAAACAAACCATGTACTGTACCTACTCAGTTACGAGGCTATTTTCTTGAAATGCAGTGAAGAGGTTTTAAATTAGTATTTAAATGATAGAAATCTACTCCTACCCTGTTTGTAATAATAAATCATCTGCAACTAAACAACCATTCATCCACCTTGCAGGAAAAATCAGTATCTTATGCCACTGTAACTCAGTGTAGCTCCACTGCCCTTTCCTAGGATTCCGATTCATTGTGCCTTGGCATATCTAATGTTCCTCCCCTATGTAGATTTTATATGTATAAAGATATGTAACAGCACGGAAACAGCTTTCATGGCTAGCATAATGCCCATATTTAACCTTTTAAACATACAATATGGTATATTAACCATTCTGCAATGTCCCATCTACAGTACTCATAAATGTCTTGCATGAAGACTATTATTGCAGCATTTAACAAGTGTATAACCAGTGACACAGTAAAAGAATGAGCTCACAAAACATGGCTAATGTAAAAACATTTTTTTAAACTGGAATTCATAAAATAGAAGCCATTTTGAACAGCTTTTTCTTTTTTAATCAAACCTGTAGGCATGAATCTGAGGGTTTTTTCAGCTGATATAAGTTCTGTTTGCATTACATATAGGAAGATTTCATTCACATGAAATTGCACAAGTCAGAATATCTATCTATATGCATAAATACTGAAACTAACTAAAATTTTAATAAGCAATACTTACATAGTCCTGGTTATACATTCCTAAAGGCTTAAAAATAAAAGTTTTTAAAGAAATAGAGAAAGAGATATATGGTGAGGAGGCCTCTAGGAGAGGCCAAAAATCAGGGGTCAGCTTGCTCTTCCACTTTTGAAACAGAGTATAGAAAAAAGCTACCTTGTCTCCTCACAGAAACAAAATACTGTATGTTGAAACTGTGTCCTTTCATAAATTTGAATTTTTAGACTACAAAATTCAATTAAGCCCTAAAACTAATAATATTGGTAGCATGCGAAGTGTTTACAGAAATTAGGGGGAAATACCGTCACAGTGTAATCTGCTGAAAACATTTAAAGGGGGGGGAGGGTTTCTCCAGTAGCTGAAGTAGTTTGAAACAGGAGGAGAGCTCTCCTTCCACAGCTAAGGGGGATCTCAGGGGAAGCTGAACTGAGGGGGAAAGGCTACACCCTTCTGCTTTTTGGCAAAGCCAGGATACATTTGCACTCCTTCCAGATCTCCTTTAGTTTGACTCCCTTGCCATTCACTCTTGGGCAGAATTCATCATTTCCGACTGAGATTTCTTCGTATGAACTGATGGCCCAATATTCATGCTGCAGTGCAGCCCACACCTACTCTCACCCCACTGATGTTAGTGCAGAAATGCCATTGGCATGAATGGTGCAGGATTGGGTCTCCAGAGTCTGATGCAAGTCACACTAAGATCATCGAGGAAGGCTTGTATAGACTTCAACTGGCTTTGAAGCAGGTCCATAATGTTTTGAACATGCAAGGTTAATAGGAGTTCTCTCATCAGAAGGTTTGCAGGATTGTACCCATACACATCACATTAACCCTTCAGTAAGAACCCTCTAACAGTTGACAGCAGTTAGTGTTTCACTATATTAAGACCTTACAGGGTCAATATTGAACATAAGTCAACTAAACATGAAGGTAAAAAGAGAATTTTCCTCTCCCACATTATGATAGTCACATGGACTAGTTATCACATTACTGCTTTAGCATTTTAATTCACAAGTCTGTGGTGTCACTTCTTGCTGTAACAGAGGAAACGCAATTCCATAAGGAGCCACTTTTTACAGTGGAAAGCAGCAAAGTACAAAACAGACCCTTATGTTTGGGAATTTTTGAGTCTGGAATAGAGCCCCAAACCCCCAAAACTCTGTTTTATTAAAAAATTGGGGGCACCTCTTTTGTGTATACAAAAAAAGTTCTTCAAAAACCATACAGCTCCAATATTTATATACAGACTTGGGGAAGGGAATAACATGAAAAGACAAAGGTGTGTCTCACATTTATGTATTCAACTCTGATTTGGCAGTCAAGTAGCAAGTCGGTGTAGTGTAAGAAAGGAATGGTCACAGAACATATATATTTTTAAAAAAAGGAACGAAAACCCAAACAAGCCTGCAATCTAGATATTAGATGGATATACTTTTCCTGAAAATTTGCCTTGATTCTGGAGGAGGAATTGATGGATTCTGTTGCTCATCTGGTAGCTGTGCTGAAGGCATGAATAGTGTCCAACAGCTTTTTAACCGCTATCAGCACAAGGTAAGAACCTTAGCTGCAACAACTAATCAATCCAACTAGTACCCTGAACAATTCTCTTTCACTTAATAGCCACTGTTGAGCCACGCATTATAAAGTTGGACCTGACTGCGATTTTAGTGCCACAGTATTTCTTATATTAACAAATATAGCAAATTAATGCATATTTGCTGATTTTTCTAAAAATTATAAACGGTTAGATAATTAGTTCAGCAATATGCAAAGTGCATCTATTTTGGTTCTTTCCATAGATCACCTGCTTTTGCAAGTTTAACTCCTTCACAGTTTAAAATATTGTGAAGTTATATGTATATATTTTATGTAGAACAATTTATATACATCCACAAATATATACACATACACAATTCTGTACTTGATATAGTCATAAACACCCACTATGTAGCTATTTACATTATAGACAGATGGTGTGTGTATGTACACTAAATAATGACATGGACTGAAAATATTCCATGAAATTTCATGAAGTAAGAACAGTGAAAACATGAGTGAATTGTTTAGAGCTTTCCAGTCAAACAGGGCTACATGCATTAGATATAGGAAAGTCCAACTGTCATCTTTCTTATTTCCCACACAACTACTATACTTTTGATTTTCACCAGAAGAAGCTGACAGTTCTTTCTGTTGAGTGAATAACTTACCAGTCAGTACTCATTCATTGAGATGATTCTGGATATCTTGGAGAACTCTGAATGCCATGTTGCTAACCACTGAAAATATTTACTCTGAAGGGTTATTGCAGTGTTACAATCTACCAATCACTCAGAGTCCATGAGGTTGTCTTCTCCAACAAATGGTACAAACACATAAATATCTTAGCACAAAATATACAGCTTAACGTGAGGCAAGTTCATGTATAAATAAGAGCTAAAGGCCTATGGGTGCACTTTAAAGGCCAAGAGTTCCTCAGAGTGCATATTGTTTAAGGAACGCAAATCAGGTAATTTCAAAAGAAGTTTTGTAAAAATAGAGGCTTCGTTGGGATGGTTTTTCATAATTAAGGTCCTCAGAGCACGAATTAGTGTCTCCTGCAGCGCCTCCACCGAGTTAACATTTTCTATTCCAGATCGATCTAAAGAGACAGGGAGAAAAAAAGGCAGGCAGACACAGCTTGCAGATAAAACAATGTTACAAGTCAATTGTCCAAATAATGAATACAGAAAAAATATTAAAAACATGTAAGTCAAGACTTTCAAACCTGGGTGCTTAAATGAGTCTCCCACATCCTTATTTACACCCTGATTCAGCAAAGCTCAAACATAGCAGGCAGTCCCATCTCTATTCAGCTAAACAAAGCACTTAGGGTGCGTCTACACTGCACCCATCCCTCGAAATAAGCTACACAATTTGTGCTACACAAATTGTGTAGCTTCTTTCGAGGTAATTTCGAAATAGCTTCTTTTGAAATTTGACGCTGTCTACACAGTGCCAAATTTTGAAATAAAGAGCTATTCTGAAACATTCCTTAGCCCCTGTGGAACAAGATTTATACAAATGTCGGAATAGCCCGTTATATTTTGAAATAACGGGCACACTCAAACGACGGAGAATAGCTATTTCAGGATACGTCTAGTATCCCGAAATAGCTTCGCAGTGGAGACGTAGCCTCACTGAAGAGAGATGGATTTAAGCATATGTCTGAAGTTAAGTGTTAAAGTGCTTTACTGAATCAGGGCCTTGCCTGCACAATGAACGCTGCCTAACATTTTGGTGCTGCTGCACATTCAGCAGCTTCCACTGACTTTAACAGGAACTGCAAGTGCTCAGCACTACAGAAAATTAGGTCTAAATCTGAATTTAAAACCCTAGCTCTAAGGTCTTGTTTTTTAAAATCATCATCTTGCAGATGGTACATAAGCCAAGTGTTTGTTGCTCTCAGCAGCCACTGATTTATGGAAACGGAGCAAGTTCAACACTTTCCAGGATTATACCCCATCTCAGATTATAGTTAGCTATCAAGCACTGAAAACAGACTGATGCGCTAGAACATGCTTACCTTCCCTTTTTCAAGAAAAAATATTCCACTCAGATTCTGCCTGTCTCATATACAGAACAGAATAGTTTGTGAGCATATATACAGAGCCATCTCCCCACACCCACATGATTCAAGTATGGGATCAGGCAGAAACAAAATCCTGGTACACGTGGAAACACAAGAACTACTCCTTCCCCACATTCATGTGGAATCCCAAAGGTGGATGGAAAGGGAGGCACTGCTCCAGCTTCTCTTATGTAGTGGCTAGCAAAGCAGGGGACTAACAAAGTGGGAGAGAATAAGCTGCATTCCCAAATAGCTGTTGAAGTTGGCCTGCAGTCTCCGTCTGCTGTTGCTGCTTTGGTTTTTGTTACTTCGACCTTCCACCTAAGTGTTTAAGAAAGACACACAACTCCAGCTGCATAAATTGCGTAGCTGGAGTCAACGTATCTTACATAGCATTTTCACACCATCCACACAGTGAGAGACCAACGAGAGCAAATGCTCCCGTCAGCTTCCCTTCCTCCTCGTGAGGAGCAGGAGTACCGGCACCGAGAGGGGCACCCTCTGAGTTCAATCTAGCAGGAAGATTGACAGGACAGTATCAATCTTCAGCATAATGTAGATGTGCCCCCAATGTATCTCAGCAGCAACAATGTGAAGTGATCCAATTTTTAATTTATCAGGCTCTACGTCAAATCCAGGTTAGTTTTTAAATATTCTATTTTACAAACAGATTGACTTAAAGGCCTAATTCAGAAAGTATCACCATTCAGAAAGGGTGCTTAGGTATGTGCTTACCTTTGAGCTTGGGCTTATGAGCTTTCCTCAACTGGGACCTAAAATTGGACTAATTATATGCAGTATTTTGAATAATAAATCCTCCAAAAGTGAGACATTTCTTTAAAATTAGCTATTCAGTGTGAGCAGCTACTTTGAAAATACTTTCTATAGTTGTTACTACAAACTGTGCATTCCATTTTTAGGCCTGGATTCTGCAGGTACAGTGGCAAATGCCTAACTTTAAGCATGTACATAATCCCCCTGAATTTGACAGGACAAACATGTTTAAGTGAGGCATGTGCTTAAGCACCTTGCAGAATGAGGTCCTAAACCACCAGTGAGAAATAAGATTTAGTATGTGAGCTATCCGAAACAGAAGTAAGATGAATTTTAGGGCCAGACTGTAAATCCCTTACTTATATGGGAAAGAATGAGATTGCTCACCAGTGGTACCACTCAAGTGAATAAATGCTTATTCATGGCACTAAGGAAAATCAGGCTCATAGTTCTCACTCTCGACCTATAACTTGTCTGGCTGCTGAAACTTTTTGGAAAGAGTATTTTACTATAGCAGTGAGATAGAAGCAGCAGAAAAAATAATATATTTTTCTTCTTTTCTTTTAAAGAGAAGTGTGGGTTACATAGTAATAAAAGACAAGCCCTAAACATTTGCAAATCAGACCTGTTTTTCACATATGCAATTTCCCACTGGCCAGAGTTGTAAAAGTTTGAGCTATGGGCTGCCAGGAATTTAGAGAACACCCATTAAATCCTTCAAGACAAAGTAATCAGGCTTGATGTATGTATTTTACAGGGGCCTTCACTCTAATGACAACAGTATTCAAAGTTTGACAAAGGTATAGATTAACTTTCTTTCCTTACCAGCAGAGACCAGGACAACAGCTGTAAACAAACTCATTTCCTCATCACTAAGTTGCAGACCATTTAGTTTCTCGCTAAATTCAAACATGGAGTTAAGCAGATCACCAGCTCCCATTGAATGCAGGTCATCCACTCTGTACTTCTTTCCACTAAGAAAGGTGACAGTACGTTCTTTGGCATCAAACAAAGATGCAAACCGTACCATTAAAACCTGGCAAAAGAGGGGGAAAAAAAACTTTGGTAGATTTGTATAGATCTAAGTGAAAATACAGCTAATTTCACAACACTCCATTTAGTTTGTTCCCATCACTGAGCATCTTGATTAGAAATAGATACTACTCCACTTAGTTCTACAGAATTATGCAAGCTACATACATCCTGGAAGTCTGGGAAAATAAGGAAAACTAGCTGTTGTTTCAGACAGGAAAATGGTGAGGAGCGATAGCAGAGTTAAAATTTAAGCCTCAGACATCCTGAGCCATAAAGAAAATACCATTCACAAATGCAAATTCACCAGTATGAGGACTTACTTAAAGCTACCAAGCAAACAAAAACATTCATGCTATTAGAATGTGTGTCCTTGGAAAGGCTAACACAACAGAGCTTGAATTGGGGATATATTTTTGGTATAGACACCCGTTTTGGCACATTTACAACTATCAAACTCTGCCTCCTTGTTTTCAGCTGTACTGTGAAGATTTTCCATGTAGAATGGTTAGTAAGGTTCCATTTGCTCAATGTGTAACAATCCCTTTATATTTTCCATTGTTTCAATACAATGCGCAGAGCTGCTACCTTCAGACTTGGATAAACTAAAACATACTTTGTTTTAAAACATCCAACTTTTTTTCTCTCAATCAAAACCAGCTGGTGGTGTGCAGTAAGGCTGCTAAGAAGTGAGTAAATGACTAATCACGTACTCAATACAATTTGTATCGAGTACACGATTAATCGATAAGAAGCCACTAAGGCTCTGCAGTTTAAATGTAGTAGAAGCCGGGCGTGCAGGGGGTAGGGCCAGGTCCTGCACTGCGCCTTCAAAAATTTCTGAAGTGGCCCCAGGCCACCCCGGAAAGGGCAGGGCCTCAGGCAGAAGGGGTGGGGGCAGGGCCTCAGGCAAGAAGGGGTGGGGGCAGGGCACTTCCATGCTTCCCCACCCACAGACCCTGATCAGTCTGGGGGTAGGGAAGCGCAAAAAGCCTTTGTCCCAACCCCAGAGAGAACCGCCAGCTGTTTTCAACAGCTGGTGGTTCCCTCTAAGTACCCATGCCCCCTGCAGAGCGGGAAGAGACTTCACGCACTCCCCCTGCTCCCAAGCCCTAATTGGCCTGGGGGCAGGGGGAGCACGCGAAGTCTCCTCCCACCCTGCCCCTGTTCTGCAAGGAGCGTGTGGTGCTTAGAAGTGCTGCACCCCTCGCAGGGCGGGAGGAGACTTTGTGCACTCCCCCCGACCCCGTAGCCCTGACTGGCCTGGGGGCAGGGGGAGTGGCAGGGCCTCTGTGGGCCGGATCAATTTGCTTGGTGGGCCGGATCCGGCCCACAGAAGCCCTTTTGCGCACCCCTGCATCACTAGGTTAAAATAATGACTCTTCTAGGTCAGCAGTGCTTTAATTCTAGTCTTCAAACCATATGGCCCACTCCTCAGCTGCTATAAAAACCAGCAAAGTTCAGCTGAAACACTCGAGGCTATGCCTGTTCACACTAGTGAGGATCTAGACCTAAAATCTTGAGTGTAAAATAAAATCTCGTCTCCAGGTCAGTGTTCCCTCTAAGCTGTGCGCGGTGGCACAGCTTCACAGGTGATTAATCAGCCCCACCCAGTCAGAGGCTCAGGGCTCCGTGCACAGAGCTGACTGACTGGGCATTAGAGAGAACGCTGTGCCAGGTAGGAATTTTAGGCAGTATGTCAAACTACACCAAAGGTGTGGTTTTTTTATAGGGGGTCTCAACCATTTGTGCTTGTGCATGACTGTGTCTTAGAAGGCATCTCATTTGAATATGTAAATACTCATGCACAAAAACCACATACAAGCAATTATACATATACAAAGAAAGGCTGTACTTAGAAAATTTGGCTCCCTGATGTTTCAATCTACATTAACAACAGCTCCACTGACATTTTGGATTGTCTTTCACAGACTCATCACTTTGGAGTATTGCAATTTTGTTTTTAAATGTAGTCACACCCCGTAGAGGCCTTTTGGCATTGGCACTGCCCCACCAACACCTAGCTCTTCATTAAATTCTTTTGTGTAAACGAGGGAATAAAGGTAAGCAATTGGCTATCCAGGGCTATTTGTTATTTTCCAATAATATGTCTGAACACTGAGCATGTCTTTGCATATGGAAATTTTTTACAGGTGCGAAGAAAGACGAACGGGGCTCACAAGTTCAGATGCTGACGTGTCAGAGGGAAGGTTTAAATTTGCTAATGTGGTTGTTCTAAGTCATCCCCCTGCTTGATGAAGGTCTCTGCTCTGTGGAACCCGAGCATAGCCTAAAACGTAGACTTTTTCAGACAGCAATAAGCCTTTTTGTTTCATTTGAACAAGAGATTTAATGGCTACTGCAGGCAAAGATGTGTTGGGGAGAGGCAGTAGTATAGACTAAGTATAAGTATGGTAATGAAAACATAACACGTGGCACTGGAAGGGAGAGCAGTCAGAAGCAAAGAGAAACAGACTCAGATCCCAATGTCTCTTGTGTTAGAGTTTCACAATGTAACATGTACCTCTTGTTCCAACAATTCACCATTCTAGAACTGTGCCATTTTAAATGCATTATCCGTATAGAAAGCTAGCGACCCAACAACTTTCTGAAGAAAATGATGTTTTTAGTGCAAGTAAAGACATAGTTAAATATGCCTGTTTAAAAATAAGTGATCTAGACACCAAACCTATCATACAGTGACCCTGAGTTCTACAGGGTCAGGTCCTTGGTCATACAAGTTTAACTCCACTGATAACAGTGTGCATCATATACAAAGGACAACAGGCCCCTAAATGAAGGTCATCAAGTGAAGGACACTGAGTAACTGTAACATCACACCAGAAGTTCTTATATTATTAACCAGCTGATATTAATTTACATCCAGTAATTAATACCATATGCAGACATGACTTCTCATAAACAGCTGGCTGGTCTACGGCCTATCACTAATGACCCAACTATCAGCCATGTTGTAGACACTATGTAGCACCCACAGTGTACAGGTTGAACCTCTCTAGTCTGGCACCCTTGGGACCTGACCAATGCCAAACCAGAGAATTTGCCAAACCACGGGAGGTTAATATTGTCTAGCAGCATTACCAACACTTCCACTGCTTACTGGGCTCTTAGAAGACTCCTAGGGGTAAATTAGATCTAAATAACAGCACAGAACACTGAGAGCCAGGACGGGTGGCTGTAAACAAACTTTATGGGACTGTAGAAAACTTGGCCACACCCATGATAAGTGGACATCCGGCTCACTAAAATCATGCTGGAACACAGATGTTGCTGGACCAGAGAGTGCCAGACTAGAGAGGTTCAACCTGTAGTGTATTGCTGAGTAAAGTTTCATGTGTTGACACCTGGGGATACTAGAGGCTCCAGTGACTACAGTATCACTGGAGGGACTCCTGTGCAAATGGAACCACTCAGGTCTTACTGCAGGAGAGACTTTAGGCAGCACCAGGAACAGGTGCAGAACAGTCACTATGAGGCTCTGTGGGGCGACTAATTCAGATTAGACCCACAGAAGTAAGGTTGTTACCTGCAGCCACAATGTCTCCCTATCGCCCCTTGCTTCAAGATCCTCAGCTGGTATAACCGGCTATAGTTTTATTGACATTAATAGTTCTATGCCAGTGGTCTCCAACCCGTTGATCACAATCGACCGGTTGATCTCAGTGTCTCCAACAGTCGATCTCGAGGTTCCCTCTGACCTGCACGGCTGTGTACAAGAAATTTTAGGTCTGTCCTCATTCGCATAGCCACGCAGCAGCACTCACCAACACTCACTTTCCTGCTGGAACAGAAGGTGAGCGGTGGTGGCAGTAGCCTGGTGGGTTCTGGCCAGGTCGCGTGGTGGGCGAGCAGCTGCCCCCCTTTGCTCTGGCTGGAGCACTGGCAGATAACGTGCAGTCACAGGTGTCACACTGAGACTTGGTGAGTAGAGGACAAGATGTAGAATAATAAATACTTGATTTTAGATATATATTGCATAAATTAAAAATAGACAGTTTATTCTACAACATTGTCTTGGGGTAGATCTTGGGTTGCATGTAAATTCAAAAAGCGATCTTGGGCTGAAAAAGGTTGGTGATCACTGTTCTATGCCATAATACCGATTGAGGATCTGGCCCCATCTCACTAATGGAGCAACTGCATACTCTGGGGGAAGTCTGATTCCAGACAGAGACACATTCATCTCTATTAATAAGGCATATGAGCGCTGCACAGTCTGCCAGTCCATCATCTAAAGCCTGAAGGATTTTGGCAATGCATCTGCTGTGATTCTCACCTCAAAGGTCCCAGCCTTTAGCAGATTGACCTGGTCGTGCTGCGAAAGATCTCGGAACCCTGGAATGCGTTTTGCGAACTCCACCACTTCTTTCACTGCAGGGGTGAAGCTCATGGAAAATTCTTCCCAGACTTCATGGCCAGATTTACGTGGGTCCACAAAGGGCGTCTTGCTCATTGGACAAACCTAGAAATGTCACACACACAAAACACCCCTCTTAAAATTATATTCCAAATTTAAACAAATTTCTGAAAGAAGCAGACTCATTGATTAGGAAATCATCACACTACTGATACGACACATAAAACAGGAATATTCATAACTAAGTAACAGGGATATTTTATGCAGCTACAGTAAATATCCGTTTAAATTTTTGCTAACTTTGGCTGCTCCAACAATGTAATTAGAGAAAGTTGCTACCACGCAGGGAATCAAAGTCAAACACCCCATTTCAGATCTCACTCCCTCTGGCTTCTTAGGGTTACCCCTAAATCTGCCCTCACTTATTTCATTGTAAACCAGGATCAAAGAATCTAAACTGTTCATTTACCCCTGGAATGGGCAGGAGAAGAGCATGTTCAAGCTCTAGATGTCATCCTGGGGCAGCAGTGACAAACTCCAGTGTCAAACAAACTCTGAGAGGCTCAGCTTTTAGGCTCGCCATGACACCCAAGGCTTGTCTGAAATCTAGACAGACTAGCAAGACTGAGAATTATTAACAATGCTGTAAGGCTTACAGCCACAACAGGAGGTCTGAGCTCCATAAAGAAATCCCTGCCCCAAACGGGCTTACAAATAAGGGGATTCTCACTGAAGTGAGAAAAGCTTGAAGCATCATCAAAAATTAGGAGGTGGATAAATTTAGCCAATCTGTACCCGAAAGACATTCAGAAAAGACAGGGTTTGTAATTATGGAACGTCACAGAACAAGAACTGGAGTATTTTCTATGTTCCGCCTTCCTGGTCCGTTCCATCAGGTAAAAACACAAAAAGCCTACTTTAAGGAAAAGAGTCAGCTACTGCAAGGTAAAGGGGGAGGGACTTATTATAAATGGGGGCAATAAGTTGGAAATAAAAGCACAGGTGTTTGAATTAAATTAGTTAAGGTGATCAAAGAGGCTGCAACAAGGAAATGCTTTCTGGTATAATGCTGCAACTGAACACTCCTAGATGAGAGGTGATAAGGAAAGGGAGGGACCCCTCCTTGTAACTCCTATCCCTATGGGTATATCTACACAGCAGCATTATTCCAGAAAAACTGATATTATTCTAAAATAACATAGTGCATGTCTACACTACAAGCCTTTATTTCAAAATAACGTCGAGCTCGAGGACTTCTTATTCTGACTCATGGTAACTCTCATTTCATGAGGAGTAAGGGAAGTCAAAGGAAGAGTGTTCTTCCTTCGACTTCCTTCTGTGTAGACAGTGCCAAAAGCTGAATTAAGCTATTTCAACTTAAGCTACGCAATTGATATAGCTGAAGTTGCATAGCTTATTCTGACTTTAGCCCTGCTGTGTAGAGGCACCTTAAGAGTTTAAGGTTTAAGAGTTTAAACAGTTGTAGGGATAGAAGGATAGGTTTGTTGTGGACATCCCAGAACCCTCAAAATCCAGATATTTTTAATAGTTTATAAAAACACTTGATCTAAAAAAACACATAAATCTAACCTTAATTAATTTTTTTAAAAATTACCTTCCTGATAAGTCTCAGAGAGGGAGCCGTGTTAGTCTGTAACTGAACAAACTTAAAAAACAACAAAGTTCTGCAGCACCTTAGAGACTAACAAAAAATGTAGATGGTAAAATGAGCTTTCGTGGGCACAACCCACCTTCTGATAAGATGAGCAACTACAAAAGGACTAGTAAAAATGGACTAAAAATCAACTAGCTTGACTCTAGGGATAAAATCCTGAACCCACAGAAGTCCCCAATGGCTTCCAGGGGCCAAGGCTGCACTTTCGAACTTGTGTTTGGATACTTTTTAATGTATATTTCAAGTTAATGTATTTAATTTTGTAAATTATTTTAAAGGTTTTTATCCCCAGGAACCGAAGGATTTACTGAGTTATATGGCTCACTTTTCAAAGAAACCCACTGTAATGATTTTCAACTATATCTTTTATGTGCTTTAGTTGAAAATAAACCATCTAGCCACTAAAAGCATTGTCAGAAGAACTCTCACTTGTTTGATTCCAAATCCCAAACAAGTTCAAACCATTGATCTCTATCTAGTAATTCTTCCCCACTAAACTCTGTTGGGTGCTATTTGGGGCTCCACTATGGACCAAATTCACCTGTGCACAACTTCTCTGATTCAGGGGCTACATTTGCCCCCCTATGTATTTATAGATCATTAAAAACATAGCAAAAAAGTCTCCCTGAAGCAGCCACAATAGACATTACTGTACCAGATGCATTCTCCCTCCAGTGTTGCATGAGTAAATATTCAAGTTCTCATTTGCAGAAAACCCATCTTCTGGGATCCTATCACACATTTTTTGAGTATAACCATTGGAAAAATTCAGAGAGTGGCCATTTGCAAAACAAACGGTACGCCCATTTGGATAATGTGTTACATTTGTCCCTTTGTACTGTCCAGCAAGATGTTGTTCACTCTCAATATATTGGGTGTCACTGAGACCACTGCCACAATGGTCACTATTCAAGCTATATTGCTCTGGGTGCTTTGGAATTCTTTCCCCACTCTGTGGCTGTGTGGCCTCAGCTGGGTTTTCTGATTGCTCCTGGTTGTACATGAAAGTGTCCTTGTGGGCTCTGGTCACCATTCCAATCACTTCTTCCTTCGCAATGTCAGAGGAAGGAGGAGGAGAGGGACTTTTGATGTTTTCTAGCTCATGCTGGGGTTTGGGTACATGCTCTTCTTGAGACAATGGGGGCGTTTGTTCCTGATGTTCTGTTAATGCATCATTTGGCAAGTGACCATTGAACTGACTGTTCATCATGGTCTTCATGGCACTTTGCATTTCGATCAGCATTCTCTGTTTTTCCCGTTTAGGAATGCGGCCAAATCGAACAGCTAAGAAGAAAAAAAAGGCTTTAGTTACACAGGCACACCAAATTCAGTCATGAAAACCACTATACACAAAGCTAATAATCTTTGCTTTGTTATGCCCTGGCACTAATGCTGATCTTATTTGCATGGCTATATATCAAGAGTGACTCCACTGATGTTCAGGAAGTTAACTCAGTGTAAAGCTGGTGTCAGATTCCAGCTTCAGGTTCAAGATCATTCGGTTGTATAAAATATTATATAACCACTGGTTATATGTATAATAAAGGCAGCTAAAAATACACCAAGAGTGCCTGCATGTCCCTATCTTAGTTATTCCAAATTAGGCCTGGTCTATATACACTATTGCGCCCATATGTGTGCTTTAAAACCCATGTATTTAAATCAGTGCAACTTTGTGTGTGGACACTCTTAAATTGATTTAAACCTGGCTTATCTCACGTTAGCTTACATTTGTAGGGCTAATTCACCCAAAATAGCCAATATTAAACCAAGTGTGTTTGCCCAGGAGTTTGGCATTTAATTAAAATGGTTTACTTAAATCAATTGTGTACCAGCCTGTGCATAGACAGCCCCTCAGGGATCGTAGTCAATGATACTCAGAATGACAGCAAAATTCTTTTAAATAAAGTTCTAGATTGATTCCCCCTATTCAATGAGAGTTAAATATGTTCTTGTTCAGTCTGAAACTGAGAGAAATGAAAACTGGAAAAACAGAGCGGAGGAAAGTTCTGAGCTCAATATTTGTGCTTTGGAAGCCAAACAATTTACATTTTCAGCACTACCGATGTTAGATAGTGTGTGATTGAATAATTGTGTAGCCACATCAAATTTTAGCGGTTACATGATTATTCAATAGTCCCCGGGGGGCAGGACTGGCAGCTAGTGTGCTCCCAGCCCCATTCCCAGGAGCCCCCTGCCACTCTGTGCTGCTGCTTCCCTATCAGAGGCAGCAGCGTGAGGTGGCAGGTGGGAGCCGGTCCTCAAGCAGAGCTGGTTTAAAAAATTGGCTCCCTGCACAAACCAGTTCCTGCCTGTTGCCCCACACTGCTGCCTCTAATACAGAGGCAGCAGCGCAGGGCAGCAGCATAGCCTCTGATGGAAATTAACCCTTTTAAGCTGACTCCCATTCCCTGAGCACAGGCTCCTGTCTCTCTCCCCACCCCTCCCTGCTGTCCAGTTAATCATGTAGTCGACTACACGTTCACATCCCTATTCACATCCCTATTCACCATTGCAAGAGGCAGATTTTCAGTGATACATATGGAGATTTAGCTGTGCCGTTTCTGTTACCATTAATGAAAGCTGTGCTTTCTCCTTGCACTAAAAACTTACTTCTGAAACTCTACTCTCTTTAATAGCCTTACATTAGGTGATAATGAAAAGATAATGTGTTATGGGCCTGATCCAGCTCATACTCAAGTCTTTCCATTGACTTCAGTGAGGACTACTTTGAGCAATATTTCCTTGTGTTTAAAAATAAAACCTAGGAAATGTATGCAATACACTGGACAGGATAGTTCAGATTCTTATCTCAGTTACAGTACTAATAAAAAAAGTTATTTTGGATTTGCACCAGTGTAACTGAGATCAAAACCTAGCCTAATACCTGTAGAGGAGCTTAAATATTGTTTAACTCAATAAAATAAATGAAATGTGTTATGTCAAATCCATCCATCTAACAGCTAGGGTACATCTACACTGCATGCTTATTTCGGAATAAGCTATTCCGGAAGATATATTCCAAAATAGCTTATTTTGAAATACAGTGTCCACACTACAGGAAAGCCTCAAAATTAGTCCGAGGCAGGCTCCCCTAATGTGGACGCACTATCTCGATTTAGAGCCCCAGGAAGCACTGGGGAGAAATACTTAGAATGGCTTTGGTGAGGAATTATTTCAAAATAGCAGCAGTGGAGCGTCCACACTGCAGCTATTTCGAAGTAGCTATTTCAGAAGAGGAGTTATTCCTTGTGGAATGAGGTTTACAGAAGTCAGAATAAGCCACCCATTAGTTCAATATTATTTCGAAATAACAGAATTGCTGTGTAGACGCTCGCATTTTTGTTTTGGAATAACACTAGTTATTCCGAAATAATGGAGCAGTGTAGAGGCATCCAAATAGGAAGGAAGGACTTTCTGGCTACTTTATATCTGGTGCTCATCAAAATTCATAATAGCCACACAGTGAGAAGACTAGCTAATCAACATATAAGGGACAACACTAGTGTCAGCATACAACAGGATTCCACTGTCTGTTTCTGCCTCCTTATGATCTTTGACACAATCTTTTTTGTACTGCGTGGCATATGCAGCACAAATCACTTTTACATGGTCACTACTCCTTGCAGGAACATACCATCTCTTGACATTCCGACAGACAAACATTTTTTGAAGCGGCACTGTTGGCATCTGTTCCTATTCATTCTCATTATGGAGCAGTTGTTATTCTTCAAGCACTTCTTATATTGGATGTTTTGCTGAATGCTTCTTCTGAAGAAACCCTGAAGATAAAAATCACAACTTATTACCATACATGTCAAATCTTCCATCAAGATGTGTCCACTTGCAAGTAAGCTTCACTTCCTCATATAAAACTTTCAGAGTCCTGAGAAGTAAGTGCCACTAGTAGCACCTTACAACTTCTCATAATGGTTTTCTCTCAAACAGTTTTGCTAGCACAGTGAAGCACGTGTAAGGACGAATATAGGAGGATTAACACAATAAACTGGTTATAAACTATAATACATTCTAGAAGTTTCCCCAGCAGTCAAAACCTAAAATCCAAGGATCATCATTATCATCATCCTCATTTTACTGATGGGGAAACCTGAAGAGCTGAGAGGTTAAGTGACTTACCCAAGATCACACAGGATATCTGTGGCAGAGATGGAAATAGAATCCAGCTCTCCTGACTCCCAGCCCCGTATTTTAGCCACAAGACCACCTCTTGCACAATGTCTAGCCTCCTCCATTCAAGAAGATGGCTTTCACATAATGCCATTATTGCCATAAGCTCCTTCAGAGAATGGATCATTCATGGTGTTCCTGTGTCTGAGAACAGACCTTTAATCAATCAATGGACACACAGGCATCCAATGTAGTTGTTCCCATGGGAAGGCATGGTGTATTCCCAAGCAGCCTGTCGTTTTAAAGCAACCTGAGTATGTTTTGAACTTTCTCAGATTAATGTTTTATTGGATAAATATAATTTTAACTTTTCAACAACATCACTCTTCTTACCCTCTGATTCCAATTATTAAAACACCCAGTGATTTCAAAACTAACCAGCACCCACAGCAAAAAGGAGACTACTATTACCTTACCTTACAACCCTCACAAGCATGAACACCGTAGTGAAATCCTGATGCAACATCCCCACAGACTTTACAAAGGAGAACCATGCCATTAAATTCTAGAAATAAACAGAAGAAAGTAGGCATGAAAATCCAATGGGCCTTGTCTACACTGGTGGCGGTACACAGGGTACGTGTAGCTACAAATCCCAGTGAAAGAGTGGTTGTGTCCACACCTATTGTGGGGTGCACATGGGAGTGAAAGGCTCTGGGCAGGGGGATGAGATTGGGAAAGGCTCCAGCACTATGGAGGTATTGAATCTACTTTCCCCACTCTCTCCCCTCTGCAAAAACTTTTTCCCCACTGTCGGAACTTTTCCATGAAGTGGGGAAAGGCTCTGACAGCAGGCTACCATGCTGCTACAAAAAGCAATGTAGATAAGAAGACATTGCTTGGGCACGTAAAGAGCAGTAAAGGGTCTATACCGTAGGACAGGGGTGAGGAACCTTTTCTGAGTGGGGGCCACTGACCCACAGAAAAATCAGTCGGGGGCCGCAAACAAGTGAGAAGCAGAAAAATACACTCTCTGTGGTCCCTGACTGAGAAGGAGAAAGACACTCCCCACATTCCTCTCACATACCAGAGCCTGGGGGAAGGCAGCCTAGTATAATTTGTGCGCTCCAGTCCCCAGGGGGGCAGCAGTAGGGCTGGAGCACCAGCTCCCCAATGTTGGGGGCAGGGCATATCCAGGCAAGCCAAGGGTTACATCTGGCCCCTGGGCCTGAGGTTCCCCACCCCTGCCGTAGGGTTCAGGCATGTGTCTATTAGTCTAAGCAGTGCCTCATCTCTACTGTTATTTTTACCTGTGCTAACTGGGCGTACAGTGTCTGTATTTTACAATGCCACTGCAAGTGCAGATCTACCCGCAGAATACATTTCCGCCCCTTAAAATGTGCATTGCAAATGAAATACTGCAAGTCAGTTCAATGTACAAGAAAAAGAGAAGACAAAAACAAGAACACAGGAAAACCCTGCACAATTCAGCAGGGATTAATTTAAGAAGAATTGCTGGATAGAATGGGGAGAACATACATACACTGAGCTAACAGGGAATTTTTAATAAATTGCACTCAATGTGGTAGGAAAAAAAGTCTGCTTACATTTATGAATTTTTAAAAGGATCATTTAGGAAACTAGGTCACCAAAGTTTGGGCTCAATCTGTCTTCCCAGCAGGACAAGGAAGCCCATATAAATGTTGCAGTTTTCCCAACTGAGAATAAAGATCTTTTCTTAAAAACAGAAATATTAAAAGACACTGTTAACTTCAAAGTCACATGTTGCAAACAATACGTTACTTTACCCTTTTTACTGATAAAAAGTTTGGCCACATCCTGCAGTTGACTCCAGGCAGGCAGACCTCCACAGCCACTTAGAACCTCCCCACTGGGATGCATTTGCAGAAACAGGGCTTTATATCAGGGGTCTCAAACTCCCAGCCTGTGTGCCATCCACGGCCTGAGCGATTGCACAGTCCCCTAAGGACCAGTGAACTCTGCTTCCGCTGTGCTTCCTGTTGTGACAGGGAGTGTGGTGGGAGGGCACCCAACCACTGCTGTTGTGCTGCACCAGGCCACCCTCCGGTGATCCCTGAAGCCACGTCCTTGTGGATGGGATTCCATGGAGGGAGAGAGCAAGGTGATGGCGGGAAGGGGTGGGGATTGGGGACCGGTAATGGTCAGGCCTCCCCCAGTCCACCAGGAGGCTCAGGCTGGATTGAGCAATCACTGTAGCTGGGCATGGCCCAGGGGCTGAGAGCATTAGACCCCTGCCTTACATTCTTAGAAGTGAAAGAATTTTCTAAGTCCTTGCCACTCTCTATGCTCTTTCTTTATGTTTTGCATGTTTTATTCCAGCTTGGATAGTAAAGAATGGGACTTACAAAAATGTTCAGCATTGCCAACCCTGCCAATGATTTCAGAGGAGCAGAGTTGGACTAATGCTGAGCACTAGAGCAGACTGGAAAAATGTCATTGGAACCATTTCCCATCTCTAAATACAGTTTCCTTAAAGTTCATATTTAGTCCTAAACAGAAAAATTGTCAATCGTGAAATCATTTGTGAAAGAGAATTTCTGTCCTCTGCAAAGCTCTGCTAAGTACTTTTTAAAAATCCCACCCTAAAAATAAGTTTTATCAGTCTCAATTTTCTTTATAGCCAATATCACTTTCAGGTTCTTATTCCTCGATTCTGCAAACACATAAATGCACCAGTAGCTTTCTGTACATGAGCAATCCCACTGTGTGCAAATCACAGAGAAAAGAGGTCTTTCTGAGATCTTGGATTTATTTATTCTGGGGGAGGTAGTTGGGAGAGAAATTTGTTTTTAGTTTAATTTAAAGGATTTTTAAAGTACAATGATCAAACTTCATAATACCACCAAAACACAAAATAGGAGGGTTATCCAGAAAGCTTGACTTGCAAAAATACTTTTGTCTTGGGTAGAACAACATGTAAATTCAATTTACCCGCTAGTCTAATCCATGTATCATGGCATTTAGTATTCAACATTAACATTCTTGTAAAAAAGTAAAACACAACAACTGGGGATCACTTTTAGCTTGGAAAGATAGCTTTAAAAAATCATTTATTGCTGAACTTATCAAAGAAAATATAAAACAGAAGCATGGTAACTAAAGAGAGCTGAAGCCTAAAATATAGTTGCCATGAACAGCAACTCTGTAGTTCTGACTACCAACTGTTATTTTGTGGTTTAAAAAAAACCATAAAATGTCTTGTAGCTGGAACTTAGCGTACAAGTTCAGAACATATTTTTACTTATGCAAGTCGGGAGCAGATTCTGCTGAACGAAACTGAGTGCCTGAACAGTGGCTAGTGCAAGGATGTGCTAAGTTTGAGACTGTGGACTAAATTGTCTTTTAAAACAACATTTGGCCAAGTTTCAGATAAGGGAGCACAAAGAGAGCCTTTGTTTTAGCACTAACATCATTTCAAAACTGCTGGGGTTTTTTTATAAAAAATTAAGAGTTCTTCATTTAAACTTACTTGTGGGCCAAAGGACAAAATGGCCTGTTGGCACCACTTGGCACTGCGAGGAAGCAGTTCCATATCTGGGATGGCATCAGTGCCTTTCATATCCTGGATCAGTAAAACTCAGGTACATAGTAGAGGTGATGAGCATGAGCTTAAGAAGTAGGGTTGAAAAAAGATTGGCAAGACGGCTGATTCAGGCTGAAGTTGTGGCTTCTGTTTAGCAAGAGGCTGTTTGCTCAACATCTTGGCCAGAAGATGAGCACCATAGCTACTGCTGTCTAGAAGGAAGGAAGTTAAGAGATTAAAGCATGGAGGGAAAATCGTGGTCTCCAGAATGCAGGCTGCAGATGTCCATAGGCCAGGTAACACCAAACACCAGTTTGAGATAGTGGAGTATGACAGTGCATGTTTATCTGCCCGATGATACCCCAAAATATACATACTTGTAAGTCCACCATGGCCCTTGGTCAATCCAGCAGTACTCGACCGGCTTGTTTTAACGGCACTGTCCATCCGATCATTCTTTGGTGCACCATCGGAACCCTCGCTGCTCCTACTGTTACAGCTGCTCTCAGAGGAGGAACTGTTTGGTGAAGACGGTACAGGTGAAGAGGATGACTGGAAACTGCTCTCTGAGCTCTCACTGTGACAAGAGGCTGGGCTAGACGCTGAGCTCGAGCTGATGTAAGCAATCACACCCCCTGGGGGAAGGGAAAGAAAAGAATGTAGTGACGACATACCAAATGACTGCACACAGCTTGCAAGTGATCCATTTCCTGAACCAGCACCACCTCACACAGCATGCCATGTGTCCTTCAAACCCCTCCTTCCAAGTTCATTTCCTTCCATTAGCTTTCCAAGACTGACCTCCACTTCCACCTAATTTTCTCTTGCCCTCATATTTGACCTTCTAAAATGGAAAATAAGATTAGATAAAAGAGGGAGCAGGAATGGGATCAACAGCAAGCCTAAGACGCTTGCATTTGACATGGTGGGCGATGGGGGGGGGGGGTCAGTGGAAGGACTCAAAGCAGGGAGCATATAAACTGATCAAAACATGATCTCAGCAGCAGTGTTCTGAATGGAGTTCAGCATAGCAGGTGCAAACTGGACAGAGAGAAATGACTGGATCTTAAAGGAATTAAGGAGACAGAAGCAGAGATCATCTCTATTAAGGGGAAAGGACAAAAATGAAAGATGACTCCCAAGATACAGGCCTGAGATAGGGAGGAAGTCAATGATCTCCACAAAAATGGAGAAAGGAGAAGGAGTGCAAAGGTAAGGAGTTCGGTCCTGGCCTGGTTTTGTATTAAGTACAACTTGTGACATTAAAACTCTTTGTAGCACATTTAAATATAGTTACTTCAGTTGCAGGGTTGCTCTTTATAAGGCACTGCACTCCCACCTCTGGGGGAGACTGTGTAGTCTTAAACTGCTGAGATACTTTTAGAGACAGCTGCTTCTTGCTCTCTTTTAAGCATGGAAACTGATTTGTTTTTCCACAGGGTCCGTTCCCCAAGCTATATGCCAGAGGAATGGCCTTGGAAGGGACACCAATGATTTTTTTCTTTTGAGAAACAAGTCAGCTGTCATCTCCAAGACCTGATATTTTAAAAGCCATATACAAAGCATTTGCTATTTCACACTGAAATTAGTAAGTGTAAAAGCTCACTGGCAAAAGCCCAGCTATTTAAAACCTGTGTTTAATTCCTTCTCTGTTCCTTCTGTATTGCTGTGGAAGATCCCTTTAGGTTATAACTCATTACATACTAGAATATGATAATACATATGCCTTAAGTCGCTAAGGCTTCAAAAGCTACAAATGACAAAGGAATGCTTGTTCAACAGATTAACTTGGTACAGCAGGTCCTGGGTCATACCGTCTTATGTTAATTATAGCATATTTGAGAATAAATGCTTCCATTCCATCCTATACCAGTCTATTATACGTTGGTGTCAATTCCTAGGACATTGAATGATCCTATATACAATACAAATTGCAATACTTGGCACAAGAGCCAAAGACAGATAGTAACTGATTTCCATTGCTTTTGTAAATTGAATTGAACCTCTTCGCATGGTTGTAGAAGCTTTACTGGACCTATTTTACTTTTTCACGGCTGAGAAAAAACAATAAAATAAATTCAAACATAAATCTCCCATTCACCCTGTAAAGAGTTTTTATATTCTACCTAGTCCTAGGGATGTTACATAGCAGGTATTTGAATAGTCGTGTAATCGCATAACACTTTTGCGGTTACACGACTATTTGGTAGTCCCTTGGGGTGGGGCCAGCAGCCAATGTGCTCCTGGCGCCACTCCCGGGGAGTCCCCTGCCATCCTGCGCTACTGCCTCTGTGTCAGAGGCAGTTGTGCGGGGTGCCAGGCAGGAGCCAGTCTGTGAGGGGAGCCAATTTAAAAACCAGCCTCCTCGCAGACTGGCTGCCTGCTGCCCCACGCTGCTGCCTCTGATACAGAGGCAGCAGCGCAGGGTGGCAACAGCTCCTTTCTGCGGTGAGTCAAAGTTCTCCAAGGACAGAAGCTGCCCCAAAGGATGCAGGGCAGCCTCTATCCACTGGGGAACTCAGACCCCCACAAACAGGGGCTGCTACTGCAAAGCAGCCTCTTCACTGTGGCAGGGACAGAGGTTGTCTCATGGCAGCCTCCCCTGCCCCCTACTCCCACTGCTGCCTCTGATAGAGGCAGGGGTTTGGGGGGAGGTTCGGCAGAGCTGGTGCTGGGAGAAACAGGCTTTTAAGCCCTCCCCCCACCCAGCACTGGCTCCTACTGCCCCCCCACTGTATCAGAGGCAGCAAGGGGGAGGGGATGTGAGTAGTTGACAAGATTAATCAATAAGCCTAGGTTTGTTAACATCCCTATCTAGTCCTTCAGCAAAACTTTGCTCAGGTGAAAGTCCTTATGAAGTGCTTACTTTAGTCCACACCTTACAGGGATTTCTTTTGAAGTCCTGAAATGCAAGGTTGGTATATTGTTTGAAATCATTCCTGTATGGGTATTATTATAAACTATATATACTACAATGATCAGATCATCCAGGCCTGTTTTCAGTGCAGTGTGTGTGAGAGAGAGCTGGCACTGGACTCAAGCCATGTTATCATAATGGAAGCTGAGCACCAGATTCCTCTAAAGATTCTGAACTCAATTATTACACAAGCCCCATATTAACCAGTGGGGCGGACCCATATAGGGCTGGTCTATGCTTAAAATTTAGTTTGACATGGCTATAGCAGTCAGGCCAGGCCAGGCCAGAGCATCCCCTCACCAGTTAACCAGTTACCCTAATAAGCATGCAGGTAAGGGGCATGCTTCGTGGCTATCTGGTTAACCCTTTACATTCCTAATGTCACTGTAGACATGGCCCAAGTGTCCTGCAATACACAGGACAGAGCAGCATTTTCCATGGATGTCCTGCTCACCTGAGGTTAAGCCACAGGACTGAGTGAGCCCAAGCAGAGAAAGTGAAATGCCAATCTGAGGAAACCTCCTTCCTTAATCACAGTGGGGAACACTAAGCAGCTGCCCCCACTACCATAGGAACTGCCACGTCTCTGCAAGTGAAAGAGAAAGACTCATCCTCACATCCTGCAGCAGTGGTTCCCAACCACTGGTCTGCGAACCGCTGGGCTGTGGCACGCTGCAGCGCAGCGGGTGTCGCACTAGGACCCAGCAGCTGCGGGCAGGGGCTCTGAGAGCTGGAGCCTGGTGGGGCTGCAGTATGGCAAGTGTCATGCTAAGACCCAGCAGCAGGAGCTGGAAGAAGTGATTGCAGCAGCAGGAAGCAGTTCACGGCTGCTGCTCACAGGGACTCTGGGGCCAGGCTCCAGGTGGGATCCCCGAGCCCCAGTGGGGGCTGCTGTGGGGCTCCCGGAGCCCAGGCTGCAGCCAGGAGAGGGAATCTCCAGCAGGGACAGTCTTGCTGCTCCCCAGGAGCCTCTCCCAGGGCAGCACCCCCAGCCTGGCCAGCCCCAGCCCCTACCCCAGGCCAGGCAGCGCTTGGGGTCAGGTAAGAGACACACACCCCAGGAGCGGGGCTGCAGGGGGAGGGTTTGGCCCGAGGCTGCTCACAGCAGAGCTGGCTGTGATACCTGCCTGGGGCCAAGTAAACTGCTGTCAGCTCCCAGTGTGTGCGGGGCAGGGAGAGCCAGCTGGGGGGTCGGGAAGGGCTGAAGAAGGGCAGGGGTGGCTAAGGGGAGTGAGGGGGAACAGAGATGTGTGAAGTGGGGGCAGCAGGGAGATGCAGGAGGCACTGAAAGGAGGTGGGGAGATTCAGGGAAGACTTATGGGACAGTTATGAGCAGGCACCAGTTGCCCCTGGGGGAGGGGCTGCCCCACCCAGAAGCCAGAGGGGAATTTTTTCTGTGATTTTTTTTTCTAGCGTTGTAGTTATCTGCAAACTCTGATCCTTTACAGTATGTATTGTCTGTGTACAGAAGTGATACAAAATAACACACGACCTCTCAAAATTAATTACCATGATGAATATGCAAATAATGTTCCCGGTCCACCAAAAGTTTGTGAAGGGGTTTGCCAGTCTGCAGTATAAAAAAGGTTGGGATCCATTGTCCTGTGGGATAGTACAAGGGTGAGCAAAAGGGCCTCCGTGGGCCGAATCCAGCCCACCAAGAGGGTGGATCCAGCCTGTGGAGGCCCTGCTGCTCCCCCGTCCTCAGGCCGATTGGCCTGCCCTGCAAGCAGCAAGTGGCAGGGGAACAGCGGAGAAGGCTTCATGTGCTCCCCCGCCCCCAGGCCTTAATTGGCCTGGGGGCGGGGGAGCACACAAAGCCTCCTCCCACCCTGCCAGGAGCACATGGTGTTTTAAAGTGCTGCATGCTGCTCGGGAGGGGGGGGGGGGGGGAAGCAGAGGAGGCTTTGAGAGCTCCCCCGCCCACAGGCCAATCAGGGTTTGGGGGGCAGGGGAGCTGCGTGAAGCTTCCTTCGCCCTGCCCAGCCATGCGAGGAGCCTGTGGCGCTTCAAAGTGCCACATGCTCCTCACAGGGCGGGAGGAGGCTTCCCACATTCCCCCGCCCTCAGGCCCTGATTGGCCTGGGGGAGGGGGAGCGTGCCGAGCCTCTTCCAGGGCACGGGAGCCTAGTGGGAAGGGGGGGCAAAGAGGCTCCCACACCCCCAGATCAATCATGGTCTGGGGATGGGTAGCCCTGCACCTTCCTGTTTAGGCCCCACCCCTTCCCAGGTGGCCTGGGGCTACTTCAAAATTTTTTGGAGTAGCCCCCGGGCAAAAATTATTGCCCATCCCTGGGATAGTAGGTACTGAACTGCTTCTTCTCTCCTAAGTGTGGTGGAAGATAGGACTTAACTGAGGACTATTGTACATCAAATTCCTTATAACTTTGCCCCTCCTAATTAGTTTTCAAAACCAAAAGACCCAGGGCTAAGTTCACAACAGGGACCTGCACTTTGCAATGCTGTGCATTACAATGTCTAACTTACGCACCCTCCCACCTAGTGGAATTTACAGGCTCCCGTTAGGACGGATGCTAGGTTCCCTGTACACACATGATGAGGGGTATTTAAAAAGGGATTCCCACACACCAGTATGCTGAACAAGGAACTATGATCAGAAGCAGGGACTTCTACAATGTGGAACCGCTTCACCAGGACAGACTGAAAGACAGCAACCCCAGAATATTCAGTAGCCCAGCTGTTCTGGCACTCAGCTGGGTAGAAGGATGCATTGGGTCATTAACCTGTTCGACAGCAGAGTAGCAATTAGAATCAGATGAATGTAAGGATGCCTCCTCCTTGGTCTTGTGCGTGGGGCAGGCATCCTCAGAACACAGTTACCAGATTGGCTCAGCAGCTGAGAAAGTCAGTGGAATTTCTTGTTTGTAAAAGCTGATGGAACTTAGGCCTGAGTCAGGTGTTGAGATTTGTGCGTGCCCACCCACAGAAATCTAGGTGGCCTAGGGACTTGAATGTTTAGAGACTTGAGGTGCATCCAGGATAGGTGGAAGCAATTGCTAGTTTGGTAAATGCCAGCAGTGCCTAAATGTTGGACTTGGGCAGTTAGATTCTCAAGGGAAGCTTAGGCATGTAACACCCACTAAGTACATTATTTCTGTATAATAGGGACTTACTGGTTACCAATTATATTCCTTGCTATTTGACTACAAAATACTAGGTTACATCTGCTTTCAGAAAAAAAAAAATCTATACAGAAAACAGAACCAGAAGCAGCAGGTCCTGATATTGTTACGTACGTAGTCAGTGCAGCAAACAAATTTCTTAATTCTTAAAATAGAATTAGCTAACAGACCAAGCAATTTTATTTTATTCTAAACTGAATTGGTGTGATGTGAAACTACTTCTGAATGCTCATTTTAGTCATACCTATAAAGGATTTAGAAAGAAATTAAGACTTCCAAATAATATACTACCACCAGTACATATGTGAACATGTATTTTGAGCAAGAAGTTATGTAACTTATTGACTCCACTGCTATTTAAATTTCAGCAGAGGTTTTTTTGCAAAGATTTCAGCCTACCCAGATGCTATTTTCGTACCAATCTCCATTTTAGCCTTGTTGTTGCAATATTTTCCTTTGATCTTTGTACCCCAAGTCATTAAAACTATTTTCATTGTTAAACTTTTATGTCATAGAGAGGACTTTAGGCAAGAGAAGGAAAGTTAACTGTTATTTCCTCGAAGAAAATGATAACATTTAGGTACAAGTAAAAGGGAACCCTCCCATTCTAGGGCAAAGAAACAGTCTTGAAAATAGCAAAACAAATGATCAGCTCTCGCTGAAATAATTTCTAGATGCCTAGTCACGACAAGGGCTATTTAGCTGCTGGCACAGCAAATGCAACCTTCCAAAGTCAATTTAATTCTGTTAAATAAAGCACTGCCCAATCTTTTCTACTAGAGCCACAGGAACTGTTACATAATGAGCTGCTATTATATACAAAATAATAAAACCCAGCCTTTTCATTCAATTTATTGTTGGGAGGAGGCAGGAGCCACTGTGTCCTTACTTGGAAACTACTTTCCTGCTAGTTTTGTAAAGCTAGAACTCCCCCACCCTTCCCCAACCTTTTGATAAAGCTCAGACAGACATTCTAATTCATATACGCTCAGGCGAGACTCAAGATCCTTTTGTGTAACATATAAGCTGGACGTGTCCAACCATCTGACTTGCTGGGCTCATTACGTGAGCACAGTCATCAGCGAAGGCGAGCCTGCCCCCCTCTTCCACCTGTTACAGCCCTGCTGTTGCAAGAGTGTGTCCACGTGAGAAGAATTTTAAACGTGTCTTCATTCCAATCACATGGGCAGGCACACGAATATAACACCCTATGCTCCAACGAGCTAGTGACGCTGTTGCCCTGGGGCCAACCCTGTGCCAGGATGAGTGGCCAGATATCTCAGTTTTATAGGGAAAGTTCTGATATTTGGGACTTTGTCTTATATAAGCACCTATCCCTCCCCCCCCTCCCCCCACCACACCACCCCATCCTGACTTTTCACTTACTGTCTCATTACCCTGCCTAGCTAGGGTTGCCAGATGGTTTCAACAAACATACCAGACACACTTGACATTACATCACAATCTACATTACATCTTATTTAGAAAATACTGGACATTTATATTTTCTCAATGTGTTTCCTGAACAGAAAGCTCAAATACTGGACTGTCCAGTTCAAAACCGGACACCTGGCAGCCCTATGCCCAGCACTTTTACACAGTTTGGGGAAAACACGGGAAACGGGGGGGGGGGGGGGGGGGGAGGGGGGGGCTAGAGACAGGTGGGAAAGCAGCACCTTGCTCCTGCCTCAGTCTCTCTTCCTAGCTCCCTGCTCAACCACCCCATCACCTGCACACCCGACCCCTGTAATATAAACTGGGCGAACCGGAGAGGGCAGCGCACACAGCCCCCCCCCCCCCAACCCCACTCTGTGGGCATTCTAACCACGCCCTCCCTGTCCCAAGGTTCTAACCACGCCCCCTTTCCGAAGAGACACCCTTCCCCGCCCCCTTCCGCGCCTGGAAGCGGCGCCTCCCGCTTCAGAAGGGTGAGGTAAGCACCACGAGCAGCGCGGGAGGCGGGGTCAGAACGCTGAAAGCCCCGCCTCCCGGCCCGCCAGTGGGCGTGCTTAGAAGCGCCGCAGCGATCGAGCCGCCTCTGCCCCACGTGTCCCTGCGCGCCCCTGTCCCGTCACCCCGGTGAATGTAGGTCACCAAAACAGCGTCCGCCTCACGTGTCGGCGCCGGCAGCCGCCCCGCTAGCCCGCCCCGGCCCTATTATGCAATCGTTGCGTCACGGCCCCGCACGGCCAATGAGCGGGCACGCAGCGCGGAACGTAAACAGAAGGCACACATGCCTCCGCAAGCGGGTCCATGTGAGGCAGGGCAGGCACCGGCCACAGCATCCGCAGGGAAAGGGGGGGGGGGGAGAGTGGGTGTCAGCCGCAGCAACCCAGGTTCCCCCCACAGCCGCCACACAGCTGGGGCCAGAGCAGCCGCAGGGTGGGGTGACACAAAACCCTCCACAGGCGGGAAACAGCCCCCGCCCAAACCAGCGGGAGCCAGCATGGGGGCAACGGCTGGGTAGCAACTCTTCCTTGACAGTGACAGCCGCCCCCCGCCCCGGGCCCTCGTCACCTCGCTGCCACTAACAGGCACTCGCCCAGCCCACACTGACATGGGGATCGCTGAGCGCGCACCCCCCAGCTCCACAGAGCTCCCCAGAGACCAACACAGCACCCTCCCCCCCCAGCGCCCCGCACTAGCAGCGCCCTCCCCATCCCAGCGCCCCGCACTAGCAGCGCCCCCCCCCAGCGCCCCGCACTAGCAGCGCCCTCCCCACCCCAGCGCCCCGCACTAGCAGCGCCCCCCCCATCCCAGCGCCCCGCACTAGCAGCGCCCTCCCCATCCCAGCGCCCCGCACTAGCAGCGCCCCCCCCAGCGCCCCGCACTAGCAGCGCCCTCCCCCCCCCAGCGCCCCGCACTAGCAGCGCTCCACCCTAGCAGCGCCCTCCCCACCCCAGCGCCCCGCACTAGCAGCGCCCCCCCCAGCGCCCCGCACTAGCAGCGCCCCCCCCCCCCCAGCGCTCCACCCTAGCAGCGCCCTCCCCACCCCAGCGCCCCGCACTAGCAGCGCCCCTCCCCAGCGCCCCGCACTAGCAGCGCCCTCCCCACCCCAGCGCCCCGCACTAGCAGCGCCCCCCGCCCCCCAGCGCCCCGCACTAGCAGCCTGGCAAGAGTCTCTTACCTGCATTGACCTCCATAGTTTCCTCCCCCGACGAGATGGCACCGAGGACCCTGAAACTCCCGACTGGGGGATGTTCCGGCGGGCGCCGCGCTCTAAGCCCCCGACTCGCCTCTGCTCCCTGCCACTGGTACGGCCGCCGTCCCTCTACATACGTCCCCAGGCTCCCCGCCAGCCGGCCCAGTACCGCGGCTGTTTACTGCCGGGGGGAAGCGTCTTCCCCAGGCCTGGCTGTGCGTGTTTGCAAAGCAGCAGCAGCAAAAGAGCCTCGCTGGGGAGGTTTCCGGCTGCGCTGGCTCCTGGCAGGGCTGCTGCTGCTTTGCTCCTTGGCTTCCTCCCCTTTACAACAAAAGCTGTTGAGCCAGAGAGTCACAGAGTGCGGCACTGACCATGTGACTCACCTCCACCTCCTCCCTCCCTGCGCGGGCCCCCTCTCCGCCCGTGCTCAGGGCAGCGTCGTCCCCTCTCCGCCCCCTAGGCGGGCAGCTCCTCCCCCTGCCGCTGCTCCCTTCCCCCCTTCCCCGACGCTACCCCTTTACCCAGTGACACACTTCCCCGCGGTTTCCAGAGGAGGGGGGAGCGCAGGCTGAGAACACGTGCCTGGGTGGGGAGCCCGTGCTTCTGTGGGGTGCACAGGCGCCAACAAAGGGGGGTGTCCGCTCCCCTCCCCTCCCCTCCAGCCATGACCGCCCCTCTCAGCGCGGCTGCGGGGGCTTCTTGCATTCCTGCTCGCCCCCTCCCCAGCGTGTTAGGTATGGTCACGGCGTGTGTTGGGGGGAAGGTCAGTCCAGGGGGCGGCGCCAGCAATCAGAGAGCTGGCAGTCGCGGGGGAGGAGGGAGCAGAATTGAGGGGGGACTCACCCTTGCTGCCTGCTCGCACAACACACATCCAGAGCATCTGCCTCCTTCTCCCTGCCTGGGTGCAGCGGAGTCTGCCCTTCCCTGTGACTAGTAAAGGAAATCTCATCCCTCGATTATATTTGAAAGAGCAGAGGAGTGTTCAAAGCACAGTCCCCCGTCATGGGTAAATAAATAGTGCTGGATCTTTTCCCTTCCTTTGCCTGTGTCAGGTTGTCAAATTAGGCCCCAGTTGCACAGCAAATAGAGTCTCAATAAGCACATAGGTGTTGCAACCAGCAGGGTAGTACTCCACCACAAAAAAGCATGTGTCCATACACACACAGTATAGTACTTGCAACTGAGCAGGAAAGCTAAGTGCTGTGTCATCTGCCACCATGTCACTACCCCCGCTGCAGTGCCCCAAAGTGAATAGCAAACATGAATGCTGGGACTGCAAGAGTGCATTTACTCTTCCCAGTGCAATCCTTCCAACTGGTTCTCTCACCAGTTACATGTAGATTGAAAAATCAGAAATGGCTCATAAGTCATGTGACCCACCTACCCTAACATAAATCCACTTACTCCCTCCCCCTTACTGCCACCATCACCCATTCATCACTCCTGTTCTTTTTAAGTAGTGAGGATCCTATATGGCTGCATGGTCAGAAGGACCATGGGAAAGTGGACATCTGGGGGCTTGCCAGTGGTGGGGGAAGTCTGAGTCAAAGTCAGGCAGTACCACCTAGTGGCAACACTCTGGAGCAGTGGCGCGCAACCTTTCTTCATTTGCCACCCCCCACAGGGGCCACCAAATTTGGTTGAGCAAAACAAATAAAAGGAAGCGGCCCTTTTAATTCTCGGGCCCAATCCCCCACCCCCACCATGTGTACGTTGGGCACCGAGCTGGGAAGCCAGGAAAAGCGGCCGGCCGGATCCAAGTGCTGCGACCCCCCCTGGATTGCACACCGTCTGGAGTATGTTATGGCAAGAGTCAGTGGCCAGGAGGTAGGGGAACTCGGGCTCTCCCTGCTTTACTGGGATCCCATCCAGGACGCAAAGCACAATCATTCAAAACCCTTGACTAAGGAGATTGGTGCCCCTATGCCGGCTCCATGGGCCACTTCCTACCCCAGCTTCGGAACCTCTGCTGATGCCTCTAGTCTGTCTTGGAGTCCGCCTTGGAGTTCTCTGAGCCCACTCTTTAGAAGGTCTCCTTCTATCTATGGTCATTTGACATCCACAGTTCCCTTGTCTGAAGGGTTTGCTATGGCTTGAATGTAGGATCTGGTCCTGTCCTAGTGATCCCTTGACATCTTCTCTGCAGGAGGCTATAACACCCAGCTGCTCTTCTGCTCTGCCTGGGAGAGTGAGCTGAGCTGCTCCCTGTTGAACTCTTTTTGGGTACCAGCAGTTGTCACAATGTCTTGTGAGTTTGGGGATCCTTTGTCACTTGGTACAACCACTCACTTCAGAGCTAAAAGTGGGGGCCCCTGCTTGATCTGTTGGGTGCTACCCTCTTGCCCTATCTGCTCCCAAGTGCAGCTCAGCATTTGATTCTCCCTTTGTTTCTGCATGAAGTTCCCATTTTCCAATATCCAGTCATGGTTTACCTCCCCTGTGCTAGCAGGATGTTGAGTCAGCTTTCTTACCTGACTTTGACCATACTATGGATAAGCGACAAGGAATCCTGTGGCACTTTATAGACTGACAGATTTATTGGAGTGGAAGCTGTTGTGGGCAAAGACCCACTTCGTCAGATGCAGATAATGGCTACATCCGCAATCCCCTCGGCCCATTGCTTGGATGCCGTTAACCCATAAGGGGCAAGACCTGCATCTGACGAAGTGAGTCTTTGCCCACGAAAGCTTATGCGCCAATAAATCTGTTAGTCTATAAGGTGCCACAGGACTCCTCATTGCTTTTGCACATTCAGACTAACACAGCTACCCCTCTGATACTTGATACTATGGATAGGGGCCTTTCTTCACCCTCATCTTCCATCCCCTCACAGTTAGTTTCTGTGGGGTGATTTCTGCTCCAGGAGCTCCCCAAACCACTTCTAGGCTCACCCCAATATCAGAGGGTAGACCAAGGTGGCTGTAGGCCTGCCAACAGAGGCCAGGGACAAAAGGAACAACTGCCCTGGGGTCCAGTGATTCAAAGGCTCCCAGGGCTCCCAGCTGTCACTGCTGTAGCATCTTTGAATTGCCAGTGGAGCCTCACGCAGAGCACTGCCGAGCCCAAGGGGTGCACTCCAGACGGCATTGGGGGGGATGCAGTCTGGACACTGTTGAAGGTCAGCTATCCTGGCCCTGGCCCTGCCCCTGCCCCTTCCCCTTCTATCTGAGGTCTTGCCCCTTATGGGAGAGCAGAACTAGCCCCTCCAAACCTTGTGCCAAGGCCCGGCGAGTCTGTCAGCTCACCTGGATATTGCTATGGCAACTCACCAAGTTTCAGTGTGGGCCTCTATTTCCAGTCACTAAGTAGGGCCATACATCACTGTGGATACAGTGGAGATAGATAGGAGCACCCACCATGTCAGGGGAATCTACCAGATGTATCCAGATAATGGCTACATCTGCAATCCCTGAGGCCCATTGCTTGGATGCCGTTAACCCATATTGGCAGCAGAAGCTTGGATGGGCCTTTTTCCGAAGCTCAGGGGCCTACCGTCCATGCCTGTTCATAACTACAGCCCACGAAGGGGCAATCTTGCCTGAAGTATCTCTTGCCCATTTAAGAAGCACGGACTCTTTGACATCACAGTTTTCTGGCTCATTTCTTGGGGAATGGCCTTCTGGATGGGATATATTCCCCTCTCAGGGACCCCAGGCCTCCTTCCATTCCACTTTTGCAGTCAGATTATGCCCTGCAGCTAGGAGCACTTCTTACAGTATCAGCTGATTTAGTGGGTCTTGATCTTGATCTACGGAGCCTCCGCTAAGGGGTGGAGTCTTGTTTCCAGGGATACAGGACTTCAGTTTCGTTGAGGCCAGATCCTCATCGGACATGTAGTTCACAGTGAGGGTCATAGTCTCTAACAAGATTGATGTCTGTGGCACCTCACCCACTCATTTCCTCTGCCTGGAAGAATCTGGGTGAATGGCTCTAATACGATCACTTCTGCCCTTTGCACTCTGGTCTGCTTTTCCAGCATTGGTCCCACACAAACATTGAGCCACTACCCAAGGTTGAGCTCTTGGCAGGCATCTCTGCTGGCAAAACCTCTGACAGAAAATCTCAGGGCGGATACCTGGGGAGTCAAGTATGCCACTTTTTACTTTGGCCTACTGCAGTGCCTCAACCGGGCCCAAGCATTGATATACAGCTTACTCGTGGAGCTCTCAGGATAGCCCACTGTTCTAATGACCAACATGCCACAGTAGCCATCTGTTCAAAAGGCACTAGAAAGGCCTTGAGGTCATCTGCAAGGCCCATTTTCGTGAGCCATATGGACATCCTGGCAGGTGGAGCCATCTCCTATATGTCTGGGCAGCACAGCATTGGATGCCACTACTGCCTGGCTCAGGTACTCTCGCTGTGCCTGGTGTTGAGCCAGCTATTGCTGGTATTGTTGCTATTGGCCACTGCTGTTGTTGCTGGGTTGCAATCTCTTGCAATGTCTGCCCCTGTTGTTGCTGATTCTCTTGCAGCCACTTCAGCAATTTTTCCACATCCATGATTTTCTTTACAGTTGTTCCCTCACTATTACAGTAGTCCTTTAAATAAGTCTCGGGACATTACCACATTCTATACATGTCATGGGTGGGGTTGAATCCAAGGCCAGCAATACCATATAGTGGTGATGCCCTGGACTGTGTCACCCAGTGGTAAGAGCAGGGCCGGCTTTAGGAAGTGTGGGGCCCAATTTGAACAGTTTCAACGGGGCCCCGGCAGCCAGGATTTTTTGCTGAGCAAAAAATAAAAAAACACTGCACACACAAAAAGAGTCACAGCCCCTTTAAATCCCCAACTACGGGCAGAGTCATTTCCCGCCAAACCCTGGGGCCAACCCCCCCTCCCACAGCGCAGGGAAACCCCTGCGCTCAACTCATCCCTCCTGCGGCTCAGGGAAGCCGCCACGTTCCTCCTCCGGAGCCGACGCCCCCTCCCGCAGTGCACCTGGCACACCAGCACACTTCCGGCTTTAGGGTGTGGGGCCCTCTTAGGCATGGGGCCCGATTCGGGGGAATCGGTCGAATCGGCCTAAAGCCAGCCCTGGGTAAGAGTCAGTGGCTGTTTTACCTAGTGGCTGGATTCAGTAGCTGTACCAGCTAGTGGTGAGAGTCAGTGGTCGGGATAGAACTCAGCCCTCCTTGCTCCACTGGGTTCAAACCCAGTCTCCAAAGAAACAATCATACAAAATGTGCATTCTAGGAGATTGTTGCCCGGAGAGCTGCTCCCTGGACCACTTGCTAATCCAGCTTTGGATCCTCTGTGGTACTACTAGTCTGTCTTGGGTTCCCCTTGGAGTTCTCTCAGATCATTCTCCAATCAGTCTCCTTCTATCTGAAGCAGGTTGTTGTCCTTAACCTGTTGTCCCCTATGGCTGAAAGGTCTGCTGCAGCTTGACTGTAGTGTCTGATCTTGGCCTTTGGGAGCGTTGGCAGCTTTTCTGCAGGAGGCTGCAACATCCAACTGCTCTCCTGCCCTGTCTGCCTAGACTGAGTTGAGCTGCTCCCTTTTGAATTCTGCGTCCACTGTGAGCATGCCTAGCAAGGGTAGCAGGGGGTTGCTCTGTGTCCTGAGCAACCCCTTACCCCTTTCTTTAGCAGTGTGGGATTCATATACCCCATCGTAGAGTTGTGCTCATTGCTAAATCTGGACTGCTACCATCACTGGTTTGCAGAGGAAAATTAAAGAAAGAAAGAAACCTTTACTTCAACCACAAATCTGCACAAGAAAAAAGCAGAGATACAGAAAAAATGTAAACTTACAAGAATATACATCAGAGTAAATGAGTTAATAGAATAAAATTAAGCCCCTTACCTCCTGGACTTCCAGTATTTCAGAAGTGGTGAAGGAGAAGGGAGGATTATAGCTGTATTCATTATAATATAGTCTGGCCCTGAAGGCCTATATCTAGTCTGAAAAGAGAGTGAGATGGGAGCTCTTAATTTTCTGCCAGGGCATCTGAAAATGTGAGTACGTAACCCTGTCCCTCGTGATGAAGGTGTGGATCCTCGTGCAGGACAGAACCTTTCAAAACAGGCAACAGAGCAAGCCAAAAATGGGAACAGGTGCAAAAAATCAGTCTATACCATGGACAGTATGTATTTCTCTGGGGAACTGCTTGTAACAGGAATTGTGGGATAGATTCAATGCTTTCAGGAAGTGCTGTATGTGGTCATAGCGCACCCAAAATACTTTAATGTAGGTGTTCTGCATGGTTGCAGATAGCACAAGTTCAATCACATTGATGCAGTTTTCTACTATGGATAGGACCCTACCAAATTCATGGTCCATGTTCATATATTTCACAGTCATAGCATTTTTAAAAATTTTAAATTTCAGTTTCATATATTTAAATCTTAAATTTCACAATATTGTAACAATGTATGAATAAGTATTTGAAAATGGAAAAATATAAATGTAAAATCTTTTAGTTAACAAAAGCAGGTTAAGAAAAAAGTTCTGGTTTCAAATGTCATTAATCGTCTGATAGAAACTCAAAAACTGTTGTGAAAAGATGAGCATTAACACATCACACTCTTTACTAACTGAGTCATTGGTGAATGTGAGCATGAAGAAATCTGCAACTATGTCTTTCATGATTCCATGTCTCTGCACTGAAAACACATGTCTGTGTTTAGACAGCTACCACTGCACCCACAGAGTTCATTGGAATTGTCAGAGTGGCCGAGTTAGCCTTGAAAGATGCGGGATTCTGCCTTCCACTGAATTCCAAAACAGTAGTACAGACAAAGTACATACAGTTTTTTTCTTTCATGATATTTTTGTAAGCAAGAATCTCTACCCTACAAGACTAATCAAAGCCAGGAACTGCATTAAGCAAGGTTAAATCCACCATCAACAGGCATATGTGTGCAGGGTCAAAAATATGCACAGCTTTTAGGAAACCTGCTGCAGGTTGTGGAAACTTTTGAGGGTTTTTTTTTTTCTGCATTGCTTAACTTTTCCCCATACCAGTAATATTGTTTGAACTTCTTTGCCATGAAAGAAAACGCCCGCTGATACCTGGCATTTAACACAGCATTATCAGAGTTATTTTCATTTGACTGCACTTCAACCCAGAACTGTAGCTCCATTACTTTGTTGTAAGCTTCATGGATTGTGTCATGTCAGGATTTGAACCAAGTGAATAAATCCATCATCCTGTCACATTCTTGGCAAAAAACTGAAGTTCCTCATTCAGCTGATCATCATTTAGAGGAGTAGAAAAGTCTGTTAAAATCTACATTTTCTATGCCAGTGCTGGCTCTTCTGAGATAAACTCTGAATAGTAGTTCAGGTGAGCTGCATGGTGTGGCACAGCCTGAAACCAGAAATCTAAACAAGTAATTATTGGCTCTGGGGGGAGTGCAATTTGCTGTTCTCCTATTTTGGTCATTTTAACTGTGTTTGCAACGTTCTGCCTATATCAAAGTTTATGTCTAGGGCAGAGTTTAAAGATCTTTTTATGTAGCTGACCAGTTTATCACATCTCTACAGCTCACTGACAAGAGAAATTACATCTGGAGAGCAGATTTGGAAGATTTCATCCCTTAGGAAAGCAGATACTTTGTCAAAGTCTGCACTGTATTTTGAAACTGTTTTAATTATTACTTGAGAAACAGTATTGTAGTTAAGAGCATCCATGTGAACACAGTTGGTGGGCACTGTTGTTGGCTTTCCTGCTGTACATCTTCAGCCTTGTCAGAAATAAAATCAAACAGAACATGCAGTGCATAGTTGTCTTCCTCATCAATCAACTCATTTATAATAATTGCAAAAGATTAACATGTGTTAATTAGAGACTTCCTCTCCTCAAAATGTATAGCAGAAACCTTTAGAAGGTAGTCCTTTCGTAGCTTATTCACACTTGGTAAGCCACCCACATTTTGTATGTTCCATGGAATGAATTCGCACAGCTTTGGGTAATCAGGTTTTTCCATTGATCTATTAGCACTTGCAAATGCATCCACAAGTTCCTTATATATAAGTGATGGGTCTTCTTAAAAAGAGATTAATTTTTTTAATCTTTTCATTTCTCAGCAATGCGATATTTGCAGCCCTCTTTCTTCTTCAATGGTTTTCTGAGTTTAAGCATCACTGAACCACAGTGTGTGATCTAACAAAACATTGCAGCTTGCTACCATCAGAATGTGGAATATGGCTTCCAAATTCTTTCACACAATCTTCTTCAGTAATGACTATACACACTTTTTATTGATTTTGGACACTCACTTTAAAATAATTTCACTTGTCTTACGGTAGGCTACCAATTGACATCACTACAATACAAAACATTATGGATGTCCAAATCTACCAATCACTGAGTTCAGCCACAAGTGTTATTTGTTGCTGTAAAGTGTCAAACAATAAATCCTATCAAGTTCACGACTTTTCTGGTTTTTATACTGAAACATGCTAATAATCACATCTGGAACCTGTAACGGTACATATAACTGCATTGGATTTCACTGGGTAAAAGTACACAAAAGACCAGATTTTACAGGGGCAACCAGATTTTATGGTCTGTGACATGGTTTTCATGGCTGTGAATTTGGTAGGGTCCTAATTATAAATAAGGCTATGGAAGTAAAAAACAACCACCACCAAAACTTCTAACTTGCTAATTTTAATACAAGATTAATCAGTTTAATATTTTCAGCTTCTGGCAATAATGGGATCTAATACAACTGATCTATACCCACGATTGCTTTCCTCAGTTAATAGTGTAACTTAGGGTTAGTGTCCCATTGTAGACAACAGGAATCTTTCCATTGAGTCCAATGGGCTTTGGGTCAGTCCCTGCAAGAGCACTTGTACTGCTTGTTTTCTTAGGCTATGTCTAAGAAAACCCCTGCCGGGAAAACCCCTGCCGTGTCCAGGGAACGTGTTTGCTCTTCCACTTTTTTTCATGGAAAAGCAAACACACGCTTTCGGGAAGCCCTGTATTCCTCGTTTCACAAGGAATAAGGGCTCCACCAAAAGAGGAGGCTTTTCCACCATTTGGCCCCGTCTAGACGGGGCCAAATGGCGGAAAAGCCTCTTCCAGAAAAACAATTGGAAAAAGCTACGCAAATTGCAGAGATTAGTTTGCGTAGCTTTTTCCGATAAAACCCGATAGTGTAGACCTAGCCTTATTCTCCAGTTGTATTTAGATGCCTTTCTAATTTTTGTTGCACATTATCTTCTTAGTGAAGTGAAACCTTAATAATGAGGTCCCATTTCTCTTTTACCTGTGTCACGTTATTGGATTTTGAGGGGAGCAGCCAGGTCACTGCTGCACCCATGAGGGGGTGTTTGGCCAAAAGTCAGTACAAAGGGGGCCATGTGAGGTGTCAAACAAAAGCTTACTTTCTACTGGTTCTGTATATGCTCTTCATATATCTGTATGATGCCTGTGTGTGGAGTTATGAGTGTGTGCTCTGTGTTGAGACTGGAAGTTTCTCTGTATTTGGTTGAGTAATGGGCCAGGAATGTTTGCCTATGGACATGCTAATGAGCAAGTCTCCAGGGAACAATGGATCTCTGGAGGCCAAAGAAACACCTGGCCACTGGCCATGTGACTCTAGCCAGCTTGGAAGGAACCAGGAAGGAGGTATAAATATTCCATGTGGCCGACTCCATGAGGTCTCCAGATCTGCTCCTGACCCCAGATGCGGCCTCGCAGGGATTCACGAGCCGGGAAGAACTGTGGACTCATCCTGGCATAGGATGTGCACCAAGGACTTTTAAGCCAGCAGCTATAACATCTCTGCTGTAAGCCTGCATCGAGAACTGGGAGATTTGATGCATGTAATGTATGATACTTTAACAACCTTACTCTCATGCTTTTCTTTCTTGTAGTAATAAACCTTTAGATTGTAGATTCTAAAAGATTGGCTCAGCGTGATTTGTGGGTAAGATCCAGAGTGTAAATTGACCTGGGAACTGTGGCTGGTTTCTTGGAACTGGACAGAACTTGTTCGGGGTAGGTGAGATTGGGTTCTAAGACCCCTCACCTGTGTATGAGGCCTGGGGTCATCTGGGGCATGGATATTGCTGGGGTGTCTGAGGGGTTTTGCTCGTGAGGCTTCAGGTAGGCAGTTGAAGTGCTCTGTGGGACTGGTTTGTGGCCTATTCGGGAAGGTTTCCAGTCGGGGGGCTGTAAGGAGCCCCGAATTTGAGCAATTCGTCCTGAGCGGATGCCCTCAACTGTGCCCAGACCCAGCCCGGTTCATCACAACCTGCCACTGCATCCCTGTGTGTATCCAGAACGTTTTAAGAAGAAGCTTGAGATAAATACAGAATATGAGTATTCTAATAGGAATTATAATACAAAAATTGCCATTTTGATAGTACCTTTAGTCCCATACCCCATGTTTCACAGTGCTCAGTACCGGATGCTTCACAGGAAGGTATAAAATCCTTTACTGGACAGTTTGTATTTATCTGTAACATTCTGAGTTTCCCAGACCTGAAAAAGAGCTGTGTGTAAGCTCAAAAGCTTGACTCTCTAACCAACAGACCTGTATCCAATAAAAGATATTGCCTCAGCAGAACATAAAATCAGTCATATTGGGTCAGAACAAAGATGCATCTAGCCCAGTATCCAGTCTTCTGACAGTGGCCAATGCCAGATGCCCAGTGAACATAAACAGAATAGATAATCATCAGCCGTCCCCTATCACTCGAGACAACATCCCTGCCCATCCTTGCTAATAGTCATTATGTTCTATGAACTTATTTGGTTCTATTTTGAACCCTATTATAGTCTTGGCCTTCACAACATCTGTTAGCAAGGAGTTCCACGTGTTGACTGTGCATTATGTGAAGAAATACTTCCTTTTGTTTTTTTAAACCTGCTGCCTACTAATTTCATTTGGTGACGCCTTGTTTTTCTGTTATGAGGAGTAGTTAACACTTTCTTATTTACTTTACAGTCATGATTTTATAGACATCTATCATACAGAATCATAGAACATTAGATCTGGAAGGAACCTCAAGAGATCATCAAGTCCCATAACCTGCCCTCATGGCAGGACCAAGCATCGCCTAGATCATCCCTTATAGATGTCTATCCAACCTGCTCTTAAATATGTCCGGTGATGGAGATTATCCAGTGATGGAGATATGCTCCTTTGTTATCTCTTTTCCAAGTTGAAAAATCCCCATTTTATTAATCTTTTCTCATATGGAAGCTATTGCATACACCTAATCATTTTTGTTGTTCTTTCCTGAAACTTTTCATATTCCAATATATCTTTTCTGAGATGGCGCAACCATGCCTGCATGCAGTATTCAAGATGAGGGTGTACCATGAACTTATACAGCAGCAATATGATATTTTCTGTCTTATTCTCTACCCTTCTTTAATGATTCTAAACATGCTGTTCACTTTTTTGACTGCTGCTGCACAGCTAGTAGATGTTTTTAGAGCACTATCCATAATGACCACAATAACTCTTTCCTGAATGACAATAGTGAATTTAGACACCATCATTTTATATGTATAACTGAGATCATGTTTTCCAATATACATTACTTTGCATTTATCAACATTGAATTTCTTCTCCCATTTTGTTGCCCAGTGATCCAGTTTTGTGAGATCCTTTTGTAGCTCTTCGCAGTCTGCTTGTGGCTTAACTATCTTGGGTAGTTTTGTATCATATGCAAATTTTACCAATTCACTATTTACCCCTTTTTGCCAGATCACTTATTAATAAGTTGAATGGGACTTGTACCAGTATAGACCCTTGGGGGACACCACCATTTACCTCTCTCCATTCTGAAACCTGACCATTTATTCCTACCCTTTGTCCTATCTTTTAACCCATTAACAATCCATGGGACTACCTTTCCTTTTATTCCATGACAGTTTATTTTGCTTATCAGCCTTTGGTGAGGGACCTTATCAAATGCATTCTGAAAATCTAAGTACATTATGTACTCAGTGTTTCTCAACCTTTTTTTATAAAGTACCACTTTTTCAAAAAAACATGTATAAGTACCCCCAGTACCTACAGTTTTCAGACACACAAAATGTTTCTACTGTTGCAACACATTTGTTTAAACAACTTAATCGTAACTGGGCAGGCGATGAAATTTTTGGGTGTAAAAAGTACAAAAATAATAAAATGCTGTAAAACTTAAAACAAAAATTCATTTTCCTCCAATTTCCAGTTGTGTTAACATACCCGCCCCCCCAGACTTCTCTCGAGTACCTCTAAGGGTACTTATACCACTGGTTGAGAAACACTGATGTACTCTGTATTCACTGGATCCCCCTTGTCCACATACTTGTTGCTTCACTCAAACAAATCTAGTAGATTGGTGAGGCATGATTTCCCTCACTCACTGGCTGCGTCTAGACTGGCATGAATTTGCGCAAATGCTTTTAACGGAAAAGTTTTCTGTTAAAAGTATTTGCGCAAGAGAGTGTCTAGATTGGCACAGACGCTTTTGCGCAAAAGCACTTTTTGCGCAAAAGCGTCCGTGGCTAATCTAGACGCGCTTTTGCGCAAGAAAGCCCCGATCGCCATTTTAGCCATCGGGGCTTTTTTGCGCAAAACAAAACTGAGCTGTCTACACTGGCCCTTTTGTGCAAAAGGTTTTGCGCAAAAGGACTTTTGCCCAAATAGGAGCGTCAAAGTATTTGCGCAAGAAGCACTGATTTCTTACATTAGAACGTCAGTGCTCTTGCGCAAATTCAAGCGGCCAGTGTAGACAGCTGGCAAGTTTTTGCGCAAAAGCAGCCACTTTTGCGGAAAAACTAGCCAGTCTAGACACAGCCACCTTGTGTCTCACTTATATACTAACATGCCCATAAAAGAAGTTTCTTCCTAATCCATGTGCTTAGTGATTGGTTTATGGCCTGAAGAAGAGCCGGGGGGAATGGAGACCACAGCCTTGTGAGAGCCAGGAGCCCTGCTGAGGTGGCAGCAGTGCGGCCAGTAGCTATGGGGCCAGCAGCCCTGCCAGGGCAGTGACAGCAGGGCTATGAGTCCTGCCTGGGCAGTGACAATGACAGTGGGGCCAGCAACCCTGATGAGGTCCGGAGCCCAGCTGGGCAGGGGGGACTGGCATTGATCTCCCCTCATCTGGCAAACTCTCTCATTCAGGACCAGTCAGGTCCTGAGGGTGCCGGACCAGGGAGGCCCAATCTGTAAGTGTAATGTATTAGAGAATCAATAGACAAAATTCAGCCCCGTCTTAAACAGATGCAACTCTCATTTACACCTGGGCTGAAAAATACAGCCCCTCCCATTCTGTACACCAGTGGTCCCCAAACTGTGGTCAGTGGCACACTTACTGGTGTTCCATGGAGTGCAGGCCAGTCATGTGGTACTGGCTCTCCTCCTTGGTTCCAGTGCTGAAGCAGATTAAAAGAAGCTAAAAATATATTCAGGAAGGTTATGCAATTCTGACTGGAAGAGAGGTGGGCTGTATAGTCCCAAGAGGAAGGAATGGTGTCTGTAAGAGAATCTTTCTAGTTAGCTCTGATCCAAACAAATCCAAGACTATTCTTGAGACTACAATAAACTGTTTTCTTTTCTGTAAAAACCTCTAATGATGGCAGTGGTAGTGTTATTTATATTATTGTTGACATTTTTTCCTGTTACAGTTAAATAGAATGACCCAACTCCTCATCTGTTGTCAATCAGCATATCTCTGTTTACTTCAACGAAGCTACAGTATATATATCAATTTACACCAGCCGAAGAGCTGGCCATATGGGTCAAATTCTGCTCCTTCACATCACTTTAAGCCCAAAGCTGGTATATTGAAGTCAGTGGAGTTACTGAGATCTACATGAGTATATGAGGGTATGTCTACACTAGCTCGTTAGTTCGAGCTAGGTAGGCAAATCAGGCAACCGGAGTTGCAAATGAAGCCCGGGATTTAAATATCCCGGGCTTTATTTGCATGTTCCCGTCCGGCCGCCATTTTTAAATCCCCCTTAGTCCGAACTAACTGCCCGCGGCTACACGCGGCAGTTTAAAGTTAATCCGAACTAAGTCCTTAGTTCGGATTAACTGTTACTCCTCATTCCACGAGGAGTAACAGTTAATCTGAACTAAGGACTTAGTTCGGATTAACTTTAAACTGCCGCGTGTAGCCGCGGGCAGTTAGTTCGGACTAAGGGGGATTTAAAAATGGCGGCCGGACGGGAACATGCAAATAAAGCCCGGGATATTTAAATCCCGGGCTTCATTTGCAACTCCGGTTGCCTGATTTGCCTACCTAGCTCGAACTAACGAGCTAGTGTAGACATACCCTGAGAGCTTAATTTGGCCCACAGAGTTGCTATAAAAATGAATATCTTAAAGCTGTGGTCTTCATAATGGGGTATGTGTATTCTTAAGGGTATGTGAGCTCTTGTTCAGGTATGCGAGAAAAATCCTGTAATAGTGGATAATGTGCTTTATTTATAAGACTTGGCAAGCTAATCCTGGCTATATTATGACCCTATCTCGGGGATATGTGTTAGACCAGTGGTCTCCAACCTTTTTACACCCAAGATCACTTTTTAAATCTCAGAACAAGCAAAGATCTACTGCCCCACCCCTTCCTTGAAGCCCCACCCTCTCTATTCTCCTCCTCTCCATCACTTACTATCC
Source organism: Pelochelys cantorii (assembly GCA_032595735.1). NCBI lineage: Eukaryota > Metazoa > Chordata > Testudines > Trionychidae > Pelochelys > Pelochelys cantorii. The sequence goes on from CM064327.1 coordinate 191,473,354, forward strand.
CCAGCCCTTATACACTCAACACTGCCACTTTTTTCCCAATTCTTTTGTAGGAAGAGGTTTTTCCAACATTTGGCCTGTCTAGACTGGACCAAATGTTAGAAAAACCCCTTCTTTTGGAATCCCCCTTGTTCCTCGTGGAATCCTGGAAAAACTCCTGCAGTCTAGCCGTACCCTCACTGGGTTGAGATAGGATGTATGGGCTCTGGGGTGGAAATGAGGGATTTGGGTGTGGGAAGGGGTGAGAGGTGCAAGCTCTGGAAGGAAATCTGGATGCAGGAGGAGGTGGAGAAGGGGATGCTGGCTCGGGGAGTGTTGGAGTCAGATGGAGGGTTGCGGTACTCAGCAAGCCACAGGCTTGTAGCTGTGAGGATGCAGGAATTTGGATTGGGGTATGTGAGGGGCTCAGGGCAGGGGGTTTCAGTGTATGATAGGCTCAGATCTAGGGTCTGGGGGGGTGCAGGAGTGTTATAATGCTGTGGCCAGATGGAGGCTTGGCCCCAACTGGGGTTTTTTTGGCCAGGCTTCATTTTTAAATAAAATACTATGTTAACACAAAAAGTTTCTGCGTTGTCTTTATTTACGAGAAGAGCAGAGAACCTGTTTTGAGGCAGGGGGTCACTGACCTACAGAAAAGTCAGTTGGGGCCACACAAGGGAGATGCAAAAAAAAAAACCCCTCCTCCCAAAAAAACCCCAAGCCTCACTAATGTGGCCCCAACTGTGCTGGTGAGAGCAGGGGACATGGTACTGGGAAAGGGTGCTAGTGGGTGCTGGGGCACGGGACAGAGTGCTGGGGTGAGAGCAGGGTTCTGCAGCAGCGGAGAGGGGAGAGGGTGCCAGGGGGAGGGGACAGGGTTCTGCAGCAGGGGACAGGGTGCCAGTGGGGACAAGGAGTCCCCTCCCCCAGCCTCCTCCCAGGACTCCCTCCACCCCAGCCTGCAGAGGAGGGAAGCCCCCGCGCATGCCTCCTCCAGGGCTGACTCACCCTTCCCACAGCACAGGGAAGCCACCGTGCACCTCCTCCAGGGCCAACTCTCCCGTCCTGCGAAGCACGGAAGCCCCCGTGCACGCCTCCTCTGGGGCCAACGCCCCCCCCCCCCCCCCCCGCAGTGCAGGGAAGCCCCCACGCGCCTCCTCTGGGGACTCCCCCAGGCAAGTTCCCGGCACGCCAAAGAACTTAGGGAGGGGAGCAGCCAGTGCACTTCTGGAAGTGGTGCGAAGCTGCAGGACTTCTGTCCACCCCGCGGGAAGCTGGCACTACCTCCATTTTCACTGGAGGTAGGTAGTGGGGCTTCTCGGGGGTGGGGGGCTCAAACGCCTCACGATCAACTGGTTGAAGCCTCGCGATTGACCAGTCGATCGCGCTCAACTGGTTGGTGACCACGGCGTTAGACTCATTTTTTGGAAAGGGATATGCAGTCTAAAATCTTTGAAAACCACTGTGTTAAAGTCCAGGGAGGTGATTAGTTGGCAATACAAGAATTATAATCTTTTCAGTTTCTTTGCATCTCTACTGTGTCATGTTGATGTGAACTCTCTATGAATGCAGCTAACCTTGGAAATAAGAGGTCTAAATGAGAATAGTGAATTCATCATCCGGAATTGAAAACACTCTGTACTCCACAGGAGCTGCTGAGAACTTCACAGTATTGATGAAATCAAAGTCCACAAAAGCTATCTGTTTTTTTCTCCATTAAAAGTACGTAAGAGTTAAAAAAATTAATTTGCTTCTGCTTCTTCAGAGTAAAATGGATTCAACATGAAGCTGATTAAGGATATACCTTTTAACTGGATAAAAATGCCATTACCAGTGGTAAAATATGACTATGTGACCTTTTAAATAAACAAGTCTGCTATGCACCAAACTGTCAGATAAGAAGCTTTAAAAATGATTATATCACGAAGGTCTCAAATATTTAGTTATTCAATAAAATATTCTGTAGTCACAAAGGCTACGTCTACACTACAAGGTTTTTGTGCAAAAACCGGCGGAGCGTCCACACCTCAAGCACGTGCACACCTCCCCACAAGGAATAACTCCTTTTTGCGCTACAGCTCTTGCACAAAAAGGCAGGTATGGACGCTCCGAAGGGGTTTTTGCTCAAGAAACCCTTATCGGCAAAAGCACAGGTGCTCTGATGGCCATTCTGTGAATGGCCATCAGAGCTTTCTTGCACAAGAGTGTCCACGCAGTGTGGATGCTCTCTTGCACAAAAGCACATTGCTTTTGCGATGTGCTTTGAGGTCTGGACACGCTTTTGCGCAAGAAGTTTTTGCGGAAGATTTCTTCTGCAAAAGGCTTCTTGAGCAAAAACCCGGCAGTGTAGATGAAGCTAAAGAGCCTCTGAAATGTTAACGCTGAAGAACATTGCTTCCAGATATAAAAACTGTAACTATTAAAACAATGTAGTATCTCTTATGTAAGCATTCACAAGAGCATGTTGGTATGAGCCAAATTTATAAATTGGTGTTACATTAGCTATCCTCCAGTCATTTCACAGAGAAGCTGATTTAAAGAATAGTTACAAACCACAGTTAGTAATTCTGCAATTTCATCCCCCACCTTGCCCAGGGGCCCAGCGTGGCTGTTGGCTCTTCTGTCTCTATTTAGCTTTGATCCAAACAAATCCAAGTCTATTATTGAGACTTCAAGAAACTGTTTTCTTGACTGTAAAAACCTTAAATGATGGTACAGTTTGGTTCATTTAAGGTCGTCATTTGATTTTATGCTTTCTTTCACATACAGTGCCACTCTCTCACTAGCACAAACCGTTCTACCCTTCCATATTTTGAAGCTTGGTATTACTGTGTCCCATTGATTATCCTCATTTCACCAAGTTTCTGTGATGCCTGTTGTAGCAATATCCTTGTTCAATATGAGGCATTCTATTAGTTCACCCATCTCATTATTTAGACTTCTAGCATTTGTATATAAATACATCAAAAACTTGTCACTTTCTAGCTGTCTGCCATTACAAGACGGGATAGAAGATGATAAAATACTTGTAATCTTTAACCCAGTGGTTAGGGTACTTATGTGTGATGTGGGGAAGCTTTGTTTAAATCCTGACTCATCAGGCAGAAGGAGAGAAATGAATTGAGGTTTTCCCACATCCCAGGTGAGCCCCTTAACCTCTGGGCTAAAGGATGTGCGAGAGGCATATTCTTCCTCACCAACCATCCCCCACACTAACTATTTTGTGTGGTGCTACATGCACTCAGAAAACATACAGGATCAGGCCCCAGGATGGCAGGGGGAAGAACATCTATATTCTTCTGCTTTGGGGATCCACTGGGCCTTTGGCAGGAGATAGGTGCCTGGACACCTAGAAGGAAGCTGCAGCATGCACGCCTAAAGGCAGAAATTTAGGTCCCTAAGGAATTTTTACAATAAAATTTAGGGACAGAGTGAGTCTGGACATCAGCTAAGCAGAGATTTTGTGAACTGTACTGGTCCCCAAAACTGGGACACAGGGACTTTGTGGATCCCTTTGTGTATCTGAGCCTTGGTATCACTTGGGATTAAAACCCAATTTCCCACTCAGCTCATTCCTATCTAATAATAGCTTTCAGGCTAAATTTGGCTCAAAATTCACTCCCATGACTCAAACACTCTTTCCTTATGCTGCTATAATTTCTCTCCTTTAAGTGCATTTTTAGGACTCATGAAGGTTGCCTTGCCAGAATGATTCCCACTGAAAAGTGAAATCTTCTATTAAGACAGAAATAGTAAGAGCAGTGGCAGTGTAAGCTTCCTTAAGCCATCAGCTAAGGTACCTCAACTCTGATCTAGTGGGACCATCACTGGCAACAAATGGTCATTTGAACTCCAGACTTACGTGATCTTTGCCTCTTCACTGAGCGATCTGGTGGCAATACCTATTTACACTGTGTTTTGCTGTAATATCAGTACAGGTATCAAGCTGTTGAACACATTTTTGTTAAGTGCGTAGATGAGTGCGAATCTTAGAATCCAGTTACTAGCGTAAATATTCACAATAAAGCTGTTTCCCATGGTTATTTTTAAATGACTGCTGAAAACAGGGGTGGGGAACCTAAGGCCCCTGGGTTGCCTGGATCTGGCCCTGGAGGCTTAAGGCCTCCCCCAGCATTGGGGATCCCGCACTGGCACTCCAGCCCCTCAGCCTGCTGCCTCAGACTGATTTTTTCTGTGGGTCAGCGGCCCCCGACTCAAAAAGGTTCCTTACCCCTGTCTTATAATTTGCTGCTTTTGTGAACAGCCTCGTGAATATTCAGAGAAAGTGAACATAAAAGGCTAGTAATCCAAGCCTGGCAAATTAGTTTAAAAATTTTGCAAGATTTGTTCAGTTGTAGCCATCCAAAGTCTTGTTTTGTTCCAAGTCCAAAGCAATGACCTAAATCACAGGAAACAAAATCAGTTTTTAATCTGGCCTCACTTAGTTCTACTGAGAATGGACAACTAGCTTAGGTCTCCACTAGACCTGGCAGATCATTTTAAGGTATGCAACTCCACCTATGCAAAATGTGTAGCTGGAATTGGCTTACCTTAAACCAGGGGTGGGCAAGAAGCAGCTAGCAGGCCAAATCTGGCCCTCAAAGCCACTGGATCCAGCCCACAGCTGCCTTGCTGGGACCCTTAAGCACAGTGCAGCTTCTGCTGCTTTAAATGTGGCTGTTCTATGCTGGGAGTGAGGAGAGAGGCTTTGTGCTCTGTCCCATTGCCCAGCAAAATCTCTCAGCCTCCCATTGGCCAGTTTCCAGCCAACAGGGGCTAAGAAATTTTGCTGGAAGCAGGGGCAGCCAATGAAGCCTCCTCACTCCCTCCCTCTCTCCTGCCGGGAGCAGAGCCACATGGAGCAGCTTGCAACAGCAGCCTTCGGGTTTCTGCAGGGCTGCTGGCTGAGAGCCGCCTAGGTAAGCACCTCCCAGCCAGAACCTGCCTCTGGCACTCACCCCTTCTCCTCCCCCAACTACCTGCCCCAGGCCATCACCCAAACCTCTGTACCCTGTTCCACCAGGTCACAAGTCCCTCCCAGACCCTGAACCCCCCTCTCTTAGGGCCCCTCCCCCAGGCCAGAATCCTCTCTGACACTTACACCCCTAATGGATTCTGCATCCCAAGCCTCTGCCCTAGATCACAAGCCCCTCCTTCACCCAAACTCCCTCTCAGACTCCACACCCCCTCCTCCATCCTAGTCCCCTACCCCAATCTCCCTTCTGCACCCAATCTCTGTCCCAAACTGCACACCCCCTCGGTAAATATGCAGCCCTTGACCACTTGCCAAAATCTTAGAGTGGCTCCCTGTGATGTATAGGAGGAGTGCTGGCCTCCTAAAATGTTAAACTCAGGAAGCTAGGGGGGGGTGTTGGCAGGGAGCCAGAAGAACTAATGGAATACAGTGCTGAAATTTAAATATATACCTGCAATGTTTGCTTTGTCAGAGAGTTAAGCCCAGAGTTGAGAGGGACATAGGATGATTTAAACCCAGGCAGGACTACCATGCCTCCAAGAAATTCAGGGCATGGAATGGACTGAACCAGGAAGGGGTCATGAGTAAATAAAGGGAAAAAGTGTATCTAGTTGCAATCAGGATATTTTTCTTTATTTTTGTGGTTTGGTTTTAACTAGGGGTGTGAAAGACTAGTTGACTATCCGATAAGCAAATGCTCAGAAGGAGGTAGCAAGGGGGAGGGAGAAAGAGAAGGAGATGCTTCGAAGTGGCAGCACTGCGTGGAGCCCGGGGACAGACCCTGATCTCCACATGGTGCTGCTGCTTTGAAATGCTGCATGCAGCCTGGGCAACTGGCCTGGGCTGCATGCAGTGTTTCAAAGCAGCAGCACTGCATGGAGCCCGGGATCAGCAGGGGACTCCCCCACTGACTCCAGGCTCCATTCCATGCTGCCGCTTTGAAACACCGTATGGAGCCTGACACTGGGCTCCCTCTGGCGTTTCAAAGTGGTAGCACCACATGGAGCCCAGGGTCAGCTGGGGATTCTGAGTCCCCAGCTGACCCCGGGCTCCATGCAGCACTGCCACTTTAAAACACCATGGGGAGCATGGTGCCAGCGGGGGACTGCTTGAGTTTCCCGCTGGCCCTGTGCTCCCCGCAGTGTTTTACCCTTTGAAGTGTAGCAACAGCCCTGGGGCTGTTGCTATGCTTCAAACACAGAGGTGCGCTTATCAACTAATTGAATAGTCGATGTAAACTGCATCAACAATTCGATTAGCCAGTTCATCTAAATTTAACATCCCTAGTTTGAACTGCTTTGTGTGAATCTCTGCCTCCCCTCCCCCATTCACTATCCAAGAGTTGTTCCCAGAGATTTTCTCTGTGTTTTAATTTGTTTTTACTTAGTTGCTCTGTGACACCTAGCAATCAAGTATGCTTTATCAAGTACATCTTTTTTTTGTATTAATAAAAATCACTTTTTTAAGGTGATTTGATTCTTGTTGTCCTGGAAAGGAACAGGGGCTCTGTGTGTGTATGTCTGCCTGCCTAAGATGAGCAGTCAGCTACCAGCGACCGCAGTTTGTTTTCTCTTTGTTTTTGAAACTCTCTTGTGGTAAAGGAGCTTGGCATTACTCTTCTGGGAGGAAGTCCAAGTGCTTCTTTCTGGGTTCAAGGAAAAAGGGTTTTTTTTTTTGTTTCACTTGGTGGTGGCAGCTACCCCCCCCAAAGTCAGTACATCTGTGGCTCTGGGGAGGATTGTTGGGTTTTTTTTTTATAAGCAGAGCCTATGATGGCAAAGTATTTAAGGTCATTGCGGGCCCCCACCTTCTGCACTTGGAGTGCCAGAGTGGGGATCAGCCCTGACATCCCCCATTAAAATCTATTGCCCACACCTGCCTTAAACTGAGCTGTGATGGCATCCACACAGCAGGAGGCTGACAGGAGCACACACTCCCATCAATTTTCCTTATTCCTTGCAGAACGAGGAGTACCGGATACCAGCGGGGAAGTGCCCTCAGTGTTCAATTTATGGGTCTACATTAGACCTGCTGTATTGAATGTTAGAAGATTCATTTCCAGAGGCACGATCTTCTTCCTAGTGTAAACATGCCCCCTAGCTATTAATTAGATATATCTGCTTAAACTGATAATGGAATGCACCATATCCAAATCAATAAAAGCATGTTTCATTTTTCCAAGTTACTAAGGAGGTTGTTTTGCTTACCCCTTGTATTTCTAAAGCAATGTAGAATATTAGTTCATTTCTAAACCAATTCTGATCTTTTATTACATATAGTTTAATCCTTTCTCCACCAAAGGCTTTTCCCTACGTCCCCCCATAGAGAAATTTAACTGTAAGCAGTTCTCTGTAATCAGAACTGCAGTAGGTCCTCTGTAAAACTATACTGAATAGTCTGGGGCTTACTACTTCACTATAAAGTTTCATTACAAGCTTGTTTCATTACATTAAATAATCAGATTCCCAGTGAAATATTTGAACACCAATACATCTTGAATTTAGCCTTTCTATACACAGTTCTCATTTTATTAATGATATTTGTTATAAGTGTTGGGTTATAGTAAAGACAATGTAAGGATCCTGTAACTCAGTAGCTTCATTTAGCTTGATAATGATGCCATTTGTGAGAGACAGGCATTATCACAGTAGGGGCTCTGGGTACTGTTTTTTATGAGAAAAAGGACTCAACTGATTGCTTGTTAGTCAAAATAAACAATGCAAGAAGATGATGTGCATTAGAGAAAAATAACCACATGAATGGATATGGGCTTAATATGCTGCTTCCTTCCTAGGGGTAGGTTGTAAGCTCTTCAGGGCAGGAACCATCTTTTCATTAGGCTGTAAGCTTCTTAGAGCAGGAACTGCCTTTTTTTACATATAGCCCAGCTTAATACACACTGCCTAGCATATTTGAGCCCTAATTCCTGACTGGGCATCTAAGAGTTACTGCCATACAACAGTTTATTCATATATGGATGTCTCAAGATTTGGTTAAAACTGGGAATATGTGGCAGAATTTGTACACTTGAAATAATTCAAGTAGTGTATCTTGCAGCACACAGCTCTCCAAGCTGATACTAAAGTAGTTTTGCTTTTTTTTTTCAGCTGAAATATGAAATACATAACCAAGTATTGTCATTAGACAGACTTCCTTCTGCTTATGGTGCGTATTCCTTATGTGGCAGTTTTAACTTACATGGTAAGATGCCATTTGTTACTAGGGATATTAAATATCGGTTAACTGAATAGTCGGTTAACCTCATGAATTCTTATCGGTTAGTCAACTATTCTATAGTCCCCAGGGGTGGGGCTGGCAGCCAATGCACTCCAGCTCTATTCCTGGGGAGTCCTCTGCCAGCCCGTGCTGCTGCCTCTCTACCAGAGGCAGCAACACGGGGTGCCAGGTGGGAGCTGGTCCACAAAGGGAGTCAGTTTAAAAAACAGCTCCCCTCACGGACCCTCTGCCTGCCACCCTGCACTGCTGCCTCTGCTACAGAGGCAGCAGCACTGGCTGGCAGCAGCCCCTGTCCGGGGGTGGGTTCTGAGCTCCCAGACCTAGCACAAGCTGGAACTGAGCTGAGCTGGCTGCCCAGCTGGCTCCTAATACACTTTAAATGCAGAGCTGCAGTGGGGGTAGGTCCCAGACCCAACACAAGCCAGGACTGAGCTGTGCTGCTGGCCAGCCTGCTAAAAAATTTACTGCTGGGGTAGGTGGGGAATGCATGTAGTCTATAGCAATAAGCTTTTGCTTATCTGTTCATCAACTAGACTATTACATCCCTATTTGTTACCTGGGAGCCCTGCCCCGTGGGCTGTAAAACCTAATAAAGACAGGTCATCTGCAGGAAGGGAGAAGGATGTTCCCAGGATATAAGGCACTTAACTAGGATCCAGGAAAGCCAGGGTCTGTTCCTGGCTCTACTACAGACTTCCTATGTGATGCTGAACAACAATATTATAATGTACAAAAAGGCTGACTTAAGTTTGAACAAGCAGCTTAGTTCAGGCATTTCCCTTTAGAGAGCTATAAATTTTCAAATATTAGTCTGAAAGAATGGGTTTATACAGTCCCTACATTCACTCAGTACACCTGGTTAGGTTTCGATGCAAGGTGTTTTGATCCAAAAAGTTTCCAAAGAGCTAAGTGTTTCAATTTGATAGTCTGATGGATTACCATTCTGGTTATGTAATAGCCAATATTTCCAGGATGTCTGAGATTATGTTTCTCCCAATTTAGTCAAAGGGTAGATAAGAGAAGTCACAGATGCTGAAGTTAGCAAACCAAAAGCAGTGATTCATCAGATGATCAAATAATTGCATACTTGTTGCTTTTCTCACTGGGTGGCAGCAACTAGATGGGCAAGTGACTGTTGCATTGTATATTAAAGGAGACCGATGAGAGAACAAGTTAGGATATAACCCTGCTCCCAAAGTCAGTCACCTCATCTTGCACAAATGCCAACACTGAAACTGGTATAATTATACTTCCATGAGCCTGCTAAACTGTACAAAGCAGATTCTGCTTATCCCATCTCTGGCACCCCCCATTTAATGTTGGTTCCCAATTCCTTTCCTCCAAACATCAGCTCATTTGACCCTATTAATTGTAAAGCTATAAGCCTTACATTCTACATAACTATATTATAGAAAGACTCTCAGTGATTAGAAAACAACATACAAACAATAACAAACTCACTGCCAATTAGTGAGACTGCCAAGCAATGAATGTATTTATCAACTGCAAGGAAGCCAGCAAGCTCCTCTAACTTAGAGCACTGGCTAAATTACACCACTTAATCAATATAACACACTTGCCATCCTTAGAGAGGAATGAAGTCTGAACCACAGTTAAAATTAAGTTGCATGTGAAGCACTCACCTTAACTTTATGCCAACTGAATTGTTAGTACATAAGGCTTAAAATGCATCTGATACTACTTAAGGTGGTAAAAGCTTACAGTTAACTACTTTTGATGGCACGTGACAACAGCTGAGAGAGATTAACAGCAGTGTTGTGAGCAAGACATGAGAAGTCATTCTTCCACTCTAGTCTTTGCTGATTAGGCCCCAATTGGCAGCATTGTGTCCAGTTCTGGGCACCACATTTTAAGAAAGATGTGGAGAAATAGGAGAGTCTCCAGAGAAGTGCAACAAAATTGATTAAAGGTCTAGAAAACATGACCTATGAGGGAAGTCTAAAAATTTGGTTTGTTTAGTTTGGAAAAGAGAAGACTGAGAGGGGCCATGATAGCAGTTTTTAAGTACCTAAAAGGGTGCTAGAAAAAGGAGGAAGAAAAATTGTTCTTCTTGACCTCTGACGATAGGACAAGAAGCAATGGGGTTAAATTGCAGCAAGGGAGGTTTAGGTTGGACATTAGGAAAAACTTCATAACAGTCAGGGTAGTTAAACACTGCAATAAATTGCCTAGGGAGATCGTGGATCTCCATCATTGGAGATATTTAAGAGGTCAGATAAACATCTATCAAGGATGATCTAGAGATGGTACTTAGTCCTGCTGTGAGGGCAGTGGATGGGACTTGAAGACCTCTCAAGGTCCCTTCCAGTTCTAGTATTTTATGATTTTTGCTACAAAGTGCTATTGCTCTGAAATTTGATTACAGTACCCATTCTTTCTGGTCTAAGCTACCAGTTTGTTCTCAATTACATATAAAAGAAGTGAGTATATTCAGACACGTTAAAAAGAAATTGGTATAGGAGTGTGAAGAATTTCAATCTTTTAACTGTATTCATCGGACCCCTTAATAGCATGTTAATATTGATACTAGAAAGAAAAAGCACGTCTCTGCCTCTTACATACCTATAGTATGTAGATTAATTCCCTCTCCTGAATATCGCTACACCTCATTTGCATACTTAATGAGATGCCATTTTTTCACAATGGGCTTTTGCGCAAAAATGGCAGCTCGTTAAGTACGCAAATGAGGCTCACTTACTTATCTTGCTTAAGAGGGGGCAGTCTAGACGTAGCCCCAGTGTTCTGAAGGAATGACTTGCACTAGGAAAGCAGATTGTATTTCTTGGCTTTGTGCATTAGGTTGCATTGTTCTAAAACAGATGAATCAACACATCTGTTCCATTTAGATTAGGCATGTCAAAGTAAATAAACCAGAAAATGTATAAAGAGAAACTGAATACAGCAACAGAGTTCCGAGCTGATCAGACAAAACTCAGAACTTCAGTAAAAACTCACCAACCCTTTATTTTTTACATAAATCAATGTAAACTTATGAAATGTGCATTTAGTATGCTTTTTATTAGAACATTTTACAAGTAACTTCATACTAGATTTCAAATCCAGATATAGATTTAAGCACCTTATTTGCCAAACCCAGAACTCTTCCTACGAGCAGTCATCAGCCCATGTATCTCTGTTTGTGGACTGGTTTGATTATCTGTTGGGTGTCAGAGCTGCATCTGTTAGCCCTGTAGAATTGATTAATTTCAGGCACCCCAGCTTGAAAATTTCTAAGTTTTAATACATATTCAACAACTAAAACTAAAAACCCTTTGTCCTGCTCAGACTTATGGAACATACATAAGGAAGGGGGAAGAGGGATGGACCAAGAAGTCCAAGTGTGTTTGCAGAGAAGCTGAGAAGGGAAAGATTCAGTCAGGTATCAAAGAAAAGGTACTGGGGGAGCATTTGGGGAAGTATCCCAGGGAAAAGGCTGCTGTCTTGGGGCGTGACAAACCCGAGCAGTTGCTGCTGCCTAGGGTCCCTGGGCTGGAACCCAGAACCCCCCCAAACTCCCTGCACCACAGAAAGAACTAATTCTGGGAAAAGGAGGTCCAGGATTATGGAGGGATCTTCCCCTTCATTGACTTTGCCAATGATGAAAATGGCTCAATAAGCTGCAACCCTAACCTCTAGAAAAAAACGTAAGAGGGAATGTTGAGGCTTACAGAGAGCCCGAGGCACATAACTGCCTAAGGAGCACAGGACCCACAGGGCACAGCCAGAACTTAGCCACATGAGCCTCAGCATAGAGCACTGAACAAACATGGAAATGAAGTCACACTCTTTAAGTATAATAGAATGGAGAAGCTTGCATTTTTGTTCCTGCTTAATCTGTTGTGATTAGAGTTCTACTCTTCAGGGATATCATTCTAGCACCCAATCCTTTAAAATAAGGCAATACAACTATGACCTTGAGAAAACATGACTTCCCATTTTAATCAATTAAGTAGAGACAGGCAGTGATAAATTCAAGATCTCTCTCAAGCTTTATTAGATTGTGACATTTACAAGAATTAGCGGTAACGGTGGAGCTGCAGGGTATTGCGTCTTCTCCATGCAGCGCGGCGGGAGCCACCAATGGTGTGATGGAATTTGTGGCCCTTGCCAAGACCACGACTCTTTCTGCCAGCTGATGTCAGCCCACGCATCTCTCTGTGTTTGTGAACTGGTTTGGTGATCCATTGGGTGTCAGGGTTGCGTCTGATGGCCTTGTGGAATGGATCAATCAGGATTACCTCAAAGAACTTGTATGTGGAATCTTCGCCCACCCAATAGGAGTTCAACACTCTCAGAGCCCCACAGTGGCGACCAGCACGCTCCTGGACAACAGGGTAAAAAAAAAGTTCACACAAGAATGGAAGGAGGAATTCTTTAGGGCTATGTATAGGACTCTAACTAGAGATACAAATTAAGAAAGAGATAATTGAAATTCACAGCACTTAACCCAAGTTCTCTTTCCCGAAAACCCTGAAGAGGACAGAATACAACAAAAAAGGACAAGTAGTAAAAGAATTAGAGATTGGAGAGCAATTTGGAAGGTTTCTCAGATGTAAGTTTTAAAGAAGAATGAAAGGAGAAAAGGTTTGGTGGACAAAAGCAAAGAGATTGTTTCAAAGGCATAGATGCACAATGACGGCAAATTCAAGACTAGGAATGGAAAAAAGAAAGGATACATTAAAGACAATTAGGAAGAGTACAAGGAATGAAAGAGTGAAGAGGAAGTGAGAGCAAAGGGGTGGCTGGGAGCAAGATCATAGGCTACAATAACACCAAAACAAAGAGTGTCAATGTGGCAGACAAGTCAGTTATGGCAGCAGTGCACACTTTTCCAGTCATCCCCTCACCCTCCATTATTGCACAGCCAAGGTTTCCTCAGTAGTGGGCTGCCCCAGTAGGGCAGGGATGATATTTGCCCTTCTGCCCCTTCACCCTCAGATTTTCTGTGTAGGTGAACACATGTGCAATAGTCTCTGCAGGTGATGACAGTGGTGGGCGTAAGAGCTGCTTAGGGTGGAAATTGGCATGCCACAGTAGCCCACAAGCTAGGTGGCCTGTCGAGCTGGTAAGAGCCACCTGGCATCACTGCTTGCACCCAGAATGTTCCTCTGCGTCCATGCGGAGGGGCATCTCTCACAGTCTGTGCTCCACTGAATTAGAAATTTACATAAGGGCTATGTGACATGAGTGCTATCAGGTTACTGGTCACAGTGAAATAGTCTCTTGAGAAAAGTGATGGAAGCTTCATTAACGGGGACGCCATGTTATACCAGAGAAAACAAGCACACAAATTGCTACAAGCAGTGCTTTTTTGGTAAGAAAAAGGGTGCCAGGGGGGAAACTGTTGAGTGCAAAAAAAATTAAAAAAGGTTGGGGTGGGAGTTGAGCCAACCCCCCCCCCCAAAAAGCCCCATCTGTGCCGGGGGGCTGAAGAGCCGCGTGTCCCAAGCGGGCTTCCATTGGGTGCCCAGCCGCCCCAGGAAAAGAGGTGCCAGTACACCCGAGGAGATTGCAATTCATGTAAATTATGCAAGGAAAATACGTGCCAGTATGCCATCCCGGGGCATACTGTCACAAAAAAAAAAAAAAAAAAAAAAAAAGGCAAAGCAAAAGCACTGGCTACAAGGAATAATCTCATAGTGGCTGGAAGAGATAATTCTTCCATCTCTCAAACTTCTGTAGAGATCTGCTGCTTACTTTGTTGAAGACACAACATCCTCTCTCCATTAACTGATGGCCAAGAATGCTGCAGCTCCGTTTTCACAGAAGCAAGAGAAAGACCTATCTAATCCTAGCCCCTCCCCTGCCAGTTGAGGACTGTTCTCTTTTTATTTTTAAATGTGTTTAGCCAGAAGACTGGAATAATCTCCCATGGGTAGAATTGACACAGGCCAACAGATCTCCTTGACAACTCACTCCATTTCCAGTCTTGCAGCAAGAAATGAGGATGTAGTATGACTACATATGAAATAAAAAGGACTTGAAAATACATTTTTCAGTATAAGGAGCATTAAAGAGTATTACATTAGTTTTTCCTTGCAATATTCATCTTCTTTACATAACACTCAAAATTTAGAACCCTACAACGCAAGCATTCCTGCTATAGACAAAGCTTCAATAATGACTGAAATAGACTAGCAGTAAAAGCAGTCTATGCAAAAATGCATACAAATTAAATAAACTGGTGTCTAAAAAGTGGAAAATCTTGGCTAGTCCTGTTAAGTGATCAGAACTATTAGGCGGACAGATCTGAAGACTTTACAATTTAAAAAAAAGTAAAGAGTGACTTGCTCAAAGACAACCTGGATTTCCGTTTAGGTTGCCAAAAAAGAAAAATCATTTTCTCTACAAAAGTGACACTTTACAGGAATTACATTCCTGATATACAAAAATATTTTTCAGGGTAAAGATAGGCAACACACACACCTGGAGACAATTTCACACAGGCTATAACTTATGAAGAACAAGCAACTTTTCTTAGACATTCTCAGGCATTGCAAACCCCCTCCTTTTCACCTCTGTCCATGGTCAAGAGACATACTGGAGAAGTTTTCCCTCAAGACAGGGGTGGGCAAGATAGCGTCCGAGGGCTGGATTCAGCCCGCCAAGCCAGTTGATCTTGCCTGCAGCTGCCACTCCCCAGGCCAAGCGAGACCTGGGGAAGGGGGAGCACACAGCATCAGAGGGATCCGCCAGCTATGCAAAACAGCTGGCAGTAACCTGTAGGTACCATGTGCCCCATGTAAAGTGGGGGACAAAGACTTCACACACTCCCTCACCCCCAGGCCAATCAGGATCTGTGGGCAGGGAAGCCCCATCCCTTCTGGGATGGCCTACGACCACTGCCAAAATTTGTGAAGTGACTCCCCTTCAAAAATGCATTGCCCACCCCTGCTTCAGGGGTTTGTCTACACTGCTGCAACTTTCTTGCTCAGAGGTGTTTAAAAACAAACAAACAAACAAACTTCACACCCCTCGAGCATAGTAAGTTACAGCACTGTAAAAAGCCAGTATAAACTGGCTCCCAGCATTGTTAGGAGGTCGTTTGCCTAAAGCATTGGGAGAACTCTCAGTACTGTTGCCGTGACCACTCTGCAGCAGCACTTTGAACTTACAAGTGTAGACAAAGCCTAAGGAAACTACAAGTCTATTGTCAGACATACAACACTGCCCATTCTCACAATGCTGCCTTTTGCTTTTAGAGATTTGTGAGTATGTCTTTCCAGATTAAGTTCAGTTCAGTCCTCTCATCCTTATGTAAAATGTCCCCTCAACATCACATTCAATAGCACATTATGAATGCATAGCTAATGGAGGCACTAGTTGGTTAGCCCACTATAAGCATAGGTGAAATTTTCTTTGTTACCCAACCACTTCATTTCTTGAAACAAAATATGTACACGTAAGTAACATTTTACTCTTTGAAACTGTATACACGTGGTGTCAACTGAATCCGAACCATCTAAAGTTTCTTCAGAATTGTCTAGTGCTCAGAAGGCTCTAACCATGGAAAAAGCCTAGCTTTAAAGATCAATGTAAATGGTTTAAGGGCATATCAGGCAGATTGTTTGCAATAAAACATTTCTTTCTGGATCACTGAACAACTGCTTATTTTCTAATTCTCAGGATGGCGTTCCATATTTATTATTATTTTGACAGTAATTAGATTTAACTGAGCTCTCAACAATCTTGCAGCCAAACTCTTTGATTATAGTGATGTCAAAAACTGCCAGTTTCAGTATTTCAGTAGCCAGTCATCAATTGCAGAGCTAAGTCAGCCCACAATAGTTGTTCTAGCTCTCAAGGTATCAGTCTTTTCGTCCACATTAGGACACAATTATACAGCCCTCCACATCTAGAAGGCAATTCAGAGAATGACCAGCAAACTGATGCACCAGAAGCTTTCTACTAAACTTTAGAGAAGTTTCATTGTGTAGACTGTAAATGAGATTTTACAATGAGGAAACAGAGATACAAAACATTTGTCAGCTAGCAATTCCGTAACATAGGGGCATTCTCAAGATGTGGGCCTCAGCAAATGACCTGATCACATGGTGTTAGCTCTTATGCTGTACAAAGCACAGCAATCTGTGCAGAGGTGGTTACCAAATCTGATCATACACTATAAATAGAATGTAATGAGTATGACAATGATAGGAAATACTGAGCAAAATAATTATGTTTTAGGCTGGAATAGGATAGATGTTCCAATCTATTCCCTGTTCTATTATGCATAAGCCTACCCTTTCCATGTATTCTAAGAGTCTCTTCTGGCCAGGTACCACAGTGTTGTTCCCTGGGAGGTGAAACTGACTAGGATATGTTAGTTTCATAGATTATTTTACTTCTTGGCAAGCACAGAAGCAACAATTTAGCTAGAATTCTTGAGCAGGAAAGTGATTAAGATAGCAGGATAACTATACATGCCATACCATGCATATCATAGCATGTTTAAACATTGGGAAGGGTTTCTTTGGTCTATCTTGGTTACAGAGATTAAAAGCATGTGTGAAATCATGTACCATAATATATTTAAAGTTTCTTGATGTCAAACCCACTTATTTTATGACGGTTAATACTGTTGCTGGCTAATCTATTGTATGCACAGGACAGCTGCATTGACACATTAATAGTAGAACTTTTGCCTAATGTACATATGCATCTAATGTGTACTACAAATGACTTGCTCAGGTTAACTTCTCTGCACATTGGTTTCACCATCGGTAAAATAAGAAATGGATAAAGAATCCTACACAAGTGCTCTGGTAAAAGAATATTTAGGACCAGTAAAGCTCAATCCTCCAAAGAAGGTGCTACTAAGTGACACAAAGGAAAGACACTTACCTCTGCTACAGATTGCAGGCTTCGGGCAAATTTCAGCTGGTTAACACCATGATTTACGGGTTTACCATAGGTAGCACCTTTTGGGACTGGGCGTTTACGACCACCACGACGGACACGAATGCGGTAGATGACGTAACCTGCAAACACAATTTAAAAAAAAACTGAGTAGCCCCACTAAGGTCTATACTTCCATGCTACTGCAAGTACTGTTTTTATACAATAATTTTTACTCACTGCTCACCAAGTAGTACAGTATACTAAAAGCTTGTCTGCAACAGAAAGTTTTGGCATAGACAGTTCCACAGGCATAGAGTATTCTGGTTTTGGATCTGAAATAATCTACCAGGATAAAGTACATTTATACAGTTATAACTGCAAGGTATAACCATACTAGCAAAAAAACCATAACACCATACACCTAATCAATGCAGTTATATCAGTAAAATAATTAAGTGTAGATCAGCCCTAACACACTCCTGCATTTTATAATGAGACACAAAAGGCTAACAATGTTTCAAAGATGTCAGGCTAACAGTGCCTAACTAGCCAGTTAGGAAGAAGCAGCTGGAAGAACCAGCTCAAAACGTGTCTTCATTGCAGTTAGCCCAGGCTCTGACCTTGATATGGCCCCTATATTTCCTCCCATCCCCACACAAACACTTTACAAAGTTTAACATTTTATCCCTGGTGTGGCTGGGAATGTGAATTAGAGCACATGTTCCATTTTCAATTGGGCAAATAACCACTTTGCAGAGAGAATATAGACTACATCACCAAGTTCTAATAGGCTTCCAGTGCCTTCCCATAATTCTCTCTGTGTGCCCAGGACAGACATGGTCCTCAACAATTCACTGGGTAAGAATCAGGGCTCAGTTAACTGTAGCACACAGAACCATGGGATATATCCCCGAAAGGGTTGGTGACAGAGGAATGCAGCACAAAGAAACAAAAAGTTAAACTCTCAGTGAAGTGCATGATTAAGTAGGCAGCATGCTCACAGTTACACTGATTAATATTCAATCATGGAAAGAGCTACCAAAAAAACCATTAAAATTTGCACTATTAAAACAGGCTCACTTCACATCCCTTTAGTTCTATTTACCTTGTTTAGCCTTATATCCCAGTCTACGGGCTTTGTCTGGCCTGGTTGGTCGGGGAGCTCGATGTAGGGCAGACAACTGGCGATACTGCCAACAGCGGACACGCAGGAGGAAACGCATCACGTCAGACTGCTTCTTCCTCCATAGCTCTTGGATGTATTTATAGGCACCCATGTTTGTATACCTATGGATTACAGATCTGTGTAAGTTTGCAGCATCTTTTCAACCCCCCCACTCCCAGCCCGCAAAATCAGACAAAAGGAATAAAAAAATCTGCTGCAGCATGTGAACACATTTTCACAGTTCTCTATGTATTTGTCAAGCATGACCACACTGCAAAAAACAGCACATGTCTGAGATTCTGGAGATCTGTAAATAATCTGACACACCGATTACTATCCTGAAGTTTCCTTTGTTTTTGTCAGTTTATGTCTTTATACATCATGGACTCTTCAAGGCAGAGACTATTTTTCCTCCTTCGTGAAAGTGCTCAGCATCTTTTGGCGACTTCCACAAACTAAATAATATCTGACCTGAATTTTAGTTATTAGTCTATAAAACTTAAGGGAAGAGACACTATATCTAATTTCTTCAGGGACTGAACAGCTTACTTTACCAGTGTCTCAAATGCTTCCGAGATCCTCCTCAGTGAGGCTCCCCCACAAGTCAGGCTCTGAGGACTGGCCTCCTTCAACTCTAGTGCAACCCCCTCCTCACGTGCCAGTCAGAATCCCCTGCACTCTTAAGGCCTGTCACCCGGACCCCTCACCCTCTAAGGCAGTGTTTCTCAGCCAGTGGTACGAGTACAAGAGAAGTATTGGGGGGAGGGAGGGGGGGATGTCAACACAACTGAAATTTGGAGAAAACGAAAATTTTGGGTGTAAAAAGTACAAAAATAAAAATCGCTGTAAAACTTAAAAACAAAAATTCAGTCGCCTGCCCGGCTACGATTAAGTTGCTTAAACAAATGAGTTGCAATGGTAGAAAAAAAAGTATGTCTGTCTGAAAGCTGCAGGTAAGCGGGCGGGGTGGAGGAGTACTTATAATTTTTTTCAAGGAGTACTTTATAAAAAGAGGTTGAGAAATACTGCACTAAAAGGGCTGCACCATGGCAGTTCGCTGAGCGACCTAGACACCCGCCACAACCCCCCTCGCCGCTCGGTCACGGCTATTCGGAGGGCCCGCCCTGCACCTAGCCGCCCAGTGGGGCTCCCTGCTCAGCACGCCACAGCCTGCGCCCCAGGCACCCCCACGCCGCGGGCAGGCCAGTCCCAGCACCGCTCAGGGGCCCGAGCCGTCCTCTGGCCCCCGGCCCTTGCTACGGGATCCGGGCCGCCCGGGGCTGGCCCGCGCAGGGAGCCGAGGATGAGGGGCGGATGGGCAGCTACAACCCCCGATGGGGTCGGATGAAGCCAACAGCCCAGAACAGGCCATACCCTCACCTGATGGCGCCCGAAGCCGGAAAGGAAGAGGCTAAACTCCCACACTCCTTTGCGGCTCTCTATCACTTCCGTCACTTGCGCTAGCGCCTGCTGGGAAACGTAGTTCTAAGCGGCCAAATTCTGATTGGCCTATTCCTCCTCCGCGCTCCACCCCTCCCCCCCCGGCCAATAAAAGGAGAGGGGGCGGAGCTCTGATCACAAGTCGGATTGTGGGTGGGCAGGACGTGAGGAGGCGCGTCACTCCCCCTCCCCCAGGTGGGCGGAGCATTTTTTTGTGCGGGTGGGGGGGCCGCGGCTAACGGGGCGACCCCTCAGCTCAGGTCCCCGCCCCCTCCTCCCGTTCCCAGGGACTCCCCTGTTGCTAGGCTCGCAGCTGTAGGGAAGGGCTGGTCTAATGGCCCTGGAGAGAGCCCCCTCTCAGCAGCTCCTCCCCCCAGCCTGGCCAGCATCTGCAGGTCCCTGGCACCTTCTCTACACCACATCTGCCCCTTTTCTTGGCTAGGGGTCCCTGCTCATCTAGCCAGTGTGTTCAGGTGGCACCTTGGTATAGCCACCGCCAGCCGTGCCCATATCGCACATGAGGTCCCCTTGCAGCCTGTGACTGCCCTGCATGCAGCTGTTATCAGCCTGCCGGTGTCTGAACTTTTGGGGGGCACCTCTGCCAGCTTTTCCTTGTGATCGTGAAAGTGAGACACATGCTCGGTTTGAAATGCAGGCCCAGGTGCTGGAGTGATCTGATGGGGGAAAAAAAAATATGTAAAACCCCCAATGTTGTGGGAGCTGGCAGCACAGACAAGGTGCTGAGTGCTGTACAAACATAAAAACCAATCTGAAAAGGCTGCAAGGCTGTGATCCTGGAAGCAAGTAAGCAGGTGTGTAACTCTACTTGTGGGAATGTCCCCATGGAAATGGAAGAAATTGCTTGCCTCAGAAAATGTGTGTAAATGTAGGCAGGCTTGAGGCTGGGGGGAGCAAATTACATTGTCCTGGAAATAGCAGCTGCTGGTGACCTCTTCAGAGAGAACTTTGATTCAATATCAACTCCATCTCTTATTGACCCATAAGATTAAAACATACCACAGCACGGGAGCTATGTCTACATTATAGTCTCTTGTGTAAAAACATACGCAAATGAGGCAAAGTGTGGAATATTGCTATATCTCATTTGCATAATTAACAAGGCTCTGTTTTTGTGCAAGAGGCTATAGTGTAGACATAGCCTAAATGTTTCAGCAGCTTTGCTTTACTTTATCTGCAGAGTTCCGTTAATGTAATTCTTAAGTATAATAGATCCCTGTGCTTGAACAGGATTCATTTGCTGACTTTGCTATCGTGAAAGAAGATGGGAAAGGGCTACAAAGTGGTGATTTGTGGAATGGCATCAGTGGGAAAAACAGCAATTTTGGAGCAGCTTCTCTATGGAAAACATACTGTTGGTGAGATATGTTTTCCTTTTTTAGATGTTCCAAGAAGTTTTAGAGGTACCAATCTGGGTTTAATTTCTTGCCTCTCCTGAGGTGAAAGGGGAGAATGAACGTAGTTTTGTCAGTGATCAGTGTTCTGGAACTCTTCTGAACACTGTTGCAAGGCTTCCATATCACTTCTTTACTGACACTTACAAAGTGACAATAAAATTTCCTTTGGATGTGTGTGAGGTGTGTGTGGGGAGGGGACATTGTTTATTTGTTCTTCCTGCTGCTTAACACAGAAGTTTAAAAGGGGGGGGGGGAATAAATAAATTGGAGGGAGAAATGTGTGTTCTTTCTGCTTGTTTTTTGACACTAGAAAATCTGATCTTCCACCTTGGAGACGACATAGATGACTGTACAATAAGTAGACTTATTACATCTGAGGTTTTATAGATATGGATACCTACAATGGGAAATCCACTAAATTGAGAAGGTGCTGATTTCATGTTTAATAGATTCTTTAGAACTTAGTTTTACTTGTGATTGACACCTGTT
Source organism: Pelochelys cantorii (assembly GCA_032595735.1). Classification (NCBI taxonomy): domain Eukaryota; kingdom Metazoa; phylum Chordata; order Testudines; family Trionychidae; genus Pelochelys; species Pelochelys cantorii. The sequence continues at coordinate 191,494,913 of CM064327.1, forward strand.
TAGCTGAACATCTGGTAGATAGGATGTGAATTCCATAGCACCTGGTGCTCTTCACCCTGACTTGTCTTGAGAGAACAGAGTGTTGACTGGTTAGTTTCTCCAAAAGACATCTGGATGGGCTTTTGAAAATTTCCCTCCATTCACTGATGGAGGTCATCCCTGTACTTTGTGGTGCTTATGGGCCCTCTGTTTCTGCCAGAGCTTATCAGCTATGAGACAGAAGGATGCTGAGAACTTCATTTCTGTTGAAAATGCTTTTCTTTATATTTCTGCCTCCTGACTGCAAAAGAAGGCCCACAATTATGTGTGCTTTGTCCAGCTTCGCACATATGCTTGGTTAGATCCCCAGTATTCAACCTCTGGCAAGACAAGGGACTACAAGCTGTACGGTGAATTATAGAAATATAGACAATAGCAAATATGCTTTGCAAAAATCCCCACATGTACATACAGCCTGAGTCAGGGTTTTCAAAGGTGCCCAAAGAACACAGTGAGAGCACAGATCCCATTAAAAGGCAATGGCTCTTCTGTTCCTAAGAGCCTTGAATATTTCTGACATTTTTATGTAATCTGTTTTGAATATTTGCAGGTTTTTTTTGCATTGTCTAAATTTACTAATATTACATATTAATATTACATTGTGTCAAATATTTATTGGTAAATGACTATAAGTATCTTTGATCCTTACTCTTCACATTTCTAAATTGTAAAACCACTGATACCATACTTGAGCAGCATTTACAGTGTGCCTTGTCTACTACAGATGAAATTTGCCAGCACAGTTCTTTCATAGTATTGATTATCATTATAAATAAGGATTGTTCCTCCTCACCTCAGACCCACCCTAAGTAATGGTATAAATGACGTGCCTTTCACCCTCCATTAATCTTTAGCACTGTTTTATAACAGTTGTAACAAGGTCTCAGAAAAATGTCTGTAGGGAGATTGTACTAGCCAATAGCTGTAAATACTCTTGGCAGCATGGTTTCAACCATAGCATTGTCAGGTGGTTCTGTCATCCTTTTCTAGCTGATGTGTGAAGTCTAAGCTTATGAATCATCTTCAAAGGCGGATTATTCTAAATAGGGGAAATTCCCGCTACGTAACGGCCAGCAGGAGACTTATGTGCTACCTAAATCCTGTTTTGAGTGGCGCGCAGGCCTCATGCTGCTCTTTTGCAGAGGGCTGAAGTTCATCTATTGAGATTACTGCTGTGTAAATTCCTATGCCTGAGAGGTGCTTAAGGTCCTCCATCATTGTGATTTCTTCTCACTTCCACTCTCCGCTCTTTCCAGCATGAAGGACCTTTTCATTTCTACCCCTTTCTCATCAGGTAAGAATATAGGCATATCTGTTGCTGCTTCCATTATATTGGTTGTGAAGAACTGCCACAATGTACAATGACTAGAGACAGAGAGCAGGCAGCAATTACTGTTTCCAGACCAGACTCAATTAGCTACTAGTTTTTGAAAATGCCCCAGCACACCCTGCTGCTACCACTTTTCTGAATCAGACCTACAACCTTATTTGACACTCATTCTCTTTTTATTAACCTTTCTGATCTTTCTTAGTGTTGTGCCTCATGTCAGCATGGCTATATTTGGAGGCAAGATCAATTAGTTTGGTCAAAGTTTGCTGTGAATCTAATGGGAGTTTGATTTATGAAGATGAGAAAAACAGGAATAGGGGAAGTAGCAAGGAGAGATTGTGCCACTTTTTTTTTTTCTGGAAACAAAGTTTGCATGTAGCAGGGAAAATAATCGGCACATACGTGGGTGGAATACTTCAGCTTTTTTGTCGGAATGAAGGGTTTCAAATAGCGTTATTAAGCATAGTAAAATCACTGTTTTCTAAAACAATGTATCAATATTGTCTGTCTGAAAAACAAACAAAAAATTTGTCACCAACAAGCGTATATTTGTTGATGTGCAGTGGAAGCAAGAGATGACAATTTTGGTAACAGAAGGTTTGTTTGAAAACTTGAAACTATTACTAAAACCAGTGAGCTAGGCTGCATTCAAACATCCTTCAACCTTGCTGCTTATAGCATCATATGGCCTGAATCTCCCTGTTGGATAGTTGGTACCTTACATAAGTAGTCCCACAGACTTCACGAATTATTTCTCCTGCTCTACTTGTGGAGTAAGGTACTATTCAAGATGAAGATGAGTGGCAATTTCAGGGCTGTAGGGACTAGATAGGGTGCTAAAGATAATTAAGTCTTACTTCTTTTTCCTCCATTATGCTCCCCGAGGGGCCAATTAGGACTCTTCCACAGCCACCCATAGATATAGCACAACTGGTACAGTTTTGGTGGGCAGGATTTGGGGCATCTATGGGATGGGCCATCTAAGATGAATCATCCTGAACTTATGCCAATGAAAATGAAATTACATATATTCATATGTGTATTGTACATGTGTATGTGACATGGTCTCTACTGTAAATAGCTGGCCTGTTGGTCTTGCTGAGAATGTGATAGGATCTGAGTTTAAATCCTGTTTTTAAAAAAGCAATATATTGTTTAAAAAAAAAAAAGATTGAAATGAACTATTGAAAGCTATGAGTGCTAGTAGTTTTACTGCAGTATGAATAAATACTGATATCACTTTACAAAATGTATTTTAAGTATTAACATTTAGGGCTTGGGGGGGGCTTTTTAAAAAACACAGGTTTAGAAGAGGGAGCAACAGTGGAAGACGTGTATTTGGCGTCAGTCGAAACAGATCGTGGGGTAAAGGAACAGTTACGGCTGTATGACACTATGGGTCTGCAAGAGGGTGTAGAGTTTCCAAAGCATTACTTCTCTGTTGCTGATGGCTTTGTTCTTGTGTATGCTGTGAACAGCCTTGAATCCTTCCAGAGAGCTGAAGTGCTCAAAAAAGAGATTGACACATTCAGAGACAAAAAAGAGGTAAAAGCTTGATGCCTTAATTTCTTGGCCATGTCTGAAATAGCACAGTAATAGAAAGTTAAATACAAAGCTATACAAAGGAAAGCAACATTTCCGTTCAGTCTCAGGCAAGCTAATCAAAGAAGTTTTCCAATACAGGAGAATTTCATTAATCCACACACTATATAATTGGTGTTAAAGATTCACGTCTTGCCCCTCTTCTCAGCAGAAATGTATTTCAGATGGGGGGTAGTACAGTTTGTAAACTGATCAGATGATGTACTTGAACTAAAGTGCAGTGGATGAAACAATGTGGTTCATCATCCTCATCTGGTTTTATTTGCATACATGCTCCTTAACAAAATACAGTTAAGGTGACCTAGATATTAGAGGCGATTTGCAACGAGGCTCTACTGTATTTTCAGAATGGCTGATAATCACTTCTGTTGTTTAAAATGACTGCTGTATTTTCCCTGAAAAGGCAGCTAGTGTTGCAGCTCTGCCAACTCATGTCACCTGTGCAGTACCTTTGAGCTTACCATCTTCTTAGAATATCTATATATCCTTTAATGGTTTCCCCTGCTAAATGCCTTTAGTCATTAGGCCAGCAAAATAAAACTCATTCAGGTTATTAAAAAGAAAAAAGGAGATGTGGGTAACACAGGCAGAATGTCATACCACTTCTTGCAAAACACAAGATGTACTTTAGTACTCAAAATGTAATGGGGGTAAGGGAAAAGGAAGGAGTGGTGTGACAGCATTGCAGTTTAGTCATGGAAGAGGCAGATTAGCCATGAACCATAGCTAGGTATCTTGTTTCCTGAGTTAGTGGGGCTTCAGTGGGTCATAGTTGTTATGTTTTTGAAGGTTATTCTGCTTTTCTAAGTCAACTCCCCCTTTTATGTGGGAGTCTGTCAAGGCCTCCGTGGCAAATGAAAGATGCTGTAATATTGACTAAAGCATGTGGTGGAAATGGTGGCCCTATGCGATAAGAGTTGAAACATCAGCACTATTGACCAAACTTAAAGCAGTAATCCTGACTTGCTTAGAAGGTAATGTTGCTCGGAGAGCTGTGCAGGGACTTTTAGAAGATAGGCAAGAGAATCTGTAGTAAAGTACTTAGACACAGAAGAACTGCAGGAAAGAAATTAGAGGTGTATGACAATCAAAGTCTGCTCAACAGGGAAGAAAGAGAGGCCTGACTACAGGAAAAACTAGTGCTGGCTGGGAGAGGGGAGAAAGAGAATGAAAACTACCCAAATCAAGAGGTGAGGTTTAAAATTTAAGGGACATTATAATAAGTTTGAATTCAAGACTTTACGAGCAGGGAGCTGAGCTTCTCTAAGGAGCAGATAATGTAAATACTGGCACCGATTTTCTTACCTGTTGCGAACAATTGAGATGTTTAAAACAAACAAAAAAACCCTCTTGCAATACACAAGGTTAAATAGCACTAGTAGCCTGATGTAGTCAGTTCTGCTTTCAGCTTCTGCACTAGCACAGATTGAGTTGCTAAATATTCAGGAGAGTGTTTAGATAAACTCCTCTGAAAAATTGTATTAGTCTTAACTTTTGTACCTAGTTTATATATTTCTCCTAGGACAGTATGCCACCTGAGCGTGATGTTTAGAGGAAAACAGAACTATATGTTATTCTGAGTAGAGCGCCAGATTCTAGAAATCTCAAAGGGTTATTTTTATGGAGGAAGAGACTGACTTTTTATGCTACAATCTGGGGCTGGGAAAGCAGCAGTCTGGAACAGGTCTCTGTTGCCTTACTGCCTTGTATTGTCATCACCTGCGTGAAGTGGGTATCAAACTACCATTCACAGTCACTGACATACACTCTTAAAAAACGAGTAGTCCTGTGGCACCTTGGAGATTAACCACAAGAAAGCTCACGATTCTGTATATTTTGGTTAGTCTCTAGGGTGCCCCAGGACTTCTCGTTGTTTCTAAAATTAAAGATTAAGATGGCTACCCCTCAGACATTATTCTACACTCTTGTCACTGGTGTGTGTGATCAACTGCAAAGCAACTGCAGAATTTGGCTGTAGAGCTGTGCTCATCACCAGAGTGGGTTTTCATTGGGTGTTGATTGCACTCCATTCCCTTGTCTCCTTTGAGTTGTGGACAGAGTTCCATGTTATCCCAGCACACTGAGCGATATGCAGAGTTGAACTCCACATTCTAGTACTTCAAAATACAGAGTATTTAGGGTGAGCCAAAATTAGACTAGACTATGGGCCTAACTATTGCATGTACCACCATGGCCTGTTTTCTCTTCTTGTAGGTGATAATTGTCGTCTTAGGAAACAAAACTGACCTCACAGACCAAAGACAAGTGGAAACAGAAGTAGCACAGCAGTGGGCAAAGGCTGAGAAGGTGAGACTGTGGGAGGTGACAGTAACAGATCGGAAAACACTCATTGAACCTTTCACTTCGTTAGCCAGCAAACTTTCCCAATCCCAGAACAAGTCAGCATTTCCCTTGCCTGGGAGGAAGAGCAAAGGCAATAACTGTGATAATTAAAACCCCTCTTCCAGGGGAAGCTGTTTGCATTATCTGTGGCTGCAAGGGCATGGTGTCTTTTTTTCCTGCCATTTGCTTGGCTTGTTTTTTTCTTAGGTAATACTGAATTCAGCATTAAAAGCAGCAAAGTTGTGAATTTAGCTGTGCTTCAGTCAAGTATAAATCACTGGTGGTCAAGGTCTTAATCACTTCACAAGGAGGCACTTTGTAAAAATGTTGTAAAGGTGCTATTAATAGAGTCCTGTGCAGATACAAAAAGTGAGCTGCAGATACCTGTGAATAGCCACTAATTATAGAATTCTAGATACAAAATTTGTATCTGCATCCATATCTGCAAAAATGAGCTGTGGATGTTCAAATCCATATCCCCAAATTAAGATACCTGTGGACGTAAAGCAGATATGCACAGACTTGCAGGGCTCTAGTTATTAATGGGAAGCTCTATTAAGGCCCACTTCAGAGATGCACAGCATTGGTGGCTGTCTACATCCCCCACACATACCCATTTCAGGGTGTTTCTGGGTCAAGTTCACAGTTAGCAAACTACTCAATATATGGCAGCCTCTGATGTTTTCCCTTTTGCAAATGCATACACTCTTGGCTGCAGTAAAGGAAAAAGGACTTACTTGTCTTCCCAGGGCTAGGAAAAGGGGATGGGGTGATGTAGCTTCAGCCCCTTGTGCCTCTCTTACTACCTCACAGGGGGTGTGTACAGTTGAAGAAATGCCAGGACAGTTGAGCAAGAATACTCCAGGAGGAGAGGCATGAGAACGTTGTCTGCTTTGGCAGGGGTATGCCAGCATCAGTGTTCCTGCTGCGTGTGGGAATGGTAACATTCCATGAGTGATCCTAAGATAGTTGCAAGTCAGGCCTGACCTATCAATCAAAGGCTGGAACCTGATGTGGCTTCCTGGCAGTTCCCAGCAGCCTCATCCAATATGGAAAGTGACCTTTACTGTTATGTGGTGTACAAAACAAAAGCTTGAGGATTTAAAAAAGATCTAACCCTTGGGGAGGGTAGAATAACAACATGTAATTTTGTTCTACTTTTATATAGCTGCTATCAAGTGAAGCAAAAACTGGTGCCTGGTCACGGTTAGGTATGGTACAAGAAATGGTACAACTTCAGCTTCCCTATTGCTAGTACCCTAGTTCTTAAGTCATCTGGATTCCCACAACAGGACAGGATATATGAGACATGAAGGGCTGCAGTTATTAGCCTCACCCGCCAGAGCAATTCATAAACACTGCTGCTGTCCATCTACACAGGGCAGTTGCACTTTTTATTCTGTATAAGGACTAAGACTGTGCACACATTACAGCTTAGGTCTGTATAAGTTATGTTACCTGGAGTGTGACTAAACCACTCCCCAGAGCAATGTAATTTACATTGATCAAAATGCCTGCATGGATAGTATTAGAAGAGCTTTTCCCACTGACATAATTACTCCAGCCTTATGAGCAGTGGTAGCTAAGTTGACTGGGGAGCTCTCACATTGACTTAGAGCATTTGCACTGCCAGCTGTAAGTTCTGTAGTGTAGCCATAGCCTAAACAAAGAATTGTGCGAAGCACCTAACGTCTTGTAGAAGAGGCTTAATGAATATAGTAAGAGGCCTGCTAGTGGTTGGTATAAAGTCAGCCAGCCAGCTCTGAATGTAACAAGTGGCACATTGTCCAACAGCAGAAGCATGTTATATGAACTTGACCTCACAGGATGGATGACCATGTTTCAGGGTTCTGCTCTCCCACTAATCTAAACAGTGAACAGTTCCATACACTCCCAACAAGTGACATTTCCTGGTATTTTAAATAGCAGAGTGTTGGACCGTCATGAGGCAGCAAGACCTCAGGTTATTCATAGTGACACATAAGCTGCTGAATATTGTCATTTGATAGTTACAATTTTGATGGCTGTTCTAAGTATGTGCCTGTTTCTGTAATACCCTTCTGCTACTTGATGGTACTAATAACTCAGTGAAAAGTATGAACACTTAGTAACAATGGTGCAACATTACAATGTACCAAAATGAAGCAAGATTTTGCAATGGAGTAACTTGGATTACCTGTACAGTTGAACCTGTTTTTTTGCTTTGGTCCATGAAGTAATTCAAAATAATAATTCTTCCTGTGCCTAAAGCATATGCCAAGAGAAACTGTCAGCAATTACATCTTCAATCATTTGCTATTCCTTATGAATGAGCAAGCTCTTGTTACACTCTGTTAGGAACGTGCACGTGTTTTTGTTGCATGATCACAGCTGACTAAGAGCTGTTACTATCAGAGCAGCAGGGAATACCACCCACTTTAATTTCCTGCTGACTGTACATGAATTCTTTGTTTCTCCCCGCACAGGGGACTTGAGTGCTTAAATGTAGTGTTTGCAGCAGATCACTTACTTGGTTTTGGAAGTGGGATGAAGATAGGACTAACTGGTCTACCAGCAGTGATTCTCCAGTTTTTCCCTGCTACCATAGACCCTGCTTCATGCTACAAAGTTGAAAGAGCTCCCATCTACCCACAAGGAAAAGGAAGCCGGGTGTGCCACCCCTGATGTCATAGCAGTAGGTGAAGAACCCATGCTCAAAATGGCAGATGATTCAGTCTCAGATCAGCCACGTGGACTTGCCAGGTGTCTGGCTAGCCAAATACTACCTATGAAGTCACCAGACAAATGGGTGTTCTGTATCTGGGAGCAGGGAAAGAAGTCACAATAAATCATGCTAGCATGTCAGAATTAACACGGAAGGCTGTGGGGTTGGAGAGGACAGTGTTACTGTGTGGATCTGCATAATCCATTTGTGCTATGCATAGCCTGAATCCTATAGAAGATGCTAAGGGAGTACAAGCCAGGAGAAAATTCTAGATTGTTTGTTCCCCTTGCTGTGATCCACATGGCTTGTTCCCTTCGTTGTCTGAAGTAGAGAAAACCAGTTGGTAGTACGGCCTCAATTTGCCACTGTAGCACTTCAGCATACTTGTACTTACTATAGCACTGGGAGGGGTTCTCCCACTGGCATTGGTAATCCATCTCCCAGGCAGTAGCTAGGTCAATGGAAGAATTCTTCTGTTAACCTAGTGCTGTCTACATTGAGGGGTAGGTCATCTCAACTACATCTCTCATGGATGTGGATTTTTCACACTCCTGAGCTACATAGCTATGCAATATAACTTCTCAGGGTCGGCAAGCCCTAACAGCTCAGCACTGCTTTGCTGGGGCATTAAGGACCGAGGCAGTTTCTAACTGGTCTACACAGAAACGGTCAATCTAGCTACCACCTCTCAGGGAAATGGAGCAACTACAGTGATTGGAGAACCCCATCGGTCGCTGTAGAGAGAGTGGCTACACTGACCACTACTGCAGTACCGCTGTAGCATTTCAAATATAGACATAGCCTAAGAGGCAGAAGGCATTAGGGATAACACAGGGTGACTGAGTAGAAGTACATTACCACACAAACCCAACAGATTACTTTTCATTTGGTCAAACTAGACTGGCATTATCTAGGGCTGGGATGTCAGTTTAACTTTGGGCCAGTGGGCACATTTTTCTGGAGGGGCTCCAGAGGGGTCTCCCCACATTTCCCCCATGTGTTCCCTGGCTCTGCCTACCAGCACACATACTCTCATCCAGCCCTGCCTGCCACCCCCATGCCTTTAACCCCTCCCCTAGTGGCCCCTACCGCCACCCTGGTAGCAGAGTGGGGCTAGCTCTGTACCACTGCTGGTATGTCCCTGTGGCCTGGGGGAGACGTGTGCAGATTTGTCCCATCCATAGGAAAAAGAAGAGGAGCAATCAGGTTAGCCTGGGAGATGATGGTGGAGCAGAGCACAGGCTGCTACATTACTCCGCTTCCCTGCAAATCCCACCACTGTGGTGAGTGCGGGAAGGCCTGGCCCTTGCTACTACCACATGCCAGGGCCACCAGCAAGCCCTGAGGCTGCATTTTTCAAGGCAGGTGGTTTAAGGGAAGGGATGCAATCGGGGGAGAAGAGGGTGATATGGGGCAGGCAAAGGTGGTACAGGGACGGAGCAGGGGCTGGACTTGGGGGAAGGGTGAAGACACCTGCCCAGGGCTCCAGGGACTCATGTGCTAGCAACCATGAGCAGCCTGGATTGTGAAACTGCAGATGACTCACAGGCTGTGAGTTTGGAACCGCTGGTCATGGCTTTAAAGAGAGCCCTTTTCTTTCTATCCTACTGCTTTTTCAGCTAGTCAGGCGTGGTGTCCTTTCTAAATACTGCAGTCTCTTCAGGGCTGGACTTAAACTTGACACACCTCAGGGCCTCAGCATGTCTTAAGAGGTCCCACAGCATTACCAAAAAATGTGTATTAGTTTAACAGAAAGGACAATGAAAATAGAATAAAGGGGTTGGTTTTTTGCATATATACCGGTACTTAGGTGAGAATGCAACTAAAAACTAGTAATTTTTTTGTAGTTAGGGGCCCCTCATAATCTAAGGCCCTAAGCTGTAGCTTACTTAGCTGGTGCATAAATCCAGCACTATTCCTTTCAGAAAAGTAACTGATCTAGTTGTAGTCATCAGCACACAATTTGGAGCAGCTGGTGTTTGTGCCAGAGTGAAACTTGCATGTACTTACAGCTTTCTACAAGATCAGTAAATTTCTATGGGCTGTGAACTATTGCTGTAGATAGATACAGCCAGGAGGGTGGGCAATGGATTGGCTGAGGTAAGGCTGCTGTGTTCTCTGCTTTCCCATTGATTAAATACCTGAAGATTGCGATCACTTAGCTTCTTTAAAGCTAGATCAGTGGTGGACAGCCTGTGGCCCGCATGCGGCCCATCGGGGTTCTCTGTGTGGCCCACAGGACATTTTGTTTAATGTTGCCCATGCACGGACTTGCCAGATTCTGCTGGTTTCCATCCACATAGTTTTCCCTTACTGGTAGTACTAAAGAGTCATGCACATAAAGCAAGGGCATGTGAAGTGAGGTGCGTGCGGATTGCACAGAGCATTGCTTGAGAGCCATGTGCACCCTCTGCATCCAATCAAAGCGCTGCTATGGTTCAGCTGGCACACCCTGCAAATTCTAGGCATGCAAGCACAATTAGCAAGACTACCCTGTCCCAAGAGACCGTCTTAATTACAGCAATCATGCAGCCCACTCCCTGCCTTTTGCTGAGCGACCTCATCCCTATCCCTTAATTGTCTGTACAAGTGACATTATCAGGACATAGCTTTGCAGCGGGTTAGAACCTGTCTTGCCCATTCTTCATATGAGTTGTGTCCTGCCCAGCTCTTCTATGATGCCATTCCTTCTCCTCCAACTAGAAGTACAATCCTCTCTCATTACAGCTGTGGCAGACATTCCCCGTAGCCTCTCACCTGCAGCCCATCCTTAGCCTGACCCTATTCCAGCAGCATTCTCTGCAGCTCTAGCAAAAGGGCAGCCCCTCCAAAACCAGTCTGGGGAGCAGTTCACCTTAACAGCCCAAGCTTTTGGCGTTTCAGCAGTGTGCTGGGACAAGATGGTAGGTAGATCCCTTCAGGTTCTGCTGTACTCTGCTGGACTTATTCCTGTGGTATGCAGTGTTGAAGCTGATCTGAAGAGCACGGTGTAAGCTCAAAAACTTGTGTGTCTCACCAGGAAGAAGTTGGTCCAATAAAAGATACTGCCTCACTCACCTTGCCTCTCTCTTCCTGTGGTATCAGTTGGTACATAATCTAATGTAGAAAAGCCTTTCAAAAATGGAAGCACTAGGAGCTGCTTTCTACAAAGCACCCATCTGGACAAGGTTACTGCCACTGATAAATCAGTACTCTTCCCTGAATGCTTTCAGACAGCACTTAGCTCGCAAGGAAAAATAGTGGAAGGTGAATATAGGTCTTTCATCAAAATGTATTGAGAAGCTAGTTCAGCAAAATAACAAAACAGGCCACTAAGTAGGAGTCATTTTTTACATATTTTTATTAGCACAGTAACAAATGCAGACTTAAGTAGCCCACAACATACAACCAATCCACTGAGTGACTCCTATTCCACGCCTTACAGTTAAACAGCTTAAGGTATTTCACTACAGGTTGCCATAAATCCTGATTAAAACCTTTATTCTTTTCACAAAGGTAGATTGGCATATAAAATAATACATTAACTACTTCTCATTTCCTATATGAGGCCATATATCCACTCGTCCATACGACATATCATGAGATGAGTCTTTAAAAAGGAATTGTTAAATACCAACACACCCTCCCGAGGGGGAAAATCCCAACATCTTTTACAAAAACAAAAATCCCAGTGTGTAGAGTCTTCAAAGGACTTTTACATAAATGTCAACATATGTACCTGTACAAAATTAAGCTGTTTTATCTTTTACATATCACAAGCAACTGAACCAAAAAAAAAAAAAAAATCTAAGTTTACATTCTCCTTGGTACTATATGTGAGCTAATATTGCTGAACTAATGACAGTCTTAAAATATGCTATTCCCAATTCTAGCTGTCTACTGTAGCAAGATACCTTAAGTTACAACAACAAAATCTTAGGAAATAAAAGACTGAATAAAATCTGTTATAGAAATACCCTACTCTTTACCAGCACCCTCCCTCCCCCCTCTTCAAAATCAATAAGCAGCTCTTTCCATCACAGACAAATAATGCAAGAGTTTGACAAAAATCCATTTTATGTAGCATATCTTTTGGTCCACTGTCTGGCCATTCTGTCATGCTCTGCTCTGTTAGTCATATACTGAGTGGCAATACTTCCAACCAGAGGGTCAGCTGGAAAGAAAGAAAAAGTTCTTGCTCAATTTAGTTAAGAGAACTGGGACAAACATAAAAGAAAAAGTTGAGAATTTATATATGTTATGTTTCCCAAAAGCATTCATGGGGGGAGGGTTCCATGGTAGAAAACTGACTCATTTCATAGTACTGGGATAGTTAGACTTTCCAAGTAGAGGCCAGACCTTAATTTGTATATGTATATTTATGGGGCTTTATAAGTGATTGCTGAATGTGGCAGGAAAAGATTCACTAATTCAAGTTTTAAGGAGGTAAAAAGACACTTATGCTTTGCCATTTTTGCAGGTTATATTGTAGACTTTACCCGACCTCTGTGCTTCAATTTCTTTTAACATTTCTAAAGCTGTATGCATGTCTCAGAACACCTATATCAATATAAATCTGGCTTCCATGAAAGATTAGATCAGGTTTTTGGGGTGAAGTAATCATAGCAGAATGCCTTAGCTAATACACTTGTATAGAAGTTAGAAGAAATTCAACCAGTTTTGCGTATTTTGTGTTACTGAGATAAACTTAGTTAACTAAGCTGAAAACAGGAGGGAAGCACTAAATGTATTAAAAACAATTCTTAACTGACTTTATATATAAAAAATATGGTGGTGGAATGTTGGAAGGAAGCTTGTTCTAGAAACATTTACTATAAAGCTGAACTGGAGCTTCCAGGAAAATGTCCAGCATGTTATCTTCTCAGCCTTGTTTAAGGGGGTACTTTTTAAATACATCTACTCCATTAACAAATCACCAGAATTTCAAATGGTGCAGACGCCACACATGAATGGTGTTTAAAAAGATCACTTTCTTTTTAGCTGGAATTTCAATTTACAAGAGGATTGTCTGAGATTTTTCTGCTTGCTGCTTTCTTTGCAGTGCAACTTGTAAGAATGGGCAGACATACAGAATTATCAGAACAACTTCTAGTATCCTTCAGAAAGGTTGGGCTTTCGGGGGGGGGAGACCCAGGAATTCCCTTCTCCAAGAACTTGATCCTATACGCATTGAGGTCAATGTCAAAAGCTCCTTTTGATTTTAATGATGCAGGATCAAGGTGTAAGTTACTAAAATGCCAGATGATCCATATCAATAGTGACATCATCTGTTAGCAGTGGTTCCCAACCTTTTTGAAGATATGGACCCCTTTTCAATCTATTACTATTTCACGGATGCCCCGCCCCCCGGAAGAGAAAAAAGAAAAGAAAGGGAAAAGAAAAGTAGGGAAGGAAAAAGAAAAGAAAAGTAAGGGCGGGCCCACCGCAATGGGAACTACAGGTTGGGATCCACTGTGTTAGGGCATGAGGGGCTTACCAGGGTTGCAGTCTGTAAGAAGTGAGCAGATGGACAGGAGAACTTTAGAAATAGTTAGTGCTGGACTCCAGTTGTCTTTTAAAATGTCAAGGCAGATCACTCCTTGGCTGTTAATATTACAGTGATAGATTCGTGTCCGAAATGTAACCTAGGAAAACCAGAAAACACAAAAGAATGTTTGGTAACAAGTAACTACAAAGTTGTAAGATTGACTTCACCGTTTTAAACAGGAAAATTATAGGAAACCCAACATTTAATTCAGATTAAAAGTAACTCCAGCTCTGCAAGGCCAAGCTGTAAAAACTAATCTTTCACTTTTAATTCAGCTTTAGTATAAGTTTGTAGAGTGCGGATAAATGTCTTTCCTATCAGAATAATGGATAATAATATGAGGGGAAGAGGGTTAGATTCCTGATGAGCTGCTGCCCTCTGGTGTCAATTGGTTGCATTACAAGAGCTTTGAATCATCTTTTAAAACAAGTTATTTACTATTGTGCTGATCTTTCTTTTGTTTTCCATATTATTTTATGCAAAAAGAAAAATAATGGTTATATTTCATTTGTAGAAGAAAAGTGTGAAACAGTTCAATTCACATTTAGCTTAAATTTCACAGAAGAGGTAGTATTTACTTTTAAATGAAAATTAGAAGTAATGAGCTATACTTCACATTTGTACAAACTATACAGATAAAACTGAATTCTTTATACTTCATAAATTCCATAAGATTAGCGTGGATGGTCAGTTTCTCTCCATGCTAAATTTCCCGCAAAAAATCACTGACTGTTAATGGAACTTTTTTTGGTAATTTTATATTTGCTGCAAAATTCTCACTTCATTTCTAATGCAAGTTGTATTTCAGTTAAAGGACAAGACTAGATTTGCCCCCCCCCCCTTTCCATGCCCAGCTTTCACATAAATGGAGTGTAGAGGAAGGTGACAAATGGAAAAGTCTCCCATCTATCGAAGAGGCTGCCACACAGCATGTCCAGGCCAATATTTGTAGCAGATTCCCATTAAATCCCCCACATCAGAAGGTGACAGAACTCCACCTGGACACTAAACAGGTCAAAAAGGGACCACCAAAGCCCAGGAGCGAGCAAGTAAGGATGGGGGAGAATACACAACGGAGGGAGGGGGATGGAGTGAGCAGGGTGGGGCCTTGGAAAAGAGCGAGGGCAACGCTGTTTGGTGTTGTTCGGTCAGAACAGGGGTGGGCAATAATTTTAATGGGGGGCACTCCAAGATTTCTGGCAAGTGGTCAAGGGCTGCATTTCTACAAAGGGGGTATGTGGTCTAGGACAGACGTTGGGTGCAGAAGGGAGCTTGGGGTAGGGGACTGGGGTACATGGGGGGGGGTGTTCAGTCTGAGAGGGAGTTTAGGTGAAGGAGGGCGTTGTGATCTGGGGCAGAGGCTTGGAGTGCAGGATCAAAGTGGAGGTATGGGTGCAGGAGAGGATTCTGGCCTGGGGGAGGGGCTCCAGAAGGGGGTGCAGGATCTGGGAGGGAGTTGTGACCTGGGAGAAGGAGGTGCAGAAGGTTTGGGTAGTGGCTTGGGGCAGGCAGTTGTGGGGGGCAAAGAGGGGCAGGGGTGTCAGAGACAGGCTCTGGCTGGGAGGCGCTTACCTAGGCGGCTCCCAGCCAGCAGCCCTGTGGGAACCTGAGCTGCAGTCACAAGCTGCTTCACGTGGCTCTACTCCGGGCATGGTGGGTGGAAGGAGGAGGCTTCAATGACTGCGCCCCTGCCTCCTGTAAAATTTCTCAGCTCCTATTAGCTGGAAACTGGCCAATGGGAGATGGGACATTTTGCTGGGGGGACAGGACAGAGCACAAAGCCTCCCTCCTCACTCCCCAGCATCCAGAGTACAAAGCAGCTGCATTTAAAGCGGCTGCTGATGCACTGTGCTTAAGGTTCCCAGTGAGGCAGCCGCAGGCCAAATCCAGCCCACTAGCCACCTCTTGCCCACCCCAGGTCAGAAACTTGGCAAACCTAACCTCCATTCTTAGGGTGGCTGCTGCAGTGAGAGGGTTTTACAGCTCCCTTAATCTAAGGCTGTGCAACAACTCAGAACAGGTAAAATAATGAAAGTGAAACAGTAAAAAAACCTTGCTGCACTTTTCCAGTTTGGAACTGGGAGGATCAGGGTGGGCTGGACAGTTATCCCCACGCTTTTTCAAAACCAGCCTCAATACCGAGGGCACCATTTATGACCTTGGTGAGCACAGTCATAGTGGTGTGAGAGATAAGGACACCTGTCCATTTGGCATGGCAAAACACTGACCAAATTCACTCACGATGGACCATCAGATGATAGCATCTGGTTATGACTAATGTCAAAGTTGTATTGTATCAGAGTAGTCCAGAGATTAAGAAAACTTTTCAAAGCCTCCCTTCTTCAGAGTTCCAAAATCTCATGATTTTATGGTATTTTTCTGATAGTTACAGTTTTGCTTCTGGAGAGAAGTGACTGTGAGAATTCTAACACTCACATAAAGTAATTTAAAAGGTTCCCAGACTTATAGCTGCAAGGAAGAGCTTGAAAATGTGGTCTAAGTGTACCCTAAAAACAGAAGGAACCTCACATTTTTAATGTAGAAGAATCATGATTTTTAAACCAATTTTGTGAATTTGGAGGCCCACCTTATGATTTTTGAACATCTGGGGTTGACGATTATTACTTCCTTTACCCCAGAACAGGTATGGATTCTGTCAATGAGCAATCAAACTCTTCCCTATTCACTCTGCTTAAATCTATAGAATGCATGCAGTCACCACAATGTCCATTTTTAGGATGTGAAAATGAAAGTACCAAGTTCAAGTACTGATCTGCCCAAGGGCTAGGGTTGCCAGGTGTCCGGTATTCACCCGGACAGTCTGGTATTTTCGGCTCCTGTCCGGTAAAAAAATTCAGAGAATACCAGACACCTGAGATGTCCGGTATTTTCTGAATTTTTCCCCGGCTAGGAGACGAAAATGCCGGGCACTTAGCAACCCTACAAACACTCAGCGCCCGGCCTCTTCCCCACCCCCCAACATCCCTAGCCCCCCGATCCCAGCCCCCATGCTTACCTGGTTCCCCAAGGCTGCCGGCACAAAATGGCTGCTGGCCAAAAGACCAAGGGGAAGCAATGCTTCCCCTGGGTCTTAGTGCTCAACTTCTCCCCTGTTCCTATCCCTGCACTCACTCTTTTTCCCCCTTCAAATAATTTTTTCCCGGTGTTTTTTTTTGGGGGGGGGGGGGCGTTCGGTATTTTTGTTTCAACCATCTGGCAACCCTAAAGGGCACGCAGCAAGTCAATCTTGTTTCAAGGGGGCCTGGCCGCAGACTCAAACACAACAGTGCAGTAATTCGTGTTATCAAAGCTATGGCCAAAGTTTTCATGATTTGGTTACCTAAAGTTAGCATGAGAACCAACTTTTTTATCTTGTTCTTACAGATCAGCAAACATGGCTCACAATTTAACACCAAGATTTCTCTCATATTCTCCCATCTTAAAATCCATGTGGAGCAGCCAGATTTTCAAAGAGGCAGCACAAGTGTAGCTTCCATTGACTTGAAGGAGCTCAGCACTTTCGACAATTCAGTCCACTTTTATTTAGATTCTTAAGTACGTACTTTGGAGCCTCATTTTAAACACAGGCTAAACAGGGCCTATGTCTCCACATGAAGAAGAAATGAATTTAAAAATATCCCAACTCTACGTATTGAGAATAATATCGCTACTCTGCAACCTTCCCTCTCATGTGTGATCACAGGGAAGTCAATAAAACTACCAGCATGAATTATAATTGTTCACCTGAGTAACAGCCATCAGATCATAACCTTAAATCTCAGAAATTGCCAGCTGTTCATGTCCATAAATCTTGTCTATTTATTGATAGCAAGGGTAGTGGTGACTTGTACATTCAGTAGGCATGTGGCATAAGAAGAATGCACCAGTGTTTTTTCTGGGATTAGACTGGCCCACACGTTAAACTCGTCTGTCTTCCCTTGTAGCTGTTCTACTGCGTTCCTGGATCTATCTAGCATTCAGCTATGTGAAAAAAACAGTGTTCATGCCTCTCCCTCTCACTCAGTCTCTGAGTGGGAACACTGGCAGGGGTGTGGCATGCATAGTTTCCTAAGCATTGCATCTTTATACTTTCAAGAACTTGCATGCTATTCAGAGTACGGCAACTCTTTTTGTTATCAGAAGTTCAATAGCCTGTGACCCAGGACACACCCCCATGCTCTGCTCTCTCATGCTCTCACTCTACAGTTCATCTAATATTTTAGAAATGTGCATCTGTCTGTACGTCTGAGAGTCCATTTGTTCAAGAACTCCTCCTACACAGTAAGAGCTAGGACCACCAGTTTTGGTATGCAGTTTCCTTTTCTCCGAACTTAAAGGAAGGTCAAGGTTTGGGTGGGCCAAGAAAACAGAAACTGCCAGTAATGGGATGGTTTCCCACAACATGGAAAGGGAGGGGGAAGAGAGGAGGGACATGATACTGAGAGTGGACACTGGGGTAGTCACGTCACCAAGAGAGTGGCCAGCAGGACTGGGGCTCTACCACCTTGACTGGCCAGCACACCAGTAAGTAGCCCCTTTGCCCCAAACCCTTTCTCCTCCTCAGCCCTTGGCTGCAATGTTGGATGGGAGGCACAGGGGGAAGGGAAGGGCCCCTAGCAGCCAGGGAGGTGGCTGGGGGGAGACAGAAGGCTCCTAGCGTCTGGGGGGGGGGGGGGAGGGGGGAGAAAAGACCCTGCTGGCTGGTGGGGAGGGGGCAGAAAGTGCTGCCAGATGGGACCCCCCGCCCTGAGCCTCTCTGCACCCTCCAAGCCTCCTGCCCTGTTCCCCCCCCCCATATCCTCAAGGTCCTGCCCAGACTCTTGCACCCCCCACACCGTCAGTCCCAGGCTATATGGACCCAGGCAACACAGGCTAAGTCTTCTGGTTCTTTTCATAAATTACTTCCATTTTCAATTAAATTAAAGTACATGCATTTGCACATAATGTACAGAACAAAATAATCTCCAGAACAGAGCACAGCAACTCAGAACAGAAATAGCTGCTGTTCTCTGTACATCAGAGAACCTTAAAAGGTATGATATGGAGAAACCAAAAAGACATCTGTTTCCCTTGGTATATGAAATACCCCAATGAGTGCTCCCCAGACTAAGTCACATGCATCAGGCCAAGCAGACGGATTACCTCACTTGGTGATACAGCAGTAGAAAAAAGCAGATCACTCCATTCAGGATAGGGGCCGTTGAGGAAGAATGAGAATCCATAGCATTTACAGTTCCCATGTAAGACTTTGCAATTGGTTCATAAGCAGCCTCTAATTCCATCCCACTGGTGGTTTAATATTTCACTATTGTGACTTTCAGTTCTAATTTTCCAAACTTACTGCCTCCCCAGCTTTCAGGAGGCAATACACCATAAAATCATTCAAAAAGGAAGCATGAGTATTTCCAGGTTGATGAACTAAAGACCAAATTAATGGAGAGCTCAAAAATTCCAGTTTGCAAATGCACACTGGCTCTGAGCAAAGGAGATGAAAATTGGGTAACCTGAGAAAACAATTCAGCCCACTAAGTTTCTATCTGGTATTAAAGCATAAACCATATTTGTTAATGTAAGAACAAGAGAAAAATGACCACTGGTGATACAGACTGGCCAAAATTTGTGGATGCGTATCAAAGCACCTGTTCTCTACTTAGAGGAGCTCTGCCTAATTGACGCAACATATGAAAGGATTTAAGTGATTTCCACTAAAATAGAAACTCAGATCTCTGATGTTTAAAATGTGCATACAGACTAAGGATGTTAAATTGCAGTTATCTGGCTAATCGTGTAGTCGATACAATTTGTTGATGTAGCTGACATGATTAGTCAATAAGGACCACTTATTGACATCGTATCAATGTAGTCGATACAATTAGTTGATAAAGACCGTTCTGCAAGGCTGCAGCAGGAGTAGGTCCAGAAGCCAGCTCAAGCTGGCACTGAGCAGGGCTCTTACTACATTCAAAATGTAGAGGCGCAGCGTCCCGGACCAGCGGACTGCTTGGCCAGGGCTAGTCGACTACTCACTAACATCCCTAATACAGACTATCCGTTTACCATTTACAACTTTTGTTGATGATACAAAAGCCAATGGCCTGGAGAACATAAGAGTAAAATCTGAAAAAGAATGTACAAATATGTTTAAAGTACAAACTAGGGGGTGGCGCACCCTGCTTGCTATGCTTGCCAACCTCCCTCTTTGGGGATAGGTAACCCCAGCTCTCCCCCCAGCCACTGGGGCGGGCTGGGCCGAGGCTGCACCAGCCCTAGCTCTTCTCCTCTCCCACAGTCTGTGCCAGTCCTGGCTCTCCCCTCTCCTGGCCCTTCCCCTGCCGACTTGGGGGGGATGAAGAGATGGGGTCTGGAGCTCCATGATCCACAGGGCCCACCCACCTCCTTCCACCCCTACCTCCACCTCCATCCTCCATTCCTACACCCCCATCCCTACACTCACTATCCTCCCTAACCCCTCCCCCTCCACACCCCCACACTGCCCATTCATATATCCCCCTCATTCCCACCATCCCTTCTTACCGCACCATCCATCCCCACATACACTGTATCCCTCTTCCTCCCTCCCTATGCACACCCTGCTCCCTCCTGCGAACAGGCAACCTAACCAGCAAGGAAGCAGCACCAGCGGGTTGGCAACTGCTCCGAACACTGCTGGGCCACCCCTTTGTGACGCCTTAGGGGTTGCTGGGCTGTGGCAGTGGGTTCCACTGGGGTGACTCGGTGCTGGTGTCAGGATGCAGCCACTTAGGGTGCAACAGAGGATAGGATGGGATGTGGGGTGCCTCACCCAATGCCTGGCACTTGCCAGGCTGAGAAGGGAGGATGGAAGTCCGAGGGGATGAAGGGGAGGGGCTGAGGACATGGAGAATGGAAAGAGGGCTAGGGGGGCCATGCAGTAAGGAGGGGTCTCCAGGTGCCATCATGCAGAGGCAGGCATTGCCCACCCTGCTCAGCCAAGTTGGCAGCTGCTCCAAACGCTGCTGGGCCGCTGGCTACGGCGGTGGGTTCCATCAGGGCAGCTTGGCGCTAGGCTCAGGGTGTGGCAGAGGATGGAGTGGCAAGTGACTAGGGACATGGGGTGCCTCACCCTGCACTGCTCCTGAACCTGCTGGCCCAGCAGACCGTGAGCACCAAGAACAACAGTGGTGTTGCCCTAGAGCAAGTCGTGGTGCTCCAAGGTGCCAGGCAAAGGGGACCTGGGCCACTCAGGTCAGTGCTGCCAGGCGCCTCCTCGCCCATTTTCCAGGCACGTGGCTGGACAGGAGGGACCCAGTCTGGGCTTTGGTCTCCTCCAGTGTTCCCTCTAAGGTTTTCCATCTATGAGCGGAGTGAGTTTTGTCTTGTGCACCAATATTGAGTTCATGTGCGCTTGTTCAGACGTGTGCCACCGGGACACCCACCAGTTGCAAACAAAAAATTATATAATTTAAATTGTTATGGAAGAAACAATACTAAAATAAAGAATAATTAACAAGGCGCATGACCCTGCACACACACACCCTGAAAACCATCCACCAGCACCCAGTCTCACTCCCACCCAGGCTTGCTCCCAGTGTTCCTGCATCCATGGGCTCCCCAACCCCTGTACCCTCATGCTATGCAGTGCACCCTATGCCCCTAACTTCTGCCCCTTCAGCCCAACCCCTGCACTTTCCTCCCAGCTGTGCCCCAACCGCTTCCTGAGTTCCCCTCCCTCCAAGAGCTCCCTGGTGTGTAGGGGTGGGTGGGTAGGTGGGGTGATGGGATAAATCATGCAATACACAGGCAGCACCTTTCAGTCCTGCACTACAGTGGGTGGAATTTTAAAGCGAGGAAACAATTGGAAGCCATAAGAAGTAAGAGCCCCCCTCCACTTCAGTATATTTAGAATAGTCTGATGCCTCACTGCTGACTTTAGTAGAGCAATTTCTGAAGGGGAAAGAATAGGGAGTCCACATGGGAAATACAATGAAATAATGAGAATGTTAAATCTTAGTTAATAGCAAAACAGAGGCAGGTAGATCACTGAGGTCTCTATATTGCTGACAGGACTGGCATAAAAATATTACTTCCTCTCACAGGGCTAAACTATGGCTTTGCCACAAGCCTCTCGAATGGGACAGCGCACTGTTCTGTACCCTCAGAACAAGGCTGGAAGAAGAATCGGAGTCAGTCAAAATGTGCCTCCCAGCTTTCTCCAGTTGTGGGGTTAAGTACCTGTACCAGCCCCCCATGCCTGGTACAGTGTCTCTCCCTCAGCACACATTGGCACAGCTGAACTGGCTGGTGCCCTGGGGATGAAGGTAGAGTTAAGGATTTGTTCACATTCTGCTCATCCATGGGAAGGCAAGCAGAAGCTACCTTCCCCACCTTACACTGGTACCTGCAAAGCAGGAAAATGGCACAGTGGTGTAAAAGGGACAGCATATACCTCTGATGCAGGAACAAAAAATGAGCCGTAAAATATTAGTGATTTCAAAACTAATTCTCAATCAAATAAACAAACACAAGCAATTGAAAACTTGACAGACATTTTAAATGTGGGATCTCAGAGTTTAGTAGCAGGGATTGGATAGCACCTTCAATAAGGTAGAATGGAAAAAAAAATACCTGAAGGGGATGGGAAGTCACCAGAGGAGGAATCCTCTGTATTATCTATTACAATCTTGTAAGGACATGAGGAAGAAAAAAAAAAAAAGACTCCATAATACCCCCAAGTCCAGAGAAACTGCTTTTATTAATCAAAATTGAAATAAAAAAGGAAAAGAGAGTGAATCAAATTTCAATTTGGAAAAGCTCTGGTTTTTAAGAAGGGAAGTTTATGCCGCCCACCAGACACGTGGCCCCAATCCCTGGCGGCAACAGCTGCCCATCAGCGCACCAGTCATGTGGCCCCAATCCCTGGTGGCAGCCGCCACCCGCCAACCACCTGGTCCCAATCCCTGCTGGCAGCTGCCGCCCACCAGCCATGCTGTCCTAATCCCTGGCGGCAGCTGAAGCAGCCGCCTCCCCAACATGGCTGCAGCCTTGCCCACCACGTAAGCAACTATGCCACTCACCTTCCAGATCCAACAGGAAGGTGAATGCTGCTGCGTGGCTCTGTGAAGGAGGTGGACAGGTTTAGAATTTTTTGTGCACGGCCGCGCAGGCGCGCACCTTAGAAGGAACACTGGTCTCCTTTGCAACACCCTTAGCATGGGTTAGAGTGAGGGGGCTGAGGGTTGCAGCCTGTTGGCAGGAGGTGTGCGAGTGAGGGGGCTGGGGGTGGCATGCGGAGGGGCTGCAGCTGGTAGGGCTGGTAGCACGGCGAGAGGCTGTTCTGGGTTGGAGCTGGGGATGGGGCCAGGTGCGTGACATGCTGAAAAGTTTTTTTTTTATACATAGAGATTTCTTACAAATGCTGGAGAGCAGTGGTGAAAAATCAACAACAGATCATTAACAAAATCAAATCAGATCTGGAAAATACTGAGCTAAGACAATACAGAAGCCAATAGAACAGTAAGCAGAAAATATAATGAAACTGACACCTCCCCAATGATCCTACCTGAAAGAGCACCATCTCACTCACTGCAATGATGTGAAACACAGCTGTAGCTTTAGAAAAGAGTCACGGGACCAGCTGTTTTGTCTCACAAAGATAAGTGGTAGGATAGGGTAATATATATAGCCAGCAAAGTGAAATGGAGGGTGCGGGGGGGAGGGAGGGGGGGGGAGAGAAAGTGGTCAGAGGTTATTAATACAGAAAAGATCATGTCAACCCCAGCTACTATTTTCACCTCAATGCAAATAAAATGCAGCCTTACTGTAATGCTACTCTTGAGAACTAGGGAAAATGTATGGTGTAATATCGCAGAAGAGTAGCAACAGCAATGAGATGAAGAATGATTCTACGAGCCAAAAACTCTTCAATTTTAATACTGGTTGTTACTTTCTGAGTGGCCTGGGGCAATTCACTCCAGATTCAGGAAGGTACCTACCTGTCTAATCAGACCCTGAATCACTCTTTCTGGATTTCAATTTCTGTTACAGGTTGAACCTCCCTAGTCTAGCACCCTTGGGACCTGACCAGTGCAAACCAGAGAATTTGCTGAACCAGAGGAGGTCAATACTGTCCAGCAGCATTACTAACACTTCCACTGCTTACTGGCTCTGTGAAGACATTTAGGGGTAAATGAGAGTTAAACAACAGCACAGAACACTGAGAGCCAGGACTGATGACTGTAAACAAACTTTATGGGACTGTGGGATACTTGGCCACACCCATGATAAATGAACATCTGGCTAACTAAAATCATGCCGGGCTATGGATGTTTCTGGACCAGAGAGTGCCAGGCTAGAGAGGTTCAACCTGTACTTTCAAAATGGGGATAATTCTCTCACAGGAACAGTCTGAGAATTAATGTTAACACAGAACTCTGAATATGTAATGTGCTCCATACATACAAATTATTTACATTATGCATACTAAGATTAGACAAAGGGTTCTTTAGCTATTGTCATAAACTTCTTTCCCACAAAAGCTCATGATACTATTTATATATTTTTGTTAGTCTCTAAAGTTTCTTTCTTTATAAGTTTCTTGCACTGAGTGGCTTACTTTTAAGTCAGAACTTCAAAGAACTTTAATTTGTAAAAACTTCCATGTCTGCAGCTTCTGATCCATTCATGTACATTAATGGGACTTCCTCTCTTCCCATTTTCAGATAGACAAGCTAAAAGCACCAATGAAATGGCAACCAAACCTCTGGCACCATAGGGTATAGGATTCTCATTTATTACTTGTTAGGATCTCAGTTGGCATTGCTTCTGCCTCAGGTGAAGTAATTTGAAAGAAACACTTCTGGACATACGCATTCCATCTGACATCCTCTTAGGATTCTCCTTATCAGCATAATCTCCAACAAGGAAATTCTAATGCAGTGAAACCTGGAACCACACTCAGGCAATCTTGTTAGGTAATTTCCTGTCGTAAGAAACCATCCTAAGTACCCCCAAACATATTTGGCTAAATGTGTGAATGACAAAGCAACAGCTACTTACATTAGTATTGGATTTGTGATAGAACCCAACAACACAGAATACAACAACCTTCCAAAATTTAACTTGCAACCAGAATCCAGAAAAGGACTACTGAGAAATTGATATTATATACGTATATCAACTATGCCTAACCCCCTAAAAGGACCATTTTAATCTACTCTTGTTACAAAATACAACTAAGTTTACTGTAACTTAAAGAGATTAGAGAAAGAAATATTTTCCTCTATTTTTTCCAGCTTCTTTTCTCTGTGTATTTCCAGCACTTTTTGTATAATAAGGGTCATAGTTTCCCTTGTGTAGTCAGTCAGCTTCCCAAGTTTATGCAACAACAGGGAAAGGGAAAACAAAATCTAAACACAGAAAAGAGGTGACTGAAAAATAAACCCCATAAAAATTGTTTGGGAGATTCCAGGTGAGGTTCTTGAAACCAGGTTTAAATCATTTTCTTAAATCATCTCAATTTCAAATTGACTGTATCCCATGAACATGGAGTATGCTGCAAACATTCTATAGATCACTGTGTAGCAAAATGTTAGACTGTGTTTCTTACCTTTGGAGGCTTGAAGGGATATTCTGGTGTAAATGTGATGTCAAGGAAGAAAACTCCACCCTCATATACTGAGCCTGGAGGTCCTAAAATAGTTGATCTCCATTCGTAGATGTTATCGCCTTTGGGGCCAGCACTGTGCAAAAAACAAAAGATACATACATTTAGGAGGTAAGGCTACAAAAACAACTGAATAAATATTATCCTATATATTTCAAAAAATAATTGAATGCCAACAATGTGGCAACTTGCTAACTGGTGCTTCATTAAACAAATTAAAGAGCAAAAAAAGATTATTCGTCTCCATTGTGTACTGATTTTTTTATTTTAATATGATCAACACGAGATTTTTTTTTACGTTTTCTACATTATTATTATTAATTTGCTTCAATAGATTGGATCACAATGATGTTATGATGCTCTACAATGTCAAAATTATCCCTACTTGGCCACAGTACATTTTGTACAAAATGTTTTCTAAAATGAAGAAACCCATAAGGGGTTTTCCTAATGTTGTGGCCCATTTTACAGAGCTGTTTTTTTGCAAATGCACACAAATCTATGCGTTGATCCTGATTTTTACATTCTAGGCACACTGCAAAGATCACCTTTTTCTCCTAGCACTGATGTAGGTGGTGGAATAATTTAATGGCCTTTCAGTCATTATTATAATTATGGGGCATTAATATTAAAAGTAGAAGGCATCTAATGTATTCAATATAGATAATGTGATAATGTGAAGGGATCCAGAGTACTTGATGGGTGCTTATTAGTAGTATTATAAATAGAAATAAATACATGAAAATTTTAGATCATATCTCATAAAACTCCCAGCACCCAAGGATGGACTGCCTCTTGCTCTTTGTTCTGCTGGTGAACGTGTTCCTTAATGTCTCAGAGGGGTATCTGCATAAACAAGGAGTCCTGTGGCACCTTAGAGACAATCTGTTAGTCTCTAAGGTGCCACAGGACTCCTTCTTATGTTCCTCAATGTATGGGAAATCAAAGGGAGGAAGGAAGTTTGTATGCTTCTAAAATCTCTTTAGGTTCCAAATCCAATACATGCCAATGGTACTTTAGCAATTAGTTTTAATAGCAAGACCCATACTAGAAGATTTTCTTGCACATCTCCCCATGTGTAAAGTTTTTTAAACAAGCACAAAACTTACACACCATACATTGGTAACTATATTGCTCACCCAAGCCCAAAGCTTCACACAGCTTGTGAAATGAGGCTTCAAACAAAAATACTAATGTAAAGGAAAATCCATTCCACTCTCTGCACTATAAAGACTTACGATATCCCTCTCCTCCCTACTTGTTTCTCTTTGACTCACGTAAGTCTGTATATCTGGATGCTTAGCTCCACTACTGCTGGATGTGTAATGGCCTATAACACTACTGTATTGCTGCAAGAAGACCTGCCTAGTGAAAGGTACCAGTTTAACTGTGCAAAGTTATTGAAAAGGACACTCTTGGGTGCTCTTAGCCACTACTCCAAGAAATTACTTCTTGGAGTGGTATTGAAACACTATCATTACTCCAAGTTCCACAAGCCACCCCCTTAAGATGGAACTACTGCATGGAACAAGTCCTTGCCATTTGTTAGTACCAATTTACTGCTAGAATTTACAAAGAACTGTCCACTGGGAGTACTTCAATATGGGAGAGCAGAGGACGAAGCAACATGATCAGCATACTAAACATGGCCCTCCGAGTCAATGAGAAATATTTCAGTATTTTATTTTGCATTTTGTTTCTAGTTTAAACCCACAGGACTGTCAATAAAAAAAAAAAAAAGACAGAAAATTATTATTCAATAAAAACCCAATGACTTAAAAATATTATTCATAAGGGTCTTCTTACAAATCTCTTGTACTCTATTAGACTTCCAATTAAAGTTATTAATGCTTGCAAGGTGTCTTCATTTCCACAGATGTAGTGGTATATTAATAGAGATTTGGATTAAACACATATATCACATCTTTATAAAACATTAGTAGGGGTTTCCAATATTTTATTAAAAAGTGATGCATGTTGCTTACCTTTCAAGCCTTTCATTTCAATTAACAGTGTGACATAGCTGGAGGATTTCAATTTTAAATAGCAAAATTGATTTCTTATAAAGAAAAGACTGAAAGGGGGAATACAAGTCAGTTACAGAATGCAACATTATTTGGGTTTAAATTAGGATTAGGTACTATCAAGTGGCTCAATTCCCAAGTGCTTATTAGAAAAGTGATGGTACTTGAATGTAGTTTAAGTGCTGTGACATTAACTTCAGTGAAGATATAAAAAGAAGCCAAAGGTGAGGGATTACATTCTTTGCTTAAAATCCTTTGCAATTATCTGTTTCAAAAGAACTTATCAAAATGTAGATATAGGGTGCACAGACACAACGGATACCTTCCGCATCACCGCGACATTCATTAAGTGACTATACCAGACTGATGAAACATTTAGCAGCTATCCAACACTTGGCCATTCTGAAGACCATTTAAAATAAATACCAACCAATTCCACTACAAACAGCTACAACATACTGTATTAAGTCCAAGAACCCACAATCCTCTACTTCCAGAACTTTAGGGTTTTTGGGGGAAAATGGGGGGGAGTTTGTAGAGATTGGGGATAGACAGAGTCCCAGTCCACAAAAGTATTTAGGTGACTAATTGCCCCTTGGGCATCCAACATTCAGGCATCACTGAGATCCTCAAAACCCCTGACTGGCTGCTTCTTAACCCTGAAGGCATCTAAACCCTGTGGTTAAATTTTCATTGTTAAAATCCCCAGTGTACCTAAGTTGCTGACACTGGGCATTGCCCTTTGTCTAGGGTTAATCAAATTAAGGGTGTGTCTTAAAATGCCAGACAGCCATAGGTCAACTAGGACAGGATGGTATAAGAAAAGAATTTCCATTAGCTACAATTCATTTCAGTAGCTATGAAAAACTAACAAGTATCTCATTGAGGGACTACAACCATTAACTCTCACTTAAATCCATATTCATGGCTGCTGTTCTAGAGTCCTATTTTTGAATGGAGTCTAAAGCAAACTGACTAAGCTATTTTGGAGCTGCATGCCTCAGGAAAACAAAGACAAGAACAAAAATGTTGTAGAGATTATCCATTCCAGAGATCCAGATCAAAACGAAATGCAAGCAACTTCACACAGGAAGCATTTGGGAATTCATGGGCAAAACCACCTCACTCTTCTCTGCTGCTAAATTATAAATTGTGATGGCAACTGTCTTAACTGACACCAAACAGGTTACAACCAGGAGCAATAATTTTGAAGTGAAACTATTTTTTAACTTATTACATAAAATAAAATGCATTCGACTTTAGAAGGGCATGGTTTCTAAGACAGAATTATTTTATTTTAATAAAATTCCACAATACATGGTTTGACCATTTTGTTTTACGCAACTTACAGAATTCCCTCTAATACAGTGATAAAATTTTCTGTTTTATATAATAGTCAAATCATACAGACTAAAATAAATGTTTCTCTTCCCTATCCTAGTATCTATCATTTTATTTTGTTTTACACTTTAAAACAAAAGCTGTTTGGTTATCACTGTATTATTCCCTATTTTAAACAACTGAATAAAAATGGAGTCCTGATGATGATCATTAAGAGGTTTCACTATTCTAAATCTGTGTTATAAATATAATTTTTTTAAAACAAAATCCCAGGGCAAAATGATTTGCAAACAGAGTCTTAAGTGTGAGCATTTAACACGACAGTGTAATGAAGTACTTAAGTTTCTAGCAGTGACCTTAATTTTCTCCTCTCATCCATTGCAATATCTCTTCCCTTATATAATAACTGACAGGGATATTAAAACATGTTTATTTGTGTAAATGTGTAACTGATGAAATTTTCAGTGGTTACCCATTTACACACCGGGGTGAGGTGTATGTGCTTGTGGGGAGATAGCTTTTAAGCCAGCTCCCCACGAACACCAGCTCCTGCCTGCCCCCCCTGTTGCCTCTGTGGCAGGGAGCTGGCTTAAAATGCATACCAACTTCTGCCAGCTCCCCCCTCCCTCTCGCACTGCAGCAACTGGGGTGGAGAGAGGCAGTCAGCTTGGCGGGAGCCGGTATGCCCAGGGAGCCGGCTTGAAAGCTGGCTCACTGTGTGCACCGGCTCCTGCCTGCCCCCTCCCTGCACTTCTGCTTCTGTGGCAGGCAGCAGGGAGGAGGGCAGGTGGCTCCATGGAAGCCGGCACGCATGGGAAGCTGGCTCCCTGCATGCACCCCTTCTTTCGTCCCCGCTGCCTCTGTATCAGAAGCAGCGGGGAGGCTGCTGTAACTGTGAGGATTAACCAATAAGCCCAGACTTGCTGGTTAACCATGTACTCGGATACACGCTCACAATCCCTAATAACTGCCCCACTGTGGCAGTTCATATCAACGGAGTGGATGGGATTCATGGTGGATGTTTCTAACCTATATCATGAGAAGGAACTTAGAGGGGTTAAGCAGGGACACAAGAAGTCCCCAACCCATGGGGAATGAGGACTTTAGGCTGCTAAGCAATGACAGGTGTAGGTACTGAAGAAAAGGTGGAATGCATACTTAACGTTGTTAAAAGGAACAGAAAATGTAAACATGTAAAGTCAGGAAATTCTGTATTAAATACGTTTTCTGCTGTGGGGATTTTTTGTTGTTGTTGTTACCAGGTTTGGCATTGAAAAAGTATTCAAAATACAAAACTAGCAAAATATTCTAAAAACCCCCAAAACTTCCGTTAGCTATAATCTCTTGTTTTTAAAGGATACAAGTGCACAACATAATTTTAGAAATAATTATTCCATCCTATACACCCTTTACCTGCTTGAAATGTATTACACCCCTCACGATACAAAGGGGTTATTCTGAGTTACCAAGAGAGCTGCTCTTCAGGGCAGGACACAGCTGTTTTTGCATACTCTACACAGCATAAACAAGTCATAAATACTATTACTGATTGTGTAAATTGAAGAATAAGGTCTGCATACAATCTCATAACTGCTACGCTCCCTCCGATCTTAAATCACATAGGACAGACAAGAAAAGAGCCCTCTAACGCCATGGTGACCAACACGCAAGCCCAAGCCAAGGCAAAATACCCTCTGTGGCCAGATCCAGCCTGTCAAGCCACCAGATCCGGACTGCAGACACAGCGGGAAGCCTCAGGCAGACTCCCTGCCTGCCCCCCACATGCTGCTGACAGAAGCGGTCATTGCAGGGCTCTCTTTGAACAGCGGTGAGCCTTGGGAAAGGGGCAGAGTTCTTCATGCGCTGCACCCGCACGCAGCAGGGGATTGTCAACAGGCAGCTTGCGAAGCACCTCTCCCCCTCCCCTCTGGTTCCTAGTTGTTCAAACGCCACATAGCCCCTGCAGCCAGTGTAGGGGTGGGGCAGGTAGAGAGTCTGCTTGAGAAGGCTGCTGGCTGGGAGTCAGGCAGGTAAATCTCCGAGCCAGCGCCTGCTTCTGGCACCCCAACCCTACAGAACTCAAACTCCATGCCACCAGCTTCTGCACACATATCTCCTCCCAGATCCTGCACCCCAATTCCCTGCCCCAGGTCATAACCCAAACCTCTGCATCCCCTCCTGCACCCCAGTTCCCAAATCACAAGCTGCCCCAAGTCACAACCCCCTGCTGCTCTAGGTCACAGCCCAAGCCCCTCACCCCTCCTGCACCCTAATCCCCTTCTCCAGGTCACAATCCCCTCTTGCCCAATGTCACAACCCAAACCCCTGCACCCTAGTCTCCTAACCCAAGTCATAACTACCTCCTTCACTCAAACGCCCTTCCAGACCACACAGCTTCTCCTGCACCCCAATCCCTTACTGCAAGCTCCCTTCTGCACCTAACCTCCATCCCAGACCCCACACCTCTTCCATTAATATGGAAGAGTGCGGCCCTTGACCACTTTCCAAATTCTTGGGAGTGGCCCCCCATCAAAAATTATTGCCCATCCCTGTGCTAGCCACTAGCCATATGTGGCTATTTGGAGAGTTGCGTGTGGCTAGTTCGCTATAGCAGTGGCCACGGTAGTGGTTACTGCTTCAGAACTGGCTGGACAGTACAGATCGAACATCTCTCAAACATGCCTAGTTTTCTACAAGGGTTTGAGTAGTTTCCTTTTACAATAGACTCAATAGGCACTGAAACATCACAAGGTACTAGCCAAGACAGAAGATACTATGATGATGCCCCAAGTCATGCATGTTTAATAACTATTTTCAGCAAAAGTAGTTTAAACAGCAGACAGAATTTTAACTCTGTCTCATTTTTAGGTCAAGGAAAGAAACTGGGCCAAAACTAAAACAAACAAAAAAATACCACCACCACCAAAGCCCCTTCTGTGCAGCGCTGACAGCCAAATAGCAGAGTACTGAAATATCATGTGACCAAGTAAATCAAAGCAATATTTTTGCCCACTTTAATTAGGGACAGCTCCCAGCTGCTCCCCAGTGTCAAGATTAACTAACATGATGGATTGACTGGGGCAAAATGCCTTGGAGCTGCAAGAGGAATGGGGAAGGGCGAAGGTGGAAGCTTGGCTGGGCTTTTTTTTGTTTGTTTTGTTTTGTTTTTGAGGGGAGAGATGTTTTTGTTTTTAAAGGAAGCAGAGGAGGAAGCAGGGAAGATAATGGAGCGCAAACAAAACAGAATATTCTTACAGTGATACCATCACCTGTAAAATGGGGAAAACAAGACCTAATTAATTAATCCATTTTGTAAAGCACTTGAGCATAAGAATGAAAAAGCTTGAAGCACTAAATATTATTATAGTAATAACTAGATCTACTTCTTGAAGACACTGCTATTTTCTATATGGCAGTCACAAATATTATCAAGGACAAATGCCTTACAAATCTTACTGTATTCCTAACAGACAAAGAAAGGGTTCACACATTTCAATTGGAAAAGACTCTTCTTAAGTATCTAATTTAATAAATGACACTTTTGGAAAAAAAAAAATAATGTGAGTAAAAGTGTATGCTTGAAATTGGTGGGTAAATTTCATAGAAAATTAACTCTGGAAGAAGCTGAAGTAAGAATTAACCCAATACTTAGTATTCAACATTGACATATATAATCTTATGCATTTGAGTAAAATATTTTGGGGTTTTCTTAGTGAAAATTAAGTGGGTTAACATGTCAAAGATATTTTGCAAATGGTTCCGTTTCGTTAACTGAAAACCAGTGCAACACAATCCACCTAAACTGTCAGTCCAGCAAGCATTATCAGCCAGTCAGGTAAGGTGCTTGCAATCTTGCCTTATTATGATGGAAAATACTGTGCCCCATTATAACACTTCACAGGACTAGGACCACAACTGGTATGTTTTATTTACAACAATGCATAATTCTGAGGTTGCTACCGAACTATTTGAAAACCTTGTATGGGAAGGCCAATGCTGTTAAGACAATTTTGTTGCAAAGTTAAATTTTTGAACCTTACTTCAAAGCTTAAAAATAAAACCTCAAATACTGGAGGGCAAGAAAGATGCTGACATTTGAGGGTATGCTGAAGCTCTATGTAGTTTAGCAATCATCCCTTCCAATTTAGAAGCAAGTCCTAATAAAACTGAAAATAAATCCAAACTACTCCACTCCCTGAAGACCTTTCCTTTCTCCAGCAATGGTTTTTCCTTCATAGGTTCCCTCTGCCACTAAGCACTGGAAGCTTATCCTACCACATGTAGGAACAGTTGCTAAGCTTCTGATCCTGCTACAGAGAGGTTGAACAGTTTTATAAAAGCTCAAGGTTGCAGCATACACCTCTATTTAAATATGCAAGGACATGAAATGCTAGTAGAATTATTCTTATCTTATGCAAATCTGTTTTACTTTTTCCTGCAAAGTTACACTTCAACACAAAGACAAAAGTGAAATTTGACCTTACTTCTGCCATTCTCTGATAACCTAAACAGGAAACAGTAAGATCGGGAAGAAGTAAGAGAGAATATGACTCGGCTTGTAATGGTTTATTTAAATGACAGAAATATGTTACAGGTAAAGCTATGCTCTGCAAACTTAACCTTGTGCTATTTTTAACCATCAGTTTGTTCTTTCTGCCATTTGCAAACTGGACTATTAACTACCAACTTGAGGAAAGAAATTCCTCCAGATAATAAGAGCTTGTTTCCAAATTTAGTAATTACTGCATAGCTGAATACAATTTGCAATTCATATGTAAAGCTGATAGTCTTGCAGGTATAATGCTGCTCCTTATTTCGGTCACTCGCTCACTGCCATCTCAGACTCCAATATGGTTTTGGGTAGTTGATACAGAACAAAAAGTACAGGTTGGACCTCTCTAGTCCAGCGTCCTTGGGACTTGATTGATGCTGAACCAAAGAATTTGCCAGACCATAGGAGGTCAGTATTGTCTAGCAGCATTACCAACACTTCCACTGCTTACTGGGCTCTTAGAAGACATTTAGGGATAAATCTAATATATAAAGGAGAATGTTTGTATGTTTGTGCGCTAATAACTTGGACACTATAAGAGCTACCGCAACCAAACTTTGCATGGGATAACCTTTTATCCAGGAGAGGGTTTTAAGGGACTGTGGGAGGGAAGAGATGAGAGACCGACACCTCTCCCCAGGGCTGCACAGAGCTTGGCAGTGCGGGGAGGAAGCGGCGGGAACAGTCGCTCACTAAGGCTGGCGGAGGGACAAGGAAACAGAGGGCGGGCTCGGGCGCCGGCAGCAGGCGCATGGCTCCCTTCCCCCTCCATCCCCTCAGGCTCCTCACCTCAGTTATATCAACTGTCAACTTATATTTCAACAATGTATACTGACAAAGCACAAGGACAGTCACTTAAAGTAGTTGGAGACATCTTGCTTTTCACATGGACAACTCTATGTTGCGTGTTCAAGAATTGGAAGTGGAAAAAATTTGTACATAATTGTTAAGAATACTGAAACAAAACATTTAGTTTACAATAAAGTTTTTGATGATAACATGTAAAATTGGTTGTTTTATACTTTTCTTTTTATATATTTTAATCCCTGTAGAACTCAGTGCAACTTTTCTATCATTCAAAAAACGATAATGGACTACTGTTTTTCTAAATTTTGTTCCTCCACTTTCCTGAGCAGCGCCGGGTAACTCCCGCTAGTTAGAACTAAATAACAGCATGTAAACACTGAGAGCCAGGACTGGTGGTTGTAAACAAACTTTATGGGATGGTGGGAAACTTGGCCAAACCAATTTAAGTGAACATCTGGCTAACTAAAATCATGCTGGACTAGAGAGGTTCAACCTGTTGTAAATTAGCTTCTGTAATTTTTGTGCTATCAGAAGGCAAAGATTCCCTAAAGTTGGAGTCAGAACATCATGTGATATTTGTACGAATGAAGATAGTTCTAGATCTGAGGACTGAAAAGAGAATGCATCTCCTTCAAAACATGGAGCATCACTGTTGACAATAAGATACCAATCAAAGCACATAGGTCATTAGAACCGGCTGCAGCTAATAGCCCTGAAGACAAGACAGACTGATTCACTTCCTCCTCTAACTTCTTTGCTGGTAGCAGTACCATAAACATATTCTCAAATACTGTGAGCAAAACCCACCCCTGAAAGTGTCCACCTTCATTTTAAAGGGATCAGAAGATTGTTCCCTAAATCCTATATTTTCTACTCATTTGGAAAAATAGAAATACAAGAAGAGTACCCTGCTACTCCACCAACAAGACACATAGATATTATTTATGAGAGATTAAGTCGAGACAAACTGATTAGAAGTCCTACCATATCCATTCATGCATCTGCAGAGTTTGCAAATGGTGCACCACAAAGTTAAACAACAGGACTCAGAATCAGATGATTGGGAAGCTTCCTTCTCCAGTCAAAAAGTAAATATTAATAAATAAAAATCCATATGCACTGTTTTAATTTTCAAAAACAAACAAACTTGAGTCAACCAAACTACCCTTTATGAAGTTACAGAGTAGGCTAGCTCCCTTCAGAGCTCATTAATAATAAATTTACACTACTAATGGTTTAATATTAGTGATCACATCACTACTATGTCCAAGAAATACAAAAGCTAAATAACTAAGATTAATGTACACTGCTAGCTAGGAATATATGTACTTGCAGAAAGGTTAGTAATTACGTGTAACATTTGGTTAGATGTACTCCTATGCTATGACCTGACAGCTAATGTAGATTCTGCAAATTCCTCTAATAAAGATTGGGTTCTTAGGCTATAAACTGATTTTTATTTTCAAGCCAACATTTATATTTCTATGGAAAAAACACTTTTAAGAAATATTTTAATGGGAGAAGAAAAATCTTTACATGAGAAATGTGCTGCAATGTCTTTCCTAAACTCTTCTAAAAAATTACTCTAAAATGTTCATCGACAGATCACACTACTGTGTTTGATGGTCCTCAAGACATTAATCTTATTTTTAGACAGTAACGAATGTGTATGCAATAATTTAACAGAGGAATGTGAAACATAAAGGAGTCAAGAAATACTCTTTGCATGAGAATGTATTCCCCTTCAACCATAATGGGGATGTGAGTGAGTAGTCCCTGCTGGTTCTGTATCAGAGGCGGCGGGGAAGCAGGAGCCAGTGCTGGAGGAAGACGGCTTAAAAGCCAGTTTCCCCAGCAGTGTCTCCGTAGTGCCACCTGCCCCAAACCCCGTGCTGTTGTCTCTATCAGAGGCAGCAGTGCAGGGAAGGTGGGGGCGGGAAGCAGCCTCTGCCCACAGTGGGCCCAGGCTCACCGTGGGCTGAAGCTGCTCCACATCCCAAGGAGCAGCCCCTGTCTGTGGGAGCCTGAGCTAGCTGCAAACAGAGGCTACTCCGGCAGCAGCCCCTGTCCACGAGGGGTCCCAGCTCCCCACTGGGACTCCCCAGCCCCCGTGGACTGGGGGGGTGGGCCTAGCGCAAGCCAAGCTCAGTCCTGGCTCAGACCATGTCTAGGACCTATACCCTCTGCGGCTCTGTATTTTAAATGCCTGCCTGGCTCTTACTACATTTAAAACACAACGCTGCAGCAGGGGTAGGTCCTGGACCTGGTGTGAGCTGGGACTGAGCACCTTCCCTAAAATTTCATCCACTACACGCTTAGTCAAATACCCGCTTAACATCCCTAAACCTTAATACTTACTTTTCTAACCATCACTGTCTATTGGTACGTAATAATGATGCCAATAGTACAATGTTGCTTACCACTAGGGATGTAAACTGTCATTTAAAAAAGTCAATCAGTTAAACACTATGTTTAACAAGTTAACTGCAGCGCAGCCCCCAGACTGTGGCATGCCACGGGCTACTCCAGCCCAGCTGCTTGGGGCAGTTCCTCGTCTGTGGTGGGGCCAGCCAGGCTGTCAGTTAACTGGTTACCAGTAAGGGTGATGCTTACTTGATAACCGGTTACCCCTTTACATCCCTACTCACCATAAGATGAACTAATATTGCATAGTTATGTGACTCCCATTGATCTTCAAAGCTTTGTTTTTACATTGAGAGAGGGACTTAGGATAAAAGAATCCACTGAGTAATAAACATATCTATCTATAGGTATAACTATATCCATAAGAAATATATATATATCTTTCTTAACTAGTGCTGTTCCTCGGTACATCTCAAAGCACATTGCAATTTGTTAATGGATCCTTATAACATCCCTCTGAGGAGAGAAGCATTTTCCTCATTTTACAGATGGGGTACTGAGGCACATAAAAGCTAAGTGATTTGTCCTGTTGGAAGTCTATGGCAGAGCAGGGAACTGAACTAAGGATGTTAAGTATTGACTAATTGAATAGTCAATGCATTTTACATCAACTATTCAATTAGTCAATAGGGCGCCTCCACCTTTGAAGTGGTGCTGCCGTTTTGAAACGCCGCATGCAGCCTGGGGACACCCCACCTGGCCCCAGGCGGCACGTGGCATTTAAAGCAGCAGCGCCTCGTGGAACCTGGGGTATGGCCCCAGGCTTCAAGCGGCGCTGCCTCTTTTGAAGTATCCCCTCTTCTTCCTCTCCCCCTTGCTGCCTCTATTCAATAGAGGCAGCAAGGGTGGGGGAAGCGACTAGTTGACTATACTGCCAACTATCTGATGAGCATTTACTTATTGGATAGTCGACTAGTCCTTCACATCCCTAAACTGAACCAGCATCTCCTGCCCACTAGACCAGTGGTTTCCAAACTTTTTCTAAGGTAACCCATCAATTGCACTTTTATCTTTTTTGGAACCAACCACATAGAAACTACTGCAAGCTACGAGTGATGTTATATCAGACTTCAGAGCACCAGTTCAAGTGCTCTTTGTGAGTCAGGAAGGTGGAGGGGGGCATCCACCCACTGCCCTCTCTCAGGCCCCTTGCTATTCTTTCCCACCAAAGCTCTCTCCCACAGGCTACTGACTTCTTCTATGTTGCTGCTGTCCAGATCTTGCTCCCTATGTTGCTGCCTTCTACCCCTGCTTAATGGAAGCAAAAGAGTAGAGTGTAGGGAAAGCAGCACTGCCAAGGCACATGTGAGTAATAATGCCGTAGGGGAGAATAACAGACACTGCAGGGGCAGGCATCAAGTGTCTGAAAAGTGATGGGAGATCCACCCAGATGCTTTCTAGGACCCACTGTTTGGGAAACAATGACCTAGCTCACCAGACTATTCTTCCTCCCACTTCAGGTAGATCCATTTCTATTCTGCTTTATTTAAATATAATCCCCTCTTATTCATTCAGCAAATTGAGATCATTGTTTTCATATTAACTGATGTATACATTTTTGTCACTAAAGGGAATTATTTTTTAAGTTGTCTGAGGCAAATTCTAGGTAACCCACAACATGCTGACACAAAATTAGCTAAACCTTGTTGAACAGAAAAGAAAACATTTAAGATCAAACTATACTGCACTACCATAACATATTTTTCTTGATTACAGGGGACTGCAGTGTATATAAGTCATAAATGCATTTTACATATGTAGAATGAATAGCCTAGAAATTTATTCAATTGGGCAGGCTCTGGGATGAGAGTTTCTAACTGTAATTTATTTTTAAAAACAGTCTGTTAAAGCAAATCACAAACCAATTACATAGGAATTATTAAAAGTCATTTATAGAGCATTTATTGTTCTTGTTAATAAATAAATTATAATTCCTACTGTCGTCCACACGTCATTGTCATTGTTCAAGGTTTATTATAAAGATAGTGTCAGCAGATACCATTCAGGAGTCAACAAGAAAGACTCTACTTAAAAGGTGACCTCATTGGACTTACCGCCTTTTACTGCTATTTTATGAAAGGTGGCTTGACAGGGGTTGTTTTTACGGTTTTATTTCTGGTTTTTTTTTAATCTTAAAAAAAATCAGTAATGTCAAGTCTGATCGTCTCTGGTTTTGCAGGAGGATACAGCAGATCTTTCAGACCATATACATAGTCAGCTTTCACTCCATAACTGACCAGGCAGGTGCAGTGAATTTTAATGTACTTTCCTCAGAATGTTAGTCACTCATTGACATTAAGTGTTAACAAAAAACAAACAGTTTTAACATTGATGGAAACACACTTGTGCTCTCAGTTGACTCTTGTGCTGATACCATTTTAACTTGTTCTTCAATTATCAGGGGGCTTGTCTACATAAGTGCTATTGTGCTAAAGATGACTCAGCAGAAACTAACAGAAGCTGCAACACATTTAAGATATGGAGACAAAGAGTATAATGAAACATACATACATATATATATATATATATACACACACACACACACACACACACACACAGACACCAAAATCAGCATGGTATAAACGCATGACCTTCTAATTTTCACTTAAAAAAAAAAAAGTCATCAACCTACATATAAACAGAGAAGACTTGTTAATAAATTAAGTATGCTGGTAATGAGACAACAAAGTAGAGCATGTTTTGCCCGATATAGCCTTATGCCAAGCAGATAAAGAACTGCTAAAACTGACAAATTCCTCTTATCACTTCTACTCCTACAATACTAAGGCGCTCCACTTCTCCAATTTGACCCCCTTAATGACAAACTTCAATTTTAGCTTAAAACAATCCATATTCTAGTCAGAAGTATATATTGTAACGAGATAAAAACTTTGAAGTTTAATAGCACTTTAGGAAAGCTCTCTCAGTCTGATCACTTAACAAATCATTCAATGTAATGTAGTTTTCTTCAATAGCTTCTTGAACTAGCTATAAAATTCACACAAAGCTGTTTTTATGACATTAAGCAGGATTCATGGGTATCTGTACTGCAGTTTGAACTAAATAACACAAAATGTAATATGCACCAATTAATCTGAGATGAGAAGCACAAACACTTTTTTTAAAAAAAGGAACACCATTTTAATTTTTTTAAACCTGTTACAAGTAATACCTCAGATAAGAATAAAAATATGTACTCCCTTCATTTTGTTTTGTACATCTGACAGCTCTGTCTCAATTTCCAAATATCGATAAGTGTCTTTCACACACATGGTGGTGAGAGAAAAACATTTTAGAAAATAAGAAAATGCAACATTAAAACTTTAAAAATTGGCAAAGTAGGCAGTATGGTACCTGAAACTAGTTTTCTACTATTAGTTCTACCTTAAAAAAAAAAAGCTAACAAATTAACTAGGCTTTGTATAATAACATCCCGTTATATATGAGAAATCAAACAATGTCGTACATACAAACACACAGTCTTGCTCTGTATTTATTTTATACACACACTATAAAAAAATCAGGCTCTGGCCATGTAATAATTTATTTTATAAATAAACAGTTAATAGTAGAAAACTAGTTTCAGGTGTTACATGTGCCATTTGGCAATTTATATATATACATATATGTATATGTGTGTGTAGACACACACACACACACACACACACACACACACACACTCTTTCCTTCCTTTCATATCTGGTGCCAGAGTCTGACAAACACATGAAAGGAAGGAAATTCCAAATTAATGATGAAATGTCATGGAGACCTGGCATCTTTAATGATAGACAGTATGATGTAATTTTCCATACACAGTATCACAAAATAAAACTGGCACTATTATTTTATTCTCATTTTTCCTCTGTATGTTAAGGGGGGTGATAAATATTCAGAAGAAATTTAAATAATCCCCTTCAACATAACTATGACTTACTATGAAAAAGCTTATTAAACTTTCTTCCACCTACTAACCAAGATGTCAAACAAACCCTTTCAATGAAATAACAAAGATGTTCAGACAGTAACACATATACATTTCAAATCTAGAGTAGAAAATTAATTTTAAGGTCTAATCCATCTCATCAAAACTTTTAACAATTAAATGATGGCAGAGTGAAGTAAGATTCTTATTTCAAACCCAGGAAGATAGACTATGCCTCAGGTAGGTTTTTTGTTTTGTTTTAGTAATTTACAAAGACAATACCTGCATTTTAAAGTCAATTGATATTCCTGTAATTAACCAGAGACTCAATCAATTAACAAAAAGACCAAACCTCAGTCCCCCCAATCTGAATTTTCATCCAATGACCCAGTAAATAATTGATAATGCTCTTTTACAGTTAAAGCAAACCCATTTGAGGAGTATACTATTCTGCAGAGCTTGCATTAGTCATGAAAATCTGAAGAGCTGTGACATACTTATATACTGAGAAATTGTGTAACTAGATGTTAATCAGCTAAGTGTTGATCCCAGTAAAGATGGTATTAAACCAAAATAACACCAAAACAAACATTTAATCTTTCAGAATTTCAAATTGTAACTTACATATTTATATATTCCATCTTTCAATACATCAGTCAGCAAAGCCACAAGTTTGAATTATGATCAAGCAAAGTCATATTAAAGGTTAAATACTGGAATAACTGAAAGACATGTGCAGATTTCAGTGTTCAGCTGTAAAACTGGGTACTTTGAAGCAGATGTTGTTAATTTAACTAAAGTAGTAAGAGGAAATCTATTGGGCAAATCTCTATTCGGTGGTTTTGTCATATGGATGGTTCATAAATTCCTCTGTAACTCACTTAGGAGAAAGTCTGTACCTTTAATACAGGTTTCCTTTGTAAACATTACACATGACTAACAATGGTCAGCTCAGTAACTAAATGTTTCTACTACAGCCCTGGATTTGGGTTATATAGTTCATATCCACGCTTTGGTACTAAACTTTGTTTCTTCACTCCAGGACCATAGATATATACAAATTGCCATCCTGGATCAGATGCAAAGTGGGGATGTAAGCAATTAGTTGAGTAGTCAACTACCAATAAGCATATGCTTAGAGGATCAAAAGCCAGTGCTGGGGGCAACTGACTTAAAACCCATCTCCATAAGGGGGCAGGGAAGGCAGAGGTACAGCGGGAGTCTGGGTGTGAGCCAGGAATCAGCTGTCCCGGCTCGTGCCTGGTCCCAGAAGCTGCACCTCTGTTTTTGAAATGTAGCGAGAGGC
This sequence comes from Pelochelys cantorii, assembly GCA_032595735.1. NCBI lineage: Eukaryota > Metazoa > Chordata > Testudines > Trionychidae > Pelochelys > Pelochelys cantorii. The sequence continues at coordinate 191,536,475 of CM064327.1, forward strand.
AGCTCTGGCTACATTTCAAAGACAGAGGCACAGCACCCCCTACTTCCTTATCAACTAACCGAGTAGTTGATGGAAATTTCCATCAACTACTCGATTAGCTGATTAATCAAAATGTAACATCCCTAATGCAAATCATCTAGTTCAGTGTCCTGCTTCTCATAGTGGCTAGAACCAGATGTTTCTGAAAAAGTGTAAGTACCCTACATTTGTCTTACTGAGAGTTATCTTCCCTCTATATTTGGTCTCATCATAACCTCTAAAACTTTGAGAATGGCGTAAACTCTGTGGCACGAAGTTCAACATCCCTTTCAAATTTTACATGTGTAATATTGGTATCCAATACAAATGTCAAAACCATTTGAATCTTTCTAATTTCTTGGACTCAACAACTTCCAATGGCAATCAATTGCATAGCCTAATCTCATACTCTGTAAAAATGTATTCCCTTTTATCAGTTTTGAATTTTCTACTTTTTATTTTCATGAAATGTTCTCTTCTTGTGTTATGAGACAGGGAGAACAGACATTCCTGATCTACCGTCTCTGTACCAATGAGTAGTCCTGAGGCACCCTCTAGACTAACAAAAAACAGGACTAACGCAGCTACCCCCTGAGACTTCTCTGCACTATTAATTATTGTATATACTTGTATTATGACTTGTCTCCTTTCCAAAGTAAACAGTTCCAGCCTCTTCAATCTCTTTTCATGTGAGAGTTTTTACAGGTTCTTGATCACTCTTATTGCCCTTTTCTGAATCCCCTCTTGTTCTGCATTATCTTGGGGTAGCTACCACTAGACACAGTAACAGGCCTGCTGATGGGGGGCGGAGGGGGGGAGGGAGCAACTGCCCTAGGGCCCAGCAATTCAAAAGGACCCAGGGCTCCTGGCTGCCACCACTGTAGTAGCAGTAGTGGCTGGACCCAGAGCCCTTTGTGGCACACTCCAGACAGCACTAAGGACTATTTAGAGTAGGCACTCGGGGCGATACTGAGGCTGCCTGGGGGAAGCTAACCCCAGCCCCGCCCCTTCTGAGCGCTCAGAGTGGGCCTCCTCCCACTTTGCCCAAGGGCCTTCCGAGGCTGTCGGTCCCACTGAACAGTACTCCAGATTTGGTCGCACCACTGATTTACATAGAGGCATTACATTGTATTATTCACCATCCTTACACACCAAAAAAGTTTCACACAAGTTGGCCCAAAATGGAAGTTTTTCTTCTCCTGGGTATATACTAATTCCCTGTCTGTAGGTACAGCATACAGCTGTACCACTGGAGCTCTGTGCTGATGGGAAAGAGCTCCCCTGTAGGCCAAATAAAACCACTTCCACAAGCAGCAGAATCTACATCTGCATGAGCCACTTTCCCACCAGCATAGCGTTTCCACACGAGTGTTTGTGTCAGTGTAATTTATATTGCCTGGGGCAGATTTTTCAGATGACATAGGCTATGTCTGCACTACAATCTAAGACTGCAAAGATGAAGAATTTGTTTGAACCATATTCCTAAAATAGGGAGTTCACACCAATCTGCACTCTGCTGAATGCCTGTTCCACTAGCAAATTTCCAAATAAAAGCGACCTATGGAGTCCTCTCAGCAGGTTCCAGTTTGGAAAGACTTATGTGAAACTCTGACCTCACTGAAGTTAATGAAAAAACTTCTATTGACTTCAATGGGGTCAGGATTTCACCCATTTCTGTGTATTACAAATTATGTAAAAATCCTCTTTGGGTACCTAAAAGGCACAGTTAATCCATAAATTGGATTATCCAATTCTTAAGGTAATTCCTCTTAAATCACACTCAGGACAGTCAGTAATTAAGGCATAATTACCTCACACCTGCTAATAGAAAGCAAATGCTTTCAAATGCTCATTTTTTTTCCAAAAGGACACAATTTCGTTCTCTTTATGCAACTTGGAAAGTTTACTTCCAGGCTGTTGCCACCTACTGGTACTGCCGTGCTCTCTACTTATTTCATAAATAAAAAGCTTAGTTTTAATCTTTATCTAAAAGCAGTTTCAGATTAATAACACAAGACCCTATACCACACTGCACTAGAAAGAGGGCTACAATTCTCTAAAGAAAGCAATTTGAGGGTCTTCTTTTCAAACAACATAATTTAGTCTAGGTGCCTTTCATAAATTCACAGCAAAAGAATCTGAAGATAACAAATCTATGGGGATTAGCCAAGATATTTATAATTGTTTTTCATATTACATTTTTCTCAACCACTGTCTTCACGATAAATGAGGTAAAGATTTAGCATGTCAAGCAGCAAAAATACATTTTCTCTTCTCTTACGTGTATGAGCTGTACTGTTTAAAATGCTGAGTTCCATCGACATAAACGTCAACTACAATAGGCGACCCTTTTACCACAGCTACTACTTCACCCATCATATTTTTCCACTCTGTGCAATTAAATCCATAATTTAAAAGTGCTATTTAATAAAATGCCAAGACATGGTAGTTACCTACTGTAATGTGCCTGATATCCTCATCATGTCCTTTTCAGAACCACAGTGATTTCACACATCACAGTGTACTTAAGTTTAACCACCTCCATGGCCCTTTCTTTATTCAGTTATTAATCCTTCACAAATTTTAGGGTTCTAGTAATCATTTTATATGCCAGTTGTACATGGCTTTTTGTGAAACTTGCTCAGAAATGGTGTGTAATGAACCTCTGTTGGGAAGAGCCAAGGAAAAACATTTAGGGAAGCACAAAGCTAAAGATGTAGAAAAAAAAAGGCAGAGAAAAAAAGAAATGGCCTGTTTATGTACACACCAGTCCTCCTTGGTCTAAATTAAGGAGGAAGCATCTAAAGCAGGAAATTAAATATCCCTGCCACAATCTTTTTTAATCAGGATTATATCATCCAAAGTCATCTGTGATATCTAAATCAATATCCAGTCCTCAACCTTACTGAATTCTTGACCTCAGTGACTTCCTGTGGCAGGAAGTTTCACCAACTGCGTGAAAAATAATTTCCTTTAATTGGCTTTGTATTTGCCATCTTTTAATTTCATTGGATATCCCCATATTCTTGTGTAATGGGGAGGGAGAACAACTTACTTATGTCCCTGCCAGCGCAGGCCCAGCACTGCCCAATGTTGGAGGGAGAGTGGATGCAGCTTGTGCATGCAGCTTGTGCATGCGTACTTGCGGCGGTAAGGCGTTGTCCCAGGCCCTGTGTTTGGAGGTTGCCGCAGGCCCCACATCGCTCCTAGTGACAGCTCTGCCAGAAGGTGTTGCCAGCTGGCACCAAGCTCCTTTGGCAGGAGCATGTTAAGGATGCAGCTAAGAACTGTGCCACCCACCCTGCCAGGGGAACAGGACTGGCAGGGAGGGCCGAAACAATTCACCCAAGGTTGTGATGGATTCGTTGTCACTGACAACTTTTAAATCAAGATTGGACTTTTACTAAAAAATACGCCCTGAGAACGATTTTGGGGAAGTTCTGTAGCCGACATTCCATCGGACAATGCTTCCCAACCACCAGTCCATGGACTGATGCCAGGCTGCGAACCGCTCTGGGGGCCGGGGCTAGGGTATACAGCCTAGCACCTCCCCTCTCGCCGTGGCTGTTGGGAGAGGCATGTCCCACCCTGCCTCTCAGCCAACCAGTGCCAGGCAGGGGTGGGGTCTCCTCCCAGACACTGAAAAGCAGCTCGCTGCGTGGCAGGAGGGCCACGCAGAACCCAGACCAGCAGCCTTAGAGCAGCCATGACCCAGGCAGCAGCACTCAGCTGGAGTCTGGGAGGCAGCGCAGGGCTAGGTGAGGGGTGGGGGCAGGCACTGGAACTCATGGAGCGGGGCTAGTGCTGGGGGAGCTCTAAGAGGCATGGGGCTGGCACTGGGGGACTCTGGGGTCGAAGCTAATACTAAGGAGCTCTAAGGGGTAGGGGGCTCTAAGAGGCAGGGGGCTGACACTGGGGGGGCACTGGGGCATCATGGGTGGGGAGCTGACAGAGGCTCTGTGAACAGCCAGCTTCAGCTACGACAGCCAACTGGTAACATTTTATTTGCATATTTATTATCTGTGTAATAAATATGCACATAAAATGTTACCAGTCCACCAAAAGTCTGTGAATGGGTTTGCTAGTGCACGGTATTAAAAAGATTGGGAACCACTGCCTCAGGAGGTCAGTCTAGAATGATCACAGTGGTCCCTTTTGCCTAGGAAACTACAAATCAACATGACTGATCCCAAAGACGAAAGATCATAGCTGAAGTCAAGAAAGCTTGGAGGCTGAAATGTGGCCAATAGACCATAATCTCAAGTTCTCTCCTTGTCTTCTAACATTTAAAATTGAAGATCAGATTTCAACTCCAAATCTATATTTGCAAATACTGTTGCACTTTGTCATGTGAAAATGACAGTAAATTGTGGAAACAAAATCAAAGACCACAGGAGAGTTCTGGCCATTTTTTTAAAACCCCGCACACTTGCCCAGCAACAATTAAGTGTGCTTTGAACATGTATCTTTGGATTAGTTTGGTTGAAACTCTGAAAAAGGCTGCATACTGAAAAACACAATGAGTCTGTAATCATGCATATGGATAAATAAAAGAGCAGTGTGCCTAATTACTTAGTAGGCAGAAGATTCCATTTTACTGCATTTGGTGTGTAAATTAGAGGACTCCGTACGTCTCATTTTTAACAATCTGGTCCGTTTTATGTTTGGGCAAAATATGCTAATGAATTACAGTGTTTTGTAATATCTTGAGAAGGGGTTGGGAAAAGGTCTATTTTTTTCCTCTAAAAAAAAACAACAACCCCAAACCCAAATACTGAGGATTTTTTGCTTGGGGGAACTTATAACAATCTTGGTTTTTCTATGAGCATCAATGATATTTTTTCCCATGAAACTGTAGGTTAGTATTTCTCCAAGTGGTCTGCACAACCACTTTGAGAAAGCTGTTAACTGGCTGTTGCTGGTTTGTTTATTTACCGACACTGCGGCCATAGAGCCTTGTCGCTCCCATTGGCTCTGGTTCGCCAGAGGAGCCAAGGGGCGGCAGCCAAGGGGAGCTGCGGGAAGCGGCGGCCCAGCCCACGCCACTTTCAGAAACACTGCTGTAAGCTAAAATGAAGACGTTGTCTTTTAGTAAGAACATGCAACAAAAAGTTACTCAGTGCAGAGGAGATGCTATTTTTATATTTAAAGAACCTTTGGAAGAAGGTCAATGGATGCACAAACACATTTCTGGCGTGCATGAAGAGCATGCTGGTAAAGGAGAGCTACTGCACTCCCTATAATTGTCATGCCGATCTCTATCTATTGTGGGTATTCCTTAGATAATGAAATAATTTATAAAACAAAGAATGTTTTCTAACCGTTCTTACGCAATCAAGACTATTTTTTTTTAAAAAAAAGGGGTAAGTCTGACAGGGAGGGCCCTAATGAAAACCACCATTCTGCTGTGAACAATGTCTTGCCATGGTCGTAAGAACAGCATCTTGTATTGATATGAAGAGTGAGGAAACAGAAAACAAGAGAACTCAAATTGGTAGAAGTGAGATATCATCAAGCTTGATGACATTTGGATCAGTTACCCAAAAAAGCTACATGGTTATAATCAAAATTTGTTTAAAGATATATGATTTTATCTGGTGCAGATAGGTCTATGCATCAATCAATAGTGGCATACTGTCATAGCACCTTATTATAGAAAATGAACAGCTGCTGCCTCAAAAACAATACACTAAGAGAGGCGAGAAAGGCTACACAAGACTGATAAGCAGGTGAGTATTAGCTTATTTCAGCCCCTTTACCTTCACATTTATTCAGAACACACCTGCAAATGTGTAGTCTTCCATATTGGCAGATCTATAATAATTTTAACTTGCTTGCTAATTACACCACCAAATTATGACAGAATATATAACACTGATCATGGCTTTTGCTCATACTGATGATGTTTGGCCAGAGTATGTATACTACAGGGATTCACTGCAGCAAGCCAGAATTTTCCTTCGAGTCTGTTTTGTCTGTACTAAACAGTGCTTTTCCCTTGGATGATGCAATGTTTAAATTTTAAAAAAGGTCTGTCAGTTTCAGCAACGCAAGTGCAAGGGCAAAGAAAAGGAAAAAATGCATTTGTAGCAATCCTTTTCAATTACAGCCATTGTCCGTATTTGGAAAAGCAATAGTGAGAAAAGACAATGGAAGAAAATCCTCTTTTGAAAAATATTTAGTCTCTTAAAAGACTCCAATGTACTGCATTCAAAAAGCATTAGCATGCATAATTTGATGCGTCACTAATGAAGTGTGGATCATAGTCACTGGCACTTCTTTTGCAATGCTGGATAGATAGTGTTTATTGGATTTAATTTGTCAACTGTTCCTGAAAAATATGAGAGAACAAAAACAATTCTAACCTAAAATCTCTTGCACCTATTTCAAACCTGAAATCTGGTAAATATCTAAGTTGTATTAAATTCTCTTCCTTCTATACTCTCAATGCCACCAACTACCGCTCCCCCCACACTTGAAATTAAATGAAGGGACAGTAATAGTTTCACATTAAAGAGTAAATCTTCACATACTGTACACATTCAACAACTATTTACCACGCTATTCTACTTACAAAATATTAACTATAGCCACAGATGTTCCCTTTACTGAACAGCAATTTTTTATATATTTTTAGTCTAGTCCTTTAATCCATTTACAGCAGAGTAGACCCTGAAAGCATTTATACCTCCAACGTTTTATTAATCTAACCAGGAAAGGCGACACTAGCACAGTGTGATGGGGCGCAGGAGCCCCGTCCTCAAGCTGAGGAAGCGGCTGAGGAGCGCAGTCGACCGGCTCCTCCCCTGCGGCGCTGTTGCGCATGCTTTTGCCAGCGGCGCAGAAAGGGAGGGGGGAGGAAGCGGAGGCGGAGCTGGGCTGGCCGGAGAAATGCAGTCCACCAGGGCAGAGGAGGGGGTTTTCCCGGCCTCCCAACAGGCCAGGGCGCTGGAGGCAATCGGCCCCACAGAGCCCCTACACGGGGGAATCAGAAGCAGCGGGTCCTGCCCCTGGAGCTCCTCCCCCCTGTGGGAAGGCTAAGAAGATGTCAGACGCCGAGGGAGACAGAGGACGACAAGCCCAAAAGAGTGTCCACCCTCAGATTGAGCAAAGGGAGGTAGGCCCAGCGTGGGTAGGAAGTGGCCCAGGGCAGGGTATGGGAACCCAAGAGGTTGACAGGTTTTGGGGTACTGACCCCGTCAACCAGGTAGCGGTGGATGCCCCTACCTTAGGGCCCTTGTCCAGGACCCGGAGGAGTGGGAGGGCCCCAGGTCCTCCTACCCTCCGCTTACAGAGGGCCAGAGGACTTTGTTGGGCAAGAGTGAGGCACCCAAGAGCAGAGCCTGCTAAGGAATCATTGAATTGGAAACTGGACCCAGACCGGGTGCAGGCCATAAGTGGCTGTGGGTGAAGGGCAGGCTGTAGGGCCGAACTGGGGACTCTGGGTGCAAGGGTGAAGGTGAATAATAGATCAGAGTAGGGAGTGATTCCCGGGATTGGGGGGGAATGCCCTAAGGGAAGGAGCCACCAGAGGGGCCATTGGATGCCCTGATTCTGGCGTGGCTCCCTCTGCAGGGTGAGAATAAACCAGGAGCAGGCCACCGTTGCAACCCCTCTTTGCTATGGGGTATGCTGAGGTGGCCACCTCCTGACACACAGGAACAACAGAAGTTCAGTTACCTTTCAAATAACATGGAAAGCAGAATCTAAGCTACATGCACACAGATTGCATCAACTACAAGAGAAGAAAACTGCTGAAATCAGAGGCATACATTTATTAAAAATGGCTTAACAAGCATGGCACACACTGATAAAAAAAATGAGTGGAGGTAAGGACAGAGCCATCCTGTTGGCTGGCCCACTCTTCTGGAATTCTTTCTTGACTACAGTTAACCAGGAAATCTTTTCAACAAATATCCTTACAGCAAACAGTTAATTCTGAAAGTCTGAAATCTAACAGGGATAAATACATGTAATCAAAAAAGAGAATATGAAAGGGCTGACTGTTACACAGATAAAACATGCAAAGGAACAACAAGATGGGGAATTTAAAACAGTTCTTATTTTATACTAGTTTGCTGATAAACGGACAGGCTTGGGATACATTTAGACTGCGGTGCTATTTCGGGATAGCTAGTCTGCATCTTTTAAACCTGCCCCGTTATTTCTAAATAGATTTTGAAATAAAGGGCTCGCTATTCCGATGTCCCTGTAACCCTCGTTCCACAAGGCTTCAGGGACATTTTGGAATAGTGATTTAGAAATTAGATAAAAATAAGATACGCAATTTGCGCAGCTCAAATTGCGCATCTTATTCCGAACTAAGGGTGCAGCGTAGACGCACCGTTGGCCATGCAAAACAACCAACATTTGCAGGGCTTGCCAAGCCGTGGCGAGCCCTGCTTGCCAGCTGCACGGTTCAGTGCGCTGCGCGGCTGTGCCAGCTTGTAATCTACTTGCCCCGGGCGAGTAGATTACATTAATTGTCGAGCCCTGATCATCTGCAACCTTTCTAGGAATCTCAGGATGCGAACAGATTTATAAAGTCTTCCAAGGCTGTATCACTATTGATGCAAGAATTTGAGAGTTTTCCTTTCAGACATCAGTGGTCTTTCTGTCAATATATCTTGTCCTCTTTTTCTTTCTTTCTTTCTTTTTTTTTTTTTTTTAAACACAGCTAAGAGCTCACTTTCTCATTATTTAAGTTCTCTGCAGCCAAACAACTTGTAACTGTCATAGCTAACATAATAATAATAATAAAAAATTAACCAATACAGCATGTCTAACACAGCTGGTAATTTGAAACAGGTAAAATAAATCTCATCTGTAATGAAACCAAGTGAATCTGACCATGTCACCAATTTTTAAAAATCAACAGTCTGTGGCAGGCCTGCACAACTCGGAAAGCGGCAAGGGCCATATTACTCCACAGAAAACAACTGTGGGCCACAAGTAAGGATGCTATCCCACAAAATACCAAACATGCGGGCTAAAAATTTGTGTTAAGCAAAACCAAAATGCCACGTGAGTCTCCACTTGGCCCCCTGGCATTGGTCTCTCCTGCACCCTGCCCCTTGGTGCCTTCCCCTTTCTCCTGACCTGCCCCCTTCCCCCTCCCAAGCATAAGCCCCTTCCCCCTTCCCTATCTTGCTTCTGCCTTCCAGGTTGCGGGGCTGCCGGGGCCTTTTTTAATCCAGCGGTCACCGGCCGTGACGTCACGACGCCACGTCACGCCAGCGTCCTGGCGTCCTGCTCTCTGGCTCACGCTCCGCCTCCTCGCACCGGAGCTGCATGCAGGCAGCCCAGCAGCAAGAATCGCCGCACTTCCCCCTCCCCGGTGGCGCTCCGCTCCTCCACCCAGCTGGCAGATCGGACGGGGCCACGCTGCCCGTAGTCGGCACGGGCCGCACAGTGAGCCCCTGCAGGCCGCATGCAGCCCTCGGGCCATATGTTGTACAGGCCTGGTCTATGGGCCTGAGTTTCATTAACTTCCTATGGTCACAAAACTACAAACATAAATAGCAGAGTAGTGATAAAAGGGACATCTAAAGAGGCCACCAGCAAAGATTTCAAATCCAGGTACACAATTTGTTTACCAGAGGCTTAAACGTAACCAAACTATATCTTAGCTCCGTGGTCACCAACCCGTCAATCCTGATCGACAGGTCGATTGGGAAGCCCCGACCAGTCGATTACAAGGCGTTCAGGACCTGTCCCCCATTTCCCTCCACCCTGAAGAAGCCCCGCTACCTACCTCCAGCAACAGGGGAGGTAGGGCCGGCTTCCTGCGGGGTGGACGGAAGTCCAGCAGCTGCGCGCCACTTCCGGGGTTTGAGGAAGTGTGCAGGCTGCTCTCCCTCCCCCAAACAGCTGGCACCGTACCACAAAGCAGGTCTGTGGCGCGCCGGGGACTCTCTGCGCGGGGGGAGGTTGGAGTCCCGAGAAGAGGCACGTGCCTGGGCTTCCCCTCTCCCCCTGTAGAGGAGGGAAGGAATCCCCAGAGGAGGTGTGCGCTGGGGCTTCCCTCCTCCACGTGGGCGGGGGGTTAGAAGTCCTGAGAAGATGTGCGCAATTGGACTTCCCTTCTCGGGGGGGTGGGCGGGGAGGGAGGAGTCCCTGTCCTCTGCAGCAGAATCCACTGGCACCCTGTCCTCTATCCCCACTGGCACCCTGTCCCCTGCAGTAGAACCCACTGGCACCCTGTCCCCTGACCCTTGTCCCCACTGGCACCCTGTCCCCTGCCGCAAAACCCACTGGCACCCTGTTCCCACTGGCACCCCGTTCCCTGCCGCAGAACCCACTGGCACCCTGTCCCCTGCCTCCCACTGGCACCCTGCCCTAGCACCATGTCCTCTGCTCCCACCACCACAGTTGGGGCCACATTAGTGAGGTGGGGGGGGGGGGTTGAAGGAGTTATTTTTTGTATCTCACTTGTGTGGCCCCATCTGACTTTTCTGTGGGTCTGTGACCCACAACTCAAAACAGGTTCCCTGCCCTTCTCATAAATAAAGATAATGCTGAAACTTTTTGTGTTTGACATAATATTTTATTTAAAAATGAAGCCTGGCCAACAAACCCCCAATTGGGGCCAAGCCCCCATCTGGCTGCAGCATTATAACACTCCTGTACACTCCCCCCCCCGGACCCAAGATCTGAGCCTATCATACATTGGAACCCCTTATCCTGAGCCTCTCACATCCCCAACCTCCTGCAGCCCCACATCCTCAGTCTTCTGCCACAACACTCCTGCACCATTCACACACCTGCAAATCTGCACCATCCACACACTGCCCATCTTACTCCCAACCTCCCTGCCCTAAGCCCCTCACATACTCCAACCCAAACTCCTGGACCCTCACATCCACAAGCACGTGGCTTGCTCAGTACCCCAACCCCAAGACTCCCCATCCTGGAGCCCTCTCCCTGAGCCAGCATTCCCTTCTCCACCTCCTCCCGCATCCAAATTCCCTCCCAGACCTTGCACCTCTCACCCCTTCCCACACCCAAATCCCTCATTCTCACCCCAGAGCCCACACATCCTGTCTCAACCCAGTGAGGGTATGGCTAGACTGCAGGAGTTTTTCCAGGATTCCAGAGGTATCCCGGGAAAAACTCTGTGTCCAGGGATGCATTTGTTCTTCTGCTTTTTTTAGCGGAACAGCAAACATGCTCTTTCGGTAAACCCTGTAATCCTTGTTCCATGAGGAATAAGGGGGCTTCCGAAAGAAGGTTTTTTTCTGACATTTGGCCCAGTCTAGACAGAATCGAAAAAAAAGCGGCAGTGTAGCCATACCCTCAGAGTGTATAAGGGCTGGGAATAGCAAGTGATGGAGAGGAGAAGAACAGAGGGCGGGGCTTCAAGGAGGGGGTGTAATTTTGGGGGAAGGATAGGGTGGTAGATCTTGGCTTGTTCTGACATTTAAAAAGTGATCTTGGACGTAAAAAGGTTGGAGACCACTGTCTTAGCTCTTTAGTAGATTGGATCTTCTTCCTCAGCGTGTGCAAAGGGCACCAGGCAGCAAACAGTGATCACAAATTACCTCTTTGGAACAACGAAACAATTTTAACATGGTCAATGGTCCCAGAGAAAGGTCAAGAGTGAGGGCTTTTCTTCCCATTTACAAGTGAGCAGATTCTTGGCTCTCATCAGGAGGCATTAAGATTATACAGGGAATGATATTATCCCCTACTAGGGAATAAATCCATAAACTAAATCAGAACATTTAAAAAGGGCAAAATACAAAGGTACGACTCTTCAGAACAGTCATTTCACCTTCACTGATTAAAAAAAATTCTCACACCCTTATGCATGCAGGGATGAATCACTAGATTTCTATAATTCAGTAAGGTACTAAAGCACTCTGGTAGCAAATAAATAGATAGAGTGGAATTAATATTTCACACATCAGAATATACAACTATTTTATAGCAAGTACTTCCTCGAAACTGTCTTAACATCAGCATGTTGAAATGAAGTCTTTTGTTTCTAGGATACAGTTCATGCATTATCCTCAGCAAGGGCCGAAACCATATCCATTTTCAATCCTTGGGCACCACTAAAGGACAATCTAATGGCATAATCTATTCAAATTTCACAACTCCCTTGATGTTTTACTTTAAAGTCTGAAAAATTGACTGTCTCTCTAAAAATAAAATCAAGCATTAAAACAAAATTGGCTGACTCACTCTTTCAAACATTTTAGTGTGTGAGAGATTAATAAAAATATTGGTTTTTAAATCGTGCTGCTGGCACCAGATCTATGTACTGTCCACTTGTATTCAATATACAAGTACATACAGACACACCCTGCATCTACTGGACATTATAGGAGTCCCAAGATTAGATTGAAGGTACATTTTCCATATAGCACAAATGATTAAAAAGGCCTTTAAAAAGATAAACCACAGTACCACTCCTGTCCTAATGCCCACATTTACCCTGTCGGTGAAAACAACAAATGGTCTGGTAGTACTTTATAGACTAACAAAACATGTAGATAGTATCATGAGCTTTTGTGGACACAGCCCACTTCTTCAGATGACCGGAGTTTTGAGTTTAGGGTATGCAGACCCAAAATAAATAGGGGAGAAGGGAAAAAAAAGGCAGCGGGAAACAAGGAGCAGAGGGTATGAAAATAGCAAAGGGAAAAACAAGTAGACAGAACTGGTAACCTACAAGCACCTAAAGATTGGATAGTTAAAAGAAGCAGATAAGGATCATAGGATAGCAATTAGATAGGAAGGGTACTAACGCAAGAATCTACACAGACAAAGAGCTGTTGGCACCTTCATTGAATGTTAGGTTGATAATGTCCCAGCCATCCGTTATACCGGAGGTATCCCGAAATAGCTATTCCATGTCTTTTACATGCACCCGGCATCCCTGTGACCCTCGTTCTATGAGGGTTAAGGAATGTATCAAAATAGCACGTTATTTTGAAATACATTTGAAATAAGCTACACAATTTGTGTAGTGCAAATTGCATAGCTTATTCCAAGATAAGGGTGCTGTGTAGACACACTCTTAGATATATTTCAGTTTCACCCTAGTTTAAACACTAGTTTAAACACTCCTAAACACTATAGTATTCCCAGGGAGTCTTCTAGTTTTCTTGAAACCTTATGACTTAGTTATCTGAATAGTTCAACACAGTAAAAGTCATGCACAGCTTCATTAGCAAAGATGCTCATCATTACTAATTTTTATTTCAGGTTAGGTAAAGCAAGTTGTAAGTTTTATTCATCTGTTTATTTTTGTGGCTGGGATGGATGGGAGAATTCCCTACATAGAAGAGGCTTGAAAATGGTGATCTGTGTAGGCTAGTGGAGAAAATTCAACTTGGACTTCAGGGAATATGAGAAGCCAGGAAGCGAGGTGCTACTGGAGAAGGTGACAGAAATAGACTACTGTGTTTCTTCGCCTCTCCAGTTCATTAACTTGTTATGGTTTAGCAGAGAGGAGACACTAGTGCCGTGAGCCAGAACAAGCGCACTTTGCTTCTTTTGCCAAGTCTATCACATCCATAGCCTTGCGGAGAAGTCCAAGGAGCTATGGCCCAGTGTGAGAGGAGCCGGTAACCTGGCACCTATTGTATAGGGAGTGGATTCCTTTCCAGTGACCCCCAGCAGGTTTGTGTCTGGGCTGGAGACATTTCTACACATAGCATTCTTCACTGGCTCATTTGTTGTTTGAGCCAGTGCAGTGGCTCAGTCCTCCTCCCAAGATCCAGAGTCCTGCCAGTCTTTTCCTATTCAAACCCATCCCTAAACTGCCCCCTTTGGCCACCTAGTCAGTCCTGGCCTGGCTTAGCAAGGGATGTAGTGCTCTCCTCACTTACTTCCTGTACTGCTTGAAAACCTGCCCCAGCTAGAGCTCTGACACCTGGGGTTCCTCAGTCAGCCACCAACATCTCCCTTCACCCAGCATCTCTGAATCTCTGTCTCCACACTCCACTGACTCTCTTTTCACAACTAGAACCCCAAACCTCCAATGTCTCTCTGGTCAAAGCACTGCCCACCTAATGCCACCTCTCTTGGAATCTCACAACCCTCCTCTCCCTGGGTACAGAGTCTCAACCCCTTTTGCTCTCCCATCAATCTCCCGTCCACCCCAAAGGTCTCCTGCCAGAACTCAGTTCGGGTAACTTAATTGGCTATTTCCTTGATATTTAGTGATTGCAGTGATGAGAAATGCACAGTAGAAGCCTTCATGCTAAATCAACAAAGATTTGGTGTGGGTACATACACAATGGCGTATAGTTACAGTTTGGAACCTATTAAGAAAAGCCACGTAAATATGCCTATATATCACAACCCACACTAACTAGGACTTAGAATATTATTAATCTTTATTGAAAAATGTCTACAAGCAAGGCATACCTCACACATTACCAAAAAAACCCGAGTATAATAACAGAGCAGTCACAGAGTCATTAGAAATTACATATACACACTGAATACTAAGTATGTTAAATTGTAATGCCTTACCACATATAATAGCTATGTATTTTAACTAACATTTTCTTAACAAATACTCTCACTTCTTCCAGTTAGCAAGGCAGAGGGTAATGTAGAAGCACAAAGATGGCAAAGAAAAAAATTAGCTATTGGATACTTTTATTATTTCCCTGGGTACTACCCAGAAGAAAAGTAATGTATCTTAACACACACATCAGCCTGTGCTAGTATCAGAAAGTAACAGCAGTGATAACCTTGATGTGCATAAAACTGAAAAATAACCAAATCACATATTCAATATACTACAACAGCTATTGAATAAAGGCAACTCATTTATTTACTCTGATCAGATAAAAACTGCAAATGTCACAAGCATAAGCAAGAATATGAGAGACACCTATCAGCTCACAGACTAAACACATTTTGTTAGTACAGACATTTATATTGGGCTATAAATTTACACAGCCCATTACAAACTGATAAAAAGCAATGTCCATGCCCTGAAGATTTTACAGTTTAAATAAGGCAAGGCACATATGCACAAAACCCAGATTAACTCTTCAGGAAAGTAAAGATAAAGAAGGTGACTGATACAAAGTCAGCAGGGATTAGTTAAAAGGTGGAGTTTAAGAAGGAATAGTGCTTGGCATATGGGGGCAAGGAGATTGTTATACACACGCGCAAAGCAGGTAAGTGGGTGGGCTGCATGGCTGAAGGTACAAAGCTAAGTGACAAAGACGACACAAGGAGGAATTTGATGGAAGAACTGGAATTAGAGGAGGAAGAAGAGCAGGGAAACAGGTCATCAGAGACTTTATCCCATTGGTGGGAAAGCTCTAATAACATCCTCCAGGGCTTTCACACACAAACCTGCAGCTTCCTGTACCAAAGACGGGAAGTCTTTGGTGCTAGCTTAAGTTAGCTAGTGTCTACTGAGATTTGAGCCACACCTCTTTTTCCATCCCAGTAATCTTCCTGCGCTAGATTCTCTCTCTAGCCCACCTTACAGACCTCACCACTCTTATTCCCTAGCATATACCCATATCCCTTTGTACAATATTACTTCTACTGGTGCAAGAGCCTTCTATCCAGAGGATCCTGCCATCCCAAATTACTTTACTGTGTCTCCCCATCCCAATGACTGACTTTCATTTCCGATCCCAGCAGAAAACGTACCTTATCTCCCTGACCTGTAAGTCACTCACTCTCTGATCATTAGTTCTCAGTTTTGTTTCCTCTTAAGAATGTATGGAAACAATTTGTATGAAAGCTGCAACCCAAAATAAAAGTTGCAAGGTTGTATAGGAGCCCTAAATTCTGACACACATCTGAACAGTGTTGAGTATGCCTAAAAGGGGGTGTGGGCCCTAGAACTGGTGAATGCTCAGCCACTCACAGGGCACAAGCTCTCTCACTATCAACAGTTCTTATGGGATGTTCCAATAGCTATTAGGACAGTTCTGTACTACCTGAGTATCCTCTTACCCAAGTATATCAAAGGCCTGGATCCTCAGGACTGGTCTAGAATGATGTATATCGATGTAAGTTACATCATTCAAAGGTGTGAAAAAAACTCTCCTGAGCAAATGCGACTTATCTACACTGTGCCTATGTTGGCTGGAGACCACTCTCCTGCCACCACAGTGTGTCGGCACCACTGCATCAATGCAGTGGCACCGATTTAGCTTTGATAGTGAAGATAAGCCCCTAGTGTTTAAATCTGATTAGCACCAGGAGGAACAGTACAAAACATTTAATGCAACAGGGTTGGGACCAGGAACATGAAATTCCTGCTTTTTATTTGCCCCCTGGATATTTTAATTTTGTTATTTAAAACATAAGCGTCCTATGTTTATTTGTTTACTGATTCAAATAATTCTCTGAGTCTTAGTTTTAGTGTCCCAAATTAAGTGGAATGAATATCATTGCTGCTGTGACCAAAATGAATGTAAAATACATATCTGTTCTCAAAATTAAAATTATCCTGCAAAAAACACTAGTTAATACATATTGCTTAAAAGAACAAAACACTACAGCAATTGTAAATGTTTTGATACTCTACCTCAGGCATTTGCCTTAAAAAGGTTCCAAAACACAAGAAATTAAACATAATATTAAACAGTAAGCCTGATAGATCAGAAACGTCTGATGAAATGAGCCTTCATACTATACTACAATATTGATATAATTGCTTTTAAACTGTATGTTATTACAACTGCCTGCATTTTAGCAATTTTTCAAAGCCATGTGTAATAGTTAAGCACTGCTTTAATTAAAAGATACTGTGATTTCTTTACAGTTTATAGGCCATTTCTCAGAGCAGCCAGATTCTATACTTGTTAGGAATACCAACCAATGTATTAAAACTGCTTAAGGGTATCCACCTCTCTCTCACACATGAAACTCTCACATCAGAATCTTAACATTTCCATTAAGAGAGCCAAGCTGCAGGTAAAACACTTTGCACTGTTAACCTGACGTTTTCTTTTTGGTGTTGTGACGGGGCACAGCTGCTCCGCACCCAGGAGCCGCCGGCAGCGGCTCTGTACGGGGCACGGCACAGCCAGGGAGGGCCCGGCACAGCGTGGATCCAGCCCACGTGGGGTGGAACTCAACATCCCTGCCCTTCCGACCTCCGGCACGGACCGGGGGCGGGGCACAAAGCGGCCACAAGGGAGCATGCGCGGAGTGCTCCCAGGCAGCCAGGGAGGGGAGGGAGCCGGGAGGAGGCAGAGAGAGTTGGCACCCGGAGTGTGACGCAACACTCTGGCGCCAAAGTTTAAAAAGGGCAGCTTTTCCACAAGGAGGGGAGACGGCGCCGGGAGTCAGCGGTCCGGAAGGCTCATCCGGGGGCACAGCGAGCGGTCGGGGCGTGGAGGAAAAGGAGGATTAGGTAAGGGGAGAGGAAGCAGCCCAGGGCAGGGCTCTCTAAGGACCCTGTGGGCTGGCATGTTACGGCAGGAAGCCCCGCCAGCCGGACTGGACCACAGTGGGTCCACGTCCTTAGGGCCCTGGCCTCGGGTCCGTGAGAGAGGGCGGGCCCGGACCCCCCTCTCTCCTACACCTGAGGCCGGCTCAAAGCAAGCAATGAGGCGGCCACAGCAAAGAGAACAGGATTTAGACGGGCCAGACTCTTGCATCCGCCGGAGGGGTGATGGTGGTGGAACACAAATAAAGGCACAGTTTGACCAGCCCTGTGCGTACCTCACTACAGGTGTACTGCTATGCTGAAGAATTTCCTGCATCTCCTAAAAGTTGGACAAAGTTCTCTTGGTGTCCATAACATAGGGAGGGGGTGCTCCCCCCACTGATTTATCTACCATGAAAAAAAACCCACTTTTTGGTTTCAGGATTAATGTTTAATGGGTGATATTCCTCTCAACCATAAGATTCTCCCCAGAAGTCCATTATTTTAAAGTTTCATTCCCTTTTTACTGATAAGGGAATTAGCTGAATTGGTAAAATGTTTTATTCGGATACCTATGGCAGAAACAGTATTAAATATTAGAGATAATTACCTATGGCAATTGGGCTGCTATCACAGCAGCTTACATCAACTGTTGCTTCTGAGAATGCTAGAACCAATTCAGGATCATTTAGTTTTCCAATAAGTTCAACAGCTCCAGAGACAGGAAATATAAGCCAAATATCAGAATGATGAAGCTTGCAGCAGCTATTAACGTGTATCATGGTCCAGTTCTCCACTGCCTTGCACCTTTAGTACACAAGTGAAAACACTATCAAATAGAATGGCAGTGCTTTACATTTACTGTGCACCTGTGTAAACGACTATAAAAGATTCAAGGCACTGGGTAATCATGACTCATATTGTGGGTTCCAAAAAATGCAGGACCAGAGGAGATTTAAAATGGGGACTTGCAAAATTAATTTTACACAGACTATAATTCAATTACTTAGATTTTCTCTGAAACAAAAGAATTACCAAAACTTGGCTTTGACCTACTTTTTAAGAGTTAGAGTCAGTCTTTCCTGGTCTAGACTTTTAGCTGCAAAATCAAAGGGAAAAAACTGAGAGCTATCAGGCAAATATATCTGTATATTTACTGCCCACATTGTGGAACCCTTACAATCTACACTGTCTGACATATCAATTACAAACTATAGACATTTGCAAACTAGCAAATAAGTGAACAACAAAATACTGAATTCCAAAATATACTAGGCTTATTTTGACAGTTGCCATTTTCTATAGTACTTCACAGTGTAGCAATAAATGTTCTGTATCCATTCCATTTTTCAGGAATGAAAGCTAACTTGTTAAATCTTTGCTGAGAAATATGCACAAACTCTTATTTTGTTCAAGTGCCCCTTCACTTTATATCATATAAATCAAGAACATAGGAGGAAGTTGGTTTCCCCACTCCCTTGCGTACACATCCTCTTTCTTTAGTAAGCGCAATGCTTTCAAGAGGTCAGGTGCTGGCACGAAAGAATGAAAATCACAGAAGAGGTACAATAAAGGCAGAGGTAACATAAGCTTCCGATTCACAACGGGACTCATGCTTGAACTTTGACTGGTAAAGATTAGTTCCATCTCCATTCTCACAGTAACTTCCTGTTACAAGGGTACCAACACTGGTGGGAGTTTTGTGATGTAGAACATTTGGCTACCATTAACTGTATTGAGACCAATTCATTACACATAAGCCATAAAGCAGCAGATGGAAATGAATTTCAGTCATCATCAACCTAGCCTGGATACAAATCCTTGGAGGCAAGACACTTTCTTTAAGATTATCCAATCCTGAAGCACACAGTCCCCCATGGAGAGGGAAGTGATGACAAAATACTGTCTGCTCCTGTATGCAGACATGCAGGATCAAGCATTTAAATTGTAAACACTTTAGAGGTAATGACAAGAATTTTTTTAAAATTTCTATAGAGCATCATGCACATAAGGGTGAAATATATCTCCCCCACCCCCTAAATAGATACTTCATTCACTTCTGTATAAAGAATAAACACTGTCTAAATACTAAACTGAAACACACCATAACCCTAGACAAAATATTAGCATTCCCATCAGGTAAAACGTAAGTAACAGAGTGAACATAACTGCTTAGCGTTTGCCAAGGACAACAAAGAAGGAAGTCAAATAATAAAGTTAAGTGATGTATGTGAATGTGTGGAGGGGAAGAGATTTCAGTCCCCTGTTCTTAGCCTTGATACATTTTCATAGTGTCTCTCAAGATTCAACATTCTGATATTTGGAGAGCACAGAGCATAGTTCATTTTGGAACTGCTAAACCAGGATATGCAAAACAAATTCTACCACAGGATCAGCCTAGCTACTGCCACAGATTCTCAAAAATCCTGCCATTAAAATGCTTCTGATTTTAAATGGATCTTATTATAACAAAAAAACAACAAGTTTTCGTCATTTTGGAGTTCCGGTCATCTGAAGAAGTGGGTTGTGCCCACGAAAGCTCATGATACCATCTACATGTTTTGTTAGTCTATAAAGTGCTACCAGACCATTTGTTGTTTTTTTCTGTAGCAGACTAATTCGGCTACCCCCTGAAGCTCCTTATTATAACAGCTCACGGTCCTCAGAAATGTGGATTCCTGTAAAATTAAGTAATCAATCTACAGTAAAGTAGCTGCTCCTATACATCTTTTGTCTGACTACATCAGGCAGATGACTTAGCCTGCAGGAATACCCACATAAACTTGCAATTTACCAAGTATATAAATTGCATTCTTTTCAAGGTTTGCAAGACAGACCAGACACAGATGTCGAGGATCACTAAATTAGTTAATATACTGGTTCTAAAAGGAAAAATTACTTTTCCATAGATCATATGCCAAACAGAGGCAGAAACCACTGGTAAGTTATATGACAAAAGATAATTTTCCGAGGTCACACAACACTAATTATGAAGGTCTCTCTCATCTTCACAGTTGGAAATGTAACATAGAAAATATTTACATTTTAGAGGAATTAATAAAATGTACAGGTTGAACCTCCCTAGTCTGGCACACTCTGGTCTGGCAACATCTGTGGTCCGGTATGATTTTAGTTAGCCGGATGTCCATTTATCACAGGTGTGGCCAAGTTTCCTGCAATCCCATAAAGTTTGTTTTTAGCCAACGGTCCTGGCTCTCAGTGTTCTGTGTTGTTATTTAGCTCTAATTTACCACTAAATGTCTTCTAAAAGCCCAATAAGCAGCAGAAGTGTTGGCAATGTTGCTAGACGATATTGGCCTCCCATGGTCCAACTAATTCTCTGGATCGGCACCAGTCACATACCAAGAGTGCCGGCCTAGAGAGATTCAACCTGTACCAAAAATCCCTTTTGCAACCTGGGTATTTTAAATTAATACGACTTCTGTTGAGTCACCATCACAACAAATTACAGATGCACAACAGATCATGAAACCTTTATAAAAGGAATGAAATCCTGGTACCTGTGTCCTGTCACTTATACAAAAATTTCAGTGTCTGCTATATAACAGTAATGATCTCAACTTCAGTACAGATAATTTAAAAAAATACAGTAACAGAAAATGTACATGAGACAGTGGCTGCATTCAGGAAGATGTCTTTCAAGTATACACACCCAGAAAAAGCAAACCCTATATTGTGGTTTAACAACTATAGGATGTTCTTGCATAATGCACTATACTTAAAAAAAAAGATATCTGAAGCATTTACCCAAATTTGAGCTGCAAAGAAAATACATTCGTAGCATATCTTCAGCAATATAAAAATAACTTTAGTGAAAGCAGGAGCCATATTTTGAGCATGAAAATTAAGTCCATTAATTAAATTCAAGAGTTCAAAATGATTCTGAGCTACATGCTTTCTGCAGATTTCATATTAAACTACAAGTCATAATTCCTTATTGCAGAGTTTTGAAAACAGTGGCTATTCTTCCCCTCTGGTCCTACAAGGACAATTGTAGGCCCTCCCATTCATTTACAACCTGGTGCATAATTATTATTTAAATACTTCAGAGGGGTAGCCGAGTTAGTCTGTAACCCGAAAAACTTAAAAAATAACAAATAGTCTGGTAGCTCTTTAAAGACTAATGAAACATGTCGATGGTATGAGCTTTTGTGGGCACAACCTACTTCTTCAGATGACTTCATGTTTTGTTAGTCTTTAAAGTGCTATTTAAATACTGACAGTATATTTGCATAGGACGCTAAGAAAGATCTTGTCCCGATCCTAGGAAGTGACAAAGACTGGACAGAAAAATACACTGGGAGAGCCAAGGAACAATATCCATTTAAATTTTAAAAAATTGGTTTGCGACAGATTTTTCCACTGTGAAAAGTCAGTGTCTGAGGACCTTAACAGATTTTAAAGGAGAGCTGTGAAAAATCATCATATTTAAGGCCTCGTGTACACTTTAAAAAGTTAGGTTCACATAGCTATGGTGGCCAGGTTAAGCCAAAATAACCCCCTTTGTAAATGTGATTATGTCAACGAAAGAACTTTTCCACTGACCTAGCCTACTGCTATTCAGGGATGTAGATTTATGGAGATGGAAAAACCGTTTCAGACTTTGTAGGAAGTGTCTACACTACAGTGGAAAAAGCTGCAGCATCACTGCACTCATAGGGCAGACAATGTCTAAGGAATGGCTGCTTCTGCCTGCATGGATTGGACCAAACCATATTAAAACAAAGTCTGTTTTGGTTTTAGTAAAGATTCTTTTTTATCCTAGTTATAATTATTTTGGTCCCTTGGCACAGACTGGAAAGTTAGCATAAATGACTGTGTTTAAATATGTGTGCTGTTGTAGTTGTATTGGTCTTAGGACATTGGCGAGGCAAGATAGACGAGCAAATGTTTGAACAGGGGTAATTTCATATCCCACTACACTAATTCAAAGGCCTTTTTGCAACAGGCCAGAGACTGGAATGCTAACCTAGTGTCACAGTCCAGGGCAACTGCATCTCTATTTCCCCACTATGGTCCACCAACGACATCAACTTTAGGCTTTTGGCACCTGGCTATCACCTCTGTGGGCCAGAGAACCATGTGTTTCTCCTTCCTCAATGGGGTTCTAACGCTGCACAGCTCCCTGCCTGATATTCTGATACCCCCAGAAAGCTGTAACTGTAAGTTGCAACTAAGCAAGCACAGTTTATCTGACTCTAAAAGTATTACAGAGTAGGCATATTAAAAACAATAAAAGGACCAACACACATGCTCTGCTTTCCAGAGATCATCCCCAATGCCAGCCTACGGGTCTGGTAGGTTTTAGTCCTTCAGAATCCACACCTAGGGTTCCCCTGTGATTACCGGTTCATCTATCTTAAATCCAGAACCAAAACAATAGTTGGGCAGATCAGCTGTTTCTTTACATATCTTGGGCCTTAGATCTTGGCCTTCAGTAACAGGTAATTAGCAGATAATTACCCTCTCCTTAGGGCATAGCTTCAAAAGGCTGGGTTTTTGCACAACTGGGAGTTGGAGAATTTATATGAACTTCTCCCTAGGTATACCCCAGGAAATGCTCTTAACACCTATTATCCCAAAAATCCATACTTGTCTGGCACATTTTCAATATGGTGTTTTGAACTCCCTGGTCTTGCATCTAACACATCTCTCCCCTAGAGATGTCACATCTCTCCCAGATCACAATAATACAAAAAATAATACAATAAGGTCCTTCAAGAATATTGCAGGAAACATCTCTTCTCCTGCTTACTGGTACTATTAACCGTTAACCATTTTAACATCCCTAATTTGGGGTGGGAAAGGCTCTGTAGTATAAATAGAGTTGTGTAACTTTAAAATCCCTGTTCAAGAGTAGGAATGTAAGAGTATAACCGTTCAAATGGTTAACCGATAAGCATAAACTCACTGGTTTCTGTTACGGTTACATGCCAGCTCTTGGGGAGTTGGCTGCCACCTGTCTGGGAGCAGGGCTGGCAGCTGGAGCTGGTGCATGTAAGCTGGCTCCTGGCACTGCTCCCGGGGACTCCGCTGTCACTCTGTGCTCTGTGTATAAAGCTTATACTGCCGGGCTCACAGCACTGCTGGCTCCCTGAGAGTGGGGCTGGCAGCTGGTGCACACAGGGAGCCAACTTATAAACTGGGACCTGATGTGCACTGGCTCCCAGCTGCAGGGCCCCACTCTGTATCACAGCCTGCAGTGTGGGGTAGCAGTTGGCTCCCCAGAAATGGGGCGCACATAAGCTAGATTCCGGGGTGCACCAGCTGCACTGAGGGCTTTGCAGTATACGCTTAACACTGCAGAGCCCACAGCATGTAACTGCTAAGATTTGACTAAGGATGTACAAAAAGAATGAGAGGGATACACCTCTGCCCAAGAAAGGTTACATACAATCCTGGCCCACAATAATATATAACCGTAATACATCAAAGCCTTTCAAGTATATTGCAGAAAATTGCAATATCTGTCACTTCAGGGACTTGGGAGACACGACTTCAATTCCCTCCTTTGGCACACTCTTCCTGCGTGGCCTTCGGAAAGACACTTAAGTCCCAGTTTTTAAAGTTATTTAGGCATTGCTCTGTTCAGCACTGTAATACCTAATTGACTTAGGAGGCTATTTCTCACAGAGGCTGCGTCTAGACTGGCAAGTTTTTGCACAAAAGCAGCTGCTTTTGCACAAAAAATTGCCAGCCGTCTACACTGGCCGCTTGAATTTGCGCAAGAACACTGACGATCTAATGTATGATCGTCAGTGTTCTTGCGCAAATACAGTGACTCTCCCGCTCAGGAAAAAGCCCTCTTGCGCAAATGCTTTTGTGCAAGAGGGCCAGTGTAGACAACTGAGAACCGTTTTGTGCAAAAAAGCCCCGATGGCGAAAATGGCGATCGGGGCTTTTTTTGCGCAAAACCGCATCTAGATTGGCCACGGATGCTTTTGTGCAAAAGCACTTTTGCGCAAAAGCATCCGTGCCACTCTAGACGCTCTTTTCCGCAAATGCTTTTAACGGAAAGACTTTTCCGTTAAAAGCATTTGCGGAAAATCATGCCAGTCTAGACATAGCCTGAAAGTCAATGGACTTTCAGCCTGCGTCTCATTTTCAGAACTGAAAGGTATTCAGGTATTGAGTCAGTTAGAACAGGGGTGAGGAACTTTTTTGGGTCGGGGGCCACTGATCCGCAGAAAAATCAGTTGGGGGGCCGCACACAAGTGAGAAGCAAACTTCCCCCCCCCCCCACGAAAAAACAAACCCTCACTGACATGGCACCTGAATGAGAATGAGAAAGACTCTCCCCACATCCCCCTCATGTACAAGAGCCTACATGGGCCCAGCCTAGTAGATTTTGGGGCAGTGGGGGAGGGAGGTGCTGGAGAGCCAGGATGGGCTCCCCAATGCTAGGGAGGGCCCTGAGCTTCGGGGCTGGATCCAGGCAAGCTGCAGGCCACATCTAGCCCCTGGGCCTTAAGTTCCCCACCCATTAGTTAGAATGCTGAACAGAACAGGACCTAAATAACTTTACAAACCAGGCCTTAATCTTTTAGGTTCAGTTCCACAAAGCTATCCACTGAAATCAAGCTGGGCCTCAGCTCCCTACCTGTAAAATGGGGAAAATACCTCATAGGGAAAACTATATAAAAGAATGTGATGTACTCAGCTATTATGGCAATAGAAGCCATATAAGTACTTGAGACAGTGTAAATGGCAGTTAATGTTGTAATCATGTCCCTCTGACAGCCTCAAAAAAATCTAGTCATATGAACACATCCCAGCCTAGATATTGATTAATGTGATTAAATACAGTTAAGCCCTGCTTACTGCTGAGAAAGATAGAACCACAACTGGAGACAATCATGGAACCAGATTTTCAAAACATTCGAATGGGCAATATAAACAAAGCCCTATAAGACGCACAATACTCCAACAAGGGGCGAAAAAACCAAAACCAAAAACCAGTGGTCCAGGGCCTCCACATATTCTTCTTCAGTAACTCTTGATGAATTATGACTTTCACTTTCATACACAAACTAATATTTAAACAGAGAAAACTGAAATTTCATTATGACTGGGATCCAAATGTGCAATATTTAAAAGCTATGAAGTTAATCTCAATTTCACATTAACCAATCTGTAGCTCTCATTGTTACCAAACATTTACAATTAAAATATAGATTTTACACTTATCACCAGTTTCAGAAGCCAAATCATCCCATTAATGGACAAAAGAAAATTAAAGCTTTCCCGCATCCTGTTTCAATCATTTCACATAAAAAATTAGCATACATAAAACAATACAGAACTCACTTTAAATTAGCCAAATGCTGTAGCTCTATTATGCCATGTAAGAGAAAGCTAATATCTCAAATACCAACCAGAAAATATCTGTGAATTCTATTCAGTGTACTACTGTTAAAAAGTCATCAGCATGTACAAGGTCTGTTTTTTTAAAAAATTGGAGTCTGAATATATATTTGCTACCCTGCAAAAATGAAAATCCTGATTTGTTTTTCAGCTATTTCCTTGAAATTTTAAATTTAGTTAATGAACTTGCATAGCATCATGGATGGGCATATTTACAAAATAAATAATGATTGAGTCTCCACCCGGAAGGGGCACTTTCAGTGTTCTGGATTCCTTCTGGATGTGCTAAATGCTGTCAATGCCCATAGACTTTGATTAGGGATGTAACAGTGTAGTTGATTAACCAAGAAGCAAAAGCTTATACGTTAATGCTACAGACTACACACATTCCTCCCCCGCCCACTTGCCAGCAGCCTGGCTCAGTCCTGGCTTGCGACAGGTCCGGGACCTTCCCCCGCTTCAACTCTGCGTTTAAAGTGTATTACGAGCCGGGCAGGCAGACAGCCCAGCTCAGTTCCAGTCATGCCAGGTCCAGGAGCTCAGACTACTCCCTAGACAGGAGCTGCTGCCACCCTGCAGCACTGCCTCTTTATCACAGGCAGCAGCACAGGGTGACAGGCAGCCAGTCCACAAGGGGAGCTGGTTTTTAAACTGGCTCCCCTTGTGGACCAGCTCCCACCTAGCACTCTGTGCTGCTGTCTCTGATACAGGGGCAGCAGTGTGGAGTGGCAGGAGTCTTCTCAGGTGTGAGGCCAGAGCGCACTGGCCCCAGGAACTATAGAATAGTCAACTAACTGATAAGAATTCATGAGGTTACTCAACTATTTAATTAACTGATATTTAACATCCCTAACTTCAATGGGAGTTTAAAGTGCTGGGCACCTTTCAATAAGACCCCATATTAAGACATGGACAATGAGGAGGAGCTGGAAAACACAGAGATGTTTGGAAGAGGACAATGGTGGCTGGTTGAGAAAGTAGTGACTCTTTAGACTTACGCAGTATTTTTTTCTAGTTAAATGAGACTCTGGGTAAAATTTTCAAAAACACATTACGATCCTAAGTTCCATTTTTTAAAGTGACAGATACTCAGAAGCCTGATCCCCATTGAAAAACCAAAAGAACTTTGGTGTTTTTCAAAATGTAACCCAATAAGACTCCTACAATAAGTGGATTATGAGAAGAGATTTAAGGGAGGAGAGAATGGAAGGAAAAAGGAACCCCAATTCTGGGGGCAGGGTAATATATGAAAGACAGTGCCAAAGTACGAGCAAGAGGACACAGCAGAGGTAGTCAGATGAGATGCTTTAGCTGAGCAGAGAAGACACATGGTAAATAAAGACTTTTTTAAAGTTACCAAGGCAAGAGCATTAAAACTACATTCTACAACCAAGTTTAATACCTTTGTCACAGAGCTACTGTTGTAAATGAAGGAATAATGCAAAGTCATCATATTAATTCAGGCTTCCCTAGAGCCAAGTACTGCAACCTAAACCATTACACAGCACCCAGAAAGTTTCAGTGCCATAACCTCCCCCACCTCCATTTGACAGTTTCCCCTTCCACAGGACGTAAACACTCCACATAACTTTGATAGCTGGAACTCCTCTCACCAGATGTGGCAAGCAGCATCTGTCCACACTTAGCAAATCTGCTGTATACAGCCTCAAGCCCAAAGAATGTCAGGAAGTGTAAGGCATTTAGCATTTGAACCAAACTAACCACAAAGTATAAAAACAGAGACACTGTACTTACTCTTACTATAATATATAGATATAAAACTCTACAGCATGAATGGCAATGCAAAAACACCTGGCTTCATAAGAAAACCTTTGTTAGTGTTTTACCGCTTAACACATTATAGGTTAGCTTAACATTCCAAATTTACAACATTATTTGATAGATAAAACTGTCAATCTCCGCTCTAATTCATTTGAAGGTCAAAAGAAATGCAGGATACCTGCAACTATAATATGATTTAGTATTAATTTATTGCTTGTACTATCAATTGCTTACCACCATTAAAAACATTCAGAAAGGCTTGTTGTATTGTGTCTTGACATTATTATCCCTAATGGGCTGCACTACTTAAGTAAAAAACCATCTCCACAGCCATATTATAGTTTGACAAAGTAATCTGTTAGCTAACCCACACATGACTCCAATTTCTTCACATAGGAACAGTTTAGGGTTTTTCCAAAATGGTTAGCATGAAAGCTGCAATCTGATTTAGTTATACAGAAACATTTTAGACACTCATCACAATAGCTTCCAGGCACATTAATACCATTAAAACAACACAGCAGTGGCTGAAGAGAGTTCAAACCCATGCATAGTTATCTTCCAAAGACCACAGCCTTGAGTAGTATATCAACACCTTCCTGTCAGTCAAACGACTAAAAAGTCCTCTTAAATTTAATTTATGAACAATGTTTATTAATAAAATCTTTAAAGGTATACTACATCCAAATCACGTTTTTCTTTTTTCCTTTCTATCCTCCCCCTCCCTCCCCCCGATATTGCTACTGATCTTTTGACAATAGGAGTGGGGAGTCACACTCTTTGGCTAATTTTTTTCAATGTGGAAGTCTCCTTTCAGCCCATAGCTCCCATGTATTCACATGCTTTTTCCCCATCCTCACTAGCAGCGATTAGGATGCTTGGCAGTGGTTTTGAAAGAGCTGCTCATGGCCTCTTCACTTAACTCTTGTGCAACTGTCTCCCTGTGTGCTAGCTAAGGATAGCAAGAAGCACCAGGAGCACCAGCAATATAAAGGTGGGAGCCAAAAGCTCATTGTAAATAGCTGCATGACTGATCTTAAAACGTATTTTAAGGGGCACTTTCTTTTAATTGCTGTTACCAATGACATCAAAAAGCTTCAGACCTAGCTCAGCAGCACCAGAAAACTTGGAGGAGCATGGTCAGATAACGAACTCAAGAATGTCTTTGGAAAGAAGATTCCAGCAGGCAAAGTGGGAGAGAGCCCAGGCTGAAAGCAGCCTTCCCATGTAATTAACAGGAACAACCAAAGACATGGCCAATACCATTTCATTCTCAAATGTCAAGGAGAATCATCTGGGGTCAGGGCAACTAGGTGATGAACACAAAGCTTTATAGGTACTAAACATAATGTTTGAATCCCTAAAATGCAGCTTAAGTAATCATTCTATAAAGGGCAATAGCATACCCCGCAGGGTATGATTTCATCAAATAATATATGCTTTTCTCCAGTACATATAGTGACTGATGAACTAACATTTCCCTTTTCCACTGTGTGGTATTGCTTAGCACAAAACTGTCAAAGCTAGAAAAATCCCACACAGATTTGACTATTTTCTGCTTGTTTGGCAGGACTCTTACATAAATAAAAATCAACCCAGTCAAGCATTAGATTTATAAACCAGGAAAAACCAAAAGGAGGCACATTTTCACACTCTTCTGTATTGACCACTGTCAAAAACACGCACAGAGATAATGTGACAAACTAATGCAATTATGAAAAATCAAAACAAACAGAAAATTCATGTCAAAACACATGATGTCTCTTGAGCTTTCTCCTGCAGGGGATTTATTTCTATGTCATCCAAGCATTCAAAAGATTATTTTATGTCATCTAAGTGGTCATCCCTCTGCTGTATGCAGTATTTATAAGGATATTTACATATCATAAAAACCATATTTTCCTTCCCAGCAAGAAGGGATCACAACAAACCTGCAATTGGGTGGTGGATCTAACGTGATGTCAGCCAATTCCTTCTGAATCCTATGGCAATAAAAACAGGAAAGGAAGGTAAGTCACCATGTGGGATCATATTCAACACATACATACAATACAAATATATGTCACAGTGACTGTGATGCTGTATACGTGTTACTTTTTCGAGCACACATAGGGTAGATCTACACCTGCGGTGGCATGTAGAGTATGTATATTGTTCACCCAAGTAGAACAGGTGTAAAAAGTGTAGCTAGTAATGCACTGCTTAGAGGAGTACAGCTGAGATGTGCCAGAACCCTAGGGTATGTACCCTACACAGCTCTCTACATGCCCAAGCAGTACTTCTCACATTTACACTGCCATTATTGGCAGTGTGGTGTCCTGCTACTTGCCTACTGCTGGAGCTATTCCCCACCACAGTTCAAGACTCTAGCAGTGAAGAATCAGAGGGCGTCTGTCCCACTGCGTGTGTCTGCAGTGGTCTTGTCTACACTGCAGGAGGCATGTATGGTATGTGTAGTGATATACTGCAAGGCTAAGGCAGCTTTCTCCACCAAATCCTTTCACTGCAGCAGGCCCTACTGCTGGACTCTTTCCCTATTGCCAGAGCCCTTCACTGCAGCATATAGCCACATGCATTCTATACTCTGCCACCTGTGTAGACATAACCACTCCAGGCACACACAGTGAGGCAGACACCTTATGACAGAAACACAGATATTCCCTCTCCCCATATCAGCTCCACAGATCTGCCCACACACACACACAAGGGGATAGGCAGGTCCTATTCCCCTCCAACATGCGGGCAATGAGACGGATCCTCCTTGAAAACACAAGCACTGGGTATGAGGGGAGGACTACAGCTTGGGGGAAATTATGAAGCTTTGTCTCACTGGAGATGAGCTAAGCAGCAACTGCCACAACTTCCTTCTTCACTTACCATCCTGGGGAATAGGATGGAGACAGTTACCCACAATGCCAACAGAGCCCAAACCCATGCACTCCCTGATCCATTTATGACTAAACTCAAAGAAAGGAGGATAGTCACTCATCTCCAAGGTCCCATTTGCTTCTGCCACCACTTCTTCCAAATCTCTCCTACCACCCATCCCCTCTCCCGGGTCCACAAAACCCCATCCTCACCATCCTCCCTGCCTCCAGACTACTCCAGGCTCCACAATTCCCTTCTCACTACCATCTGTGACAATCTCCTTCCTAGAGCCTCACTACTCTTTCTCAATTCTCTCCTCCAAATCTCCCCACACTGAACACTCAGCCAGCCTCCCTCCCTTTCTTCCTTGTCCTCCTCCACACTGAACCAACCTCCTCTGCCTGTCTTCTGTCTGTTACATATAATAAGAACCCAAGCCTATAAGTACCCAGCAATCTACAATCAGTAGGTATTTAAAACTAGCTCTTGTCCAACCCCCACTTGCTGCTGCGTATGCAACTTTGCCAAGGAACCACTTGTTCAGGTGAGTTCTGAAATCAACAAGCTGCCTAAAAGCTGAAAAAGCCAAATGAGCATTTGAGCACAACAGCAGGGCATTGGCTGGTGCACTGCAAAGTTTTTTAATGACTGGTAAGACACATTATTGGTCTTATTGATGGAGTAATGAAAGTTTGCTCGGAAGCTTCCTTCTCAGCTAACTGAGCTTCTTGGAGAGAAATGGTGTTGAATTCATGTGCAATGGTGGGGCAGCAGGAATGTTTTGGAAGTGAGATGGCTCCTAAGGGAATGTCTACATGGGGAATGTTGCTCAAATTATACTGGAACACTTATGCCAGTCTGCATAATTATTTAAATCCCTTTTATTTTAGAAAACAGAGTCCATCTGGAGAGCTGTTCTGAAACAAGAATTTCCCCAGGTTCACAGGCCCTTCATGCAGGTTGGAAGGAGACGGGGAAGGAGTAATGCATTTAGTGGGGAGCGCTGGCACTACATAATAACCGTCTGCAATTATTATTTGTATTTTTCCTCATGCAAGATCAAAGCAAACAATTAATTAATCCTCACAATACCCCTGTGAGTTCATCATCATCTCCATTTTACAGATAGAAAAACTGATGGAGAAATTAAATGACTTCCTCAAGTCCACACAGCTGCAGTAGCAGAGCAGGAATTAAGATTGTAGGATTTAATCGCTACACAATTCTGGCTCTAAATCCAGGTGCAGAGGAGAGCAGTAATCTCAGTAGGGAAAAGTGGTGCTGATCACAGATGGTGAGGAGAGGGGGGAAGTGGTAAGCAAGAAGCTTCCCCCAAACCTAAGCACAGATAGTGACAAAAGGGGGAAGGGAACAACAGCAATTTCTGTGGCGAGGCTGAAGGTAAATGTCAGTAATGAGGAATAGAAACAGTTAATGCTCAGTGGAAGGGAAAAAGACAAGAAGCCATGGGACAGATATAACAATAGGAGGGCCATATAAGCACAAAGACAGAAGTAACAAGGTGTCTGGCTGCAGATAGTCTCACCTCTTGGCGCTGGTGGAGAGGAGCTTGGAGTTTTTACTCATGCTGACTTTACTTTCCTTCTTCTTAGGGGTGTTTGTCTCTTTCTCTGTCTGTTGGTTGGAGGATGAAGATGAGGAGGAGCTGGTGCTGGCCCTCGAATCGTCATCCGACATAGCGACCCCCCCCACCACACAACCCAAACCTGGAGAGGAAACACCGCAGGGCGTGGGGAACAAACAATGAACACATGCACAGAGAACGGAACGGGCCACACTCTCACAGGCAAAGGGTGTTTGGGTCACACTCTCTTTAGACAGGGCCTCCTCTCCTCGTCACCCCCCGCCCCCGGCAGGCTTTGCAGACAGGCAGGGCTGAACAGAAATGGTCAGAGCAGCAGCTTCTCCCTGCACCAGTAACGTTGGGGGAGGGGAGGGACTTGAATGTCTCCTTTCAATGAAAGCAGAGAGAAGGGAGGTGGGAGCAGGCTGAGCAAACAAGGACTAGGAAGGAGGAGGCTGCAAGGATCAGGGGCAAGTAATTCCTTCTAATTTCACCCAAACTACACACAAGAAGCCAGTCATCCTCACCTCCAGTTATCCAGCCCGGAGTGAGGGATATAAATGGGATGTCTCCAGTTCCCTCTGTACACTTAGAGGCACACGAGGGAAAAGAAAAGGAAGAGCTGCAGGATCAACGTTTACAGCAGCAGCGGGGAGACAGGAGAACAATAAGTGTGATAAAGGTGAGGGAAAGATGGGGTGGGGGGTGAAGGTTAGTGCAAGCAGGGGGAGAGGTAGGTGGGGAAGAGGGAGGAGAGAGAGGGAGATCATGGACTGCAGGAGGTGAGTGGGGGTGATCATGGCCTGCAGGGGGTAAGGAGTAGGAGGAAGGACAGCAGAGAAGATCAGTGCCTGCAAGGGGCGAGGGGAGGGGAGATGAGTGCCTGCAGGAGAAGAAGAGGGAGATCAGTGCCTGCAAGGTGTGAGGGGGAGAGGTCAGTGCTTGCAAGGGGAGGGACAGGCACGGGTGGGAGGTTACTGCCTGTTGAGGTATGAATGCCTGGGTATGGGTAGGAGATCAGTGCCCACACAAGGCAAAGAAGATGGGGTATGTGTAGGGGAGAGTGGAAATCAGTGCCTACTGGGGGGCCAGAGATGGGGGGGGGGAGCAGTGCCAGAGGTCGTGGAATGAAGGGGGGGAAGGGCAGGAGGAACCAATGCTGAGGGGGGAGGAAGGAATGGGGAAGGGGCAGGGCAAGTGGAAAGGGATGGGGACTGTGTGAAGGGAAAGGGGAGCAGTGCAGGGGGACAGGAGGAGGGATAGGAGCAGTGCTGGGGGGAGGAGTACAGGAGAGACAGGGAGGGGAGCAGTGTGAAGGAATGGGGAAGAACAGCGCCAGGTATAGTGTAGCAGGGTGCAGGGAGGGAAGAAATACAGGGGAGGGGAGATGATGTGGAAGAGCAGGGCCAGGAGAAGGGATGCAAAGGGGACAGTGCTGGGGGGGGGGGTAGATAGTGTGTGCAGTAAGGGGGGGAGCAAAGTGGAAAGCAGTGCTGAGGGAAGGGATGCAGGGGGAGAACAGTGCAGAGGAGGGAAAGGATGCTGATGGGAGGGTGTGTGGGGGGACAGTGCCAGAGGGAACAGACAGTATATGCATGGGGAGGAAGGATGAGGGAGGAGAGCTGGGGGGGGGGGCATTGCGTGCACAAGGGGGAGGGATAAGGGAGAGCAGTGGCGGGGAGGGAGAGTGGCAGGGAGGGGGAGAAGGGATGTGGGAGGCAGCACTAGGGAGCAGTGGGTACATGGGAGGAGAGATAGGGGAGAGCAGGGCTGGGGCAAGGGGTCAGGGGAGGCAGTTCCAGGGGAGGAGCAGCACGGGGAGGGGGGGGTGGCAGCATGTGCATGGGGGAGGGATGTGAGGGGAGGTAGTGCTGGAGTGAAGGCTGGGGTTGAGCAGGCCCAGGAGAGGGAAGGAGGGATGGAGGGAGAAGGAATGGAGGAGGGAGAGAAGGCCTTGAGTGGGGGAAAGAGTAGGTCCAAGGTTGGGGGAAAGAATGGGGAAGGAGAGCAAGCTGGGGATGGAGGGGAGTTGAGGGGGAAGTGCTGGGGGGGAGGAGCAGCATGTGCACAGGGGAGGGACAGTGAGAGGCAATGCCGGAGGGAGGGCTGGGGGAGTCATAAGGAAGGTGGAAGGGATGGCAAAGAGCAGGCCCAGGGTGAAGGAATAGAGGAGGGCAGCAAGTGCATGAGGGGAAGCAGAGCATGCACAGGGAAAGTATGTAGGGGAGGAATAGTGCTGGGGCAGGGAAGGTATGATGGGGGGCAGTACCAGGGGGATAGGGAGGAGGGATGCGGGGAGGAAGTGCGGGGGGGGGAGGGGTATGGGGGAGATGTGGAGAGGGACAGTAGGGATGTGGGAATGGTATGGGGATGGCGGAGGGATGCTGGGAAGGGAGAGAAGGGATGGAAGGGTGAGGAGGCAGTGCTGGGCGGAAGAGGGGGAAGGGATGTAGAAAGGGGGAGCAATGCTGGGAGGGAAAGAGAGTAGTGCTAGGGAGGAAGGGATGTGGGGAGGGCAGTGTCGGGGGGGGAGAAGGGGGGCAGTGATGTGGAGAGGAAAGGGATGCGGGGAGGGGGCAGACCCAGGGGGGAAGGGATGCGGGGGGAGGGGACTGTGCTGGTGGGGGGGGGGGGGAGGGATGTGGGGGGAAGTGCTGGAGGGGAGACGGCATGGGGGTGGAGGCAGTGGTTGGCAGGGAAAAGGGTTGTGGGGAGGCAGTAGTGATGAAGGGGAGATGGGATGTGAGGGGTAGTGCGGGGGGGGGGGGGGAGAGAAGGGATGCGGGGGTGGCAGTGCCGGGGGGGGGGAGAAGGGGTGCGGGGGGGGTACTCCCTGGAGGGCAGTGAGGGGGGAGAAGGGATATGGGGGGGGCAGTGCCGGGGGGAGAAGGGATATGGGGGGGGCAGTGCCGGGGGGAGAAGGGATGCGGGGGGGCAGTGCCGGGGGGAGAAGGGATGCGGGGGGGCAGGGCGTGCACGGGGCACACCTCCAGGACAGCGCTGCTCAGCTCCCTGATAGCGAGACTGGGGCCCGGGCGCGGGCCCTGCGGGGACGGAGGGATCCCTGCCAACCCGGCCCGGCCTCGGCCTCGGCCCGAGTGTCGCGCTGCGGCCGGGGCCCGGCCGGGGGGTGCGGGCTGCGGGCAGGGGGCCCCGCTCCGTACCTCTCCCTTTGTGTCTGGCGGCTGCTCCGCGGCGCGGCTGGGCCTGGCCACTCGTGTCTCTCGCTGGGAGAGAAGCGGAAGTGCTGCAACAGCAACTCTTACCCAGGCAATGGCTGCCCCGCTCCTCCCCGGCCCCTCGGCGAGCCGGGGCTGCGGGAGCAGGCCGCCCTCACCCCCAGGGGGCAGGCGGCGCGGGGGCCGCGGATGGAGGCTCCTGCGCCCGCCGAGGCGTGTGTGTGTGTGTGTGCGCGGAGGGGAGGGAGAAATAACGAGACGCGGGGCTCCGCTCCCTGCGCCGGTCCTAGGGGGCACTGGGAGCAGCTGGGGGGTGCCCGAAGGCTGAGCCGGGCGCCTGCCCATTCCCACCCCTGGTTCGGCCCCCAAAGCCGCAGCTCCCCCCGGCCTGACCCCTCCCGCCGCCGCAGCAACTTCTCACCTGGCTCAGTCCTAGGGCAGCGGCAGCAGCAGCTTCCTCCCCGTCTCTCACCTGTCCCGGCCCGCACGCAGCAGCCGCTTCTCTTCTCCCCTCCCCTCCCCGGGCTCAGCCTTGACTCATCCTCGGCCGCAGCAGCAGCTGCTTCCCCCTTGCCCGCGCCCCGGGTTCAGGCTTCCATTGTCCCCACGCAGCCCCCCGCGCGCGCAGCGCCGCACAAAAGGAAGGGCCGCTTGTGATGTCAGCAGCTCCTGCGGAGAGACGGCAGCAGGCTGGCCAGCTACAGGAAGGAAAAGCAGGTTGGATTTGGGACTGGAACAGGATCCGCAAAGGGGGAGCCCACCAGCTGGGGCACCGCATTAAATAAAGTTGGGCCGGATTATGCTGCATCTCCAGTGGCTTTTTCTCCCCCCCTCTCTCCTTCTTCTCCCCCTGCAAAGCCTTTGCAGATGATCTTTTTGCTACCTGCACAGCCCTAAGAAAAAATAACACTGACTTCAAGAGTGATTCACTGTACTTCTCCCATGGTAAGAAGACCGCAGTCAGTCATCTTTCTATGGGCCAAGGCATAGTGCCATGGATCTAAATGGAAACGCCGCACCAGATTTCTTTCTGTCCTCCCCCCCCTCCCCCCGTTGACTTCAGCAGGTTAATATAACCGCTGAATGTGGTTCAGTGCTTTTAGTTTCCAAAAGTATATCAAGAGATGACCAGACAACAACTATGTGACATAGTGTAGTAGGCGGGAAAATGAAATCAGCACTGTGCATCATAATAATTAGTATTACTTTGCATTTCTATCCTGCCTTGCAATGGAAGATCTCAAAGCGTTATACAAACAAATGATTACAACTGCACAGCACACCTATAAAGTATGATGGGTATGATTATTCCCACCAATCTATGTTTTGCGAATCAAAACCCATTTGTCTAGTCTCCCAGGATTTTCTGGGGTGCTCAACACTTGCAGCTCTCTTGACTTCCCATTGAGTTTGAATCATAGTATCATAGAGCTGGAAGAGACCTCAGAAGGTCATCAAGTCCAGCCCCCTGCTCTAGGCAGGACCAATCCCAACTAAATCAACACAGCCAGGGCTTTGTCAAGCTGAGACTTAAACACCCCGAGGGATGGAGACTCCACTACTTCCCTAGGTAACCCATTCCAGTGCTTCACCAATCTCCTAGTGAAATAGTTTTTCCTAATATCCAACCTGGACCTCTCCCACCACAACTTGAGACCATTGCTCCTTGTTCTGCCATCTGTCACTACTGAGAGCTTTTCTCCATCCTCTTTGGAACCTCCCTTCAGGAAGTTGAAGGCTGCTATCAAATCCCCCCTCATTCTTCGCTTCTGCAGACTAAACAGACCCAACTCCCTCAGCCTCTCCTCATAGATTATATGCTCCAGCCCCCTAATCATTTTGGTTGCCCTCCACTGGACCCTCTCCAATGCGTCCACATCCTTTTTGCAGTGGGGGGCCCAGAACTGGACACAATACTCCAGATGTGGCCTCACCAGAGCCGAATAAAGAGGAATAATCACTTCTCTGGATCTGCTGGCAATGTTCCTCCTAGTGCACCCTAATATGCCATTAGCCTTCTTGGCTACAAGGGCACACTGTTGACTCATATCCAGCTTATCATCTACTGTAAGCCCCAGGTCCTTTTCTGCAGAACTACTACTTAGCTGGTTGGTCCCCAGCCTGTAACAATACTTGGGATTCTTCAGTCCCAAGTGCAGGACTCTGTCCTTGTTGAACCTCATCAGATTTCTTGTGGCCCAATCCTCCAATTTGTCTAAGTCACTCTGGACCCTATCTCTGCCCTCAAGCGTATCTACCTCTCCCCCTAGCTTAGTGTCATCTGCAAACTTGCTGAGGGTGCAATCCATCCCCTCATCCAGGTCATTAATAAAGATATTGAACAAAACCGGTCCTAGAACTGAACCTTGGGGCACTCCGCTAGAAACCGACCGCCATCCTGACATCAAGCCATTGATCACTACCCGCTGGGCCCGGCCTTCTAGCCATCTTTCTATCCATCTTACCGTCCATTTATCCAATCCACATTCCCTTAACTTGCTGGCAAGAATATTGTGGGAGACCTTATCAAAAGCCTTGCTCAAGTCAAGGTATATCACATCTACTGACTTTCCCATGTCCACAGAGCCAGTTACCTCATCATAGAAGCTAATCAGATTGGTCAGGCACGACTTTCCCTTTGTGAATCCATGCTGACTATTCCTGATCACTTTCCTCTCTTCCAAGTGCCTCAAAATGGATTCCTTAAGGATCCCTTCCATGATTTTTCCAGGAACTCAGGTAAGACTGATCGGCCTATAGTTCCCTGGATCGTCCTTCTTCCCTTTTTTGAAGATGGGCACTACATTTGCCTTTTCCAATCATCCGGGATCTCTCCCGATCTCCACGACTTTTCAAAGATAATGGCCAAAGGCTCCTCAATGACATTTGCAAACTCCCTCAGTACCTTCGGCTGCATTAAGTCCGGACCCATGGATTTGTGTATGTTTAGCTTTTCTAAATAGTTCCTAACCTGTTCTTTACCCACCAAAGGCTGTCCATCTTCATCCCATCTTGCGTCACTTAGCGCATTAGTCTGGGAGTCGACCTTGTCCGTGAACATAGAGGCAAAGAAAGCATTGAGTACTTCAGCTTTCCCCACATCATCTGTCACTAGGTTACCTTCTTCATCCAGTAGGGGCCCCACCCCTCTCTGATCACCTTCTTCTTGTTAACATGCCTGTAGAAACCTTTCTTGTTATCCTTCACATCCTTTGCCAGTCGCAATTCCAATTGTGCTTTCGCCTTCCTGATAACCCCATCGATGTTCAATAATTCTAAAAAATAGACTTCCAGTCTCATGTTTTAATCAAATGACCTTCTGTAACACTTCATGGCTGCATATTTAGACACTCACCATAGCTGTCACTGAAGACTGAATCCTGGAATTTCAGTACCAAAAGCTAAAGAGCATCCTGAACCAAAGATGTTCTCCATTGCATATGAATTTATGATTTCCTCCAAAACGGCTCTCCATATGGAACTTTTGCTTTTGTGGATCTCAGACTCTCATCAGAAACGTATCTCACAGGAGGGCATGTAAAACAGGATGATGCATGTGGTCACATTTCTCTCTAGTCACGGCTGGCTCCTTCAGTTCCATAGTACTATCTCATAGATAAAATAACTCTTCTCTTAGCTCAAACAATAGGGTCTGTGGTTTTGGTGATCTCAGGTTAAATCTTCACAAACAGCCATTTTATGACATATGCATCTCATAATATCCCATTGCTGCTTTGTTCACTCAACTCTACTCTCAAACCCATGGAATCCTGCCTCTTTGAGACTCCAACATAAAGAAAAGTTGAATTTTCCCTGACAGTTGTACAGTCATACACGTTAAGATCAGAAGGGACCATCAGATCATCTAGCCTAAAGAGAATCTCACCACATCCACACCAAGCCCAACAAACAGAATCAGACAAAAGTATTATAGCCCTTAGGACATTAGGGCCAAAGTGCCACTAGTGCCCAAGGCCTCTATAATGGCATGGAATTGATTGAGATCCTAGCAAATGACCTATATTGTACTATACTTCATCCTCCAAAGCCAGGTGAAAAAACCCCTAAGGTTACAGCCTACATGATCTGGGGAAAATTTGTTCCTGACCTTGAACTAGTTTGTCCCTGTGCATGTGAACCAGACTCATCAACTCAGCAGCTGAGAAGGAGAATTTTCAGTACTACCTCAGAGTATCAGCTGACCCCATCCATGACCATGGCCATAAAAAAACCCACCCAGAATACTTTGGGTGAAAATGTATTCCTTCTTTACCCCTTCAGATGACTAGCTGAAGCCTTGAAGCATGACATTTTAGGACAGGAACCAGAAAGGACTCCCAAGCAACTCCATCAAACAATTCCACTCAAAAATGTATCTAACTTTATCTTAATACTAATTAGTCGTCCCCCCCTTACTATCCCTCCTTCTGATGGTTAAAAACCTTCTTTTAATTTCCAATGTAAAATTATTCATGGACAGTTTACACTCTCCAGAGAATTTTATGTCATACAGGAACAGTTGACCTGGAGATAACATTAGAGGTGGGCTTGTCTTTGACAGTTATTTTAACAAGGCTTTACTTATGAGCGAAATGTTAAATTAATAAATAAAGGCTTGGCTGGATAAGGAAAATCATTGACTTTGTTAAAAGTGTTTGGACCAGCTGAATCTCAGTTGCCTGTGGATGCCGATGCCACCTATGCAGCAGAGATATAATGTTTTGTAACCAAGCTGTCTCATGTGGCGAGGGCCATTTGGTGGAATTTAGCACTCACCATCTATACCCAATGCTTATCGATTGAGAGAGGGTACAATAGTCAGGCCATCTTTTCCCTTAGACCCTCTCCTCTCAATCAATGTATTTTTTCCTACATATCTGTGTTCTTCCCCTCTCCCTCTTCTTCCCTTTCATCTTTTCTCCTTTTCCATTGATAAGTTGGAGGACTACTGCTCAACTGCCCCTCATTTCAAGGGATGCCACTTATGTTAGAAGGCCTCAAGTAAAGGCGGGCCCAGCAAGAAGGTGATAATCCCATCACGAGGGTATTAAAATGTCAGGCTAAATTTTGGACTTTGAGTTTGACTAAGAGTTATTTTATACCATCTCAGTGAACAGATTTATACCCATCAATCTGCGTGGTATACTCAGGGGTGCCAATAGCCTCCATGGGTCCCTGGGCGAGGTGTGTATGGGGAGAGGGGGGGAGGACAGCCTCACACTCCCGGAGGGGACAGGGCTTCAGGCAGAGGAAGCAGGACCTAGAGCAGCCATCCCTGAGTGCCAGCGTCAGCTCTCTGGAAGCCCTCAGTGCTGCCCAGAGGACGGTGCCCCACCCCCAGCCTTCAGCACTGCCTAGAGTGTGTGGCACAGGACTCCAGTGGCAATTTACAAGGCCCAGGGCTCCAGCCGCTGCCATTGCCTCAATAACAGTGGTGGCAGCCTGGAGCCATGGGCCCCTTTGAATCACCAGGCCCTGGGACAACTGCCCCATTTGCCCCTCCCGCTTCTCAATGACCTGGTTGTGCTATCTTGCAAGATCTTGTGTTCTCCAGGATCCAAACTGTTGTTTGGGAAAGTGCGGGCAAGTGAAGGGGCACAGCAGAGAGACTGATTCTTATTCCGAGGAGAAGCAGAACAATCTTCCCAGTGAACTAGGACTCAGAGCTGATGGCATTTGGTGGAGCCAGCTCTAGTCTTCAGAGAGGTTGTACAGCTTGTTGCCTTGGCTGGGCTGATACACAAAACCTGCACAGTGCTGCCTCCAGCTGCAGATCTTCAAGCATACCCACGCAAGCATCTAGGACTCTGAAATCGAGAGGAGTGTATACTCAAGGGTGGGGTAAATGGTGGCAGTGTAAATGCCAGTTAGATAAGTTTAATTTATTACTGAATCCTTATATTTGTTAATTGATTTTATTCAGCTGCACACAGTGGATTTAAATTAGGAGAGATGTATAATGTTAGCCTGTTAAACCCTGTTTCTTTAAATTGTTAAGTAAAGGAGTATTAAGTCTAATTTAAGTACATTAGATGTGTATTATTTATAACTACAAGATTTACCCAGCATTGCTACCCTAGCCCTCTCTCACCACAGCAGTTTGGGGCATGTGAGAAGTGCCTTTTCATGGCCGCTGCAGCTCCAGCGGGCAGAGGTAGGGGAGGGATACATGTCCCCCAGCGAGAGCAAGCCTAGACAGAATAGAGAAATGGAGCAAACTGTTCACTTTTCCCTCACTCCCTGATGAAGGGGAATAGCCAGCAATATTCTTGTACAAATGGAGGGGGAGAAGCTGCAGCCCCTCCTGTTCTTCCTACAGGGTGCCTGGAGAATCAGAGAATAAGGACTGGGGCATTCCCAGATTTGGGGGTGTGCCCCAGCCAGCTCCTTTCACCTACCTGGTTATTCTATCTCTTTCCGGTATGGTTTCATCCATACTTGTACACATGAAGAGGGGCAAGCT
This sequence comes from Pelochelys cantorii, assembly GCA_032595735.1. Classification (NCBI taxonomy): domain Eukaryota; kingdom Metazoa; phylum Chordata; order Testudines; family Trionychidae; genus Pelochelys; species Pelochelys cantorii. The sequence continues at coordinate 191,578,120 of CM064327.1, forward strand.
AGCTCTTACTGTTTAGGAGGAGCTCTTTTTATGCAAATTGGGCAGGAGGAAGCTTCGGTCCCCACCCTGCACAACCAAACCTTTATTTTGCTTAAAGTTATGCTAAGAGGAAGCTGCATTCCAAATTTGGTGGTCCTAGCTCTTACCATTTAGGAGGAGTTCTTGAACAAATATGGACAGACAGACTCGCTCACTCACAAACACACTCAAATATATAGTAGATTGGTATATCTGAGTTAACTCCATGTCACAAATTATTTTTAGTATTATTAGAATAGGTTTATTCCTGGAGGTTTCCAAGGCACACCATTAAATGTGTACAGGGGCCAACCAGGTGGAGGCACGGCCAATTTTGAATTCCTTTAGAAGTAAAGGACTGCAGTGGGTAACCAGGAGGGGTAGAAATGGTGTCCCTGGCCTCTTTTTCTTTGGAGGTGGGTGACAGGGGAGGGATCACGTGAGGATTACCTGTTGTGATCCCTCCCTCTGGGACATCTGGTACTGGCCACTGTCGGCAGACAGGATACTGGGCTAGATGGACCTTTGGTCTGACTCAGTATGGCCGTTCTTATGCCGTGGAGGAGTGAACTGAGGATTCTCATCTATCTAAAATCACCACTGGGATATTAAGGGTCTCCTTTAATATCAACAACATCAGGTGCCCAGGTACACAGGAGAGTGCTACCTGCTCCCAAGTAACCCAGGGAGGAGATGAGGAGTTACATGTAACTTATTCCAATGTCTGGCTATAAATTCAAATCAGGCAGCCAGAAACATCAGGAAGTTAAAGAAATGAGAATAAGAAGCAAAAGGATGCCAGTGAATCCTCCAGTAATACCATCACCTGCCACCAGACTCAGAAGAAGGGTAGCAAAAAGCAGGAGAGAGTTGTGCTACATTGCTTACTGATTCATGCTTTTTTAAATATTCAGGATTGTGGCCTAAACACATCATAGATTCTGTAATAAAAGAAAAACCTCTATGGCTATATCTAGACTGCATTGCTATGTTGGAATATTGGAAGTATCCCAAAATAGCAACTCTGCATCCAAGGAACGTGTCCGCTATTTTGGAAAAATTTTCAAAATAGTGGACGTGCTCTTTCGCCATCCCTGTAAACCTTGGTCTACAAGGAATAAGGGATGGCTCAAAAGAGCACTTTATTTCCAAATTTGGCGCCGTGTAGATGTGCCAAATTTCGAAATAGCCTCTTTCTAAATTAAATTGAAAAAATATATGCAATTTGTGTACCGCAAATTGTGTACCTTTTTTCAATTTTACAGTGTGGTATAGACGTAGCCTCACTGGTCTGAAATGTGGAAGTTAGAAGAGTCAATGACAAAAGATGTTGATGGCCATAGTTTTCCTGAATTTCTTCTCAAATGTCAGACATCCAGCACAAAAGAAAGGACTCCAAGAGATTGGCTTGTTTGTAGTGTTATAAACAAAGCACCATACTTCTTTCTGTGTCAACTATTTTCTGAGGGAAAGACAAAGAAAAACAATGCAATACATTGGCAAAAAGCTAAGGATAAACCCACTGTGGAAAAATGGTGCAAACTATATAATAAACTTCCTGAATATAATAACACCGTAGAACATAAAACTGCTACTGCCAGTCAAAGGAGTTAGAGGAGTCCCCGTCAGGTGGATGGAGATTGAACAGTGAGCTTCAGAAACAAATATTAACGGAATCTGAAAGATGGAGAGCAATATTGGAAAAATATTGAATGTTACCTTACTTCTTGCTTCAGAAGGCTTAATGTTCCAAGAAGATATTGGAGATCCATACAACAGCAACTTTTTTGCAACTCTTGAATTTGAAATTCATTATGACAGCATAATTTGTGACCATTTGGTTAAAGTCAAACAGAAGCAGATAGAGGGTAGAATAATGCAAGGATCGGCACATTACCTCTCATGGGAGTTAGAAGGAACTTACTGAATTATGTAGCAAAAGCATACAGAAGGCAGTTCTGTCACAGAGAGAGAAAAAGTCATCTATTATTTTGTCATATGTGATGCTACCCCTGAGGACTCTCATCATGAACAAAGTGTGTTGTAGTTCAGGACCAAGATAGTGATGCATTTAACGTTCAAGAAAGATTCCTCAAGTTCATCAACTTTGATCAAAAAAGTGGAGAACAATAGGTGAAATGCTAATTGCCAGTGTGAAGCATCATAAAATTCTACTTGACGACTAGAAGTAAAGGATTTGATAATGGGTCTAATATATGTCAGGAAAATTAAAAGGTGTTGAGGCCTAAATTATGTCCAAAAATAAACTTGCTGTAAATTCTCCTTGTGCTTCCAATTCACTTAATTTCATAGAAGTTAATACTGGAACTGAACTGCATGTACTGAAACAGTAACATATTTTGGTCTCATGCAGCAATTTTTCATGTTTTTCAATGCTAGTCCTACGAGGTGGAAGATTATAACACGTAAGATAAACTCTTCACTCCATTCTCATTCAGACACATGCTGAAGGGCATGTGCTGATGTGCTGTCTAGGTATTCCAGGAAGCATTGCTGTCTTGAATTAAAAGGACAATCAAAAGAGGAAGCACCAAAACAGTGCTTGGGCTCATTTTCATGCCTTTTGTTGGCTAGCTTTTGGTATAAAGTTCTGACGAGAGAAGTAAGATTTTACAAGCCGGAGGGATCTCTCTTGATTCAGAGGCAAATCTCTTTGCTTTTATTATGGAAGAATTAAAGGAACAGCACGATCAGTGATTCAAAGTTCTATTGGAAGTACACGTAGTGGTAGGTATGGGAATTTTGCTACAGCTATTACAGAAGAGAGGTAAGAAGTGGAAAAGATTTCATGATGTCCTGAGGAATCATGTTTTGTCACCTGTGAAGGTGAACTAGAGTCTTCATTCAGAAAGAATGTATTCTATGAAACTTTGGACAATGTTATCTGAGATTTGGAGTTTTGATTCAAAGCAATCAGTGATATATGTTTTATGTTCCAGTCAGTCCTAAATAATTTTATTAGAGATTTTCAACAAAAGCTAAAACTAATTTTCAGTGATGCATGCACAGAACTACACATTTTTTCCATTTTGCTCATGACTGTAGCAGAAGCTGGCACTCATCAAAATGTGCAGACAAAAGTCATCTTGCTCTCCAAGGACTGCGAAGTTGCAAAGAAGATTGAATTTAGTGATGTCATTCATGATTTTCTAATGGAAAAGGTGAGGAAAATAAAGTTTTAAAGTGATAAAACTTATCTATTCCATTTCAGAAATAAAATATTTTTTTCTTTTATTAATTAATATGTCACAGTGAGGTGAGATGGGGCCTATGCTATGAGTTTGCCCTGGGCCTAGCAAAATGTTGCACAGGGCCGGCACGTTAATCCCAAAGTTACCCATGTGACTAACAAATGTGGAGTCCACTCACTTGTATTTTTGAAAATTATTTTACATCAGAAATAAAGAATCATGAAATTGAGGTGTCAGAACAAGTTGTTTACACTAAAAAGGATTCCCACTGCATTTCAGATTTCTTATATGTTTCATTGCTTTGTGTCCCTCATTTTGAGTCTTTGTAACTAGGCCCTGAATATGCAACTTCAGCTACGTTAATTACGTAGCTTAAGTCGAAGTATCTTAACTTGAATTTTGGCACCGTCTACACTGTGGAAAGTCAAAGCAAGAACACTCTCCTTTCAACTTCCCTTAATCCTCAGAGAAGCAGGATTACAGGCATTGACTGGGGTGCCCCTCTCAGTTCGAATTAGCGTGTCTTCACTAGACCCGTTAATTCGAACCACGGAAGATCGACTGCAGCTGCTTCAATATTATCTGTAGTGTAGACATGGCCTAATAGTATCTCATATTTAGTCCTTGGCAGCTTGGGAATTAGGGCTTCTGCATGCCACTAGTCTGAGACAAAGCCCTGAGTTCAACGAGCCTAATGCCAGTGGGCTCTGCATCAGGACCTTGCAGAGGACAAGGGGGAAAGGAATGACTTTTGCCTTTTTCCTGCTGCCACCGGCTTGGATCCCTTAGATCTAGTTAGTTTCATTTGGTTACTAAGATATCAGGTGAGAAACAGGGGAACTAGCAAAGTGATGGCAAATCCTATAAGCCTGTACTGCTTCACTGTGTCCTTTGGGCCTCACTCTAAAATATGAGGCCAGACAGTGAAGATACATCAGGCTATTTAAGAACCCATCCTTATCCTAAATAAGTTAGGCTGAAACTCTATACAGGGTGCAGAAGGGAAGTAAGTCTACTCAAAATAGAAGCATACACAGAGAAAATGCAATAGCTGAGTTCTATGAGATGGGGGTAGGGAACTTACATGCTTACATTGGGACTTCCTGCCCGCAGCTACCTTCCCTTAATTACTTATGTATCCCCTTCTCACTTACAGTAATATCCTTGGCAGCGAGATTTTTTTCTCTATGGCGTGCTGGAGTTGCCTCCTTTTGTGTAGCAGGGAGGGTTCTGTAATGGATTGTTTCCTCTCCTCTTATCTTCCTGCCACAGCTCAGACTAGCCTACTGATGAACAGAAAAATAGATGTGTGTAATTGTAGGTCTCCCAAAGCATGAGCCCCAAGTGGCCACTTTCTTTGGGTTTAAGGCTAGTGCTGACAGAAGGAAGGAGATTTGGCTAAAAGGATGCATTTAGAGGGGTGTTTTTAATTACATTTTTATACTACAAAACCATAGTGGAGACACAATTATACCAGCACAAAAATGATTTTGCCAGTATAGTTTCTTTTGCTCAGAGAGCTGATATAAACCGCACCAGCAAAAGTATTCTTTTGCCAGGTTAAAGCTGTATCTGCTTAGTGGAGTTTGCCAGCACAAGTATACCAGCAAACTTTTTCTTGTGAAGTCTATACCTAAAGTGGCTTCTGACTGACAACAGAGGCCCATGGAATTTAAAATAGAGCTGGCCATAAAAGTGCAAGCTCACCATTTATGCCCAAACTTGCACAAATCCAGCCCTCTGTCACCCACCTTTGCAAAGAGCTGTGGGAAAGCCAGATGAGAAGGAGCAATGTAAGTGCTAAGTATTTTGATTACTACCACCAAAAGTTGGGTGATAAGCTGTCCATACAGTCTGCCCAGACGGAAAACCAGTTATCACGGAGGCACAAGTATACCGCAAAATGTGTGACCTGTTAATCAACAAAGCTAAAGGGAACCTTTCAGAAGAAAAGAATTAGTTGTCAAACACAGTTTTTCTAGTTTCCAAAAAAGATGGGTCTCTCATCTTACAAACAAGCCTTAGCATCTCCACAATTACCTGAAGTGCAAGTACTGTGTAATCCAGGGAATCCATTTTTTGAAAATATGCATATATAGGGGATTAGATTGCATTCATAAATCTCAGAGACATAGATTTTGGTCCTCACCTATTTAATAGAATGCTGGAAAGACTGGTTTCCAAACCATTTATGTGTCCTGTGTTTACTTTCTAAAGCACTGGTGTGCTTTGTTAGGTTTCTTCCTGGCTCAATCAGCTGTTTTCTTATTTTGATAGGACAGTGGCTCTAGGTTATGCTTTCCAGTCAAGAATGTAGGTGTTTTCTTCTAATTTCATTTTCTTAGGTTTGTGAATGAGAATAAAAGTCATGTCATTCCTTTTCAAAGGACACATTTTCCGAGGATTTCAGCTATTTTAACCTACTCTGCTTTACTAAGATTCTTCTGGAAAAGAAAAAGATCAGGAGACGTCTTCAGGGCAAGATCACTTTGTGACTTGACTAGAGTTCAAGACTTATTGATCTTCTTCTCTGACAGTTTATCTCTTTAGACCTCCTCTTTATAACATAACACCTCAAAGGAAATAATATATGCTTTCAGAATTTTACAGATCCCTGATGTTGTACTTTCAAGTGACAACCAGTGGAAAAGGAAATTATTTTTCATGGTAGACAGAGGCATAGAATAGGCACCTCAGTCTCAACATAAGAACATAAGAATGGCCATACTGGGTCAGACCAAAGGTCCATCCAGCCCAGAACCCTGTCTGCTGACATTGGCCAATGCCAGGTGCCCCAGAGGGAGTGAATCAAACAGGTAATGATCAAGTGATCGCTCTCCTGCCATCCATCTCCCCCTTCTGACAAACAGAGGCTATCTAAAACAGTTATCCAAACTTGACATTAGACACCTATTTACTATTCAGTTTCTGCAAAATGTCAGTAACCAAGACAAAAAGCACCCTACTATATAAAACAATAAATAATGTGGTGATTCTGGACTTTGCAAGGTCTTCTTGAAGCTATCATCCATTTTTCTCAACCTTGGCCAGAGGCTCTGAAAAATATTTATAGCACAAACTAAAATTTTATAGAAAGATTTTCTCTTGGAGCACCTCTGGATGTGCCCAGCTAGTTGGTCCTTTTCTCCCCATCTTTGCTAGATCTTACGGCCCAATGCCTCATTTCCCTTCTCCCCTGCTCTCCTGGACAAACATCTTCTAGTAGTGGGTGGGAACTCTTCCTTTCTCGTCTCTTCTGCAACAGAGGCCAGTTAAACTAGTTTATCTTCCTTCCATCCTGTTTCTTTTTCAAGCCTATCATCTTCTCTTTGCAGTGACACCTGGTTCTGAATACCCATAAAAGCAGCTAGAAATAAGGAAGAGAGTCCAGCTGTCTCACCACAGACCAGCAGCAAGTGTAGCACGTGTTCTGCAGACCACCAGTGGCCCACAGATCACAGTTTAAGAATTGCAGGTGATGCTGGAGCCGAGTGAGCTCCTGAGTGCTATTGCAATACAAATTACTATATATATGAGAGAGTTTGTCTGTCTGCCTCTGTTGGTCTGTCTGGCTGTTGGTTCAAGAATTCCTCTTATACAGTGGCTACATCTAGACTACATGGCTCCATCAATGGAGCCATGTAAAATAGTTTATTCAGCATAGTCAAAGAAGCGGGGATTTAAATAATCCCCGCTTCATTAAAATAAACATGGCCACTGAGCTGTGCCGATGATCAGCTGATCCGGCACAGCGCGTCAGTCTAGACGCGGCACGGTCAACAAGGGAAGCCTTTGTCGACCGCTCCGGTAAATCCGCACAGCGTGGCGGCCATGTTTATTTTAATCCCCGCTTCTTTGACTATGCTGAATAAACTATTTTACATGGCTCCGTCAATGGAGCCATGTAGTCTAGACATAGCCAATAAGAGCTAGGACCACCAACTTCAGTATGCAGTTTCCTCTTCTCCTAATGTAAGCCAAGGTAAGGGTTTGGTTGTGCCAGGAAAACTGGAAGTGCCTGGAATGGGACTGCTTCTCATAAAACCAAACAGAAAAGAGACAGAATCACCAGGCTGGTGCAAGGTCCTGACTGGGGATGTTCCCTCCCCCCAAGTCTGAGACTTCCTTAGCCCCAAGCTTCCTACCCACCAGATGCCCTTTAGGGAGAGTGGGGGGGGGGGCTGAAGCCCCCCCTCCCAATTTGTACAGGAACATTTCTGGCTGTTCCCCTTCTTCAGGGAGTGAGGAGAAAGTTCACAGTTTGTTCCATTCCTCATTCTGGCTGGGAGGCGCAGGGACCGGAGGCAAACAAACCTGGATCTGCCTCAGCCGGGGAACATAAATCTCTCCCCCGGCTGTGCCCAATGAAGCTGCAGTGGCCATGGAGAGGTGCTTCTCACGTGGTCCCAAGCTGCTGCAATGAGAGAGGGCTGGGGTAGTCCTCTATCTCTAGGGAAGCCTCCATGCTGAACCCCTCATACCCAGCTCCACGCAAGAGCAATGATTTAAATGAAGAAAAACAAAAATTAACTGAGCTAAGAACCCAAGCAATGCCGGGTGTATCTTCTAGTAATAATATAATAAAAGGAACTGAGGTCCTATCTGGGTTTTTTTACTTCCTTTTTGAACAATATATATCAGAAAAGAATATACAGGACTGAGTTCATTAAGCCATTTACCATCCAAAGGCAAGTGTGCAGGTAAGAAGCCAGTCACTGGTCACTATTTAAAGACTATCAGGACAGCATTTCTTTCTGACTCAGTGTCCCAGACATTCTCAGTGTCCCAGAATGTCAGTAGAATTGTACTTCTTCCTAGCTTTGGGTGACAATGGTAGCATGCCCTTGAAGACTTTGTCTGCAAAACTGCAGATGAAAAAATGATATTAAGCAATGGCTATCAATGATTCTTCCTCCCCCACAAGGGTGTCCATATTCAGGGTGTGCATAATTATGTGGAGTCTTAAGTTCTTCTCAAAGCTGAGATTTAAATTTCAAATCTCAGAGCTTCTTTAGTTTTAGGTGTGCCTTCTTTTAAAATAAATCTTTAGGGTAGCAGATTGTTCCAAGTGGCATATGTTTAAGATAGTATTTTTGGAACACAGCTAAGATTGAAATGGAATTTTGCAATTTTCCTAGTCCTTGGCTTGAAGGAAATGGCAGGATTTTATGAATAAAATAGAAATGAACTAATACATTCCTTCCTAGATCTGCCACATTTATTTGTTTAAAGTATTTGCTGACTAGGATAACCTGACAAGATCCCCATCTGATTTTTTGAGAGTCCCAGGAGTACAGCAGTCATACAATTCCTTTCCTACACTGTGTGACACAATGCAATGAGCAATACATAGTCTGTCTAGGAAACAGCAGACAACACTGAATAATTACAGTTTTGATTAATTTATTCACATGATATTTAATTGGTTTATGTTTTAGACTCTTGGGGCCTGATCCACAGATCATTAAAATCATCGAGAAGCTTTCCACTCAGTTCAATATGTTTTGGATCAGGCCCATGAGTAGGGTAGGATTATTGGTGTAGAACAGCATTATTGGAAAGATTTTTGCTGTTTTTACCTCTTCTAGAATTGTCACTGAGAGACTGTTTGTGAAGCTTTAATTTCCCAACTCTGGCTTGCATCCATCTCCCCTGCTACCACTTCGTTATTTGGATATTATAGACATCTTTAATTTAAATACCTTGATCTCCACTGAGTTTGTGTATTTTTTTCAGTTGTAAAATATCATTTTCCTGTCATGGTTTTTGTAGTATTGGCAGCCCTTTCTTGGTCTTATCAGAGATGGGGAGAAGGGAAGGCATCACATTTCAGTGATTTTTATAAGATTGGGATTTTCTGTAAGTTTCACAATAAGGCAACCTGGCCAATGGAGATTGCATACGTAGATTTTTCAATTTCTGTGCTGTGGTGGGATTAGCAAGCATTGTCAAAGCAAAATAAGGGAGATGGATTTTGCTTGTGCATTGGTATAATTCCATTGATTTCAGTGTAGTTACCACCTGATTTATACCGATATAAAGTGAGATCAGACTGAAGCCCAGTAGATCAATTTACAGTATCTTTGCAGGTGTCAATTTACGCAATCGTTTATAAAATTTTACTTTCCTATTGCCAACGTTGTAGGGCAGTTCACGATTCGAATATGGGTTTGATATGTTATTGGTGTAGGGGTGTGTTTATATAGAATTATAAATCAGGAAAGTAAACCCTGCCCTCTGTGGTACTGTAGTGCAGGGGAGGAGGGAGAGGGAGCACACAGAGAACCTCTGGCTCCTGTACAAAAAGCAGAGAAAAACCTCTTCCCTAGTATTTATGAATGCTGGCCTGTGTACTGAGCCGACACAGGTTGTGGTCTGCAAGTCTGAATGGCTGTCTAGCCCTCCAGCTGTGGGCATGTAGGCTGCCCTCAAGAGCAGGCTCTATCCAGCAGCACATCCAAGCACACCCTGCTTATAGAAAGAGTGCCATGCACTCCTTCCAAAATATGATGAGGAATCGGGTCCTGGCTGGTAGGATTTCCTGCTCCAGAAGCCACACTAGTCAACATCTTTGCACCCTTTCACCGCACCTGCCAGGATGGAATTCAGCCGCATCTGCTAAGTATCTTTAAGTATAAACATTTGTTCTGTGTTCCAGCAGATTTAAACAAGCCTGAAGGTGCAAGAGGGGAGGCTGCCTTTTGTGTATCACATCAGGTGGGCTTGTCATCTTGGACCATATGCAATGATTATATATTTTTTTCTTTTAAGGAAAAGAATTCTGCAGGAAGTAGAGCAAGGAAATATTGCTGGTTGGGGTTTTGTTGTTGAAACCATCTGGTGGATTTTTGTATTCTCAAGGTGTGAAATTACACTTGGCAAAGAGCATCTGAACATTGAAACATGTCATTTAGTGCCATCAATTTTTATGTCCTAGCACAGCAAGAATAACTCTACAAAACTGATAAAAACACTTGAAGCCCCTGCCACCGATCACTGAGTGTACTGCATGTTCCTGTGCCAAGAGATTATAATGGGGGCATTTTTAATAACATGACAGCAAAAATTAAAAAGAAGCCACTAGATTAAGCAGGAACACAGAGCGAGTTTGTAAGAAAGCAGTTAAGAGAGATATCTGGAAGATTTGCTAAGTTCAAAGGCCTTCATTATTAATGTGTTAGGAGCTGACTTGATGGATTGTCTCTAGTCTGTTTTCCCTTATTCCTTCTGCTTTATTTCCTAAAAACAAATACATAAGACAAATCTTTATAGTGTAATGGAGGTTTGGGGCCAGAGGGGAAGAGATTTGTAATAGATTATTTTTTTATTTCATAGAAATTGGTTAATAATTTATTAATTCAGTTTCACTGTTTCATCCTCCATTTCAGTTAATCTCTGGAATGTAAAATAAATGCTGCTCTCTGTTCTTCCAATACTAATGCAGAAAAAAACTTAATGAGCAAGAGCTGACCTTGATGCCTTTCCAGAGATGATTTAGCTGCAGAGAAGTTAATTTTCTTTTCTCTATTTACTTACACTTCTTAAGGGCAAACCCTGCAAATAACATTTTAAGCCATTAAGTATATCTTGAGCCCGATTCACAACTGTGTTACACCAGTTTTCACTGGCATAACTCCATTGCAACCAATGGAATCAGGCCTGTTATAGCCACTAACATCGGAATTAAAGTAGGCAGTTATGAAATGATGGAAGAGTCTGGCACAGTCTTACAAAAATCACACGTCCCGATACTATTCCATGCCACTCTGACATGTCCCTTAAATAATACAGATACTCCAGATGCTCATTTGTATTGTTTTGTCCTGCTCTCTCTCCCTCTGGAATGGTGGTTTAATAAAGAATGATTAAGCAGGTGCACAGAATGATTTTGTTCTAACAAACTGTATTTGTGGCCAGGTTTTCATGATATCTTTAAACGAGATTTTTGATTTTATTCCCTATTGTTATTTTCTACCCACTCCTTTATCTCCCCTCCCTTACTGCCCCTCATTTCTCATGTTTTATGTTGAGGATTTCTTAGCTCTATTTATATCCTTGTAACCAGAATGTTCAGGGTCTGGAATATAAGTGATTGATAAATGTTTAGCTGCCAATATACAAGATAGGCTCAAGAAACACACCCACACACAAGCCAATTAACTTTACACCTGCACAATCTGGCAAAATGTCAGCTCAGGAACTCCCTCCAGCCGGCAAATAAAACCCAACCCCTCATTTTTCTGAGGCAAATGTGGTGCTACGCCTTGGCTAAGGTAACTGGTAAACTGGAGAGGCTGGGCTCTAATTCTAAGACTGCCTAAAAATGCTTGTTTAGCTTTTCCTTTCACACTAAACTTCAGATTTGAATATGGACAAAATGACCTAAGAGGTTTTTTTTTCCCTAACATTCATTTCTATAATAAAACTCTGATCTTATAATAAGATACACCATTGCTTGGGACCAAAAAAAAACCCCCATGTACTGTAGGGGGTTGATTAAGGGTAAGGTCCTTTGCACTGATGCAGTGACACAAAGATAGCTTAAAAAGTTTCCTCAACTGGGCTTTCCATGGAGTGAGGGATTCTCACTTGTTACTCCATGCTTGACATGGAATATGTGTTTGTGGCACGGAGGAGGAGTTGGAGGGGGGGCAGAGGCAGAGCATGCTGGCAATCCTCTAGTTAGCATAACATAGCCTAGAAAGTTAAAGTTGTTCTAAGTTATGCTAGTGCCCCCCTGGAGGATGCTATGTACAGCTCTGGTGCAACCTAAGGAGTGTCCTTATCATTCCAATCTTGTCTGAACTGCTTTGCCCTTGCAATCCTCTGACTCCTGTTCTTTTCACTAATTGCACATGCTTCTGGCAAGAATAATCTGTGCCACGGGTATGCCAGAGGGCCTTGCCAAGCCAGCATGCATATCTTTCTCCATGATCTCATCCTACTCCACAGTCCCTGACTCTGGCCACATTTTTTGTGGTCCTATATAGCGATCTTTCTGGTTTTGGGGGGGTGAAGCAGGATCGGTGGAAAACTGCCTTTTACTACCTGTGCTCTGGCTGTATTTTATGGGAGATGCAAACACACAATGCTCTGCTAAGTTTTGGTGCAGGTTGTGGGGCACATGCATAAATAATAGTGTAAACCATTTGATTCACAGCTTCCTGAGTCCATATATTTCAAGTTTCAGCGCACAGCCTTGAATCTGATCCTTTTTATTTTCCTGACATGGTTTGAACTTAAGTATTGCTTCTGATTTATATAAGAGAGCAGTTACACATCTCTGGCAGCACCTTCTGGATTGCCTCATAATACATAGTGGCATCTGAGAAAGAATGAAAAGAGGCTACTAAGAGAGACTTTCACTCTCTTAGGCTTTGCTGAGAAATTTTGCCACTAAACACACCAGAGCTAAGGGAGAAGGCGTAATGATTTGAAGTTGTCTGGAACTACCCAGTGAGCTGAAACATGGATATTACTTTGAAAAGAAAGATATTTCATCTCCTGTTAAAGAGCTAGAAAGATCCCTTCTACAGGATGAACCTCTGTAAACCGGGACTCTCTTGTCTGGCACCATCCATGGTCCGGAAGGATGTTCCAGGACCAGAGAGTCTCAGTGGAGGGCTGGTGGCTAGGCTCCCTGCATCTGGGCTGCCAGGTGCAACTCAACTGGGCTGCCTGGTGGGGCTGTAGCCTGGAGCACAGCAGTGGGGCTGTAGGACCAGGAGCTTGGCACACGTCAGCTGAGCTGCCCAGCGGGACCTGGAGCCCAGTGTGCCCCAGTGGGGTTGCCTGGTGGGGCCATAGCCTCATGCATGTCAGCTGGGCTGTGACTGGGAGCCCAGCATGCCACAGCGGGGCTCAGAGCTGGGCTGCCCAGCTTAGCAGGGAAGGAGGAGTGGGGAACCAGCAGGGCAGCGTGGTTAGTGGCAGGGGGAGCCAGCCAGGATGTCGGTGGCTGGTCGAGGGCTGGGGAAGCCGGTAACAGGGGTCAGATACGACCTCCCCGGTCCAGCAAAGTCCCTCATCCGGGACCAATCAGGTCCCAAGAGTGCCGGACCAGGGAGGTCCGACCTGTACCAAGATAAAGTTCAACAGCGATCACAGCAAATACATTTTCTAATGTGTCATTTTTCTCCTTCATGTCAGGAGTGTGCTCTTTTTTCTTCATCCTTCTTCTGCATGAAATGCATAGTGCACCAGGAAGTCCTAGATGCAGAGAGGTTGAACAAAACTCTTCCTGATGAAAATGCAGCTCCTGAACTCCTTTGCAATCACTTTTCCTTTGTGCTTCTGGGGCAGGTTTACAACGTCAGACAATATGTCTTCTGTCATTGAGAGCCCCTAGCCTGTGTGCTAAATCATTGCAAAGGAAGATACAGAGATAAAAAAGAACAAGCAATTTTCTTGTAGTTTTGGTATTATTTTCTATTTAAAGACACAATTGTTTAAAATATAGCTATGTCCTGGTAAATGCTAATGTTGTACAATGCCAGACAGTTTTATCATACCAGACCATGAATGTTCTAGTGTACAATCTAAAGCTTCTTTACCTTTTGATATGCTTGCTTTCTGAATACAAATTACAGGACTTGTCCTCTGAGACCCATCAAATGGAGTGTGTAAGTGGAGGGTGTGTGTGCACATCCTATTCTTGTTGGAATTCCGCAACTGCTGCATTTGGAGCCACTGTATTGTTGCAGAATTCCAACAGGGTAAAATCCCAAAGACCAAACTTCCCTTGAGCCATTTTTTTCCTTCTTTTTTAAACTTAGGATCTGCTGCTTTTTCATCTGCACTTCCACGAAGATCATTACACTTCCTGGCAGCCTCCCCACAATTCCTTGAGGATTATTAAGAATATAGTGGAGGGCCTACAGCTTTTAAAAAGCATTTGTGTGGGGACATTTAGGCCATTTGTATATGTACTTTTTCTCCAACCAAACTCTAATTTACCTAGCATACTATAGTATAAACTATACCTTTAGGAGACTGAGCCTAGTTCAAGGAATTTTATCTCTAGCGGAATCCCATGAGATGTGGTTCTTCATACATGGCATCAGGAGTGTTAAACCCTACACCTCTCTAATAGTCCTACTTATCATTTCTATCTTAAGTAACTAACTGATAGGATAACTAGTGATATCTTTACTCAGGCCCAGTTCTGTCATATTACCCATGCTCATTAGCAGTTACACACAAGAGTAGCTCCAGTGGGACTAGGAAACTCCAATGAGACTAGATAAATTAGCCCCGGTGTACACTAAGGCTTTATTTCAAAATACTCCCCCTAGGTTGAATTTATAAGTGGAGCGTCCACACTACCAAGCCCATTATTTCAAAATAATGGGCCACTTATTTTGAAATCTGTACTCCTGCTTTTCTTGGGGAATAACGTTAATTTCAAAATAGTTATCTTGAAAACCTTTAGTGTGGACGCTCCAGTGCTGTAATTTCGAAATAACGAAATAACGACTCCACAGAGTAATTCAAACTAATTACTCCCCAGTGCTTCCTGGGGTTCTAAGTCAAGATTGCGCGTCCACATTAATAGAGCCTATCTTAGACTAATTTTGAGGCTTCCCCATAGTGGGGGACACACTATTTCAATTTTGTAAAATCAGGAATTCTTAAGTCTAATTTAGTTATTTTGAAATAGTTTCCTAGGCTATGTGTACATTACTAGGTTATTTCAAAATAAGTTATTTTGAAATAATAACTCCCAAAATAACTATTTTGAAATAAGCTTATTCCTCTTCACAAGCAGGAGTTATTATTTTGAAATAACAAGCCCATTATTTTGCAATAACAGGCTTGGTAGTGTGGATGCTTGCCTTATTATTTTGAAACAAGGGGAGTTATTTCAAAATAACTCTCCAGTATAGACATGCCCCAAGTGTAGACATGGCCTTAGTGCCGCGTTTTTCAAACTGTGGGTCCCGACCCCCCCGGGGGGTTGCAAGCAACTTAGAGGGGGGCCACAATATCACAAAGTTTGAGACCCCCTGCCTTAGTGAATACCTCGGGAAATAGAGACTCAAGGTTCCCATACAAATGCAAACTAGAGGCTGGAGGACCTCTGCTAGGATAAGGTGGAGTGACTGGAGGTCCTTTAGATCCAGGAATGGTTCCTGTGGAAGCTGGTGGTTGGGGATGGGGTGCAAGCAGTAATTAGAAGCTCATTGAGAGAGGTGATGGAGCAGGAACAGCTGCTGAGTTTAAAGGGGAAGGAGCAACAAAGCCTGGTACTATAAACCATCTCATATGTCGCGTGTTAGCTTTGGTTTTGCATCAGTAAATGATTTCCAGTTGTCTAGCTTGTGTGCTGCATCTGCAGCAGCCACAGCAGAGAAATTATCCTAAGGTACCACCAAACAGGTAGGGACACTTCCTTTTCAGCTGACTACATCTTATACTGCTTAGACAGCAGTGAAAAAAGAGCCCCAGGCTATGTTTAGACTGCAGGCTTCTTGCCGAAGAAACTTTTTTCGGAAGAAATCTTCTGAAAAAACTTCTTCCGAAAGAGAGTGTCCAAACACAAAAGTGCATCGAGAAAGCGATTTGCTTTTGCGAAAGAGTGTCCACACTGAATGGACGCTATCTTGCATGTAAGCTGTGATTGCTACGGGTGGAATGGCCACCAGAGCACCTGTGTTTTTTCCTCTTTTCTCTTCTTCCGAAAGAACTCCCTCTTCCCCATCCACACATGCCTTTTTTCCAAAAGAACTCTTTCAGAAAAAAGGCTTCTTCCTCGTAGAAAGAGGATTACCAACACCGGAAAAACCCCTCTGTTCTTTTGATTTACCTTTGGAAGAACGCAATTGCAGTGTGGATGTAACTCACGTTTTGTTGGACAAACATCTGTTTTTCCGATAAAACTCTGTAGTGTAGGCATACGTCCAGTGTCCTGTTACACTAAAATCTAATCTCATTAACTCTTATGTATCTTAATTACTTTTCATACCAGGGGTTTTTATTTGAGCTAATATGAAGGAAAAGGTACCAACAAGCCCTTAAAAATGTGTTTTAGTTGAGCCTTCATTATGCAGTAATGTAGATTTTCAGTTATGCCATATATGTTAAAAAATTAAGTGAAGTTAGTGCTGGTGAAAGGTGCCAGATTAAAAGCCCTAGAAATGGAAGTCCCCTAATTATCCAGAGAACAGGTATAGCATAGACAGAAGCAGGGTAAAGTTCCCCAGTGCTGCCCCTTCAATTATATGGTATTTTTAATTTTCTATCTGACACATCGTAGGCCTCCTTGCTGAGAGAGTACATGAGCAAAATTAATTTGAGTTATTCATTTCCTTTCCTATGATCAGTGTTGAACTGTGAGGCAGAGAGAGAGGGGGAGCCAGAGAGAAATCTATAGCCCGGAGCTAGTGGCTATGGTTATAAAGTAGATCGGAACAGGAGGGGGCGCTCTCACTGCATCCGCTTGGGAAGAAGAAGAGTTATGGGGGGACCAGGCATTGCTTTCTAAAGTCTGGGAGGGAATGGGAAGCTCTCCCTTTGTTTTTACTAGAAGGGGGACTACATCCCATATGTCCCTCACTTTAAGCCTGGCCGGTAGTCACTGTGAATGCGTTCAGTATTTTAGTGGTGTTAGTCAACTCCAACAGTGATCTGTTGATCAGTTAATTGGATTTTTTTTCTTGTTTGTGTGAATCTTACACAGGTTCAGCAATTCTCAGCTGAAGAAAGTATTGCTCCAGAAATAGGACTATAGGGCTATAATTTATGAAGCCTTAAACTCGAGGAAGCACCCTCTTCTCTCATTCACACTCACATCAAGAGTCTGACTGAACGTCCAAAGTGTTATTAGCCAGGTGGCTTGCCCACTCAGCAAGGTAATTATTTCTACCATTGTTTTCTCATTGACACTCCCCTTTGTGTCTTCCCCCCAGAAAAAAAATGTAGATTTTATTTGGGGCTGCAAATGGTGACTGAAAGCAGGATTAGGATGGAAAAGTGAATTGGTAATAGAGTAAGTCACCTTGTAGGTGAGTTAGTACTCATTCAGCTATCTAACATTTGAGTTTATTCTGTAATCCTAGCCCAGCTCTGAAAGTAATGGGGCAGGTGATTACTTAATACATTCCTATGGTGCTAAGAGCCATGATAAGAAACTTTAGACAACCAAATATCTTGATCATTCTAAAGAATGGTCAGATTTGTTTCTAGTTTATGAATGCACATCAGGAAAGCACTGAAGTAAATGGGGTTCAACCCATTTACAGTAGTGATGAATTTAGTCCAATATTTTTAAGAGCATCAATATATTGATCACCAACCTGATAGAGAGAGCAGTGCTAAATCAGATGAAAAAACTCTTTGACTCCAGGAATGTGAATAAAAGGTTCTTTACATTTAAACAGGATCCTCTCCAAAACAAAAACCCCACAAGCCAAGTTCTGCTTTCAGTTACACCAGCGTAAACAGAGGATAAATTCACAGGAATATACAGCATGGGGAAAGAGAACATGGTCCCAGTGTCCCACATGCCAATATAGTTTGCCAAGCTTTTAGCCAAGTAACAAGGCTCAGCTACAATCATTTCAAGACCAACAAGTTCAGTCACTTAAGTGCACCCATTGAAAACAGTGTTTTCAAGCCCTTTTTTGAATTCTTCTCTCTTTGAGTATGTGTAGACTGCATCCCTCTTTCGGCAGAGGGATGCAGATTAGGCAGGTCGACATTGCAAATGAGGCAGGGATTTAAATATCCCGTGCCTAATTTGCATAAAAATGGCCACCACGTTTTGCCAACTCAGCACTTTGTCGGCAAAAAGCAGCAGTCTAGAGGGGGATCTGTCAAGAAAGAAAGGCTTTTTCGACAGATCCCTTATGCCTCCTGCAAGGAGGTTTTCAGGTTTTGTTGAAAAAGGCTTTCTTTCTCAACAGATCCCCCTTTAGACTGCTGCTTTTTGCCAACAAAGTGCTGACTTGTCAAAACACGATGGCCATTTTTATGCAAATTAGGCGCGGGATATTTAAAACCCTGCCTCATTTGCAATGTCGACCTGCCTAATCTGCATCCCACTGCCAACAGAGGGATGCAGTCTAGACATACCCTTTGAGACGTGAAGTCCACTAAGGGCATAGCCTGAGAAAATTCCCAAGTCATCACAGCACCTTCATGAAGTCAGCCCTGCTAAGAATGGTGATAAAATAGTGAGCTTTTGGAAAGACGTGTGTGTGGTAATATAGTTTAGTAGAGCACTTGAAAGTGTGCTGAGAACCAGCAATCTGGTCAGTGTTTAACCAGTTGCCCTTCCCCCAAGGCCTGATTAAGGAGAGGAGAAGCTAATGAGCTAATCAGCCTATTAACAAGGAGACTAGATAAAAGAACACAGGAAGGAGCCCAAAGGGTGAGTAGTGAAGAAAGAGAAAGGCAAAGGCTAGTAAGGCCTGACAAAAGGATGTTCTCTGTGAGGAGATGACTGTTCTTTCCCCACCTTTGAAGAAGGGGTAGTAAAATCGGAGAGCATTGTAAATATTGTGACTGCACTAGTATGTAGAAGGTGTTGGAGTGGTACACCATAAACAAACTGTATAGTGGTATCTACACAAGAGAAGGTCGCTGAGTGGTTTGTGGGAAGTAAAGAGGATATGAAGGAGCCTCTCACAAACCAACTTCTGTTGGTGAAAGAGACAAGCTTTGGTATATACGCAGAGCTCTTCTTCAGAAGACATTTGTCAGGACACCATTAAAATCAGCCTTTGCAGAGCCACTCCACAAGAAAAAGAAGTAGTAGCAGCTTCTCAGCAGCAACAATGTAGCTTCTGTGAGCAGGTTTTTATGATGTGGTCATGAGACTGTCTGAGCTCTGTTGACACTTGTGGCAACAGTGCAGCTGAACTGTTGCTTAAAATGGATGCTAATTTTCCTAGAATAGACAAGTTTTTAGAGAACTGGTCTTCTAATGGTTGTCATACTCATGAAAGATATGGATTTTGCATCTGCATTTAGTCACATTATTTGACTGTACAAACCCCATAAAAGCCCTCAAATTTTACATCCAGACCTGTGCGGGAAGGACTATAAATCTGAGGGTATTTTCTCCTCTCTGTGTATAAGCACTAAAGTCCTATGTATTTTTATTAGAGCTGTGACTATGCTCTGGGAAATGGGCCTGCTGCTTCAATTTGAGGAAGAAGAACCTTGATCGTGTTCAGGATGCTGAGAGTCAAAGAACAGAAGCCGCTGTGGAGAACCCTTCAGAATAAGGGGTTTCTTTGCATTTTGATAAAAGAGATAACTAGAAGTATTATACCTAATTTCTGCTACTGATGGAGGCATTATACACAGATAGCCCATTAGCCTTTATTTGGGGAAGCTATCTAATGGCTCTACCATTTCTTTGCATTGGGACTTTATCAATGGTCTAGGTTTATGAGCTGCAGATTTTTTTTCTAACAAAAATTAATCCAAAAAACAGAGAGGTGAATAGGGTTGCCAGATGGTTTTAATAAAAATACCGGACACACTTGACATTACATCACGATCTACATTACATCTTATTTAGAAAATAGCAGACATTTATATTTTCTCATTTATATTTTCTCAAATTTTTTCCTGAACAGAAAGCTCAAATACTGGACTGTGCGATTCAAAACCAGACACCTGGCAACCCTAGAGGTGAATGAAGTTAACTATAAATTCTCACAAGCCTGGGCACAATCCGTGAGAAAATCCATCAGCTGACGACTGTTGTCTCATTGAAGTATCCTCCAAATGCTAAGGTACAGATTCTGCTGCTTTCACGAGTGGGGTGTTATTCCGGGACCCTAAGTAATCAAGTAATCCCATTCGGCTTGTCTACAATGTGTGTGGACTGGCCCATAGATTTCTATGGCACTACTTCTGCAATAAGGAGCTATTCAGCTCCAGGCCTTGTTTAGACAGTAGTCTAGTTGTGGTGTAAATTGAGTTGAATGACTATTTATGAGTACAATTACAAATTCTAATATAGACTGCACATTTTATTCCTGGTCTTACTCCACCCTAGGGTTCTGGAACAAATGTTTGTGAAGTGTCTGCATTTGTGTTTACAATTGTGTGTATTAACACATGGTAATTAGCAATTAACACGTGTTATAACAGAATTAAAAGCTCTAGTCTAGTCAAAGCCAGGTGAGGGTGGCAGAATATGATTCATGTTGACTAAAAATGTTTTGCTAGCCCTTCTGGGTGTAAATATCCAATGTCTTACCTTATTGTTGAGTCTGCATTGCCAGCCAGCCTAAACATTTCGTTCTGAAAACAGTGTGAACTCCATCTTTTCCCTGCCCTCCTTATCCTTAATGATGTAGGCACATGTTCTAGGCGGTTTGCACTGCTCAGACATCACAAAGAGGCTTAAAGATGCCCTACTGGGTCAACTGAGGATTCCTCCAGCACAGGAGAATCACTTGGCTGTTATAAGAGTTTGTATAGTTGGCTCTATACCAACCACTTCCTGCCCAACACAGGACAAGTTTGTGGAGAAAGAACCCTGTTCGTCTTCCCAGATTTGGAATCCTGGAATTGAACAGCTGTGCAGATCTCTGTTGCCACTCCTCTCGCCTGTGGGCTGTACGTATAACCCAACTCTGAGCTGCAATTTAGAAGCAGGCAGCACAGTTTACTGGTGCTTTCTGATGCCCAGTTGTGAGTTACCTCCCACCACCTATCTCTGTCGTGACGCATGAGGCACTGCGGTGCTGAGTTTCAGGGCATGTCTACACTACAGCCTCTGCGGTAGCACAGCTATGGTGCTGCAGCTCTGCAGTTTTCACTTCAGAGTGTGCATGCTTCCTGCATCTGTGGAAGGGGTTTTCCCATCAATTGGATTGCTGCTAGGTAATCCACCTGCCCTAGCAACAGTAGCTAGGGCAGAAGTGGGCATTAATTTTTGCTGGGGGCCACTCCAAGAATTTGGTAAGTGGTCAAGGGTTGTACTTTTCTAGAAATCTCAATGGTGGGGGGTGCACGGTCTGCAACGGAAGCTGGATACAGGAGGGAGCTTGGGGTAGGGGACTGGAGTGCAGGAGGGGCTGTGGGGTCTGGGAGGAGGGTTGGGGTGCAGGAGAGGATTCTGACCTGGGGGAGGGGTGTAAGAAGGGTACAGGTCTGAGAGACACTTGTGACCTGGGTAGGGATGCAGGAGGGGGTACAGAGAGGTTGGGTTGTGACCTGGGACAGGGAGTTGGGGTGCAGGAGGTGGTGGGGTGCCATGTTCATGCTCTGACTGGGAGGGGCTTATTTAGGCGGCTCCCAGCCAGCAGCCCAGCGGGACTGTCAGGCAGGTTCCCTGGCTGCTGCTCTCTCACATGCTGCTCCCTTGAAGGGGAGGGGGCAGTGGGAGTCCATGGGTCACAAGCACCCAGGCAGCTTCCATTGGCCGGTCTCTGGCCAATGGGAGCGGTAAAGATTATGATGAAGTTGGGGTCAGCACTCAGAGACACCTCCCCAAGAAGTGTGGGCCATGCAGAAATGCACACGCTGTCCAGTGGCAGTCGGAAAAGCTAACAGAATTCGGGAATCATTAGGAAAGGGATAATAAGAGAAAATATCATATTGCTTCTATGGTATCCCACCTCTTGAATACTGAATGCAGATCTGGTCAGCCCACCTCAAAGAAGATATTGTAATTGGAAGAGGTTCAGAAAAGGGCAACCAAAATGATTAGAGATATGGAACAGCTTTCATGTTAGATTAATAAGACTGGGACTTTTCAGCTTGGAAGAGAGATGACTAATGGGGGATATGATAGAGGTCTATAAAATCATAACCAGTGTAAAGAAAGTGAATAAAGAAGTGTTATTTACTCCTCACAATACAAGAAGTAGATGTCACCAAATTAAATTAATTGGCAGAAGGTTTAAAACAAACAACGAACAAAGGGAAGTACTTCTTCATGCAAAGCACAGTCAACCAGTAGAACTCCTTGACAGAAGATGTTGTAAAGACCAAGACTATAAGGGTACGTCTACACTACAGCGTTAATTCGAGTTAACTTAATTCGAAATAGTTAATTCGTATTAAGGTAATTCAAATTAACGCATCTACACACAAAACCTATTTCGAAATAGCGTGTCCACACTGAGTGGACCCTGAACTGAAGTTAAGGCTGGCCGGAACCAGTGCCGGCAGGGCATCAGATTAGGACTTAGTGTGTGGGGCTGCTGCCTGAGGCTAACTGAGCTCCATGCTTAAAGGGACCCTACCGCCACCCCGGACAGACAGTTCTCAGGGTTCCCCACTTGCTTGTCTACCTTGATGAGGGACATCAAAGCAATCCTGTCTTGGAGTGCCCTGAGTGCCCGCACTCGGGACACCACAACACTCGGCCACATGAAGCCAGAGCTGCCCCTTGGCACGCTGGTGCGTCCCGTGGGGTCGTTGCCATCAGCCCGGCTGCACTTGCTGCAGGCTGCCATCCGGGGGGTCCATCAGGGGGCTGTCAGGATCCAGGAGGCCCTGTGGGAGAGCGTCCACCCCGAGGAGCCCTCAGAGCCACCCTGGTCCTCCCCACCGGGGGCTCGTGCCCCATTCCTCCTTCACGTCCTTCCACTTATCCCTCCCTAGCCCCCTTCCTGATGTCAAACAAAAGACACGTATGTTCAAAAATAGAAACTGGGTTTATTGAACAAAACTGGGGGGGGGGGATGAACCTCTGGGGAGACTGGGAAAAGGAGGTGGGAGAGGGGAAGAGAGAGGGTGGGAGAGGGGAGGGGGAAACCTGGGAGGAGGGAGCCAGAAGGGGGAAGCAAAGGGAAGAATGGAGAGGAGAAGCTCAGGGCCCAGGGTTGGGGGTCTCGCCGGACCAACTTGATTTTCATGCAAACCTGTTCCTGGGTTCACATTTGGCCTTTGGAGGCCAGGCTGGCAGCTATCCTGCCATTGACGGCCGCGTTCCTCCGTCTAGCATGGAGATCATGGACGTTGGGGGCATCCCCCCAAACCTGAATAAGGTCTATGATCTCCACCCTGGGAGCTGGCAGACTGCTCCTGGGGAGTGGTGGAGGGCTGGCTGCCAGTGGCTTGCTGGCTTGTGTTTTGGGGCCACTGGGTCACGGGCCCCGGTGGCCACTGCTGGCTCTGGGCTGGCAGGCTTGGAGCTGGCACAGGCATTGTGGCCAGGGTCTATCCCTTTAATGGCTCCAGGGCTGGGGGAGAGGAGAGTAAGTTTTCCTGGTTGTGCCCAGGGTGGCCACCAGGGCTCCCTGGGAAGGGCTGGAGGCCCCCTATTTTGAATTAAGTGTCGACACAGCACTTAATTCGAAATAGCTGTTTCAAATTTGGTGTTACTCCTCATCGAATGAGGTTTACCAAATTCGAATTAAGCGCTCCGCTATTTCGAATTAATTTCGAAAAAGCAGTTTGCATGTATAGATGCTATTAAAGTTAATTCGAAATAACGGCTGTTATTTCGAATTAACTTTGCAGTGTAGACATACCCTAGCAGATTTAACAAAAAGAATTAGATAAGTTAATGCAGTCCATTAAAGGCTATTCGCCTGGATGGTTTCCCTAATCTTGGTTTACTAGACAGTGAGAATGGACAACAGGGAATGGATCACTTGATGATTACCTGTTCTATTCATTTCCTCTGAAGTACCTGGCATTGGCCATTATTGGTAGACAGGATACTGGGCCAGATGGACCTTTGGTCTGACTCAGTATGTCTGTTCTTATACACCTGGTATTAGCCACTGTTTGAAGACAAGATACTAGGCTAGCTTGACTTTTGGTCTGACCCAGTCTGGCCATTCTTATGTTCTTAATTTTTTTTAAAAATTGATGCCTAATGTTATCTTCTCAAACTAAGATATGTCACTACTAAAATATATAGAGATATTGGTATTCAGGAAGCAAAATATAATACAATGTTATACTGTTAAAGTAGGATTTGCATGAAATGTTGTATAGCGCAGATCATGTCATGAACTAGGGAACTGCCTTTGTTTAAACTTTATAGCCTTTATATTTGATCTACTAGAATTCATTATCCCCTTGTTATAGTCAGTATATTTTTACTGCTTTGGGGAACATTAGGTGTACTCTTTTTTAAGGAAAATGACAATGGCAAATGAACAGTGAGATTGTGTAGCCTTTTGGATAAACTCCCTTAAATAATAGGACTGTGACAGATATTCCACAGTTAAGGTAGTTAGATACTTTGCATTGTAAAGTCAATGTTGGAGTCTCTAACTTTTTCTAAAACAACAACAACAACAAAACAGCAGAACCCGTTTCACTCTATTCATAAATGTGTATGTGTGTATACAGACATGCACATGCACATATATATTTGGTTCTGTAAGGTTTCCCCCCCGCTATTCAGTAGAAGCATGATCTTCCTTCTTCTGTGTATGTATGAATCCATATGCAGGGGAGCTGCCAACCTCCACGGGCCCTTGGGCAAGGTGGCAAAGGGACGGAGCCTCAGTGGAAGGGGCGGGGTCAGGGGCAGCCAGCCCCCCACACTGCCCGGACCGTGACGTGCCCCCATCTGAGTCCTCAGAGCTGCACAGAACATGTGACATGGTGCTCCAATGGAGATTTAAAGAGTCCAGGACTCTGGATGCTTCCACCGCTGTAGTAGCGGGGACAACAGCTGGGAGCTCTGGGACCTTTTGAATCACTGGGCCCTGGGGCAACTGTCCCTTTTGCCTGTTCCCCCCCCCACACACACACTCATCATAACTAGTTTGAAAGTTATTTAGAAATTCTATATTATTCTACCTAAGGGTCTGATCCTGCCACTGCGGCAAATTCCAAGCTCCCTTTGGTTCCAGATAAGTTCCACATGTGAAAGGATGACAGCACCAAACCACTGAGTTGGTAGGTAAGAGCAGCTGCGGTTTCCAGACACATGGTCGATCTTTGAGGCACTACTGAAAAGGTCTAGACTTGGTGCAGCAAAAATCTCCCTCCAAGATACACATGATAACAAACTAATTCTTAAAAATTAGATGCCGAATTTTATAGAAAGATTTATAGCTTTATTTATAGCAGCCATTTGACTGTGCTATTTACTACTTCAAACACTGAACACAATTTTGTATTCCCCTCCCATCATATTTAATGAGAAATATTTACACTTATGTCAGAGAACTGTGCAGAGCAGAAGTTACTGGCCACAGTTTTGCAGTGTAACGGAATACACAACTTTGACACTCACTATTGTAAGCCAAAGATTATTCAGTAGCCTGATGGCTAGGTTCTTACAATCATCTGGGATGGTTTGTGGGTCAAGACTGTGAATGGTAACATTGACTTTCAGCATTTTTTATATTTAATTTAAAAAGCATGTATAATGTAAACATAGAAACAAGGGTGAAAATATACACTATATGGCCTGGAACAAATTTGCTAATGACATATAATCAAATTCCAGATGTTAACTAAATTGTCTCAAACGCTGTATAAATGTAAAACATGTCAGAAATGGAGTAAACAACAAGTGATCGACACATAGTATTCTAAGGAAACGTAATGTCCCAGATCCACAGCTGATAGCAATTCACCTAACTGCATTGACATCGGTGGAGGTACACCACTTTTCACCTGCTGAGGATTTGGGTCAATATTCTTCAATAGCCATGCTGGTCAAGACACTTGGGAAATACTCACCATGTATCAGTCAAATACAGCAAGCATGACAAAGTGCAAGTGAGGACAAAGCCTACAGCAGTACTTCAGGGGAGCACTTTTTCCTCACTGTCCACTTTAGTGAGCTCCAGGTGAAATACTTTGACAAAAATTTTTGCACAGCCAAGCAACACTCAATCATTGTAATTTCTTCCGCTGAACATGGGTGGGAACTGGGGAATGAACACTATTCACCCATAAAAATGCCACTGTCTGATGTGCCTTTGGCTATGCCACAATTGCCCATCAAGCACTGCAGCTTTTGCCAACTCAGACTCATCTGCAGTGGCCAGCTACTTCAAAGGGCTAGGGCTAGCTGAAATCTCCCTACTCCACTTACCCCCATGGAAGCAGAACTCCAATAATAAATACCTGAGTTTTATGTAGTGGTTTACAAAGGCGGTAGCATCACTATCCCCATTTTAAAGATGGAGAAACTGAGGACCTTTGTCCTTACTAAGGGGAATTCTTGAACAGGTATAATTTGTGAAAAGGTATAATTTCCCCTCCCATCTTCTGTGCTAAACTGGCAGGTAATGGTACAGAGCATTGTAAACCAGCCTCTGCATTTTGCCCAGAAGTGATGCCTGTATATAGTTATTCTTTTGCTGTGTTTGTGAAGTGCTCAAGAATGACAGGTGAGGAACCTGGGGGTCAGATGTAGCCTCAGAGATTGCCTGGATCTGGCCCCCGAGGCTCAGGGCTCCCCCCCCCCCAGAATTGAGGACCCCACACTGGTGCTCCAGTCCCTCCACCATCCTCCCACAAGGCTGGAGCACACGCAGTCTACTTGCCTGGGCCACCCAAGGCTCTGGTGTGCGAGGCAAATGTGGAGAATCTCTTTCTCCTTCACTGTTACCTCAGGGGAGGGTTTTTTTTGTTTTGGGGTTTGTTTGGTTTTTTGCTTCTCAGTTGTGTGCAGCCCCTGACTGATTTTTCTGTGGGTCAGCGGCTCCTCACCCAAAAAAGGTTCCCCATCCTGCACTATGTAAACACAAGATTTACTATTGTTGTTTTTATTTCCACCCCACAGACAATGGGGATTTCGTAGAACCCCTAAGATTGCTGTGCTGTCTCTCAGGCCCGCCGATGGGGTGAGGGAGCGCAAACGGGGCAGTTGACCTAGGGTCCATCAATTCAAAAGACCCTGGGGCTCTTGGCTGTTGCCGCTACTGCAGAAGTGCCAGGGGTCAGAGCACCAGGCCCTATAAATTTCCTCTGGAGCACCATGCAGCATGCTCCAGGCAGCTCTGAGGGCTGGGTGGGGAGACGGATGTGGCAGGCTCCGGGCAGTGCTGAAGGCTGGCTCTCCCTGCTACCTCTGCATGAAGGCAGGTTCGCTTTCCTGAAATACTCCTTGGCTAGAAATGGGTGTGGTTTAGCTGCTGCCAGTCAATTCATGAGATATTCCATAGGGACATCTGCCAGATAGTGGAAACCATCCTGTGCTTCACCGAGCAGGAGTTGAGATGACTAGGGCCTGTACTTAGATCCGTTTTTGTTGACGGCTTTGGAGTTACTCCAGATTTACACCAGTATCAATGAGAAAAGAACCTAAGGGGTCTTTTTAAGTTTCCCACACAAATCTATTTCCGTAATTAAAGATGAAGGAGCCCTACCACTATCACAGAGTGAATTGATTCAGGAAGAGGCCCTCTCACTCTACACTCCTTGTCCCTCTTGAGGCAGCCTCATATCAGAGAGTGACAGAGAGAGGAAACGCTGATGAGTGTACGGCAAGAGCTACAGCGTGCAAGAAGATTTGTGCAAGGAGAAGCAATTTCCTGCTTCAACACACTCTCCCCGGAGAGCTCCTAAGCACACACAAAGACGTCATGTCGAAAGTAGATAGTTTGGAACCATGGGCCAATTTGTTCCATGTTTGTCTTAGTGCATGATGTGGTCCCATGATCCGAGTGTGAAAGGCTCCAGGTAGCGTAAGTGCCAAAATCCTAATGATAGAAATTTTCTCATCTGGTAGTGCCTCAGTGCAAGAGCTGAAAGGCATGTATTATTGTAGATCACCACTGGCTGCTTCTGTGACTGGGCATGAGTCCAGAGCTAGCATTTAGCCTCACCATTAGTGCTAGGGTGACCAGATAACAAGTGTGTAAAATTCAGCACAGGGTAGCAAGTAATAGGTGCCTATAAAGGACAAAGCACCAGATATAAGTAATGTCCCTATAAAATTGGGACATCTAGTCAACCCTAATTAGTACCAATGTAGCTTCTGTGCCCAGTAGGCTGTTGCATGGCTAAGGAGTGGACAGCCACATAATCAAGACCTCTTGTGTTCAATTCCAGAACAATAAACTATCTAAGTGTAAATAACAGGGATGTAAAATTGCAGTTAATTGGTTAAACACAATGTTTAACTGGTTAACTACTTAACCAGGATCCCATAGACAAGGGGCTGCTCCAGCCTGGCAAGTTCATGGGTTACCAGGAAACATCACCCAGTAAGGGTGATGCTTACCAGTTAACAGTTAAATGGTTACATCCCTAGTACATAATAATAATTATATTGCTCAATTTAGAAATTTCATGGCCACTGTTTTTGTGGGGCCGACCCAAGCACACATTTTTATGCTCCCTCCCTTTTTTTGGCTATACAACAGTTAATAACAGGAGCAGTGGATCTGTCAGTTGCTGATGCACAAAGATGCTCTGTCACAAGAAGGGGCAATGTACAATGAAACTGTTAAGAAGAAAGAGCTATGTTCATTTTTCACTACCATTGGAGACAACACAGATTTGCATAGAGCAAAGGACAAAAAAGCCGATGGGGAAAAACAAACATTTTTAAGCTTCTTAGAGCAATACTGCAAACAGTGGAGAGTAAAGGGAAAGGTGTTTAAAATTTATAATGACTCAACGGCGCCTTTTTAAGTGATCCCCCTTGTGTTTTTTAGCCCGTTCTTCATTCATTTCTACTTTTTGCTGTGTGTGCTAAAGGTCTCAAAGCTGCTGGCAATACTCAGTGGAATCATTTTAGAATAACTTTAATAGAATGAACAGAATAAAGAGCTATACAGAATAATTCCAGCATTACAGCTTTTTAACAGGTTATCCAAAACACTGAAGGTTGGGGCTGGTAAACAGAAAAAAACCTCTCCTGTGTTTATTTACCTCAGACTGTCTTTATTTTCTTTTGTGTAATTATTAGCAGAGTTAACTTGTGCATGATACAATCCAATTGGATAGTTGTTGGATCACTGATGGGGACTATTCATGGATTTTAAGTCCAGTAGTGACCTATAGGATCATCTAGTTTAATTTCCTACATATTACATGCTATAGAATTTCATTCAGTAATTCCTAGTAATTATTCTTCATTATTATGGCCCTGATTCAGAACAGCATCCCTATCTAGGCAGTGGTTAAGCACATACTTAACTTTAAGCATGTGCTCATCTGATTTAAACTGTATTTAGTGTGGTTCTGAATAAGGGCCCATGCACGAAAACACATTTGAGTTGAGTAACTTGGGGCCACTGAAACAAACAACTCCAGAAATACTGATTGCAAATCCAAAATGAAGTATTAAAGGGAGTCAGTCAAGATAACCAAGACAAGAGGTTTGGATGTTTTTTTTGGTTATTTTCCTCTTCCTCAGTGAACTGCAGCTCAGTGGCCCATCAGTTACCTCTCTAGTCCCAGCATGACACTTTTGCAGGAAGATGGCCAATGTTCCCTTTCCGTTGAAAAGAAAAAAAAAATTATAACACTTCCTTAATACGGTGACAACATCTGCTAAATCTCTCTGAAGACAAGAAAAAAAGTCAGACTGAAGGATTTTTTCCTCTCATTTCCAAGTCTTTTGCTTGGGGAGCAAATGTAGTCTCTTCTGCACTGTGACACCTTGCCTAATTGAGCTCGCTCACAGATTAATGTCTAACCTTCATTTGCAAGTGTGTTACCAAATATAAGCTGTTATATGCCCTAGTCCTTTGCAGGGATTGCAAGTGCTATACTATAGGCATTGTGTTTATTAAAGAAAAAAGAACATGGCATATTTGTATAAGAAATAAAAATACAAATAATTACATGGAATTTACATGCTGGTAAAGGGATTGTCTACACGTGGAGTTATTCAGTGTTTAGTTATCGTGCTTTAAAGTCACAACCTGCCTTAATTCAAATTCACTGTCAAGTGTAGACAAGCACTTACAGACAAAATAGAGGTAAGTTAAATCTTGCATCTACCCTGACTTTTCAGTATCAAAGGCCATGTCTGCACAGGAACACTCTAGAAAGTTAAGGTGACTCAACTCAGGATATGTCTACACTACCAAGTTTTGTCACCCAAAACTGCCTTTTGGCAACAAAACAGTAAGAGTGTAGACACTGTAATGTGACTTTTGTCAAGAAAAATGTCCAGTTTCAGCAACAAAAATCTTCTACCCTATAAGAGGCTTTTATTTTTCCCTCCCTTTGTTGTGGACAAAGAACCAGTGTAAGCTTTGCTGTATGTTTGTCCACAGAACTAGTTTCCACCAGTATCCCACAATACCTGCCCTGACTTCAGTGCTCAATGTTTTGATCTTTGGTGCCCTGCAGGAATGCACCCCTCCCTTTTCAAAGCTCTGGGAAGTATCTGAGGGCTGAGTGAGCAGTTCCTCAAACAAAGGGCAAGTCCTTGGGGTGGTCCTGGTCTGCCTTGCACTAGGAACACAGCTGCAGGCAGACTGCTGCTGCAGGAGGAGGGAGACAGGCAGCAGTGTTGCTTTGACATGCCTTAGCAGGGAGATCTCATGATGCAGCTCCTGGCAGCTGAGGAGGCTGTGGGAGAATTTAGAGGGAATCCCAAGATGCACAGGGATCAGCTCTGCCTTTCCACAACACTGCACTGTGGGATACCTACCCGCAGAACACTGCTCACACTGCCAATGATGGTGCGCCCAGTGTGGACATGATATGCCGATAAGGGAGCAAGTGTGAACACTCTCTGGTGATTTTTGTGTTGTTGGGTGTCAACATAAGTTTTGTCAACAAAACCTGGTAGTGTAAACATACCCTAAAAGTGTGAAATTGATAGACATAATGCATGTTCCACACCAGCGCCCCCCTTTGTGGATTCTCTCACTCAGAAGTAAAGTGTCTTAGTTTGCTTTATTTCAATCCCCTTCCCACCCAAACAGAATTAAGTTACCATGAAGTAATGTATGGCTTTTTACTCCTCAACAGGTGTATGCACCTACGAGTTTAATGCACTTTAATTTGTGCACACTGCCTTCACACCTGCAACTGATTCACCTTAGTTTTCCTGAATGTCCCCATGTAGATAAGCCCAAAGAAAAACAAGTAATGGATAATGCTTAACCAAGCTCCCAAGAAATCCTTGATTGACAGCTCTGGAGACTACTGTTCTCTGTTTGCAAGCTGCAGGACAGATTCAGCACATAGAGCAGTGGGGCAAGGTTTTCCATGACACCTGCCTGTGTGTCTAAAACCTTGGCCTGTAGGGACCATGTGTAAGGATTAAGGGGTAGTTCAATGTTACATGCTCAGTTATTCCATGAAGCTAGAAACTAGACTGAGACCTCTAGCTTATATGCACACAGGACGTGGATGGTATCAATGTTGATCCTTGTACTGCATCGAACGTAAGTTGCTTGTCTTCACTTTCAAGTTCCTTCATGGCCATTCCCCACCTATCATCTCGCCTTTGCCATTAACACTTGCTTCCAACTGGGCTGTGATGCTCACCTCTATTGGGCTGTGATGCCACCAGTCAAACACCATTGTGCTTTTTATTATGCTACCCCTCACATTTGGAAGCAGCTGCCTATAAACAACTGCAAAGTTCCTTCATTATCCACCCTCATACCCCTTCTCAAAACTCTCCTTTACATTGAGTTTTACCAAAAAAAAAAAAAAAGAAAAGAAAAAAAATTGATAATGGTTAGTGTTGCTGGTTGCTGAGACCATTGCCTCCTGTGCTGTCAAATACTATATCAGTGTTTATATGTACACCCACCGTCTGTGTCTCCATTTGGTGTCTCTTGTTGTATACTTCAGTTTGGTCCACACTAACAACTTATATCAGTATAACTACGCTTTTGGAAAATCCACCCCCCGAGCAACATATTTATATAGACCTCTATCCCCTGGAGTAGACAGAGCTATGTCAACAAGAGGGCTTCTCCTGTTGCTATAGCTACCACCTCTCCTGGAGGTGGAGTACCTGTTAGCATGGAGAAGCATCTTCACTAAGGCTAAGTCTACATTAGAGTTTATATTGGCAAATTTAAGTCGCTTGAGAGTGTGTGACTATATCACCCTGAATGACATAAGTTACACTGACTTAAGCACCAGTGTGGCCAGTGCTATGTTGGCAGGGGAATTTCTCTCGCTGACATTGCCTCTGCTGCTCGTGGAGGTAGTGTTATTGTGCCCATGATGGGCGAGCTCTCTCCTGTCAGCAGAAGCAGGTTCCATTCCATGCAGACAGCCAAATTCTGGCTTGGACTCATATACACGAGAAAAGCTGCCGCTAGCCTGGACACCGGCAGGTGCAACGTTTGTGCCTAGATTCTGACCCCACCCCTCATGCAGGTTGTTCAGGCCCTGGCCTGTTGTAGAAGAGTGTTCTGTGTTAAATTCTAGGGGAGGAGCGGTGTAGTCCACATGTTGGAGCATGTACTTCCCAATCGCCTACTCATCTTTCTGCAGTCTGGTTACTCATGCTTCCTAGTACTCTAGCATAGGTGGCTGTGAAAGTTTTGCAGATTACTGTTGCCAAAATAAATCTGTTGTTATACTGTGAGTAATATCCCTTGGGGCTTTGGCTTGCCCAGTAACAAGAGTTCTGCAGCCCCTCCAAAGCTTTGCTATTAAAATGGTGTCTTCAAGAATTCCCCTTAATCAGGACAAAGGTCCTTTCACTTAGCTGCCGTGATTGAGAGGCAGCATGGAGCAACAGGCAGGTTATGGGTTCTAATCATGTTTCTGTTGCTGGCTGATCTTTGGTAAGTCTCTTAACCTCTGTTTCTCCATTTGTCAAATGAGGATCAATAATACAGTAATGGCTCTTAGCTTTGGCAACACTTTGAGATCTGAGGCCTAAGAGTGCTATTTAATATTGTTACACAAGTGATGACCCATGGCTTTGCTACTCAAGTTTATGGCTTTGTGGTCAGTATTAAGTTGTGTGTGGAATGTTTTGTGTGGCTTTGTGAGGGTGGCAAATCAGGGACCATGTGCAGTAGTGAGAGGCTATATGTGTTAGGGGTGATTATATGTGCTGGTTGTATTATGTTGATGTGTGCAGGGGGCTGTTGTGCACATAGGTGTAGCAGCTGGGCCAAGTAGTCTATCATCTGTGCAGTCTCCCTGATGCAGTAATTCAGAGCATAAGGCCGTACACGTAGGGACTAACAAGAAGAATTTTTGCTATGATCTGGGGACATATCAGTTGGAAATAACAGAGGAGGCAAAAGACTGGGGTGAATTGGTCAGTCACAGGAAGATTATGAGCTGCCACGTCTGTGAAAAAGGCTAATGCAGTCCTAAGATGCATCAGGCGATGCATTTCCATGAAAGAGACAGGGAAATGTTGGTGTAATTATACAAGGCATTGGTGAAACCTCATCTGAAATACTGTGGGCAGTTCTGGTCTGCCTTGTTTAAGAAAGATGAATTCAAGTTGGAACACATGCTGAGAAGGGTTGCAAGAATGGTCCAAGGAATGGAAAGCCTACCTCTAAGAGGAGATTCAAAGAGCTCGGATTGTGATGGGGAGATATAATTGTTCTCTATAAATACATCAAAGGGATAAATACCGGGATGGAGAGGAGTTATTTAAGTAGCTTCTGCTCCATGGCAGACATTGGAGAGGGTCTCCCGTGGGTTTGAAAATATTTACCAGTTCTCGACTCTGGACAGCTCCAGCTAAATTTAGGCTCATTATGCATATTAGCTGAAGAGTAAGCCCAGTGACGGGTTGAGTTATATCTGATATCACAGTAGTCTAGAACTCTAGGTATAGCATAGATACATGATTCCTGTAGCTGTACACTGATGGATGTAATTCATAAAGTCTAAATGGCTTAGAATGTAAAAACTGGATGGGAACAGACCGCAAATCCCAGTGATGACTGACTCTGTTCATATCAAAACAAAAAGCCCTCTCAGCCATGCTGGTAGCCCTTTCCATAGCTCAACAGACATTGTAGGCATCACAGTGACACACAGATAGATTGACAATCCTGGAATCTTATTATATAGATTCTACAGTATTTCTCTCTCTCAGACTGAAAATAATGAAAGCGAAGAATAAAAAGGCAACCAGGTAAGAATGATTAATAAGAATGCAGGTTACAACCACCTCTCTCCCTAGATCAATTTAATAGTGACAGTGATTTCAGAGGAGGAAAGGGGCCACTGTACAGCAGAAATGAAGTGTAGACAATGGGAATATTATATCCACAGATCATTGTCTACAGAGACTGAGCTGTGTGCTTGAAACAGGTCATAAAGATCTCCACTAGTGTATCCGACTACACATACTTTATGCAGGATTGTTCTGACTGCTTTATACATTAAGAAAAAAAGTGAGAGGATGAGCCTAAGGGTTTGACAATGCTTGACATTATAATGATGAAATGCCAACTAACAAATTAGCAAGGCTCATTTTTTTATTGCAGGAGTTCAGTATTTTCCCATGTAACAGTGTGCAAACATTTTCTCAGCAGATAGTCAGGGAAAAATCTCCTATCTAATATTGTTAATGAAATTTGGCATTGAGGCAGAATCTATTGCTTCTAAATGGATATGAGCTTTCTGAGATTTAACAAGCTCCAGAGATAAAACTGCGACAACTGACTGCTCATATGATGGGTGGGGATGTGTGCTTGCCCAATTCTACCTGTTTCATAGCCTGCATTTCCTGGACTGCACCTTTCTGTGAAGGGCTACCCTATTCTGTTGCACAGTAACAGTCCATGAGACTATACTAAGATTATGTTTGGGGCCATTACTGAAGTGGTAACATAGCTGTTCCTCTGTTTTATGAGGCAATAATCTGATTCCTCTGTGCATAAAATGAGGCCAAAGGGTGAACAGTTAGTTCTAATGAGGGAACACTATTACGACTGAGGAAAACTAGAGGTCAGCGTTATTACTTCTGTTGAAAAGTTTAATTAATGTGTAATTAATAATAATTGTGTTACATTCCTAACAATAGAAGGCCAAGGCGGGGCCTTTCAGGGATATGTCTGGCTCTCACATGTAGAATTAACATATTTGCCACACTCCCACTGGTCACTCAGCCCAGTCTGCTGTTATTTATTTGTATTACCATTAGGAATGTCAGTGTGTAGATGACTGCATGATTAACTGATAAGCCTAGGCTTTTCGGTTAATCCTGATGACTACCCACATTTGCCCGCCTCCAACCCCCCGCCTTGCTGCCTCTGTATCAGAGATAGCAGGGGTGGGGAAGGCAGGAACTGGTGCCCATGGGAAACCGGCTTAAAAGCCAACTCCCCAGAAGCACCAGATCCACCTGCCCCCCCAGTCCTGCGCTGCTGCCTCTGATAGAGAGGCAGCAGTGGGGAAGGTGAGGGGGACAGACGGGAGCCAACACATGCAAGGAGCCAGCTTTTGTGCTGGCTGTCCATGCGTGCTGGCTTCACACTTGATTGGGGGGGAGGAAGGGGTGAAGGGGACCGGCCAGGAGGGGAGCGGGGCTGGCTGGGAAGGTGGGGGGACGGGACGGAAAGCAGGGCTGGTGGAGGGGGGTTGGGTTCAGCGGGGCTGGCCAGTGGAGACCGGCAGGGGGCAATCGGGGGGAGCGGGGCTGGCCAGGGGAGATCAGGAGGAGGAGAACCGGCCAGCAGGAAGCAGGGCTGGTCAGGAGGGGTTGGGGGGAGCAGGGCTGGCTGGGCGGAGGGCTGGGGGGAGCAGGGCTGGTCGGGAGGAGCAAGGCTGGCTGGGGGGGGGAGCGGGGGCGGAGAGAATTGGCCAGTGGGAAGCAGGACTGACCCGGGCACATGCAGATCCCAGGGCGCTGCCCATCCCACGCATGGTCCTGGTGAAGCACAAGCAAGTCCGGCTACAGCTCCACAACGCGCTTGAGCAGCGCTCAGGAGCATGGACAGGGCTTCTCTTCCTCCCCAGACGCAACCAGATGCTCCCAGCGCTGATCACGCCCTGCATCCCAGCCACTCCCCCCACCACCGCCAGGCTTCCATCTGGCACCCAGCCGGAAAACCAGAAAATACTGGACATTGCACATGTCCGGTATTTTCTGAATTTTTTTACCGGACAGAGGGCCCAAAAAACAGATTGTCTGGTTGAATACCGGACACCTGGCAACCCTACTCCTCCCACGCTGTTGCCTCTTTCAGAGGTAGCAGGCTGCGAGGGGGAGGGGGGAGCAGGGGAGCTCCCTTCATGGACCACCTCCCACTTGCCACCCAGTGCTGCTGCCTCTAATAGAGAGGAAGCAGCACGCGGTAGCAGGGGGCTCCTTGGGGGTGGGGCTAGGAGCGAAATGGCTGCTGGCCCCACCTCCAGGGCCTGTAGAATAGCCATGCAACCACTAAAATTTAATGTGGTTACACGACTACTCAATTACATGCTAACATCCCTAATTACCACACCGACTAGGCAATTCCAGTCAGACACCACTGCCCCTTTGTGCTAGGTTCCAGATAAACACAGAACAAAAAGATGGTCCCTGCTTCAAAGAGCTTCAATCCTTTTCCCTTACTTTGTATCTGTCTTTGTATTTAAACTGTAAGAAGTTTGGGTCAGGAAATGTCTAATATTCTGTTTGTACTGCACCTAGCACAATGGGTCCGTGATCTGGGTTGGTCCTGAAGCACTGTCGTAATACCCATGATTACTAATAATCAGTTACAAAATGCAGGCACTTGAAATCAAGGACATGAATGATTATGGGCATTATAAATCTTACTGCTTACATAATACCTCCAGGAATGCATTTAATCAGCTATTGAGAAATGCATATTCCATGCCACACAACCTTCAGTCTGATCAATTTGTTGTTTAATATTTTTTAATCTAAACTTTAGTACAGTCCTTTTAAAAATTATTTCATGGGAAACTGTTAAATAAATATTTTCAGCTAGTGTTATCAACTGAAAAGTGACTATTTTGGCAAAGTACTTATAATTCCTTTGCTTAAGATCACGTGTATATGTAATTTAATTGGTAAAGCCCTGAGCAGATACAAAATTTTGTATCCGCATCTGTATCTGAGCTGCTGATATCTGCATCCCCATCTGCAGACTTCGATATAAAGTGGATACTCATAAATTTGTAGGGTTCTAGATACAAAATTTGTATCTGCATCCATATCCATATTCGCAAAAATGTGCTGTAGATATCCACATCCACATCCACAATCAGTGGATTTGCAGGGCTCTGTTAATTGGAAAAGTGATTAACATTGCAATTGTATGCTAAAATTAGGTATGTAGACAGAATTGCATTTGAGGCTAATTAGTGTTTAGTAATATAGTGAGACAAGGTGCGTGAGGTAATATATTTTAGTAGACCAACTTTTGCAATGGAAGACACAAACTTTTGAGCCACAAAAGTTCTTCCTCAGATATATATTTTGTATTTTCTTTTCCTAGAAGTTGTCTGTGTTGTGTTTATATTTTGAAATTACTGATGAAATATTTATGTTAGGCCCCAGTTAGGGTTTTTGTTAAAATATGCATTTAAAAAACACCTTAGCCTTTAAAACCGGAAAGTATGATTTATTTATTAATTACAAAATTAGTTACAGGATAGGACTGCAATATCAGTCATAACTCTGTGGTGAGACTACCACTTGTCATAATAAATCGCACCTACTTTCAGAGCCAAGCCTAAACCCCAGCACCTAACCGTGAATGGCCTTCTACCTTTTGGACTAATGGGATATCTCTGTTGTCTACCAGCTGTAGGAAAGATCTTTATGTAAACATAAATTGCAAGCAGGCTATATTAGAAGGGGTGGACAAAATCATTTTTGATGGGGGCCATCAAAAGGATTTGGGAAGTGGTCAAGGGCCACACTTTTCCATATTAATGGAGAAGGTGTGGGGTCTGGGATGTAGGTTGGGCACAGAAGGGAGCTTGCAGAAAGGGACTGGAGTGCATGAGACTGTGTGGGGTCAGGGAGGGAGTTTGGGTGAAGGAGCCAGTTGTGACCTGGGTTAGGGGACTAGGGTGGAGACATTTGGGTTGTGACCTTGGGCAAGAGGGGGTTGTGACCTGTGGCAGGGGATTGAGATGCAGGATCTGGGAGGGGATATGGGTGCAGGAGAGGGGGAAGAGGGTTTGGTAGGGTTGCCAGGTATCCAGTATTGACCCAGACAGTCCGGTATTTTTGCCTCCTGTCCAGTAAAAAATTCAGAAAATACCGGACACCTAAAATGTCTGGTATTTTCTGATTTTTTCCCCCTGCCAGGAGGCGAAAATACTGGACACCTGGCAACCCTACACACACTCAGCAACTGGGCCCAGCCCCTGAGCCCCCCCTGGACCTCCTGAGCCCTCCTGGGGCTCCCTAAGATTCCCAGACCCCCCCCACTTACCTGGTTCCGCATGGAAGCTGTCTTCTGGCTTGATCAGGAAACAAGATGGCCGCCAGCAAAAAGCTTCAAAGGCTTTTCTTAAAGGGGCCATGCTCTTTTATTTTTTATTATTATTATTATTATTATTTGCTTAATAACTCTTGGGGTCCTTTTTGTTTTGTTTTGTTTTGTTTTGGTCAACAACTTTGGTCTCCCCCTTTTTTTCTCAACAGAATTTTTTCCCCGGTGTTTTTTTTGCGGCGGGGAGGTGGTGTTCGGTATTTTTAGTTAAACCATCTGGCAACCCTAGGGTTTGGGTTGTGACCTGGGGCAAGGGGATTAGGATGCAGGATGTGAGAGGGGACATGGGGGCAAGAGGGGGGCAGAGGATTTGGTTTCTGTGGGGTGGGGGAAAAGAGTTGGGGTGCCAGAGGCAGACTCTGGCAGGGAGACTTACCTGTTTGACTCCTAGCCAGCAGCCTTCTCAGGCAGACTGCCTGACTGCCCCACCCCCTCACTGGCTGCAGGGACCATGTGGTTTGTGAACAGCGCTGAGCCTGATGGAAGGGGGTAGGGTGCTTCGCAAGCTGCCTGTTGACAACAGGCAGCTCCCATTGGCTGGAAAAGATCCAATGGGATTCTGCTGGGGGTGGGAGGAGCACGTGAAGGCTCACAGCTGTTCAAACAGAATCCAGCAGCAGCTTCTTTTAGCAGCCTGTGTGGGGGGTGCAAGCAAGGAATCTGCCTAAGGCTCCCAGCTGTGCCCATGGGCTGGATCTGGCAGCTTAGCAGGCTGGATCCAGCCTATGGAGCGTATTTTGCCCATGCCTGTTATATAGGATAAAATGTTCACACACACTCTATGGCATTCAATCCCTTTTCTACTGAAATCAGTGAGGGGGAGGGACCCTTCCATTGATACTAATGGCAGGAGAATTGAACCCATAATTTCTACAGAAATCAGTAGCAGCAGAATTGGGCTCAGTAACACCAACGACCATGCTCATTAATAATTGCTTTAATATAACATTTTCTTCAAATGTAGCCAGTGGATACATTTTTTAAGGCAATTTGTTACATATTTTAGCAAGGATTGATGTCAGACTAACAAGCCAATAGATCACACACTAACTATTGGAACTTTGGGTACAACTAGCTTCTAAAATTAAACTAAGCAACACAACAACCATGGAACATACTGTCTGACTTGTTTGAATATTAAATTCAGTACAATCCTGCAGTTTAGAAATATAACTGTTGTAGAAACTGGTGCTGTTTAGGGCCAATATATATGTTTTAATACAAGGACACATTTTATTAGCTCATTGGTGGTCTGCAACCTGTCATGCACTGTAAATTTTCATATCAAAAGTTATCAGTGGGTGGACTACAAGATGTCTCAAAGCTGGGTTTAAAATAAGAGAAGGCAGTGGGGAGGGGAAGAGTAAAGCTCTCCTAAACATATGAGAACACCCCCATTTTCCTGGCCTGTGTAGTGAGAACTCCCCTTCCAGTTTCATTCTACTTTACCCAAAGTTTGGGCTGGTGAACAGTATCATATACCCCTTTCCCATTTAGAGCACTGCTTCAGAATGGACCCAGGCTGAGATACTGGGGAGATACCACCATTTACAGTTTGTTGGCTTATCTAAAATTAATTGATATTCTTGGTTCATTTAATACAAGTTAGGGTTCACACCACCATAGCAAATGGCAGCGATTGATAGAGCCCTATGCGGATGCAAAATTAGTATCTGCATCCACATCTGCAAAAATGATCTGCAGCTATCCACATCCGCAGGTGCAGATACCCACGGATATAAAGTGGATATCCGCAGATTTGCAGGACTCTTAACAATTGGCTGTCTCCACAGTCCACTCACCAGTTAGGGTAAGATTCTTCCAGTGCAGATATTGTGGAGACAGCCATACTGCTGCCTTCTGAGTACCCCCTTGCAAGCTCCCAATAAGGGCACATTTTGGGAGGGGAGGGCAAGGCTGGTGGCAGGAGGGGCTTATTTGGGACAGGCAGGGCCTGAATTAGGGGCAGGTTACCCGGGGAAGTACCTGGGGCACTGGGCTTGGTGGGTGCCAGGCTCAGGTGCTGTTTTTGTAGGGAAACAAAAGGGTAAATAGAATGTTTGAAGTAAAATGTTTCAGGCCTTCTGTATGTGGATTCATGTTAACTCACTTCCTCGCGTGGTCTGGAGCTTTGTAGAATCTCATGGAACCTTCCAGACATTCCGAGAACTACGTTTTCTTTGAACCTCCTAGAATATTGTCAGCCATGCCCTTGTGAGTATGTAAGTGTGTGGCATTGCCAGGCAGTCTTATATAACAGCTAAATTATGCATGCGAATCGTGCAATAAAGTTGTGAAATGGGCTAGAAATGCACTAAAATGAAGATTAACAAATGGAGAGGAGGGCATTAAAGATGTTCCTCACCTGGGTGCCATTTGGTGTAGGGCAGGGCCCTGGGGATGGGGCTGTAGAACCAGTGTTGCTGAGATTCTGGGTGGCATTGTGGCCCGTAGAGCAGGCTGCGAAGACTGGTGGAACAAGCCATCACTCAGAAGAATTTAGGTTATGCTGGGGGCTTCTCTAGTCCTGGAGCACCCAAGATCAGAGGGACAAAAAAGAAGGCTGCGCTCTCCCTCTCTACATGGCAGCAGGTTCTGAGCTGCACCTCTGAGGGATGCCCCATGCAGATGTTTCCGTCTGTGCTGCTTAGCACATAGATACAGCACATTATTCCCCCCCCCCCCGCCATTCCTCTTCCCCTCCCTCACACTCCCTTCTCCGCTGTCAATTCATGCTTCTTACCAGGACCAAACTCACTCTTATACCCTTCCTCACCTACAAGAGTCTACATTTATAATGACAAGGTGCCCAGAGGGGAAAGGAAAGGCATATGCAGTGGGTGATTTCTTTTGCTCACTTCTGACTAGCTGTTTCTGAAGCTCAGTTTCTTCCATTACTAAATGCTCAATAAATAATATGTAGAATCTGTAAGTCTTTTTCTTTCATTTTAGAGCCCAACAATTAAAGTGATAAAAATAGAAAGGATAACCACTAGGAACTGAATAGTCATGTTGTTTGGTGTAATTTAATAAAAATGGAGCACTGGATTCTTGTAGAAATTGGACTTGCTAAGGTACTGAAAGTAAAGTAGCTAGTTGTGTGGCTTCCAGAGCTTAGCTGGGTTAGCCTGGCCTGGGTGGAAAAGGAAAACTTCTTTTCTCTTAATAGACATATTCTTTATTGTGGACAACAAACATTAAATCAGGAGTAATCAAGGGCCCTATCCTGTTCCCCATGAAATGAATGGAAAAGTGAGGAAGTGGGAGAATACAAAAAGTGTGCTGAACATAACATTCCTCCATTTAATAACACTAAACCCTTCAGGATAGATGAGCATTGTGAGGTATTATATACAATTTACAGATATGGCAGAGAAAGAAAGGCTCCACGGTTTGCCACGTGTAATGGGCTTAGGGTGTGTGTGGGGGGTGTGTGTGACAGAGAGAGAGTGAGTGAGTGAACGATGGGATTAGGAGGCATATTTCAAAGATGAGGTGTGGCTGGCAGGCAGACTGTCACATGCTCCAGCTGATGATAGGCCAGGCAGAATGGGAAGATGAGATGATTGCCATAGGGCTGTGGCTGATAAGTAATCCTCTGTTTGACCATTGGGCCCTGCATCTGTCTGTGATATGAACAAACTCCCCCTCGGTTTCCTTTTGGTTCATACAACACAGTATCCTGTAGCTATGAAGAATCTATAAGCAGTAACATAGTTTCACAGGGTCAGTTGCAATCATAAATGTTATCAGTGGTTATCTGGAAACCACATGAGACAACAGCCTCTGTCCTCAGATTGGCTTTGCACTATGCTCTTGTGCTGAGCTGCCTCACAGATGAGTAGCTGAGAATGTTTTTACTTTCCATGCACTGTCTCTTGCCTCTAGCATTTCAGTAGACTCAGGTGCTCCTCTTCTCAGAATCACAAGGCCTAGCAAAGTAGCTGGAAAGCACCCCCATTCTTATGGGAGCATTCCTGACTCATGGGGCCTCCTTGTCAGGCACAAAGCTGACTTAAGATAGTTTTGCACCCAATCCAGAAGCCCATTGTGCAGGGTCAAGTTGGGTTTGGGGAAGGTGAGGCTGGAATATTCCTATACCCCAGTTAATCCTTAGCTGCTGCAAGACTGACCCAAGATGGTACCTGGAGTGCAAGTCAGGGAAGCTCGAACTTGTAGAGGGCTGGGCTCAATTTCTGCTGAAGACAATGGTTTTGGTGTGCATGCACCATGGTGTATTACATTTCTGTAGTAGAAAGATGCTACATTTATACGCATTGGTGAAAAGCAAACCATTTGTCATTGTCACCCCATTGCTCGGGAAAATTGCAGGAAGGCAATTTTCACAGACTTAAACGTGTCATCTCGTCACAAACAAGCCCCTGTTGTTGTAAGGATGGCTGCATATTTCTGTGAGAACGGGTGAATTTCCACCTGGGGGAAATCTTGATGGTTGACCACAACTGAGCAAGGAGTGTGAAACTTGCTGAAAAATAGTAACATTTTTCCATGAATCACTGTGGCGTAAAGTCACCCAAAACAACCAGCCCACTGTCTGAAGATACTTCCCCCAAATATCCCAACACACATGTTTAGATCCTCCTGCAAGCTCCCTCCCCCTGACATCCACCCCCACAGATATACTCACCAGAATCCCAGATCTGCTCTGTCAAGAATGTGAAGGAAAGGCAGAGAAAATTGTCCTAACCCTTCTGTACTATAAAGTGGTACCAATTCTCTTTCCTCAGGACCAGCTATTACAACAAGTATTTCCCTATAAATACCTCCAGTTCTGTGACGAAGCCATCAGGTGTCTCCCTCCCTCTTCGTTCCCTAGTGAACACCTGTGTCAAGCAGATGGTGCAAATAATCCAAAATCTATTTCTTGAGTCCATACAGAAAAGCTGCCAAGCTGCTGATTTTTTGGCACTGCGCCTTGTGGCACCAATGGCTGGTGAGGGACACATATGTTGCCTGCAAATATCTGAAGAGGAAATTAGCTTTCCCAGGCGGTCTTGGGAATGTGGCTCATGCCCTGCTGTTAGCTGCTTGGCACATTACACGTGTCTTGTTGGTATCCCAGATGTGAACTCTTTAGACAAGGTACTTTCCAGCTTACAGCTCTTTAGTCAGTACTTCCTTCAGCTTTTGTTTTTTGCTGGACTGAATCGTGCTCTTCCCTTTTCAGAACTGTGTGGGAGATTCTGTTTTTTGCCTGGGCAGGCATTGGTACAGTCCCATGAGCATTTGTGTGACTCCAAAAGAGTTGGGATGTGGGTTCTAGCCATACAATTTGCCTCACAAAAAGCCCTGGGACAGAGCCCTGCCCTACACTGAAAAGTTGCACCAGTGGAGACAAGTGTGACCTCACACCTCTGTCTGCCAGCTATTGAAATCACCAGCCCTTTTTGCAAAACAGCGGTTCCCCACTTTGGGAGCAGCACAAGTCCTGGAGTGGCAATGTGGATACACAATCACTCACAGGGGTAGCTATACCGGTAAAAGGAGTCCCCCACACTGTACTACTCCTTTCAGTGCTGCTCCTTTGTGATCTCTGCTGTCCACTGGCCAAAGTGACCAGAAATTCACCTGTTGTTTCGTACAGTGTTATAACCAGATTGGGTCTCAGGCTGTTAGAGAGATGGGATGTTTCTCAGTAACAGAAGATAATCCAATAAAAGGTACTACCTTGACTACTTTGTCTTAGAAATTCACCTGATTTTAAATGGGTGGCATGTGCTTCACTGCCACACCTGCTGTGTTACCAGGCATGACAGAATATTGTCCTTTAACAGAAGAATGTGGTCTGGCATGTAATCATACTCAGGCTGGACCCTGGGCCAGGAAGGTCTTCAATTTGGTCTAGAAAGGTTAATGATTTCTTTGGACTATATGGTGAGGGACAGCTGTGACATCCCCACTATAATAAAAATATTCACGAGAACATTTTGCAGGAGATGGAGCACCTGGGATACTCCAGATATATGCTCAGGGAAAGAAACTGAGACAGGCATGTGAAGGCCAACACTAAGGAATACCAAAAAGTAAGCATACTGTACTCTGATTACTGGTTGGAGTGTGTATGAGGCAAGCAGCAATCCTGACAGGGGATTTGCCTGACCTCTGTGTGCTCACGGTCTATTTCTATATGTGAATGCTATTGATTATGTCATGACACCACCCAAAATTTGCCAAACACAAAGGAAGTCACAGTCCTTGTCTTGAGGAGATCACAAGGCACTGCCAGACCTAAGGCAAGGGAAAGGCATGAGACTTACAAGCTAGGAGGAGTTCAGGGTGATGAAAGGCAGACAGCTTATTAGCTATGCACCATGGGGTTTTTAAAGTTAACGAAACTAAATTTCTCTCTATCATTCAACCCGCTTCTTGTCTCACAGTGCAATCCCCAGCTACAGTATTC
The DNA here is from genome assembly GCA_032595735.1 of Pelochelys cantorii. Taxonomy (NCBI): domain Eukaryota; kingdom Metazoa; phylum Chordata; order Testudines; family Trionychidae; genus Pelochelys; species Pelochelys cantorii. The sequence continues at coordinate 191,623,029 of CM064327.1, forward strand.
ATGTCCTAATGTCCTTCCATCCAAACATTCAACCCTTTCCTTCCTCCTGACTGTTCACCCACAAAATAAATTGACATAATGACATAAACATGATTTAGTCAGCTTGTTTCTTGTGGCATTGTCAGAGAAGGGGGTCTTCCAAAGGGATATAAGAGGTGTTGCTTTGCAGACCAGCTAAAGATAGGCCTTCCAAGTATAGAGAGTAGCATGCAAGTGAGCACAGAAAAGGGTGTGTGGGAAGCAGACACTAGGCTGTTGAGGTAGGGGACATGCCAGCCAGAGCAGTTTAAGCTGGAGATGTGTAATGTAAGAAGCAGAGGTGGGTCAAAAAACTGGAGAATAATTTTGAAAAAAAAGTCAATGTTGTTTCCATTTTGCAGGGTTTGAAATGGACTTTCTTTCTGTTTATAGAAAAAATGTTTTTCATGATATTTGAATGAAATATTTCATTTACCACACTCCGTGTTCTCTTTCTGCAGCCCAGATTTTCAGTATACACCATGCTGTGTAAAAAATAATGCTGACAAATTTTTGCAAAACCCCCCAGTTTTAATAAAAGGCAATTTGGGGATTTAAATGTATGAAGTGGTGACTAACCCTGGTAATGAGCAGCATGTCAACAATAAACTAATGAACTCAGCAGAAGTAGCTCTACCTTACCCTAGGGCAGTGGGCTCCAACATTTTTTAACTACAAAATCACTTTTTCAATTTAAGTGCAATGTAAGATCTACCTCAAACCCAAATACCCTTGCCCCACTTCCTTCCCACCCCTTCTTTGAGGCCCTGCCCCTGCTCCACCCCTTTTCTGAGGCCTCACCCTGCTCACTCCATCCTTCTTCCTCCCCCATCCTCACTCACTTTCACCGGGCTAGGGTAGGGGGTTGGGGTGCAGGCTCTGGTCTTGGGCCAAGGAGTTTGGAGTATGGGAGGGGCTCCAGGCTTAGCCCAGGGCAGGGGATTGTGGTCTAGAAAGGAGTTCTGGGTGCAAACTCTGGGAAGGAGTTTGGGTGCAGGGGGACTCACGTCTAGGGCAGGAGGTTGGGTGTAGGAGTAGGTTCAGGGCTGGGACAGGTTTAGGAAGCAGACTCTGGCAGGGCACCATTTAACTGAGATGGCTTCCAGGTGGTGGAGCAGTGGAGTTAAGGCAGGCTTACTCCTGCCCTGGCCCTGCACCACTCCTGAAAACAGCAGGCATGTACAGCAATGGCTCCATGGCACCATGTACTGCCCCTCATCTACAGGTATTGAGCCCACAGCTTCAGCTGGCTATGGTTCCCTGCTATTGATCAATGGGAGCTGCAGGAGTGGTGTCTGCAGGCAAGAACAGCATGTGGAGACCTCCTGCTCTGCCTTTCTCAGGGACTTCAGGGACATGCCAGCCACTTCCAGAGGCAGCAATTACCACTGGGATATTGACTCCAGCCACGACAGGTTCGTCATTTTAGAACTCACTGCTCAGAATTAAATTGAAGCATAAGAGAGAAATGAAAATTATGAAATGCACAGACCAGTCAAAAACCCAAATTAACCCACTTTACAAGCTGTAAAAGAAGTAACAACAACCCCCCATGTATGTGTTGGGTTGAGAGTGAGAGTGAAGGACAGCATGTGTTTGTGAGAATGACAGAGACACACACAGTGTGTGAGAGTGACCGATCTGCATTGCCAAGCAAGCTCCCTCCACCCCCCTTCTTTCTGTGTGGAGATAGGGTCTAGGAATAGGGGGAGGAGGGACACCCTGACATCAGTGCTCCGCTCTTCTCTCTCTCTCACACCCTGCACAGCAAGCAGGAGGCTCCTGGGGGAGGGCAGCTCCAAGGCAGAGGGCAGGAACAGCATGAAGTGGGTGGAGGGGCAGCTGAAATGCCAGCACTTGACAGTTCCCTGGCCAAACCAGTCAAGATCACCTGTCAGAGGCTCCAAGATCTACCGGTAGATCCCGATCTACTGGTTGGTGACCACTGCCCTAGGGCAAAAGCCATTTATGCACTCTCCTCCCATTATCCTGCGCTCCTCTCCATGCTCTAGGGATAGCTCTTCTGTCCTGGGATTGCATGGTAAGTAAAGAGGCTTCTGACCCAAACAAGCCACATTTGAGGAGCTGGTCTCATTGAGCAGCGTGTCAGCAGAAATGGTTGCATAGCTCCTAAAAGCCAGCAGTTCCTGGAAACCCCCACAGCTTTCTTCTACAAATCCCCGTGCAGCTTCCCATTTCCTATTCCTGATCTCATCTAGGTTTCATGTTTACAAACCAAGGGCTAAAAATCCCCCACTGGTGTAAACATCAGCACATTAGCTTCCTAAAGCAACATCAGTTTATCCACACTGAGGGAGCTGCCCCTTAGATATTTACTTTGGTTTTGTGCCAATCCTTGGCAGGAATAATCCTTTAAAAGATCAAGTACTGAAAGGCCCAGTTCTGTAATTTCCTTGTGTCCTTAGTTCCCTTTGACCCCTTGCCTGGAAATGGTGAGCACTCTGCACCTCACTGGATCACACCCTAAGACAGCTCAGTGGCTGTGCTTGTGCCAACACTCTAATTGTGGGGCAAGGACAATTATCAGGCTTGCACTGAATGTTGACACAGATTTATTAATTGCAAGGTGTGGCTCGCTTTGCATAGGGCTAAGAAACAGTTGCAGAACAATGTGCACATAGTAGGCTGGAAACAAACCAGCCATGTGTCAGCAGCAGTGGAAAGGGTAGGAAGTTGCTAAACCGTCCTTCTAGGGAATCCAGAGCATTGAAATCCTGCTTGCTGGAGGGCCAAGTTTCTTTTTTGTTTTTTCTCTTTTTGGAATATATTCCCTACCAAGGATGCAATAGTTTAACTCAGAGCTACTCAACTTTGCAAGGCCCGGGGGCCACAATGATACTCACAGCACATGCTGAGGATCGCAACTTAAGTGTGCTTGCATATACATACAACTATATATCCAAATATACGCAAATAGCTTCTTTCACACTGATGGGCATGAATACAAAGATTAAGGCAAGACTACACAACACGTAGGCCCCATTTAAGTCAGTTCCGCTGATATTAATAAAATGCAACATTTACCCGATTTCCACCCATATGACAGCACTTTTAATGAGCAATGGCAGTCCAGAAATTTAACTACTAAAATGCAGTTCAACAGAAGACCATTATATTGACTCCTTTTTTTGTTTTGGCTCCCACCCGTGGACCACAAACAAACGGGCCACGGGCCGTGTGTTGAGTAGCCCTGGTTTAACTGGTTAACTGGAAGTATTAGGCTTACCAGAATGCTCCCTGGGTAACCGATTAACCGGACCTTTCTCAGACTCAGACAGATGGCCATGTCATGCCAGGCCAGGCCAGCCCAGCCCCCTGCTATGTCAGGTTGGCAGCTGTGACTCTGGCCATGTTGAAGTGGCTGGTGGGGCTGTGTAGCAGACAGTTGGGACCCTGGCCACAGCTGTGCCAGAGTGGGCCCGGTGGGCAGGCATGACCCTGTCTACCCTGGATCAGCCCCAGTGGGCAGGCAGGACCCTGGCCAGGGCAGGTAGGCAGGTCTCCTGGCTGGAGCGGCTCCAGCTGGCCTGGAGCAGCCCTTGCTACAGCCACCCCAAAGACCCAGCAGGACTGCAGCCCCTTTGGGATCCCAGCCTAAACTTCTCTTTGTTGTCTCACGACTAACCGGCTAAATAATATAATTTTAATAGTTTAACCAGTTAACTGTTTTGATCGATATTTACATCCCTTTTCCCTACCCCATCAAGAAGCCCTTTAAACTCTGTCCATCCCCAGCTGCTACAGACCCAACTCCAAGGTGGTATAGCAGGACCAGAATTTTGTGCCAGGATTGCCAGTGTGTATTACCCAGTGAGCAGGGGAATCACGCAGAGGTCTCTGAGCTGCAGGCCCATGTTAATAGTGCATGGTAATATATTTAATATGACAATAACACAAACTGCAAAATCTAAGAGCGAGAAGGGGAAGGAAATAGGTTGTGTGGTTGGGACTGGTAAAGAGGCATTTTTCTCTTGACTTCTAACCCTAGGAGAAAAAAAGTCACTGATTACAGAGTGCTTATTTATTGGTCTTTAAATGGTTCCTGTTGCCTCAGACCTTATTAACACATCCCTTGCAAAGAACTGTGAAAATATTTTGTGCCACTGCATTTTCTTCCCTTCTGTTAGATCATTGGGTGCTAGGATCAGGCAGAACAAAATATGCTCAGCTGAATCCTCTGCTGTGACTAACCTATACTTGGTGTGGGTAGGCCCAGGAAAGGACTGTGAGTATTTTTGTGATCCTCTGATCCTGTGTCTGACTGACTGCAGTTGAACTGAGAACCATAGGTGCTGGAGCTAGAGGTTAGGGCTGTCAGATGGTTTCAACAAAAATACCAGACACACTTGACATTACATCACAATCTACATTACATCTTATTTAGAAAATACCGCACATTTATATTTTTTCAATTTGTTTCCCGAACAGAAAGCTCAAATACTGGACTGTCCAGTTCAAAACCGGACACCTGGCAACCCTACTAGAGGTGTGTGTGTGAGGGTGCACCCCCTAGCTTGAACTGGTTTCCATTAGATACAGTGTTTACAGTTTGGTTCAAGGGCTCTCAGCCTCCCCACTATAAAAATTCTTCGAGCACCCTGCTGAGAGCAGCCACAAAACTCCTCTAATTTCCAAGAGTTGGAATTATTTTCAAAACATAATTTAGTTATCAGAGGGTTCTGTCATAAGCAATGACCACTGTAGGAGATAAGCAAGATGCTTGAGAAGTGTTAGCCAGTGACATGTAGTAGCTTGGATTGGAGGAGAAAAGACAGTTACTTTCTCATTTGAAGTCATTTTCTATGTCTGAAGATGTTTTACAGAAACAGAAAGTGTACTTGATAAAATGCCAGCATTAATCCATTTGATGTATTTAAGCGTGTCTGTTTAACAGCAACATATCAAGTTAATGCAACACTGATGGAATAAGCAATGGCATCAGATGGTTTCAAAAGATTTCTTATCACAAGGGGAAAAAAAGATTTTGACTTCCCATTTCATTTCTCTGTGACTGATAACACCTTCAGTGTTTACATTATTTACTGTTTACTAGAGTAGAGTCACTACTAAAAATCAAAGTGATTTGCCGAGAACTGCCAGTTCTTTTTATATCTTCTCAACTGACTCAATAAACATCTGACACTCCAGCATTGTAACTAAATACTGTACTGAGTCTGCTCTTATTGAAAACATCTTTCTAAGAGATGGGAATTGTTCTGCCTCTGCTAAAAATCTGACTTGTCTAGGGAAGCATTTGTAAAAGTGGTTTTTCAGCTGTGACTGTGGCTTGTGGAAACAGGCTGGTAGAGTAACTTGAGAAGCTCTGTGAAAGTTTCTGATATGCAAATGTATCACTGTCTTCATGGGATAGAAAATCTTTGGTGTTTTTATATGAAACAGGGGCATGTGTATTTAAACAACCCCTCAAAACCAATAAACTCGTTAGAGGCATTTTCTTCCTTTCAAAATTACAACTCTTTCTGTAGAGCTGATGTGGTGTAAATACGCCAAAAAGCTATTAAAAATAAGGCACGTTTCCGAACATGCATCAGGTTTATAATGGACTAATTCCATTTGATTCAATGGAGTCACTTGAGTGCAAAAGATCAGAATCTAGTGCAAAGAATAATAGAGCCTGATCCAGTGCCCAGGGGAGTCAATGGGAAGGCATGGATGGGACCTTTTAGCTCTCAGTTTGCACACAGCAGAATTGAACAAGACTGAAAAGAGCCAAACTAGCTGTCCCAAAAGGAAAAGAAATACAGAGAATCACTCCCAAATTGAGTATCTGGCAAATGGCATTTAATATGACTCGTGAATTCTTGGACTGGAAATAGGACAAAGAGCAAACATAGAGGAAGAGGTGCAAGAGAAAACAACTTGTTACTAGTGGAAGACACCTATCTAGACTATATACTAGGGCCCTGGATGCAGGGCTGGCCTTACTATGAGGCGAACTGAGGCGGCCGCCTCAGGTGCCAGACTGGGGAGGGGGGCACCACTAGGACCCAGAGTGTAGAAAATTGTGTCTGCTGCTAGTGCAGCGAGGGGGCATGTGGGGCATCATTTGAGCTCCCTGCCTCAGGTGCCAAAATGTTGTGGGCCGGCCCTGCCTGAATGCTGACATACATAAATATTCTACAGTAATAAAGTATATTAGAGGTCCCAAACACAGAGATTATAAATAGACAAATCTTAAAAATTTGAGATTGAAAAGACCAATTAGTACCACTGTCCATCTCCCTGTGCATGGTTTCCTACAGTATATTTTCTGGTACAGGTTGAACCTTTCCAGTCTGGCACTCTCTGGTCCAGCAACATTCGTGGTCTGGCATGATTTTAGTTAGTTGGATGTCCACTTATCATGAGTGTGGACAAGTTTCCTGCGGTCCCATAAAGTTTGTTTACAGCCACCAGTCCTGGCTCTCAGTGTTCTGTGCTGTTATTTAGCTCCAATTTACCCCTAAATGTCTTCTAAGAGCCCAGTAAGCAGTGGAAGTGTTGGAAATGCTGCTAGACAATATTGACCTCCTGTGGTTCAGCACATTCTCTGGTTCAGCACCCGTCAGGTCCTGAGAGTGCCGGACTAGAGAGATTCACCCTGTATCTTGACGGTTTTAAAGATTTTTAAGCAATGGGGCTTTCACCTTTTCCTTTTGGTGTTTTTTAAAGGTATTTAGCTATGTCAAGATGCAGATAGGTACCTAGTGAGCTTCTCAGAAAGTGCTCGGAGGCTTTACTACCACTGATGTCCTACCGCTAAGAATCTGACCCTACATCTCTAGCACCAGATAATTCCTTCCAGATTTCCTTTTGTCATTCATCTCAGACTTAAATCTGTCTTGCTGTGAATACATACTTCTGTGGGACAAAAGTGAAGTGTGAGCCTTGTCTCCACTGGAACATGCAGCCACAAATGGCCAGCCACAGAATAGTTGTACCATGGCAGCCCCTTGTGAAGGACGTGGGAGACGTCTATTAATTGTATGAATCTCCATGGGTGTGGTGATTATTGCATCACTGGCTAAAAGTTAATGAAGCATTAAGGGAATCTCAGTTAGCTGTGCAGGAACTACTAATAAATGGCTAGAGGCATCCCAGTGTCCAAAACCGGACAATGGAAGTGAAAATTTCTTTGTAATTCAGCTCCACAGATGTGTAGCTGGAGGCTATTTTGAAAAGAGGGAGGAGCAGATTCCAGCTTAAAATACAGGGATTTTTCAGGTGGGAACTTACAAAGAGTCAGGGAGTCAGATGATCTGTAGGAAGGAAGGCTGCATTTTAGTCTTCAGGAGAATGAGGGGAAAGGCTGTCTTCTTGCACAAGGCAAATGCTAAGGCGAGATAAGAGGATAGGCATTTCACTTTTATTATTTTAACTCTTTTCTCTCCATTTGTCATGCCCCCTATGAATAAATAAACCAGACTTTGTTTTGAAGCTGTTTTCTATCATGGTATTTTCATACTGCTCACCAGCTCCTAGCAGATGTCAGTAACGGGGACCAAAGACAATTGATTCTGTAGCTGGGGATCCAATCCAAAGTGGGGTTAAGCATGGGATTCCACTGTGAGCGAAGTGCAGGTGTGTAGGCCTGTCACTTGGAAAAGCTGCTAAGGGAGAGACAAAGAGAGAGAGGCTGAAGATGTAGCTCACTCTCTGAACTGTAACAGTTGGCAGTGGTGGGATACTAGATGTGACAGGGATTTTGCATACTGTGAGTGTCATAGGTCTAGTTGGGCATCCCCTGCTGACTATCCACTGGACTGCGGTGAAGGAAATCCAGGCCTCTGGGTCACTGGGTCTTTAAACCCCCAGAGCCTTAATGAAGTGCAGCTACTGCCCCAATCTTGGGGTCCCTACATACACCCTGGGAGGGCAGACCTATTGTCCAACACTCTCCTCTGAGAGCTGGCAACTGCTGTCTCACTGCCTAGACCCTCTGAGCACAGTACTGGCTCTACAGATGTCACCACACTTAAGCGCATCCTCTCCCAGAACAGCACCCTCAGGTGAGAGCTTTCTGATTTCCTGTTTAACTCTGTCAGGAGGCTTGTGGTTATTGTGAGGCTTATAATAGAGTTCTGGGCAAAGTGTGCGAGTGTATCACACTTGCTTTTACTTAGTCAAACAATGGAAAAAAGAATACAGATCATTTACAACAAACATCTCGAACCACAATGACCTTTACTAGATTTCCATTCCCTGGGAAGCCTTAGGGAACATCCATATCCAGGTAACTCTCTGCTACATGCTGGGTGACTTCTCCCTCGTCAAGTCTCCTTTCCCCACATCTGTGACTTGCACAGCTGATCTCTGGATCACATGTGTGCACACACACATACTTGCACCGCCCGCTAGAGGTGAGCTCTCTTCTGGGCTTATCCTGCCTTGTTCCCAGCCTTGCTCCAGTACCTGTCCAGTCTGCTCCAGCCTTGCTTGGTTCCTAATTGTTTGCTCTAATCCTTGATCCTATTGACTCGGGGCACCAGCTCCAATCCCTGTTTCTGGTTACTGGTTTCTTGACTCTGGACCTTAACTCAACATCAGATCCTGATGCGTAACACCTGCTCTAACCAGTAGGCATTACCACCCACTGCCCAGTTTGCGACAAATGCCTCCTCTTCTTACATGGGTCTCCACCTTTATATGCCTCCCTTTTGGCAGCTGACTTCCTTTGTGTTTAATTTACTGTCTACTATTCTCCCCATGGCCCTCTCTTCTGACAGAAGAGGAGAATATCTTTTCCCTTTGGATATATTAATCTTTCACATAACTATTGCCATCCATGCACAGTAGTCATTACAAGCTAAGTATCTTCTCATTTTCCTCAGCTTGGAATGTACGTGTTACATGTTCTATCAGCAATGGTGGAGCCAAATACATACAGGCTTTCCATGGCACCATGATGTCATGATACAATATCCACCACGATTCATAAATTGAACAGACAGGTCCCATAGTTCATCACAATTGGCACAGATTGACAATCTCCTGCAGCACCTGGAATTAACTTTACTGAATTAAGATAAACCTGATTGAATTAGGTTTAATTTGTGAATCCATTGTATTAAAAATTCAGTTGTGGATGTATTACTGTAGAACTGTATGTAAGTATCTTCTTTGGGATACTGACTAATACAGTCTATGAAAGGTTTAGGGATGTCAGAGGACTTTTTGGCACAATACATGTGAAGTAGATTTCTTAGGAAGTACACGGGGTATGAGGAATGCAGACAATCCACTCTTCTGAAGCTCCCCTCTGGCAAGGAAATGGTATAAACTAGGGTGGACTAAATATGTTACATGGGTGTGCTTGTTAGGCACTGAAGTTGTGACAAACTTGAAGCCACACGGAAATGCCTTGGGTGGGGTTTGGAAGGACTGTTCCAGCCAGAGCCTATGTTAGCACGGGGGTAATCTCTAATCACCTTATTAGCAGCTGTGCAGGTTCTTTTGTTATTTTTGATGTTTTCTGTATGGATAGTGCTGCTTTAATTTTAAAAATAAAATCAGTACCAGGCAAGGGCATGAATGATCCAGTTCACCAGCAGCCAGAGCAGTGTCCAGGCTTCAGCCTGATCTGAATCTGCCCTTGAAGTGTCAGAAGCTGCAGCTACACAGAGGAAAACTGCTGCTTGAAAGGGAGAAGCAGGAGCATGAGCATAGCTGGAGGAAAGGAAGCTAACTGGTTGTGGGAAGAAAAGAGGCTTGCTGACCAGGAGCTTGAGCACCCAGCTGGAGGAGAAATAACATGCAGACTGAGATAAAGATTGCTGAGGCCTCAGGAAGAGATTCTGGGAGGTTTCAAAGCACAAGCGAGTCGCGTACGTGGAGGTGACAGACAGAGAATTAACTCCTCAAATGGGGCAAAGAGCAGGGAGCCATTGCCATGGATGAGTTGCATGAAATGTTTGGCTTAGAACTATTTTATGATTTGTGACTCCATGGCCTTAGAATGTGGGTGAGGAAGGAATCAGTCACAGAGGCGTAGCAAAGGGGGGGCAGGGAGGGGCATTTGCCCCCGGGCGCCACGCCAGGGGGGCGCCGGGCTGGGCTGGGAGTGAAGCGCACGCTGCTCTGGCCCATGTGATGCTTTTGAACAGAGACCGGGAGTTGGCTAAGTGCTCCCGGCTCTCTACACGCTGCGAGCTGAGGCAGTGGGGCCGGATGGCAGCAGCGGTCACTTTAAAGGTTAGAATCCCTTACCCGGCTGTTCCGTTCCTCCCATGCCTGGCTGGGGGTAGGAAGGATTTGATGGGTGTGCTCCTGGCACTGGGGGGGGGGCTCATTCAGGGGGAGGGGTGAGTTCATTCGGATGGGGGTTCTGGGGGGAGCTGGCTCTGTGGGAGGTATGAGCGCATTGGGATGGGGGGGACTGGCTCAGGGGGAGAGGTGAGCGCATTGGGATGGGGGGCTGGCTCTGTGGGAGGTGTGAGTGCATTGGGATGGGGGGACGCTGCTGAGGAGCTGGCTCTGGGGGGAGAGGTGGGTGCATTGGGGTTACTTATAATTTTTTTTAAATAAAAGATACTTTATAACAAAAAGAAAAAAAAACTTTAAAAAATAATAAACTTGTTACATTTTAAAGACTAACAAACTTATAGATCAGGCCTGTCAAACTTGAAGTCCACTGAGGGCCACAAATGAAAACTGATAGCTTTCAGGGACACCAAAGAAAATGTACTTCCATTGGAAAGTTGTAATTATTTATTTTTATAGGTTATGTTTAAGGTATATTTTATAATATTTTTATAATTATAATATAATTAATATATTTTATAATCTAATATTATAGATTATGTTTTAGGTATATTTTATAATATTTTTCAGGTCTTGTTTTAATATAGTACAATAATTTGATGTGTAAAATTGTTATTTACTCATAAAATAATTTTTAATTTAAATATACATTTAAGGTACTTTTAAATTTTGTATATGATACATAACTTGTTTTGTTGAAATAAAAACAAGTATAGACCATGGTCAATCAAATAGAACAGGCTTCTGTGAAAATTTCAGATACTTTGTAAGTTTGAGATTTTGCATAAACATATAATTATTCGTGCAATTGCAAAAAAATTGACATATATTTGATATAAAATTAATATACATTTTGTGATTTTTATTTGGAAATAAATAAATAAAAACCAAAATATTAACAAAATATCCCCTTCCACTGCCCCAGAGCCAGGCATTCCCATATCCCCGTTCTAACCCAATTCCCCTCTGCTCCCCCAGAGAATCCCCCCTCTAACCCAACGCCTCCTCCCTCCCCCAGACCCAGGCACTCCCAGCCCCTCCCCCCATACCTAATGCCTGGGTCCCAGAGCCAGTGTCGCTGCCACCACACATTTCTTCCTCAGGCGCTGGGGAGGCGTGAGCACAGCAGCCAGCTGTGAGCAGGCACTTGATGCCTATGCAGAGCAGCCTAGCCAGCCGTGATCTGCACTCGGCCACGTGCTCCGAGTGGCCAGTGGGCCACACTTCATTCTTTTATAAAATGTTGTGGCAGGCCACAAAAAATTTTGATTGGGCCACGTGCAGCGCGCCAGAAGCCTGTTTGACATGCCTGATGTAGATGGTATCATGAGCTTTTGTGGGCACAACCCACTTCCACCCACGAAAGCTCATGATACCATCTACATAAAGGGTGGGCAATAATTTTTGCCCGGGGGCCACTTCAATAATTTTTGAAGGAGCCCTGGGTCACCACGGAAGGGGCGGGGACTAAACAGGAAGGGGTGGGGCTATCCAGACCATCATTGGTCTGGGGTGGGGAAGCCCCTTTGCCTCCTCCTTCCCACTAGGCACCCATGTCTCTGGTAGGGCAGGAGGAGGCTTCATGCGCTCCCCCACCCCCAGGTCAATCAAGGCATGAGGGCGGGGGAGCACGGGAAGCCTCCTCCTGCCTTGCGAGGAGTACGTGGTGCTTGGAAGTGCCCTGTGCTGCTCGCTGGGTGGGGGCAGAGCAGAGAAAGCTTCACGTGCTCTCCCGACCCAAGCCCTAATTGGCCTGGGGGCAGGGGAGCAGCAGGGCTTCCACAGACCGGATCCGACCCATGGAGGCCCTTTTGCCTACCTCTGATCTACGTGTTTTGTTAGTCTTTAAAGTACTACTAGACTGTTTTGTTGTTTTTTTAAGTTTTTCCAGTTACAGACTAACTCAGCTACCCCTCTGAAGCTTATAAAAAAGTTTGTATACTATTCCATTCCTTTTTGCCTCCCTGTTTCCCTCCTCCTTTGGTGAGTTGAGCAGGCAGGAGTTTTGGTAAAAATGTATCAGACATACCCACAGTGCCTGCTCTACCTCAGCTGGTGCTGGATAATCAAAGCCTCAATTCTAAAGGAGTTGGCATTACTGAAGTGATAGATCACTCCATATTTTGTTGCCGATTTTCCATCTCCCAGACATAGCAGAGACTTGGGATTAACGTGGTTTTCTCAACTAAAAGTCTTATACATGTTCAGATGTTGTGATTGTGAACACCTGGAGAGGCAGTCTGCTCAAGGCAAAGTTGGCCTTGATTCTTGATATCTATGGCTTCAGTTGAATGGCTTGTGTGAAATTTGGAAGAGCAGCTCAGAGAGACCTCTCTCCTTTACTTAAGGATAGAATCTCATGGCAGCCTGAAGGAAAAAGTCCTCATGGCAGACAGAAAGCCACGCTTGCAGGATATCCTCAGCCTTAGGCTACTTATTGCTTCAAGTGCCTTCAAGAAAGTGAGGGTGCATGTTGTGTGTTAGTTTTATTTAAAAGTTTTGTGGAGTGTTATTTTAACAGGTAAGTTAATCTCTTACATTGATAACTCTCGTAGTTTTTTGCTGTGCGATAATGTGAAAAACAATTAGGTTAACTAGATAAGTAAATGGGCAGTTAGGAAACATTACAGATTGCTTATAATAAACTTATTAGGTATCTTGTTAGTCTTTAAAGTGCTACATAACTTTTTTTCTTTTTGTTTTACCAAGATTCGACTAACACGGCTACCTCTCTATTACAATAAATTTTATATGCTCAAAATCTTTTTTACTTTTATTCATTAAAGCAATGTGTTACTCATTTGCTATAACAGTGGTTTTAAATGCTTGAATGAAATATAGTGATGAGATTCATATTTAGGTTGTATAACATTAACTTCTCTCATGTTTTATAAAACTTACATATTTAAGAATTTGACATTTTTTATGTAAAAGACATGAACCTAATGAGAATGGGATATGAACAAATTAAAGAGAAAAAAATATTTAACAGAATGTAAACCAAAAAACTATATAATTTATATGTCTGTAGTTAGTAAAATAAGTAATTCATTAAACAATAAATATCCTAAGAGGTGGATTATTCACAGTGGTGTAGTGAGGAGGGGTGCGGGAGAAGGGGGAGAAGTGGCCCCTGGGTGCAGGGCCGGCCCAAGTCATTCGTGCACCTCAGGCCCTGGGCGCCCGGCGCATGCGCGGCCCTACCCCCGGGCGTGCGGTGCCTCCGAGCCCCAGGTGTGCGGCACATGTGCAGCCCCGCCCCAGGCGCCCGGCGCATGCGTGGCTCTGCCCCCAGGCGCATGCGCGGTCCCACCCCTGCCCGGCCTGGCAGTCCCGTTCTGCGCCCCCTACAATGGGGCACCCTGGGCGGTAGCCCGGTCAGCCCATAGCTTGGGCCGGCTCTGCCTGGGTGCCACACTAGTGAGGTGCCAGGATAGTCCTTCTACACTCCCCCTGTCATCCCTCTGATCACCTGTTCCTCCTCTGCCTGCCACCACCGCTGGAGCTACCTCCTCCCCGCCTTTCTGCCCCCAGCCCGACTCCCTCCACCTCTGCCAAAGGTTTAGTGCGTGCGGGACCCAGCTCCAAACTGGAGAGGGTCGGGTAAGACATGGTACAAGCTCCCCCCACTCCTCCCAGGGTTGAGCTCAGCTGTACATCAGGTTTGGGGCCCCACCATTTGGTGGGGGGGGGCGGCGCCAATTTTACCTTCACCCCCAGGCGCATAACACCCTCCCTACACCTCTGATCAGTCACCAGGTAGCTGCACCATGTAGAATGGCAGAGCCAATAGAAAATGAGATTTGAACTACTGCCATTTATCCCTGCTTGGGACTGGGCTGAGGTGCGCCAAAGCAACGCGCATCTTGGGCTATGTTTGCACTTCAATCCAGTGGGCCCGACAACCACCGTGGGCCCTGGGGCAAGGTGTGTGCATGTGGTGGTGGTGGTGGGGGGGGGGGTTGTTCACCCTGGAAGGGATGGGTCTTGGGCAGAAGGGGCGGGGCCGGAGGCAACCTCAGCAGTGCCCTAAGTGTGGCATGGCATGCCCCCAGAGTGTAGACACTCATTACAGCAATTGGAGGGGACTTCCTATCGCTGTAGTTAATCCATCTCCTGGAGAGGTGGTAGCTAGGTCAGTGGAAGAATTCTTCAATCAGTCGTTTCCAGCGGAGGTTAGGTGGGTTTAATTACTTTACTCAGGGGTGAGGATTTCTCACACACCCCTGCCTTATGTAGCTAAGATGACGTAGTTTTGCCTGTCTACGTTAGGGTTTTGCACTAGTGCAACTGCACTGGTGGCTGGCATTAGAGGAAATCCCCCGATAAGGCCTAAGGGAAGGACTTGGAGGCCACGTCTGCACTACAGAATTGTGTTGTGCTAATGTGGTCATATAGCCACCACAGTTATTAAATCGCTCAAGTGTGCGCACTGGGCTACTGGTGTTGGCGGTGTGCATCCTTGTGATCACTGTATTATGAGTTTGGGACCACTCCTGAAAGCCAGTAATAATCAACATAAGTCAACACAATGTCTACATGGATACTACATGGACCTAATTACAGTGACAGTGACTCTATGCCACTCGGGGAGGCAATGTTACTAAATCGGCAGAGACACTCCCGTTGGTGGAAGCCATATGTGAGTGAAGATGCTTCCACAGCAAGTCGATGCAAGCCAGCTTGCGCCAATTTAGCCATGTAGTGTAGGCCAGGCTTGAGAAGGAGTAAGGCCATCTCTAATAATGAGTGGGAGAGATTAAGGACATCCTCCTGACACTGGAGATTATGCAGGTTTGACAGAGGCACCTTAAGCCAATGAATAGAGCACTGGACCGGGAGTCATGAGACCTGCTTTCCTCCCCTGGATCTGCCATTAACTTACTGTATGTGCTTGTGAAGATCATCTTCCTACTGCCCCCAACCTCTTTGTGTGTCTTATGTATGTAGATCATTTGCTCTTTGAGATAGAGTCTGTTTCTTACTGGGGCTATGTCTACACGATAAGGTTTTTCCAGGAGAGACATAAGGCTCTTGTGCAAAAGGGGGTTTTTGTGCAAAACAGAAGCGGCTACACTGCTTCTTGTTCCACAAAAACTCCTTGCGCAAAAAGAATTGGCAGAAAATATGCTAATGACATTGCGACGCATGCTAATGAGTCCCTCATTAGCATATTCTCTGCCTCAAAAACTTGCAGTGTAGACAAAGCCTGGGTGTTTGTACAGCACACAGCACAACGGGCACCTGCTCGTGGTTGGGGCTCCAAGTGCTAGCGTAATTTAAATAATAATTTTGGGGGCCTTTCTCTGTCTATTTTTTCCAGTTCAGTAACTCCATGAGCATGAAGAACTACACAAGCCATGGCAAAGTTATTACATCAAACATCTGTGGATGGCAGCAGTAATGAAAGGTGCGATGGTAAAGGGTTAATTGTTTATAGGAAAAAAAGTGTGTGCTGTGGGTAGAGGGAAGTGAGTGTGGTGGGGAGTCATTCAGTATTAACATGCAGCTGGCTAATGCAGCTGAATAGCCCAGGCTCAGCTGTTACCTTTTTCAAAGCCAGAGAGAATGATGAAAACCTGTGGTAATATCTATTAAAAGTTTGAGGAAGGGGGTCTGCTCAGTGGGTGCTTTTCCATCTCAAAGACAAGTAATGATTTAGAACCAAGCAGGCTCCCCTCCAGGGGATTTTGTGAACCATGTAATGCTAATTAACTCCATTGTTATATTTTGTTTTGAACATTACAATCCCTCTGGGATTGCAGCACGCCTTTCTCCTGCAAAAGATTTAAATTTTGCACCACTGTATAAAAATCTCCTCAACGTCATCTCAGCAAAAGGATTAGCAATAGGGAGACGCATGCGTCCATAATTTTTATGGGATGATTGGGGTGGGAGTGGGATGTTTTCCCACCTCCCCAGTTCTATTCTCAATGGGGACTTTTCGGAACATAATTGCATTTGCTGCTACTTTAACCCTGTGTTAAAAACAAATCTACATCAAGCACTGGGCAGCACCTCCCTTTGATCTTCAGAGTATTCAAACCACTTCCTAACACACTGTGCAGAAGTTTGTTTAAATGGTTTGGGCATGATGGGGGTGGGGGGAACCCAACAACCTCAACCCTGAGAATGGAAGCAATGTTAACATGCCAATTAGCTCATCTACTGAGTCACTCCCACAGCAAAACAAGAACATGAAAGCTCCCATCTGGCAGATGCCCTGGCTATCTCTGCCCAGCACAGTTATGAAAGAATTCGGTTTACGCTGCACTGGTTATTGTTTTCCATGTCAAGACCTTTATCACACTGTGTTTTCTCTGCTGTGGGCACCAACATCAACATCTGGAGCCTGACTCACCTCTCACAATGGGGCTACACCAGTATAAATTGATCTCAGCAGAGTCACACTGGTAAAAGGGAGAAAAACCTGGCCCAGGTACAGGTGACCAATGTTCCCTCCAATCTTTTCCATCCATATGAAGATTTTTGTCACCTATGTGCAGAATACATTTTTATGTGCAGTGAGGCATGTGTGAATGTGCACCACCCATAGAAACAAAAAAATCTAGCTGTGGGTGCTCTGCTAATCAGCTGGGCACCATTGGAATCTCTCCCCAGTGTCTGCAAAAGTGCACAGCTTACAGGGAACACTGCAGGTGACCCATCACTCAACTTCTAAGACCTCCAGTGGTTCTGGGAAAGTCCAGTTTTTAAATTTTGTTTTGCATA
The DNA here is from genome assembly GCA_032595735.1 of Pelochelys cantorii. NCBI lineage: Eukaryota > Metazoa > Chordata > Testudines > Trionychidae > Pelochelys > Pelochelys cantorii. The sequence continues at coordinate 191,640,060 of CM064327.1, forward strand.
TTGCTAGTCCCTTTTCTATGCTGTCCCAAATCCCTCCTCTCACATGGCAGGATGTGCAGAATGTTGTTTCCTGCCTTCTCGTGTTAGACAGCTTGGAGCCCAAGCACAGATTGCTAAGTGTTTCTGTATAGAGCAACGAAACAGCTAGTGCATGTGTACCTCTGCCTTCATGATTCTGGGATGCATTAACAGGTGTGTTGTGAGCAAGACACGAGAAGTCATTCTTCCGCTCTACTCTGCGCTGATTAGGCCTCAGTTGGAGTATTGTGTCCAGTTCTGGACACTGCATTTCAAGAAAGATGTGGAGAAATTGGAGAGGGTCCAGAGAAGAGCAACAAGAATGATTAAATGTCTAGAGAACATGACCTATGAAGGAAGGCTGAAAGAATTGGGTTTGTTTAGTTTAGAAAAGAGAAGATTGAGAGGGGACATGATCGCAGTTTTCAGGTATCTAAAAGGGTGTCATAAGGAGGAGGGAGAAAACTTGTTCATCTTGGCCTCTGAGGATAGAACAAGAAGCAGTGGGGTTAAACTGCAGCAAGGGAGGTTTAGGTTGGACATTAGGAAAAAGGTCGTAACTGCCAGGGTAGTCAAACACTGGAATAAATTGCCCAGGGAGGTTGTGGAATCTCCATCTCTGGAGGTATTTAAGAGTAGGTTAGATAAATGTCTATCAAGGATGGTCTAGACAGTATTTGGTTCTGCCGTTAGGGCAGGGGACTGGACTCGATGACCTCTCGAGGTCCCTTCCGGTCCTAGTATTCTATGATTCTGCTGGATGGAATTAGAACTGCAGTGTCATAAGCCCTGTATTGCTAAAGCTAAAAGAGATTCTCCTTTAAGTCAAGCCTGTTATTTTGGAGCAAAGGGCTCTGCATCCTCTCTTGTTGTTGTGAAATTCCAAAGAGCTGGGAATTTCACTATAAAAGGGCTGAGAGAGTGCAGGATAGTGACAACTATGAAATCTTAGATGGCTGTTGGTTTGTTAGAATATGTGTGGTTATAATTTGATTAGAGACACTGACTCGGGAGTGCATTAGAAATGAAAATATTATTATAAACATCTTCAGAAATGTGGCCAGTACAAATGGTACATAAATACTTGGGGTCCATTCACAGCCTACCACATCTATCTGCAGCTAGGGCCCCTTATTGGCAGTACTGCACCTCTGATATATTCTCTGGGAACCTTGTATATCCAGGCAACAGCAATAAACAGCAGAATTAGAATCTGTCATTTAAAACACCCCATCCTTCCCAAGTATATGTTGGTGATCTTAGGAGTGGTCTTACTGTAACCTCCAAAAATAACAGATGGGTGCATTTCATAGACTTCCATATAGTCTCCATTCTACTTTACTTGCAGGCACCAACAGTAAGGTTTATGTGCCATACTCCAGTGTAGACTGTCCAGTGATACCAGCAGGAGAGACTCCTGTTCTAGGAGCTACTTGTTCAAATCTTGATACAAAATATACTTAGATTCATTAGGACAAGGACTGCCACTAGTGCAGGGGGGTTCTGACTCTGCTTGGGGCCTCTAGGCATTACTGTATATAGAATAATGAATAATAATAGTCATAAATAATACATTGAAAGGAGCTTTGTGATTATTGGTACTTCTCTTGGAGCCATCCTCTCTGAAGCTGATGCTAAGTCAGTCCTGCTTGGGAGAAATTATTGGGACTCATAAAAATACATCAGATTGATTCCAAATGAATTTAAAAAAAATAGGAAAGCCCCTGATCCCTCTGACTTCAGTGGAGTGACTCTTGATTAATACTGCAGGGAAAGGAGGATCAGGTCCAGGGCTGGATTTAGGAGCAGAAGATCCAGGCTTGGGGGCTGTTTTTGTTGTTAGCAACCAAAGGGAAAACCGAATGTTTTAAATAAAATGTTTCAGGTCTTCCGTATGCAGGTTCACTTGTCACTCACCTCCTAGAAAGGCCTGGACCTTGGTAGAATCTCATGGAACCTTCCAGACTTTTTGAGAACAACATTTTCCTTGAATGTCCTAGAATGCTGCCAGCCATGCCCTCGTAGGTATGTAAGGAGTGGAAGGTCACCAGTCGGTCTTAAGTGAAGGGGGTAAACCATGCATGCAAATTGTGCATCAGCGTTGTGAAATAGCCTACACATGCAATACAAAAGAAGGTATTCAGAAGTTTAGCAAATGGAGGGGGAGGTACAGAAGATGCTCCTCAACTGGGAGTATCATTTGGTCTAGGGCTGGACCTGATCATGCCTAGTATGTTTCCCAGCAACAAAAGTAGTCCCAGCAGAGTGCTCTTCATAGGAATGTGTTTGCTAAGTGCTGCTGCTTCCCTCATTGGTTGGGGGGGGGGGGGGGGTTGGACACATTTTTGGTAACATGTCCTAGCCAGTGACTAGTGCCTCATCTCTCCCTTCTACAAGCCCATGCCCCCCTCAGCACTTGGCCCATAACCAAGTGGTTAGAATGGCATACCACATATTGCTGCAAATCTCCCGATGTAGCCTCTGTAGCTGGTGTATCAGTTACCATCATTTTGTATTTGTGCTTAATGCAGTAGGCCTTCAATGAACTGCTGCAGACGGACACCTCCAGCAGCTGAGTCAGGGTACAGCTGATATGAGAAAACGCCGGAGGCTTCGTGGTTTTGATTTTCAGAGCACCGGACAGTGATGATGGAGTGATTTGGCCAAGTGAGACATTTTACCAGCCTTTGATTTTTGATTAATAGTTTCCTGGCCAGGGGACTGTGGTGATGCTAAATGTTATGTGAGAGGCCTCAAATCCTTTTATGATGACCACTAAGATCATGGAGTCAGGGAGAATTCAGGGCATGCTTGTCATAGACACTTATAACACATGTTGTTTTCAAATGCACTTACGAGGGCTGCTCAGCACACCAGACCCCTAGGGTACCACTAGCAGACCAGGTGCACCAGGACTTAGAGGCAAGCTCTGTTAGTCCCTTCGACAGCTAGCCTTAGAGGCGCTACCCTGGGGGGTCCCAGTCACCACTTGGACACATGGCTAGGCAAAAGGATAAGGCTAGCAAGGAAAGGGAAAGGTTGCGGATGGCTTCAGTACAGAGGCCTAAACAGTTCCAGTTCTAAGTGAGCAACAGGTCCCTGGGACAGTCCAATCAAAAGTCAGTTTTCTTCCAACCTGGTGCCGAGGATGTCCTCTCCGGTCTAAACTCAGTTCTGAGAAAATAGGAGCTTGCATGTTTCACAGTCAGCATGTAGGTATCTCAGCCTCAGCCAACGCCTTTCTGACCTCCAGACACCACAAGAACATATTTGCTGTGTCACAATGAACCTTTAGTTTCATTCACCCTGCTGATTGCAGGAGGCAGTATGTTCTGTGCAAACACAGTGACCGATTTACTCCAGCCAGTGCATACATATCAGCAGTGTATGCCAAGTATGGGTAAGGTAACATCTGAAATATGCTATCTCTTGGTTAATGCCCACCCTGTTCTGAGGTAGTTTCCTCTTCGCGATAGTCCCTGGGAAAATGCCATAAAAATGAAACTAAAATACAAGCTCCTAAAAAGCCTGCTGATGGCTGACCTGTGACCGCTAGCAGGAATCCTAACATGTTGAAAGGGTTCAGGGGGTAGCCCAGTTAGTCTGTAATGGGAAAAACTTAAACAACAACAAATAGATCTCAAAGTCACCGTATTGTTTCAGGCCAATTCCAAAAGCCTGCTACACCAGGGAAGTTAAAATGCGATTATTTCCCTAATCGAATAGTAGCTAGATTTTCTGTCGACTATTCGATTAGTCAACAAGGCAAGGCAGTTGCGGCGCTCAGTCTGGCTTGCGCCAATTCACAGCACAACCGCTCCAGCTGCTGCTCTGCATTAAATAGCCCAGGAAAGCCGTTGTAAAAGTAGAATGAATTAAAGTAATGTTGTTCGTTCCTTTTGCAGGAAGAGAGATGTTAAAGTAATGTTGTTTGTGTGTAAGCAAGAAGGAGGATGTTAAGGCAAAGGACAACGGTTCCACTTAAGGGTGATAGTGAGACATTAACAGGAGATTGGTGAGAGTTAATAAGGAAATAGGGGACGTGACTGACCCCAGGTAACCTTGTCAGTTCGCGCCCTTTTGCAATCCTTTGTTTCACTCTCCTTTTATCTATATACATAAGGTGGCTTAGGTTTGGGATGTGGTCTCATTTTTCTGGTTGTATTGGTGAAGCGCTTTGCTAATAAAACAGAGTGGTCTACAAAATTGTGAGTCCTGAGTCTAACTTTGACACCGTGCATGAAGATGATCGCTCGGCCCCTGATCCTCAGGTCTCTTTTCATTCTGAAAATGAAAATTCTGGTCTGATGAATAAAAAGAGACCCGCGGAGCAGAGACCAAGCTAGTGCCTTCACGTGCGGCTTCCCTGGGCTGTTTAATGCAGAGCGGCAGCTGGGTGTGTGTGTGTGGTCTACTGACTGAAAAGAGACCTGCGGAGCAGGGACTGACTGAGTGCCTTCGCGCCCTGGCTTCCCTGGGCTTTACAATGCAGAGCGGCGGCTGAGGGGGGGAGGGGAAGCGACTGGTCAATAATGATAATCGATAAGCTCCTGTTTATCAATTAGTCGACTAGATGCCAACATCCCTAGACTACACAGGGAAACCTTAGAACTTAACTTCATTGACAGGCTTGATTCCTGTTACAAAGGTATGAATAAAGAGGTTGGCTGGATGGCCCACTGCATTCCACATCCTAATGACATAAAAAAAACGAATAATTTACACCTTCTCTATCAGCTTCATTAGCATGGACACTCTTAATTGACTATTTCTTTCCTGCTTTTTCCTCTCCCCCCCATTCCCTATTTATTTAAAAACTGGACCTTTAATAACTCCAGTCATCTGAAGAAGTGGGTTGTGCCCAGAAAAGCTCATCATACCATCTACGTGTTAGGTTGAAAGGAGATAAAAAGTGTCTCTCTTCCACAGCCCGTCCCAACATTTCCTGTCATGCCTGTTTTCAGGAAATACCAATCCCTTGCCTAGAACTGGCAATATCTAAGAACTTGTCCCATTTAGTTTACAGGTCAAGGCTCAGAAGTCAGCCTGTCAGACACACTAAAAGAAGCAGGGGTGGTTGCTACTTTGGGATACACTTTAAAGCAGCAGATCCCTTGTTTTACATCTGTGCCAGGCTTCATGCAGTAACCTGTCAACCATGAAGATTAAATATAAAGCTTTTAAAATTAATTTGCATAACTGGATCTTTTTAAAGTAGACACTAAAATTGTACCCTTCCCAACAAAAGGACTCTCAGAAAAGCCAAGGTAGAGATGTGTCACTCAGGTGAAAGTAGCTTAAATGCTAAAGGGAGCCTAGATATAATAAGCCAAATTCTGATCTCAGATATATCACTGTATATCTGTAAGATAATTCCACTCACTTCAGCAGAATTACTTCAAAAATTACGTAAGTAACTGATATCAGCATTTAGTCCAGTAGCTTTATATGTTCAGCCACTCAGTTAATAGGTAAATTTAGTTTTCTGGAAAACACCATTTGTCTGCCTTTTCTATCCCCAAACTGTCATTAAAATGTCAGAAAAAAATCATAACATAAAATACACTATTAAACATGTTAGGAATTTTATAATAGTGGGTCAAAGTCTCTGCTTTTGGAAAAGTAGAAAATTCTACTGCCCATTTATGTCAGCAAACAAAGTGGTACAATAATACATTTTCCAGCAATGCTGTGTGGAAAGAAATTAGCAGGTTCAGTAAAGCTAGTGAAAAACCAGTCCTGCCAGCGGAAACCAACATATTTCTAAGAGGAACATCTTTCCCAGGTTTGTTTCAGAATTGTGTGTGTGTTTGTGTGTGCGTGCACACACAAGCACGTGTGCTTTTTATATGTTGTAAAAGGCGAAAACAAGGAGTGATTTTTTTCAGAAGCGAAACCCCCAACATTTTCTGTCTGGACTCAGCTGCTTTTGCTATGATAACAGCAAATACTAACCTGAAGCAATGTGAAATTGTACTAACAGATGGTATTTTTACCTTGTTATTTCCTCTTTTCTGGTGACGGTTTCCAATGCAACAGTTCCTCAATAGCCTCTTACGAACGTTCAGCTCTTAACAGCAATAAGTTAGCATAGGTGTTCCAGGTGTTCTGCTTACCAGAAGAATTACTATACCTATCATTGGTCTTCACTAAGCTTTACTTTTAAAAAATAGCCAAACAAAATCAGAAGTAGAAATATCAAAACCAGAGGTAGAAATATCTGAGCTCCTAAAAGAATTACAAATAAGATTACATTTCTGTGACATGCAAATCCCTTTGGATGTCACATCACTGCCTGTGGTGCAGTGCAGCCTTCATCCACTGGAGAAAATACAAAGAAAAGCAGGAGCTGAATTTGGCTCTCAGTTACATCAGTGTAAACCCAGAGTAACTCCACTGGAGCCAAGAGAATAAATCTGGATTGTCACTTGGGCAACTGAGAGCAAAATGCAGCCCAAGATGCCCAACTAGTCAAGCGTATCTGAGCTGAATGAGTCAGCTGAGCCTGCAACTACTCAGATCAATTCTTGCCATTTTGTAGCTTCAGTGCTCAGAAAAGAGTTTTAAAGTATTGACCCTGATGACTTTGCCAAGGGGTTAAAAATGCTTCTGTAAGCAAAAAAAGAAAAAGATGTGATACAAACAGTACCGTCTGTGCTGTGGCGCTGGGTATGAGATCTGTTTCAGGAAACGCATGATTTTGTGTGTAATGAATGGAGACAGTTGGAAGCTTGCGGATGAGAGGCAAATTGGGCCTGTTTATTAGGCTCTGGGCTTCCCCCTTCTTTTGCTGTGTATCTGATGTGTGCATTAGGGTTTTGTGGGGCCCTGGGCCAGAGGAAGTGGGGAACCCCTCCCACCCCTTCCAACGTGCAGTCCCTTTGTCCCCTCTCCAGTGCTCCTGCCTACTGAAATAGGGTCAGAGTTTGGGGGCTTGACCCGCCTTGCCCTCTGTCAGGCACTCCTGCTGGGGAGCTGGGTCAGAATGTGGGGAGTTTTCTGCTCCCTGGTAGGAGTGCTGGGTGGCAGAGCAGGATGGGGCAAGCCCCCATGCCCAACCCCACTCCCCACAGCAGTACTGAGCAGGTGGAGCCAGTCAGGGCACGGGAACACTCCTTTTTCTGCCTCCCCCCCGCATTGGCCAAGGCTCTTCATTGGCCCAGTGGCTAGTCAGCCACTGTATGCTGTTCTGTTTGTGGCTTAATGAACTGAGGGAAAGGGAGCATTTGTAAAGGACTGGGCTTTGTTTTTAAGTGTAAATAATTGGCATTGTTTTATAAACTGGAAAGAGGCGGAAAGGAAAATAAAATTCAGAGAAAATGAGAACTTTTGTTGTAGACATGTACACAGTGACAGCTGATCACTATTAGATACAAAGTAAAAACCCATCCCCAACACCCAATTCACTGAATTAGTCTTTCTCTGTACTCAAGATGCTAGCAAAAGATTTTAATTTTGCCAATGCCAGATTTGAAAAGTAAGAAGACTGCAACAGGAATGGAGAGCACCTATCACTCCGCTGGAGATGATTTGCACCTTGTGAGATCAGGCACTACATGTGCAGAGCTAGATGGAGCCCATAGATACAGCCTTGCAGGAAGTGTGGTGCCCTAGATGCCTGGAGAGGGTCCCACTTCTCCTTTCTCCACCCTTCTCCTCAGGTACAAGAGAACAGAACAAACATAAGCTATCTGAATGTCTGGGAAATACTTTTGTGTATTTGGAGCACGCTACAGTTTTCACAGTTAATTAATTGTTGCCTGGGTCTTCGCATGGAAGTGCAGTTGTGAGTAACCATAGCATGTGTGGAAGTTAGGGGCTATCCTAGATTAATATCAGACTCGACACAAAATAAAGTCTCACCTATACTACAAACATTACTAGGCTATTCTCACAGCTACTGTTTTAGTTTCTCTTTGTTAATACAGACTTTCCCTCAACACAAGACTTCACTGATTTCAGTTATGTAAATGGGATCAGACTCAGAGCCCAAAATGGTTTACACTCCCATATTAATAAATAACTCGATCCTCCTTCCACTGAGGTCAAATGGAGATTTACTGGTAACCCAGTGGAAGCAAGATGGGACCCTACCTACACATTCTTGAGCGTGTCACTCACTACAGTAGTTACTGAAAATTTCTAAAGGAAGAAGGCTGTGTCTACATTGGCACGATCTTGCGCAAAAGCAGCCGCTTTTGCGCCACAACTTGCTGCCTGTCTACACTGGCCGCGAGTTCTTGCGCAAATAAACTGACGTTCTAATGTATGAAATCAGTGCTTCTTGCACAAGAACTATGATGTTCCCGCTCAGGAATAAGCCCTCTTGTGCAACTGTTCTTGCTCATGAGGCCAGTGTAGACAGTCAACATGAATTTCTTGCGCAAGAAAGCCCTATGGTTAAAATGGCCATCAGAGCTTTCTCGCGCAAGAGAGCGTCTACACTGGCATGGATGCTCTTGTGCAAAAGCACATGCCAGTGTAGATGCTCTCTTCTGGAAGAGTTTTTGCACAAGAACTCTTCCGCAAAAGAGTTCTTGCGCAAAATCATACCAGTGTAGATGTAGCCTTAAATGTAGCTGGACACCTTCCATTTCTAGACAGGGAGGAGATCTTACCATGTATGATTTGTCTGTCTCTTTAAGGGCCAATTAAGAAGTTAGATAGATGGATACAAATAGCGAGTCTACATCTAAAGAGGTATTTTTCTGCAGTAAAAGGAATGGGAATAGACATGTAAAGTACAAGGTCCCTGATGCTTGGAAGGCAGGAAATTAGTGCAACAATTTGAAGTGACTTTTGAATATTATAAAAATGATCCGTGAGATTTTTATGCACAGAAAATATTCTATAGCATGCATCCTATTCAACTGTTTTTCACATTCTAGTCAGACCCTCCTAGCATGTGCTGCAGTTGTGATTTTAATAAATCTGCAAGAATCTTTGTCAAGCCATTTGGTGCCCCCCCTTTTGTTCTGTATAATGCAGCCTACACTGCAGCCAGCTTCTGGTCTCATTTTTACCTATGTAAATCCTGAATAACTCCTTTGATTTAATTGGAAGAATAACTTTAGATATACCAGTGTAACTGAGATCAAAGCTGGCTTCCGATGGATTCTCTTGTTATGTTACTATATCCTTATTTCAGAAATAGTTGAGCTTAGGGTTCCCTCTTTGTTGCTTGTCAACTACAGTGTATTTGCAAGAATCCACAAACAGCTTCCAATGTAAATTAGCTCTTTAGGGTCCAGTGATAGGTGGCATGTGGGGAACTCCTCCATAAACAAGACTGGTATATGGATTCTCTCATCTCTGTGAAATATCCAGGATCTTCATGTTATTAGTGCATTGTCAATTTGCTTGGGGCAATGTACTTATTTGTGTCACTTGGACCTAGCAATGGCTTTATTTATGCTAAAGTTTTTTCATTATCCTTACTCTTATACAATAAAATCAGCCATGAGCTACCCCAGTTGACACGCCATTCCCACTATGCTGTTCACTCTGGCTGTAATTCCATACATTCTGTTTTCAGTACTGTGTGATCTTGTCTGGCAGTGTTGTTTTCATTTTGTAGTTACCCCATGAGCTCTCTACATTCCTTTGTGCTCTTGCTTGTGGTGCCTTTGGAGATGTTTTTCATTCATGGATGCTGAAAGCTACACTGCTTCACTGACCCACACAATTTAAAGAGTCATTTTTATTAGATACTAGCTGGAGTTACCCGGCATTGCTTGGGAAACTGGAGGAACAAAATGTAGAAAAAGAGTAGTCCATTATCTTTTTTTGAATGGTAGAAAAGTTGCACTGATTTCTATAGGGATTAAAATACAGGTCCATGTCATCCCTGGGGGGGATGTGACCCCGGGTGGAGGGGAGGTTACACACGGGAGGGGCACCCCAGCTCACGCCCGGGGCTGCAGGTGCTGCAGGGGGCAGGGCGGATGCCTGAGCCGTTGTGCGCGTGGGGGTCAGGGCACTGCGTGCCGGCACGGGGGGGGGGGAGAGAAGAGGGTCGCTTATGTAACCTCGTCGGTGGGAGGGGGCGAGTCCTGGATGGCGCTGGAGCCGCAGGCGGCAGGCATGGGATCCAGGGTGGGCGGGGCAGCCCCGGCAGCGCAGCGCGGTGGGTTACTTTTTTATTTTTACAGCTTGAGCTCGGGCCCGATCAGGTCCAAAAGTACCTTAAAACCTTCTCTTGGAGGAAAGGTTATCCCACACAAAGTTTGCTTGTGGTAGCTCTTATAGTGTCCAAGTTATTAGCGCACAAACTTACAAACATTCTCCTTTATATGTTAGACTAGAGCACAGTCAAACACATCCGCTGACAAGAAAACTTATTTTCACTGATGGTGCCATGTGCATCACACACAGAGGAGCTCCAGCAATTCTGCACTCACTTGTCATGAATGTGAACTAACTATCAGTCTGAACAAGACAATGATTATGGCATAAGATGTATTGGCTGCTCCAGAAGTTCCAAGAGCTAACACTGTGCTAGAAGCTGTGCACAACTTCTGCTTATCTAGGATCAACTGTACCTGATGTTTTACTTTTACATGGTTGTCAGCCGGTGGTCAGGGCAGTGAGTGGTGTGTGTGTATTATACACCCGAGACTTCAACTGCTAGGACTGGGGTCCCTTAGCAGCAGGCAACCTGGAAGAGGTTGACGGGCGCCCAAGAAGTTTTACATCCGTGTCTTTACCGCTAGGATCAGGATCCCTTCGCGGTGGGCAGCCAACAGGCCGACAGACGCCCCAGAGTTTACAGGGAGAGCTTATTACACCTCAGATTTTGACTGCTAGGATACACGATCCCTTCGCAGCGGGCAGCCTGGGGAGGCTGAGAGATGCCCCAACGGATCTGTTCCCTGGAAGCGACACGATCCAACGCTCAAGCTCTCCCTATATCTGTCCCTTAAGACCGTCTGGAGTTCTTTTTAAAATTGTGCTTGGTTCTGTTACAGCAACTGAAGGAGTCAGGTCACAGCTTAAACAGTTACTATTTTATTGTTACAGGGTAAACTTAGCTGTTAAATGCTACTACTGTGTTACAGATAACACAGCCACTACAAAGGACAGGACAGAAATTACACTAATAAGTCACTTACAGGTACCATGAAACCCTTTTGGTTCTCTGAGCTCTTATTAAATGCATGCAAAATAGACACCTAGCAGGTATATATTCTCACCCCTGCGTTCCAGACTTGGCGTGGCCAGCGTCTTTCTCTCAATCCCTCGGGAAGAAGTGGGGCGAGGTTGGGCGTCCCACAGACCTCGGGAGACAACCAATACCTGCCAGCAGGTGTAGATGATTGGAGCTCAAATGGGGTGGGCTACTAAACCCCTCTTTATACCCCTTGGGTCATGTAGGCTTCTTCCTGGTCTCAAGTGGCCAATTAGGAAAAATGGCTTTGAATGCCAAGTTTCCCACGAAGGGTGCAAAGCATAATTCACACCTGGGAAAATGCAGACAATGGGTACCTCTGGTATGTGATGGGCGAAGATTCCTCTCCTGGGACAGTGCAGGCGTGTCAATTACTGGTACTAGCCATCAGGGCGGCGGGAGGCCCCGGGTCGTCAGCTAGCCCATTTACTGTCTGGTTTCTGTTTATGGTAGAGTCAGGGACAGGCAGCACACCTGCATTCCCAGGGCATCAAAGGCTGACTGCCTTTCTCTTGCTCTCTGGGGGGGTGGGAAACAAGATGGGGTTCATGTCTGGCTACAATGGTGTGCTTATTTTTTGCATTGGAAAGCATTGCAGCTATCACATTCAACCATCAAGCATGTGTGGGATAACAGGAAATTAACACTGAACATCAAGATATGAGTTTACCAGACACGTGTTTGAAGAGCATGGTGCTAAGACCTGGAGCTCAATCTCCTACGGCAGGCGTGAGAAAAAGCTAAACATTTTCCACACACACTTTCTTCACCACAGACTAAACATCAAGTGGGAAACCAAAGTTTCTGACACGGAAGTACTTGAGAAAGCAAAATTGCCAAGTCTAATCACATATCTCAAACTCAGGCTTTATGTTGGCTTGGTCAGCTGCACCAGATGGACAATACACAGTCCAAAGAATCTCCAGCAGGAAGAACTTGCAGATTTTCCAAGGCTACTGGGCCAACTTAAGTTTAGGTTCAAGGACATTTACAAGAGGAATTTGAAAACTTTCAGCCTTGACACCAGAAGCTGGGAAGATGCGGCTAGCAGTAGGCTGTGCTGGGCCACGGAGTTAAAGTGGCATAAGAAATGATGTTACGAGACTGGGAAGTGAAGAGGAAAGCACAGCAGCCCTCAGGCACTAGAGGTGGGCCCGCTTTCATCCCTGGACCTGCTCCTTCCACTGGCACTACTTGTGGCATGGACTTAGTTACAATGATCTGGAAAAATAATCTGTTTTCTTTCTTCCTTTTTTAGCAGCTCAAAAGTATGCAGATGACATTACTTCGGTGAGGGAACCAAACAATAAATGCAAGTTATTATTGGTAAGGAAAGATGGGCCCAAGCTTGTGGGTTCTTGTTTACAGTTGTATCTAAGCTGATACATCTCTGAGTCTGAGACATCGTATAAATGAAGAGAGAGCCAGTAGCAGAGGAAAACTGTACAATACGAAGCTATCGTCATTCCCCACATAGACAAAACATCTATAGATCACCAGGAGGACTGTTGTTGGAAATATTTTGTCTGAAGCCAGAGCTGACTGCGACTGACCTGACCTTTCACTGCTGGCACAGTAAGAAGGCAGTGTGGCTGAACTGTCAGAACTTTGGTAACAAGACCAAATCCCTTCTTATAAGGAGACTCAAAAGCACAGAGCTTCTCATGATCTACTACTAATGCTCTGTGACCCCACTGGTAGGTTACAAATCTGATACATAGTTTGAGAACAACATCTGTGCTATATGCGGCACCTGCTTCCTGGCAACATCCTTTTGTTTTCTCAGTGGTAGCCGCTTAACAATCAAAAGTTCAAATTCTCCAAGATTTGGCTTTAGTCGCACAGGAAGGGGATAGTTTCTAAAATGAACTGTACAGCGTGCCTCATCACAGTCATGTCAATAAATAGTTTGACAAGTCACTCATACATAATACATTCCTGCTCCGCTTTGTGCAGTGCTGTTAAATGCTCAAATTGGGTGTCTTAGTAGCATTGCAAATCTAGTTGAATGTATGTGAATGAGAGAGCAATTCTGCGCTTAAGAGTCAAAGTGCATAAACTCTTTCTTGCTGGCACTTTGTGGGACTGAAAACAAACAAACAAGAACAACACAGAGGTGACCTTATTCTTTACACCTAATTGCTCTTCTTGTCAGAAAACAGTCTAGTTTTTAAATAGTGATGTCTAAATACCATATGAAAATTAACCTTTGCACTAATGCATTAGAAACTCAAGAGCATAGTGGACTGCAGCAACCAAAGACGACAATGTAGATAGGCCCCCAGAAGATTTTGGCATGCCCTCTCTTGTATTTGATTTGTATTAAGGTGGAAAATAATTGTAATTCCATAAAGGTTCAGTTAAAAAAACTCATTGCTTAAAGACTGTGAGGGACCCAAACAGTACAGTAATAGAAGCTGTATAAGTAGCTAAGATGCATTGGAGTTGATTTTTTGTAAATCTAAGAACATGTAAATGCCACATAAATCTAAAGCCAAATTGCTACCTTCTATTAATGGTGAAGAAGCAACCAAACAAATAATGAGGAGTCACTCAAAGGTGCCCCACAAAGGAAACAAAATGAAGGAAACAAGGACGAAGCAGTATGATAAACTCTTTCCTCTCTGTTTCACAGGGGGTAGCCATGCTAGTCTGTAACTGAAAAAACAACTAGGGGTATGTCTACACTGCACACTAATTTCAAACTAAGCTATTCCAGAATAGTTATTCTGACAGCTTATTTTGAAATAGCACATCTGCACTGCAGGGAAGCTTCAAAATTAGTCTGAGGCAGGCTTCCCTAATGTAGATGTGCTATCTTGATGTAGCGCCCCAGAAGGCACTGGGGAGGAGTAACTTAGAATGGCCCTGGTGAGGGCGATTTTGAAATAGCAGCAGTGGAGTGACTACACACGCCTTATTTTGAAATAGCTATTTTGGAATAGGTGTTATTCCTCGTAGAATGAGGTTTATAGATTTTGGAATAATCATTTCAAAATAACGGAATGGCTATATAGATGCTCGCATTGTTATTTCAAAATAACATTCGTTATCTTGAAATAACGGTGCAGTGTAGACGCACCCTAATGGTCCTACAATACTTTAGACTCCATTCATCTGAAGAAGTGGGTGGTGCCCATGAAAGCTCATGATATCATCTATGTTTTTGTTAGTCTCCAAGGGTGAGTCTACACTATGGGACAAAGTTAAATTAAGATACACAACTTTCAACTACATTAATTGTGTAGCTGAAGTCGAAGTACCTTAACTTGGCTTTTGGAGCTGTCTACACTGTAGGAAGTCAAAAGAAGAATACTCTTCTTTTGACTTCACTTACTCCTCGTGAAAGCAGGGTTACTGGCATCAACCAGAGTACCCCTCTCACTTCAAATTAACTGTCTTCACTAGACTGCTAATTTGAACTCTGGGAGATCAACAGCGGCAGCTTGTGTCTTCCTCTGTAGTGTAGATGTACCCTATGGTGCTGCAGGACTATTCATTGTTTTTTAGTCTTTCCTGTCTGGGCTTTTTAAACAATTTATAATAGGATCATTTTGAAGATGGGCTATTGATCTTTCTGCTCCTTCTGTATCTGGTCAGAGGAAATGGGAATCATTCCTCACCCCAAGTGCTGATGTGTAAAACTCCAAAGGATCACACAGTTGGCACTGCAGAAAGAGATCTTACATGCTTGAGCTATTTCTCTCCCCAACCTTTATAACCTTGACTACGGCTTCATTCTATTACCTATAAAATACCAAAATATGGACTAAGAGAGATATGTGTGGTAGATTTTTGTGCACTGCCAAAGACAAGCGTGGTCTTAATCTTTGCAATTCCTGCTGTACTGAAATGCCACAAATCCCTCTGTGTTTCAATATGTCTCTTTTCGCTGCAGTTTCCACCCTGAATTGCCCAAGTCGATTTCACAGCACAAGTCCACATTTCTTTTGGTGAAGGGTTTGATCCGAAGAACACAAAGGCAGTAGGAAGACTCATACTGATTTCAATGGACTTTAGATCAGGCCTTACATGAAGCACTTGGAATACTGGTGTGTCCTTATTCAGTGTTTAGATTTCAGTGTTTCATAATTCCATTTACCAGCTTCCAGGAGCCAGCAAATTTGGGAGGGGGGTGGGGGTCAGGTTAGGTAGTTATGGTGGTCCCTTCCAGCCCTGGAATCTGAATCTATGGTTCTTCATGTTCACGGGAAGCTCTGTATTACCCCCATCATGCCCATAATACTTGCAACTCTGCAACAAGAGGATAATCAAACTGCAAGCTTTAGAGCTTCAGCCAGTCACCTAGAGTGGTCAGAAAGGAATTTCCTCTGTGCCCCCCCTCCCAGTGCATAACTGGCTGGATGTATGCTAGGGTTTTTTGTTGTTTCCTCACCTTCCCCTGTAGAATCAGAGATTGGCCACATCTAGAGGAGGGACACTGCAGGGGTTGGACCAATGCTTAGAGGAGATACAAAGAATCCTCTTATGTAGATGCCTGGCTAGCAGGTCTTGCCCACATGCTTAGTATCAAACTGATCACTAGACTCCAGCTCAGACTGGTGGGCACCATGGCAGTTTTTCTTCTGCTGCACAGGGAATGGATCGCCAGCTGGGACCATCTAGCCAGTTCCTGGCCATTGCAGGGTCTTCGGTCACTGGTGGCACCTCAGAGCGCCTGTTCTCTGCCTATGGCACACACTAGATTGAAAAGTTTTAGTCTAACTAAAGTCATTGGGCAAGATATGGAGGGTATTTGGGTGAAGTAAGAGGCCAGACTGGTTGATCTAATGGCCCATTTTGGCCTTATACTCTATGACATTTCTAGTCAAAGTTATCTGGCTACTTGCTAAACCTATTTCACACTGTGATTATGTACATTGGGATCTGGCTAGATGCCCTCACTGAAGGAGAAGAAGAGACACTGCCTGCCTCTGTTCTCCACATGATGGGGAGAAGGCATTCAGCAGTAGTTCATCTAGGTCTTGGGCATGTTCACTCTCGGCATACCTGGCAGGCGGATACAGCTGGCGCGGGGCAGAACAATTAATTGCCTGACAAAACACTGACACCAAGGAAGCCCTTATGACCATTCATTTACAGAGATTACTTCAGTCTGGACCGTCACACGAGGGAAGAGCAAACTCCGATGTGATGCTTCAGAGATTACAGTGTGATGTACCAATGTAGCTGCATGGTGTGAAATACAGTGTTACTGAGCACTGCTCAGCAATGCAGCACCAGAAGGCCAGCACTTGTCAGCAATGGTCTCCACCGTCCACAGAGGGGGAAGACTGCCCCCAGCATCTCAGACGTACACAGCCAGAGTCTATAGAGGGTGAGAGCATAGAAATCGATGAGCGGAGCAAGGCTGCTGGTAGAAGAAAAAACTGATATGTGTCTTCATAAAGGGAAGGCTTTCCTTCCACTCCTGATCCACACGTGTCCCTCTTCCTGCCTTACTTTATGGCTAATGAAGTGATGTGCTTCCCTTCAGGACCCATAAAAGCTGCTCCTTACTGAGCTGCAAGGGAGACTGCAAAGCAATGGAAGAGGATCCCTCCTCCCAAATGCTGAGCAGGCTGCCTCCAAAGATTTAAGGTAAACACTTTAAAATCTTTTCTCTCAGTAGCTGTAAAACAGAGAAAAATCAGCCTAATTCTCATCTTATTTAGGCCCTGGTTCAGGAAAATATCCTCACACAGGACAATGCTCAGCCACATGCTTAAATTTATATTGACGTGCTTACGTGCTCTTCCGAACCAAGGCCTCACATGGGGGTCAGTGAGACTGGAGCAAGTTTCTGAGTACAATGCTGAATTGGGGCCTGATGTGTCATGTCCTATATTGCAGTTTTCTAAACAAAGCTTCACATTGTCGGAGCAGGTAACTACCTAAAATCTAACCATGAAAATACTTCCTTGTGCCAAGTGCAACAAGAACACTAACTAATTTCGCTCAGTGCTGATGATTGTAAGTGACATAGCTAGTAATACTCCCATTTGACAGATGAGAAAACTGAGGCAAACAGGCCGGGGCACAGATTTTCAAGGATTTTAACTGTTGCTCCACTCAGCATTGCAAGACTTATGTGATTAAGGAGCCCGAAGTTCATTTTCAAAAAGGACAGACCCTTTGGCTCCTGTGTCCCATTTATTTTCAAAATAAACATATTCAGGAAACTGTAGTACAAATACTGGGAACAAAACTACATACAACAGGTGCGACGGGGAGTGCATACAAAGAGCACTGTGTGTAGTCCAGCAGGCACTGCTGGTTTACACCAATGTTTGGCCTTACCTTTCTATTACATGCAATGTTTGCTATTTGTTCATTTGGAATGAAGATTTATGCATGTTATTTAGTGCTGTCTCTTCCATGACTGCTGACTGAGCCATCCCTAGCTATAAATAGAAAATGATGCCTCACATACATTTTTGTGTACTGTAACTTGTGCTAAAACTGTATGGTAAAGGAGAGGAAATGAACAACGGAAGTGGTGTAACATATGGGAACGTATAACCCTAGCAATGCCCTGCAAGTCAGTTTTACTAACAGCCAGGGGAGGCTGAGAGAAGTCTTTCACGACCAGGCAGAAATGTGTAAATCAACAGGTATGTTGTGGGTCTCATAACACGCAGAAACAATGTTCAACTTGGGAAGGCGCTAGCCTTGGGGGATGTGGGTTCAGTTCTTGGCTCTGCCTATGTGATCTTAAGGACTGCTTGAGCTCAGTGTGCCTCACTTTGCCATCTATAAAATGGGGCACTAATAATACTCCACTCCTTCAGAGAGATGTTGTGAGATTACTATAATTAAACTCTGTGAGCTGCTCAGATATCTTGGAGCATGATGGTTACATAAGCAGACAGAGCATGTTACTGTTTCATTGCTGCTCTGTATTACATAAAGTGCTGGCAGAAGTGCAAAGGGAAATCAGCCTTCGTGAGGCAAAGTTGGATCCATGCAGCTGGCTGAAATCAAATTGAGGCATTATCATCACCTTTAGAAATCATCCCTCTCCCCACTTTTAGGTTAAATCCTCCTCCTGCTGAAGCCAATGGAAAAACACCCTTGGACTTTAATAGGAGCAAAATTGGGGTCCTCTGCATTTGTTTTATCTGTGAAGATTTGATTGACTTCAGCAAAAGCTCATTTGATTTGAAAACAGTGCCTCTTTAAGCTACAGGATAACATCTAATCTGTCTGAGAGATAGTGAGCACACTTGTGTATAGGGAGAAAAATTCTTTTTAAGAGCTAGGATGATTGTATAAAGTGGCAGAATCATGATGAATCACTTACACAGTACATGGGCTAGTACTAATGGGTAAAGAACGAACAGGGATTGGTTATTCCAGAACAGACACAGATATATCTGTCTCAGCATATACATATTCTTCACTCATCCCCATGCTCTGTGTAATTTAATAAAGGCTATAACTAACTGGTAAAGATACCTCAGATATTTTTATTGGAAGTTCAAAATAGAAGCTGTGCACAGTACCTCATGGAGTTACAGATGCCTGCAAATCTCCAGGCTCTTCTGTGGATCCTGGAATTCACCCTCCACTGCTGAGTGCAGTGTATACAATGGCACCAATACTTATGATTTTTTGCTACAGCCAAAGATGCTAAAATCTCATGATTTGTGCGTACAGCTCAGCTTTAATTTAAAAAAAAAATTACTGGCTCTTTTGGGTGCAGAGAAAAGTCTGAAAATCTGAAGCAAATGCACCCTGAAGCCCCTCCCAAACCAGAAAGTTAAATAGAAAGAACCCAACATTTATTATTTTTAAAATCCCCCCCTGGTTTTTAAAGACATCCTTCTGTGCATAAGGCCAGAGCTCAGTCCCTAATGTGTTGGCAATCCCCAGCTACTGTTAGGAGCTATCTTAGATGAGGCAGCCTTTAGCTTACTTTGATCTATACTAAGGCACTGCACTTGTCTGGTCTGGTGTGCAAAAGTCATTTTCTATCCCCTCCTCCAACACTGCGTGCTCTAATCCATGTCAGCTGCTGCTCTTTTCCCTAGCCACACCCCAACAGCACCAGCTGGGAGAGGTATGTGTGGTACAGTAAGCCCTGCAGCAGTCTGCGCTCTGGTGGGAGGGAGGAAAGGGAGGGACAGATGTCTCCAGGTCGCTCTATCCATCAGGTTTAGGGCTGATTGAAACAGGACATGTTATAGGAGGGGTTTAAGCAGGCGGATATGATTTTTTAACTTACCTCAGTGCTGTTTGTGGGAGTCTTAGCACACACTTGTAGGCAGTTGCAAGGAGTCTTCTTAGTACCACCATTAGGATAAAAGGTTTGATGTTTAACAAGAGCAGCATGTGGCAGGGATTGGGATGGCATGTGGCCAGGAAAACTGCCACCATTTGGGTTTTTCCCAGTGAAACATGAAAGTCACTCTTGGGCGTGGTTTGATTCCTGGGGGTCCTATAGTAATAGGAGGTCCCATTCCGAAAATCCCCACTCAGGTTGTTTAGGTTCAGTGCTTCTTTGTTCTCTGCCCCTGGCCTGCTGACTCAGCCACTCTTCTTTTTGGGGATGAACCTGCTTCCCTTTCTTGACTGGAAGATAGAGTAGTACCTCAAGAGGATGCCTGGAAACAGTGTTAAAATGGAACCACAGTTAAAATGTGCTGCTCCCTAGAAGATTCAGGTTTCCTAGCGGTTTGTTTTCCACTCTGCAATTTGTTGCTGCTTCACAGCCAATGCTGCCACTCAGCTGCAAATGAGCTGAGCAGACAAGGCTCTGTCTGTGTGTAGGTGGCACATGGACACACCAGAAGAGTGATTCCAAGAGATGATGCTCCTGGTTTTCCCACCCAGCCTACACACACACATACTCCAGAGAGTTCCACTGGTGGTAGGACTGGAGACACAATTGCCAGAATAGGATTAAAGTAACCACTCATCTGAAAGCTTCCAGTCCCTCTATGGGCCCAGAGAAGCCCAACAGGCACCTCTTATCCTCTCCCTCATTTCAGAATGAATGTCATGTCCCCAGTTCCGGGTGGATATATAAAGCTTTGCTGTGTGAATTAGTGTGATGTGAACTGCAGACAATCTTGCAATAGCTAGGGTGAGGGGAGACCAGGGTTCACATGGAATCCTTGGCGGGGGGGGAAGAATGGAGGCCGATGCCAGGGGCAGAGGGAGATACGCAGGGCCTTTGCAAGGCTGCGGAAGGGGGGGGGGCACATATTGCCCCTGGCAGGGAGGAAATTGGAGGCAATTGCAGGAAGTCCCTGAATGAGAGGATGGAGTATGACACACAAAGATCTTGTGTGAGGGCTGGAGGGATGTGAAGATCCCCTGGGGTGTGAACTGCACTCAGCCTATAGCTGCAACAAAGCATGTGCCTCTTTAGTCCAGATTTTGTGCAGATCTTCCATTTCCACATAAGAAACATACCCTTCCCCTACAGTGCACCCCTTTGGGCAGTTATTGCATTTGGAGGGTGGTTAAAGTCACCTGTCCTTCAGTTTTGTGCCCTGTAACATCATATAAGGGAAACAAGGGTATAACCACCTACTATATAATCACCTAAGTATGTCTCTGGGATACACTGGGTTAGCTACACATACAAGAAAAACATGCTACACACACAAGTTCATCAGCCTGGTTCAAATGAAGAAAGGCAAAAAGGCTCCTTCCAGCCAAATTTCAATACAGAGCAGAGGAAATCTTGCCATTAGGAATGTTTCAAACCCCTAAAAAGCTTGGCTACTCTCTGATACTCCAGCCCTCTACCTTTTTCTAGTTTCTCATTAATGACCCAATTATCTCCTTCCAGCTGAATTCATCCACATTCCCTCCCCCAGCTTCATGGCGGGTTTGATGGCAATCGTTGCTTGAGAGGAAGCAGCTGAAAAGCTGCTATGCTGCAGGAAAGAATGTTAACTCTCTTCCTGTCAACTATGAAGCAAGGTTTTTCTGCCCCCTGGCAGTGTGTAATTGCTCAAAGGAACACTGTTAGCTTAAAAATTGTATGTGGTCATTCAACTCATTTCTTTACCTATGTTACTAGTGACACCTTGGATTATTTACTTTTCAGTGTGCTTTGGGGGGTTTCTGTCCACTGGGACAATGAAAATCAATGCCTGTAAGGCAATTTCATGTTTGCTCATAATCAGTTCTACATTCAGGGTCTTGATACTGCATGGTTGGGTTTCAAATGCTGCAGGGGAGTGTTTATTTAAAAACAAATTCTTCTCTTAAAAATGCCCACTGAGGACTGGCACTTTTATTAGGAGAGGTGCTGGAAAAATAAATTTAAATGAATATAGGACAGGCAACCAGATGCATGGACAAAAGTGGCTTGGGCAAATCAGTCCAATGAGGGAGGCTACTCAAAACAGTAACTTGGCATATGCACACAGAATCAGCAAGACGAGCTTCAGTGTCCTTTTTAACCTTTTTTTTTAAATCTGCTGAAATTATTTATCTACTTTGACACAAGACACTGCTGAATCTGGAAAAAAAGCAAAGCCAAAGAACAACCACGTGATGCCCTGATCCTGCAAAAACACCCACATGCACACACACACTCTTAACTGTATTCACTGTATGTAGTTGTGTGTGAGGTTAACCATGTGTGTAAGGGCTTTGCTGGCATGAGGTCTAAGGATTGAGGGGCTCTCATCTTGCCATTGGAACTGTGTGGGTGGCCCCTTATGCCCACAAAGGTCCCTATTAATTCCAGACAGGATCTGCACAGATGTAAGGGGTAGAAGGCCATCAAGGTACCTCAAGAACAGAGGGACAGTTGGATTTAGTGCATAGGGATCCCAGATCAGGGGATATGGGGAGTTTAGGAGTCAGGGCTGGGGTGGAAGGGCGAGTGCTGGGGGTCAAGGCATCATTTTGGGAGGGCTGCGAGGGTGGGGGAAGAGGAGAGGGGACAGAGGCTGCAGCCACACATAACAGATTGCTGCTGCTCTTCTCCTTCCTGTGACTCAGGGAGTGAGGGGAAAGTTCACAGCCTGCTGTATTCCTCCTTTGCCCTCCCCTCCGCAGCCAGGAGCAAGAGGAAGGCATCAGCTGAGCACTTTCCCCTCACTCCCTGGCAGTGAGAGGACGAAGACCCAGTACATGTGACTGCAGCCCCCTTGAAAGGATGTGTGGGGGGGGGGTCTGCTAGGTGCTAGGGCAGCCTTGGCCTGTGTGTGTGTGGGGAGGGGAGAGGGGCATGGACAGCCTCAGCCAGCCCTTTCAACTGCCTAGTTACCTGCTACATAGCAAGGCAGCCTGGAGGACAGCCCTGAGAGCCAGGCTTGGCTGAGAGCAGCTGCAGCTGAGCACCCCAGCTGGCTGGCTTCTTCTTGCCGGAGCACTGCAGTGGAGTGCACCAGCTTACTTTCACCTCTGCTCTCAAGAGAAAAAAGAGAGGGCATAAAGGCTTCCCGTTTTGTATCAATAGAGGACAAAGTGGAAGAAAACAGGACTGTCCTCTATAAAAAGAGAACGAATGGTCCCCCTTGTGAGGGGGCACCTGCATAGATCCTCTTTCTAGATTAGGGTCTTTTACCAAAGCTGAGGTGAAAGGCTTCAGTAATCAGTTTACCTCTGCTTCCCTGTACCAAAGGCGCTGAGTTAAAAACTGACACGAATTCCGACGATCACTTCTATATTAGTCAGACAGAAGTAAACTTTGTTCACCTCACATAATCGTAACAAGTCTTCCCCTTTCTCCCTAGAAATTTAGAAAAGCCCAGCAGTGCTGCCAATCCGTGATCACAGTTATTCCAACCTGCCAGGCCTTTAGTGGCAACCTCAGCAGAGAGGCCAAGCGTTGAACGGCAATGGCACAACAATTGGACTAGCCTATGGAAAGTCCCTCTAAGTCATGGCTGAGACTCACTGGTGGAACAAGAGAAGGTGTCTAAACCCTGCAATGTCCATTTAGCTCCTTCTGTTAGCACTTAATTCACTTTAATATATTGTACTTTTCTACCAGTGTCTAGAAAAGAGCCCGGAATTTCTCCTTTGGCCGGGGGCTAGAATTCCACTCCCACTCTGTCATACGTACTCCATGGGTTAAAATAAGGTGAACCCATTACCAAGGCAACAGCTAAAAGCTGGAAGTCAAGTACTCAGTGAAAGTGGTGGCTCTTATCCAAATCTGGCTCTCGGGAGAGGATGGTATTGAGGCATGGACAATTGCTGAAGGAGACAAGAGAACATCTGTGGGAAGAGGCATTTAAAGAGTAGGAATTCTGCACTGAAAAGCCCAGCATGGGAAGTGACATGTTTTTTTCCCCCTAACTTTTCTAACAGTTTAGCTGCTTTTTAACTAGGAATAGCTGAGGTTTCTCTAATTAGCCAGAGGAATAAATTTTATGGCTTAGCTCTCGTCTATGAGACACACACATTTTAATAACGTTTTCCTTACTAACTCAATGGAACTACAAGCGCACAAAGTTGCTCCTGGATGTAAATATTTGGAGGATTATGGCCAAAGTGAGTCACAGCTCCATGCATCTGATCTGCTGGAAGTGAAGGTGCCATTCCATATTTCACTGAAGTGCTGTGTAGTGCTGCATAGGAGTTGGCTCTGTAGCGGACAACTCTTTGTTTCCAATTGCTTATGTCTGTAAGGTGAGTTTTGCCTTTTATTTTATCAATTTAGGTGAATTTCATATACTTATATTGGGATTCACTTGTTAAAATTTCTGCAGGTGCTTTTGCTGTCTCTGGTCTCTCTCCACTAGCTTCCCTCCTTTTTAAAAAATTAGTAAGTGCTTCATCATCAGCTACTATTGGACTTTTATTACCTACTTTTTTTCTGTGTTGTTTGAAATTACGACATCATATGAGGACCACATTTCTAGGGCTCCTCTAAAATAAATGCATAGGTCATTGGGAAGAATTCTGAAGCCTGCTAGGAGCAATTGACTATCTACTTTTTAACTGAGAGGAATAATTTTAACAACATCATCTCCAGACTACTGATAAGTCATATAAAAATGGCTCAGAGAAAGCCAGTTACACATTTAACCCCTGATCCTACAATGCAATGCATGTAGGCAGCTCCCCCCCCCCCGGGCTCACACAGAGCTCTAACAACTTCAGTGAGGATTTACTTGGGGATAAGCATCTGTCTCAACGCAATTCAGTGCAGGATTCGGACCATGTTGCAGGATTTTCTTTGTACTCATTAAAGTCATTCTGCTAAATAACATTCATTGTTTAAAGTGAGCTAATGTTGTCTATAGCGCAAGTATAGGTTTAGACAATTTTAGACAGTGTCATGGTGGGTTTGAATGACACGCTGGGGAAGGAAGGTAACCCAAAATTACCCTTTAAAATACAATCAGCATGGGTCTGATTTAACATGACAGCAGATGCAGATTGTCCTCTGAAGACAAAATGTGTATGGGACAAGAGCACATGTTGCCAATGCTCATTTGCCAGACTCCTGAAAAGGGAAGTGTCACGGGGCAGACTCACCAACATGGTGCCTCCAGCCAGGAGCCCTGGGAATTAGCTTGTTGATTCACTGGACACCTCCCTCTAGCTAGCGTCTCCCTGTGTTCTCGCTGCCCTCTCCAGTCCAGACCCGGGTCATTCTTGGACCACGGTGTCCTCTTCAGGCCACTGCCCTCCAGCAGTGCCCACTCCAGTGTCTCTGAGCCCCCTTCCGGGGGTAGGTGTTTATCTAGGTTTGCACTCCAGGGTTCTCCCCTCCCAAGGGGCACCTAGTTCTCCTCCCAGGGAGCACCCAGTTCCCTTGTACGCACCTGGCCTCAGTGACCCACTGTCAGTCTTCATCTAGCCCCTGCCTCAGGGGCTAACTGCAGTCTGTAAAGACTACTCATCACTGGCACAGGAGTGTGGACCTGCTGCCTTTGCCTACCATGGCTGCCTCTCTACAGCCCTAATAGCCTCAGGCCTTGCTTAGGTCCCGCAGTCTGGGCGCTTGCTTGGCCAGAGCTTCCCTTCCCTTCCCCTGCCCTGTCTTCCTTCCTTAGCACTGCTCTGCTTTCCTGGCAATCAGATCCCTCTAACTCTCTCTCCAGAGCATCAATAAGTTCTCTTTTCCAGCCAGGAGCCCTTCTTTATCTAGCTCCCAGCTGGACCCTCATTAGCAACAACTGCCTCAGCTGGGGTTTTGCTCTCAGCCCACACTTAGGGCTAGGGTTTTGTCCTTAAAGGACCAGTGCAGGGCAAGTGCCCTGTCACAGGAAGCTCTCTGTATTTTTTTCTGTACTTTACTTTTAATGGTATATCTGTCATAAGGAAGACACCTCTGGATTTGCAGCCATGTGGAGAAAAGGTTCTCAAGCTGTGTTCTATGGCCCATTAGAACTCTATAGTGCGCTTGCTGGTGAGATGTGAAGGACTGCCTGATCCCATGGTGTTGGCTCTCTTGGTTTAGAGCTAACAGGCCAGATGGAATGAGGAAGTGAAATGAAGTGCTGAAGTAGAGAGTGTGACTAATTCATTTAAAAAAGAACAAAGTATTTGTCACACCAAAACCAGCAAAAGATACGTAAATATTTTCCTAATATTGCTTTTCAATGTCAGCAATTGCCAAAGTTGCCATGGGGATGCGATGCAACTCCCAAGAGGAATGGGGAGCTGGTCTGCAAAGCAATCTCTCTATTAAGATGCAGCACACAATGCAGTTAAGAGCTAAACAACGGCCAGCAGCATACTACTTGGTTGTAAGCTTTCATAAATCCTGGCAAAATTCACCTAGTTTTAAGTGACATTATGAATTTGAAATACACCAAAGAAGCCAGTAGGCTTTCTGAGGTTCACCTAAAGTGGGGGAGGTTTCCAATTAAACTTAAAAACCAAACTCAGATTAGTTCTTCATGGTTTGGTATTTTGCTTTTGCTTGTCCAGGATCCACCCCTCCCGCTGCTACTTGATTCTGGGATGAGGGAAGATGGTACCCTTCTACTCTGCACACCTGTATTGTCTTCAGGTGGTGGCTGATGAGATGTCAGAGATTTCTTAATCCTACAGTGCCCTCTCTAGCATCTGAAATCCAGAGAGCAATCAAGCAGCAGTAACAGGAGGACAAGAAGATTCAAGTTCAGGCCCTGCTGCTTGAGAGTGGCAGAGTAGATAGGCTGCCAATTCCTCACAAGATACAATTTGAGAAATTAGAAGAAGGGAGAAGGTACCTGGCAGCTGGCCAATCCTATTAAACAGAGATGAGAAGGAAAGAAGGTCACTCACCATAGAAAGTTAAGAGACTAGGCTGTTGGGAAATGATTATTGCAGTTCCATGTAGGGGCCCTAAATCACCATGCCAGGCACTGTACATATAGACAATCCTTTCCACAAGGAGCTTATAATGTAGTAATAAAACAAGAGACAAGAAATAGGAACATCAAACAGGTAACAGTGAGACAAAACGGGTCTGCCCAAAAAACCAGTGGTATCAGACCACCAGCACCATTATTTAGGCATCATAGCAGAGAGGTGGTTTTTTTGTTGCTGTTGTTTTTTTTAAGAAACCTGAAAGGAGAACAATGAGGATGCCTTGAATGTTTATGGTGAGTTCCTCCCAGGCTCGAGAAGTAGCAGAGGAAAAAATACTGAGTTTTGTTGACCACATGATGAAACTAACTTTGTTAGATTCAAATGGCTTCATACAAAACTTTCAGTTTGATTTGGGGAGAGTGAGTGTGGGTGAACCTGAACTGTGAGCAACATTTTGGAGAGAGGAAGATGTGCTGAAACTCTTGCAAATTCCAAACAGTAGATTTTCACTCTGCTCCAATAAAGATAAGGCAGGATGTATGGATGACTAGAGACATTGCGAGAGTGGATTAATAGCCTCGGTGCAATGTGCTACCTTCATAATTATTTCCTCTTTATCCTATTCCTCCTGGGGCTTGATCACAATCTCCTGTTCTCCTGTCATCAGGATTCCAGTGACATTAAAACTAAGACACTGCTGTTCTCTCCAGGACTTTACGTTGATTGGAATATTAACAGCAGTCAGGTGGCTAATGTAATTTTTTTGTTTGTGAACTTGTTTCCCTTTTTTAGTTAACTTAAAACAGTGGTGGTGAAAACAACTACAGGTAATAAATATTTTCTAGACAACCAATCCACACAGTAATAGACTACTCCAGCAGACCAGTCTACTTAATTAGGAAGCTTCTGCCTAATGTTATTCAAAACAACACTCATATTTATTTTAAACAGATAAAATGCCAAACACACATAGTGGTAAGTCTACAATGTTTCAAGTTCTCAGACATATATTACAAAATAGAACAGATTGAGATTATTTCTTAAGACCTACCAGTAGCCAAATTATCATAAAGGTATAAGTATATAAGAAATATCCATGGCTCTGACAGATTAGATTTATTTGACATGGTATAGTACATCTTGATTATGCTTTGTAATGTTTTAATAATAGATTTAAACAGCAAATGGATTTAGGGAACATTTTAAAAACATTAACAAAAGGTGGATGAATGTACAATAAATATTAAAGCAGGACAGAAAACAATGCAGGCTTTTTAATTTTAGAAAAGCGACATTCCAATTTAAAAATCTGATAATATACTTTCCACTACCCACAAATATTAGTTAATATATAGTTTCAATCTATTTATTAAATGTTTACCAGACAGGTCATTTGATACAAATCACTTTCCTCCCCCTACCAACTGACCCCCATCCTGGCAATGCAGCTATGAGCTCAGAGACTACCAGATTCTCAGATAATATTAGTGTATCATAAATGTAAATACTGAGCTCCAAAGACTTTAATAGGTTTTTTTCATGTAAGAGAGAGAGTGTGCTGCATACAGCATCTGTAATGTTTAATTAAGGAGACAAGGATTTTCCAGCATGCCTTTGTAACACAAAGAGCATTCAGAATCAGCACCAGAGTATATATTTTCCAAATCACAACACCCACACATTTCCTTAGCTGAGTAGAAGTTTTCCTTCTATGGTTGCATACCTAAAATTAGCCTGAAGGTCAAATCCGAATAGAAATACCCTTGCCATTGGACGTGCTGAGAATGACTGGTGTAGTGGGCTCAATTTTGTTGTTGAAAACCTTGATTTAATTTTTTGTTAAATAACAGTTGCTTTTACAATTACAAGAGCCCGGGGAAAGGAAAAATGAGCCCTGCTGAACAAAATCATCAGCCCATATCTACTTTCACGGTGGGGCTATTTTTGTAACCAGCTGCTCCAACTATTAAAACAAGATGGATATAGAAAAGAAGAGTTATAGGAGGTTTCAGGGTAGCTGGGCACCACTATGTAACAGGGTAGCTTTTTAAATATATTTAAAAAAGCTTATATTGAAGTTTGAACTTACTGAGAAATTCTGCATGTTAAGACACTTATTGTCAAGGATAAATTAAAAGTTCAGGACTAAACAGAATGGCTTAAGTTGCAGTGGTATTATGCAAGTATAATTGCATGCACAGCTATTCCCTTTACACTCTACAAAAAGCAAAAGCACTGTCTTACAAAAAGTGCATTTATCAGCCACAGTGTTTTATTGAGTGCTTTAATAATACAAGTGTACATCAACTGATCCACAGTCAAAAGTGGCAGGTCCCTAAGAAATTTACAAGCACTTTTTTAAAAGTAAATCAAAATACATATTGTTTTGTTCAGCCCAATAGCCTTTTGTGTGGGAAACAGAAGGCTAGTGATAAACACAGTCTTAGTAATGCACAGTGATTCTTGATTTTAAGCTTTTGTACAAAACTTGTTCCCAGTAGCATGCACCCACCATTAAAGACTTCAGTACAAAAAAATAACCCTAAACACTACATTTAAGTAGAAACAAGATATAATTCTGAATTTATTTGTTTTCCCCAAGACCACATGAAAGGAAAAAAACCCACACATCAATACAAAGCTTTGTGACAAAGCGCTATACTATTACAGATCCAACATTCTTTGCACTGATAACCAAAATTCCCTGTCTACATTTGAGGGAAGCAACTTTCAAGTTAACAAAAATGAAAAACCAAACCAACCAAACAAAAACAAATAAAAATAAAACAGGAAGAAAGGAAGGAAAACCTTTTGTCACAAAATTGTTCAAAATTTAATAAAAAATAAGAACAAAGGGAAGGGAAGGGAAGGGCTATTGATGCACTTAGTGAATGTGCTTGCACAGGTCCAGCATGTTCTATGGTAGATTCCTATGTAGCATATCTCTTGGTCCACTGTCTGGCCATTCTGTCATGCTCTGCTCTGTTAGTCATATACTGAGTGGCAATACTTCCAACCAGAGGGTCAGCTGAAAAGAAAACAAAACCATGAAATACTTGTCAGTCTTTGAAGGACTGTCTGCTACAGCTGGAGTCTAATGTAATGTTATTAAAACCTGCTCAATTAAGCTCTGGTAGGCTTAATCTGAAGAACAATGTGCATTTATGTATGTCTTTCCATTTTAAAAGCAGATCTGCAAATAGGGAGAAATAATCAAGACGACATGGAGTGTTTTTAGCTGTGTGATTATCAATAAGTTGCTGGGCAGCATGTGACTGAAACAGAGCCCACTGAAAAAAAATTATACTTCATAGCACTTCAAATACTTGTTTCATTAGTATCTGAAGACAACAGTTACATAAAATATTTCACAATTCAGATCATTCTCATGACAAGAAGTTTATTTATGATCTCCAGCTCCTGCACATCTCTTCCCTTCTCCCCCAACCACACTACAAATACCAAACAATTATAGTGAGCACCAATCCCATCTTCATGTGGAATGAAGTGTATGAAAGAGTGTATGGATTTTTTGAAATTTTAATAGCATAAAAATAAGGAATTAGAGCAAAGCACACAGTTTCCATGGGAATTAAATACATTTCAGTGTCTCGGTACTGGTGTTTGTTTTATGTGGGCTTTTTGCACTTCTGGGAACTTGTCATATGGCCAAAAGCATAATCAGGTCTTCCTGTGGTACTTTCACACACCCCTTCACCTGCCCCCCCGCCCCCCCCCCAAAAAAGAAATATACAGAGAAGACCATCTCTCACATAACACTGATTTCATAAATGGCTCTGTGAACCATTCAACCAACCAACCAACCTCTGGGAAACTCCACAACCAAGTCCATACACACCTCTCTAGGAAAGACTGTACTTAACCAATGTTTCTCCCTTTCAGGAAATAACATTTTGTCAGTTTAAATTGGGTACAAATAGGGAAGCAGTGGATATAGCTCTAGATTGAAGTGCAGAAGATTTGGATTTTATTCCTGACTCTATCATTGGCCTGCTGTGACTTTGGCAAGTCAGTTCACTTGCCTGTGTTACTGTGTTTCTACCCCTGATTTTTGTCTGTCTTTTCATTTAGATTGTAAACCGTTTGGGGCAGGCCTAGGACAGTCTCTTCCTATGTTAGTACAGTGCCTAGCACAACAGGACACAGGTCTTGGCTGGGACATCTAGGTAATACAGTAATACAAATACGGGGAAATATTCCCTCTCTGTTCCTTGCACATTTTAGCAGCGTCTGAGCACAATCTGGTTCTAAATTAGATTTATTCAGGTGAATTAAAAGATAAAAATATTTAACCCCATGCTTCATAATGACCATGTACTTTTTCTATACTTCCTTTTCACAGCACTGTAAAACCGATTCTCATTTTCCATAACTAAATATCCAGATTTATTTCCAACAGTAGCAATTTATTGATATAAGACACTACTTTGTTTAGTGTGATGTAATTCATCAGCTACAATACAGTTCATTTTAGAAATCAAGTGGGAGCATGTCCAAACAATGAAAAGCAGAGGAACAAATGGTAAAAGTCATTTACATTTTTGGCATGATCAGAAGAATGCAAGAAATAGATTAAAAGGAAAAACAAAATAAATTATAACAAACTTAAACCACACTTCAAACACCTGAGAAGCTGAGGAAAAAATCAGAACAGAAAATTATTATTTTGCCAAAAGAAAAAAATCACGTAAGAGATCAAGCCAAAATACAGGCTTAAAAATAAACAAGCACATATTATGGTGATGTGTTGCTCTGTTATAATTAAGGTACCAAACACCTTACTGTTTATAATAAATTGAGAAGGAGGGGCCTGATCTGCAAACACAGACACCCCCCAAAGTAGTGCCAATGAGAGCACTATAATATTGGGCCCTTAGCATTTGTGAAAGTAAGTGTTGGTTTAAGAGCATGTACAGCTTCCCCAGACAGCTCAGATAATGCAGAGTAATCCTGACCTACGGCATCCCTGCCTCGGCTGTTACGAGACTCTTGAACAGAGATTACCCTCTGTGCAAAATTATGCGGTGGGTTTATGATGAACATAAATATTGATTGCAGTGAAACCATATTATGCCTAACTCAGGATTTCACCATCACAGCAGATGTTAGTGACTGGGATACATATTATTAGCTTGCAGAAGACGCTGCAACTCCAGTGACTTTAGACATTGGTTCCAGCAACTTGTTAACCTACTATTGTATGAAGTTTCCAACTCACTGGCTGGCGTACTTAGCATGCCGAAGTAAATCTTATTATAGAATATCAGGACTGAAGTGGCTCCAAGTGAAGTCAGAAAAAAGAGACCAACAAGTAAAGCATTATGCTTTACAGTACCGGTGAATTCTATGCAATAGAATATTTTATGGTTAAAAACAAATAGACCAATAACCTGCTGTTGCAAAACCAGTGGACAACAGCAGTCTTCTGCACCTCAGATAAGGCAATCTGCAGTATATTGTTTTGGACTGTGGATATACAAAAGGCAAGATTTTGTAAAGAGAACAAAATTACAGCTGAGTGTAGTGCAAGAGTACTCAAAATCAGGGCAGCAATAGGGTGAAGGACAGGGAGAAGATCCTCTCGCTTTGGCCAGAGACACTGCCTGGTGGATGAGGTCTGGCCAGCTCCGGTCTTTCATAAAGATATTAAATTGCAATTATCTGACTAATCGTGTAGTCAATACAATAAGTCGATAGGACCACTCGGCAGAGCCACAGCGGTGATAGCTCCAGGAGGTGGCTCAAGCCGGGACTGAGCAGTCCTGCCTTGTGCCAGCTTCGGGACCCACCCGCTCTGTGGCTCTGCATTTTAATGTAGGAAGAGCTGCTGGGCTCTTACTGCATTTACAATGCAGAGGTGCAGTGTCCCAGACCAGCTCTGTCTGCCGTGAACATGGGCTGCTGCTGGAGCAGCTCCCCTATCCCCCCCTGCTGCCTCTGATAGTGGCGGGGGGGGGGGGGAGAGAAGGGGGAGCTGCACCGCGGAGACAGTGCTAGAGGGAACCGGCTTTTAAGTTGGCTCCCCCCAGCACCGGCCCAGTTTCCCCACCCTTGCAGAGGGGGGAATAGCTGATATTCCACTCGACTATCCAATAAGCTTATGCTTATGCTTCCAGGCAGTCAGTCTGGGTGCCCTCCATCCTCCTTAGAAAAATTCTAATTCTATCCATGTTCAAAACACATGGCAAAGGATAAAATTCCATGATGATGTTCATGATTGACACTGGCAACCAATGGAACCAAAGTTTGAAGGAGTCTCTTGGTTCATTAGCAACAGATCTGTGACTGATCGTTTTCAAAATGTGGGAAGAATTATGTAATTCTCGTGTTGTATTGGAATTTATTTCACTGCATCTTTAGTTTTAACTGCTGTGCATAGCTTAACATTGCTTGATGGGCTGATCTATAATTACCTCCCATGTTCTTTTGCAGGGCACCCAACACAATTTCATAAGGACAAAAATGTGTTCCTCAGCTCTGTAATGATGCTAACCAGATTTACAACCCAATTCTAGTCTGATTGCCTTTTCAAGGGAGTTCATGTACTGAGAACTTGGATGAATCCAGGTTTGGTCATTACGAAATTTCAGTTTTATTTAATGCTAGTTATACTGCTTTATCATTCACAAGACAGACTATAATTCTCCTATAAAACTACATTTCCCCAAAATAAGTGAGATTGATTGCTATGCTATATTTTAAACTGATTGTACTTTTGCAGCTAATTTCATGTGGCAGCAAATAACAATTTCATAGCAGAATTCATCTCTTGGGCTGTTAATTCTGTTTTAAGAACACAGCAAATGTACTCTAATGAAATAAAAAAAATGGAGATATTGTGCCTCCATCAGCCATGTGATGTGCAATGAAATTCCAATTGCTGGTGTCAGAGTGGTTAAAGGAAGACTAATTCAGGCTTTTACCATACCTTAATATTTCCATTTTATTTAAAATTTCACTGGGGGAAAATATCTGATGCCGTGAGTTGCTAGAGTATCAAAAGGGGGTTGCAGAAAGTTTACTGGGGTTAAATAACACAGAAATCTCAGAATCCAGTCAGCTGAACAAGAAAAAAGAACCCCAAAACAATTGCTGCTTACTGAAAGGTTTGATTATGCCCCCTGAGCTATAAACTCTTCTGCTTCTTAAGAATCACGCTGAAATCCCACTGGATGGGAGTTATAGATCTTCTAGTGTAGAAGAGTTACTGGGTGAAAAGTAAAACTTGACTAGTCTGTTTTCGTTGCCCAGGTTGATTGAAATGCAAAACCAGTAAATAGAAGGCATAAATCAAAGTAAATTACTTTAAAAGTTTGCTTTAAATTCCTTCAGGCATAGTCAAGATTTCAAGGAGGATGGGTACACTGGAGTAATTCTTCCTATATGGTGATTAGGCAGCATACAGGTAACTATTGTCAGCAGTTAAATATAAAAGGTGAATTTTGTTTGGTAATATTAATGTAAACACCTGTGTAGGATGGCATATATTCCCATATCGATTTGCTTTAAAGTCCATTTTTTTCAAAGATGGCTATTGCCATCAAACACCAGCATTTATACTTGTTGTTATTTATCTACTTTTGAAAAACTGACGCCAAAAGTCTCACCATAACCTTCTTAAACTTTAACATGATTACAAGGAACCTGCAAATGTAAATCATTCCCTGGAACACCAGTTTGCTTAGGAGCAAATGAAGTAGATAATGCTGATAGTTGAACAGGCTACGTCTAGACTGTAAGCCTCTTTCGAAATAGGCTTTTTTGAAAGATACTTTTCAAAAGGTCTTTTGAAAAAGAGTGTCTAGACTACAACCAGTACTTTTGAAAAAGCAAGCCGCTTTTTTGAAAGAGAGCACCCAGGCAGTCTGGATGCTCTCTTTCGAAAAAGAACAGTTTGCATTACATAGTGCCTTTTTTCGAAAGAGCACTTTCGAAAAAAGGCATTATTCCTCATAAAACGAGGTTTTCCACGGTCGAAAAAACTGCTGTGTTCTTTTGATTTACTTTCAAAAGAACGCGGCAGCAGTCTAGACGCAGGGGAAGTTTTTTTTAAAAAAAGGGCACTTTTTAAAAAAAAAAACCCTGTAGTCTAGACACCCCCCCCATGCACCAAAGATATGTGTGTGTCTTAAAGGGTTTTTTTTTAAACAAAATGTACCATTTTTAAAATTAAACCGTATGCATTTCTTAGGGCATATGGGCTTGTATTGTAATAGGAAAAAGCTACCACTGTTCAAATCCTCTCTCCCTTTCAGGCAGAGGGAGGAATTGAACCTGAGCGACCTAAAAGTTAAAAGCAGGTTCCATCATCTTCTCATCCAGCTAGACTCTGAATGGGACCCAATCCTGTATGCAGCCTCTGAATACATCAACTGGATCAGGCCCACAGACAAGTGACAAAGGGAAGCACCAACCTTCCTCTGGAGCTTAGACAGGTGTTAGGTATCTTATGCATAGAGCGAGGCACTTGTGCACTTGCCCAAAGGCAGACAACTTAGGTGCATAAGGAAGCGGTACAGAGAACATTTAGGCTCTCAGTAAGCTTAGGCACCCAAACGGCAGCCAACGGAGAATTTTGCAGATCACAGTGCAGCCTAAAACTTGGGCTTAGGCACCTAAGTACCAAAGTTCCCTCTAAGCTGCGTGGTAGCATGGCTGCACAGCTGCTTAATGTGTCGGATCTGCCCAGGGCTGCCACGGATGGAGCTGTCTAGCTGGGGGAGGGGCACTTCTCCCTCAGATACAGCAGCAGCTCCTTGCTGAGGGCGGAGCAACGCGTCTCTCCTAGCCAGTAGGGAGGGGACAGAAGGACGAGGAAGGGAGTAAGTAGAGAGGGAAGGGGAGGAGAAATTGGGGTGTCCCATCTCCCAGCTGGGCTGCAGCAGCCAGGAGGGGAGAGGAGAGAGACTACTTGGATTACAGCAGCTTGTGAGAAACCCGGCACTCTCTCCAAAGACTCTGACTGCATGGTGTGGGAAGTGGGTAGTGGGTGGGTGCTGGCATTAGTGAGCTGTGGAGGGGTGCGGAGTTTGTTTGTGGTGTGTCCTCTGACTCCCAGCTGGGCTGCAGCTGCCTGCAACTCCGAGAGGCAGGAATCACTCCCAGTCCCTGGCTAGGCTGGAGTCAGGGGAGCAAATTGCACTGGGGTAGATGGGGAAAGAGGAGGTGGGTGGGTGCCAGCATCTGTGTGGTGAGATGGGCATGGGGAGTTTGTTTGGGGCATCTGATTCCCATCTGGGTGGCAGCAAGAGTCAGACCCTCTGTCTCAGCACAGCAGCTTCTAGTGCAGGGGAGAGACACAGGAATCTCCCCTGGGTGGGGTGGAGGATTAGCAGTCTGCATAATCGGGTGCCAGAATTTCAGGTGGGTTATGCTGGCATGTTGGGGCATGGGGCTACATGGGAGATGGGGTGCTGCTAGGGAAACTCCCTTGTCTCATTAATGCAAAGGAGGGAACTGATCGATATATGCTCTGGTGCCCATGCTACAGTGTGAAGTGCAATTAGTGTTTCATTTTCATAAGATCTAAGGGTATGTCTACACTGCCACCCTAGTTCGAACTAGGGTGGCTAATGTAGTCATTCGAAGTTGCAAATGAAGCCCGGGATTTAAATATCCCGGGCTTCATTTGCATCTTGCCGGGCGGGCGCCATTTTTAAATGCCCTTAGTTCGAACTCCGTGCCCGCGGCTACACGCGGCACGGAGTAGGTAGTTCGAATTAGGATCTCTAATTCGAACTACCGGTACTCCTCGTGGAATGGGAGAGTATAGCACAGAGGAATATCTCTTTCAAATGAACTAATATATTATAAAGGAAGTGGGACTTAGAACAAATAAATTATGTGATAAGATAAACAAATAGCTATTTCTGTATGAAAAACAATAACAAATTCTAGAAAATTGTTCAGTGTTTACTAAAAGAAGATTCACTAAGAACCAACTATTTTTAAAAATATAAATGGGAAAATACAAATACAGTTCCAGGATAACTAAGAATAGTTTTGAATATCAATTGAATGGTAGTTAAAACAGCAAAAGACAGTAAGTGAAGAACTTACTGTAAATTATACTGGTGTAAAACCAGAGTAAATACCCTGAAGTCAGTGGAGTTATTCTCAATTTCCACCTGTTATAATTTACAGTGGATGTAAATCTGTCCTGTCTGAAAAGAGGATGGAGGAGATTAATCTGACAGATTGGCCTGGACAAATTTAGATTCTCGTTGCAACAGGATGGTAATATATTTAGGCATCAATCGTTTGTTAAAATATCAGCTGTGCTTGATGTAGTTGCCTTAGAGTGCATGTGTCTCAATAGGTGAAATCAGCTGGAGGCTGACTACCATTGTTGACACAGATTAGATAAAGTAGCAATAATATGACCTTAAAGGGATATCACCCCTGACTAATAATGAAAAATAAGTAAGACAGCAACCTTTATCCTTAGAGTACTAAGTGAAGGGTGTATCAGAAGCTGGAACTTGAAGACTGTATGAAAAATGACTTGGCGTGTGAGAAATTTGCATTTTTAAGACTCAAACAGCTCAGGAAGAGTTTATTATCAGAGACAGTCTGGTGGTAAGGGTACTAGCTGGAGACCAGGGCTCTGCCACAGACTTCCTGCAAGATCCTGGGGAAAGTCATTTAGCCTCTGTTTTTACATCTCCATCCATAAAATAGGGATAATACCACTCCCTACCTCTCAGTGTGAGGTGAGTAGATTAAAAATTGTGAGTTGCTCAAGTACTATGATAATGGCCACGAAAGACACACAATAGATAGGGAAATCCCAGTATATGATGTAACAGGCTTAACTTTAAAGATGGATTCCAATGTATTAGAACTTTTAGTACTACATACTGGGTAGAAACTAAAGCAGCCAGCTAGATACTAAAGAATATACATTCAGGTTTATGTGGTAGGGTACTGATGTACAAACTGATCTTCTGGAGTGATAAGTTCACTGTGTGTGAACATAAATGAGCTCTGCAACCCAATTTGAACACATCTGTTGTTCAAACTCTCTGAATATGAGGAAGTGGACATTCTTTTGTCTAGACATGCTGTCAAGTAACCTGGATGCATGTTGTCTAAAGCCACAGACTGGTGTGATATGAGGTTGCCTCATACGAAGATATACCATAAATAATGTATTATCAGCTCCATTTCCTCATATTCAGAGTTTAAACAACAGATGTGTTCAAACTGGGTTGCAGAGCTCACTTATGTTATTATTATAGTTCTTAAAGAAAATGGCTGGTGGTGATTTGTGTGTTAGAATCATAGGGTTGGAAGAGACCTCAGGAGGTCATCAAGTCCAACTCCCTGCCCAAAGCAGAACTAAGCCCAATTAAATCATCCCAGCCAGGGCTTTGTCAAGCTGGGACTTAAAAACTTTTAGGGATGGAGAGTCCATCACCTCCCTAGGTAATCCATTCCAGTGCTTCATCACGGCTTTGTCTACACTGCGAGTTTTTGTGGCAGAAAATACGCTAACGAGGGACACATCAGCATAAGTCACGATAACATTAGCATATTTTCTTCCATTTCTTTTTGCGCAAGGGGTTTTTGCGCAAAAAGAAGCAGTGTAGCTGCTTCTGTTTTGCTCAAAACCCCTGTTTTGCGCAAGATCCTTATGCCTCTCTGGGACAGGCATAAGGATCTTGCGCAAAATGGGGGTTTTGTGCAAAATGGAAGCAGCTACACTGCTTCTTTTTGTGCAAAAAGAAATGGCAGAAAATATATGAATGATATCACAATTTATGCTAATGAGTCTCTCATTAGCATATTTTCTGCTAAGAAAATTCACAGTGTGGACAAAGCGCACCTTCCTACTAAAATAGTTTTTCTTTATATCCAACCTGGACCTCCCCCACTGTAACTTGAGACCATTCCTCCTCAATTCTGTTATCTGTCACTACTGAGAACAGCCTCTCCCCATCCTCTTTGGAACGCTTCCACAGGTAGTTAAAATGTTCTGCCAAGGCAAATACTGTAGTTCTTATTTCTTGTTTTAAGAAAGCAAGAGTTTGAACAGAGCTGGTGTTAGCCCTTTGGGGGCCCTAAACAGGAATATTTTTGGTTTGCCTCCCTAATATGTACTAAAAAAAAATGTGAATGGGGGCCCCTTGAGCTGCTCAGGGCCCTAGAGCAATTGCTTAATCTGTTTATGCCTAGTGCCAGTGCAGATTTTGACTCAGCAGCATATAGCACAAATTCCAGTTCGTTGGGATTTATTCTCAGGGAGCGTGTTCTCTGGGATCTCTTGAAGATTTGTCCCTCATTAAGAAAGAACATGCATCCACTGACAGTGTAAATATGCTGGAACAATTCTAGAATCTTCAGTTAAATCATCTCTTGACACAAGTTCAGTGACATCCTTTCAAGATACAGACAGAATTTTCCTGGAAATGATCCTCCATATGACATCCTGAGCAATATTTCCTTGTGGAGAATTAAGTGGGAAAACACTCCTTGAGAAATGATCATTTAGGTTCAAATGTTAGGGGTGACAGTCACAGACAAATACCAAGTGCCCCACATTATTCAGTATCACTTGATACAGGTGTTGTGGCCATTCTTGCTGTCATGTCACAAGCATTGCTAGTTATTTGGTTTATGCTTGGCTACCTTCAGACCTTTCCACAGTGTTTTCCCAATGAAATTCACTTGATTCTCCTGGAGAAGGAAAGAGGGGATTTCAGAATCTTTCTTCTATAAACTTGACTGGCAGCTGAAAATATATGCTTGTATGACTGATTAGTTTTAGTCTGCTCATCATTCATATTGGATACAGAGTAGAGTTCAAGTTGTGAATGAATTATAGAAATGATATATTCTCAGTATCTTTAGAAATATAGGTGCTCTGAAACAAGAATGACAATCTTCAGCCAGGACTAGTACTATGCAAAGGCATGGCAATAAAAAGAGACTCATAGGCAAGCAGCCACTGGAGGGGGCAGAGAGATTTATTTGAAAATAAAATAAAAAAATAGGCTCACAAGGCAACTATTGTGCTGATACATCTCCACATGACATGATATTGTAGTGGATAGATGAATACTTTCCAAATCCAAGGATCACAGAGCAGGTCTAGGAGATACAACATGTCCTGTCTTACACTTGTGGTACTATCACTGAAACCACTGGTATGTGGAGCTGTACCAGCAGATAGTCCTACCATGACAATTGTAGGAGAAATGGAAGAGCAGACAAGGTATGCAAAACAGACCTAATTTTATATTTGGTAAAATAGGCTTACTGGGATGACAATATACTTCTACGTGAGAAAGGGAGTGGGAAGCTACTTATCCTAGAAACCGTAAGTTGTGTCTTTGATATTCTGTCCAGAGGCTGAAAGAAAAGGGAAGCTAGAGGGAAAGTGAATGTGCACTTTGGTAATGTAAGACTTTGTTACTGAATCTAATCAAGGGAGTAAATAGCTTTGCTTTTGCCAAGCATAAAATGACATATGCTCACACACCACGTATTTTGATTTCATCTGCTTTTTCTCTTTCTAGGTTTTTTATGCAGTGTAGTTGTAGCTGTGTCCAGGCCCACAGCTGGAAAGGGCAACGTACATAACTGCCTCAGGGCCCGATGATTCAAAACGGCCCAAGGCTCCCAGCTGCTGCCACTGCTACTGAGGCAGTGATGGTGGCCAGAGCACTGCAGTTGGCACTGAAGGGTTGGCGGCAGGAGGCTAGCGTCTAGCCCTGCCCCACCTTGCCCAGGAGCCTGGCAATTCTATGTCAGTTCCATGATATTAAAGAGACAAGGTGGATGGGGTCATATCTTTTAGTGGACCAAATTCTGTTGGTGAGAGACAAGTTTTGAGAGCCACACAGAGCTCTTCTAAGGTACTCCCAGTATCACAGCAAAATGCAAGGTGAGTCCAATAAAAGTAATTTCCTCACCCAAACTGTCTTTCTAAATACTGATTTTTTAATTAGACGACTGAGTCCAAGATTCTTTTGGGAATTTCACCATTTGGAGAGGTAAAACCAACCATTACAATGGGGTATGTGACTGTGGCTGATGCAGACATACCTGAGCTAGCTCTGAACTAGCTAACTGGAGTAGTGAAGGTGTGGCAACATGGGATTCAGTGCTGGCTGCACAAGCTCATCTGGAATCCTGGGTAGCTATTCAGGTGGCTGGCCGGTGCTGAAGGCCGAGCTTCGCTGATCTGGTACCCACACTTACTAGATTAAAGCAAGCTTGGATGCAAATACACCTTATAAGAACAATACCCTAAAAGAGTGCCTGGAGCCTCCTCTGCTTGGTGTTCTCAGTGAGAATGGCAGAGATTAAGGAGTCCTCTCTGATTAAGTTTGTTTTGCGATCTAGTTAATGCCCCAAAAAACACCTAATGGGCATGGATAAGAACTGAATTTAAGGTGCTCAGGGTGACAGAATTTCATTTTGGGTAACAGGTGGTCATTTACCTACAAGAGTCCCACTTTGTGCATTCATTGCCAAAAGGCAAAGAACCGTTGAGTTTTCTAGTGCTGTGGCCAAATTCTGACCTGATTTACAGTGGTATAAATTAGGAGTAATTCAATTACCTTTAATTAAGTCATTCCAGATTTGGCCCTCTCATGTTCAGCATGGAGCCCTGACTCTCAAGGGCTCTCAGAGAGAGAGATATCTGAGAGAGTCAGAGCAGGTATCTTTCAAGCTCATCTTCTTTCCACAGAGATTCTTCCCATTACACAACAATTGGCAGAGCCTCTGTTTTCACACATTCTTAGGTTAAGGCCAGATGGGACCACTAGAGTGATCTAGTCCAGGGCTGGGCAATAATTTTTGAAGGGGTGGGGGAGGTCACTTCATGAATTTCAGAAGTGGCTGCGGGCCGCCCCAGAAAGGGCGGGGCCTC
Source organism: Pelochelys cantorii (assembly GCA_032595735.1). Lineage (NCBI taxonomy): Eukaryota > Metazoa > Chordata > Testudines > Trionychidae > Pelochelys > Pelochelys cantorii. Next base: position 191,681,372 of record CM064327.1, read on the forward strand.
AGGCAGAAGGGGCAGGGCCAGGAGACTTTGCATGCTCCCCTGCCCACAGACCCTGATTAGGGTTGCCAGGTGTCCGGTTTTCACCTGGACAGCCCGTTATTTCTGGCCCCTGTCTGGTAAAAAACCAAACCAAAAACAGAAAATGACCAGTATTTTCTTCCAGAAGGCTGGTAGGGGGAGTGAGGAGTGTGGGGATTCTTAAAGGTGCAGTTTCCTCAATAACTTTTTGTCTCCTGGGGTTTTTTTTTTTTTTTTTTTTGCTGAACCAAAAGCATCTGGCAAGCCTAACCCTGACTGGCATGGGGGTGGGGGAGCATGTGAAGTCTTGGCAACCTGACCCTGCCAGGGGTTCACGGTGCCTAGAGAGAACTACCGACTGTTCAAAACAGCTGGCGGTTCCCTCTAGGCACTACAAGGAGACGTTGTGCACTCCCCCAACCCCTAGGCCAATCAGGGCTTGGAGGCAGGGGAGCATGTGAAGTCTTTGCCCCTCACCCTCACCCTGCCAGTGGTACATGGTGCCTAGAGAGAACCGCCAGCTGTTTTGAACAGCTGGCAGTTCCCTCTGGTGCTGCACAGCCCTGGCAGGAGCGGGGGAGGGAGATTTGGTGTGCTCCCTCATCCCCAGGTCTCGATTAGCCTGAGGGAATGGCAGAGTGGCCATGGGCTGAATCAAAAGGCTTGGTGAGCTGGATCCAGCCTTCGGAGAGATCCTGCCCACCCCTGATCTAGTCTGACCACCTGCATCAGCAACTGGTGCCTGCAGGGAGTGGGGTGGGGAAAAGGGGGGTAGGGAGGGCCACCCACAGAAGCAAGAAGGAAGCATGCAGGGGCACCCCATTTAGCAATTAAAATTTTGGTGGAGGCATGGGGTGTGGTGCACCTCTTGAGTGCTACCACGAGTCACCTATGACCTACATAACGCAGGATACAGAATTTCACCAGTGATTCTGGCATCACTTATGGGCAATATTCCCTCTAAATTTGTCCATGTGTGGAATAAATTTTGTTATGTGCCCTGAGGCATGTGCAGATGTGCACCACTAGTAGAAATACATGCTGCTGGTTGTGGACGCTCTGCTAATCAGCTGGGAGGAGTTTGACTCTCTCTTGGGTGGCCAACCCAAAAGCTCAGCTAGTAGCAAACACTGCATATGGGATATAATTCTCTTTGAGAGACATCTTTTGCATTAATATTTTGAAGCGAAGAGCAAATTGACCATATAAATGGCTTCAGATGGTTTCTAGGAGACTGAAAGAGGAGAGAGATAATGGAATCATGGAATTAGAGATGGAAAAGACCCAGCAGATCATTTAGACTATCCTCCTGCCAGTACAGTACTGTTTCCTAAAGTATGCTTTTCCAGTCCTTTTCTTCTTTATCTAGTCAACTATTAAAAGGCCCTACAGATAGGGTTTCCACTATACTGTTTGGAAAATTTTCTAATGTCTAACTGAACTCACAATCAAATAGTATTTTCTTGTTATTAAGCTTATATAGCACAGATATACACAATATCAGCTTTAAAACGCACCAGTTTTCTGTGTGGTAGCAGCCTATTCACAGCCCCATTTTTGCAGAAGCATATCTAATTTGTGTGGGGAAGGAGTTTGTATACCAAGGGTAATGCTGCACACAGGATATACCATTAATATCCTTTAGGGTTTAAGCCCTACTGAGGAACACCACTCTGTTCCTCTCATGCAAAGCCTCTAGAGTGGTCTCTTTGTTGGCGGAAGAGTCGTGGGACCAGGATGGCCAAGCTCAACCCTGTGATCCCCTTGCAGGATCCAGCCCAAAGGGGCTAAATAGAACATCAGCCAGAATTTGAACCGATTGTAAGAACAAATCAGAAAAACCTGCAGCTTAATTCGAGGAACCAGCCTGGAAAGAAAAAAAAATGGAAAGTATTTCTTCCCTCATATGTGTCAAGTCTCAAAATAATCAAAAGCAGCTGCTTTAATTTAGAATCAGATAAGGCAATAATAGATCCATATTTGTACAATTCTAAATTTGGGATGGTCTATTTGATCATTAGCCATGCTGCTGAAGTAGGCTGGTACATATGATTTTTAAGAAGGCTAGAAAACTCTGGGAACTGTCACCAGTTAACATAAACGTTCCATAAAATCTATCTGGGGCATTTCTTAAACCAAATTCATTAGCAGAGATAAGGCACCACTGTAATTTAAACTGTTAAAAAAGGTGGCCAGTATATTTAAAGCCCAAGATTCGTTTTAACAGCAGCACTATAATAAATGCAGAATCATTTGTTGAACACACAGATTTTAATATTAAGTGTTACTTAAATAACAATTTACCTAAGACTGCAACATGTTCCATTTTGTGGATGTGTCCCTCTTATTAAGCACTATGCACCTGATGAACCATAAACAGCTCCAAAATAATGAATGTTATATCTTAATATAGCAGACCATTCTTAAAACTGGACACCCTTAAGCTATATATATATATATAGAGAGAGAGAGAGAGAGAGAGAGAGAGTACTGTTCACATAAATGTCCTATCTTCCAGCTACTGCCATGAAGTCCTGCCATGAATTTAAAGATCTTGCTGCTCAGAAATCAGGGATCCCAGAACAGCAAATGGCAAATAAATGGCTTTATCTGATGCTATGTGATGGCTGCAAAAATTCATAACAATATTGAATTGTGTCAGTTACTCTTGCAACAGAACAAACTAAAACCATGTGCAAAGATGTAAAACCAGAACTGTTCAGGAACACAGGTTTCTGGAATGTTATTTACAAAAGCAGTGGGTTGGATAGCCTGATGATTTATGGCCATGACTGTAAGCTTTGTGCATCTGACAGTTGGTTATGAGGTTTTTGGACATGTTACTGCATTGTTATGGTGAAAATGCTAGAGGGCCAAGGTCAGCCAATGTTGATGTAGCAAGCTTATTTTCAGAAACTTCAAGAATAATGGAAGTGATTTGTACTGTGAACAAGGGTAAAGCATAGCTTAAGATGTGGAAGACTATTAAAGGTGGCTGAGCTAATCAGAGGTATGTAGTTTGTTGTGGCCAACTAGAAGGGGCTATGTAAAAGACCCAGAACTAGAAATTGGACTTGCCTTTGCAAAACACAAAAAGGCAATGAAGCATTTTATAGGTTGTTGTGCCTTGTAAAAAAATTATAATCTTTATTCTGCCCGTTCCCTTCCTATGGATAAAAACAAGAGTTAAAAATAACTGTCTAAAAAAATGGATGAACATCTTGGGCAAGCTCCTCATCTTGGGATATTCTGCTGATTCATATGAACTGGTGATCTGGCACCTGGGTTTACTGGCAAATGCTGACTACCCGATTAAAAGAGGATAAGTTTAGAAACACTGATAAGGCACCACTTATATTCTGGGGAAGGAGTTTTTATGATCTCAACTGCCTTTTAATAAAATGTTTTGTTTCAGGTTCATGCACCTATCTGTCGTAGTAAGAAAATATTGCACACAGTAAGGCGCAGGCTATTTTTAAAGTAAAACATGTAGTCTTTAATGCTGACTATTTTAGAAACAAAAATAATTAAAATAACTGAGTCATTCTATGGCAAGTATAGTACAGTTTTTTCATGGCAAATTTCACAAGGATTCATCATGTGTAATGTAAAGGCTCTATTCCCCTCTGAGTTGATGCACTTAATGATATTTCTAGTAGTATTTGGAGTTACAAATACTGACTGAGAGGAGAATGGACTTCTTATGCTGAGTCTGTGGAACCTATCAATTATTCTCAATTTAAAATCCTTTAAGATTAAACATAAATCAGCAGACCACATTGACTCTGCTAGGACTAATATAAAAATCTATTTTCACTGCCTCCTAAATACAAACTTTCCCAGATGCGAAATCACTACACATTTAAGATTTGTAATTGTATATTTATCACATCTTTTATGGCTTATTTATACTAGCTTTTTTTAAAGTGTATTTGCTCTGTCTAGTCATGATTTTGAAGACAATGACTTTAAACCACTTCAAAAGACAATATTAAGGCATACTTAAAATCAGTAACACTAGCATCCCAGTTAATCAGTTTATCCTAAAGGTAACGGGACTTACAGAATCTGACCCTTAATGACTACTGTTCACTGTGTTCCTTTTTTATTTATATCTCATGTCTGTTGAGCTTTAGATCTGAAATATTTGTTGATTTGAAACAAAAGACAGGACTATGCAGCACTTTAAAGACTAACAAGATGGTTTATTAGATGATGAGCTTTCGTGGGCCAGACCCACTTCATCACCTAATAAACCATCTTGTTAGTCTTTAAAGTGCTGCATAGTCCTGTATTTTGTTTCAGCAAAACCAGACTAACACGGCTACATATCTATTACTTGTTGATTTGGGTTTGATTATTAAATGAGACCTAATTAATGAGCTAAACTAATGATAGGACCTCATTGTGACTAAAGTTAAGTCTCTCACTTCATCTTAAATAAAGACAAAGCCAAAGTATTAAAGGCACAGAGAAGAACTACAAAAATACTTAGAGGCACTTCCCAAAAACCAAATTATTAAGGACTAAAATTATTTATTCTGGAAAGGAGAAGAGCAAGAAAAGATATGAGAGATAAAAAATAATGAACGATGTAGAAAAATGACAGTCAGATTCTCCTAGTTATCTTTTCCCATAATAACAGGACATACAAAATAAAAGCTACACGTTTAGAAAAAAATAAAAAGGAAATAATTGTTTTAAAAACCAAATAATTAAGCATGTGGAATTCATTGTCTTATTTCAGGATCCTACTGAGGCAAACGATGGAGGAAGATTCAAAAAGATTTACAAACACAAAACATTGTAATGTAAGTTAAATTTCCAAGGGTCAACAGTGCTCGCGCTTCAATACATGATCATTAGTTAAGTGGTCAGGAAGGAAATTTGTCTTGTGTAGTACATGATTAAGGGACTTCAGGGAATTTTAACACCTTTCACTGAATCTCCTGGCACTCAGAAATCTTGAAGACAACATATACGAGTAGGCAGAATATTAGTCTGTTTCAGTTTAATAGTATTTAAACTTATTTAAATTAATAAATTTAATTTACACTTTTTGCTGTACAATTGTGAATATGTTGGGTAAGAAAGAAGTAAGGTAAATGCATGCATAACTCAGTTTGGAATGGTATCTAATTCCTAACGTAAGTTTAAGACACCACAGAATACACATTACCTTAAAAATGTAATCTGTGCCACTTGCTTTACTCTTTAAATTGAAACACCCACTGAATCTATTCTTATATAAGTAACTCCAGACAGTTTTATTAGAGCACTCATTCTTCTGAATACTGATTTTCTCTTAGTATGGTTTTAAACGAAGTATTTCCATGCAACTTTCTTATGCCTGTATTGATATTTTAATGGGGAGGGGGTGTCGAATGACAGTTTTTATCTGTAGAGATGCCTGCTCACATCTGTTGGTATTAATAACATCTTAATTTGCACACATCAGGTGTTCTGCACATTCAACTTGAAGGTGCACAAAGATTTAGATCTACATAAATACAGCACCCTTCCCCCACACAATTAAGACCTACTCCTATTCAAAGATTGTTACTGTAGAGACTAAGAGAGACATCATAGTATTAAGTCCTCTCCCTGAAAGCTATGAACTATTTTCTATTTAATGAATGCTTTCCCTGTTGCTGTAACGATCCCTGCAATCAGGGACTCATGCTGATGGAGAGGTAGTCCACTGAACTGAAACAAAATCTCTTAACATTTTATACGCTCTTACTGGAAAAGTAATTTCATTTTCTTCATTACCAATCTGTGTATAATTATCAATATACGATGCTATAGTTTAGGTCCAATCCTGCAAATATTTACACACATGCACAACTGTACATGCTAATCACATACATTAAGGAAGTACATCTAGATCTACTTACATGCGTAAAATTATGCAGATATGTAATGGCCAGATTTTTCAAGATATTTAGGTGCCTAGAGATGCCTACTGATGCAGATAACACCTAGATGCTCTTGAAACTGGCCCTAATTCCCATTGATCACAGTGGGACCAAGGCGCCTTCATGCTTTGGAAAATCCACTAGCTGCCTAACTAACATTAAAATCTGGCCCTAAGTGTATGTAACTGACGAGTAGGCATTCGGCTCTAGTCCAAGCCTGAATGTGTTTACTCTCTACAATTAAACAGCCGTAGCCCAAGTCAGCTATCAGGAGCCAGCCACAGGTGTTTAACTGCGGTATGGCTATATCCTAAGTGGCTATGCCCTAGCTTAAAGGGTAAGCAAATCATTTGGATATAGTTAAATGATTAGTGGTAAAGATGAGGATCCCCTCAGAAAAACTGGGGAAACAGCATAACAACAGTGAAAAGACATGAGTGATTAGAAGAAAAGAGAGCCTAATGCCTAGAAAAGCTCAAACAATCTGATGGTATGAGTTCATTCTGGAATAAGTGATAGCCTAGTTTGAAAAATCTCCAGCTCAGTGTAGGTATATAAATGTGCACTGCAGGATGTGCAGGGAAATGTGAAACAGTAAGAAATAGGTCTATTGTTTAATGCAGATGTTGTGAGAGGCCATAATAATGAACAAGTTGTTTCTAAAGGAACAAGAAAGGAAGATCAGTCGTGCTTCTCAGGGCATAAAACAGATCATTTATGTTCCACACTCAGTTATTGAAGAATGACAATAGTAAGGAAAGGATTGCCCTGGAAAAATCTGTAGCAGTGTCAATTTTAAAGACAGACTCAGTCAACACTGTTAAATGAGCAGTCGCTAAAAATAAAAATTGCCTGAAAAAATTGGCTTCTGGTCCAATGAAAAATGCGACAGAATAATTAGAAAAATTATTTGATTTTGGCATTGTTAGTCTGGAACTAGCAAGTATCTTCTGGAGAGGAGTGGGGGTAGGGATTTTCAAAGAGATGAAAGCCATTGCAAATAAAAGAGTATTTCATGAATTACTTCCTGACTGGCTTAGCTCCTGTTTATTGTTCCCTATTTATTATCTGCTTTGAATGACCAGGTAAAGACCTTTTTAATGGAATCATGACCTCTTTGGGAAGAAGAACATGCTGTAGGCTGATGAAACTTCACTAAGTAGAATCATCGTATTTACTGAAAAAAACATGGTAATAAACTCAGTGAAAAAAATGAGGGCAATAGCTCTCAGCTAAATAAATAATCTCGGACAACAGATCAATTTTACCGTTTGTGTGATATCTTGCTGCCCACAAAGGACAAGCAAGCTCATATGGCAAAATGAGATTATTTTGTTACACAGTTGATAGTGTTCTGACAATGCAACTGGCGGAATGACTGGGCTCTGAAGAGAAACTGAAATATCAATGGTTAGTCAACCTCACAAATACAACATATTAGATACTACTTTGCCTATTTTTAAAGGGATTTTCTAGAATCATCATCACCTACTCTGACAATAGCACTGCAGATCTATTTATAATCAAACAAACAGACGATGGAATTACAGTGCAGAAACTCTTTTCATAGTTAAACATTGTTCCCATTCTCTATAGACATTTTGGCAACAACATTTTTTGAAAACATTTACCTTTACTTCATAAAATATGTGACCTTTTCAATATGCATTAGTCTGCTTCTAATTTTTGTATCAGAAAATTAAATTCCTTTTTATGACTTCTCTTCAACTTATCACAGATTAACCCTTTCAGTCAATATGTCTACACAGTTAGATTCAGATCTGAATCTTAGGTCTTGTTGATACAGGTTGAAACTCTCTTAACTGGGATTCTCTGGTCTGTCAACATCCATGGTCCGGCATGGATGTTGCAGGACCAGAGAGTCCTGTGGAGGGCCAGTGGCAAGGACCCCTGCGGGGCCAGCAGGGCAGTGGGGCACCCACATTGAGCGGATGACAAGGCTGCCCAGCATGTGGCAGTGGGGCTGCCCAGTGGGGTTGGGAAACCCGATGCGTAGCTGCCCGGCAGGGTTGGGAGCTGTGGCTGCCCTGCGGGTCCCAGAGCAGCAGAGCCCCAGTGTGGCCTGCGCAGCTGCCCTGTGGGTCCTGGAACTCCAGTGTGGCATGCACAACTGCCTAGCAGGTCTCAGAGCCCCAGCGGCGATGGCTGCCCAGTGGGGTTAGCAGGAGTTGGGGAGCCAGCCAGGAGGCCAGCCGAACCGGTGGCAGGGGTCCAGAAATGACCTCCACAGGATCAGCAAAATCCCTCATCGGGAGCTGAGCCAGAGAGGTGGTAAAATGACAGATCTAAAGCAGGGGGATCTCAAATTTTATTGGATCATGACTCACTCTAACAACAAAAATTAGTACATGATCCCGAGAGGTGGGGGAGACAAAACCTGAGCCTGCTCAAACCCCGCTACCCCAGGTTGGAGGTTGGGGGCCAAAGCCAAACTTGAGCTCCACTGCCCTGGGTAGCGGAGGTGGGGTGGGCACAAAGCCAAAACTCAAGTGCTTCAGCCCTACAGGGAGCTTGTAACCTTAGCCCCACAGCCCATACTTGAAGCTCTTGGGCTTCAGCTTCATCTCCAGACAGTGGGGCTTGGGCTTCAGCCCCAGCCCCCACCAAGTGCAGGGCAGCTCTGGAGACCTCATTAAAATGGGGTCCTGATCCAGTTTTGATCCCAACCCACAGTTTGAGAATCACTGCTCTAAAATACAGCTAACAGATGGCAATAAGGAGAATTGAGATTTCCTGTGCCTAGACACTACAGACACCTCAAACTTACAATTACCCCGAATTCCTTAATTCAGTTCTCAGCAGGGTGGATGTCTGATAGCTGGGAACAATAAGTGAAAGGAGCATGACATGAACTGGCAACAAGAAGGAGGGGACAGAGGTATTCTGTGCCATGGAGAGGCACCAGATAAGGAAGGCCATAGACCTTCTTTTTTCTCCCCTGGTTCATACTGGGGCACGAACAGAACTAGGTCTAAGGAAGGAGGAGTGGTGAGGAGAGAAGAAAAGACTCAGCCAGCTATGCATCAGGCACTGGGGGTGGGGAGAGGAGGAAGGTGGCCTAGGTCTTAGTTATTCTGTGCTGAGCAGGAATCTTTAAAATAACTAGACCTGAGACATATAGCAAAATTTTGACCATGATTCAGCTAAATACCTACTCAAAGCGAAATGTTCCATGATGGAACAGATTTTGTTTTACAATAATCATGCTATGTTCCTTCATTAAACAGCTTTAGGTTTATTTTGAAATGTTTTGGACAAGCTATCACTTTTAGGATTTTGAGACAAGGCCTTTTTATTAGTCTGGTGGATATACATACTAGTTCATTTTAGGTGGAGTTTCTTGTAGGAAGGAACAGATTCGAATCTCTTTAGGTCTCTAGCTGTGGTAGCTAAACGACTTGGAAATTATTTAAAATTGCCTAAAATAAAATATGCAAATAAAATCTTAAAAGTTCCTAAAATATTAACACAAACTTAAAATTTCATAATTTACATAAGGCACCCAGGACTTTTTGGAAACTAAATGCACACATACAGTATTTGTGTCCTGAGGATCCCATCTAGGAGTGAGGGCTTATGTCATGGGCTGGATTCACTCTAGGCATAAACCCTGTAAAAGGCCCACAAAAAAGTCCACTGAGGGATGAGGCCAGGGCAGTGTGAAATGGCCCCAACTTCCCTGATGGCCGGGAGAACAACAGCACAGGGCCCTGCACAGAGTGAAAAGTGGGCATTGCTGGCTAGGAAGGGACATGTATAGTGATTCAGGGCCACCCCTCAGATCTTTCCTGAATTAGAGCTGCCTATGTTCTCCACTCTGTAGAGCCATGGTGTCCAACCACCTCTGAAGCAGTAGCTGCTATAGTGGTTACTGCTATCGTGAACTAGCCACACTCAACCGGCCAACTAGCCATATTTTTCAAGCCAGTTAGCCATACTCAACTGGCCAAAAAGCCACATGTGGCTGGTGGTTAGTGTGTTGGACACCATGGCTGTAGAGGCCCTAGGGGTGGATGGTGACAACGCCACTTACCTTCCCCTGGGGTGAATCCCCACTTCCCCTTGGGCTTCTGACTCTGATTCTGAAAGTTTACATGGAAAACTCTCTCTCCAAAGATACATATGAAGTTTGGATATACTCTAAGAAAGGCTACTGAATCCCTCTCAGCAAAGAATAAAAAGCTGGGATTTTATATTCTCAGCTGTACTAATCTAGAACTTTTGCGGGCTGCCAGCAAAACAAACAAATGGCAAACAAAAGAATTATCACAATAGATTTATCCCCACTACTAACTTTTCTAAATGCCAGCACCTTTGTGCAGGTGTTGATGAGGGAGTTACCAACAGTTAAGCGTTTTTCTTCTTTTTTTGGCAGAAAGTATTTAGGCAGGACACAGAACTACCTAAATACTTTCTGTATCCTGCCAAGCTACATGGATAACTTGTAGCTATAATAAAAAAGCAGCAGCAACATGTTATCTACAACTACCAACAATATCTGCTCTGGGATGAAAACAATGAAATGACTAGGAAGATAAAATCATAAAGATGACTCATACAAGGAAAGCCTGGAGGCAACTCTCCAGTGTCTCTTCGTGGGAGAAAATAAGAGCCCAATAATCTTAGGCTGTTATCGGACTTTATTCCTCTGTGTTTAGATAAATGCAAGTTGTTAACATATGCACCCAAGTTATTAAATGTAGGTTATTAAATAGGAAACCAACAATAAAGGTAGAAGTCCATAGTACTTGGCTTAAAATCAATGATAAATATAAATGTATTCATACTACTGAGATATGTTATGCTGTGAAGTTCAACTGAGATATGTTGAACTTCACACTGAGAACTGCATTCATAACAGGACTTAGGTTCCTACCTGTCACTGTATGTGCTTAAATCCTAATAGTGACCATAACATAATTAAATTTAACATCCCTGTGGTGGGAAAAACACTACAGCAGCCCAATACTGTGGTGTTTAATTTCAGAAAGGGGAACTACACAAAAATGAAGAGGTTAATTAAACAGAAATTAAAAGGTACAGTGCCAAAAGTGAAATCCCTGCAAGCTGCAGGATTTCAAAGACCCCATAATAGAGATTCAACTTAAATGTATACCTCAAATTAAAAAAAAAAAAACATAGTAAGAGAACCAAAAAAGTGCCACCATGGCTTAACAACCAGTTAAAAGAAGCAGTGAGAGAAAAAAAGGCATAGTTTAAAAAGTGGAAGTTAAATCCTAGTGAGGAAAATAAAAAGGAGCATAAACTCTGTCAAATGAAGTGTGAAAACACAATTAGGAAGGCCAAAAAAGAATTTGAAGAACAGCTAGCTAAAACCCCAAAAAGTAATAGCAATTTTTAAAGTACGTTCACATCTTGAATACTGCATGCAGATATGGTGGCCTCATCTCAAAAAAGATGTCTTGACATTGGACAAAAGTTCAGAAAAAGGCAACAAAAATGATTAGGGGTATGACCGTATGAAACAGCTGTCACACGAGGAGAGATGAATAAGACTGGGACTTTTCAGCTTGGAAATTAGATGATTAAGGGGGGATATGATAGAGGTCTATAAAATCATGACTGATATGGTGAGAGTGAATAAAGAGTTATTCACTCCTTCTCATAACACAAGAACTAGGGGTCACAAAATGAAATTGATAGGTAGCAGGTTTAAAACAAACAGAAGAAAGTACTTCTTTACACAACGCACAGTCAACCTATGGAACTCCTTGACAGAGGACATTGCAAAGGCCAAGACTAAAAGAGAGTTTAAAAAAAACCCCTATCATGTCTGCCCGTTTTCTGAATTACTTCCTATTGGTGAGGCATAAATGAGAGACTGTGATGTGCCCGCTTCTTTTAGGCGATGAGTAAATGCCCAAAGACATTAGTGAAGTCCTGGAGCCTTTCAGGTCATGCAGCTTGTTATCGGTCTGTTTGGAGAGAAAGCAACAGTCCCTCAAAAGGAAGACCCTGGATGGTTTGTTGGACATTCTGAGGAAGAGTAGATGACTAGAGTTATGAACCTCTGCTCGTCATAATGGCTGATGCCATGGCTCTAGCAGCAGAGTAGCAGCATCCAAACTCATCTGATGTGAGTCAGCTACTAACTTTTCCTCATCTACCACCACAGAACGGTACTCTTGCTTCGTCCTCTGGAAATCTGTCCTTAACCTTTGTGATTTTAACCTCTGGCAAAGCCTCTTACTGTCCAGCAATGCCTGCTGCTCAGCCATTCTAGAACTCGACTAATGCTTTTTGCAAAATAGGTTGAACTTCTCTGCCTTTGGGCTACATACTTGCTGACCCTTCACTCTCTCATTGGCAGCTGAATGGGTCTCGAGGAGGATGGGTGTAAAAGTGTTCAGTCACCTAGAAGTAGACACAATATCTGCCCTTAGCTCTTTCAGTTGTGGTTGGGAGAAAGAGGAGATGAGTTTACCACGGTAAGCTTCAAGATAGCATCTGTAGGATCTTTTCAAATGAGGCTACAAATTAATGAGACTAACATCTTGATCAGTCTGTGGGACCAGTTTCAAGCTTCTCCCACCTCAATATCCAAGGAGGAAACTGCCCTCTTTAAAAGGTCCTGATGGGTTGTATAATCACCAGTTCCTTATCTCCACTGACACTCCCTTGTTGGGTGATGAAGAAGAGGAAGTCAAAGCAGGCCATGGTCAGAGTCCTTCAAGTGGAGATTCACTGGAGCAATTTCCTCTTGCTCAGTACCAAGCCTTGTACTCGATACAATATCATGCCAGGGTGGGTCTCAATGCCTATTTGAGGAAGAGGCAGAAACTACCTGGAGGGACAGGGAAACGCCCAAAGGTTCCAAAATAGCCACTGAGAAGGCCCCAGACTCCAACTTCTTTCAATCCATGGATCTACACTGGCCAGATGCAACAAACCTCTGGAGGGTCCTGGGGAGCGTAAGTGCTTGGGCGGAAATAATGACATGACAGTGGCATGTATGAACTGACTGCCAAGTCTGAGGCTGAATCAGCTTTTTTCAACCAAGCCTGTTTCTGTTTGTTCCAGAGATTGGCATCAGGAGCCCGGAAAAGGTAGCACTGTAGAGATCATCACTGGGTTCCCTCTAGATAGTACCATACAATGAGGCACTCACATGTCCAGAGGCACCAATAATACCCAATGCTGAGACGAAGCAGCCAGCAAACATTTACCACCAACCAATGGTACTGGGGGAGAGGATTCTTGGATTGATGATGAAACTTGTATCAAGAAACTGAGCAGATCACACGCTGCAATATAAGCTTCCAGCGTTGATGGCAACAGGATACGGTCTTGCAGATGAGTCAGTCAGGATGTCACTGCTGAACAGACAGTGTTGCTTCAGGGTCAAGTCTCCAGGGGGTTGGGGCCAGCACTGGATTTGATGGTCACACCTGAGTAGATGATTGCTTCAGTGTTGAGCGCACTGTACTATCTTTCTCAGCATGCTTGCTGGAACACTGGTGCCAGAGACCCTGATCTGGAAGCAAAATCAGTAGAAGCTCTCTTCCTCAGTACTGGGCAGGGTGATGGGAGCTCAGATTCTGCAGAACAGGAGGCGTGTTCCTGCCTGAAGAAGATGTGCTTAGTACCAGCTCAAAATGGGGACGTTCTGTGGGTAGGTACAGGGCTGCCTTCCTCAGAAGACACTGAAGTCCTGACCTCCATGTCTGTCTTAGTTCTTGGTTTAATTCTCTGCAGATTTAGCAGCGGTGCCTGACATGAGTCTTTCCAAGCCAGTTCAGGCAAGTGGAATGCAGGTTGCTCACTGATACCAGTTTCTTGCAGGACTCACAGGGTTCAAAGTCTGGTAAGCCAGGCATGTCCTGGTACCAAAGCCAATACCTAACAAAGGAAACTGAAGACTATAAACCTCCTTCAAACTAATAAACTTCATACTGGATTAATTTTGACACTAAAGCTATGACTAAAAATGAGTACCAACTATGTAGAAATAATGGGGAAAAACGTGAAGTAGCAAGATAAGACATTCCAAACAACCATCATGGGCAGTAAGAAGGAACTAAGGGGAGTTTTTCATAGTTTGCCCTTTATTCCATCACAGAGCAACCTGAGGAATAAAGAGGTGCATGTGCCACCCTGATGGACACCACAGAACAGAAAAATATCTGAGCGGCACTAGGTACACACAAGTGGAAGTCATGAGGCACATGTAGCAGTCATGAGGCACATACATAGAATGGGCATGTGCAATTACTCAACATAGAAATTCTAACTGAATTTAGAACAGTATATGGAAATAATGCTATTTAACAAAAAACAAACAATGACAAAAAAATGCAGAGACTAGCATGAGTTAAACGACCCAGGATTAATATTCAATTTAACACAGCAGGTGAAAGAGACACGAATGTTAGGTGAGGCAGCTATGAAAATACAGCTTCTACAAATCTAAAAGGTTCTGCCTACATGCCCTCATTAAAATGGTTTGTATCTGCTAAAGCCCACAAATTAAAATTGATTTGCCACAAATTCTTAAATACGCATAATTCTATATTAGGCAACTGGACCCCAAACACATCGTCTGGCCATTTTAAAGCCCAGTTTTAGATTGTGTAAAAATACAGTTTATAAAACTTAAAAGTCAGTAGAAATATTGTTGTACATTTCAAGAAAAAAAATCCAAAAAAGTTTTTAAAATTTAAGTATTTCTTCTGCGGTATTTACAAGCCAAATGCTTCCATATTTTCTTAGCACATGAGAACCAGAGAACAAAATTGGCTAGAGGCAAAAATAAAAATAATTTAATTAATTTTAAAATTCCAAGCTGTGAAAAAATGCATAAACGTAAAAGGGCTTGGCTATACTTGAGACTTAATTTGGATTAAATTAGGGTATGAATTGAAAACACAACAACTATGCCTGAATGATGCTACATATGAATATTCTTATTCCAGAACAGCTATGCCTGAATAATTATTCTGGAAAAATTCCTTGCATAGACAAGCCCATAACATCTAACTATTGAAAAGTGAACTTTCTTAGGCCCAGATCTTACAAACATGCTTTACTTTATGCACGAGTAGTCCCATTAGATTTACAAGATTACTCATGCAAGTAAACTTGCATACAAGGCAAAATGTTTGGAGGACTGGAGCCCTCCTTTGTAAAACTATATGAATTTTTAATCTGAGAATGTCACTTTAAATGAAAATGCAAACTAATATCTACAAGGGGAATGCTAGCATTTCATTCATCACTTACATTTCTTGGTTACTATTCCAATTGGCTGTTATTTTTACAGATAACTCACACGTTCACTCACACACAAATACTGTATCACTCCTCTCCTCTCCCTCCCCAAAAGTCAGCCAGCTGTTACAAGATTCAGACATTTGTTAACACAATTTACTGTCTGATACAGCTAAGCAAAACAGAGACAATAATAATCAGAACTGAAGTATCTGAGACAGTTTATGAGTAAAGGATTATATTAACTGTTTATAGAAAGGACAAACAAGCTCCTGCCTCAAGTAATATGAAACAAAGGGCAGTGATGTATACAAGCAGTGAAGAAAGCAACTCTCTCAGTGTCTTTTGTAGATTACTTTGTGAGTGACAGAAGCGTCAGGAGCAAATACCTCTTTTCATTTGCTCAGCCTGTTTGAGAAGAATAGCTATGCTTGCCAAGGAAGCTGCAGCTGTGCTCCGGCTCAGTTTAATCACTGTGTATGGCTGAGGGTTAATTAGCTGCCATTCTTACTGGTATTTGTTGTTCTAATAAAGATTTGCATAAATGTAAGACTCCTGGGTAACTGATACTTGATTTTTCCTTTCAAGGGGGGTGGGGGGGTGAGGAGAGTCACACATCCTAAGTGTTTATATTTGTGGGATATTCACTGTTGCCTTTCCATTTGACCTGATCTGTTTCTGCCTGTTCGATGAATAGTGAACAAAGAGTTCAAGGTTGCTTATCAATTTGAGCCCCCTGCTGGGTGTCTGCCTCTTAAATGAGACCGTATATGTTAGAAGAAGGGAGGACAAAATGGACTGAAAATTGCTCCCAGCTAATAGACAATATATATGACACTCTCTCTCTGACTCACACACGCACACACACACTTACTTTCTCTCCCAGATGTGCCAGGGCTGTTCTCAAAATCATGTCCTTACCCACAGAAAAAAGGAGTCAATTTACAATACCTTTTTCAAATTAGATTGCAGGGAATGTCTAATCCAACAGTTTGTTAATCATAAAATATCATTAAGAACGATACTTAGAATGAAAGAAGCAAGAGAACTGTTTGGCTACGTCTACATTGCACCATAGTTTGAAATAAGATATGCAATTTGAGCTACGCAAATTGTGTATCTTATTTCAAAATAGCTTATTTCGTACGCCAAATTTAGAAATAACCCGCTATTCCAAAACATCCCTTACTCCTCGGGAATGAGGTTTACAGGGATGTCAGAATAGTGAGCCCAAAATAACTGGCTTGCTGTGAAGACGCGGGATAGCTATTTCGGGATACTTTGGTATCCCAAAATAGCGTTGCAGTATAGACGTAGCCTTATAGTGCATCCAGAAATAGAAGTAAGTAGTGCCATCACATCAGGCTGTACAATGAAAAATAAGAGTCTACAGAGTTTATAGAAGTCTTAGTTTAAAAAATGTACCATTAAAACACGGAGTTCACATGTACATCAAGTACCAAGACTAGGAATAAAAAAAACAATCAAAACAAAAAGCTCAATATTACACATTTAGGAGATATGAACTCACAATGCAAAACATAGGAATACTATTCATTCTTCAAAGTCAAGGTATGAAATCTACAAGACATAGTAAGCAAATCCCCAAAGATTGTTTAAAGGGATCCCCCTAATTAAAAAAAAAAAAAATCAAACTTCAGTACAAAATATTTGAGCAACTACAGTTAGAATAGCACCTATGATTACTATAATTGAAAGACATTTCAGGAAAGAAACACTTTTGAGTCTACTATGTGCACTTGACAGCATCTTTGTATAGTCACTCTTACTCTTCCCCCTGTATACTCATCCAATTTCTGGTGTTATTTTTGAGGGTATTTCACACAAACATAGGGGAGGGGTAAACATTAGTAAAAGAACAATTAAATTGTAAAACTATAAAAAATGGCAGAGGAGCTACGGGGCAGGTGAAGTACCAGAAATTACATTTAATTCACTATTTGAAACTGACTATATTTCAAGTTGATAGTGTCCATTTAGAGACCAAAAAACCCTCCAAAACTATTTATTTTTCTAACTTCTAACAATAAGACAGCTTTCCCACTAACTTATGAAGTGCCCATATATCACTAATTGAAAACTCTATATTTTTCATTAATGTCACCATACCCCTTATGCTTATTCTAAAGACCCCTAGATTATTAGTTTGCTTTTCTTTACACTTGTGTTATCACTCCAGCTGTATCAAAAGACAAGCCTCTGCTCAATAAAATGTATAAGTGTGCACATGAAATCCCTCCAACACATGAGTAGGGGGTGCCCTAAATACCAGAAACATACCTTACAATCATAAGGAATTTAGTAATTATTGGGGTCCAGCAATTTAAAATAGCCTGGATCCTCTGGCTGCCGCTATCTCAGCAGCGGCAATCGCTGTAGCCCCAAGCCCTTTAAATTGCTGCCGGACATGCCCTGTGGCCCCAGCAACACTGAAAGGCTGGCTGTGGGGAAGGCTAGCCCCATCACACCACTTCTGCCCAAAGCCCAACCTCTTCCAAGGGGCCCAGAGCTGGCTCCCCTCAGGGCTCAGCAAGGCCTCTTATCAGCCCTAGGCATCCTTTACTGTCTCATATTTTAACTTGGACATTGTGGGTGTGTCTAGACTACAGGGTTTTTTTCGAAAAAAGTGGCCTTTTTTTGAAAAAAACTTCACCTGCGTCTACACTGCTGCCACGTTCTTTCGAAATTAAATCGAAAGAACGTGGCAGTTTTTTCAACTGTGGAAAACCTCATTTTATGAGGAATAACATCTTTTTTCAAAAGAGCTCTTTTAAAAAAAGGCATTCTTGAACACAAACAGTGCTTTTTCGAAAGAGAGCATCCAGACTGCCTGGGTACTCTTTCGAAAAAGTGGCTCTCTTTTTCGAAAATACAGGTTGCTGTCTAAACGATCTTTTTCGAAAGATTCTTTCAAAAAAGCCTCTTCCGGAAGAGGCTTGTAGTCTAGACCTAGCCTCTGAGAGTTACCTGGATCTCATTTTTTTGTAAGTTTGGGCTGCATTATTTCAGCTACCATAGGTCCCTTTACATCTAACTCCAGCTTTTTGTATCACATCTAAGGCAATCCCAAATGAAGGAATTTAGCTAGTCACACACTTACCTACCCTCAGAATTTCATTGTGAGCCTTGAGATATTTTAATATTTTTCTCAGAGGCCCAGATCCTATAGGACTGATTACGGTGAGAAGCTCAGCCTTCCTTTTTCTTTTTTTTTAGAGTATATTTCTAGCCCTTATGGTTTGGAAAAAACAAAACTTCAAAACATGAATCTTAAAGTCTTTAAACCAGGAGGCAAATAGAAAGACTCTAGAACGTATCATGTTAAAGACCTCATGGCGTGTAAGCCAATTTCATGATTTTTGGAATCCTGACTCGTTCTTTTGGAATGTTTGGGATTTCAGTTGGACAGTCAGAATCGTTTCTTAGTCACTGGGAGCAGGACAAAGGGTGGAGCCACAGGCCTAGCAGTCAGTAGGAAGCAATAAGGTGGGAAGAATGTTTAACCATTATACCAGTTAAGAAGAGCGATTGCCTACTCTCCAAATTAATGCCTATTATTTTGTAAACTCTTTTGTTAGACTTCTATCAGAATTGGTGCCCTGATACTCTTTTCAGAAGGCAATATCCTCAGGATGTCTAAATGAATCTTTCCATTTCAATGTTCAGTAATACTATCTGGCTGTAATATCCCACATTTCTCAAATAACATTTTCTGTTAATGATATATTACAAATTAAACCCTTTAGTATGATATAGCATATTTTTATTCTCAAAACACTAAAAATGCACCTGTCCTGAGAATATGTTTTCTCTTTAAGTTAAAGTTATATCATGTACCATTTTTTTCATTTAGCATTGTAACAATCACATGCACTAAATTTTAAATCTACTTTTTATGTCTTTTATTTTACACAGCAGTATAACAGTGTACCAAGCAGATGCTAATAGGTGACAGAAAGCTAGATGTGAATGAATGCAAAAGTAAAATCAATGTTATTTTCTTACCAGGGTTGCAGTCTGTAAGAAGTGAGCAGATGGACAGAAGAACTTTAGAAATGGTTAATGCTGGACTCCAGTTGTCCTTTAAAATGTCAAGGCAGATCACTCCTTGGCTGTTAATATTACAGTGATAGATTCTTGTCCGAAATGTAACCTAGAAAAACAGTGCCAACAATTCCAGTATTATTATAAAGTACAGGCAGTACCTGATTGGGATTCTGCTGGAACAAGGGAGGTTCCCCGCCACTGGCCCTACAGCTTGTCATTGATCAACACTCCGACCCCAACCCCACTTCAGGCTGCTGAGGGGCTCCAGTCCCTTGCTACTCTGGGCTCCAGGCCCTACACTTCTCCAGGCTGTCGCGGGCTTCGTCCCCGACCCGCTGCTGCCATAGCCTCTGGCTGCTGCCATGCTGCTGTGGGCTGCTAGGGACTCTGGCCTCGGACCCACTGCCAAGGGTTGCTGGGGCGCTCTGGTCCAGGAACATCCATGGTCCTGCCAGACTAGAGAGTGCCGGTAGATACAAAATCTTATCCGTTAAAGAACATTCTGCTTTCCTGAGGCCAATGAAACTTTACAGAGCGATAATACTTTCCCAAGTTCAATGAAAAGTTATGTAAGTTTTAACATATTTATTGTAGTACAAATTCTGTACCTCTGTTTCTGTCTGGTAATAGAATTGGTTTGGTGTCACTGTGCAAGATTAAGGCATGGTCCTAGAGATACACTTTATCTGCTGACCTCCCTTATCTCTGTACAAGGCACTTTCTAACCACTGATCTGGAATCATCTCCAGGAAGTGCCTCTCCAGCCAGTTCCACCTTTGAGAGAAGGAGAAGAAACAATTTCTCCCATATATCATACCATCTCTTTAGCATTTGGCCCAGCTGATTGGACTTGGTTTTGGATAGCTCAATGACTGGTAGAAAAACCTAACATGAAAGGTCCTGGGGTTAGGTAGGCAAATTCTTTAGGAGAGGCTGACACAATAACCTTATTTGCATTTCCAAATTTAAAAGTACAAATGAACCAATGGAATTGCTTCTACATATTGTTTCCTTTGTTAGTTATAATGTTTTGATGTTTGTACCTATTCTAGTTCACACCAAATGAACCTATACTAAACACACCAGAAGAGTAGCTTGCCTTTCCTTCTTCGGTACTGAAGTAATGTGTGTACCTGTTCTAGAGTGTGTCCTGAAAATACAAGCCCTTTATTTTCAAATAATTTCAGCTATAAAAGAAAGGTATGTAGTTATTGAATAGAATGGGACTGTAAAAATGACATCTTGGCGTTCCTTATTTATTTCCCATCAGCAAGTTGTTCCCCTATTAGATTTACTCAGATGACAAGTCAAAACAAGATTTTTATAACGTGCTCAATGTGACAGCTAAAAATCAAGATGTATCATTTCTGTGGAATCTCACCAGCACAATAACTTTCTGGAATCTAAATTAAGTTAAGAAATGGATTGATTATTCATGAGAGAGTACTGACAGCAATAAAAACTTGTTGACAATGCTGAATCTACTCTTATTTTAGGCAATGACAAAATTTCTATTGACTTCATTGGGATCTAAATGGGGACACTATCAGTAAACTAAGCAGACTGATACAAGTATGGCTATAACATACTGCTATTTTAATCACACAAATTCTTTCATCGGTTGAACACTTCCTTCCAGTCCTTTACTTCACAGTCTTTCAAATGGCCTTAATAAGAGAAAAGAGTGACAAGGCATAACGTTCTCTTGGTAAAGCACTGGAGGCAATGAAAAATACTTCTCTCTCATAACTACTTTTTCATAGAGATCTAGAAGAATAGTATCTGGATCTGTGATTGCATTAATTAGTGAGTTATGTAAGAAATAACCAACTATATCAGGTTTAACTGCTTTTAAATACATTTATGCCTAAGGTTATTATGAACTCATAAGCTGATTGAACAGTTTTCTAGTCTATGCTTTTCTGAAGTTGTGCTTTCAATGAATCTTTGAAGCACATATCTATGCTTTTCTGAACATATCTATGCTTTTCTGAAGTTGTGCTTTCAATGAATCTTTTTCAGGGTGGCTTATGTCAGAGCTTTCTTCTGATACCTTTACTACCATTTAAAAATATTTCTGCATCTTCAGCCCAGTAAATTACTCCAGTCAGAAAATCTATCTGGGAGGAAGGCACAGAGTCATTATGCTGGTTACAGGTCAGTCGAAAAACTCTCTCCCACGAGGATATTCACTGAAGGCTGGTTCTGTCCCCTTTACATCACAGAGTGGCATAAATAAGCCATAATTCAGGAGACAGTTGGAAATACTGTTTTCCTCCTCCCAATGATTCTGTGCTAACTCTGTAGGGCTACATCTACACTCCGGTGCTATTTCAGGATACTGGAAGTATCCCAAAGTAGCTAGTCCGCATCTTTTGAGTGTGCCTGTTATTTCAAAATATATCAGGCTTGCTAGTCTGACGTCCCTGTAAACCTCGTTTCACGAGGATTAAGGTACATTTCAGAATAGTGCTCTGTTTCAAAATTTGGCACTTAATTTCGAAATAAGCTATTTTGAAATTAACGTGAAATAAGCAACGCAATTTGCGTAGCTCAAACTGCGTAGCTTATTTTGAGTAAGGGTGCGGTGTAGACACACCCTAGCAGACCAGCTCCTATTGCAGTGAACTCGGGAAACTAACTGCAATTGAAAATTCCCAGAAAGTACAAATGAGACAGGAGCCTCTCACTCCCTCAGACACCGACTCCCACATATCTGATGCATTTGTCACAGACACAGTCTGATGTTTTGCAGGGCTCTCTCCATCTATTATGAAGAGACAAGCCAGTTGACAATGACATTACTCCAGAGGTACAGTATTACATTTTTTACAATATGGGCAGATTTTTACACTTGATACCATCTAAAAATATCATGTAAAGGATGCAGTCGAATGTTTCCATGTATTCCTTAACAAAAAAGGCCTACATCCATCCACTCCTACAGTTTAAACCTTCCAAATCTGGGACTCTCTTGTCCGGCAACATCTGTGGTCCAGCAAAGCCAAAGAGCCCCAGGTGCGGGAGCCAGCTGAGAGGACATGGGGTCTGCGGAGTCCCAGCTGCACAAGCAGCAGCTGAGTAGGGGAACCCTGGGGCCAGGCAGCATCAGGGAGCCACTGCCCCATCCAGGGAAACCCTCCCCCCCACGTTAGTGTGGTCACAAGACCAGAGAGCCCTTTGCAGCAGGGCTGGCGGCAGCTGGGCGGCCCTGGACAGGGAATCCTGGGAACCCTTCCCACCCCCCCGTGGCAGCCCTCACTGGAAACCCCCCGGTGGCAGCAGGGCCAGGCAATAGCTGGGGAGTCCTGGCCCCAGCAGGGGAATCCCCGGTGGCTGCCACAGCCGGGAAATGCCAGGAAAACCCCAGCAGCAGTGGGGCTGGGCCACAGCAGTGGGGCCAGAGGCGGCTGGGTGGCCCAGAGCCAGGGAACCCAGAGGAACTCCTGGAGTTAGCAGGGCTGTCGGCAGCTGGGTGGTCCTGGCTGGGGAGCTCCTGGCAACCCCTGGCGGCAGCAGGGGCAGCAGAGTGGGGAGAACCAGTCCTGAGAGCCCCCAGGAGAGGAGACGGCAGCGGGGCAGCCAGCAGGGAAGCACTGACCTCCCCTGGTCCAGCAAACTCCCTGGTTCGGTATGGCTCAGGTCCTGACCTGTATTAACATTCTGAGGTTTTGGGTATATGCAAGATGAGTAGTTCCCATTTCCCCAATTCTTCAGTGATTATTCTGTTTAAATAAAGACTTTAGGAGCACAACCACTGGTGCAAGGAGCTGAGGGACCCGAGAAAGGTCAAAATGAACTCTGCATTTTGTGAGTCTAACTCTGGAATGTAGGCAGGAGCAGTAGTTCTGGTTTCAACAAGGAATCCTGTGGCACCTTAAAGCCTAACAGATGTATTGGGCATGAGCTTTTGTGGGCAAAACCCCACTTCCTCGCGTGCAACATGGATTTTGCCCACAAAAGCTTATGCCAAAATAAATGTGTTAGTATTTAAGATGCTATAGGACTCCTCGTTGTTTCTGCAGATACAGGTTTACACAGCTGCCTCTCTGATACACTTCTGTCCATCACAAAAGATAGAATCGTAAAACAAGAGCAGGACAAAGCTCTTTAGTCAGAACAACTACTGCAGAACAGTCTAAATTTAAAATCCCTATGTTGCTGCAAGAAGCAATAACCTTTATGTTAATTAGTATCCTTAAATTCCTTATAGAGGGCAACTCAATTTAGTGTGAATTACGCCTAGGACTAAGGCTGCATTTCTAAGACAGGGTGATCCATCTCTGTTTTCTAGCTACAAAATTGTAGCATACATAATCAGAAGTAATTAGGAAGAACAACAGCTGAGATACTTATGGATTACCACGTACAATGCACAATAAATGACAGACCATATGATGCTCACTGTTAAAGCAGACTGTACCAATGTGTATCAACAAAAGGACTTATTTCATTTTTTGAAAAATTTCAAATAATCCAAATTTAATAGGTAATGAATATCTATAGATTTCTAACTATAAATTTTAGAAATGTGCGTCTATCTGTCTTTGAGTCTATTTGTTCAAGAACTCCTCCTAAACGGTAAGAGCTAGGGCCACCAAATTTGATGTGCAGCTTCCTCTTCTCCTAACTTAATGCAAGGTCATGGTTTGGTTGTGCCAGGATAATAGGATGTGTGTGGAACTAGATTGTTTCTTATAAAATGGAAAGGGAGGGGTCTAGTAGGAAGGAGTTATACTGCAGAATAACCACAGGGGGCAGGAAGGTGCCAGAGATGGGGCCTGGGACAGCCATAACCCCATTGGGCTGCAGGGGTAGAGAAAGGGACAGCTATCTACTATATATTTCAGAGAGTTTGTCTGTTTGTCCCCAGCTGGTGGACTTGCGCCACTCCCCTGGCTGCGTCAACCAGAGCTGCAGCAACAATGGAGAGGTGCTTCTCACCTGACCTCAACCTGCTGCAGTGAGAAAGGGCTGGGATTGTCCTCTCTACCTGAAGTATCCTGCATACTGAACCCCCGTCCCAGCCCCACCCCAGAGCAATGATTTAAATGAATAAAAACAGAACTTATTTGAGTTAAGGACCTAAGCAACACTGGGTAAATCTTCAATACTGCATAAAGAGAACACAAGCCAGCTGCATTAAAACAAGTATTACCATCCAACTATTTTATTTGAACTACACTGCACATTTTATTTATCAGATATAAAACTAATTAACTGTTAAGAAATGTGAGGCCAAAACCATTGTGTGGTTTTTGTAAGGCTTCTGTTTTTCCATTTTAACTGCCAAACACCAATGAAACTCTAAACAAACAAAAACAGAAAGCAAGCACACAAGGAAGTAAAATCAGCATTCATCCAATAACCACCAATATTTAAGGGCTTGTTTACACAGTGGGTTAATTCAGACTTTGGGTGTGTGATTTGTAAATATATATTGCTCATTAACTGGCCCATGCCGAAGCACACTAAATAAGCTCTAGTGCACTTTAACACAGTGCTGTTTGAAACAGGGTATATTACAAAGAGATTACTCATTGCAGTATATACTACAGTGGTGAGTAATGTACATGTATTACTCATTATATTATATACACAGAGAAATCTGTGAACACCCCCCAGTTTTTAGACATCTACATAAAACTTAAATTGCTAAAAATACCTCCCCTGCCCAAATGAAATTAATAAATCCTGAAAAACAGATGCCATAGGTTTTTGTAACAAAATGCACAGTGCTTAACATGGTTTGCTAGAAGAGACAATGATTCAGTGCAAAATATAACAGTGTTCATATGTGTTACCTTTTAATAGTTTCCAGAATGAAACAATGTCTAATTATGATAGTGATACAGTATATTCATAGTAATTATGAGGCTGGCCAACTGCCCACTGCACCTCAGAAGAAAGGGTATTAGAGAGAAAAGAGATATCATTTGAAGTAAACAGAGCAATATTAAGCAAATATATACCATACAAATATTTTCAACTGTCACGCAGAGTTGATAGGTCTAAAGATGGATTCTAATGCTAATCCCTGATGTAACTATACTAAAGAACAAGTAAAGATCTAAGCAGCTGTGTAAGAAGCCCTTTGAAAATAATGGAGAGAGCAGGAGGAGAACAAAAAAAATGGAACCATGTCCAGGTCACAGAGCTTCAGGATACAGAAAAATATTGAGTGATGCAGAGTCAAAAGCCTTCTTGGACAGAGACAGACAACACAAGTTTCTGTAAAATGACTTTATTTGTGACCTTACTTTATGCAATTGCTTAATTTAAAAAATGCCGTGACAACCAAATAAAAGGTGAAAAACAAATTTGACAGGTGTATTGGTTGCTATTTAAGCATTTAAAAAAATGTTTTGGTGGACACAGTTCTGATTAGTTATATCTTACAGACCAGTCATGTCTGTCACAATAACCCTCAAATGTAACTTACCGGTCTTTCTTTCTTGGGGAGGAGTGGGCAATAATTTTTGACCGGGAGCCACTTCAGAAATTTTTGAAGTGGCCCCGGGTTGCCCTGGAAGGGGCAGAACCTCGGGTAGGAGGGGCGGGGCAAGGACATTTCCATGCTTCCCCACCCACAGACCCTGATTGGTCTTTGGCCCTTCCCCCCCACTCTCCAGGTATAGAGCCACCTAGTTGCACAAAGTCTTTGACTTCTCCCCTCCCCCGAGAAAACCACCAGGGCATGAGAGTCAGGGGAGCACATGAAGTCTCCTCCCACCCTGTCCCTGTCCTGCAAGGAACATGTGGCACTTAGAAGCACCGCGCCCCCTGAGGGGCAGGAAGAGACTTTGCATGCTCGCCCTACCTCCAGGCCAATCAGAGCCTGGGGGCAGGGAAGTGTGCAAAGTGTCCTTTCGCCCTACCCCCAGGACAGGGGCAGGGCAGGAGGAGACGTCACACTCCCTCTGTCCCCAAGCCCTGATTGGCCTGGGGGTGGGGAGAGCATGCAAAGTCTCTCTCTCCCTGCCCTTGCGAGTGCAGTGCTGAGTCAACCACCAGGGTTGACTCTAAGCACCGTATGCTCCCCGGTCCCTAGGTCCTGATTGGCCAGGGGGAGGGGATGTAGCAGGGCCTCCGTGGGTTGGATCAACCCACATGGAATGCCAGATCCGGCCTGTGGAGGCCCTTTTGCCAGCCCCTGTTCTTGGATATTGCCAAAATGCCCTTTCATTACAAGCTACAAAAACCTACCTTTTCGGGACAGAAATGTAGTCAAATATCACACTACAATATGCTCTTTCCAGTACATTTAATATTTTTACACAATGTACTGTTTTTATATAGTGTGACTGAATTAACTGGTCTATAAAACTGCCGGACAACCAATAAAGTTTATTGATGCCAATGAACTGCTGGACAGCCAATAAAGAGAAAGTTGGTTGGTGCTACCCAAACTTTGGAGGTACAGAATTTCCTTTAAGAAACTGGGTAGACTCAACTTACATTTTTGAGAGCTCCGAGCACTTTGTCTATGGTTGGGAAGAAGGGAAGACAGTGCTAGTGGTAGGAGTATCTAAGGTTGGGAGTGGGAAAATGGCAAGAGATTATTTTGTATACGCACCATGAGTTTTGGGTGAGATCATTATGATCAAATATAAATAAACAAAAGGAAGCTTCTCGCCCAATTTGGCATGCTGAAAATACAGTGAGAAAGAATAATTATAATCCAACTCTGAAGAATTAGAGTACTGGGATTAAGAAAACTCCAATGGTTCACAATGCTATTTTATATCGATGTGATCTTTGCAGTACTGATCATATTTAATAGGTTCTTCTACTCTACTCTGTCTTGTTTCTATGTGTGTCAAGAGTCCTCTTATCCTGTTATTTGGTGTTCTCTGTGATTCTGTCCCTTAGATTGGCACTGAAGTTATTCCAGTGAGGAGAAGGACGGACTGCATCTGGACTTAACCTTCACTGAAGTCAGTGTTGTGCATGACCATGCAGTTTCGATGTTAGGATGCAAACAGTTAAATGGATAGTGTTACAAAGGGTTTGAGAGGGAGGTAAGGTTAACAGTTGTCTGGTTTTCAGCTGGAGTGCTGACTGAGCCATTAAAAACTGCTTGGTGTGTCTGACAAGTTCCTGACCTGGCTCCATGTGGCTCCTGAAAATGACAAAATGTCCCTGTGGCGCCTAGATGGAGGGACAACTGGGAGGGCTCCACATGCTGCTCCTGATCCATGTGTCAGCTCCACATATCCCATTGGCTGGGAACTGGGAGCAAATGGGTGCCTTTGGGTGGTAACAGTTCACACTGTATAGAGCCACCTAGTTGCAGCTCTGCCTAGGGAGCCCCTTGAGGTAAGCACTTTCTGGATCCTGCTCCCAACACCCAAACCCACTGCCCCAGTCCTGAGCCTCCTCCCACACCCAAAATCCCTCCCAGAGCCCACTCCCTGAACCCCCTCCTACATCCTAACCTCTTGCCTTAGCTCAGATCCCTCCCTGAGTTGAGTTGTGAATAAGGAAGCATATATTTTTTGGTGTGTGTATTTCAGTTTCAAAATTAACTGAACTACACAAACACACAAAATACATGCTTATTCCCAACTCAGAGAGGCCTCTACTTTCCCTCTCCTATAATTCTGGGGTGTGAGGGCAGTCACTGTAGATCCCTATTTAACTCTTGAAAATAGGCACTTGTCCCACTGGCACTGAAATGGTAGCGTACAAACTGGGGAAGGTGGGCAGAAGGCAGATGAAAAGCAGTGTGTCTGTTTGGTTTCTTTTTTAAATCTCATGCTTCCGAGATAATATAATTTTGTGAAGTCTGGCATGATTTTTGAATGTTTGGTAATACTGTCATAGGCATTGGTAATACTGAAGAATGCTGCTTTTATGCTTGCTTTTGCCCTCAGATGAGTGGCAGCTTGAAAAATTAGCTACTGTACTGCAGATAAGAAAAATGTATCCTTAAAAGCCAATCATGTATAAAATAAATATGAAAAGAGAAGTAAAAGCCCTGGACAAAAGGAACTCCAGTCTCATATATCAGACTGAAAAAAGAACATACAGCTTATATCAAAGGAGAGAGGTTCTATCGTAGATAATGATATTTTGTGAATACAGATTAGCATTACATGACCATCATGTATGAAACATGAAAGAAATACTCAATATTGCTATTGAGACAAGATATTGTAGAAACTGTATGTGATATTTACAAAGGAACAAGACCTTCCCATCACTCTAAATTGATTTAATGCAACTATATTTTCAAATCCTGAGAACATTTTTCAATCAATAGACATGTGAGATTTACAAGGGAAAATGGACTTTTCTGTTATTCTGGTTCTGATTATGAAGTGAGTTAGCATCACAAAAGCTTTTAAGTCCTGTGTATCATCTTTCAGTCAGTTGAGATTAAAGTCCTCAGAAGGATTAATGGTAGTATTGATAGAATTTTATATATCACTCAAATTCTAAAATAAAAGTAGCAGATGTACTAGAATAATGATACATATATCCACATCATAATAACTAAGAATAAATGGAGTTGACACAACAGTAGATTGAAAACAATCAGCTGTCTGAGCAGAAATTATGAATAAAGTTTACTCTTGATGAAAATGCAGACATTGTGTAGTCACAATTCCTAGAGGCAGAGTTTCTTCTTGAAAATATTCTTGTCTCTACAAACAGCCATGTGGGAGAACATGACATGGCCTACTGATTTCTAAAAACTTTCTGTTCTGGAGGGACAGAATGCAAGATAATGAAATTAACACCCTTCACCTGATAATTGAGAGAGTATGACATATTTGGTATCTGTCACAATGGCTGAACTTCAGAAAGTTCCCATTTTTCAATAGTATGCACGATTAGAAAATTTACCTTTTTTTAAAATATGCAACAAAGTTACAAATATGGTTAGAATGAGTTAGAATTCTCCAGGCCCGCTGATGAGGGAGGCGGAAAGGGCAACTGCCCTAGGGCCTGGTGATTATAAAAGGCCCAGGGCTCCCAGCCACTGCCACCACTACAGTGGTGGCAGTGGTGCTCAGAGCCGCAGGCCCTTCAAATTGCTGCTGGAGCTCTGTGCTCGTAAGGCTGCCTGGAGAGGTGGGGGTGCTGCGCAGTGTTCTCCAAGCAAGAGAGGGATTGTGGGTGCCATTAACTGGCCCCACCCCTTCTGACTGAAGTGCCACCCATTGGAGGAGTGTGGAATCACCCCCCCCACCTTGCCTAGGAGCCCGGCGAGGCTGTTGGCCCCCCCGGAATTCTCCCAGGATGACTAAAAGGAGCAAAATTCCTAGGTATATATGCTTCTACTTTCCAATACTGTAGAGGAAATAGAGCCAGACATCTTTAGGAGATAGAGGTTTCTGGAAACCTTTAAGTATGAAAGGAAGATATTTAAGAAGAACCAAGAATCTCAAAGGTATTTCTAAAATACCTTAGAGAGGTCATTAGGACCCAGAAGAAATGGAGGAATATTTCCCTGCCATGACATTTAGACATAGAATCACAGAATCTTAAAATACTAGAACTGGAAGGGACCTCGAGAGGTCATCAAATCTAGTCCCCTGCCCTCATGGCAGGACCAAGCACCATTTAGACCAGTGGTTCCCACACTTTTCAGCATCACGCCCCCTTTTTTATTTTTGAGAAACCCTCACGTCCCCGTCCCCCCCAAATAGCAGCAAAACTTGTTGTTCAAAAAAAAGGGAACTGACCAGGGCCAAAAAACAAAAATAGCAGCAAAACTTGGGGGGAGTTAATAGGGCGGGGCTGGGTCGCCTCGCGCCCCCCCCCTTGGAATTTCTTCACACACCCCCAGGGGGGCACGCCCCCCCCGTTTGGGAACCCATGATCTAGATCATCCCTGATAGGTGTCTATCTAACCTGCTTTTAAATATCTCCAGTGCTGGAGATTCCACAGCCTCCCTCGGCAATTTATTCCAGTGTTTGACACTTTTATTATTTTTTTAAAGTGGCCTTTCAGTACAGGCCAGCAATCCTTCTATTCAGCCATCCACTGCAGGACAAGGAGGGTATTTCATCTCTGGGTTGGAGTGAATCCTAGCTTGGCAGAATTTATGTTGTGTTTGTGAATAAAGATCAGTCTCACTAGCATCTGGCTTTTGCAGAAGGAGAGAACACATGAATGTGCCCTGCTTCACTTGGTCTGTTCCACACTTTACCACAGCTTGGCACTGCATGAAACCAAGATGATGCTTTCAAAAAAAATAAAATACACAACCGAAAAAAAAAAACACCCCAGGATTTTGCAGGCTGCTTGATTTCTTGCTGACTCAGACCCTCGTTGCTAAGCCAATGTTCAAAGTGCCATACAGACTTGCACACCACAGAAACTCGAACAACATTTTAATTCATCTGAGTCTTCTAGAAAAGCAAAGCTAATTTGTCAGGTCTCACAGGAGCTGTTACATAAATCTCAGTATCTGATGATACAGATGAACTGTGAACAACCATGAATAGTGGATTGGTGATAGGCTGGGTTGGTCCTGCTTCATTTCTGATCAGGCTGCTTTCGAAAGTTTTTCCTGAAGGGAAAAAAAAAATCTCTGAGCCCTCTGCATGTAAGTGGGGCACAATGTCATTCACTTAAAAGGAAAGAAGGACTTAAAGGGTGAGTGTCTTTTTGCTTGGAAAATTTTGAATCCAGTTTAAATGAATAAGCAAACTTAAAATCAATTGAAAAGAACTAAGTTCAAAGGGAGAGAAAAGAATATCATGAAGAGCAAATCAAGCAGCATTCAATGATACATCACAATTTCTTTTTCTTGATATTTACTGAAGATAAGTTATTAATATTGATTTATGACTAATGTACTGTTAGGTTCATGCCTACCCTTCAGAGAAACACTGACAGAGGCAGATAAGTAGAATAATTCATGACTGGATAGGCAGGATGGAAAATACTGACCTGGGGAGAAGGATTGGTTTGTGTAGACTGATGGGAATCTGGTGGACTAGTGTAATACTGTTTAGGAATATGCTCTTTTGGAATATAGCTGGGCACAAAAGGGGATTGGTCCTGAAGTTCTACAGAGAACATTCTTGTTTCTCAAACTCTAATTTTTTATTCAGTTTAAATGAGTCTCCTGTCTTGTCCAAGCTCAAGTTATTAAATGCACAAAGATGGGGATGAAGCATCAATGGGACTTTCAGAACAGCAGACACAAAAAAGCTGAGAAGATTTTAAAAATGAATGAGAGACATAAGGATAATTGCTAGGGATGATGATAAAGAAAGAGATGGTTTAAAATGAGGGAGGATTTGGAGACAGAATAGTTACCAAACCCCCCGCACACACATTGTGTGGCTAAAAGATTGGGTTTTTTTTTTATTTGATAAGGAAATGAGCAAGAAAACTGGAAAACGAGGAAGGAATTTGAAAGTACAGAAAAGAGGCAGGAAAACTGTTCGACGACATGGAAAAATACATTTTAAATGTTATTACCAGTCTCAAAAATATACAAGCCAAATGCCTCCTTGTTTTGCCTTGCACAGCTTTGTACTTATAAATATATTTTCATATTTGATAAATATGAAGTTTTCTAAGCATTCATACCCCTGCTTTAAATATTTCCTTAATGGTAAGAGAAGATAAAAGCAGTCCTTGTAAGTCTCAGCAGGAATGTATGAATTCTACAATAATAACAAATGAGTGTCAGGCAGTTTCAATTCTGCATCTTTGTGCAAGTCACCTGCTTAGCATTGCTAAATGCATGCATTCACCCCCCCCCCCCAATATAAATAAAGGCACTCCTCCCCTTCAAATCCTGATATGGCTTCTAAATAATGAGATTTTTTTTCAGAACAATTAGTAAGTTTTAGATTGTTTTATTTGCTTTCGAGTTTTGAACCTTTAGACTTTATATTTTTAACCTTTCTTCACAACCATGAGGACTAAAATGAATTTTAAACAATAAATAAAGCTGAGATTCTCATATTCACATGACTCCACAAGCTGGGGCTTTAAGCACAGCACCAAATATCACAAGACATAAGATAAAACTGAGAGATGGTAATTCTCCCCACTTATATACAAAGAACTGTACTGTACCATAAAGCTTTCCACAACATACAGTGTCTCATCAACAGATTTTTTTAGGATATACAAATCAAGTTTAGGAGGACAGATTTAAACAACACACTGACTGCAGCAGTTATCTTGTGACAAGTAGTCACCTTCCCACACTCCCTTTCTCAAAGGACTTCCCAAAGGATTTTATACATGAGTCAGTGTCTGACAGTAGGGAGAATGTGCACACTGAAAACACGAACAATGTGAGTCCTCAGAGCACGTTTGGAGATAGAGATTATCTACAACAGTGGATGAAAGCAGTTAGAATAAAAGTCAGAGAGTGCAAAAAGGAGGTTTGGTAAAATATTAGTTAAATCTGATACTGGTCCTCTATACATACACCCCACTTTTTTTTTTTCTTATAGATAACAATTGAGCCTGTTGTACTTGCTGGCCTTGTAACAGTATAATACAGTATCATCAGTTCTTTCATCCTTTATCACAATATGCTTTTATATGATTTATATGCACAAATGACTTATAATGACAACTGGAAGCAAGAAGAAAGGAACACAAAAGGCTTGTTAGAAGGCAGGATAAGAACTTCTCTATTTCATTAATAAGATACACAAAATTGCATTACTCGTTTTACACAATAATACAGTCACCAAAATATAATTGAGTATGGTCTGAAAAAATCATTATCTCAGGGTGAGAAAGCAAATTGGACCTTTACTGTCTATTCAAAAAAGGATTTATTTAATGTATTGCCTCAAAAGCGAAGCACAGTTTCAACAGAAAGAAGAATGAGCTCTTTCTTTCTTATATCTTATATCTAGCTCTTTAGATAGCTGTACCCCTCTGCCCCCAAAGTATTGTGGTTTGGATTCCCTTATGGCTTCACATTTCTGACAGAGTTTAACGCTACACTTAACACCTGCATGTGAATATCCTTTTTTGGGTTTGTTCTTGTTTTGTTTTGTTTTTTGCTGGGGGACTGACTCTTCTTAACATGGCTATAATTTTCCAATTTATGTGCTTAAAGTTAGGTATTTCAGTCCATATTTAAGAAAGAACATTTACTTACCTCGTAACTGTTGTTCTTTGAGATGTGTTGCTCATGTCTATTCCAATCAGGGTGTGCGCGCACAGCGTGCACGCATCGTCGGAGATTTTTCCCTCAGCAGTACCCGTTGGGCCAGCAGGGAGCCCCCTGGAGTGGTGCCGGTATACCTGCCTATATATATCCCTGCTGGCCCTCCACCCACTCAGTTCCTTCTTACCGGAATACTCTGAAGAAGGGGAGGTGGGTGGGATTTGGAAGGGACATGAGCAACACACCTCGAAGAACAACAGTTACGAGTAAGTAACCATTCCTTCTTCTTCGAGTGATTGCTCATGTGCATTCCAATCAGGTGACTCCAAAGCAGGACCTGAGGAGGGGGGTTGGAGTTTCAAACTACTACGGAATGGAGGACTGCCCTGCCCAGGGTGGCGTCCTCTTTGGCCAGATGTGACAGCACATAATGGTTGGCGAAGGTGCGGACTGAAGACCAAGTGGCAGCCCTGCAGATGTTCAGGATCGGGACCTGCGCCGCGAAGGCTGTAAAGGAGGCCATGGCCCTCGTAGAGTGCGCTGTGAGGGAAGGGGGGGGGCAGAATCCCTGCCAGAATGTAGCACTCCCTAATGAAAGCAGTGATCCAAGAAGAGATCCTCTGGGTGTGTCTAGACTACAGGGTTTTGTCGACAAAAGTGGACTTTTGTCAACAAAACTATACCTGCGTCTACACTGTCGCTGAGTTCTGTTGACATCCTTGAATGTAAACCTCATTCTACGAAGAATAACGCCTTTTGTCGACAGAGTTCTGTCGACAGAAGGCGTTATTGCATCTACACTGTCCTTTGCGTCTACACTGTCATGTCGACAAAGCGGCTTGCTTTGTCGACAGAACTGGATGTAGTCTAGACGCTCTTTGTCCACAGAAGCTTTGTCGACAGTATCTGTCGACAAAACTTCTGTTGACAAAAGCCTGTAGTCTAGACGTACCCTCTGTGTGGAGACCGGCTGACCTCTTGCGTGTTCTGCAATGGCCACGAAAAGTTGTGGCGATTTACGGAAGGGTTTTGTCCTCTCTAAATAAAAGGCTAAAGCCCCCTGACATCCAAGGTGTGCAGAGCCTGCTCTTTCCCTGACGTGTGAGGCTTGGGGTAAAACACTGGAAGGAATATGTCTTGAGAGACTTGGAAAGATACCACCTTAGGCAAAAAGGCGGGGTGGGGACAGAGTCTGACTTTATCCTTGAAGAAAACCGTATGGGGGGATCCAAGGTGAGCGCTCTGAGTTCGGACACCCGCCTGGCAGATGTGATTGCTACCAGGAGGGATACCTTGTAGGACAGGTGCAGGCGGGAACACATTGCCAGGGGTTCAAACGGGGCCCCCATAAGCTTAGAGAGGACCAAGTTAAAGTCCCACTGAGGGACGGGCTGTCGTACGTGTGGGTAAAGTCTATCCCTTGAGGAATCTATTTATCATGGGATTTGCAAAGAGTCTTTCCCCTATCTCCGGGATGGAAGGAGGAGATGGCCGCCAAGTGGACCTTAATGGAGGAAGAGGAGAGTCCCTGAAGCCTGACATCCAATAGGTAGTCCAGGATCAGGGGAACCCCTCTATGGGAAGTCCAGATGTAGAACCGCTTCCACTTGGCCAGGTAAGTAGCCCTACTGGAAGGTTTCCTACTACCCAACAGAACTTCCTGGACCCGAGCCGAACACTGGAGCTCCACCGCTGTCAGCCACGGAGCTTCCATACTGTCAGGTGCAGTGAGTGCAGGTCCGGGAGACGGAGTTTGCTGGAGTGCTGGGAGATCAAGTCCGGGAGCAGCGGGAGGGTTATGGGTCTCTCGCATGACAGGCTGAGAAGGGTTGAGAACTAATGCTGTCTGGGCCAAGCTGGGGCAATGAGAATCATGGAAGCCCTGAACTCCTGCACTCTCAGGAGGACCCTAGCGGGAATGGTGGGAAGGCATATAGCAGGTCCTCGGGCCAGGGGTGGAGGAAAGCGTCTCCTAGGGAGTCCCTTCCCAGACCCATGAGAGAGCAGAACCTTGGGCACTTCTTGTTCTGCCTCGTGGTGAACAGATCCAGTTGGGGAAACCCCCACTCGTGGAAATAGAGCGCGCCACGTCCTTCCTGAGGGACCACTCGTGCCCAGAAAAAGCCCTGCTTAGCCTGTCCGCTAGGACATTCTGAGAACCTGGGAGATACGAGGCCATCGGGTGGATATCTGCCCCAATGCAGAGGTCCCACAGGCGGATCACTTCCTGACACAGGTGGGGAGACCATGCTCCGCCCTGTTTGTTTATATACGATACCACTGTCGTATTGTCTGACAGGACAAGAACTGACCTGCCCCTGAGGTGGGGAAGGAAAGCCGCACAGGCCAGTCTGACTGCCCGGAGTTCCCTGACATTGATACGCAGGGAGAGGTCATCCCTGGACCACATATCTTGCGTCTGCATGTCCCCCAGGAGCGCTCCCCAATGGTGTCCGATGCGTCCATGACGAGTCGCATGGTTGGTACTGGTTTGGAGAAGGGGACCCCCATGCAGACCTCCCCCTGCTGAGTCCACCAGTCCAACGAGTGAAGGACAGTGTTGGGGACCATCACTACTCTGTCCCATGGAAAGCCGGGGTGTGGACTCGCACCAACCACATTTGTAGGGGGCGCATGCGAAGCCTGGAGTGTTGCATGACGTACGTGCACACGGCCATTAGGCCCAGGAGACGCATACATGTCCTCGTTGTGGTCACCGGAAAATTTTGGATTCTCTGGACAGCGGATTCTATTGCCAGAAAACGGGACCTGGGGAGCGAGGCCTTTGCTAAAGTGGAGTCCAGGTTGGCGCCCACGAACTTTATTACGGGGTCGGGGTTAGAGTCAATTTGTCCAAATTCAGGAGAAGTCCCAGTTCTTCGAAGGGGTTTCGGACCATAGTGATGTGAGCCCGCACCTGGTTCTCGGACCGTCCCCTCAGGAGCCAGTCATCGAGGTAGGGAAACACTTGAATGCCCCTTCTCCATAAAGCAGCGGCCATGACTGCCATACATTTGGTAAAGACACGAGGGGCTATAGAGATACCAAAAGGGAGAGCCGTGAATTGGGTAGTGGTCCGTGCCCACAGTAAAGCGGAGGAACCTTCGATGGTGAGGGGCGATCGAAATGTGGAAGTAGGCGTGCTTTAGATTGAGGGCAGTGTACCAGTCTCCGGGGGCTAGCGAGGGGATTATAGATGCCAGGGTTACCTTCTTGAACTTTGCTTTCGCAATGAAGGAGTTGAGGTCTCTGAGGTCCAGTATGAGGCGAAAACCTCCCTTGGCTTTCGGGACCAGGAAATAGTGGGAGTAGAAGCCCCTGCCCAGAAACCCGGTGGGACCTGGCTCTATGGCTCCCAGAGTGAGGAGGTGGAGAACCTCCTCCCGTAGGAGAGGCTCGTGAGAAGGGTCCCTGAAAAGGGATGGGGTTGGGGGGCAAGAAGGGGGGGGCCGAATGGAACGGGATGGCATATCCCCCTTCCACTATTTCCAGCACCCATCGGTCCGATGTAATGGAACGCCAGGCCTGGAGAAAAGGGGATAAGCAATCCCGGAAGGTAAATGGGGAGATTGGTAAGTTGTCCTCGGGCGTCCCGTCAAAATCTCTGGCGAGGGCCCAAGGGTTTGTTAGGGGGTCCCTGGCTCTGGTCTGGGGCAGGTCAGGCCCGGCGCCTATTGTTCCTGCCATTGCCATTCCTGCTTCTGCGGTGAGAAAAGTCAGGATGCGGGCCTGTGGAGGCGGTCTGGGGGTGTTCCTGAGGACCTGAGTGGCCGGTATGTGTATGCCCAGGGATTTCAATGTGACACGCGTGACCTTAAGGCCATGGAGCCACTGGTCTGTCTGTTCTGAGAACAGCGATGGCCCCTCAAAGGGAAGGTCCTTGATGGTATTCTGGAGCTCCAGGGGCACCCCAGACCCCTGTAACCAGGAACTGCGGCGCAGAACTACTCCTGTGGCCATGGCGTGGGCAGCAGCGTCGAGGGCTGCCTGGAGTGCCGCTCTGGAGATCGCTATACCTTCCTCGTGGAGGGCCTTGAACTCTGGACAGGAGTCCCTTGGGAGCAGGTCTGTGAATTTGTCCATGGAGGCCCAGGTGTTGTACGCATACCGCGACAGCAGAACCTGCTGGTTGGCAATGCGGAGCTGAATGCCCCCGGATGCGTAGGCCTTCCTGCCCAAGAGGTCTGTCTTTTTGGCCTCCTTGTTCTTGAGGGTGGCAGCCAGTTGCCTCTGTCTCTCCCTCAGGTTGACCGCTTGTACCACCAGCGATCCCGGAGGCAGGTGGGAGAACAGGTACTCTTTGCCCTCCTGAGGCACGAAGTATCTCCTCTCAGCCCGTTTGTCCGTTGGGGGTATGGAGGTCGGAGTTTGCCAGAGGGCCTTAGAGATCTTAGTCACCGTCTTATCGATTGGTAGGGACACTCTGGAGGGGGCATCGGACTGGAGGATGTTGACCGTGGGGTCCGAATCCTCAGACACCTTCTCAGCCTGGACCCCCAGGCTCTGGGCCAGTCGGCGGAGGAGATCCTGGTGCGCCCTGGTGTCCATAGAGGGCATCGATGGAAGGGTGTCCCCTAAGGCCTCGTCCGGGGAGGATGACGATGACCCCTTCTGGGCCACCCTCACAGGGGCTTCCATCCACGATGCAGCTTGTGAAGACTCCGACACTGAAGGCGGTGGTGGCTGGCTTGGAGGGGCTCCGCTTCCCTATGGTCTCAGAGAGGCCTGGCTACGAGGTAGCGACTGTCCCGGGGTAGGGGATCGGACTGGGGGGCGGGCGCTGATGGAGGGGCTCAAGGACCCAAGATGACTGAGCCCGGTCTGGAAGGATCCGCACCCTGGTTCTGGTGATAGGCCCATGGGGTCCAGAATGGCCACTGGCCCGGAGGCTGCGGGGCCACGTTTGGTGAAGCATCGGCACCAGGACTGGTTGTGCCCACTGTTGGTGGTGGTGGGACGAGGAGCTGCAGTGCCACGAGTGTGACCGGGGCTGAGAGCGGGATCTGGAGCCCCTTGACAACCAGGTTCACTCTGCCTCTGAGTCGGTCGAGTATTCAGAAGCCGACCAGGGTGGGGCCATTGTGGGTTCTGACGAAATTGCTGGTGCCAGGGCATGTCTAGCCATCGATTTAGGTTTCCCATGGTGCTGGGGAGGAGGTGGTGGTGGCATGGCCAGGCTCAGGGCCTGTGCAGACGTAGGCGCCATTGAGCTGGGTGCCGTGGATGGTGCTGCACAGTGGTACTGTGCCGATGCCGGGCCCGGTGCCATATCTTGTGCGGCATCTGGGGCTGGTGATGGCTCTGAAGGCGGTGCCACGGTCGGTACCGGGAGCGGTGCCGAGGGTGCGGGCTGCGCCGGATGGTGTTTCCTGGCATCTGGCACCACTTCCTCACGCGTCCTTAATAGAGGCCGGTGCCAGCTGTTCCCATGGTCCCTGGTAGGGGCTGGTGTCAAAGGGGGTAAGGGGGCCGACTCAATTAGGACCCTGGCTGCCTTGAAGGCCTCCGGAGTGGAGGGTTCTGGAAAGTCCTCAGGAGGGCTGGATTCCCTATGTGGGGATAAACGTCCACCTGACCGAGATGGCCTGGGTTCAGTGCTTGACGGTGCCATGTGCCCCACTGAAGGGCGCACGGAGGGCATGCGCCTCGGAGGGGATCTACCCCTGTTGGGCCTCCTCTTCTTCTTCAGGGACTGTGACCAGTGCCGAGGCCTTTGCGGCGCCGGGGAGGTGCGGGAGTGCGTTGAAGCATCCCGCACCGATGCCGGTGCGCTCTGGGAGACCAGTGCCGGGTCCGACGCCGGTGCCGGTCTTATGGCTGCCTCCATAAGGATAATCTTGAAGTGCGATTCTCTCTCGCGCTTCGTGTGGGGCTTAAAAGCTTTGCAAATTTTGCAGGCCTCTGAAAGGTGGGCTTCTCCCAGACACTTTAGCAGGATAAATGCGGATCACTGCAGGGCATAGGCCGGTGACACTTTTTGCAGGGCTTGAAACCCTTGCGGTATGGGCATGCCGTGCCGCAGCAGCAAAGGAACAACAGAAGCAACAGTCTCTAACTCAATCTACAACTACTTAACGGTGATTAACTGATAACAGGCAACAAAAGAACTACTTAAGCAGTGATTGCTTTAGCAAGAGCTGAGGGTTGTTCCAATGACCGTCACAGTGGTAAGAAGGAACTGAGTGGGCGGAGGGCCAGCAGGGGTATATATCGGCCGGTATATCGGCACCACTCCAGGGGGCTCCCTGCTGGCCCGACGGGAGGTATTGCTGAGGGAAAAATCTCCGACGACGCGTGCACACTGCGCGCGCACACCCTGATTGGAATGCACATGAGCAATCACTCGAAGAAGAACCTAAGTTAGGGATTCTGTGGTTCATGCCTTGTTCTGTGGGATGAAGAGACCCTGGCATTAATTTAGACAGCTCTGGGTGGAGGGAAAGGCTGTCTAAGGCTTGTCTATTTGCAGAACTTACACCAGCACATCTATGTAGGCTGGGGGTGTGAAAAAAACATGCTCCCTAGACGCACAGTTAAGCTGACAAAACCCTCACACAGACGCAATTATGTGGACAGAACAATGGACATGTTGCATCTACATATAGGGCGGGGGTTTCCTTTATGCCTATGCCTAAGTTACAGGCCACAGCATTGCCTGGAATCTCCTGCCAGGAGCCACTACTGGGATACGTAATGGCTCTCCTGGGCGGCAGCATGACCGTTATGTTCTACAGTGCCTATGCCTGGAGAATCCTCTCAGAGCCGGGTAGGAAGCATTTAATAGTCCTTGCCCTGCACTGGCTCTTTTATGTAGTATAAAGGGGCCAGAGTAGGGTGAAGTTCTCAGCCCGGGTTTTCAGAGGGCTTGAGCATCCAAAGCTTCAATTGCTTTCAACAGGAAGGGCTATGGATCCTCATCACTTTTGAAAGCCCGCTCTCCCATTTAGGTGCCTAAATGTGAATTGGAATTTTTTGGCTGAAATAGTGGTCAGTGGGATACATGAACCCCAGCTATAACATTCCTGTGAGTGAGCTCCATGTTTAGCAGGGGCTGTGGGTATCACAGGCGGGGGATGGTATTGCTTTCCCAAACTGCCAGCCTGGTCCCACCCAGACTCTGCCCCCAGAACACATGCTGGAGACGTACTGGGGACAGAGCATTTGCCCTTCCTGTGTTCTGGAGCCGGGGAGGATGAGACCATGCATCACCTGCCCTCCACATGCTCTGGGGCCAGGGAGACTGAGGTTGCATGCTCTCCTCCCTCCCCTTGGTGCTTGGGGGAAGGGGTGTCCTGGGTAAAAGGGGTGAGGTTGCCTCCCCCAACGCTACCTTCATCCACCACCCATGATCTTTAGGTATTCTGGGATACTCTACTACTAGGCGTGATCTACTTTGTCGCTTCAGGCATCTGACAAAGGAAGCTGCAAACTCACAAAAGCTTATGCCCTAATATATTTGTTAGTCTTTAAGGTGCCATCAACCTTCTTGTTTTTGCTGAAACAGACTAACACGGCTACCTCTGAAATGTGTGGCATATGCAGACTGGGCATACTACATACCTCAGGGTCTTCTCACGTCCCTCCAAACTCCTTCAGAAGCTCCCAGTGTGTTACCCTCTCATCCCCCTCTATTTCAGGGACTCCTTGCAATCTTCTCTTCTGCTATGTGTATCCCTTCTTCCCTCCTTACCAGAGCCCTCCCCCATTCTCTTCCTGCATGGCAGAGGCTCTTTTGGCCCTCCCTGCAACTGCATATCAGGGGTTGTGTGTGGTACCTTTTCCCCCATGCCATACTAGAGGCCCCACTTCCCTCTGCAAGCCAGGGTCTCTGTATGCCCTCCATAACTCCCTTTGAATGTCCCATATCTCCCCTGCCGGGGTTCTGTGTACCTCCCCATTCTCTCCCACCAATCTTATTCTCCTTTCTTTTTCAGGCCAGGTCTACACTACAAGTTTTGCTGACAAAGCTATGACAGAATTCCCCTCTGTAGATACAGTTTATACTGGCAAGAGAGTTCTTTTTTCCTGTGTAGCTTATGTCATTTGGGAAAGTGGCAAAATGATAGCACAAAAGCACTTCTTTTGCCTGTAGGTGCTATGCCTCCATCATGAGGGCCTTTCCCCATACAGCCATGCCATCAAAGCGTTTGCAACACAGATTAACTTTCACAGTGTTAACATTTTAAAACTGTATTGGGAAGGTGAATAGAGGAAAAATGAAGGGTAACGTTAGGCTGGAATGTGTTCACGGCTAACTGATTCTTGGATGAAAAGACAATTACAGAGACCATGGAAGCTGTTAGCTCTCCTGTTGCAGAATGCTTATTAAAAAGGAGTACTAGAGACACTTACATTTATTTATTCATTCATTGGGTAGTACTATTTTATTTTTAAAATTCTTCTACTAACCTTAGGTGGTTTAAAAGGATAGTCTGGTGAAAAGGTAATGTCAAGGAAGAAAACTCCCCCTTCATACACAGAACCTGGAGGCCCCAGTATAGTTGACCTCCATTCATAAATGTTGTCGCCTTTGGGTCCGGCACTAAAACAAAAGCAAAAATATGGCAAATGAGTAATCACATAAAATTGTGACTATAGTACATCAGTTATATTTATTATAATATTTTTGGCAATCACACCAGAAACAAAAATGATATACTGCATTCATGTATCTGTTCCCCAGTAATGCAAGTCATAGTATTCTTCACCCAAAGTGATAATCAGACACATAAAAGTAGTATAATCACTGTATTAATAAATTATTCAAATAATTATAGAAAGATTAGCTTCCAGACTGCATCTAAATTATTCTTAGGTGAGGCAGCATTTACAATGCAAGGAGACAGAGACTACTTGTTTATCAGTCATTTAATATTCAACTACCTCCTTATCCGCCTCATCAGTAGGTGGCAATACAGTAACACACATGATTTTGTAGGACAGAGTGTATTAAAATCTTGGCACCACACACATGACCTTGTGGCTAGATACTTTAAGTCATTATTTGAAATCAATCCAGTGACTAATACAGAAAAGCTGTTATTCTCTACAATTATTACAATGTATTGAAAAGATTATAAAAAAAGAATTACTAGCAGGTTAAATAGTAGTAATATGTTCATATAAACTTTGCATTGAAACTGCAAAAGTACTAACATATAGATGGAAATGGAAAAAAACACATCCTGTGTTCAATCAACATCTAGGAAGGCACACTTTTTTGTGAAACAACTTCCATATAAATCAAAGTTAGCCTCTTTTCAAATAACAAAAGCTCAGCCTCAGAACCATGGATTTTGTTCAGCGTGGACTTACACGTGCAGGATTTTAGCTGCAGTGAACACAATCCTAACTTTTATTTTTCCTGTGGATATGTTAATTACTTTATTTCTTTAATTGTTATTTCAGTAAATATTGATACAGTCAGATCTAATCCATTGCCAAGCTAGGTTCTGCTTACAAGAAATGTTTTGTATTTGAAGAACCTACAGAATACGCGTAGGTTTGTGGCCCATCTATAAACAACAACAACAATCACTTCTCATTAGGATCAATGCGGGCACCTATCATTTGTTTACAGGAAAGGAGGGTTAGTGGATTTTTCAAAATAAGTGTGTGTCAGTATTTTTTAAGTTATTTCTTATGAAACAATTTTTGTTATGACTGCAATGAAGAATTCCAGAGCATTCAGGGTTTATGAAATAGCTGTATGTCTAGAACAGATGAAAGCTCCTGGCTATGCTCCATGCCTCACAATGCACCCAAGGCGTACAGTTATTACTCAACATCATGTCATGTTCACTGACCAACTATTCATTTTGTTCACTGAAAGTTAATAAAACCTCTTCCATCTGAAATTCTTTTGGCTCCTTTCATTAAAACTGAATGTGTGATTCCCTGCATGCAACTGGGTGACTTACTACTGTGCAATATACCAGTTCATTAGTCATGATACCTACATCAATTTTCTACGATAGTCACTAATATGTCTTGTATCTAAATGACACTTTCTTAACAAAACTATGCTGCAGAGTCTATAATATTATGGAGCCATCATTTTATAATACCAACCATACTACCAAAACTAGCAATTGCCTAAAAGATAAAATAATCTTTTTAAGCATCGCAACAGCAAGAGTTACTACCCATATGTATCTCACAATGTCTGTAATACAATCAGGTTGCTCACTGCCAAACAAATTTAATTTACCCGGTTCTCAGTTTGCATTAACCTTTGAATAATAAAGCACAGCTGAGACTGCTGTAAGAAACGAACCAGAGAATTAATAATTAAAAACATCTCCATAGCTTTTGGATAGACC
The DNA here is from genome assembly GCA_032595735.1 of Pelochelys cantorii. Lineage (NCBI taxonomy): Eukaryota > Metazoa > Chordata > Testudines > Trionychidae > Pelochelys > Pelochelys cantorii. The sequence goes on from CM064327.1 coordinate 191,725,055, forward strand.
AATCATAAGCCATCAGGGGAGGTTTAATTGTGACTGAACTAGGCATTAAAAGGGCTAATTATACTCTTTATAAACCTAAACAAATGGTGGGGCCACAGCATTGCTACAGTATGTGAGGAGCACAGAAAACAAAGAAAGCCCTGAAAGCACGAGGCCATTACTTCAAATGAAAAAGGCAAGAAGTAAAGGGAGTTTAAACTTTACATTAAAAACACCCATAATCTGCAAAGGAAATCCCTTTCCATTTTCTACAGAGACAAATTTTCTAATATTGGTAAAAGCAACTACTCATTTTGTGCTGGCATGCTAAAATGCAACTGATATAAATGTTGAACCTAGATAAAAGGATAAATATAATAAACTTCAAAAGACAATTCTATTTTTACTAGACTCCAATCCTCATGAGACAACTGGGCCCTCTGGTTTTGAGTACAACTCATGTGTTCTTGTTTTTGGAGGACCAACGCTTAAAAACTGACCATTGCAATTACATTTCCATAATTTAATTTGGTCATATTGCTTTGTCTAGTTGTTTAGAAGTGTTAGCATTTGAAGTCAACAACCTCTTAATTCAAATAGCTGAAAAATGCCGTATCAGTCAATTCAACCTGTTTCAGCATGTCTAGCTGAATGCCCAGCCTGACAGCACTGCAGGGTCGCTGATTTACATTAATTCAAAGATGATCTTTGCAACCCAGAGGAGCAGAAACATTATAATTATTTGTTTTAAAGAATAGTTTAAATTATATCATGTGTTGCACAACTGTGTGTTAATGTTTGCAAATTGGGATGATCAGTGACAATAAGCTTGTTCAAGGGACATGAAATAGATGTTTATGTGCATGATGAAAGAGCAAACAGTAAGGGCACCCGCATAACCCTTCTTCTCTTGCACATTAACACCACTGAAGTTCTATAGGTGTACTATATTTTCCCTTCTTTTCTAACTGTTAAAGCTTTTATCATAGTCACCATTTATGATATTGGCAACAAGAGTGACAACACATGCGGTTTCTCCAGAGAACATTCCCATATGTGTAAGCCCTCAGCTAGATCGGGGTTATAATGCGTGAGAATTTAATTGTCCCGCTCTCTACATGGACATCTGCCCAATAAAATGAAGCCCAAACATTTTACATTCAGTGTGATTTATATTCCTGCTCTATTTATGTTACTGGCAACCAAACCAAAGAGCTTTGTGAAAGTAAAGTAAACATCTCAGTTCTTGAAACTGTTATCTTTGGAAGGATTGATACAGATAGACACCAGTTTGGCAAAAGGCAGACTAAATCATCTCACGCTGAACTGACCAGAGCCAGAGCATATTTATGCTGCTTCCCACTAAACTGATGTTAAACCAGTCAGTTTCAACAGTGGGGATAATGATGGCTGTAGCAGTTCCAGAAGGAATCAGCGGAGCCATAAAGAGATGGTAGTTGCAATAAGGACTGATGTGTCAGATATGCCAGGGATTGAGTCTCCAAATCTGAGAGAGGTATCTGTGTGAGTTAAAAACAAAACAATGAACAAAATAAGAAGAATTGAAGGCCATTCTAGAGCTAGTGATGTGCCCTCCTCCAAGGTTTCTAACATATGTTTCAGGTGAAATTTGTAATAGATGGCCAAGGAGGTATAGTGTGAACATATATCTTCATGGGATTTAGATTTAGCAATGACTTGTCAATTGATAGCTCTGTATTGTCATTATTCCCTTACAACGGATGATACATTCCAGGGTGTACTCTCTTGTATCCACTGGAGACACTGTCCCATAGCTGAGTGGCAAACTTGGGGGTGGGATGGTAAAAAGTCAGTTCTAGGCCACCTCCACGATGATGTCAATATGTAAGCACTGAATTAGGCACAAAAAACTGGAAAAATTAATAATTGCCTCCTCTATATTTCATCTTCCAGCATATCTCACCTAAAAGAGAATATATCTCCCTCTCTGCCATTGTCTTTAGCCCAGAGGTGGGCAATAATTTTTGCAGGAGGGCCACTTCGCAAATTTTACAAGTGGTCACGGGCCACCCCCCAAAGGGGCAGGGCCTTGGGCAGAAGGGGCGGGGTTTCAGGCAGAAGGAGGCTGTTCCCTCTTGGTGCAGCCCGCCCCTGGCAAGGGAGGAAACATTGCGTGCTCCTCTGCCCCGAGGGGGTACACAGCACCTAGAGAGAACCTTCAGCCGTTTTGAACAGCTGACAGTTCCCTCTATGCGTCACACGCCCCTGGCCGCAAGAAGAGACTTTGCATGTCCCCCTTCCCCCAGACCAATCATGGCTTGGGGCGGGGGAGCACGCTAAGTCTCTTGCCCCCATGACCCACCCTGCCAGGGGTGCATGGCACCATTTTGAACAGCTGGCAGTTTCCTTTAGGTGCTGCGTGCCCCTGGAGGGGGAGGAGACTTCCTGGGGAGACTTGACTGGCCTGGGGGCAAGGGAGTGGTAGGGTGGCCGCAGGCCGGATCACATGGCGTGGTGGGCTGAATCTGGCCCATGGTCTCTATCTTGCCCACCCCTGCTTTAGCCTATGTGCAATCTATTTGCAGGTGAAATGTGTGCACACAAGTTAGTAGAGAAATATCAGATACTTCACAAACAACTGTAATTGAATCCACTGTATTTTAAATGTGGCTAATGTGTTGAGTATTTTCAATTATCACAACATATTTTAGGCAGGCAGCTGCTTGAAAGAAGCTGTTCTAAAAGCTGCATGTCCAGTACAAAGCATGATGAACACCACACCTTAGTTTCATTTAAAGGGTGTACTATAAAATTCAGCTGACATTGGTGCATCAATGAATTAACAGGAGAGTTCCATTACTGCACCACTATCACTACAGATTGTCCTAGACATATTATTAAAGAGAGTAATCTGCAGAACAGAACAAAAGCATGTTTTTTTAACAGGAACAGAGAAAAAACATGGCTGGTTTTTATTTTAAGCAGAGCTATAAATTTGTACACAAATCTACTGACTCTACAGAGTGTCAGTCAAAATCAATGAAAATGCAAAAGCTTCAAGAAATAAAAGTATCTTGCGTTTGGGTTGAAGTAGACAAATGGAATCAATTAATCACAATAATGTTATTTTAAATTAGATTTCTAAATCAAACATATATTTAGTGTCAAAGGACCAAACACTTCCTTCTAGTTCTGTGAAGGGAGGGAGCATAAATCAGCACAATGGGCAAGGGGAAGTTTGAGAAGACAAGAGGGCCAGTTCAAGGCTATGCTCCCTCTTCCCTCTCCTCTGGATCCCATTGGAAATATGAATGTTAGGATCTGACTTTACTGCTACACCTGCAGAGTGGGAAAAGAGTAGTCACCTATGATCCTTAATCAAAATTATTTGAGACATGTGGCTTTACTGGTATTCCATAGGGGTCCAAGTGTGGTCCATGCACCTGAGACCAGAGTATTCTTACTGGTAGTGTCTGTGCCTGTGCACTTTCTCATCTCATGCTTCATACCGAGGAACTAAGGCTGGTGGGCACAGATTGCCTCTCTAGTTCCTTCTCTACGGTGGATCAGAGTTATGATCCAAAGTAGAGGAGAAGAAGGGCAGATAGTAGAATACAGATAGGGAACACGCATCTCAAAGAATTCCCACTACAGAAGGTAGGTAACCTCTCTTTCTTCTCTGAGTGCTGGTCCCTATTTATAATTCCACTGTGGGTGACAGACAAGCAGTACTCATGAAGAAAGGTGAATGTGAGGACCCTTGTGGCACTGAAATTGAAGGCCACAGATGCAAAGGATGCATCAGGTGAGGGTGTAGTGTATCAGGGTGTAGTGTCTTGTGCAAGTATGTGAAAGTACGAATGGAATTCCATTTGGCTGCTTCGCATATGTCAATGATAGGTACTTCCCAAAGCAAAGCTACCGCAATGGCTTTTGCTCTGGTGGAGTGCACCTTCACTCTCTGAGGTGGGGGAGTCTCAGACAACTGGCATCCATTGCTCGTAGTTGTCCAGTCTGTTTTGTCTTTCCCTACTTTCCCATGCTGTCTCTTGGTGAGCTTCAGACAATGAATGAAACATGTGCAGAGCAAGTGTTGGAGCAGCAGAGAGGCCACAGCTGCCTACGCAGAGTAAGGATGTCAGCTTATCGGTTAATATTGTCAACTACACACATTTCCCCACCTCCCCTTGCTGCCTATGTGTCAGAGACAGCAAAGGGGGGGAACAGGAGCTGGTGCTGGTGGGAGATGACTTAAAAGCCAGTCCCCCTCAGCACCAGCTTCGTGGTTCTGCCTGCCCCTCCTCCCCACTGCTGCCTCAATCTATGATAGAGGCAGCAGTGGGAGGTGGGGGGAAGGCCAGAGGAGGCTGCCACGAAGCAGCCACTGTCTGCGGTAGGTCTGAGCACCCCGTGGACAGAGGCTGCTCCATATCCCAGAGAGCAGCCTCTGTCCATGGGGAGCTCAGACCCACAATGGACAGGGGCTGCTAACACCCCATGATGCTGCCTCTGATATAGAGGCAGCAGTGCGGGGTGGCATGGTAGGAACTGGTCTGAATGGGGAGTTGGCTTTTAAACTGGCTCCCCTTGAGGACCGGCTCCCCCTGCCACCCCGCGTGGTAGTCTCTAATACAGAGACATCAGCACAGGGTGTCAGGGAGCTCCCCAGGAGTGGGGCCAGGAGTGCACTGGCTGCTGGCCCTGCCCCCAGGGACTATCGAATAGCTTTCATGCTAAGATTCCATGCAGTTACATGACTATTTAATTACCGGATATCTAACATCCCTAATACAGAGGCCACAGCAATACCATCAGGATTGTTATAAAAGCGTGCAATAAATGATTGCCACAGCAGCCAAAAGGAGTAAACTGCATCAAAACAAAAACAAAAGAACACCAGCAACTACCTGTGAGACCCCTTGTGGCAGTGGACATGTTGCTATGATTATTAACATCACTGCTATAAATAAAATAATCAGACTCTTCTCATATCAAATATCGGAGGAAATGAATAGAAATAAAATAAAATTGGGGATGAGTCAGTTGGAATAAAATAAGAATGACAAACTTTCAACCGTAAGCAAACCACAACCATACTACACTTTTCTTTCGTGAAAGTTTCAGAAAGCTCACCCAATCTCTTTATGTCATTATTTTCATGAATTTTCATTTCACTGCTGTGTTCTCAAAAGGGTTGAAAATTTTGTGTCAAAATTCTGCAAGAGATGCTTTTCTGAGTATATTTCCAATCGGAGTGAAATTGGAAGCCCAATAATTTTGAATAAAGTTAGGAAAAATAATTTGAATTCACAAACTTTCTTAGGCGTGCCTACACTATTTAAAATTAGAGGTCAGCCCTAGATAGAAAGTTTGACTTCATAGGACTGAGCATTCCAAAATCTGGTGTTTGAGTTGGATTCAGTGCTTTGGCTCAACACATCATATTGCTGTAAATTTACACTGTGCCTTAGTCTGAGGATCAAATGTAATTTAATTAAGTCTTTCAACCCCTTTTCTGAGAGGCAAGCATGGCTCATTATCCCTCTCTTACATAAGAAATATGAGAAATATGAGGCAAAGTGACTTGTCCACAATCATGCAGGAAGTCTTTGGCAGAAACAAAAACAGAATCTCCCCTTCTCATTCTATTACCCTATTTTGCTTTTGTTGTAGTGACAAAATTCAGCTCCAAAGTTTGGATTCAGAGTCTCTCAAAGTTCAGGATATTTGTGACTGGCATCTTGATTCAGGACCATCTTTCCTTAAGAATTTTTTTTAAAAGCTCAGGAAAGAATCAGACATTCTTCAAATTCATGATGCCCTTCTTTCAAACTGTTCTATCTTATCTCATCCAGAGCAATTTATTCAGGCTAGTCACCATTCTTTGTCTTTACTGGATTATGATTAACTGGTAAAGGAATGCCCCTTCCAATATTATATCTACATACTTATTAGAATGACAGTGTTATGTACTGTAGTGCCTTATCATAAGGCTTCTCTAGTTTCAGCAATATGTTTTTCAGACGTATATTTACTACCACAACCTGCAATGTAATTTATACTTTGGGGCTACCTGCTGTTTTCATCTTGGCAACAAGCCTGTAGTATACTAGCTTGGTGAGTAAAAGGTTGTATGAGAGGCATCTTATCTGCTTTCTTCTGATTATTTTCCTCTGTCACTGAAGCCATTAAAAATTACTATGGGAACGTGAAGCATTGGTTCCCTCCTGCTGCTAACATGTTGTGCTGAGAAATGCATGATTTTGGCCACAATAAAAACAACATATAGATTAAGCACAAAGTGAATATCCTATGGTTGATTTTATTGGTTTCTTTATTTGGTTGTCTCTAACACCCCCTCCCCCCCAATAAAATCATTACAAATATTCTAGCACTCTAACAGATTGGGCCTATTCAAAGACTACTTTGATGCCTTTATTCTTTGTAGTCCTGGGATGAGAAATATGTCCTAACACATAAAACTCTTATTTATATTGTATCTACAGCAATTTATTGATGGCAAACACCATTACTTGGTATGTGCTCACAGCATGCTCAGTATTCACGATGAGAATGAGAATTTAAAAATGGCAATTTTATTAACTGTTTTCCACTTTGTTCATTCGAACCAGGTTACATAAAGACCTCCCCAGCAGGCTTTCATTATTCAAGATTAGAAACAATGCACTGCTTGGTAGTTTGATTCTAGGGGCCTGACTTCCTTTTCCCATCAGTTTTACACCACAGTACCACTATTGGCTTCATTGGAATCACTACTGATTTATATATGCCGGTGTAACACAGAGGGGAATCAGACCCTATTTCCAAAAAAGACAAAATATTTACCTGTATGATTAATGTCTATGGTAAATTATACTAAGTATAGAATCTAGCTCAGGGGTGGGGAACTGCTGACCCACAGAAAAATCAGTTGGGGGCCGCACACAAGCAAGAAGCAAAAAAACAACCCCATTTGATGTGGCCCATGACTGAGTAGGAGAAAGACACTCCCCACAGTCCCTTCGTACACCACAGCCCTAGGGATAGTAGATTTTGTGTGCTCTAGCCTGGTGGGGGGAGACCCCTGAGCCTTGGGGGCCAGATCCAGGCAAGCCGGGGGACGGATACCTAAGGTTTCCTACCTCTGATCTAGCTAGGTGCTAGACAGAAAATAAAGCATGAACAAATTATGAATCAATAAATACACATCTCTGTAACCTTCTAATATAGGTTCCACTCTTGTGACCCAGCATTATGTGACATTTTTATTTCCTTATCACTCAGAGCTAGCCCCCTTTTTGCCTTTTTTTCTTCCTGTTACTGTAATTCATTTCTTAATTTTTATTATTTTTATTTTACAGCACTTGCACTTACCCACCCTGGGTGGTAATTTAAGAACCTACTTTTTAAGTCAAAAAACAAATAATGAACAGAAATCTTTATTGCTTTAAAAGTACAGCCATAACTTAAAAGTATAAGGCAACTGGTATGGGCAAACATTATGGAAATCTATAGCTGCCAGAAGCAACGAGTGCTCTGCTATGGAAGAAAAAAGTTTTGAAGGCAGAACTGCCCAGTTGGCATCTGTGGAAGTAGCAGAGGCAGCACAGAAGAGTTTGGAAGGAGAGGGAAGAAGGAGTCTGGCTCAAACAGGAGTTGTAATTTGTGTGCTTGTGCAATGAAGCCTTTGGATTAGAATATATTTGATACATTGCTTTGATCATTTATATAAACATAATTTCAGATTCCTGATCCTCATTAGCAATGATCTTGTCATCATTCATGATTTGGCAAAACTACACAAAACCTACTAGTGAAGGACCAATCACTACCTGTTACTAATGTTTCCTTCATCCTGTGTGTAAGATGCACTTACTGTGGAAGCAGAATGAACTGCTAACTGGAAGACCCCAGGTCAGAAATAGACCAGTTCCTGGCTACAGAGGCTACAGTGTGTGTATTAGCTGCCTCTCATATACAGTGTCAGTTGCCAGTCCGCATTGCACATAAAGATTAGGAGAAACCAGTAGACCAAAGGGGAAAAAAATTATTGTACCTCCATAATTAGGAATACAGAATATTCTCTCTTTTAAATCATTCTTAAAACAAATAATCTTTTCATAATGAAGAGTGGAGTCTTTTAAAACTGCATTTATAAAATGGAAAGCAAAGAAAATGGTGTTAGCAAATATAGCTGGCATATTTTATGGCCTATCTATGGCATTTCTAAGATTACAAATCAAATGTCAGCCTGACACAACCTAGAGGGAAACCCTTTATCCTTTTACTGCTAAGAGACTGAAAATACAACTGCTATGTTGATTTTGCTACCAAGCTACATAAAATGTCAATAACTGACTGGTCCATTTCCAATACTCCAGGCAAACCAATTCCTGATTTCTCACTATATCACACATTTGGTTTTGCTGCTGCCAAAATATTGTCAAAAACTGTGATAATATTACTAGCTCTCACTGATAAGACAATCAAGAAAAGGACTTTTAATAAAAAGCTATCTATTGGATAGTAAAAAACTGAAATTCATACTTTTCTATGCAGCATCATAAAAAACAACACAATATGTACATTTTGGTAGAGAATCTTTTCCCCGGAGCTATGCTGTGTATAAATGTGCACAACCTATAGAAACATAGGACATATGGGATCAGACTGCTGGTTCATCAAATCTGGTGTCCCACCTCAATGCTGGCACATAATTGATGCTTCACAGGAAGATAACCCAACCCTTCCACAGCACATCTAGCTAACAATTTTATATTATTAACAGAGCAAAGGTTATTCTTGTGCCCTGCAGGTAATCAGTTAAAACTCCAAAGTATGACATTTGAGTACCTTTAATTTTGCATAAAAAACATCCACTAAGTTATTGGTCATAAAACCATACAACTTTAATTAAGTCATCAATTGCATTATGAGGCATTTATATTTCATCATCAAAAGCATCACCATCCCAAAAAGATAGCTAGCTAGACAATGTGAGAGGTTAGCATTTTTACACATTAAAGTACACTGATTTAATTTCTTTGATATATGATTTAATACCTAAATCAGTTGTTCTGTCCTATCCATTCTAACTTTCACTGATAACTGCTTCAGGCCATTCTGAACAGGAGGACTTGGGCATCCCAGCTGCAGAGGATGAGTTACCTGCCATACATCTATCTATTTAAATAAACAAACACAGTCTGATTGTATTGAATTGATTTTGGTAATAAAATTCAAGATACAGGGCAGCAATTTTTGTCAATGATCTTGTAGCCTGTGTTCAACAGCAAGATAGACCCATAAAAACTACCATCCCTTGGGTTTTTCCCAGCTTTGAAGAAAAATGGGATACATCTATCACTTGCTCTTACCAAAAAAAAAAAAAAAATCCCTGCCAAGTGAGAGGCTTATTCCATTTTTAAAAACATTATTATTCTGCTGGTACAATTTGCCTTGGAGCATCACCTTCCACAAATGCTACTGTCCTGGAAATATCAGAAAAATCCTGTCTAACACTTAACAAGGATTTAGGGGCGTTTGAGACCCTATTGAAAACAGTGTAACCTTTTATGTAGTTTCAAATGTACATGATTTATGTGTTATTCTAAGCTTTTCTTTGGAGGTGCTTTAGAAGAATTAATATCTCCACAGACAGCTGCTTTTAAAACTCTCCCAAAATATTAACTAAGGAGGGTAGAAAGAAGGAGAGAAGGAGGTATACACATTTAGGTCCCAACCACACTATTAATATAGTCTTGCTCTAGTTCTATAACTAAAAGTTGTGCTGTCCAGTCACCCTCACAATAGGAAAATAAGTTAGAATATGGACACTATCATCAAAAGTTAAACATACTAGAATACTTGCTATACTTGCCATCAACTTAGTATATCTATACTGGAAAAGGACATGCTGTTACAATGTGTGTTAATTAACATTATTAAAACACATCATAACAAAATGGCACTTCCTAATGTAATTAAGCTTCTGGGTGGCTAGACACTGAAAATGGAAAATTGAGATCACCTTATTTCTCCAAAACAGACTGCAAACAGAAAAAAACCCAAAAAAACAGGTTGAACCTTCTAGCACCCTCAGGACCTGACTGTTCCCGGAACCAGGTAATTTGCTGGCCAGGGGTTCGGCTTTTCTCCCAGCAGCTCAGCTGCCACTCGGGGCAGCGCTCTCCTCCAACAGCAGCCGGGGGCTCCGCTCTCCCTGCCCCCTAGTTGGCAATACTTCTGGCGCCAACCCACCATTTTGTCCCCATGAGTGCTCCTACGTGCTTTTCTGACGATGCTGGACTAGGGGTGTTGCTGGACTATGAAGTCCGGATTACAGAGGTTCAATTTGTATTTCCAAATCGCCTCTAAATCTGTCAACATTTCCACAGATTTGTTCACTGTTTAAAATTACTCTGATTCCAGATACTGACACTCACCTACATGTAAAGAGAAATGGGATAGACAACCCATGTTATAGACCATATTCTGACCTTCTGAAGAACATAATGTACAGGCAATTTTCTATGCAGGGTCTCTAGTGGTGGAGAAATTTATACCAACTCCTGCTTTAATTGTGAATCTAGTAGTCTTTCAGAGTATTTTAGGTCAGAACGTGATCCTATAATACGTTTGGAAGCTGATTATCCTATTTCATTAACATTGTCAAGATATTTCTAGATTCTGTTCTTCTTAGGTTGGTCTTCACATTTGAATCCACGGAATTATAATCACAAAAGATCAATCATATGTAAAGATTTCTCAGCAGTTTTTTTGCATGTTGGAAAATTTTCTCTAAGTCTCTTGAGAGAGAATTTAAAGTCATAATTTAAATGTGGTCTTTTCTGAGGTTGATGGTAAATTCCCTTCTAAGGTTGTAATATGAAGTTGCTAAATAAATGTCACACTGTTGGACTTGTCAGCATTCCCTGAAACTACGTCTATTTCACAGTCTTAACTGGAAGAGTGGTTTTCTAGTCTGCTTTTTGATAAGGTGAACAATTTTATTCAGGACATTAAGCATGCACAACGGAGGCTTTATTTTCCTAAATACACTTTCTCTCCCATGCCCTTTCAGGTTTAACATCAGGACTTTTGAATGAAGATCCATGTGACATTTTTGGGATTCATGCAGGCTACTAAAGAGTTCAGTCAATGTCTGTCTTGTAACCCTGGGAGTCTTCTGCTAGGCTATGTCTAAACTACATTCCTCTTCCGAAGGAGGAATGTAAATAAGCCCGATCGAAAATTCAAATGAAGTGCGGATTTACAAATCTTGCGCTTCATTTGCATAATTGCGCGAGAGCGCTTTTTTGAAAAAGGGTTTTTCAAAAAAGAAACCGCAATCTAGATGGGGTTCTTTCGGGAAAAGACCCAACCCTTTTTCGAAAGAAGATGTACTTTGAAAAAGGGTTTTTTTTTTCTTCAAAAGAACCCCACCTAGACTGTGGTTTCTTTTTTGAAAAAGCGCTCTCACGCAATTATGCAAATGAAGCGCAAGATTTGTAAATCTGCTCTTCATTTGAATTTTCGATTGGGCTCATTTACATTCCTCTTTTGGAAGAGGAATGTAGTTTAGACATGCCCTGCTTTGCAAGCAGCCCACAACCTTCACTTTGGCTTTACCCAACTTTGTTTCTACTTGCTGACATTTCTGATTTTAGTACCCTTTAACCCCCAGTCCCGAACTTTGACCCAAAGTCATCCTATTGCAGGGACCAGCCCCTCTGACTGGGCTCTGACTGGTTTGCTGCCTCTACAGAGAGAAAATATAGCATTCCAACATGTCAGCTACTAGACGCACACACTTTACTGAACAGCTGTGATGATTTATAATGAAAGATTTTTAACAAAAGAGCATGGATTAAAGGATACCAAGTAAAAGAGATAAGGCAGACATGGTTACAAGGAAATAAAAGTGAAAATGCACATTTAAAGATCTAAAATTTAATCTAGCAAGATACGGTCTCGGTTCAAGATGGTTTCTCTCGACCCCACAGTCATCTTTCAAGTTTTTCACTCGCTGGCCTGACCAGAACTCATTATAAAGGTTAAATTGCTTGGTTTCTTTTGTCTCCTTAAAATGAAGGCGTATGATTGAGTCTCTCTGCCCCTTATATTCCCAAAGGAACTGTCTTTGTCTTAAAAGTTAGGAAGGCTTCCTTCAGGCTCCTGTCTCTCTCTGGGATTCAGGAGCCATATTAATTCTCTATCTCATGATTTCAGTCTCAGGATAACCCCGAATGGTTGAGCTTGATGGCTTTGTTTACTGCTAATATGTAAATTAAGGTAAATTCACATTCCTTTGTTTAGGACATACATATTTATCTTCTTTATCTAGGCCAGGCTGTGTGGTCTTAAACATGTTCTAGTAACATTACACAGAGAGAACATATGATTTATGATATTATTGACCAATGTGTTATTAGTTTTCAAATGGTATGTCACAAAGCATACTTTGTACAAATATGCAGTACTGTAGAAAGTATGTATTCAGGATTCATCACACCCTGTCCTTTAATGGATTATTTTCATTAATTACTTCATTCAAAGGCATGGGGATCTGGAGTACCTTCTGAGTATGATGAATGAGAACTGGGTACAAGGAGAAAAGAATGTTCACTTGTCATTTGACACTTACAATGAAAGTTTGTGTGGCATGAAGTGGCAAGTCCTCTTCTTTTATTCTTTGTTTTGAAACTTTGCATGGTAGAAAAAGAGAAAATTGTTTGTAAAGAATTCTTAACTTGAGAACAAAACAGCCAAATGTGTTCAGAGCGCAGCAAAAATGTCTGTGTTTTATAAAAGACACTTCAGTGACATTAAGCCCCGACAAGCCTGCCTAAAATTGTAATAGTTCGATGGGTATTCAATATTCTAAACATTAAAAAAATAAACTGCTGCATGATCATAAAGAAATTAAACTTTCTTCTGACAATAGATGGATGTTTTGTAAAGCCACAGAATGCAGTGTTTCCCATGCTAGGATACAATAATAAGTTAATAAATATTCCTATTATATTTGGTGATATTACTTTGTGATACATAGTAATAAAGATGTTTCTGCATTATAAGAAGTTAACTTTATGTTATTCCTGTTGCTGTTTTCAAGATCCCGCTCACCTAGAGCTCCATCACAGGCTCTGGTCCAGCTGACACTGATACCTCTTTGCTTCTAAGTCTCAGAGGAGTAGCCATGTTAGTCTGTAACTTTAAAAATGAGTGGTCCTGTAGCACCTTAGCTCTGGTCTATACTATGGAGCTAATTCGAAATAACTCCCCTTATTCTGAAATAACAAGCAGAGTGTCCACACTACCAAGCCTGTTATTTCAAAATAATGGGCTGGTTATTTTGAAATAACTCCTGCTTTCCATGAGGAATAACGCTAATTTTGAAATAGTTATTTCAAAATAGTGGTAGTGTGAATGCTCCACTGCTGTATTTTGAAATAACTACTCCCCAGAGTCATTCAAAGAAATTACTCCCCAGTGCTTCCTGGGGCTCTCAGTGTGTCCACATTAAGGAAGTCTGCCTTGGACTAATTTCGAGGCTTCCCTGTAGCGTAGGCCATGAGTTTTCTAACTGCTACCCAAGATACACAAACCTGGAAATCCTTGACGACCCATCATCTCAAGCATAGGCATACTTACAACAGGATTATCTGGCTATATTGACTCTCTCCTCAGACCCAAGGCTACCAGCACTCCTAGCTACCTTCGAGACACCACCAACTTTCTGAGGAAACTACAAAACATTAGTAATCTACCTGAAAATACCATCCTGACCACCATGAACGTAGAAGCTCTTTACACCACCATTCCACATGAAGACGGATTACAGGCGATCAGGAACACCATCCCCAATGACAGCACTACACACCTGATTACAGAGCTCTGCAACTTTGTCCTCACCCACAAGTACTTCCAATTCGGAGACAATTGGTACCTGCAAGTCAGCGGCACAGCCATGGGCACCCACATGGCACCACAATATGCCAACATCTTTATTGCTGACCATGAACGTTTCCTCAGCTCTCACCCCTAAAACCCTTACTCATGCTACATTGATGACATCTTCATCATATGGACCCACGGGAAAGAAACCCTTGAAGAATTTCACAGGTATTTCAACAACTTCCACCCTGTCATCAACCTCAGCCTGGATCAGTCCACGAGAAATCCACTTCCTTGACACTACAGTACTATGAAATGATGGGCAAATTTCCACCACCCTATACTGGAAACCTACCGACCACTACACTTACCTTCATGCCTCTAGCTTCCATCCCAGACACATTTCCCAATCTGTTGTATACAGCCAAGCCCTAAAATACAACCGGATTTGCTCCAATCCCACAGAGAGAGACAAACACCTATAGGCTCTATATAGAGCATTCTTAAAACTGAAATACCCACCCAGAGAAGTGAAAAAACAGATCGACAGGGCCAAAAAAGTACCCAGACATGAACAACTTCAAGGCAGGCCCAGAAAAGAAAACATCAGAATTCCACTTGTTATCACCTACAACTTAAGCCCCTTCAACGCATTATCAACAATCTACAACCTATCCTGGAAAATGACCCCTCACTCTCACAAGCCTTGGGGGAAAGGCCAATTCTCACTTACAGACAACTCCCTAGCCTCAAACAAATTATTTCCAGTAACCACGCAACACACCGCCATCATAATCATCCAGGAATCCACCCCTGCAATCAACCCTGATGCCAACTCTGCCCACACATCTATTCCAGCGATTTCATCACTGGATCCAATGACATCAGCCACCAAATCAAAGGCTCATTTAACTGCACATCCACTAATGTGATCTATGCCAGCAATGCCCCACTGGAATGCATATTGGCCAAACTGGACAATCTTCTATGGAAAAGAATTAATGGACACAAATCAGATATCTGAAAAGGCAATACACAAAAACCTATTGTAGAACACTTAAATCTTCCTAGACACTCATTAATGGATCTCCAAGTCATTGTTTTGTTTCAGACCAATTCTACAAGCCAAATACACAGAGGAGGACTGGAACTTAAATTCATTCACAAGTTTAATTCTTAAGCAGGTGGTCTGAACCGGGAAATAGCATGACTTTGCACACTATCTTCCACCTTTTAATGACTTAACCGACTAACCAAACAATGGGAGGTGCTAATGGTTCTTAACAGCCTCTTGTAACTATTTGAACTATCTACTTACTGTCTCTCTTTTTCTTTCTCCCCACCTCTCCCTCCTTCCCTTATTTATTCTTGGATCTGGACTACTTATACTCTGGTTATCTGAAGAAGTGGGTTTTGCCCACAAAAGCTCATGATACCATCTACATGTTTTGATAATCTTTAAGGTGCTACTAGATTATTTATTGTTTTTAAAGTTTTTCCTGTTATATACTAATTCAGCTATTCCTCTGAAGCTTTTTATTGCGAAATAGTTATTTTGGGAGTTATTATTTTGAATTAAATTATTTTGAAATAATTTCCTACTGTAGACATGCCCTCAGAGACTTTTATTTATATAAAAGTCTCACGGGTTTTGCTCACGATAGCTCATGATACTACATATATTTTTGTTAGTCTCTAAGGTGCCATAGGAATACTCTTTGCTATTGTTTGTTGTGATACCACTAGCCTTATAAATTCACTGCTGGAATTATGTGGCATAAGGCTCTGAATTGTAGACTGGATTTCACCATGACAAAGTATTACACTAGACTCAAATTATTTTGAAATTTAGTATGAAAAAAATAACTTGTATCCTAACCTAATAACTTTAGAATTATACTCATATTTATAGTTAACCATGCAACAAGTGTGGATATTATTCTTGGGCATTCAAAGTAACAGAAAACACAAATTATAGCAATCCTGACACAATATAATGTGGTCATTTCAGAATAAATGACAACAAATGTATGATTTTGGATATTTAACCATAGTGTGTTATACATCCAGATTCTTCATTCCCATTGTATGTTTGCAGTTACATTTTATTTTGTAAATGTTAACAAAATGTAAGCAAAAACAACATACAAGTAAATATTTTAAGTATGCCATGGAGTAAGGACCGGAAAAGCTTGGAGCACATTGGAAAAGACTAAGATAATAGAGGAGAAGAGCTCTTCTTAGCAATCCATAAGGATTTCATCAGAGTGAAAGAGCCTCCTCTCCAGCAGAAACATTTAAAGAGCAAAAGATGACGCAGGGAACTGATAATGAGATATACAATCTTTTATTTTGTGGTCTCTGGTTCAAAGCCAGCCCAGGTCGGTTTCAGTCTAAGTTATTAGTATTTGAAGACTGTTTGGGAAATGTCTCTGGAAAATGAATAGGTGGTTATAACCCATTTCCTAGACGACAAATGTCTCCCACCATAAAAAACATCATCACAAATAGCACCCTTGTTGGTAGTTTCAGCAGGCTGGAGAATAAATTATCCTCTCACCACTAAATGGTTGAGGTGCTGAGTGGGAAAACATGCACTACTGCTGCCTATTCTGTTCCATTTTTATTTTGTTTTAAAAAAGGTATTGATAATAATCTTTATAATGGTCAATCTACTGCTTTTCATAATAATGAGATTCACTGACAGCTTTTAATAGGTGACAAAACCACTTTTATTTTAATGGCAATGGGGAGGTGACGAGAGCTATACAGCAGTATGATCAAAATCAGCAATGGTTCACTAGCTACCTAGATGATTTGTGATGAGGCATATATATATCTTAGTCTCTTAACACATTTTAAATATTGCAGTTTATGTATGAAGATGAAAAAAGGGCTCCCCGTCAAATCACAGTGAATCACATCAGTGTGCATGTGTATTCTAATCATAGACACTGTAGATTTTTGCGACCGGGTGCTCGCGAACAGGGTGAGTGCTAACAGGAGGGAGTTTTGAGAGGCTCTCCTGGAGGAGGAGAAGGAAGGAGCAAACTAAAGCACCTTGGGGTAAGTGGCTGCTTATATTTGGAGGTTTTGGGCTTGTGTGTGTTTGTTTGGAGTTTGTTTGTTTGTTTGGAGCGTTTGGAGTGCTGAGCTGAGTGTGTTTGTTTGTTTGTTTGAAAGGCCGTGTGCTCAGGCACTATTTGGTGTCCGGGAGGTGGGCGGGCGTTAGCCCGCCCACATCAAAAGGACCTCCCCCCAGCCTGCGGGGAGGACCACAGAACCCAGGAGAACCAACTAATTACTGGGGACAAATAATGAAAAAAACAGGGACGGGTGTGAGGGTCAAAGGGCTAAAACGAGGGAGCCGGATGGGGATACCGAGCAGAGAACCCCGGACAGCGCCCACTGCTCCCCGAAGGTCTCGAGAGAGCCAGCGGACGCTGCCCATTGGAACTCTGCCCGGATACGTGAGCGGATACAGCAACGGAAATAGGCCCCACAGTCGCAGGCCCCTCCCCCGGCCAACCTCTTTTCCCTGGTTTTATAGATTGCCGATTTGGCAATTGCCAGGAGGAGGTTGACCAGGAGGTCCCGCGACTTTGTGGGGCCACGGATGGGGTGTGCGTAAATTAACAAGTGGGGGGAAAAATGCAGCCAGAACCTCAACAGGAGGTTCTGGAGGAGCCGAAAGAGGGGCTGTAACCTGGCGCACTCGAGGTAGATGTGCGCCAGGGTCTCCCTCACGCCACAGAAGAGGCACGTTTCGGGGGTGGGGGTGAACCGCGCCAAGTACACGCCCGTGCTCACCGCGCCGTGCAGGATTCTCCAACAGATGTCCCCGGTGGGTCGTGGAACCAAAGTCGAATAGAGGCTGGCCCACCGGGGCTCCCCACCCTCTATTGATGGTAGGAGGTCCCGCCACTTGGTGTCTGGGCGGGACACGAGGGTGGGGAAGTGGAGCGTGTGAAGCACGAGCGTGTACAGGTGACTCTTTGGCGCGGTTCGGAAGGGGACTGGCCGCAGCGAGTGCAGCCGGCTCAGGTGACGAAGGGGAGGAGGTCGGGAAGGTACGCGGGGCTGGGGGCCGATGGAGAGATCGGGAGGGCCGGGGGTAAGGGGTGGGCGGGGTGCACCCTCTCGCAGGACTTTGTTTAGGTACACCCGAGCAGTGGGCGGCAAAGCGTCCTTCACCTCCTGAAGTACGCGCCGGGGAGTACGTAGGGTGGAGAGCCCCATGCGCTGGGCGAGCGCCTGAGGATCCACCCAGTCTCCCCGGTCGTAGTCCAGGAGGTCTCCGACTCTGGTGACTTCTGCTAGGACCAACCTCTGGCGCACCAAGGGGGACTCCGCCGCCTGCACACGTAGATGGGGATTGTGTAGCAGGGGCTCCGCGAGGAGGTCTGCCCCCACGGTGGCTCCCAAGGACCTGGTCGCTGCAAGCAGCTTCCAGGTCCGGAGGAGGTCCTGGTAGAAGGCCGGCAGCCCGGAGAGGTCTCGCGGAAGACCTCTCAGATAAAGGAGCTGCCGGTCGTATCGGAGCCCTCGGAGGCGGCGAAGGAAAGCGTGCGCAAGCGTGCTACATGCCGGACTACCTGCATCAAATAGGAGTCTCTGCAGGGCCCGGAGGCGGAGGACGTGAACCCGCGTGCGCAAACACGTCAGGCCCTGCCCTCCCTCCTCCGGGGGGAGATGGAGAACCCCTGCAGAGACCCAATGCAGTCCTGGCCAGATGAACCGCAGCATGAGCTGCTGGATACGGACCAGGAGGCCCGGGGGCGGGACCAGGGTGCCGAGGCGGTGCCAGAGCATGGACAGGACCAATTGGTTGAGTACCAGTACCCTCCCACGCAGGGAGAGGCACCGGAGCAGTCCCGTCCATCTCTGCAACCGCTCGACCACCCTGGCCTCTAAACCTTGCCAGTTCTCCGGCGGGGAGGGATGCGTGGCAGAAAGAAAAACGCCGAGATAGAGCAGCGGACCCGCGCTCCACCTGATGGCCTGAAGCGCGGGTGGGAGGGAGCCCGCCTGCCACCCGGCCCCTACCACCAGGCCAGAGCTCTTGACCCAGTTGACCCGGGCGGAGGAGGCCGCCGAGTAGACGGCTTGGCAAGCCTCCACCCGCGCCAGGTCTCCCGGGTCCTGGACCACGAGGAGCACGTCGTCGGCATACGCCGACAGGACCAGCCTCGTCTCCGGCTCACGGAGCGCCAACCCCGTTAACCTCTTGCGAAGGAGACGGAGGAAGGGCTCTATGGCCAGAGCGTACAGCTGGCCCGACAGCGGACAGCCTTGACGTACTCCCCGCCCGAAGCTGACCGGTGCGGTCAGGGTCCAGTTGAGCTTGACCAAGCACTCTGCGGAGGCGTACAGCACCTGGAGAAACCCCACAAAATGGGGCCCGAAGCCGAAGGCCCGCAGGGTGCCCAGGAGGTACCCGTGGTCCATCCGGTCGAACGCCTTCTCCTGATCCAAGGACAGGAGGGCGAACGACAGACCGTCCCTACACCCGAGCTCTAGGAGATCCCGGACCAGAAAGAGGTTGTCGAAGATGGTTCGGCCCGGGACGGTGTAGGTCTGGTCTGGATGGACCACGTCCGCCAGCACGGACTTCAACCTCAGGGAGATGGCTTTGGCGACAATTTTATAGTCCGTGCTGAGGAGCGAGACGGGACGCCAATTCCTCAGATCGCGGAGGTCCCCCTTCTTGGGCAGCAAGGCGATCACGGCTCGCCTGCACGATACAGGGAGGACCCCGCTCTCCAAGGACTCGGCCCAGACGCTAGCAAGGTCCGGGCCGAGGATGTCCCAGAACACGCGGTAGAACTCCACGGTCAGCCCGTCCATGCCCGGGGATTTATTGGTGGGCATGAGACGGAGGGCTTCCGAGAACTCGGCCAGAGAGAGAGGCAGCTCTAGCCGGTCCCGGTCGCCCGCGCTGACCGTCGGGAGTTCGTTCCAGAGAACCCTGCGGGCGTCGGCGTCGGTCGGATCCGGGGAGAAGAGAGAGGCGTAGAAGGCGCGAGCCCTCTCACGCATCTCCACCGGATCCGTGAGGGGGGTGCTGTCCTCCGCCAAAAGGCAGAGGACGTGTTTTTTGGCCCCCCTCTTTTTCTCCAGGGCGTAGAAGAAGCGGGAGCCTCGATCCATCTCCCGAAGGAGACGGATGCGAGAACGAACAAAGGCACCCCGGGCTCGAAGGTCCTCGAGGGCCCGGAGCTCCTCCCGCTTCTCCCGGTACGCTCCGCAGAGGGGCGGATCCTCGGGGCCGGTGGCCAGCCGCTTCTCTAGCTCTAAAACCTCCCGTTCCAACTGCTCTATCGCCGCATCCCTCCGCCGGCTGGCCCCCCGGGCGTAGTCACGGCAGAAGAGCCGCGTGCGCACCTTCCCCACATCCCACCACCGCCGCGCCGAGGGAAAGGCGCACCGCCGCCCGCGCCAGGCCAGCCAGAACTCCCGGAAGGACGCTACGAAGCCCACGTCCTCCAGCAGGCTGTTATTGAAATGCCAATAGGCCGGCCCCGGCCTCTCCGAGGAAAGAGAAGCCCGTACGGCCACCAAGTGGTGGTCCGAGAAAGGGGCCGGCCGAATGCCGGAGGAGTGGGCCCGGAAAAGATGATGACGAGACACATAAATGCGGTCCAACCGGGAGTGGAAAGACCGACGACCCGCCACCTGGACGTAGGTAAACACCGTTTCCTCGCCCAGGTGGAGGTCTCGCCAGACATCCACCAGGGAGTGATGGTCTATTATCTCCCTGAGGACGTCCGCGGCGGCCGGGCACTGCTCGAGCCCCGTACGGTCCCGCTCCTCGAGGGTGCAGTTGAAGTCTCCGCCCAGGACCAGGCACTCGCGAGGATCCAAAGTGCTGAGGAAGGCCGACGCCTGCCGAAAGAAGCGGAGCCTCTCCGGGACGGACGTCGGGGCGTAGATGTTGACGAGATTTAGTGTCAGCCCTTCCGTCCGAACCCGGAGATGCAGCAGGCGACCCTGCACGACCTCGGCGGCCCCCAGCACCTCGGGCTGCAGGTTCGGGGAGAACAGGGTAGCCACCCCGGCTTGACGGGCCGACAGGTGGCTAAAATAAACCCTGTCCCCCCACTCCAGCCGCCAGCTAGCCTCGGCGGCCGGAGCTGTGTGGGTCTCCTGGAGGAATATGACGGAGTACCTGCCCCTCCGGAGGAAGGAGAGGACCTGACACCTACGGAGGCCCGACCCGCAGCCCCGGGTGTTCAGAGTGGCAAAGATGAGCGGCGGCATCGAGAGGGCTGGGGAAGATCCTGATTGGCAGGAGTGCCGACGGCCCCCATCGGGCCCCGCAGCAAACCGTGACCGTTCCCAAAAGTGAGCAGGGCGTCACGGAAGCTGCGGACCCGCTGGTAAGCCGCGGCCCCCCGCCGCCCGGTCCCTTTACCCTCCCGCAAGAGGGCTCTGACTATTTGCAAAATGAGATGAAAATCTCCCCAGCGCTGAAGGGCGAGAGCGACCTTATTCTTGGAGCCACGGATGTCTTCCAAGAAAACACGCATCTCGCCCTTCAGCGCGTCTGGCGTCGGGGCCTCGGGCCCTCGAACGCCTTGGGGCCAGACCCCTCCGTGAGCCCCGCGACCCATCGGCACGGGGACGCAGGGCGTTTGAGGTCCCTGCTGAGAGGACAGTGGCGGAGAGAGATCAGCCCCAGATGTGCTGGGAGCAGAAGAAACGAAAACCGCCTCCCGGGGGCCAACGTCTGGACTAAACGTGGCAACCCCAGGGGCGGCAGTAACAGAGTAAGGGGAGGAAAAGAGTTCAGGGAGGGGATCGGGAAAAGGAGGGAGACGAGGAAGGAGAGTAGGGGGAGGAAGAGGTGAGGGATTAGGGAAGAGACAAGAATGGCGGGGAGGAGGAAGAGGGGTGGGAAACTCGATTGAGAGGGCGTTTGAATAGGGAGCAGGAGAAGGAGCAGGGCGAGATGCCTCAGCAGAGGAGGCACCGGGGTGCGGTGCCTCCTCGCAGCGCAGAGAATCGATGGCAGCGGTAGGGGTAGTAATAGTCTCCCCAGCGCTGGGCTCCAGTGCCACAGAGAGTGCAGCACCGGAGGCCTCAGCGCCGGGGGTGACAGATATTAACGGGATCTCCCGCCCGCTGAGAGCCTCAAGGGTTGCCGCGGCCGCGGCCGAGGTGTTGTCGATGGCCGGGCAGACGGTCGCACCCCGGGGCAACTCAGAGGCAGGGAGAAGGGATAGCAGCGGGTCGGAAGGGGAAGGAGAGGTCGGTTGTTGTCCCTCCAGGACCTGATGATCCCCCTCCGAGGCAGCCGGGGTCAGCCCCAAAGCCTCCACCTCCTGAGAGAGGAAGGCGAGCCCGCCGCCCGCCACCAGGTGCTGATCTCTGTCGGTGGCAAGGTCAGCGGCCGCCCCCTCAGTGGAGGCGGGAACAGTGGGAGCATCCTCCATGGACACCCCCTCTTGCAGGGACCCCGGGAGGGAGGTGTTCACCTCTCCCGCGTCCGCCGCAGTCACCTCGACCGCTTCGTGGTGCTGTGAATCGCTTGCGGGCTCAGAGGGTGGAATGGCCCCAGCGTCCACCCCCATGGGTACAGGGAGGTTGTCCTCCCCCTCAGAGGGCGGGGTGGAACGCCGAGCACGCTTTCGGCGCTTCCCCATTGCGAGCTCCCATCCCTCGGAGGAAGAGGGCTGGGCCTGAATGGAGGAAGAGCCAGGGGACAAGGGCAGCGTCGGGGGGGCAAGGGTAGATGGGGGCTGGGCAGCAGGGGAAGAGGATACCTCCCCCCGAGGTAGGTTCTGCCCGAGTCCCGTCACTGACCCCGCCGCCCTCTCCTCCGCGGGCCCAGCCTTGCCGCTTTTGGCGGTGGCAGCATCAGCACCCGCACGCTCGTCTGGGCCCTGCGGAACCCGAGCGGGATTGACGACGGTCACGGTTGGAGGAGGGGCGACCCCAGGGTCCGGACCGTCAGGGCCACCGGCGATGGTAGGGCCGGTGCCCTCCCGGGCATCGGGGGTCCCGGGTGCCTCTCCAAACCGGGCCAGGGGGCAGTCCCTTCGGACGTGCCCCGTCGCCCGACAGAGAAAACACCGGGCCTCCCCCATGGTGTAGTACACCCGGTACCGGGCCCCTTGATGGGGCACCAGAAATGACCCTTCCAGGGCTTCTCCGCCACGTCCCGCCGGCAGTAGTAGGATTTGTACCTGCCGGCGAAAGGAAAGGACGTGGCGGAGGGTCGGGTCTTTACAGCCCAGAGGAAGGGGACTCAGGACTGACAGAGGCCTCCCCAGGGTGGAGAGGAAAGGCAGTAGGGCGGCATTGGGGAGGAAGGGAGGAACAGAGGACAAAACCACCCGTACGCCCAGGTCCTCCAAAGGCTCGAGGGAAACGTGGACTCCCCCCACCGCCAAACCCCTTTCCACCGCCTTCTGGGCAGCGGCCTCGGACGCCAGGAAGAAGACCACCTTCCCGAACATCTTAGAGGCCGCCACCACGGCCGCGGGCCCCACCACGCGTGCCAACGCCCGCACGTAGGTCTCCACGTGGGGCGAGGCCGCCACCAGGAGACAACGGACCCCGTGCCTCCTGGTCAGGGTGGGAAAGGGGCCGCGGCCGCCGGGGATGGTATTCCGGGAGGCGGCTTGGGAGGCGACAGGCGGGGGGGTGGCGGCCACCTGGGCGTACGCCCTGGGGCCCGGGACACCGTTGCCCCCAGAGCTGGTGGAAGGAACAGGGGAGCGGGAAGGAGGGGGAGCCGCGGCCTACATGTGGGTCGCGGCCGGGGAGTGAGCCCTCGCCTCAGGAGGTTTTGCCTTCCGGGCGGGGCTCTTGCCCTTTTTGGTCCCCAGGCCCTTCCTACCCCTCAGGGGGGCATTCTTGATGGTAGCCGGAGGTGCCGCGGCAGAAGCGGTCGAGGCCCCGGGGTCCTCGTCCATGTCCGCCCCCTCTACCGTAGTGACGGGGGGCCCGGCAGCCTCAGAGGAGTTGTTGTTTTTAGGGAGGGGTGGGGAAGGTTCTGCATGGGGTGTCATCCGACAACCCCTTCGTTGTGGTCATGGGTAGGGAGGAAAGGACAAAACAAACAATTAGGGGAGAACCAAAAAAAAAAAAAAAAAAAAAACAAACCAGGGAAGGGAACAGGGAGAGAAAGAGGAGGGGAGGAAGGAGATTTACCACTCCCCCCCACTAGGCTGGAAGTGGGGTGGGAGGGTGATAATTCAGAAGAAAGGGAAGGGGAAAAGGTGTAAGGAATACAGCTCCCAGCACAGAATGGAAAGAGTGGCTCCTCCGGCTGCACTGGGGAGATGAGGGGTAAATAATCATTAAAAGGACATGGGGACAAGTGAAGCTGTGTGTGTGGGAAGAGTAACTAAAAGGAGGGGGAAGCTCAAGCGCCTAACAAAAGAAAGCGGGGGGGGGGGAAGCACTGGCACCCAAAGGGGTGGATGGGACAAGCAGTGGAGTGGGAAGACAGGCAGTTAAAAGATGCCTGTTCAAGGGCGGGAAGAGGGAGGAGACACTGCTGAGGGAAAGGGAAACAGTGTACCCACAGGCACCTGAGCAGCAGACCCACAGTACCTGCTGCAAGGCCCAGAAGAGCAGAGAAGGGCAAGGAGACAAGCAGTGGGGCCGAGAATGGAAAGGCCCCTACAGCAACCGGGGCTTGGATAGGGAGCAGTAGGAGAAGTATGAGGGCCAATGAACTAGGGGGAGGTAAGCCACCCCCTGCCCTCAGCACCCCAAAGGAGCTGCATCAGCCCCCCCACCCAGGAGCCCTGATGGAAAGGGCCCCTAATCTCCCCTCCCCAGCACCAGGCAGGCTGTGGGGAGAGGAAAACCCCAGGGGCTGCTTTAAAGCAGCCCCCTTACCGTCTCTTCTTTGGGGAGAGCAGCAGCAGCAGGAAAGATGAAGGTCCGGCCTGCCAAGGTGGAGAAAAAGGGGGGGGGGGTCAAAATAGACCCCCAAGGAAATGGGAGCCGTGTGCTCAGGCAGGCAGGCAGGCAGTTGGAAGCTGATTAGGTTTGAATTGAAACACCGTGTGCTGATTGGCTGAGCTGTAGGCAGAGGGAGGAGCTATCAGGGAGGCTGAGCACTTAAACCCTGCTGGTAAGCGACCAGGGAGCTTTGCGACCGGGTGCTCGCGGACAGGGTGAGTGCTAACAGGAGGGAGTTTTGAGAGGGGAGTTTAGAGGGGGAGCCAGTGACTTCTATTACCCTTAAACTAAATCCTTTATAACAACCTCTATCTGAAACATTTAATTAACCCTCATATATAATTAGAGTAGGAAATGGAGGCAGAAGCCCAGCAGCAGAGTGGGGGCTATCCTGTTTATTGTGTCGAGTGCAGTATGTATGAATACCTACCCTGTGGGTGGGTGGCATATGTGTGCGCTTGATGCAAGGAGCTCCTGGCCCTCAGAGACCGAGTGCGTGCTTTGGAGGCCAGGGTGGCTGAACTGGAGGAGCTAAGGAAGGCAGAGGTGTTTGTGGATGAGACTTTCCGGGACATAGTAGGGCTGTCCCACCTCCAATCTGACAGTCCTGATGCTGTTACGGAGGATGAAAGGCTCAGGGAAGGAGAGCAGTCAATGGGAGCAGAGGGAAACCATCCCATAGTTGGGACCCTCCTTCCAGAGGGTGATGTTGTATCCTCTCGTGCCGAGGATACTTCTCCGGGGGAGGGAGCTCCAGCTGTTAGGAAGAAGCAGGTTTTAGTAGTGGGGGATTCGATCATTAGAAATATAGATAGTTGGGTTTGTGATGACCGGGAGAACCGTATGGTTACTTGCCTGCCTGGTGCGAAGGTTCGGATCTCTCGAGGCATCTAGACAGACTTATGGGCAGTGCTGGGGAGGAGCCGGTCGTCGTGGTACATGTTGGTACCAATGACATAGGGAAGGGTAGAAGAGATGTTCTGGAGGCCAAATTTAGGTTACTAGGAAAGAGACTGAAATCCAGAACATCTTTGGTGGCATTCTCTGAAATGCTTCCAGTTCCACGCGCAGGGCCAGATAGACAGGCAGAACTTCAGAGTCTCAATGCGTGGATGAGACGATGGTGCAGGGAAGAGGGGTTTAGATTTATTAGGAACTGGGGACACTTTTGGGGTAGGGGGAGCCTATACAGGAATGATGAGCTCCACCTAAATCAAGGTGGATCCAGACCGCTGGCATTAAACATTAAAAAGGTCGTAGAGCAGTTTTTAAACTAAGAGGTGGGGGAAAGCCGATTGGTGCGGGGGAGCACCTGGATCGGACGGAGACTTCTCTTACACGAGGCTCCATAGGTAGGGATTCCCTAGAAGTTAGTCAGATAGGGAACGTGGGAAATAATATATGGGCAAGATCAGATGTGAAACAATCGTGCATAAAAAAATCCAATGTGTCTGTGAAAGGCGGACATATAAATAGTGGTAGTTTTCTAACATGCTTTTACACTAATGCTAGGAGTCTGTCTAATAAGATGGGTGAACTGGAGTACCTCATATCAAAGGAGGAAGTTGACATAATAGGCATCTCAGAAACATGGTGGAATGAGGACAATCAGTGGGACACTATCATACCGGGATATAAATTATATCGGAAAGACAGAACAGGTCGTGCGGGTGGCGGAGTGGTACTATATGTGAAGGATAATATAGAATCAAATGAAGTAAAAATCCTAAAGGAATCAAAATGTTCCATAGAATCATTATGGATAACAATTCATTCCTCTAATATGAATATGGCATTAGGAATATATTACCGACCACCTAACCAGGACAGTGATAGTGATGCTGAAATGATAAGGGAGATTAGAGAGGCTACCAAAATAAAAAACACAGTAATAATAGGAGATTTCAATTATCCCCATATTGATTGGGTGCATGTCACCTCAGGATGGGATTCAGAGATTAAATTTCTTGATGCCTTAAATGACTGCTTCTTGGAGCAGCTAGTACAGGAACCCACAAGGGGAGAGTCGATTCTCGACCTAGTCTTGACTGGAACGCAGGATCTGGTCCAAGAGGTAACTGTTACTAGACCGCTTGGAAATAGTGACCACAATATAATAACTTTTAATATTCCTGTGTTGGGAAGAACACCGCAGCGGTCAAACACTCTGGCATTTAATTTCAAAAAGGGGAATTACACTAAAATGAGGAAGCTAGTTAAACAGAAACTAAAAGGGAGAGTAATTAAACTAAAATCCCTGGAAGCTGCATGGGAACTGTTTAAAGACACCATACTAGAGGCCCAACTTAAATGTATACCCCAAATAAAAAAACACAGTAAGAGACCTAACAAAGAACCACCATGGCTAAACAGCCATGTTAAAAAGGCAGTGAAAGAGAAAAGGGCAGCTTTTAAAAAGTGGAAGTCAAATCCTAGTGAGGAAAATAGAAAGGAACATAAACACTCCCAAATTAAGTGTCATAATGTAGTAAGAAAAGCCAAAAAAGAGTTTGAGGAACAGCTAGCCAAAAATTCAAAAAATGATAGTAAAATGTTTTTTAAATACATTAGAAGCAGGAAGCCCGCTAAAAAAGCAGTGGGGCCCTTGGATGATAAAGATATAAAAGGAGCGATCAAGGAAGACAGTGCCATTGCGGAGCGATTAAATGATTTCTTTGCTTCAGTCTTCACGGCTGAGGATGTTACAGAGGTTCCTAAATCTGAGCCAGCCTTTTTAGGTGACAAATCTGAGGAACTCACTCAGATTGAAGTGACATTAGAGGAGGTTATGGAATTAATTGATAAGCTGAATAGTAACAAGTCTCCGGGACCAGACGGCATTCACCCAAGGGTTCTGAAAGAACTCAAATGTGAAATTGCAGAGTTATTAACAGTGGTTTGTAACCTATCCTTTAAATCCACTTTGGTACCAAATGACTGGAAGATGGCCAATATAACACCAATATTTAAAAAAGGCTCTAGAGGAGATCCTGGCAATTATAGACCGATAAGTTTAACATCAGTACCAGGCAAATTAGTAGAAACACTAGTAAAGAGTAAAATTGCAAGGCACATAGAAGAGCACGAATTGTTGGGCAAAAGTCAGCATGGTTTCTGCAGAGGGAAGTCGTGTCTAACTAATCTGTTAGAATTCTTTGAAGGGGTTAATAAACATGCGGACAAGGGGCACCCAGTGGATATAATATACCTAGATTTCCAGAAAGCCTTTGACACGGTCCCACACCAAAGGCTTTTACGTCAATTAGGTGGTCATGGGATAGGAGGAAAGGTCCTTTCATGGATCAAGAATTGGTTAAAAGACAGAAAACAAAGGGTGGGAATAAATGGTAAATTTTCACAATGGAGGAGGGTAACCAGTGGTGTTCCCCAGGGGTCAGTACTGGGACCAATCCTGTTCAACTTGTTCATCAATGATCTAGAAAATGAGGTAAGCAGTGAGGTGGCCAAGTTTGCAGATGACACAAAGTTGTTCAGGACAGTCAAAAGCAAAAGGGATTGTGAAGAACTACAAAAAGATCTCAGCAAACTGAGTGATTGGGCAGCAAAATGGCAAATGAAATTTAATGTGGGTAAGTGTAAGGTAATGCATGTTGGAAAAAATAACCCAAATTACACGTACTACATGATGGGGTCAAATTTAGCTACGACAGATCAGGAAAGGGATCTTGGAGTTATAGTGGATAGTTCTATGAAGACATCCACGCAGTGTGCAGCGGCAGTTAGTAAGGCAAATAGGATGTTAGGAATTATTAAAAAAGGGATAGATAATAAGACAAAAGATATCATACTTCCCCTATATAAAACTATGGTACGCCCACATCTCGAGTACTGCGTGCAGATGTGGTCTCCTCACCTCAAAAAAGATATATTGGCATTAGAAAAGGTTCAGAAAAGGGCGACTAAGATGATTAGGGGCTTGGAAAGGGTCCCATATGGGGAGAGGCTAGAGAGACTGGGACTTTTCAGTTTGGAAAAAAGGCGATTGAGGGGTGATATGATAGAGGTATATAAAATCATGAATGGTGTGGAGAAAGTGATTATAGAAAAATTATTTACCTTTTCCCATAATACAAGAACTAGGGGACACCAAATGAAATTGATGGGTAGTAGGTTCAAAACTAATAAAAGGAAATTTTTCTTCACACAGCGCACAGTCAACCTGTGGAACTCCTTGCCCGAGGAGGCTGTGAAGGCCAGGACTCTATTAGGGTTTAAAAAAGAGCTTGATAAATTTTTGCAGGTTAGGTCCATAAATGGCTATTAGCCAGGGATAAAGTATGGTGCCCTAGCCTTCATAACAAGGGCAGGAGATGGATGGCAGGAGATAAATCACTTGATCATTGTCTTCTGTTCTCCTTCTCTGGGGCACCTGGCATTGGCCACCGTCAGCAGATGGGATGCTGGGCTCGATGGACCTTTGGTCTGACCCAGTATGGCCATTCTTATGTTCTTATGTACTATGTTTTTGATGCCTTCACAAATAATCTTTTTTTAAACTAATAAAACGATTGTCCCAATTCTACATTCTGGAGAGGAGAGCAGCTGCTTTCTCACAACCGTATGCCTTTTGAAGAATATTTTGTTTATTAATAGTAATCTATTTTTCATAGCTTAGTGATTTCTTAGGGTATATCTACACATCAAAGTAATTTTGAAATAACAGCTGTTATTTCGAAATAACTTTCCTAGCATCTACACAAGCCAACCGCTATTTTGAAATTAAATTGAAATAGTGGAGGGCTTATTTCAAAATTGGTAAACCTCATTCCATGAGGAATAACGCCAATTTCGAAATTGCTATTTCAAAATAAGTGCTGTGTAGACACTTATTTCGAAATAGGGGGCCGCCAGCCCTTCCCAGGGTGTCCTGGTGGCCACTCTGGTCTCAATCAAGAACACTCCTCTCTTGGTCCCCCCCCCCGCCCCCCCGGATCCCTTGAAGGGCTAGAGTCTGGCCACAGTACCTGTGACAGCTCCAAGCCTGCCAGCCCAGAGCCAGCAGTCACTGCCCCTGACCCAGTGGCCCCAAAACATGAGCCAGCAAGCCATTGGCAGCCAGCCCTCCACCGCTCCCCAGGAGCAGTCTGCCAGCTCCCAGAAGCCTGCAAGGCCTGGAGAAGGCAGGCGCCTTCCTGGTCCAGGGAGGAGATCATGGACCTTATTCAGGTTTGGGGGGATTCCCCCCAACGTCCATGATCTCCACACTAGATGGGGGAACGCGGCTGTCTATGGCAGGATAGCTGCCAGCCTGGCCACCAAAGGCCACATGCGAACCCAAGAGCAGGTTTGCATGAAAATCAAGTTGGTCCGGTGAGACTGAGCTTCCCCTCCCCCTTCTTCCCCTTGCTTCCCCCTTCCAGCTCCCTCCTCCCAGGTTTCCCCCTCCCCTCTCCCACCCTCTGTTCTCCCCTTTCCTGCCTCCTTTCCCCAGTCTCACCAGAGTTTCATTCCCTCCCCCCCCCCCCAGTTTTGTTAAATAAAGAGAGTTTGTGTTCATGAAAATACATGTATTTTATTTTACATCAGGAAGGGGGGTTAGGGAGGAATAAGTGGAAAGACGTGAGGGAGGAATGAGGCACAAGCCCCCAGTGGGGCACACCAGGGAGGCTCTTAGTGCTCCTCAGGGTGGAAGCTCTCCCGAAGGGCCTCCTGGATACTGACAGCCCCGCTATGGACCTCCCAGATGACAGCCTGCAGAAAGTGCAGCCAGGCTCGCAGTAATGCATCCACGAGAAGCACCAGAGTGCCCAGGGGCAGCTCTGGCTCCATGTTGCAGAGTGCTGTGGTGTCCCCAGTGAGGGCAACCAGAGCACTCAGAGACAAAATGCTTTGCTGTCCCTCATCGAGGTAGGCAAGCAAGCAGGGAAACCTGAGAACTGGCTGTCCAGGGGGGTCCCTTTAAGCACAGGCCTCAGATAACCTCGGGAAGCAGCCACACAAAGTAACTCCTGACCTGATACCCTGCCGGACCTGGATCCGGCCTGCCTTAAATGCGATTCAGCGTCCACTCAGTGTGGACGTGCTATTTCGAAATAGCCAAATGCTATTTTGAAATGCATTTTGTGTGCAGATGCGTTATTTCGAAATATCTTATTTCGAAATAACTATTTCAAAATTAGATATTTCAAAATAACTCTGTAGTGTAGACATACCCTTAGATAATAGAGTAAAGCACAATTTTCCTTTCATGTACTGCATACTGAAGAGACAAATGCAACTGAGAGAGACTAGTCATGGTGAGGGTAGAACTTAAAACTGCTTAATATGGCTTAGCGACAAAAAAAAGTAACATATCATTTATAGGTGACATACAACACTCAAATAAGATATGTATTATAGTCAATGATCTCTCTCTTCCTTGCAATACAGTAAAAGGATTTGGAGTTAAATCCCTTCTTACTTTACTCATGCAAGTAACTTCATTGAAATCAACTGCACTAATCACAGGAGTCAAGTGAATGGGATTTGGTCCTTGGTTTTAATCTTCTTATAGACAGAAATTCAAATACAATATATAGATTATTTTGAGACACGGAAATGTGGAGTATGTAGGAAAAAAAACTGGAGTAAGAAAAAGGTAATTTTATAGTGGTACAATCATGTTAAACACCTCCAGGAACCTTACTTAATAAGGTCTGCTGCTTTCAGCTATGACTCCAAAGCCCATGACACAGACTATTCATGAAAGCATATTTTTGTTCTTTTTTGCCTCAGGCAAAACTACTCAGGAGTGTGGAGCCAGCTCCCCCATACCTTGCCCAGGGGCCTGGAGGGCTGGTGGCTCCACTGAGTATGGGAGAGTGAAACTGACATTACAAAAAAAAAAAAAAAAAAAAAAGGCTGAGCAGTTTAGTTGCAGGGATAACTTTTTGAAGGCATGCATGCAGATATTATTTATTAAACTTATAAAATGCTTGCACATTTACTCAGCACTGTCCAGGTGATCAAGGAGGGGCTCGGGGCAGGGGATGGGGATAGTGGGTGCTGTAGTCAGGGAAGGGGGATGAGAGGGTTGTAGGGGCTCAGGATAGGGGATGAAGGGTGTAGGAGGCTTAGTGATCTGCTGCGCTGGCTGATTTGGCAGGGGCTATGCTACCCAGTCACTGGCTCCCTGAGGCTGCATAGGCAGCAGCTCCCGGGAGCTAGCTGTGGCAGCAGGCATCATACTGCCTGGGCAGCGGATCTCCTGGGCTAGCCGGGACAGCAGGAACTGTGCTGCCTGGCCGCCAGATCCCTGGGCTGGCCAGGGCAAGAGGGGCCATGCTGCCTGGCTGGCTGCTCACCAGTACCGGAACCTTACCTGTGTATGGTGGCCTGCAGCATCCAGAGCCCCATCCCCAGTTGGCCACTCTCTTACTGGTGTGTGCGCCCCCTGTGGTCATTCTGCAGTATAACTGTGCCTGCTAGCAGACCACTCCCCTTGCACTTTGAGAAACAATCGTATTCTAGGCAAATCCCATTGTCACTGAAATATTGTATACTGTATATTTGCTATGAAAAATAGTAGAAATAGTTTTTTATTTAACCTTGAATGCTGGCGCTTGAGGAAAGGCAAGTTTAATTAGAGGAGGATGAGGAGGTAGATGGAGATTTTGAAGGGGACTTCTGGGCATCCCTCCTCCTCTACCCTGACCTCCCCACAATGGCTGCTTCCCCCACAATGGATTCAGCACCAGCTCCAGCAGCCTCTAGCTCACCAGGAAGTGGCAAGCGGCGTGAGCAGGGGCGGCCTGTGCATACAGGCGAACTAGGCGGTAGCCTAGGGCGCCAAGTTAAATGGGGTGCCAAATGGTGGCGCAATATCATTGAGGGGTTTGGAGGTGGGGGTGCTGATTGCATGGTTCGCCTAGGATGCCAGTTGCTGGCAGCTAGCCTAGGGCCGCCCCTGGGCGTGAGCACAGGCTGGAGAACTCTGGAGAAGCAGGAAGCAGCTGTGCAGCCAGCAGTTGAGAGAAGCAGCAGTTTCCCCTTCAAAATGCTGCTTCACTCCAGCCGCTGTCTGCGTGTTGGCCCCCCTGCTCCTCTGGCCAGCACTTGCACCGCTTGTTGCCACCTGTGCCTCTTGCCTGCTCCCCTGAGGCTGCAGATGAGCTTTTGTTTGTACGTGTGGATGTTCATAAGTCAGATGCTTTTAACTCGGGGAGTGCGTCTACTGACATCACTAGTCATGTAGCCTGTTGTAAAACTTGGCAAATGTCTAGATGAGTTGATGTACCCCCTGGAAGACCTCTTCATACCTTCATGGGTATATGTAAGCCTGGTTGAGTACTGCTTTACTCGACTATCTCACCAGATTAAGAACAAAGAAATCAAATGTATATAATTATATTCAGTTTCTCTTAATCTAAAGTTACTTTGCCTGACATGAAATTGTGATAGACCACTTGAAATAATCTGACAGTCTCAATTAGATGAGATAGGCACTAGCTCTGTCTTCTTTAAAAAAGCTTCTATACATGGTACTATTTTCTTTGATATGTCTCTTGCTCACATTAAGAAGCATCTAGTCACTATCTAAATTATGTTATTTACACATAAAAATAAGCTGACCATCCATAGTAAATCAATTGCTATACAGATATGCACACTTCTTGGATTTCA
This sequence comes from Pelochelys cantorii, assembly GCA_032595735.1. Lineage (NCBI taxonomy): Eukaryota > Metazoa > Chordata > Testudines > Trionychidae > Pelochelys > Pelochelys cantorii. The sequence goes on from CM064327.1 coordinate 191,758,457, forward strand.
TATGCACCAGATTAAAAACCCACTCACTACATGATCGCCAGTGTGTGCTCATCAGTAGATATATTCTCTTCCAAGAGTTTACTAGTGCAGCCAGTGCTGTTTGTAGCTGAGTAAAGTACCACTCTTGTAACTCATCCAAATTTAAAAGGCTTCTCTTGAATCCATATAATGGGCCAAATTCTGCCCTGGTATAAAGCCACTGACTTCATCTACTTACATCAGGACTAAAATTGGTCCCATATGTTTATTAGGAAAAATATATGGGGATTTGACTCAGTCTTCTTGTTCAGCCAATTGCTCTGACAAACAAGTTTGTTTATATTTGCAGGAGTTAATGCTGCCCACTTCTTGTTTACAATGCCACCTGAAAGTGTTCACATGGCACTGTTGTTGTTGGAGTCATAAGATATTTACATGCCAGAGGTGCTAAATATTCATATATCCCTTCATGCTTCAGCCACTGTTCTAAGGGAAATGCGCCCATGCCCATGATGGGTTTTGCTCAATAACAATCCAAATCAGTGTGGATCTGAGTCAGATGCCACCAGTAAGTTGATTTTCTTTTTTGGTGGTTCGGGTTCTGTAGTTTCCACACGAGAGTGTTGTTCTTTTAAAACTTCTGAAAGCGTGCTCGATACCTTCTCCCTCGCAGATTTTGGAAGGCACTTCAGATTTTTAAACCTTGGGTTGAGAGCTGTAGCTCTCTTTAGAAATCTCACATTGGAACCTTCTTCGTGTTTTGTCAAATCTACAGCAAAAGTGTTCTTTAAGGAGCTCAGTTGCAACTTTGGCTTTTGTATGTAAAGCTTATCCTATCTTAATGTATACTTTACACTTGTAGGTTCATTGAAGATAACTTCTGAATATGCCTGCATGAGAGGTGTTCTAAAATTGGTGTTTTTTCTTCATTATGGAATAGATTTTTTTTGGTAGTATCATATTTGTTAACTTCGATATGTTGGTGGAGTCTTATCTGTGCAGGAAATTGACTTCTCCCTATTAATGTGGGTTCACATATCATTAGGGCTGTCAACTGACCTGCATTAACGCCTGCGACTAACACAGGACAGGATTAACACGTTACTTTTTTTAACACGTTAATCGCAGGCATTAATGCTGCACTGCCCCTTTGAAGTGCCACTCCGGCGCTTCAAATGGGGCAGTGCAAGCGGAGCCGGGGATCAGCTGGAGTCCCCAACTGATCCCAGGCTCCTAATGTGTTGCCCCTTGGAAATGCCATAGCAGCATTTCCAAGGGGCAGTGCTGCATGGAGCCCAGGGTCAGCTAGGGACTCCAGCTGATCCCGGGCTCCATGCAGCACTGCCCCATAGAAACGCCGCTGTGGCGTATCAAAGGGGAGGTGCATGTGATTAATCGTGTGATTAAACTTTTTAATCGTGTGACAGCCCTACATATCATATAATCTTTCTTGTGATAGCTCCCAGATAGAGGGAACCTCATCATACAACTCTTTAAATACAACTTCTTTAAAATAAAATCTTTAATGAAACCTTTTTTCAGTTTAATGATGAAGCTAAAAAATTAAAACTCTGGAGTCTCCTCCCAATGAGACGCAGGTTTCTGAAAAATACAATCACACTGTCGCCTATGCTGCACAGAGTGACAAGTCATGTAAAAACATCAATCCACATTGATTCAATGGTCATTGTCACAGAGTGATGGTTTGTTGCATATATTTTAAAAATCCATTCATTTTCTATGTAGTTATTTCATGCCATCCACTCCCACCTTGAATCCTCACAACAAATATTTTTATCTACCATGGACTCACTGCAGGGCAATATGGTTCTTTTCTCAATGAACATTTTTTAAAAATGTCAGAGTGGCCAAACTGCTCTGTTTACATTGATGTACCCCCAAAAGTCCAGTATCCATTTGGCTATGTGACTGGTGGCAAGTCAGATGCTTCAACAGAGACTATTTTAAGCAATAGTAAAGGTCTGAGAAAAAAGTTGATTTAAGTTTTCATACTGCCCTTTATATTAGGCTTCTGGATGCTGACAAGTAAATATATCACCTAGACAGCAACAGCTAGAAATATTATCTTGTTGAAGCTGACTTGTGTATTTAATATTTGTTGGGTGCACAGAAAAATTGACAAATATGATTTCCCTTTCCTCTTTAATAATTTTCTGGAGCAAGGAGCGACTCAATCTATTCTTCTTCTTTACTGAACTTGTTCCTACTCTTGGTAATGTGCCAAAAAAATGACAACTCACCACAATTTCCCTTCTCTAACCCACATAGTCAAAGTGAATTTACAGTAGATAAAATAGCACTGCATTTATTAGCCATTTAACACATTTTAAAATCTTCTGTGAATGATTTGGGCTTTTTAAAAAATACAACAAAAATATATTTGAATATTGTGGAGTTTTTGACACAATAATCCCCCATCTCATGAAATTCAGTGTTAGAACTGGTAAAACTAATACTGATTTTGGAATCACCTGACTTTTGCTTTAGCTTTGCACAACCTCAATTCTGGTGAAAGGAACACTGCAAAATAGTTCAGCTCTAAAATCTGACCTACTTTAAAACTGCTATCTTCCTGTTTAGGGGAACAGCTTTCCAGATTATGTTTAAGAAGGCTTTAAACTAAAACCAGAAAGCCTACAAAACACCAAAGCAACAACACGAGAATTTGGTATTCTAAAATACACATTTAAAAATACATCGTCCCTCTGTTCAAATTTAACATTTTTCATACAACAGATAATTGTTGTCAACTCCTAAAGGTCTCCCAAGTTGGCTGAAAGCTCATGCTTCAGATGAGGCTTCAGAGAGCCAATTTTTCATATAACAAAAGGGAACTTTTCCAAACACTGATTAAAAACTGATTTTTTTTAAAAAAATGAGCAACAAATCCCCTAAAAATAAACACAAAAATTAAACCTAAAGCCAGAAACCCTATAAATAACCTACGCTATTGTCAGGGAAGAGAAAGTTACCTCCCTTCCCTCAGAGATTTCAGAAATCACTCACAGTGTGGATAGGGTTTGCCAGGTGTCCGGTATTGACCCGGACAGTCAAGTATTTTTGCCTCCTGTCCGGTAAAAAAATTCAGAAAATACCAGACACCTAAAATGTCTGGTATTTTCTGTTTTTTTCCCTGCCAGGAGGCAAAAATACCACACACCTGGCAACCCTACGACACATTCAACAACTGGGCCCAGCTCCCACCCCCTCGAATCCCCTGCTTACCTGGTTCTGCAGGGAAGCTCCCTTCTGGCTCGACCAAGAAAACAATATGGCCACCGGCAAAAAACCTAAAGACCTGAACAAGGGGAAGCAATACCTTCCCTGGGTCTTAGTGCTCAACCGCTTCTCTTCCTATCCCTTTTCTGACTCTGCACACAATTAAAGGGGCCATGCTGTTTTATTTTATTTATTTATTTGCTTAATAACTCTTGGGGTCCTTTTTTTTTCTCAACAACTTTGGTCTCCTTCCCCCTTTTCCCCCCCTCAACAGAATTTTTCCCCTGGTGTTCTTTTTTTTGGGGGTGGGGGTGTTTGGTATTTTTGTTGAAACCATCTGGCAACCCTGTGTGGAATCAGACTCTGTGTGATACTGAGAACCCAGGCACTAGGCAACGTTGGCTATTTTGTCCAGCTGTTCACCATGGAGTGTACCTGAGCTTAAGCCAAGGGAGGAGCTGGTGGCAGGGTTGGAGAAAGACAGCAGTGGTAACTGTTCTGCAGATCCACTGGTCATTCCTTTTGCATAGAGGTAGAAGGTATGGGAACAGAGGGGGCTATAGTGAAGCTCTCAGACTTCAACAGCAGCTGTACAATTGCTCTGATGAGATTCAATGGCCTGGGAGAAGGGTGAATATTCTTTCTTTTGGCTTGCGTAATTCCCCAGTTAGTTATCCTAGTATTTGAGTTGTGGTCTGTGGTTAGGATTTCCTCCACCGAAATAAAAAACAGATACTGCTTAGATCCAATCCTCTTCTTAGAGAAATAAATGAAAACTTTTCAAGTGATTACTTTGGAATTAAGCTCTTCATGAACATCTCGGGCAAAAACTTTTTGGCAACTAATAAATTCACCAAAGAAGGCAATTTTCAGGGCACCAAAACAATTTGTGGATTTGGGTTGAATTACTGACCAGATAAATATGAAAACAAAAAGTTCAGAAATATCAAAATGGTTCATTTAGGAAATGATCAAAATGTCATTTAAAATCAACATTCAAAATGTTTTGGTCAACCAAAATTAATCAGGGGGCTTTTCATTTTACCAAGAGTCCTTCCCTCCAAATTCTATTTCAGTTTGACACAAATAATGTTTCTGATTTTTCAGTTCGGCCACCAAAATGAACAATGATCTGTTCAGCTCTTCTCTTCAGTACTTTGTTCTGCTAACCACACAAGCAACAAACTAGCCAGCAGAGGGGGTATTGCTCAACTATTCCTGTTCATAGAGCTGTACTGACACCATTGAGGACAACAGGAGGACAAAGAAAAAAAACAGGAGAAGCCATGTGGATTTATGGTCCCTTAGAAACAGGGTATACATAGAGAAAGCGGTATACATAGAAATGTTAAGTTCAACTTTCCTAGAACTTAAAGCAAACCAAACAGAAGGAACAAATTAAAGCACAATTAAAAGGGCTTAACAGTAAAGCCTTTTCTATAATATTTTATTTTAGTACTGTAAACATATTTAATATCTAAAATATAGAAATGTATCATATCAAAAATCCAGTAATAAACTTGATCATGATGTAATTCAGTGCATTTCTATGGTGAACAAAACAAGATGTCAATTTATTTTCTCAGAGGGATAGATATGTTACTCTGTAACTTTAAAAACAATGAGTAGTCCTGTGGCACCTTAGAGACTAACAAAAACAAATAGGATCTTGAGCATGTCCTGACATTTGATGAAGTTGGTTTTACCAACAAAAACTCAAGATCCTGTTTATTTCTGTCAGTCTCTAAGGCTGCGTCTACACAGCAGGGCTTAATTCGAAATAAGCTATGCAAATTGAGCTACGTCAATTGCGTAGCTTATTTTGAAATAGCTTATTTCGAAATAGGGAACGTTTACACAGCACTTATTTTGAAATAGAGCACTCTTCCTCTGACTTCCTTACTCCTCATACAAAGAGGGTAACCGGAGTCGGAGTAAGAAGTCCTCCAGCTTGACAGTATTTCAACATTATTTCAAAATAACTGCCTGCTGTGTAGATGCAGACTAAATATTTCAAAATAATGCTAGTTATTTCAAAATAATGTTGCTCTGTAGACGTACCCTAAGGTGCCCCAGACTACTAGTTTTTAATGTATTTTCCGTGTGAAATTATTAATAGAAATTTTAATTTAATTAAATAGATCCAATCTGGTTCCACTACAAAAGCAGAGCAAGTCACTACAATACGCTCGGGCTACGTCTACATTGTGCTCTCTTACACAAGAACATATGCAAATGAGGTGCGGCGATGACTATCGCCATGCCTCATTTGCATACTTAATGAGCCACCATTTTTGTAGAAGGGGCTTTTGCGCAAGAAGGAGCAGTCTACACTGCTCCTTCTTGAGCAAAAAACCCCTCTTGTGCAAGAGCCGTTCTGTCACTTATTTTCAGGCAGAACGGCTCTTGCGCAAGAGGGGGTTTTTGCACAAGGAGCAGTATAGACTGCTCCTTCTTGTGCAAATGGCGGCTCATTAAGTATGCAAATGAGGCGCAGTGATATTCATCAACGCACCTCATTTGCATATGTTCTTGCACAAGAGAGAACAGTGTAGACGTAGCCTCACTGTTTACATCAGGTTCTGGTGTGGAAATTCTTGTAATACATCTCAGAGGGCAGACAGACAAAAAACCTTTCTTATCTTATTACAAATCTGCTCACTATTATAAAATCAATAGTAGGTTTCATAAGAAAGTGTTTTAGATTATCAAGTGATAGTTCAATAATGTCTGCTGAAAAACATGTACAATACAGTAAACAAACAGGTTTAGGGCTAAATTTCCAATGTAGTCTTTAATTTTAAATTGCCTTAGTTTTTGGGCTCCCATTTTTAAACACTTTGTATGTAATTTTCAGAAGTGTTATGTACCCAGAAATCCAATTTAAGTCAAGGGTAGCTCTAGGTTCTCAGCACTCCTGAATGAGAACCTAGTGTCCTTATTCAAGAAAGCATTCAGTGTGCTTAAAGGCTGTTTTGAACGAAAATCCCTTCCTGAATTGGGGCTTACGTGTCCTATGTTAGGCATCCAGCAATTGAGATACCCAAAATTAAAGGCTGTTTTTGAAAATTTGGGCCTTAATCTTTAAAACATTTTTCAGTCAAGTGAATATAATATGTATTTCAGACCTTTCATAAAAAAAATCGTGAAGGATTCTTGACACAGCTGTGACTTAATAACAATTTGAAGAATTACCTCTATATTCTAAGGCAAAGTGACTGAAGTATTTCATGAAGTAAAAAAACATGGCATATACCTCAGTAACTCATATTCAAGAGGTTTTTAATGTGCTTCTTTTCAAACCATTCTAATATTGTAGGGGCTGAATTTTTAAGGTATCAAGTTAATTCTTAAGTGTTACAAATCCATGCAATCCATGGATTCAAAAGGGATGGCATAAGTATAACTAAGGACACGATAGTTAATCCTCGCTATCTTAAACTACACCAGCAAAATCTGCACGTATGCACACTGCATTTGCAAAATTGGTCATTGTGCATATACATGCTTGTTGCTTGCTCGATTACCTTCTCTGTGTTACCTTCTTTGTGAGCACAGATTTTGTGGATGAAATTTAGGCAGCCAGCTGTTGAAATCCAGTTCCAGAGGTGCTTATGCTAAAGATTAAAGGTCTCCTGATTCCTGTATATTGGTTAATGACTTTCAAGTTAACTCCTCAAATGCCAGCCCTTCTTTCCTATGACCTGCTGTTGGGCCAGGGGATTAACCATAGTGAACCAAGTTTAGTAACATTATTAGGACAAAACAACACATTTAATGAAAAATTTTGAGGTGTCAAAATTTGGTTTTGTTCCAAAGCAGAATTAAAATAATAGCTTTGGATTTTTTGTGTGTGAAAAACATGGAAGATGGGGAGAGACAAAGAGAGCCTATAATAGCCATAGGGTTTCACACATCCCCAGACAAACATGCTCTCCAGGAAGCTCTCCCTCATTTTTGACTAGAGAGAGCAGAGGAAGGAAGAAATAAACAAGAGCCAGCGGTGCAGTAAAAGGTAGGAGTCTTTATTTTGTCCTACTAGGCTGAACACACACACAGGTTCTGCCTGACTAACTCTCCATCTCCCCACTTGCTCCATTTCCTCTTTAATCTTTTGTAATTGCAATATTCTCAGACAGCGCTTCAGAGATCAGGCTTCTAGTGAACTGCACTTTGTTCACATGCAGCAGAGAAGACCAAACTGCAAAACGGGGGCTGGGGGGAAAGTGGGGGGGGAGGGGGGGAAAGGGGAGGAAACTACCACAGTTTTTCTTTGCTTCCTTTCTAGATTTATCTCAATCATTTTTTTCATATGCCAGGAGTTCAGATATTACATATATAATTTAATCTTCCTCCTTCCTGGTGGGTCATCCATATATCTGAGATTTCCCCTCATTTTATTTTCCTAACGCAAACTCATTTTTCTCCCTTGAACAGCTCTGCATTTGGAGCCCAGCAAAACAGCTTCTTTACCATCTCCAGTGGTCAATGACGAATGAAACAAAACAAGATTTTTTTCCCAGGGACTATATTAATGTTGAGAAATCTGGATGTTCCACTGCTAACGGTTTAAACAAGAGTTTTCAGAAATACTGGAGAATATTAATCCAAGGCTGCTTGTGTCAAGAGGAAATGGATACTTTTAATAATAGTAATTTAGTTGGGGGCAATCTGCTTAAGGTGGCACATTCATAATAGGCTCCATGGTTTCTGATTAAGGCAGTTTGACCTGGGAGTCAGGAGATCTGGGTTCACTTCCTAGCTCTACTACAGATTTTTCTGGGTCAGTGCACAGGACAGGCAAGTTAATTCATCCCTCTCTCAGTTCCCCCTCTGCAAAATAGGGATAAATAATACTTCCCTATTTCATTATAATACTGCAATGATACAGCCATTAATGTTTGTGAGGTGTTCAGTGATTGGGGCCATATAATTAGACAAATAATATATGAAAAGGAGAGCAAAATATTTGACCCATATAAAACAGCTTGCACAGGGAAATCAGGAAGAGTAATAATTTTGAGTATTGGTACAGAAGATACTGAGTAGTGAGCCTGCAGACCTCATAGCTTCCCCTTTCATCACATAGGTTTGGGGCCGGGATAAAAATGTTCAATGTTCCTGATCCAGAGATTTTAAAAAATGAAATATGTAGCGACATTATTTGCACAATGACATAGCATTTTAAGACTGAAATGTTCTATAAAGTGTAATGATGTTTCACAGAAAGTCAAAACATTATTTAATGGCCTTTTCAAGAGAAGGATTATTGTTTAATTATTTAAATACCAAATTGATACATCAACCAGTCTTGCCTTGATTATATTTATAATTTTCTTCTGTAAAATGCAATACATTAAAAAAATAATAGAACGAGAGCAAAATGCTTCTATAATTTTTGAAAAAAATCCAAATTTAATCTTTTATATATCCTTGGAGAAAGCTATTAAATAGATCAGAATCCTACTAAGCTCTCTAATTATACTTCAGTTATGATCCAGTCCTGAAATAATGCTTCAAGATATAAGGTGTATTATCTTTCTTGTTATTGCTTAGAGTTTGCAGTGCATCAGATACTAAAATACATCAAATAATGAATTAATTTATGCCTAGTGAGCCAATCATTTTCTACTCATGTTACAATGATATCATGGGAGCAGTAGCAATTTCTTACACAGAACCATCCTCTAGCTCCCTTCTTAGCTAATTAAAAGAGCTCCATAAGATAAAGCATGAACCTTAACAATATATTTTCATCTCCCTCCCTTCCCAAAATATTATAAATTGAACAGCATTGACAGAGCTAAAGCTTTTGTATTCTTTCGGCAGAGCCCCTGTAGCAATCTTATTTTGATTGTTTTAAGAGGGTTTTTAATGACTACATATTTCAAGTGCAACATTATTAATAATCTGTCTTTTGTAACGATGCATTATAGAATTTTACCAATTTATTGTTTCAAGCAATTTAGTAAATTGCCATTTCAATAAAATTAAATAAATAGCATTTTGTAGCGTGGTTGAGCAGCCACGTGGGCCATGTGTTAATTGGAACTAAATTAGCTGACTCCTTTCAGAACACATGCGCTCTTAGACTTCACATAACAATTTGTCCAGTTGCTGAGAGATGCCAGGCATGTTACAAGGACTAATACGGAGGGGCAGCAAAATCCTCCACACATCACATTTTCTTTGTAGTTTCTGTGACCTCTAAATATATGGTATTCCAATGGTTATAATCCTGTGACAGCCATGTCAACTGCCTTGCAACTCAGGAGTGGATATTAGTTTTCAGTTGATGCTTTAAAGTCTCCTTCTGACCCAATATCAGGTTGGCTTCAGTATTAGAAAAGTGGCATAGAAATCCCAGCAACCATGGATTGGGCTCAGTAACAAAACACCTTATTCACCTTGGACTTTTCCTTTCTTTAGCATTCTAACCATTGTTTTCAGCAACAGCAAGAAGCTTTTAATAGCCTTTTGGTGGCTCAAGTTTCAATGATTGTTTTAATAAATCAGATTGTCAACCTGAAAGACAATATCAAAATTGCTTAGGATTGGCTGCAATTTGAAAACCAGACTATGCCTTTACACAAAAGGGAGAGGTTTGGGGAGAAACTTTTCTGCATACTGAATACAGGGGGAGGGCTAAGAAAACAGTAGAAAATTAATGTACTACCTACATCTTCATTATTTACAAAAACCATAAATCTTTTTCTTAGCTTTATTTAGCTTTTACCTTGAACAGATTCAATGTATTTGTTTATCATGATCTTTTGCTTTTGTCTCTCTCCTACCATTTAGTAATTAATGCAGCATTTCAATAAACAAATGGACTGGGTTTGGCTACACTGTTAAATTTACAGTAATATTAATATAGTTGAATTAACAGACAAATAAGTAGGTATGCAATACATTTTCAAAGGAGGTACTAATCCATGTGTGCACAGCACCCCACAATTAATTTAACACCTTACAAAAAAAAAGATGCCTTAGAATTCAGACATACTAATGGAATTTTTGAAATGCAACAACAGCAAGAAAAATTGCTCATGCAACTTCCATTCTCTTTGTGCAGCTTGAGATGATTGAGACCCACAACTAAGAAATATTAATATTTTAAATTTTTTTATAAGACATACCAGGAAGGCCCATAGTCATAATAGCTCTAGCACTTTGAGTTGGGAGTACGACCTTTACAAGGTTAGAAGATACAATGCCAAGGAATGTGTAGGGTAAAAAGGAAAATAGTAGCTACACATTTTCTAATTTGCAAACTATGACGTTTTAGAAAATTGTACAAACAGACCCCGTTTAATCTCCAAGAGAAGATATGACAGATCAAATAAAGCAGCAGCAAATTCCCTGTAATAACAACAGTCTTACCATTTGACTATCATATCAAACAACAGACACACTGAATACAATAATAACTCAAAGATAATAATCTAAAGAGAAACAGTCTGTTTATTTGTTTGCTTCTTTGATATTTGTTTGCTTCTTTGATATACTGTCAAACTGAAATAGAAAACTGGGCCTGACTTTCTTAATAATAATATAGGCATACAACGATGTTTTATGCATGAGTTGAAGTGTTAAGTACCAAATAACTTTATCGCTCAATAATATAATTATAGGGCTAGATCCTTGGCCATATCAAAGAGCCCTTTCCACTGTTCTCAAATATACAAAAAGCACTTTAAGTTTCCTTAAGAGAGTAGTTTAGGATTCTTCTAGCAAATGGGAAACATGAGCTGGCATAGCTCATTTCCAGCAGCCTCTTCTGGCACCCCAGGTGTATCAGGAAAGAGAGTGCAATCTTGACTGGCAAAATGTCCCTCTGGGGGAAGTTATTTGCTAGTACAAGCTGGAGATGACCTGAGGTTTCCTTCACTGATGATAGCAGCCTATCGGCTCTCAGTAGTCCCTAGAATCAGGGGAATACGGAGAGAGAAAGGCAAGGTAAAGCCTGGATATAACACAACCAGGTGTACCAAACACTGCTCTGATGCTTTTGGATTTCTATTCCATACCCTAGATGAACAAAGATCAAGTAGGCCAATTTTTCATGATATCAGTTCTGGGATGGGACCTTTCTATTGCTTACAAAGGTTCGTGCCATCACTTTGCCTTTACTTTTACCAATAGAATTATTTCAGCTAGGGTGTGCTTTCTTCACTGAAATAGTTATACCAGCACAAGCCCTAGTGTGGATATAGTTATATGGATATAAAGGTGATTTATACCAGTATACTTCCTGTATAGGGTGCACTTATACAACAATATAACTGCATCCACACTACTATAATGTTTTAAATATCTCTATTGGTATAAAGTGGAACAAAAATTTTAGTATAGAAAAGGTCCTCGATAAGCAAGAGAAAGAAAAGTTATTAACAATAAATAATATATCCTCCAAAGAAAACAACAGGAAAAGAAACAACATACTGATTAAGTTACAATCTCTTCTGTTGTAGTTCCTTTGTTGAGTGCTCCCTGCAAACATTACAGTGTCAATATACAAGTACAAAAAGAGAGAGAGAGAGCGCGCGCCAAGGAAGTTAAACATTTATGCTTTATTCTTTACTCCATATGCGCTTTACTCTCTCTCCAAGAACTGCCTGAAAGTAGTATACTTATAGTTCCTATGTACAATCCTACTATACCACAGAGGTGGCCAAAGTGACTAATCCTCTGAGCTGCAAACAAATCAGTGTATCCTATCTAATCATCATAGGTAATCCAGAAAATGTACTGATGGGAAAGAATGGTTTGTTTAAAGATAGGTGAATCCAGTTTGATTAAAGAACTCAATAATGGCCATACTAGGTCAGACAAAAGGTTCATCTAGCCCTGTATCCTGTTTTCTGGCAATGCCAAATCCCCCAGAGAGAATGAATAGAAGACGTAATCATAAAGTGAGCCATCCCCCGTCGCCCATTCCCATCTGATAAACAGAAGGTAGGGACACCATCTCTGCCCATCTTGGCTAATAGCCATTGATGGACCTATCTTCCATGAATTTATCTACTCTCAAACTTGGCCAAAACTCCTAAAATTCATCTTATAATCTATGAACTCACTTAAAGTTTTGATGCAGGCAGATTCAAATTAAATCACACGGTCCATATTGTACCTTAAGCCAGGTCTACTTAGGGTTGCTAGATGGTTTAACAAAAAATACCGACCCCCCACACCCCCAAAACACAATGGGAAAAAGTTATGGAAAAAAAAAGTGCTGCGCCTTTAAATGGCCCCGTGCTCAGTGTCCCCCATCCCAGTGCACTCATCCCTGCCTCAGAGCCAGGTTCTCCCCCCCCCCCCAGTATCCCCCATCCCAATGCACTCACCCCTGCCTCAGATCCAGGCCCCCAACAGCATTCCCCATCCCAGTGCACTCACCCCTCCCCCTGAACCAGGCATCCCTAGTGCCGGGAGTGCCACGTCCCAATCAAATCCTCCTTCCCCCCATCCCACCCCGCAGAGCCAGGCACCGGAGGAACGGGATAGCCAGGTAAGGAAATCTTACTTTTAAAGTCGCCGCTCCTGCCACCCAGCCTGGCTGCCTCGGCTCACAGTGCGTAGAGGGAGCCATCACGTGGCCAGCTCCCAGGTCTCTGTTCAAAGCATCACGTGGACCAGAGCAGTGTGTGCTTCGCTCCCACCCCAGTCCGGTGCCCTCCTAGCATGGCGCCTGGGGACAAGTGCCCCCACCTGCCTCCCCTTCGCCACGCCTCTGCCGCACTCCTCACTCCCCTGCCCCCGCCAGACACGGCAGGGGAAAATTGTCCCCCCAGGCTTCTGTCCGAGGGAAACAGGAAATACCGGACATTTCACATGTCTGGTAATTTCTGTTTTTTTTTTTTTACCAGATGGGGACCCAAATAATGGACAGTAGGGCTAAAACTGGACACCTGGCAACCCTATATCTACATATAAAAACCATCTCCCCACGTCAGAGCACTATAGAAGCAATCCCCCAGTTTAAATGCAGTTAGGCCAATATGTGATTGCTTCTGTCAACACAGCTAAAGCCATTTAGGAAGGTGGAATTATTATGCTGATTCTGATGGGTGGTGGCATTATGTTGTTGAAAAAATTCCATTTGTTATTATAATCTGGGTCTACTCTAGGAGAGGGGTTCTCAATCTTTTTCTGAGATCCCCAGCATGCTATAAAAATGTCATGGCTCACCAGTGCTACAACTGGTTTTCTGCATACAAAAGCCAGGGCCAGCATTAGAGGGTAGCAAGCAGGACAGCTGCCCGGGGCCCCATGTCAGAGGGGTCCCCACAAAGCTAAGTTTCTCAGGCTTCAGCTTCAGGTGACAGGGCTGGGAGCCCTGGGCTTCAGTCACACAACAAAGCTTCAGCATTCTGCTTCGGGCCCCAGCTAGTCTAACATTGGCCCTGCTTGGTGCCCCCCCCGCTTGGTGCCCCCGAAACCTGCTTGTAGCCATGTACTCTTGGCTGAGAATGACTGCCGTAAGGGGTTCTGCTAGTCAAGCTGTACTGGTATGGCTCTGGAAGAGCATTCGTAGTGTTAACATGGCCTTGGGGAGTTTACATCTCTTTATCAAGATTATGTTTTTGAACCACAGTCGAACCCTGTTTAACCAAGCCTCGTTAGCCAGTTCTCTCTATTAAGTGGACCATCAGCCATGTGATGATGACAGCAACTGGAGTTCCACTGCTCATTCTCTAGTTTATTTAGATTTTTAGTCAGTCAGTCTGGCCCTATCCCAATTAGATCTGATAATCGGGATTCCATTGGAGTCGCATTAAAATATATATTAGCAATTATTCTCAGATTTTATTAGTTTCTCAAAATACATTCATGTCTGCTTTGCACCTTTTGAAGTCATTTCCACCCAAACAAAGTTCTTAAGTCAGAACTAAATTTTCAGCACCAGAAAGAATTGTTTCCAGTACATAAATAAAAATGAAATGATCTATGAGAGCCAGCTGTACAGCTCTACAAATGAGAACAAAGATGTAATAGCCATTGGATTACTTTCTAAATGGCAATTTTATACAAAAGTTGTGAATGCTCAAGATGATGCAAAATGAACACAGCAGCTTATGTGAACATTTTGTTCTGTGACTCTGCCTTATAGAAAATCTGTTAATCATGCAAAAATGCAGATATTTGTTTTGCAGAGCCATGTACATCATAGTGATAATAGTGATGTTTCATAAAATACAATGGATTATACAGAGTCCTATTAGTCTTACTAAAAGACCAAATTATAGGTGATTGAAGAATGCTGTTCTATATTGACGATACATTACTGAACATTAAGATGAAATACTGTGCAATCCTGCAAACTTTATTCAGAAAAATCTCCCCTTGGAGTTTAATGGGACCCACCTTCAAAAAAGCCTGCACTACCTGTAAAGAGCCTGGATTTTCAAGCGTTAAATACCCATAACTTACGATGAATTCAGTAGGAGCCGTGGGTGATGACTGGCACCTGTTGAAATCCAGCCCATAGTAATTAGCTTGCCTCAACTTTGCATCATGCTATTCATGAATGTAAAATTATATTTGTATACGTTTTATTTAATTTTACTTAAAGACTTTGTTAATAATAGCTTTTGCCACAGTGAGCAGTGAAATCTTCTTTTATGTTGTCCCTTTGGTTTCCTCTCTGGTCTATTGGTCATGGGTTTTTTCCCCCCAACGAAACAATTTCTGAGCCATCTGTCATGGTCAGTTATTCCTCCTGACACTTCACCACATCCTTATTGTGTGTGTCTTATTTATAAGCATTTGTTCATTTGTGTTGTAGTAATTTGTAGAACATTTTTCATGGAAGATTATTAACGTATCGTGTGCACTGGGACACATGTATGAAAGATGCTGTTTGCACTTGTGGAATTATAGCAAAGCTATGCCAGAATTTTGCTATTATATGTCTGTTTTCACAGTGTTTTAAAGACCATACAAATTCACTATCAACTGAAACTTACCAAGGTATGGGCATTTAAGATGATCTTTTTCAAAACAGTTTTTGTTTTAAATTCCTCCTTATAAATAGCTGGGATTACATTGTCATTACTTAATGACTAAATCCCACAAAGTATGTATGTGCAGGCATGAACAGTTGGTAACTACACACAGAGTCCTAAACTCTGGAGCAAAGAGAGTCATCCCTCTATGCATTGCTGAATATACACATCACCCTGAAAAGGGTTGGGATGATGAGAAGCATATATGTTCACTGCATGGGTGCTCCAGAGCTGGAGCACCCATGGAAAAAAAGAATGGGTGCTCAGGACCCACCAGTCAGCTGTTTGGTGGCCCCTATCAACTAGCTCTTTGGCAGTGAACAGAGATGATGGGGGAGGGGGTGGAGTGGGTCAGGAAGAAGAGGAGTGAGGGCAAGGCCTTAGGGAAACGGTCAGAGTGGGGGCAGGATCATCCACCACCAGCAAAAAGGTCAGCTCCTGTGAAAGGCCACAATCATCTCTTTCTCCTGAGCGCTGGCACAGGGTACATCTACACAGCAGTGTTATTTTGGAATAAGAGACGTTATTCTGAAATAACATAGTCTGCACCTACACCACAAGCAGTTATTTCGACATAATGTCAAAATAATGTCGAGCTGGAGGACTTCTTACTTCGACTCCTGTCACCCTCATTTCACAAGGAGTAACGGAAGTCGGAGGAAGAGTGATCTACCTCAGACTTCCTGCTGTGTAGACAGCGCCAAAAGCCGAAATAAGCTATTTTGACTTAAGGTATGCAATTGACATAACTGAAGTTTTGTAGCTTATTTCATCTTTAGCCCTGTTGCATAGACGTGCCCCTACAGAGAAGATGGAGATGGGAGGTACGGCTCCTCCAGTGAGCTTGAGGAGGGACTGTACAGGTCTGCGCTGCCCCCTATGTAGACCAGTGCATTAAAGACCCAACATGGCCCTTTATGACGACTATCAGCTGCTTTTTGTATTCAGTTTTGGGAGGGGGTGGGTTAGCCAAGAGAAAGTAGCATAGCTTTTTGGTGTTGTGAATTTGTTGTCACAACACACTGTTTAGTAAAGGTGATACAAATTACACATTGTTGTATCCAACTTTGATCTGAACAGAGTCCTTGTTTGTCTTAGAGAACAACTACACACGATAATGAGACTATATTTCATATTACTGAGCTTAAGAGAAGCCACAATCTTCTTCAGTGCTTTCTGCCACACCGAGATGTAATTTGTTTTCTTTATCTATCTTTCCCCATAACTTTTCCACAGTAATGTTCAATAAATATTTAAGTGCCAGCATGAAGTGGATTATTGTTAACATGTTGCAGGAAAATTGCACAGTGCTAAAGCTTGCAATAAAAATAAGCAGAACGCCCACTGTTAATACACTGTAGTTAAATGTATTAGCTGCTTTCAAAAGCATTAACTCCCACTCAAATAGCAATGCTATTTTGTCCAATCTATTACCATCAGACAGTGAAAATCAGTTGGGGACTATCTGAAATCTTTATGTCTATATGTATTCAAACAAAATTATTTTAATAGATTAGATAACTGAATAGGTACAACATTTTAGATTTTACTGGATGTAAAACAAACAATTGAAAAAGAACTCCCATGAAAACACATAGTATCCTTTCACTTTTTTCATTTGATATTGAAAATAGTTTGAAAAGTATCTCTTACCCCACTACCTCATCATTTTATATATTTTCTGTCACACTAACTTGTAGAACTTTATGACGTTGAAGTTCTTTCCTTTCCATCATGAAGTAATTAAAAATGGTAGTGTACAAATAACTTTAAAATCAAGCACAATCTCCAATGATCCAAACTTGTTACATTTTGCATGAAACTCTGGCAATGGAAGCTGTTCAATTTATGTTCTGGACATAGTTTTAACTTCCTCCTCATATGCCTTTGAGCACAGTGACATCATGAAAATAACACTCTGCACCCAGATTCTTCAAGTGGCTTAGAAGCATTTATGACAGTGTTATAAAACAGAATTTCTGCCTGTGAGACAGACTCCATGTTCATACTATGCCCTAGAGATCTATGTGAGGTCCCTCCTTAAAATATATTTGTTCTTTGTGTAGGCTTGATTAAAAGCCTACTAAAGTCAAAAGAAAGACTCCGACTGATTTCACTGGGCTTTGCATCAGACTAACTGGATACTATTTGGTACAGTAAAGCTGTTATATTTTCAGAACTCTTCCTGTTAATAACAGTGATCATATCAGGACATTACCAGCACTATCTGAATATAATCAAGAACACTATTTCTGAGGTTTCCTGTGAAACTGTGCTTTAATTTTACTCATCTACAGATAACCATCTTCCAGCACCCACTTCTTTCCCAAGTCCCCATAAACCTGTATTCTTCAACCATCCCAACCACTGCCCTATGTCTGTCTGTCTGCTCTGGTGGTGGGACTCATATCTGGTAGACAATGAACTGATTATACAGTGTGCATGTGCACTATAAACACATTGGTGCTAATGCTGGGGTGTACTTTGTGTGAGACTGATAGGGACCTGAATAATGCTTCTTAACATAACAAAGCACATAAAAATAAATCCTCCAGGAAAGTTGCCTATAATTTCCTTCCTTTCAGGAAAATTTTGGTACCAAAACAAGTGGCCCTTTACAGTAATTTAGCATAAGAAAAACCTCTTCTTCCTCCTTTTCTGCAGAGTCTCTGCATCACTGTACTACATAGAAGATACCCTAATATTCCCTCTCCACCCTTTAGCTCCTCATACACACGTATTAATGACTACAGCACGCACAATCTTTGTGATTGATAAAGACTGGCTAATAATCCATTTAGAGCCTATAAAACCTGCTCTTTATGGATGTAATCCAGCTTCCATTGAAGCCAATAACAACACTATTAATTTCAAGAGTCTGATCCTCACTGGAATTCCTATTGATCTTAAGGGGAATGCAAACGCTCTTGGGTGCTATTATTTACCAAGGGGGCTGCTATTGTGCAATCTTCCAAGCCTTTCACCAAGTGAAGCATGCTTTCTGTAAATTGCTCATGGCTTGGGGCATAAGAGAACAGGGCCTTGAACTCAGGTGACTGATACAGCAATACAGAAATTCACTATATGACCTGGCTAAGGTTTAGCATTTTTATACAGGCTGAGAAATGGTTAAGAAATACTGATTGAGATCTTCAAAGCTGACTAGGAGAATAGCTAAATTCCTAAGTTAACTTTCAAAATTTTAACCCTTGCTTTTGTAAGATGCTATCTTTCTATGAGAATTTTTTTCTCTCTACCTAGAAGTCTGAAAAAAAACATAGAGTGAATGGGATTTAGAGGTACTTACATTAATTAATTCCTCTAAAATCACCCTGTACATTTAATAATATAGTTTTAAACTAAGTATCAACATTTGAACTAGATCCCAAACCAACTTCACTGCTTTTCAAACTGTTTTTGTCTGTCTGTCTTCTCCCTCAGCTTCTTCCAGTAACGTGAGATGGGAAAGGAGAGCACAAGGGGAAAAGAGTTGGAGAGGTGACAATCATTCATTAGAAATTGGTACCTTTCACGTTGCGGAATACAAAATTGTTCTATGCTCTGGATGATATTTTGGAAGTGAAATTCATAAAAGGTTAAATAAAAATCAGAGTAACATTGAAGAATCTAATAAAATGTCATAATAGAAAACAAAAACCCAGTTGCACTTTTCCCAATCTCCCCAGAAATCTTTCAAACAGATTTTTATTAATAAAAATGTACGATTTAATTATTTAAGAATAGGTTGATTGTAAGGTATAACACTGTATGAAACCCTTCCATAGAGGGCACAGGAGAGTGCTGGTAATGTTCTCCAATACAGTAGGAAGTGGGAATAATTGTTGGTTTCTTACTTCTGCTCATTGTATGGAACTTTTATCAATTTCACCAATGGTTTGAACTATCTGTGTATTTCCTTTTGTCACACGAAGCATTTTAAATATGTAAAGTGCAACCATGTGGTTTGTATGCTCTGTCCTACCAACTTTTTGGTTTTCTGGTGATGTTTTCTTCTGTATAGTTGCACGTCTCATTAATTTTTTGTCCTAGTTCCTTCTCCTCTGGGTTGCCAACCCACAGAAATTTCATTTACGGACAAAATGGGAAAAATATACGGACATAATTTTTATACTATATTAAGACGACATAAATGGCCAAAAGTGAAAAGTAATTGTTGTCATTCATACATCACAAGAACAATATGCTATTTAACTCACTTTCATTTAGTTAGTCATGGTCCTGGATCACATGATTCACGTTACGTCATCTCAACCATTGAGCTAAATAAACAACTAAAATGTCCAATTTCTGCTGCTCCGCAGTAAAATGGCTGAAGCAGGGCAGAAGAAATTTAATTGCTATAGAATAATTGATGTTTTTTGAAATTTTATTGCACTTTTACGAAATTTACGGATACCTAAATTTTATTACGGACTTTACAGATATGTCCAATTTCGGCTAATTTTTTACGGACTGTCCATAAATTTACTGACAGTTGGCAACCCTGCCTCTCATTGTATAAACTTGTCTTATGTTGTTGCACCTCTGTCACACTGTAACGTATTGTATAATGCCCCATAATTGATATTCGTGATCCTGTCTGCAATAATTTCACCTCTGGCTGTGATCACATCATCTTGTGAACTAAGCAGTGTTGAGTTTGGAAAGAATTTAAATTGGAGACCTCTAGGAGAAAATCTAGGTTGTACAGGAAGATGCCATGGCGATACGATAGGTGGCAGTTTTCTCTCTGAGTTAAGAGCTGAACCAGTAGCATATTATGGTCTCTTTCATCTACATGTGAGTTTTACTTGTTTTAGTGTGTTATCATTTGTACAGGCTCTGTCAGGAGAATGCCAGGTCACCTCTCCACACCTTTCATTCCATCTTCCCACCGTGTAATGTTTCCTCCCCTTGATTCTCAACCTAAACGCTCTTCTACTCTTTCCCTGACAGTGGTACCTCTCTTGCTACCTTAATGCCAACTGAAGTCCCAATGGCCCATCTCTCACTCTGTCCTTTTGAGATTCCACCTGTACTATTCCAAGGCATTAGGGTATTTCACAGATCATGTCCTAGACTTCCTGTGGTAGCACTATATAGCTCAATGAGGCAACAGCTGTCAAGAGTGAAGTAGATATATCATGCATTAGGCAATAACTTCTTTAAGTCAACACTGTGGGTGGTGCACTGTAACTTGCTTTAGTTTACATGTAATCATTTATTTTCCAGTACTCTGTGGTGGCTGACAACTTGTTCAACAAGGTTCTACTGCTGCTGCTGTTTTAAAGCTCTGTATCATAATGTGTATTAAAGAAGTTTTCTCCATGTGGATCTTTTATCTGATGACTTCTATATTAAATTAAAAACTGTGAATGACACAGATCTGAGGTGAAAGTTAATTTACTTTGCTCTGATTTGCTTTTATCTTTTTTTCTGAGTAAGGTGGCACTTGTATGCTAGGGACTCCATTGGCATCAGTTCTAGCACTAAGGTAACTGGGCTTGACCAGAGTACAGAATGGAGATAGGGAGAGAATACCATGGCAAGACATTAGGGAGAGCTGTGCAGTAGGAAGGGCAATGACCCATAGCAAGGGGTGAGGAGAAGCAGCCAGACAGCCAACCAGTCAGTTCTATTTAAACTAAATAAAACCTCAATTTCAAAAAATTCAGCCAGGATTGCTCTGCAAAATCGACACAATCAGGGTAAACTAGAATCATCTAGTTTCTTTACACTTGCTCCTATTGGACTAGATCCTTAGCTTGACTATCATGGAGCTATGCTGATTTACACCAGCTGAGGATCTTGCTCACCATTTAGAAACTGTATGCTGCTATCTAGCTTAAACTTTTTTAGCTTCATACCATTATTCTTTCACAGACTGAATAATCCCCTTCCTTCATTTATAATACTTAGAAAAATATTTACAGACTCTTATCAGATCCCATCCTTCCATCCCAAACTGCATTTTCTCTAGCCTATAAACCTCTCTTTTCATCTCCATATTCTTCAATCCCTGAAGCACTATAAACTTTTTTTAAAAAATTGTGAGCTTGTGTTTATCCCTCACCAACAAAGGTGAGCAGAACTTACAGTAGCATCTGAACTATTACAGAAACAAAAAAAATGTGAAATATACACTTTCAGATCTCTGGAAAATAAAATTGGACAGTGGAAATGAAAATGAAACATTTCTCACCTACTGCCCTGCGCAGGATTTGGGTTGCAGCTCCATGTTGTAATGTATGGAACCATTTAAGATAGGGATACAAAAAAGGTTAAAAAATAGTAAGTAGGTAACTGATTACAATTTAATTGATTACATGGTTAATCACTGGTATTTTTTAACCTGCCAGCGGCTGCCAGCCCTGCATCAGCTTATCGGTTAACTGGTTAAAGTCTTACAACCCTAATTTAAGGCCAACAGATATAAAGTACAGAATAGCAAGGATATGGCAATGTGCAGCAGTAAAGAACTGAATTCATTAATGAAGTTTGTCATAATTAAATGATTTTTCTAAAATATTCCAAATCACTTGAACAGATTAATTAGTGAGTCAAAAATGCTTTCCCAAAGTGTGAAAGGTCTCTAAAGACAGTTTTCTACTGTAGGATGCTTCTTTTATAATATCAAAATCTTATTGATTCTTTCCCATTGTGTCTTATTCCCTGCAGAGATTTTTTTTATCTCAGGGTAAATGCTGAGTAATCCAATGTAGTCAGTGAAATTACACAACTGTAAAGGTGGTGTAAAATGAACTGATCAAATCACAGAGGAAAAGTATCTTATTGACTTCTGAGAACTTGGAAGCTAACTAGAAACTGTTACTAGATGAGGAAATAATAAAATTGAAAGAGTTACAGTAATATATATACATATATTTAAAGCTGGATTAAGACCTTCATTTTCCTGGTTGACAAAGCATCACAAGTTAGCAGCTAATGAACCCATTCCTCTATAACCGGGGTGGGCGAGATCCGGCCTGCGGGCCGCCCAATCCAACATGTGGGCTGCCCTGCTGGGACCCTCAGGTACAGAGCAGCCAGCCGCTCCCTGTGGCTCTCTGCTCTGTGCATTGGGCAAAGAGGGAGGCTTTGCAGAAGCTGGCCAATAGGAGCTAAGAGATTTTGCTAGGAGTGAAGGCATCGTGCAATGCCTCTCCAGCCCCCTAGTACCCGGACCAGACAGCCACAGGGAGCAGCCAGCCATTTTGAGCAGTCTGGGGCTGCGGCAGGCAGTGGATCCTGCAGGGCTGCTGGCTGGGAGCTGCCTAGATACGAACCTCTCGGCCACAGCCTGCCATCCTTTAATGGGTGATGCTTACCAGTTCTGGTTAATCAGTGGGGCTTGCAACAGCTCCCCACCCACCCGAGCAGGGGGCTGTTCCAGCCCTGCAGGGCCCCCATAGACAGGTTTCGGACCTCTCTGCCCATCCTCATCATTACATTTAACTGGTTAACCAATTAAAGGGGATTTTAAAATCCTAAATTAAACCAGATTCCTATAAAGGATAATTCCCTTCCTGTTTAACTGGAAACAGATCATAATTATCCATCTTCAAAACAAAAAAAAAACTTCTTTGGGCAGAGTATTTTGTGTTCCTAAACATTTAGTAATGATATTCCTTGATTTGGATAATAGAAGAAGGAATGAGACAGTGAAATTTGTTCAGTGTATTTGCCCATAGCGCTTATGTCTTAAGTAAAAACTGAACAAATGTGATGCAGGTCAGCATTAGAAAATAATAAAGCTGGGAAATTGTAGCACATAGGCTATTTGCATAAGGAATAGTGCACAAAATATAATTTTGTTGCCTAATTGTAATTTCATAACATACGAAATGGGAAGTAATATCCATAGGAAAAATTACTTGTTAATTGTTGAAAACAGACTCATACAACAAATGTTTGGACACTTGGCTCCTTTTTATTTCACACAATAAGGAAAACATTGGGTAAGAAGATGGTGTCTTTTATGAACTGTTCTCATAATTACCATTATTTTGATGACAGCACTATGTTCATAATTGTAATGTGATTGGAAAGGTAATTACCACCATGGTTCAGGATCTTTTGTAGCAATTTATTAGTCTACGATGACCTTTGTGACTTTTAGTTGGCTTCATACATCTTACATACCTCTGACCTAAAGTAATTATTATTTATCTGGGACCTCAGTAAATGAGGTACTATACTCGATGAAATTATATTATGAAGACTTGGACAACTGATTCTGAGTGACATCTTATTTTGGCAGTAAGTAGTGGTTGGAAGAGTACCACCACTTATTTTTTTCCAATTCCAATCCTCGTTATAGGGAATGCTCAGAGTGTCTGTGCAGAAGCTCCATACATAAATCTATCCTCTCTGGCGCCAAGGAAGTCACCTGTACAAAGCCCATTTACTAGGATTTGCACAGGCAGCAAAGATTTTACCACACTATTCAGAATTAAACTGATTATCTTTAGAAATCGCTCGAAGTCCTTAGACTGTCCCTGCAGTCTTTTTCTTCTATCAGGGGCCAAGAGATCTTGTTTTTCTCTCTCTCAGTTGAAAAGCCCCTACAGTATATTAGTTCATTTACTTTGCTTTTGCAATTTTAAATGAAACACTTTGCCTTTGGCTATGGAAATGTTGCTAATGACAACAACTACATCGGATTATACAAAAATTAAACTAAATGGTAGAAATCAGATTTAAAATGTGTTTAGTGATATCCCCAGATTACAAATTTCTTAGTGCATACCTAGCCCTTTCAAAAAAATTCACCTCTTTATTTCTACTTTCTTACAAGCAAAAGCTGATTACTTAATCATTTAGTTTAAGCAAGCAAAAACTGTAGGATTATTAAACAGAAAATAATAATAACAGTAAATTAAGATGTAATCATAACAGAAATGAGCAAAAGGAAAAAACAGATTAATAGTACCACTGGGACACCATACCAATATCACCATCTCAGATCAATTCTGACTTTATACACCCACCAACCACAGATTGAGACTATTCCTGCAGAGTTTATAATATTACAGTCACTGTAAATACTGAAGAAACTGATCATGAGCCTGGAAGTTGGAGCTTCATTATGTATTAAATAGGCACAGCTGAACTGGGAATAGCGGGCACTGGCTTGTACAGCAGAAATCTTGGTCTCACAAAAAACTTGTGAATTACTGCTCTAAAAGAAACATTTATAAAATTTATGATCCATAAAGAATTCACATTATATTAGGCATAGCTATAAGTGTGAAAACAGTAAAAAATATGAATGACTAGAGCTGAGCAAATAATTCAAAAAACAATTCCAGCTGAACGTATCCTGAGTGGTGAAAAAACTGTGACAATTGGCAATACTGGATAACTATTCTGAAAGACTCTAGCTCAGATTTCCAAACTTTTCCTGGGCTATAGCAGACAGAGGAATTATCTTGGAATTGACCTGCATCCAAAGTCTCTCATTCACAACCACAGAACATCCATGTGAAGTCTATGGAAATGTCTTACATGGGAAATGAGAACTTATTTACCTTATATAATAATCTGAATTCTTCAAGATGTGAGCTCCTGTGATTGCTCCATATCAGGACTGTACAAGCCCATGTGGTTTTGATAAGAAATTTTTGTTCGCATTCTCCACAAATCTGTGCCCTGGACCCTCTAATGTTCCAATGCAGCAGTATCCAAGGTAGTAGCCTCCTCCAGAGTTGGGATTTGCGTGGGGAAAAACACTCTGAACCTTGGGCAGAGAGATGTAATACTTCTTATCAGTTAATTTACACTTGGGTAAGATAGTGGCTGGAGTAAGCAAATCTTCATTGATGGCAAGTCAATCTTTTCTGGAAAAGCTTAAAAAACAACAAATAGTCCTGCAGCACCTTAGAAATCAACAAAAAATGAAGATGGTATCACGAGATGATTCCATCTACATTATTGTTAGTCTCTAAGGTGCTGCAGGACTATTCATTGTTTAAGTTTTTTCAATTACAGACTAATACGGCTACCCCTCTGAAACTTTTCTGGAAGAGGTGAGTGAAGGATGTCCAACAAGCATTGGTTTTCCTGAATCTTCCCCAACTGGACTTGTAAGGTGTCTGCTACACTTTTTATGAATTCTTGAAAAGTCTGGAAGTCATTTAAATAGGATGACAGAGGGGGCATGACAGCTTCATGTTGCGATGCATAATTTTTATGGGACAGTACGTGTTTCTTCCTTTTCCACTGGTTCCTGATTTGGAGGATGTTTCTGGGGGGCAGGACATAGGGATGCTGGCTGTTGTTCCTGATGGAATCTCTTTTGAGAGGAGCCCAAGGGTGTCATTATGTCCATTTTGGTGAGGCATAAAGAAATGGTGCAGGACTCTCAGGTTGTCCTAGCCAGGTGTACATCCTGCTCTGAGTCCTTCTTCAGTGTGATTAATTGAAAGGTCGAGGAACTGTGTCTGACTATGACGAGGTGCAGTCACAGAAGACTCCTTGGTATGGTTTTTCTGAACCAAAATTAGGGACATGTTAGCCACACCCCCTGACCCGTTAACCACACCCATGACCACCATTAGCCACACCCCCTAACTCATGTTAACCACGCCCCGACCCCCATTAGCCACGCCTCTGGAGGTAACACTCTCGGGGTCAAGATGGACACATGACCAGAAGTAAAAGGCATCATGTGACCCTCTCTCAGAACTTTTCCCACCATCCTCCTACCAATAGGGATGAGTTTGGCCCCCACCAAGCAACTATCCTGCAATTGCATTAACCCAATGTGTATCACATTAACTTGGGGGGGGAGGAGGTAGCGGAGAGGATGGGGGACATGTTCCCTCTAAGAGTTTCCTCCCATGAGCTGAATGAATTTTGTGTTGTGCACCAGTACTGAGTTCATAGGGCTTGTTTGGATGTGCCACTGTGGCACCCAAGTTAATAATAAATCTCTCATAAACCTCTACCTTTTCCCTCTGCTGCCATGTCTCCTCCCCTTGCTCCATCAGTTCCCCTGGTGCCTGCTGTCCTCCAACCTCTCACCCACCTCTGCTGTCCTGACTCCTGCCCTTCTCACTCCCCTCAGCCCTCCTGGGACCTGCCCCCCTGCACCAGCCCTTCTCTCCCCCCTGTGCCCACTTCTCCAGTAGCCCCACTCTGATCATGTGAGCTACCCTCCTCACCCCCTCTCCTAACACCTCCCTCGCCTCTCTCCTCTGGTTCTGGTCCCTCCACTGTAGGTGTCTGCCCTCCTGCTTCACCCCCAGAATCCCCTGGCACCTGCACCTTCCCTTACCCCTGCACCCTCCTGGTACCTCCACCTTCCCTCACTTCCCCTGCCCCTCTTGCCCTCTTTTTCCCTGATGCCCACCCCTTACCACCCTCTGCTCCAGTTCCCCTCATGTCCCTCAGTGCCCTCACACATGACTTGCTCCATCCCCACCTTCCTCATGCCCATCCCTCCTTTCAACCCTTCTCCTAGCACCTCCCCCTCCCCCTCAACGCTCTTCCCCTCCTGCCCTTTTCCTCGTTGTCTCCACTGGGCCCCCTGGCATTTGTCTCTCCTCCACCCTGTCCCTTGGTGCTTTCCCCTTTCTTCTCCTGCCCTGCCCCCTCCCTCAGCACAAGCCCCTTCCTCTCCTATCCCCTTCCCCCTAGTTTTCCCTCTTCCCCTCCCCCACCTTCTGCCTTCCAGTTTGTGGGGCTGGAGTCTGTGGTCGGGCCCCAGAAGTCCCCACAGCCCTGGCCTCAGCTGTTTCCGGGGCAGGACCATTTGCCGGGCCTGGAGCTGGGCCGTGTGGTGCTAATTTTACTGAAGTCCCTGCACCAGCTTTGGCTCCCATTAGAGGAGTGTGTGTGTGTGTGGGGGGGGAGAAGCTCCCACCCCCCCAGACCCACCATGAGGAGCACAGCTGTTTAAGTGGCTCCGTGCACTGCTGCTCCCCCAGCGGGGTGGGAAGGGGCGGGGGGAGAAAGGGCCGTGCAGAAAGCGCACCGGCAGAGCCCAAACATACCCCGCTCTACAGCACTCCAGCTGGGCCCTGCATGGTCTCTGCCGGGACTCCGGTGGAGGGTCCCAGGAGTAGCTTGCCGGGTTTATCCCACTCCCCTTCCAGCAGTGGCGGCAGCTGCCTGGGGAAGGAGGAAGCAGCATGGCTGGGCTGGCAGTCCCGCAGTGGGAGGGAAGGACCACCGGGGGGAAGAGAACATGCCAGACGGCAGTACGTGCTGCAGGGGAGCTTGGTGCTCCAGACAGTGCGTGCCACTGGCAGTGGCCCTGGGTGCCCGCGCAAAGCACCAAGGGAGCCGCTTACATGCTGGGTGGAGGCGGGGCATTGCTGCTGCGCTGTGCTAGTGCTGGGTGTCTGCGAGGGTGTGCTGGAGAGGGGGGGAAATGGCGGTGCCGTTTGTAGCTGGATCCCAACGGGTTTTCTGGGACATTTGCCACCTTTATGGGGACACCAGGACAGAACCCTTAAATTCGGGACTGTCCCAGAAAAAAAGGGGCGTATGGTCACCGTACCCCTTGGGGGTGCTTCCTGGAGTGCTGACAAAGCTACTGACATTTGCCTCCTTGCTCTCTGGGGCTTCTCACCACCCTGTCCTGCTGGGCCAGGTCAGCTGGTCTCTTGCAGCCAAGGCACAGATCTGAGATCACTCCCCTCCTCTCCCCCACCCCCACCCTCTCAAGGAGCAATGCAGACACAAACTCTTGAGGTCTGAGAAAAATGCAGTTTTGGGCCCAGATTCTTGGGATACCACTCCCCAGATGGGATCAGAACCCCAAATGAATTATTTAGGTAAGGCCCCTTGAACAATGAAAGGAGGATGTACATACTGATTGCTCCCCCAGGTAACAATTATTTACACTGGGCTTGATAGTAAATAAAAGTGATTTTATTAAGTACAAGCAGTAGAATTTAAGTGGTTGCAAGTGAAAACAGGCAGTGCAAAGCGAATTACAAATTTAAAATAACAAAAACATATAGCTAGTTCTAACACACACTCAAGCTTCTTATAAACTCATCCTAAAACTGTTCTTATTCCAGCTAAGCCTCCAAACCAGGGAAGTCCATTTTCCCTTGGGGTCTTTGATTCATCCTCTTGGGCGTGCCATGCCAGCCAAAGACAAAGACTGAAAAACTTTGCATCTTAAATAGCCTCCCTTTCAGGCATGCATTCTCTGTTTTACATTCTCCCCTTCCCTGGAAAATTACCTGGTCAGCCCCTACCTGTGGGGGATGGGGAGGGGGGAGGGTCACAGGACTTCCTAACATCAACCACTGCTAAGACTTAAAGGACAAAATAGGCTGTTTACAGGTGATTACCAAGATACTGAGAGAAACACCCTTGGATGGCTTTCATTTGCATATTTAAAACCATAAACCATCTCATGCTCCATATCTCTAACTTTACGCACAAGAAAGATACATGCCCCAAAATAAGATATACAGACCCAGCACACGTCGACATTAAGATTATTAGGTCACATGAGGCAATTTGTCCCAAGCATCTTTGAGTTACGTATATTTGTGCCCATAAGTCAATTTCATAAAACATGGAGACAGGAAACTGTCACGTTATGTACCATCTGAAGAAGTGGATTGTGCCCATGAAAGCTTATACCACCATCTATATGTTTTGTTACTCTTTAAGGTTCTACTAGACTATTTATTGTTTTTTAAGTTTTTCCTGTTGCAGACTAACTCAGCTACCCCTCTGAACACTATGCACCAACACTTCTGAGTCAGAGGTGTGGTCCTGTATCCATCAGAGGCAACTAACAAGAGACTGGGGTGTAGCTGGTCTGACTTAGTGGCTACTGCTGGGCTGGTGTCCTGGAGTAAAGAGGTGGTCATGAGATTGGTGGCAAGCAGAGATGAGAGTAGTTGTGAGAGCTGAACTCATTAGGCAGGGGTCAGGATCAGAGGCAATTCAGGTTTGGAAACCGAAGAGCAAGAACATAATGTTGGACTGAGGAGGCAAGAGTTGGGGTCGAAGTCAGCCATGTGTTGAAGACCAAAAGTCAGAAAGCATGTCTAGGTGAATCCTGGAGCTGCAGTAAGCTGGAATTCTGCATGATTGTCCAGATGACTGCTTGAGGCACCTCCAGAGTTCAATAGCAAGCCTGGGCTAATCAGAGAGTTGAAAGGTGCTGTTGTTCTGGCCTCCTGGGCAGTACTTCTGCAGTGCCTATTCTCTACCATGCTCTGCATGGCCTCCCAGGGCCATGTTGGAACACACTGTTGGGTGGAACTGGAGACTGCACCAGAACACTCTGGCTATGGTGTAGATACATCTTTGTATTAATCAAATCTCTATATTAATCATTTTCTAATTGAAGTTTTAAACTTTGTATCAAGTCCTTTTACATAGAAACTTTTCATATATAGAAACTCTGTATTAAGTCTTTTGTACTAAGTCTTGGTAGAATAGTCCCTAAAATAAGGTAAAGATAATGTCTTTGTACCAGAACAGATCTCTCCCCTTTTACTTAATTGACTGCCCTGTTGAATGAATGAGATGTGAATGAATAAGGCAGGAAAAGCAAGTACCTCCTGACAGTTGCAATGGTTGGAGAGGGGATGGAAGCCAGATCCAAGAATAATGAGAAAAACAATGAGACCTGTTAAGTGGGCTCATTGAAAGAAAACTGGATATATTGGGAGTCAGCAGAAAGTGCCTGCTTTTGGAAGCACCCTCTTTGAAGGAGAATGTGGCAGCATTAAGACAACATGTGCAGAAGGCGGCACCACAGAAGACTAACTGCATATGCATATGAGTCACACAGATTTTGCATATGCATACAATGATAGATTTGCATCAGAGGGGAGCTACTATAAATCAAAGGTAACTTGCAGGAGAACCCTGGGTTTCATCTTGTCAACATGGGAGCATCAATCCAGATCGGCACAAGCCCTCCCCCATCTAACTCACCTGGCCAGTGCAGAGTGTGTGTGAGAGAGAGAGAGAGAGAGAGAGTGTGTGTGTGTGTGTCAGAGAGAGAGAGAGAATGAATGTAATACATCATATACATATGATGTGTTGATTGCTATATGTGTATTACCAGTAAATTTGGTGTTTTGCCTTTTCCCCCTCAAAAGATCCCATGAAGGACTTTTAAGTACAACAACGGAAGACAGCACTGATGAGGAGCAGGAGCTAGCCTTGGTTCTAACTTTTGGAGGCACTGACTCAGATACGGATATTGGTATGAGATGTGCTGTTCTTGGTTGGTACCATGGTTATGGTAGTAAAGGGAAATGGATTCCCAGCAGTACCTCTTTTGGACACGAGTGCTCCTGAGACTCAGATATTCATTCCAAAGAATGGGGTCTTTTATTCCTGGGTCAGCTGGGGAATAGTGGTGTTCAGTGGAACCAGTGTACAGGAGAGTGACATGGATTCCATGGTTCTCAGGAAATGCTCCACATGTAGGAATTCAAGTTTGTCCTATCTGTTTTTAAACCCTAAACAGATTTACATTTAGAGGGAATGTGGATTTCTCCCAAGCAACAGAGAGAACTTCAGTGTTCATTGTTGGGAGAACAAGCTGTGGCAGGTCTGGAAATATTTAAAGCTTGTGGTCCTGGGCACAGCCCACAGATGAGGGCTGGGGAAAAAAACCTTGAGGGCTTGAGGGCTCAAAATGAGTAAATGAGGAAAAGTGGGGGAACCCCGTCAAGGTATGAACTTGTGCTACTGACAGAAAAAAATAAGGAAAATAACGAAGAAGAACCTACAATGAAAAAGAGGTGAGAAAGCAAAGTGTTAAGCAAGCTATGTGGTTCAGCTAATCTACACCAGAATGCTCCATCTCAAACCACAGGCTACTGAGAAGGAACTGGAGAGGCAGTGAATCTGCCCCTCCCTATATATCCTCTGTGACGGACCGGGCCGGGTCTGGGCACGGCTGAGGGTGTTCACTTAGGGCGAATTGCTTAAACTCGGGGCTCCTTGCAGCCCCAGACTGGAGACCTTCCCAAATAGGCCACAAACCAGTCACATTGAGCGCTTCAGCTTCCAATCTGGCCAGCCAGAAGCCTCACAAGCAAAACCCCTCAGACACTCCAGCTCTTCCTGTGCCCCAATCAGTCCCATGTCTGACACAGGTGAGGGGTTATAGAACCCAATCTCACCTACCCCGAATGGGTTCTTCCAGTCCCAAGAAACCAGCCACAGGTCCCGATCACTTTACTCTCTGGATCTTACCCACAACACCATGCTGAGCCAATCCTTTAGAATCTAAAATCTAAAGGTTTATTACTAAAAGAAAGAAAAGCATGAGAGTAAGGTTGTTAAAGGATAATACATTACATGCATTGAATCACCCAGTTCTCAATGCAGGTTTTTAGCAGATCCATTTATAACATCTATCTTAAAAGTCTCTGATGTATATCCTATGTCAGGATGGGTCCACAGTTCTTTCCGGCTCATTGTTCCCTGCGGCTGCATGTGGGATCATGAGCAAAACTGAAGACAAGATGGAGGGTGCCACATGGCACTTATATACTCCTTTGGCATCTTCCTGGCCCGAGCAGGTTACTGCAGGTCACATGGTCCACTGACCTATCCTTGTGTCCCAAGTCAGCAACCATTATTCTGGCTGGTCTGCAGGCATCACTCACATTTCCGAGATGCGTACTGGCACCTAGAGCCTCATTGTCCCCTTGCTAACTAGCATAGCCATTGGCTGAGCATTCCTTGCTCATTGCTCAGCCACAGACAGAGAATTTTCCAGCATCCATATAGAGTACATGTTTATAACTCCACATACAGATGTCATACAAGTACACGAATAGCATATGCAGAACCAGTAGTACAGAAGCTTTCATGCGACACCTCACATGACCCCCTTTGTATAGATGTTTGGGGCAAACACTCCCCCCATGGGTGCAACAGTGATTTTTAGAATCCAGTAACGTGACACCCTCATATTAGTGCATGAACATGTCAGGCACAAGCATGGACTTGCAGACGCTGCTGTCAAAAATCTCCAATCGAGTGCATATGGAGGCATGCATATCCTGATGGGGAGAACCAATAGGGAAACTGCTTGAAGAAGTAATATTAATACATATTTTAATTGTTTTTATTGCAACTTACCAGCTGGAAATAAGGACACGGGCCAATGGCATATGA
This sequence comes from Pelochelys cantorii, assembly GCA_032595735.1. NCBI lineage: Eukaryota > Metazoa > Chordata > Testudines > Trionychidae > Pelochelys > Pelochelys cantorii. The sequence goes on from CM064327.1 coordinate 191,790,808, forward strand.
CTAGACTGCTCTCTGCTATCCATGAGTGTTTCAGAGACTACAGTTTGGGGACCTCTATCCAATTTAAGACTTTTTGGAGTCCAGCAGACTTCTGATCTCTTTTACACATGTAAATCAGGAGTAATTCTACTGAATGCAACAGTGTTGCATGAGTGCTAATGTGTTGTTTAAAGTAAGATCAGAATCAGGGTCCAGTGGTATATAAAGTAAATGTATCTTGCAAAGCAGTAAAAACAAGTCAGTTACAATTCTGCAGGTGTAAGATATCACTTTCATGAATATGGATGAGTCTAAATGTGATTTGAAAAAGTTGTCAAATTGTCACCAGATCATGTGAAGTTCAGAATTATCTGGTCACAGAAACTGTTAAGTGAAACTCCTGAGCTAGGAGTTACTCTACTGCAAGAAGATTCTGTAAATGTACTGTGGTAATTTCCTCACTGAAATGTTGGACTTGTAAAATGTATAAAATTAAATCAGGAATAATTATTAACACATTATTAAAGTCTAAGCTCACTGATTCTTAATGAATAATTAGATATTTGATATGTATAAATAACTTTTATAGGTTCATCCAGCTTTTATCATGAACCTATTACCACACAATCACATTAAAAAAATACTAACATAACAGTATTACTGTATCATAAAACTGTATTTTAGTGATGTATTTGCATTTACATTTAATTTTTGCTACTCATATGTATATCAGTCTTTCCCCTACTTCATAAGCTTTCTGATTCACAAAATCATTTGAAAATGGACCTGATATAAATAAAAATAAACAAGATGGACAGGAGTGAAGCAAATTAATTTATAGCCTTGGTATCTTATTTGCAGCTTGATTTAATGTAAGCTCATACACTCAGCAGCTTCCACTATTGAACCCTTAATAGTTGATGTGAAAATTACGTAGTTGCACAAAATCTGGGTATCTTATACAGTCATCTTATGCACACCTCCTTGTTTCTGCCCTTTCTTTTTGAGAGTAAATAGCTGCTTCAGTGAAGTGGCACAGTTTTCATGCACAGGAGAGCTTTACTTATACCTCCTCTTGCAAAGTGACACTGATTTGGATGGTGCCGTATTAGTCATAATCAGTTTCACTCCTCAACCACTGTCATCATGCAAAAAACCCCACTTTTCTGCATAAACTTGGCATTATACAGTTTCTCCAGAAAAAACCCCAGAACTCAATATTAAGTTAAACAAGATATTCTACTACCTGATAACTGTGTACCTTGAAGGAATGGAATACTGATTTGTATACCTAAAATGACCTCAAATTTTTCCTCTACATATTTAAAAGCAAATTACAAAAAGCAGTATTTCAAAACCATTAACCTTGTGATGGCTTGTGCTACAATCTTCTAATTCTTGTAAATGTATTCTTTTATTTCCTCTGTGATAGTGCTAGTGATATTACAAAAGTTAAAAAAAACAAAAAACAACAACTAGCTGACTACTGGATTTGTGCTTTATTTAATTTCTAATAATGTTAGGTTACCACATCAGTTATGATCATTCTGTCCTGTTGGCGCTGCTGCCTACCAATGAATCTGCAGTATTTATCAAAAGTTATTAAATTTTTATATTTTCACTCAGTTTCTAATTGATAATTTAACACTACTCAATTGGTAAAGATGGAGCTTGAATTGTGCACAGTCTTAAATATTTAGTGTTTTTATATATATATAAATAAAATGTAGCACTTTCCTTCTTAGATCTCAAAGTGTTCTATGGATTGTAATTTATATCTAGTTAATTCATTTTTTCCCTCCATTTTCTCCATTAAAAAAAATACAGATTGGACAGCTGTGGACCAGCACTCTCAGGACCTGACTGGCCCAGAAGAGGGGAGTTTGCTGAACCAGGGGAGATCAATTCCAGCCCCTCTGCTGACAGACTCTGGGCTCTCCTGGGGTCTGTCAGCAGACCCAGCTGGGGTCCATCAGCAGTCCTAGCCTGGCTCCCCTCCTGGAACTCTGGCCCTGCTGCCAGGCTCTCTGCCCCACAAGCTATCAGGCCTACTGCCCTTGGGGCTGCTGCTGCAGGGCTCCATGGCCAGCCTTGGGACTTCTGCTGCCCCAGGACCAGCAGCGGGCTCCAGGCTCCCAACCATCAGACTCCGCAACCAGTCCTCAGCCACTGGGCCCCACAGCCAGCCCCAGGATGCTGGGCTCACCTTCCCTAGGGCCACCAGTCCCCAGCCACTGGGCCCCACAGCCAGCCACAGGACGCTGGGCTCAGCTTCCCTAGGGCCACTGTCAGGCTCCATGGCCAGTCCTGGGCTCTGCTGACCCTGGTCTCTGCAGCCAGCCCCAGGCTCTAGAGAGTCCCAGACCAGTGAGGTTTGATCTGTACACAAGTATTTCAAGTGTGAATAACTATTCATAAAATGGGACTTGAATCTCAATAATATTTCAGAAAGCAGAGTAAGGTTTTCACCAGCAAACGGCATATAAGTATTAGATGGTTCTAATCACTTTTAGTTTTTGAGATAAAAATAAAGTAAAACATTTTCTCTTCTAAATGTTCATACATAATAAAAATGTTATGTGAACTGAAAAATTAATCATGTAATTGGAGATACATTTTCATAATGTACAGTATATAGCACACGTACGTCTGTTTCTCAGGCACAGAGATTACGTACTAATGTTCTTGAGGGTTAGTTAGAATAACATTACTAGAATAGTAAAAAGAAGTCAAAACAAATTAGTAAGATTAGACAGGTGGTAAGACTTTAATCTAACATCTTTACTCCAGGGGTATTTTAACAATGTTAAGGTATCATTTGCAAAGATTTAAATAGGGCTAAATTTGGCACTTTAGAGTCATTACTACTATAATTATTATATAACAAATTCCTTCTGTAAGTTTGTTTATAAAATTCAATGAAATTATATATTAGTACGAAGGGCACTTTATATTACAAAGGCAGGTCAAAAGACCCAACATTCCAAATGTTTTTACTACTGGACCACTCAATATCCCAGTGGAGCTTCAACACTATTGAAACTCTAATTTTGGAAGTAGATCATTTTCCCACCGCATAGGGATTTTTCAAGGTGTATATTATGAGAGTCTACAGTGCTTCAAGTGGTTTGAAAAAAGTGAGTGTGTGTGAGTCTATCATCATTCCCACATTGGCCCATTCTGCTACCTAGCTGTTAAATCTGCCCCTAAATAAATCCTGTCCTCCCAGTCCCCCTGCCCCCCCATCAGTTCTTAGGGCTGCCAACATGGTAATATTTTAAAATTGGACACTCCAGCAGGAGTGACAGACAGAACCCTGGCCTACCTCCTTCCCTGAGACTCCACCCTCATCCACTCATTTCCCCACATTCCCAGTGTCGTTTGCTGAGTTTCCCTTCCCACCCAACTGGCTCAGGAGGGAATCATCCGCAGAGCAGGCAGGTGCCGGAGGATGACCTGGTGCCTCCCTGCCTGCAGTAACTGGATTGTCAGTGTCGAACAGACATTGTCAGGTCCCTTTTTAAACTCCTGCAGCCTCACCTCTGTCCTTCTTGCAGCTCCAGGAGTTCTTCACACAGATACCCCCAAGCCTTCAGTGGGGTGCTCTCTTCCCCTTCGCAGGCTAGGGATTGCAGGGAGGAGGTGAAGAGCAGAGGAGCCAACCTGTTTCTCACAGGAGGCAGCAGAGTGATCCTGGGCTGCTGGGTTCTTTCTGTTCACATCCCACCTATAGAAGTGATGTCGAGTCATGAGGGGAGGAGAGCGCTCTACCTATCTCCTGCAGTAGCCCTGACTGACTGCTCTTCTCCAGGAGACTGGCAAGTGGGGAAAGTAGTCAGAGGGGTTTTCCCATCAGCAACACTAAAACTGTGTGACCCTCAGCCACCTGGCTCTTTTAGAAATTTTATTTCGCAGGTCTGCAGCCCATTGCACTCAGAGTTCTTGAAGCACCCAAGAGTCTAGTGGATCCCTGACTGTATGAATCCACTAATCAAACATATCTTCATGATTAGTGGCTGTGGAGCCCCTGAGTTCCATATAAACAAGCCTGGGAATTTAACTCATAGTTCATTAGCATAATTATGCTCATAATTAGCATTTATTATGAGAAATCTCAAAAACCTTCCTGTAGGCCTAAAACAGCACACAGACTGAGGTATGTCATAATTATTTCTTGTCTGCAATGCTGTTTTAGTCGTGTTGGTCCCAAGGTATTAGAGAGACAAGGTGAGTGAGAGGATAGCTTTTATTGGACCAACTTCTGTTGGCAAAAGAGACAAGCTTTCCAGCTACACAAGGCGAAAAAAGACTGCCTCCTGCAGAAGTTGGTCCAATAAAAGGTATCACCTCGCTCACCTTGTCTCAAATTATTTCTTGACCATTAAAATGAAAACAATGTTAACTTGTATTTTTATTTGTGTTTAATCAAGATAAATAATTTTGGAGACTGAATTTCATTTAAAAAGTCTTGGGAGATAATTTTATTGAATCAAATCACTCTTTAATTACAAGAAACAAATCGAATATATTAAATAAATAAATCAACAATAGAGACAAATATTTTTGCAATATTTGACAGCTACAATTGAAGTTGTACAATTACTGTCACATACATACCTTATATTAAATGTTACCTTATGAGAATATTTCTATTAAAGGGCTCTAGGTTAATATTATTCTCTGTATATCATGACTGATAAGTTGCCAGTGAGGGAAGAGCACTGTAAGACTACTTATTTCCTTGTGGGGCTGTCACAAGTTAAGTTAGCTCTTTTATGGAAATTTCAAGATCCAGCTCTGACACTGTTCCATGTTTAGTGTAGAAGCAAAGGATTCTAGAACTTGTAGTTCTCAATGAGACTAACAGGAAGTGGTGAGGAATGCTGGGAAAAGAAGTGGCATAAAAGTATCCTTTTCTTCCATGGCAAGGAAGAAACCTAGAGACAGCAGTTGCTAGAGAGATCTCTCCATTAAGGAAAAGAGAACCAGATTAACCCAGTGGAACTCTGACTAAAGGCAAAACTGGGGCAGAACTGGGGCTACAATTAGACCTGGTCTGCAGGTAGGGTTGCCAGATAGTTTCACAAAAAATACCGAACATGGAGAGAAAAAAAATTGGTTGAAGGGAAAAAGAAAAAAAAAAAAGAGGACATAGCTAGGGTTGCGAGGTGTCCAGTATTGACTTGGACAGTCCGGTATTTTCGCTTCCTGTCTGGTAAAATAATTCAGAAAATACTGGACACCTAAAATGTCTGGTATTTTCTGATTTTTTTCCCTGACAGGAGGCGAAAATACCGGACTGTCCGGGTCAATACCGGACACCTGGCAACCCTATACACATTCAGCAACCGGACCAAGCGCCCCCCACCCCCCAGCTTACCTGGTTCCGCAGGGGAGCTGTCTGGCCCAGAACAGGAAAACAAGATGGCCACCGGTTAAAGCCAAAAAGCCTCAAAGACATTTCTTAAAGGGGCCATGCTGTTTTTAAATTTTATTTATTTATTTATTTTTTGCTTAACTCTCGGGGCCCCTCTTTTTTTTTTTTTTGGCTCAACAACTTTGGTCTCCCCCTTTTTTTTCCTCAACAGAATTTTTCCCCTGGTGTTTTTTTTGGGGGGGGTGAGGGGGGCGGCAAGGGAAGGTGTTTGGTATTTTTGGTTAAACCATCTGGCAATAGGCTGCCTGCAGCAAGGAGCAGTGTCTTGTAGCCCTCCCTCTCCTCTCATCCCACACACCTGCTCACGGCAAAAGGAGTTTTGCTGGTAGCCTCTGCAGCTGCCTGAGCCTGGGAAGGAGCTGCAGCCTCTTTCACTGCCGCCTCACAGAAATGTCGCGGGGCTCCAGCACGTGGAGCTTCTCCCTCCTGTCAGATCTCCTGTGCGGGCCTCTCCCACGTGCAGGAGAGGAACCAGAAGTATCTGGCCGTGCTGCAGGGGAGACTGGGGGAAGTTTTTAAAGTGGCCCCAGGGACACCCTGCCCCCTCCCCTCTGCCAGACGCGGCAGGGGAAAAATGTCCTCACCAGCCTTCCGTCCGAGAAAAACAGAAAATACCGGACATTTTGCATGTCTGGTATTTTCTGTTTTGTTTTTTTTTTTTAACCGGACAGAAGATGCAATTACCAGACTGTCCGGGCGAAAACCGGACACCTGGCAACCCTATCTGCAGGCAGAGAGGGAATGAGGGCTGGGGCTGAAGCTCATCTGGGAGTTCAACTGCAGTGGGAGCAGGTCTGTGGGCAGAAAGCAGGATTGGGGGATGATCAGGACTGAGGAAGGAACAAGGCTGGGAGTGGAGCAAATCCAGAAGTATGGTTCACCCTCCCTGCCTCATATGGGGGCTGGCTGCAACCTCCCCTTAAACATTCCTTTGCATCTTCCTAGAGGGGCATGCCTCAAGCTCCGAGAATCACTGGAATAGAGGAATCTCAGAGGGGTAGCCGTGTTAGTCTGTAATGTTAAAAATGAGAGGTCCTGTGGCACCTTAGAGACTAACCATGCCAATTTCTCCTGCTATTAACATCTGCATTTCCACATAAAAAGTTATGTATGGGACACATACAGCCTACTTAATTAGACTCATTAACATGGGTCCTACAATTGACTGGTACTACTTTTGCTGTTTTAATATAGAGAGATAGAGATAGATGTAGGTTTCTGTTATTTCCACTCCAAATCATCTGATGATGTGGGTTTCACCCACAAAAGCTCATGATTCTATATATTTTGGTTTGTCTCCAAGGTCCCACAGGACCACTTGTTTTTAGTACAGTGGAAGTTAGGCATCTCAGAAAGGGAATCACAGAAGCTGAGTGGCAAGTCAGCTAAGTTAGCCAACTGTCAAATGAAGAGGAAAACGATGGAGCTTAGGGCTCATATCCAGATACATACTTAGGCACCTAACCATCAGGCCAGAGGGAAATAACAAAAACAGAGCTAAAGTGTTCCATTCCTTTGTAGCCAGTAGTTAGTGTGGGAGAGTCAGGTTCAAGTCCCTGCTTCAATAAGTATTTTTATTTATACAGAACAGTACCAAGGAGAGATGGAAATATACCCACTCGGAACTGCCAATAGTCTTGTGTTAGAATGTCGGAGACCTGGGTTCAAATCCCTGCTGTAAATGGGAGATGTGCCCGCCAGCCCCCAAAGTTCTCACCATGCAGGGAAAATAGGCAAGGGAACATCTGTCTGAAGAATCCTACTGGAGCGCGGGGGTGAGCTAGGTGCTGAGCAGCTCAGCAGTATCAGGACGTCAGCATTTTGTGCTTACCCACAAAGAAGGGATGATGTTATTTGAGACTTTATTAAACCATATCCGAGGAGAGGAGACTGCATTTTGAAATTCTATTTACCCTCAAAGGGGAGAACATTTTGGGGAGTCCGGGCAGAAGAGTAAACAATCTCTAAAGGGGGAAACTGAGCCAGCGATTATACAGAGAACAAAAGGAAGTGAGCTACTGCGACCAATGTTATGGACACACAAAATATTCAAAAGATTGTTTTATTGACTTTGTAAATGTTATATACCAGGGCTGAGCAAAATACAGCCTATAGGCTGGATCCAGCCCACCACAGCCCCAAATGTCACTCAAAGCAGCTGGCTACCAGGGCAGCATGTGCATCTCTGAGCAGCATGTGCCCCTTGAGGGGTGGGATTCTCCGTGCACGACCCCGTCCCCAGCACAATCCTCACTGCTCCTGGAGCTCCTCTTCCCTTATGGCATGCACTGCACAGAGAAACATATGCTGGCCCCAGCAGCCAGCCACTTTGAGTGGCGTGTGGGTGTGGCAGATGGGGAGCCAGCCTGATAGTCCTGTTAGGCTGCTGCCTGGGGTAAGCACCTCCCAGTCAGAGCCTGCACCTGGCACCCCACCCTCTCCTGTGCCTAAACTCCCTGTTCCACATCACAACCCAAACTCACTAAACCTCCTCCTGATCCCCTGCTGCAGGTGACACCTGCACCTTTGCCTCTGGTCACAACTCTCTTCCAGATGCTGCACCCTCTCCGACATCACTCCTGCAATTCCCATTGATCAATAATGGAGAACCGTGGCTAGTAGAGGCTGTGGGGTTGGCGCCTGTAGATGAGGAGCAGCACATGGAACCACTGCAGTACATGCCAGCTGCTTTCAGTGGTGGTGCAGGGCCAGGGGCAGGAGTAAGCCTGCCTTAACTCTGCTGCTCCATCCCCGGGGCAGCTGTCCGGCCACTCCCAGGGGATGGAGCAGGTCAGAGTGGACCCCTCATCTAGGTCAGAGTCCACTCCTGCACCTAAACCCACTCCCAGACCCAGCAATCCCTCCTGCAACCCAGTGCCCACATCCTCTCCTACAGCCAATCCCCTACCCTGAGCTCCTTTCTGCACTCAACCTCCATCCCAAATTCTGTACTCCATTAATCCTCCATTAATATCACAGAAGAATTGAGGCCCTTGACCACCTACCAAATTCTTGGATTGCCCCCCCCCCATAAAAATGATGGCTCACCCCTTTTTTGTATGTATCATTATGGGCTAAAGATTGTATTCCAGATCCATGAGTGGTGATAAGGAATTCCTGCAGGAACTAAAATAACTGGGTGGTAATTAATGCAAATCCCTTGTTAAGTAGCAAGTTTGGAGAAGCAACACCCCCAAGGGAAACTGTGTATACTGATTTGACCTGCTTGAAGAGGCTTAGCAACCAGAGCACAATATAAAGTGATTAGTCTGGCACGGAAAAAGTGGTGTGTATGTGTGTGGGGGATAGAGATGTGAATGGTTAACCAGTAAGACTCACCCTCCCTATGGGGCCTGCTGTGGGCAGGGGATGCTTCAGGCTGGCTGGAGCAGCCCTCGTCCATGGCACAGGAGCTGCTCCAGCTCAGGTAGGCTGGAACAGTCTGTCCTCTGCCCCACTACCCCTCTTTAATCAGTTAATCAATTAAACATTACATTTAATTGTTTAATCAATTAAATGGGATTTTACATCCCTAATGTGTGTGTGGGAAGGTGTTATTTTCACTTAATCCAGGAATTGACATGAGACTGTGATCCAGAGACAGGACCTGCAAGACCTGAAGTACTTTGAAACTTGCTAAGGTCTCCATGAGGAAGATAGGTAACATAGCTAGGCATGTATATAAGTTCTTTATTGTTTTCAAGATATCTTTATAATGTTTTTGTTCTGAATACATAATACTTTGCTTTATGAAGGCTGATTAGTCTCTCATAAACCCTGTACCTGTCCCTGAGAAAACAGCACTGCAGGTGCTGAACTTAAGTCAGATTTGCTAAAATAATCACAATGAATTTCAAGATGAATTGTAACTTAAAATTCTTGGTGTAAAGAAAGAAGGCTCAGGTATGGGAGGAAACTACAGATGCTAGTTTAACGTGGGTAAAAAGGCCTGCAAACCATGACCTGAACCCACTGTAATACATGGACTAACCGCATTTGATGACAAAAGCAAACCTGTAATAATTAAACATACGAAATTACTGACATCTGGACTAATTTCTTTCTGTGGTGAGGAACTCTTATGTGGTATTTTTCCAAAACGTAATTTTTCCTGTAATTTAAAGAAACGGTGTTTCTGTTGTCAGATTTAGATGATCTAAGTGCTGTTAAAATTGACAGACTGCTAAACCCATAGTCACATCTGAGACAAAGAGCAACAAGAGTCAAATTTTCAGACTACAACAATCTCTAAAGCTATTAGTTCTTATAATGTGATGCTAGACTCTCTAATGATAAGGTAACAGAATTTCAATGTGATTGCCTATGCAACACATTTCAGATTGTAAGGGTGGATACAATTGTTGAGCTGCACAAAATTGATCTAATTAGTATTTAGAACTTGGCAGCCAGGTTCTTAGCCCATTCCCCAATCAAACAATAATTCCTCTGGTTTATCAATCCTTCTCAACTAAAGCAGCTTTTAAGCTATCAGTAAGCCATATCCAATACGCTGTGGAATTGTTTTCTACTTCTGCCTGGTCTACTGGCAGCCTAACACTGACTTCCATAGTGTAATTAAATAGGTTTAAGATCTTATCTTTATAATTTCTAAAGACAAAGTTTATTTGAGAACATTATTACTCTCCAGAATCACCATAACTGTTATTTGTGCTGCAGTAGTGACTGGAGGCTCCAATCAGAGATCAGGGTCCCTCTGTGTTAGGCACTATATACATATAATAAAACATGGTGCTTGGCCCAAAGAGGTTATGATGGTTTTCCAAACCAAACAGTAGTGAATCATGCTGTGCATAGAGTCCTAAAATGAGATTTTAAGTTAGCCAAACATCTGCTCTATAAATACATAGCAAGTAGAAACCAAAAGTGCCCAAAGTGTGCCCACTTCAGAAAGTCATGGCCTACTGAGGATCCAGAGATTTCCTCTCAATGGGACTGGTATGTGGTATCAGATATCATGTGGGTAAAATTCGATCACAGCAATCGTCAAACATATTGTAAGTTTAATCTTCCATGTGCTAACAGACTGATAAAAATAATAGGTTCAATTAAGATAGAATTCACTTCACAATTTTTGCACTGACTTATCCAGTTACATATAGTGCTTCATGAAGGCCAATGTAACCATGACAGGGAAGAGAATGATAAAACACAGCAGATGTGAATTACTTTTCTCAGCACGAAAAATGTCATTCTTTTCATCCACTGGAATTGCAAACTACAGCTATTTATCTAGGTTCTGACTGACATCTAGTACAGTAGTATCTGACCTTTGATAAAGAGGTGACAAAAAAACTTGTCAAATTGTTAAAACGATTAGATTGTTGATTTGTCACGTACATTCGGAATATGACTGGTGTAATCTTCATTTCATTGTTAGATATATAACAGTAATACAGGAGCATCATTATGGACTTCACTCTTCCCAAAATTTTAAAGCATCTGTCTTCTTGTGATTCAGCTTGACTACATTTTGGGAGTTTGACTGACTGCAACCTTTTATTAGTCATACATTTATGAGTCCATAAGGCATTGAAAATGTTTCCACAGCTTTCTGTAACTATTGCTAGCTAGTGAAAGTAGATAAATCTTAGAGTACAACTGTAGTCACAAAATGACTATGTAAAAAAATAAGGCGCTGAGATACCACAGAATATGCTTCCAAGAGAAAGTTCTGGATATACAGACTAAGACACTCAAAACAGCCTTCACCAGACAAGGACACTCAGCTAGAAAAGTAGATTGTGGAATGGGCCATCCAAATACCGAGAGAGAGCCTGATTCAATACTGAAATAACCCTCCTCTGACTGCACACATCTTATGTGTCACCTACCATTCCAAAATGGACAACTCAACGGGGACTGCATCTGGAAAGAAATCTTTCCTGAACCCTCACCCCCTTTTTCTGGCCTTCAAATGACGTCCAAGCTTATAAACACAACAAGCAAGGACAGGTGTTGGCTTCTTCTGGGCCAAAGGGGTGCTCAATCCCCTACTTTGCCCTAGGCCCTGCCCAGTCTCTTTGCACCCCTGTTCTGCCTAAGGTCACCAACTTTCTAATTGCACAAAACTGAACACTCTTGTCCATCCTTGACCTGAGGGCCCACTTCCCGCTCACTCCATCTCACCTCCCTCCATAGCTTGTTCTCCCTGATCCTCCCCCATTTTCACTAAGATGAGGGAGGGAGTTGCGTGTGGGAGGGGGTGAGGGTTCTGACTGGGGTGCAGGCTCTGAGGTGGAGCCAGAAATGGGTTCATGGTTCAGGAAGGAGCTCTGGGCTGGGGCAGGAGGTTGGAGTGTGGGTGAGGGGGCAGGCTTTAGAAGGGAGTTACAGTGCAGGAAGGGGATCTAAGCTGGAGCACAAGACTGGGATGTGGGAGGGGTTGTGGTACTGGCTCTGACTGGGCAGTGCTTAATCTCAGGAGGCTCCCAGTCAGCAGTGCAGCAGGGTTAAGGCAGGCTCCCTGCCTGCCCTGGCTCTGCAGGGGGAATCAGGTGGCTCAACACACTTCCCCTGTCTCTCGGTACCACCCCCACAGCTCCCATCGGCTGCTTTCTGGCCAATGGTAGCTGTGGACCTAGCGCTCGAGTTAGGGCCAGTGCACGGAGCCTTCCTGGCCAGCCATCCCTGCACGTAGGCTTCCTCCAGGAGCTGCACAGAGCCAGGGCAGATAGGGAAACCACCAGCTGGACTTGGCTTCCGATCAGAATCACTGACCAGGCCATTAAGAGTCCCTTTTTAACAGGATGTTCTGGTCAAAACACAGACATGACAACCCTAGCTTAGCCCCAGACTCTGCCCCCTCTTCTCCCAAGCCTCCACCCTGTCCCCACTCTACCTCTTTCCACCCAGTTTCACCCCTTTCCTCAAGTGTGGCCTGTAAGTGCTTCTCCTCCTGCTTCATGCATGCAGCAGAACAGCTGACTACAGCAGTAGGTGGTGCTGGAAGGGAGGGGAATGAGTTGATCATCCGGGCACCAGACTCTGCCAGAACAACAAATGCAAAGTTTGCACACATGTCCACTGGCACAGTGATCAATATTCTCCACAACACACCTTTCCAAATCCATAAATCCTACGCATTCCTATTACATGTAGTGTAACTCATTCAGTGCACCAAATGGCCAATAGCAACCATGTGGGCAAAACCAGACAATTACACGTTCTCAAATGAACTCACAGAAGAAAATAATAAAAGACACAAAACACATCACCACTTGTGGGTGAGCACTTTTTAGAAAGTGATCACTCTATATTTGGCCTTTCCTATCCTTAAAGGAAACCTGGACTACACTTTCAAAAGATGAACCCAGAAGCTTAAATTCGTAACTTTGCTAGACACTAAAAATCATGGATTGAACAGAGACACTGGATTCATGGCTTATGACAGCAATCTATAACTCAAAACAATCCTCTACTCTGCCTTTCTTGCCCTTCGTTTCCTCCTGGTGACTGGAGGGTTGTTAATAGGACATTTCACATCTTGAGTGATCCCTTGAAATGTGTGTTAACTATTTATGTTAAAATAATCTGTTCCACTTTGCATTTAGCTATGACATTCTGACTCAATCCATGTATACCCTACACTTATGTGAGCAACATTTATGTTTCACTATGTGAAAAAAACCACTACCCCCCACCCTGATTGAAGTAAATTTTGCTGGCATAAGCACTCATGGCAGAACGTCTCCTGCCAACATAGCTACCACTGTTTGTTAAGGTGGTTTTATTATGTTGATGGGGGGTTTTTCCTGTCAGTACAGGATGGCTATACGAGAAATCTTACAGTGGTGCCGCTGCATCAATACAGCTGTGCTGCTATAACATCTCTACTGTAGACATGGCCTAATTTCCCCAAACCTGAAAAAGAGCTTTGTAAGTCGGAAAGCTTGTCTCGGAAGTTAGTCCAATAAAAATATGACCTCACTCACCTCATCTTTTTATATAAAAACATTTTTCTTCGATAGTTTATCTTGCCACATGTTCAGAATCAGGTGACTTATTGGCAAAACTAATTATTACCTTTTATTCTAGTACTTTTACTTATTTACTTACTACAATACAAGTAAATATTTGAGACGTGGAGACATGGAGTAAACATATTGTTAACTACAGCTTGAAGAGAGAAAAAATGGTTACTTACTTCATAACGGCTGTTCTTTGAGATGTGTTGCTCACGTCCATTCCAAATCCCACCCACCTCCCCTTCACTGGAGGATTCTGGCAAGAAGGAATGGAAGGGGTGGAAGGCCAGCAGGGATATATATTCACTGATATAGAGGCACCATTCCAGGGGGCTCTCTGTCTGGCCCAATGGGTACTGCTCAGGGAAAAACGCTCCAGAATTCCTGTACGTTGCGCATGCACACCTAATTGGAATGGACATGTGCAAGCACTTGAAGAAAAACAAGACAAAACCCTATGGCTCTCTAAGGAGGTGGGAAGAGTACCTCTGTGGCATCATTCTCTCTTTCTGCTTGTCCACACAGAAATTCCTGTGTGTGAAAAAGAAACTAGGATCTCTGCATGCAGAGAGCTGGGAGTTAGAAAATCATATACAGGTTGGACCTCTCTGATCCAGCACCTTTGGGACCTGACTGGTCCCAGACAAGGGGATTTGCCAGACCAGGGCAGGTCCTTCCCCTAACGGCCCATGCTAAACTGCTGCCCACCACCCCTCCACTGGTGCCTGTCCAGCCATTGCTCCCTGTGCTGGAGCTCTCCAGCTCCCACTGGCCCTGCTGCTACCAGGGTTGGAGCTCCCTGGCTGCAGTCGGAGGTCAAAGCTGCACAGCTGGACCAGAGCTTCCTGCCTGCCACCAGGGTCAGAGCTGCGCGGCCAGGGCCAGAGCTGTGCGACCGCTGCCAGCCCCCTGCTACTGCCCAGTAGCTGGGGCCAGATCTCCCTGCTGCAGTCCCCTCCCCAGGGCTCCCAGGTGAGTCCCTGCCCTCTACCTCCCACCCCACCATGCTACTGCCCCATAGCCAGACCTCCCTATATCTGAACTCTGTGGTCCAGAAACATCTGTGGTCCTAACAGACCATGGATGTTGCCAGACCAGAGAGTCCTGGTTAAGGAAGGTACAACCTGTATTTACTCGTACACTGAACTCATTTGAGCTGGAAGTCATTGAGCATGGAACCTTACAATGCTATTTATAATCTACTCATATGGTGACATCTTCAAGATATATATAACATAGAAGATATGGCATAACAGCTCATGCAATTTCAAAGGAGTTAAACTGTGCCCATATTAGGTGCTAAGTGGTATTTCATAAGAACATAAAACTGACCATGCTGGGCCATACTGAAGGTCCATCTAGCCCAGTATCTTGTCCTCCAACAGTGGCCAGTGCCAGGCATCCCAGAGGAAATGATTAGAGCAAATAATCATGAAGTTATCCATTCCTTATCACTCATTCCCAGCTTCTGACAAACAGAGGCTGGGGACAATAGCCATCGATGAATTTATCTGTTTCTTTTTTGAACCCTGTTATAGTCTTGGCCTTCACAACATCCTCTGGCAAAAAATTCCACAGGTTGCCTGTGCTTTGTATAAAGAAATACTTCCTTTTGTTTGTTTTAAACCAGTTGCCTAATAATTTCGTCTGGTGAATCTTAGTTCTTGTGAGTTAATAGCACTTTCTTATCTACGCTTTCTACACCAGTTATGATTTTATAGATCTCAATCATACCCCACCTTAATAGTCTTTTTCAAGCTGAAAATTTCCTGTCTTATTAATCTCTCCTCATATAGAAGCCATTCTTTATCCCTAATCATTTTTTTTTGCCCTTTTCTGAACCTTTACCAGTATACCTTTTTTGAGATGGGGTGATCATCATTTCAAGTTATTTTAGCTAACTGTTTAAAGACATACTTTCTCCTAATCTAGACAAGGAATTTAACCCTGTTCTAGGGCCCATGCAAAGTTTATCCACCATTTAAATCTGACTAAGGCCTTCAAAACAGAGATTAAGTAAGATTTCAATAGTTCATAAGATTTTTGCAGGCTTTCTGCACAGGGATAAATTCTATCCTTTGAGAATAAAAGCTCAACGCATCTTTATAGTACGTGAAATTAATCTGTTAATTGTTACAACTTCATAGTTTCGTTTGTTAAATCCTCTCTCTAGCATGACAGTGTCCCAAATGTAATTTAATTTTTAAAAAGTCTGTCTGAAGTCCCTTTTGCAGAGTATAGTATTTTTCTTGCCAGCTTCTTTTCCCTCTCAGTCATATTCCCACTCCAATTTACTGACAGTTTTAGATTTTTTCTTTGAAACACCAACTATAATGATAAGACACGCAGCTCCCTTTTTCTGCTTTTCAATTTTCATTTTATTAGGATGTTTCACTTTCTCGTCTGGCTTTGACTGCAATTTTATTTACACCTAGCGATAGAAACACACAAACTGAAGAAAGCTGATGATAGTAGCTTTGAGGAGAGAGGCATCACATTCTTTTTAAAGAGGAACACCATGGCTGGTTCCTTAACCAGAAGGAAAACTGATGCCAATTACAGCCTAACAGAAAAGACTCCTTTACCTCAAAAGACTAAGCATTTTAACAAGACCTAATGTTTCTATAAAATTAGGAAAATTACACGCCAACAATACTTTTGAAAGAGTGTTTTAATTTTTAATCCCTTCCCCAAACTGTTCATGCCAATTTCAGAGTAGCTACACATTTCGAAAACATGTGAATAAAAATCTCCCTTCCAGACTACAGAAAAAAGCCTTTAGAAATGTATGAAGAAATACAACAGTACTAAAAAAAAAAACTCCATCACCTGCTCTAGCTGAAGTCAATGATGAAAAAATTGAATTTTCTTCAAACTTTGAAAAATGCCTTCGTTTTTGCCCTAAGAGTAAACCTGAAAATTCTTAGGTCACATGGGTGAATTTTTAAATCTGAAAACACAAATAAAAAATGACCAAAAGGTGCATTCAGTGAAACTAAAAGACAACAAATTTAAAACTGATGAAGAAATATTACATTTATTTTTACACAACAATTATTTAATTTTTGGAACTCAGTTACCATAATACATCATTGAAGTGAAGCACTTAGTAGGATTCAAAAATGTGTAACAATTTACATAGATAATAAGAAAATCCACAATTACTTAGCTAGGCTATATACTTATATTATAAAGAAAACTTATATTATAAAGAAACCTTCATGTTTCAGTATATTGTAGGGAGCAGGGTGTGGACAGTTTATGCTAATGGTTAGAGTCAGACGTCAAGTCAAAGGTCAGAGCCAGAGTCAGGTGCTAAACTAAAGGTCAGAGACAGACAGAGAGAAACACTGCGGCTGTGTCTAAACTACACCCCTCTGTCAACAGAGGGATATAGATTAGGCACGTCGACATTGCAAATGAAGCTGGGATTTAAATATCCTCAGCTTCAATTGCATAATGACGGATGCTGGTTTTTTCCGAAACAGGTATTTTTCAGAAAAAAAAAGTGGCAGTTTAGACGCAGATCTTTCGAAAATAAAACCCTTTTTTGAAAGATCCTGTAAACCTCATTTTTGCAATGTCGACGTGCCTAATCTACATCCCTCTATCAACAGAGGGGTGTAGTTTAGACGCAGCCTATGGGTCAAAGCCCAAGTGTGGGGCATAGCAGCAGGAACCTACAGAATTGGTGGGCAACCTGCAGCTCACTGGGATTCCACCTGAAGCTTGCGGACCGCCTGGCTGCCACCCTTTCCCACATGCCACCAAAGCACCTCACTTCTGTTCCTCCCTCCACCCTCTCAGCACTTTCAGAGCCCACAAATCACCTGATTCTACTGTAAGGTTTCTTACATCTTATCACACAACTGGTATCGGCCACTGTCAGAGACAGGATCTGGAACCCTTAGACTAGAGTGAGATAGCATAAATGTTTTGAGGTTCTTAAATATGTAGGAGATGTAGAGTGCCAGTCAAGAGCCCCCCTTGAGATTTAAAAATACTGTGATTTTGAGGAGCTCTCTGAACTTAAGGTTTTCAATTACTGTTAGTGGTAATGGGGCAGCACCTACAGGTCCAAGTGGAATTGAGGCCTCTTTGCACTAGGCACTGTACAAAACACATAATAAAAGACAATCCTTGTCCCAAAGAATTTACAGATGAGATTTTTCAAATAAGCTTAAGACCTTTTCCTTAAGAGAAAACTGTACCAACCAAAATGAATGTCCACACAAGGGAGCAGAACCGATTAAACAAAATCAGCTTCTCAATCAGTACAAATGTTACTACTATGTGCCTTTGAAAATGTCACCCTATAAAATTAGCATAAGAGCCAACAAACAAATGGGGGCAGAGGAGGGTAGGTTGCAGGACAAGGTAACAGTGCGGTGGTTTGGTATGATACACAACAGTCATAGCTGTCTTGTAAAGTTGAGAAGTCTCTCTCTCATATTTATGTCAATGTAAGTATATTTAAAAGAATTTTTTTAAAGATTTTCTTTGGGCAAAAACAAGATATATACATAATAAAAGGGATAAACAAAAATGCTAAGCTTTGATCTTCTGTGGAGAGGCATATGTCATTCACTTAGTTTTCTTTATACCTGGAGTAAAGAAAACGTATCAGAATATTTGTGCATTTTTAAAACTGAAGTAAAATCCAGCACAGGTTTATGATTTATAGATTCTGATTTGTCTTGAAGCGCCAAAATGTAAGACTGTGGAAGGTGTTAGCTCCACTAGTGTAAAGCTGATAAGCCAAAAATATCTCTACTTTGTTTTATTTATTTTATAACTGTTCATAACATCTATGTAGTTTTTACATGCACTTTTTTGGAGTTCTATTGCTTTATAAACAAAAAATAAATGCCAGTAGAATTATGAGTCAGCTGTAACTTCAGAAAAACAAACCAGTACAAATACACAGATGGAAACACTAGATAAAAATATAATTTTCATATTTCCACTGATTTATTGTAATTAAAGAAAATATTTTAAAGTAATGAAAAGATCTTAATCTCTAACTGTGTCAAAACTAAAAATGTGTCGAAAATAATTGCTCATTTCTGTCTCTTGTGTAGTTGTTTCTTAATCATTCTATCGCTATACTTACATTTTTATCTTATGATATGCTACTTGTTATGCAAGTGTCTTTGTTGGTAACTTATCGCCTGCAGTATATTTGAGACCCCTTTGTAAATAAGATCACAAATCTCAGTGGGGTTTTATTCAGCTGGATGCAATTTCAATGATTCCCAAAGTTCAATTATAAACGAGAATAAATCTGTGAAAAAGATGTGACTTATTGCCATTCATTAACTTGTACATTAGCTCATTGATCTCCCTTTAATGCCACCCCTTCCCACCTCCCTACACCCACATACATGGAAACAACAGCCATAATTTAGATCTCAGAGTTCCTGCTAATTATAGCTAGGAATACTGACCCATTTAAAGAAAAATTACCTTTTGGTTTCAGGAGAAATAAATCTCTGTTAGTTCCAACAACACATTATGTGTTACAAAGACTTGGAATACATGGCCTTTATTTTCTTTGAAGATCAGTATACAATGAATATTTCCATGTTGTAGTTTATTTGACTTAAATAATAAAAGGGGAACCCCCCCCCCCCAGACACATACTTTCTTAAAAAAAGGCCCGCTGAAAGCAATTCCAGGCCCCGGGTTAGAACAATCAGTGAGCCCTCATGCATGCACAAGCCATGTCCATGTGGTCTGCCGGACATTTGGGCAGTGGTTCCTAGGCAGAAGGGGCAAATGATCTCCATGCAACACTACCTGCAGCTCCCACTGGCTGTTGTTCCCAGCCAATGGGAGCTGTAGAGTTGGCATTCAGGGCAGGAACAGCACATGGAGACCCAAGGGTGGATAAAAATCAATGATCATTAAAAAAAATCTGATTGTTTTGATTTTTAAAAAATCCATCAATAGAATACTAAAATTGTCATTTAAAAACAACAGTTACATTTAAATCTCATCACAAACATGCTTTATATACACTCACAGTCTCTCAAAAATAAACTGATGGCTCTAGTAGTCTGTCCAGCCTAACTACTATCACGTGTTTCTTGAATGTTCTGAACATGGGCGGTAGGTGAAGGCTCACCTGGGGAAGGCAAGCCTAGCTCCACTCCTCCTGCCTGAGGCCGCCACCCTTTCAGCAACCTCCCTCCATGGAGCCACGCCCCACCCAACTGCAGCCCTGAAGCCTGATCCTTCCTGGCCAGCTTGGGAAGCAGTTTGGGGAAGGTAATTCTTTCCCTTGCCTACATTACCTGCTGCCCATGGCTTTCAATTTCTGTTTCTCAGCAGACTAAAAAGTAACATGTGCAAAGAAAGGCACAAGCTGGATAGGATTCTTTTTGTTCTGTGCTTATGATGTGGTTGACCTTTGCCAAGCATGGCAGAGGACTTAGTTAAGACATTGTCTTAAAGACAAAGAGACAATATATAGAAAAGGAAAGAGGTAGTACAGAAAGGAACAGTGGAGCTGACTAGAAAGAAATGGGGAGACATTATTTAGCACACACACAGCTTCCTATATTCTCCCAGACTTTTGCCACAGAAAAACTATCATGGCTTCTGGGTGTAAGAGAGACCCTATCTGGGAATATTTTGAAGAAATGTGTTCCCTGGGTAAAAAGGAAAAAGTGTCAAGTGTAAGCAGTGTAAGAAGATGATGCAGAACCTACTTACAAAAATGAAACATCATAAGCAAAACTGCTGCTTGGAAGAAAATGATGTGGATGAAGATGGGGATATGGCTGAATGGATCAACTGGTTAGTAACTTAAATTCACATTGCAATGCATCATTCTTCAAGACTCTCTCTATGCCTTTTAGTATACGTTTGATTTGACAAGTAAACTCCCAAGCTGTTTGCTGTGTTGGATGTTGCTAGCAAATATTTTTTAGCTTAGCCAATCCTTATGGCTTGTCTAATTAGTTAACTGGGTTTAGAATCTATCATTCAAGTATTGTAGCCAGACATGAACCCCATCTTGTTTCCCCCCCCCCCAGAGAGCAAGAGAAAGGCAGTCAGCCTTTGATGCCCTAGGAACGCAGGGGTGCTGCTTGTCCCTGACTCTACCATAAACAGAAACCAGACAGTAAATGGGCTAGCTGACGACCAGGGGACCTCCCGCCGCCCTGATGGCTAGCACCAGTAATTGACACGCCTACACCGTCCTAGGAGAGGAATCTTCGCCCATCACATACTAGAAGTGCCCATTGTCTGCATTTTCCCAGGTGTGAATTATGCTTTGCACCCTTCGTGGGAAACTTGGCATTCAAAGCCATTTTTCCTAATTGGCCACTTGAGACCAGGAAGAAGCCTACATGACCCAAGGGGTATAAAGATGGGTTTAGTAGCCCACCCCATTTGAGCTCCAATCATCTACACCTGCTGGCAGGTATAGGTGGTCTCCCGAGGTCTGTGGGATGCCCAACCTCGCCTTACTTCTTCCCGAGGGATTGAGAGAAAGACGCTGGCCACGCATGTCTGGAACGCAGGGGTGAGAATATATACCTGCTAGGTGTCTATTTTGCATGCATTTAATAAGAGCTCAGAGAACCAAAAAGGTTTCATGGTACCTGTAAGTGACTTATTAGTGTAATTTCTGTCCTGTCCTTTGTAGTGGCTGTGTTATCTGTAACACAGTAGTAGCATTTAACAGCTAAGATTACCCTGTAACAATAAAATAGTAACTGTTTAAGCTGTGACCTGACTCCTTCAGTTGCTGTAACAGAACCAAGCACAATTTTAAAAAGAACTCCAGCCGGTCATAAGGGACAGATATAGGGAGAGCTTGAGAGTTGGATCGTGTCGCTTCCAGGGGACAGATCCGTTGGAGCATCTCTCAGCCTCCCCAGGCTGCCCGCTGCGAAGGGATCGTGTATCCTAGCAGTCAAAATCTGAGGTGTAATAAGCTCTCCCTGTAAACTCTGGGGTGTCTGTCGGCCTGTTGGCTGCCCGCCGCGAAAGGATCCCGATCCTAGCGGTAAAGACACGGACGTTAAACTCCTCAGGGCGCCCGTCAGTCTCACCTAGACTGCCCACTGCGACGGGGCCTTGTGTCTCAGCAATTGAAGACTCAGGTGTAACATACACACATGCACTGCCCTGACCATCGGCTGACAAGTATACAGTACAGAAAGCTACAGTCAGAGAAATCTAGAGTTGCCAGTTGCCACTGAGTGCCATTTTCTTATTTTATATTACATAATACATGCCTCTTATTTTGGAACAACACGGCCACAAACCATAACGGTGATGCCCTAAGTCTATTCTCTATTTTACTTCAGCATAACTTCAGCTTTTCCAACTTTTTTTTCAATAAACAGAAGTGACTAAGCTCAAAAGGGTTTACTCCAAAATTAAGTGCACTCTAAGCGCAGTCAGTCTACGCTTATGGTAACTTGGAATTAGATCTGCATCGTTGCTGAAAAAATGTAAATGAGTAACTGAATAATAGCGTGAGAAGAGCAACTATTCAAAATCATTTAAGCGTAAATCTTAGAATCTGCAACAACTTCAGAGTCATCCATTGGTACTCTTAGCAGGAGTGCTGTAACTAAACATATTTGAGGCAACAAAGTGTCAGTAGCAAGCAAATGATTTCAATTACCCAGTAATGGGTTTGTAGTAAGGACCAACAAATATCAACAAGATACCACAGTTCACTTGTGCCACAAATTCTTCTTCTCACATTGTTAACAAACACCTTCACTGACATGGTTGAGTCCTTATGACCAGACTACACTCCACCTGGAAGAGCAGACACTGGTGAAAGATTGCTATATATAGTGTATAAGAAGGTACTTGAACTGTCTGCCAGAAATACCGAGGGGAAATTTGCCAATTTGAGCCTTGTGGGAGGAGCAGTGTGCACAATGATCCAGTAATATGTGTCTATATGACAACAGAAGATGCGGTTGCTTATCTTTCAGAAACAGGTACACTGGGAAACATCCATACAACAGAATATTTAAAAGAACTGGTATTGAAAGCTGTAATAAACTGAACAAAAATTCAACTTGCTCAGTTTTCTTACAGACAATGCTGCAAACGTGGCAAAGATGAGACGATCCTTAGAAAAAGAAGCGGAAGGAAGCTCCTTAGCAACAGATGGCTACAGTGCCCATTTAATGAACCTTTTAATCAAAGACTTAGATATGTCTTCTTCAGGAATAAAAGCAAATGTTGTGAGTCACAAATACTTCTGTAACAGCCATTTTGCTTCAGCTTCACTGACGAGAACAGCATAAAGAACAAGAAGTCCTGTGGTAACTTAGGTACGTCTAGACTACATGCCTCTGGCGACAGAAGCATGTAGATTAGGCTACCCGGCATAGGAAAATGAAGCGGCGATTTAAATAATCGCCGCTTCATTTAAATTTAAATGGCTGCCGCGCTGAGCCGATCAGCTGTTTGTCAGCTCAGCACGGTAATCTGGATGCTCCGCGGTCGACATCAAAGGCATTTGTCGACCTCCCAGGTAAACCTCATCCCAGGAGGCATACCTGGGAGGTCGACAAATGCCTTTGATGTCGACCGCGGAGCATCCAGATTACCGCGCTGAGCTGACAAACAGCTGATCGGCTCAGCGCGGCAGCCATTTAAATTTAAATGAAGCGGCGATTATTTAAATCGCCGCTTCATTTTCCTATGCTGGGTAGCCTAATCTACATGCCTCTGTCGCCAGAGGCATGTAGTCTAGACGTACCCTTACAGACTAACAGATTTATTGGAGCATAAGCTTTCGTGGGCAGAGACCCAGTTCGTCAGATGCATGCTACATGCATCTGACGAAGTGGGTCTCTGCCCACGAAAGCTTATGCTCCAATAAATCTGTTAGCCTAAGTTGCCACAGGACTTCTCGTTGCTTATGCAGATTCAGACTACCCCTCTGATACTAGAAGGGATCAGGAAGATCCAAACTAATTCTCCCTCAAAATGGAATTCTGTGGTTGATTGTTTTGAACAATTTATTAAGAATTGGCCTAATTCTCATAAAATTTTGCGAAGGAAACTATGATCAAATAGATGGAAGTATTTCATGCAACACTGGACTAAAAAGGAATGTAGAGGATATGCTCAGTGTACTGAAACCTATTATCCTTTAAGAATGTTAAGAAGCGAGTAATTGGCTCACCGTATAGTTGATACAATTTGTAGTGACTACATGATTAGTTGATAAGGGGAGGTGCTCTGTCCCGGCTCACGCTGGGTCCAGGAGCTACTACTCCTGCCTGGCTGCTACTACATTTATACTGCAGACCCGCAGCAGGTAGTAGCTCCTGGTGCCAGTGCAAGCCAGGACTGAGTGGAAAAGAAAGTTAAACTATAGGCAGCAAAGACTCAAACGAATTAAACACTAACTCCATCTCATTTTCTTGTTTAAAAGTTTCAGAGGGGTAGCTGTGTTAGTCGGTAACTAAAAAAAAACTTAAAAAACAATGTTCCTATTATGCTTTAGAGACTAACAAAAATATATAAATAGTATTATGACCTTTTGTGGGAACAACCCACTGCTTCATCTGAAGAACTGGGTTGTGCCTAAGAAAGCTCATGATACTATTTATATATTTTTGTTAGTCTCGAACCTGCTACAGAACCATTGTCATTTTCTTGTGGACATTCTTAGCTGCAGATATAAAGTTAGGTGCCTAACTTTTGAAGATGCTGCTGCTGCCATGTCATGGGCATCTCAAAATCATTCCTTAGTTATGCCAGTCATCATAAATTTCAGGGCTGGAGCAAAGCCATATAATCAGTAAGTAAATGTTTACTGAACAAAATCACTCTCCTGAATTGGTGGCAATTAGCCTGGCACCTTGAAACAGAGGTCCTTCAATCGCTAAGTCAACTTTTCACAGCTGTAGCTTCCTCTGTAGGCAGAGATAGAATATTTTCATCCTTTAGTATTATTCACACAAATCTAAGAAACAGACTGGGAGTTGAAAAGGCAGGAAAACTTATATTTCTCTTTCAGTCTGTGAATCAAAATAAGAGTGGGAGTGGGAAAGATGAGAACTAGCTGTAGAAGTTTTAAGGATACCATACATTTTGTGTTGTGAGGATTTGTCTGCTACAGTTAATAAAATTTGAAAATTAAAAATAAATGTGTAAAGACAGCCATCAGCCAGCAACTTAGGGGACTGCTGCAATCACAAATGTGAAATATTTATGTAACATTTAAGATTTAGTTTAATAAAATATAAACACAATAGCACTTGTCTGTGTGATTTAGTTCTTACCATTCCTAATGTACTGCTGCTGCATCTGCAATTTGACACAGGTAACGAGTATTATGTATTATTTCATAAATTAATAAAAATCAAGTTATCTAAAAAAATTACCTCTTAGATGTGGTTAAAATGCTGTAATGAGTAAATTAACATGTTTCAGTGATCAGATTTGCACCACCATTTTAAAAATACACGAAATAGTATCAGTAGGAATCTTGATTTTAATTAGGAATGTGAGATAACATTTATTTTAGTAATCGTGTAGCTGCAAAAAACTGTATCAGTTACATGGTTACTAAAATATTCCCCGGCCGCGGGGGCGGGAGCTGCCAGCCTCCAGCACCATTCTTGGGTAGCCCCCTGCCAGCTTGAGCTGCTGCCTCTGTATCAGAGTCAGCATTGTGGAGTGGCAGGCAGAGTCAGTCCACAAGGGCAACCTTCACTGTAGCTGGCAGGTAAGAGGTCAGAGGCCTAGAAAGAACAAGACTGTGATTGGAGCATATTCCTTTGTGCTACAGCTTAGGCTGAAAACATCTTGTTATGCCGGTTTGGACAGGTAAAAGCCAGAATCAATCACATCTACTCTTCTCCCTCCTCAACCTCCCCCCCCCTTGCATGCATCTGACAAAGTGGGTCTTTGCCCATGAAAGCTTATGCTCCAATAAATCTGTTAGTCTATAAAGTGCCACAGGACTTCTCATTGTTCTCCCTCCTTGCGTTACAGACAGCCCAAAGCAGGATTAGGAAGAAAGTCAGCAATACTACTTTGGCTGAGTGGAAGATTTTAAATGTTTCAAAATAATTTCTTAAAAGTTAACGTATTTTGTTCCGACTTCTCCACAATGCAACCGAGACAGACTAACACTGGGTTTTCTCCCCCACCAGGGAGAAACAAAAATAAGGAAAATAGCTAGCCAGAGAACAGTACTTCCATTTTGTCTTTGCCTCCTCTGCTGGCAGGGATTCTTGTTCTAGTTTAAGATCAATGCTGAAGGGTATTGCAGGAAAAACCACCACCACCACCACCCAGGACTTAAACCCCAAAGCAGTATCACTGAGTTGTATATGAAAAAGAACTGTTCGTGTGTGTATGCATACAAAAAGCATGCCAAATACTTGCAAAAAGCATAAATTAAAGCTAATGTATTGAAATATATTTTATATAAATGATGCCAGTTCCTGATTTGTGCGCTACGGTAGTTGACGACTTCCATTTCCATGTTATGACAATTTATCAGTTAAGCTCCTTTTTTAGTTCCAATCTGTGAAATCGGTGTAATACTACTTGTCTACCTCACTTGAGATGAGAGGCTTAATGAAATTTTAAAACACTTCAAGAAATTTAAAACACTGAGTTGGAAACTAGAGAAGTGCGAAGTATAACTATTTTTATCTAAGGAGAAAGACAAATCCATGGATTGTAAAAGATAAATGTATCTAATATCAGTTCCAATAAACCCTTCATTTTATCTATGAGTACATGGTGCTTATAATGGATAAGCACAATAAAAAAATTAGCAGCACATTTTCCCCCTAATGAACAACAATGTAAGATTAATTGCACTGAAATGCACGTTATTGACTAAAAAAATTAATGAGGGCTGCAGCTATTATACAAGATCCTTAAAATAAAACATGTGAATCTATCATGGAATGTTAAATGTGTAAGAACCAATCAACTTATCAGCAATTCCATATTCATACCAAGTAACAAGAAAAAAGTGATTCTCTGTGTCTTAACAAAGGAGAACTGGGATAACCAATGAAGAATGATAAGAACTCAAAGTGTTTTACTACAGGCTATAAGTCTGAGACAGTTACTACCTGGTACAGAAACATTCCATTGATTTGGCCATTTGTTCTTGATAAATGGGTATCACAGAGCAGAAACCTTAAGACAAAAGCTCAAAATCTGTGCACTATGACTTATTTATTGTAATGTCAAAAGTCTATTTTTAAAAATCTATATTTGTGTTAATCTAGACTGCTTCTGAAAGGGACGCTCAAGGCAAATTGTATTAGCCTTAATATTTCATTATTAACTGATACTTCTATGACAGGATTCATCATATGTACAGTACTACAAATGTGTCAACTAATAGGAATATAAAAATGTTACTGATAACATTTGGTACAAAGGGGAGATAGGCATTTAGGAGTTGGTATGTTCTCTTACTTTGGGGCAAATCTCAGAATTGTATTCTCTATAAAGCAGATCTCCAATGCGATGAGCACTATAAGTCTCCCAGACTTTCCTGAATCTGTTATTTGACGGTATCAAAGACTGTCACTGTGTGATGTGATGTTGGGTGTTAAAGCAAAAGGATCAAAATGAGGGGTAGTAGATGGATGTAGAAGAGAGATTTTTATTTTAAATTTTCCTGTTTATCAATTGAAAAAAATATGCCTCATGTAGCAACACAGAAATAAAGGTAGACCAAGAGCTCTATTTATTCTTGACTAGGTATTTTGAGCATCTGCTAATTCAATTGAAGTTGTTCAAGGTATTTTGTTGTGGGAAAGGATTTCATACAACTAATCTTTATCAAAGTACTGAAAAGGAATACTGTTCCACATCTACTTTTCCCAGTGAGAATTATATAATTGAAAATGTGGCCACATTAAATAGAATCATGAGTTCTTCATTAGGGATGTGAAAGGTAACCAGTTAGCTGGTTACCTGGTAAGCATCACCCTTAATAGAATGTGGGGCTGGAAGCGAGGGGGCATTTGAGCCCAACCTGGCAGGTGGCTCTAGTTTAGTGGGCTGGAACAGCCTTTGTGCCTGCCCCTGTTTTATCAGTTAATTGGTTAAGCTTAACATTTAACTAGTTAACTAATTAAATGGGATTTTACATCCCTACTTTTCATAAGGGATGTTAAATATTGGTAAATTGAACAGTCGAGAAACCTCATGAATTCTTATCGGTTAGTCGACTATTCTGTAGTCCCTGGGGGTGGGACTAGCAGCCAGTGCACTCCAGCCCCACTCCCGAGGAGTCCCCTGCCAGTGCGTGAGGGGTGACAGGTGGGAGCTGGTCCACAAGGAGAGGCAGTTAAAAAACCAACTACCCTCACAGACTGGCTGCCTGTTATCCTATCCTGTGCTGCTGCCTCTGATATAGAGGCAGCAGCGCAGGGTGGCAGCAGTCCCTGGTGTGTGGTGTGTGTGTGGGGGAGGGGGAGGGGAAATTTGTGTAATCTATAACATTAACCTATAATCTTTTGCTTATTGGATAATCGGTTAATCGACTACACTATTACATCCCTACTTTTCATCTCTCACACCCTTCTTTCTTTGACATCTATTTTGCCATTTCTTTCACATAGATCTGCAGTGGCAGCACCACAGCATTTCTTTTTGTGTCAGGAGACTATGAACCTTCTCAAAAGGAAAATGTCACTTTCATTCATATGTGAATGGATACTCAAGAAGACATTCTTCAGTGAGACTGCAAACCAACAACATGATTAGGTGCCTCAAATCTGTTCCTCAGCAAGCATTTCACATACCCCCATAATAACTAAGTATTAAGCTGTCCACTAAACTGTCAGAATGGCCATAAAATTATTTTATTACAATGAGATAGATAGTGTTATGTGTATAGCCCTACAGGAATATTTTATATTATAACTTATAAATTGGACAGAAAGTGTAAGTTAAAAATGCTTCTCTACTAAAAATATTTTTTTCAGAAACTAAAAACAGCAGCAGTAGCAGCACTAGCTTAATACAAAAGTGTTTATATTTGAAACTTTTTATTACAATTAAGCTGGAATTGAATTTCATATTCAAACTGTTTTAGGGTTCAATAGTCAAACATTTGACAAGGTAAGTCTAAATAAAAAAAAATTTAAAAAATCAACAGCAGCAAACCTACTCTGAAAAAAATAACCTAAACATCCAGGTTAACTTTTCTTACTAGCATGACACAAGGGAAATTCTGTACAGTCAGAGCACTTTAATGAAGGATTAGCGAGAATGAAACAGGCTGGGACAATTTTGGACTTCTGTTAACTGCAAGCAAGAACTTGCTTATCTGGCTAGTTTCTAATTTTATATCCCATTATGACACTATTATGGACAGGTTACAATGTGTGTGTATAATTTCTCAAAGGTAATACGTATTTTAAAATGTAAATGTGTTCTATCAAGGTGAAATTCAGAGGGCAGCTATAATTCTATCATTTCAAAGGATTCACTTTACTGCCAAACAAAATTTTAATCCTGATCATAGGGCCTCTGAGGTCAATAGAAAGATGCTGATTCATTACAATGGACTTTGGGCCAGACTGTTTGACTAAATATTAGGTCCACATTATCAAATAATTTTCAGTAGAGCCTGATCTGAAGCCTGCTGAAGTCAACTGGCATTTTTCTACCTATTTGAATGGACCTAATTTAGATCAGGTCTTTCGTGTGGAGGGTTACGCATATTCTTTTGCTTGAGCAAACGTGAATATGCCTGCAAATATGAACATATTAATGAAGGCCATGTGATAATTCAACCCTTAAAGTCTATGTATGAGACTGCAGGGATCAATTTGGCCAGTTATATTTTAATGAACGTTACTGGAGAAAGACATTCCTTACCCTGAACAGACAGTGATAACTACTGACATATTACCGTTCAAGTAATGGTTATATAATGCATGAACTATACATAAGAATGAACACAGTTAGGTTAAATCACCAGCTGATTCAAAGGGAAACTAAAACAAAGAAAATATATGTTTAAGATGCATCAAGGTGTAATATTATAAATTAGATATACAATGCTCAGTAGTCCATTACTGCTCTAATATAAAAAATTAGCAATTAGTATAGCATTCAGAACACAGACAATATGCTCCCATAAGTAAAGCTCCACAAAGCTATGTGGTGCTAGCTGAAGTGTCTTCAAATGCATAACACTAATCCAACCTGCAGGTGATAAAGACATGAATAACTGCAATGAAGTTCATGTCTGCAAGGCAAGGACACAACCTTATAGCAACCAAATTAGAAGACTTGTCTATTTGACTATTCAGAAGCAGGAATGGATCCCATACGACTCTACTACACTGTGAAATCTGGCAACAAAAGTACAGACATGACTCATACATTAAAAGGCCCATTTTACTAAACCAGCAGCGTCACCTCTTTTTGATCTAGAATGACCCACTACCAGTTAGCACTTATCAAAATGATAATATTAGTTAAATAATTACACTGGAAGTCCTTAACCCTTTAAATTAGGGTTAGGACAATGGCAGCTTCTAATAATAATCATTATTATAAAAGCAATGTAATCGATGCAAACATTAACTCAAATATTAAATAATTCATCCTCACAACATCCTGCTCAGGTAGGCTGGGATTGTTATCTAAGTCTGTGGATGAGGAAATAAAACACACAGAGGTACAAACTGTCAACTGCTGCAAATCATCTACCTCCAGTGAAGTCAATGGAACGACAGTAATTTATACCAGCTCAGAATCTGGCTCAGAGAACAGAAGTGGTTTGCCTGAGGCTACTTAAAAAATGAATGGCAGAACTTGTATTAGAATTCCTAATCCAATGTTTTGTGCTCAGTCAACTGCTGGCTTCTAGGGCCTGCCTGTATAACAAGCATCTCTCTCATATTTGCAGAGCAGCTACAGGGAGACTAATAAACATTTACAGAAGTATTATTCTCTTAATGACAAAGCTGCATCAGATGCCCAGATTATTATTTTGTTTTACATTCCATCTTTAATTAAAAACTCCTCATCCCTTTTCCTGTGTGACTCGCTACTACTGTTCAGTCTGTAAGACTGGGGATGTGTGCAGACAATTTCAGGAAAAAAATCTTTAATAGTATTGCCACGCGTGGGTGATTTTTATCAAAGCAAGTTTGGGTAGTTTTCTTGTTCCATGAAAACATGATGAAAGGATTCCAACTCACAATTTTTCTACTTCCTATTATGGTCAATGGGGCTGACACCGTTAAAATGGCCACCATTTCCTGACAGGCTGTCTGCTTTTGGAAGTGAGACAGCCAGCTTTATTAAAGGCTATCACCTCCCACTATTTTCAGTTAAACTGAAGCCATGTTCACAGGCAAAATGACTGCCAGCCAGTGGTTCAGTGTCTAGACAGGATACAGGGCCTGTGAGGAGCAGCAGAGACACTGCAAATTGGATTCCAAACCCTCTCTAGTTTTGCTGGGAGTCTCCTGGAATCATACTTCAGAGGCTACTGAAGTCAAACTGAGATTTTAGGCTGCTACAAGTCTGGCAGTGCAGCAGGAGTAAGCCAGGCTCCCTACTTGCGCAGGCTCCATGCCACTCCTGAAAGTGACTGACACATCCCTGGGAGTAGGCCAGGGGATCACCACATGATGCCCCTACCGTAAAAACTGACTCTGCAGCTCTGATTGACCAGGAACTGCAGCCAATGGGAACTGCAGGGACAGTGCCTGCAGATGGAGAGCAGCTCATGGAGCCTCCACCCTCCCCTGCCTAGGGGTCACAGGGACATGCTGGTCACTTCTGGGCGAGACATGGCTCCAGCACAGGCAAGGAACCTGCACTAGACCCAATGCACCTCCCACCAGCAGCAATCCTAGGTAAGTGCTGTTTGACTGGAGCCTGCTCCCCTCAGTCCCTCCTAGACTTCAACCCCTTGCCCCTCACAGAGCTCACACTGCATCCTCCCTCCTTTACCGCAACCTCCAGCCCAGTGAAAAGGAGTGAGGATAGGGGAGAGAGTGAAAGAGGGAGGGGAAATGGAGGATGTGAGGTAGGACCTTGGAGAGGAGGCAGTATAGGGCCTCAGAGAAGCAGTGGGGCAGGTGGTGGGGCAAGGGTGTTTGGGTTTGTGTGATTAGACAGCTGGCAACCTATCTGGGAAAGGTGGATGGAGAAAGTGAAGGCGAGCAGGGATGCAGGGAAACATAGGGACTTGAGAAAGGCTGAATAGGGGGCAAAGGGTAGTACTGAGGGGTCAAAGATGGAGGGCATAGAATGGCAGCTGTTCCATGCTGGTGATAGCAGGTGGCAAGGAGACTACCCTTTGAGTGGCCAGGAGAAAGCAGTGTTGTAAACCTGTGGTGTCCAACACGTTAGCCACTAGCATGTGGCTATTTGGCCGGTTGAGTGTGACTAGTTGGCTTGAACAATAAAAACTCAAAAATTGTTGCATTTAAAAAATTTTTTTTAATAAAATATTTTTTTTCGGAGAATAAAGAAAAAATTCAGAAGATCTGAGTTCTAAAGCTGTTAATTTGACCCATTTGCTGGATGGAGATTTCTGACAGTTCGTGGAATAGCTTAAATATGCCACTTAGGCTGGAAATCATCATGCATCATTGTAAGCCACGGCTGGTATTTCTGGGTACTAGTTTTCCATGGTATTTATTATTGAAGCTTCTCTGAAAGTACTTCTGAGTTCTTGGTGTGAAATTATTTGTTCTTGTACAAAGCAGCTCAGTTTTCAAGCTAGCCAGTCTTCTCCTGCCATTCATTTTAACCTTCAATTGAAATGAAGGTTAAATGCAGGTTCATCATGGGAACACAAGTAGGTTCAAATGGCTGTTCAGAGGCAAAAAATTGTGTTTAATAAATGTAGTGGTGTATATAAAAATTTCTTCTCAAAAGTTTCTCTCTTTTTTTTTTGGTGCAGCTGGTTATGGCCATTCTAAACAAGAAAATCCAGCATACAAGCACACATTTAAAGAAAATAGCTTAAATTTTATTCCTGTTCTTGAAAATTAAAAAAAATCGTTAACAAGTGTAGCACTTCCAGAGATACTGAATTTTAAAAATTGGGTACTTTTTTGGCCTCCCCAACAATATTGCTTATTTCCAAAAAAATTAATTCATTTTTCTAGAATTGCATCCATGGATCAGTTTGTTATTAGAAAACATAATTCTGAAGCGGGTGAAAGAATTAGTACCGAGTCAAACAATGCTGAACACAACAATGGCAGAAACTTCAGCAAACTCCATTGGCAGAAACTTCAGCAAAGAAAAAAAAGAGAGATTGAAAGGATATCAATGGTAAATTTCAAGAGAAATAGGAATTGGAATATGCCAGTATTGAGGTGAATGACAAGCCACCGTGTTTGCTGTATTGTACAACAGTTCTGGCAAATAAGACTGACAATGTAAGAAGGCATCTCCAAGAGCAGCACAGTGATTTCGATCCACTGTATCCTATTGGAAGCAAAAAGCGAGCAGATAAAATTGGTCAACTGACATTTGATTTTGAAAAGCAGCAGCAGGCTTTGAAGCAGTTTCTATCTTCCTCTGAACTGATAACTTTGGCCAGCTATAAAGCAGTGTGAATACTTGCTCGCAGCAAGAAGCCATTCTCAGATGGAGAAATGGTGAAGGAAATTATTCTCTGTCATGCAAACCTTGAACGGATGATCTCAGCTTCGAGATTTGCAGCTGAGTCACCAAACAGCTGCACGTTGGTTGAAAGATTTGTCTACTGAGCTCAAAACCCAGTTGCATGAACTTGAACAGTGTTTGGCCAACTCATTGGCACTAGATGAGTCATGTGACATCAGTAGTGCTGCTCAGTTCATCTTCTGGATTTGTTTTCTAACAGAAGATTTCCAGATTCATGAAGAACTATTATCCGCGTTGTCGGTTGAGAGATCGTGCCCATGGATCTGATATATTCCGACTTTCTTGTTGAGAAAAGAAAGCTGGACAGTTTTTGTGCTACTGAAGATAAGCAGTGGCAATCTGATTTGCAGTTCCTGTCATTTGAATGAACTCAATCTGAAACTTCAGGGGAAGCTGATTTGTGATATAGTCCAGCACATTCGGGAGTTCACTTCTACGCTACAGCTATTCATCATTCAAACGAAGGCAGGACAATTCACCCATTTCCCAAATTTGCAGAAAATTGCTGGACATAGTGAATTTGAGTGTGATTACCTTGATTTGTCAGCGTTACTTGAGACGGCTTGAAAACCTGGCAATGAAATTCAGCCAGCGTTATGCAGATTTTGAAAGCTTCATCTTGGCATTTAGTTCAACATGGCTAATACTAGAGACCGTGTCAATTTGCTTGGCCTGGTCAGCTCCATCTGCTCGATCAGTTAAATAATTAATCAGTTTTGACAATGTGGCATGCACTTTTGCTATTTTGAAAACTGCAGTTGCCAAACATTTTTCCATGTTTGGTTCAACATGGCTTTGCAAAGTGTCATTTTCTGCCATGACCTATACAAAGCTGAAGTCTCATCATGGTTACTGGATGAAAATATGGAGGCCGAGTTGAGGTGTGCAGTCAGTGAAAAGTTTTTGCCTGATCTCAGAGGTTTAGCAGTAAAACAAAATTGTCAAGTGGTCCATTGATTGAATTTCTGCAAGATGTGATGATTTCTGTTGATTAAAACCAATGCTGAAGCATTCTGTTGACATTAAAAGACAAGAATTGGTATGTTCGGCAAGTCTCACAAAATTTACATTTTCAGAATAATGTGGCTAGTTTGTTATAGCTGCTTCAGAATTGGTTGGTGTTGAAGCAAAAACCTCACTCAGCTTACGTGGCTAAACAGACAGTTTTATTGGCCAATAAAAGCAAAGTGAGCCAAACGTGGTCCCAGCAGAGCCGGGCCCAGTGAGGCTGGCTAATACAATCAATCCTAGTATCTTTATACCCTTAAGCAAACAGTCTGACGTCAGGGCATCCAATTACAGAAATCATCAATTAAACTAGGAAAAACAAAGCCTTATCAACAAGATGGCGGACAGGTACGAGGGAGTACCTCTCCCGTCTGAACCAGCCCAATTAACATATCCCAATAGCCCTGTAGGCCTCTTCTCACAGGGTGACAGAAAGTTCTCTCTGGTCTACGTGTGAGAGGGAAAAACTGAAATGGTTTGTGTTATACAAGATGGCTTCTAGCTAAATATGAAATGGTTTCAACAGTTTCTACATTGGACACTATGGTTGCAAACTCTTGTGAACTGACCGCAAGTCACAGAATTTTGGGGCCTTCCGGAGGTACTGTCACAATAACCAGTGAAGCTCCTTGGTCCCATGATTTTCAGGGCTGGGCAGGTGATCAGAGATCTGTATGAGAGATGCAAGGCTGGGTCAAGACAGTAACAGAAGATGGAAGGTAGTTCCCCATCTTGGGGTGAGGAGAGAGTGAGTGAAGTCTCCATGTGAGATGGCGGGGAGACGCATGCATTTTGGATTGAAATTTCAACCTGAAATTATCAAACACACATTGGCAGAGGAATAAAAGGGAGCTAAAAAAATTTTTAAAATAACATTTTTTTAAAAAAATCCCGTGATTTTCTGGGCCAATCTCACGGTTTTTGAGGATTAATTCATGGTTCATGACCTCGAGGTTGGCAAATATTGCATTAGGTCTAGGGATATTAAATTTCAATTAATCAATGGAACGTCCACTGACTACTTGAGTAGTCGGTAAGGGGGAGAAGGCAGAAGAGCAGAGGGGAACTGTGGCTTCAGCCTTTGAAATGTAGCAAGAACCTAGAGCTAAAATTCTGTTTGCTCTTAACTGATGCTGCACATGGAATAGATGTTTTCTGAGAACTATCCACAATGATCTCTCTCGAGTGGTTATAGCTAAATTAGTCCCAATCATTTTGTATGTATAGTTAGGATTATGATTTCCAATATGCATTACTTTGCATTTATCAACATTAAAATTAATTTGCCATTTTGTTGCCTTATCACTTAGTTTGGTGAGATCCTTTTGAAGCTCTTAACAGTCTGCTTTGGTCTTGAGCAGTTTAGTATCTGCAAATTTTCCCACTTCATTGTTTAAAACTCTTTAGAAATTTTATGAATCAGTGCTACATATTGTGGGGAAAATGTTTTGTAATAAGATCATTACTTTTTAACTGAATAGTTGCTGAAGAAATTTCCTGAAAGTTTGTTGTTACCGATATTTAGAATTTGGTTAGAATTATTCCTCTTAAGTTCAGGGATTGTGGTTCTGCCCCCCCGAGAGCATTTTCTTAATTAATACCGCAACTAACAGTACATTGAGTGCATGTGTTGTTTTTCGAAGCTTAACGCAGGATTTTCTAATACAATTATTTTGGCTATTCATTCCCTTTCTTTGTACAGAACAAAGCAGAACAGATCCTCACCGGAATTGCTTTGCTACTATTCCATGATATGACAGCAATAGCTTTTTTCATCTCAACATGACAGTTGTTTTTCTTTTTAAAACATTATTTTTGCTGTCTAATGGGAAGAATGACTGAAATAGCTCAGACTGATTCTCATACATGTTAGCTATTTTTTTATGCTTGAAAGTCTTGTAATGTTCAAGGGAGCAATTAAAATTATTGTACTGTGCAGTAATAAAGAATATGATTCTCAATTCAAGTGCCAGCCAAGGATGCGATCATCTCAGTAAACTCACACAGCACTAAATTTCTGGGTCTTTTAATGTGCTATATGTTTCCATACCCTGAAAATGATTAATTTTTATTTAAAAATGTAAACAAACAAATGAAAAATATTTTAAACAATATACATGGTGAAACACCAGTACAATCCAACAGATAAGTAGAGGGGGGGAAAAGAGCAGTCTAATTAAGAATGTATACATTTAAACCATGACTTTTCACTGTTTACAGATTTATTTTCCAGCATATTTTAATTTGCTTTCACATACTGTAAAATGTGTTAGGTTTTTGGTGCCTTTCCAAGCCCCGGCGACATTTTATTTTTCTACTTATGAAGACAAATGTACTCTCATTCCTCCTTCTGTTACATTTTAATGTTTATCCAAGTATTGTACTCATGAGGGTTATATTTCTAGGATTCAATTTTAGTGTTCAGACGCTTTCACAGAACTGTGCATCGATGTGAAAGTATTGCTGTGAAACATTACCTCTTCAGGATTTCCCTTCAGTCCCCTCATGGCACACTTACCAGTATTTCTCATATTTTCAGAGAATTAGTCTCTTGTTTAAGAAAACTATAGACAGTAAACTCGGAAGAGAATTTTGACAGATATGTGGGTTAAAGCAAACTCCAATAATTTTAGCACACACAAAGTACATCATTACAACATGTACTAATTCTTCCACAAGGAAACATTTTAAGAAATTAGTGTAACTTGTACCATTTTTTCTTTGCAAGCTATCATTTTTACACAGCTTCCGAGAAAACACACTCATAAGCTTTGTGTTACACCAACAATTCTGAAACTACACACCCAAAAATGTGATCAGACATTCTAGAATATGACTGAGGACTCTGGAAGAACCAGATGAGAATCGTACTTTCAATTTCCTTGAAAGTTTATCTTAATCTTGCTAATCTTTGTGTGTGAAAACAAATAAAAATACTCCAAACCACACAATTAAAATGGCATAGGAGAAGAAAGTACAATATATTGTTCATAATACTAGTAATAGCTTTATGAATATTTGTTTTTGTTCTGTTCCTTTCATAAATTATAGACATTTTAATGCATTGCATATACTGCCAGAGAAAAAACTTTAGTAAGAACTAGAGATAGGCTAACCCAGAGCCCTAGATGTAAACCCCACTAAACTTTTACAGCTTCAGTCTATTTCTACTAAGAATGGAAAGATATGAAGAGGCATCTCTTTGAGTTGCCTACTTAAGATGAAGTTATCAAATAAATTGTTCTAGCAAAGCACATTATAATCATTCTAATTTTGTAAGTATTATATCTGGCATAACAGAACAGGGGTGGGGAACCCAAGGCCGGATGTGACCCCTGGCTTGCCTGAATCCAGCCCCCAAGGCTCGGGACTCCTCCCCACCACTGGGAAGCCTGTGCTGGCACTCCAGCCCCACCACAGGGCTGGAATACACAAAATCTACTAGCCTGGGCGCCTCTAGGCTCTGGTGTGTGGGGGAAATGTTGGAGTGTCAGTCTCCTACTCAGTCAGGGACCACATCAGTGAGGGGGGTTCCTTCCCACTTGTGTGGGGCCTCCCACTGATTTTTCTGTGGATCAGTGGCACCAGACCCAAAAAAGGTTCCCCACCCCTGCAATAGAAGATAACATTTTCGGGCCATACCTTACATCCCTGTAATTCATAGACTTCACTAGAGCCAGGATTTTTATTTTATTTGATTCATCAAAGCACTCTTAAACATATGCTTAAAGTAAATAAAGTGCTTTACTGAACAGGGATGGACTTAATCTCACGCATGCGTACTTCACTGAATCATGGCCTAAATCTGGGCACTGTCACACTACGGGTGCAACGGAGTTCTAATGCAGAGAGATCATCATACAATATTGCTTTAGAATGCATTAACTTTCATTGCATTCCTCTGTAGATTGGTGGTGAGGAAAGGAGAGAGAATCAAGAGATCAGATAGTCTTCTCTAACCCCATGGAGATAGATTGATGTAGAGGAAACAGGGCTTCTGCAGGGTTGGGCGTTGAGAATGAAGGGATAAGCAGGTGCAGAGAGCCTTCACCGTAAAAAGAAAACATAAGGAATTTGTCTTCTCTAGCATTGTAAAACATGCACCTTAATTCTGATATTTAAAATGACAGTTTTGGAGAAATGCCTTTCCCTATAATTAAAAAGAGAATGTATCCTAGTCATTGAACATAAGAGAAGGGGTCAGATAAACAGAAAGAAAGAGGGGAGTGTTAGTATCCATATGTAATATATTACAGAATAAATTCATATTGTATATGTATTTAAATTAGCTAATTTGAAAGTACAGACTCAGCACTTTATGCTGCAGTTTGGGAGAAAGCTCAGGAGTCTTGATCTCTGGCCCAGGAGCTCAGGAGGTGAAGTTATTAACATCGGAATAGTGGTGGGAGACATGATAATATAAGTTTCCACCCTCTTCAATGTGGCTAATAGATCAAGTTGAGTTTTCAGTAACCTCCGAGTAATCAATCTCTTTATTAAAAATAAATTTTTCACACTAAAAAGCCAGAATGTTTATAAAATATTCTGAAATTCTGAAAGCCTAAAAAAGCAGGCACATTATCTTTTGTTTACAGCACAGCTTGAAAAATAAAATGAGTCTTCCACTAAACCGAATACACAAATTAAGCTGACAATTTTTTGTTTAAATATCTGAGGTAAATGCAATAGGTATCCTTTGGAATATATTTCCAAAGAGAACAAGAGTTGTGAATTATTAAAGGGTAGCTTTGTTTAGTGTTTTTAAATGGCATAAAGAAACTCAAACTAAATGTGAATTAGGACATTTTCACACTGTCTTTTTATCAATTTTACCATGAGTCAAGAAATACATACAGTGATCAATTCCAATGATAATGAAATAATCACAGCCTTTGATTTTTCCTGTATGATATACTTTTGTGTTTCCTGGTGAAGTGTTACTTCATCATTTGATTAATCAGAGCGTTAGCTAATAGTACGATTTATTATTCACTATTAACAGTCAATTAATTCATTGTTCATCATTCAATACCAAAAATATTCATTGGTTAAAAAATATAATTCTTTCAATTTTCCTGTATAATAAATGAGAGTTATAGAGAACCAATTACCCTACACATACTGTAGGTAATGGATAAAAATGCATTTTCAAACTTGTAGTATTAGATTTAAAAATAGGAGAATAGAGGAAAGTTAGTATAGAGACCAAAACCAGACAGCTAAACCAACTCCCTGGACCTACAGCTGGAATAACAAGGATAATTAAGATCTGGATGTCTGCCATCCTGTATAATAATAATAATAATAATAATAATAATACATTCCATGTGCTTTTTTATCCAAAGATCACACAGTGGTTTAGAAAGGTGGTTTAGCATTATAAGCTCCATCACAGAGGGAAACTGAAGCACAGAAATGTTCATGGAGTTGCTCAAGGTCACTCAGCCAGCCAGTTTCAAAGAAGAAAACAGAACCCAGATCTCTTCTTTCCCAACCCTGTGTGCTTAATTAATGCACTACTCTGCCTCTCTATCACATTATTTGAGAATGTTTACACTCATCTGTCAGGATATACAGAGTGAATCCATATGAGTGCCCCTATGTAGGAAATTAATTATACAGCCAACAACATACTCAAGGAAATAAGCATGGTCTACAAAGACAGTAAACTGAAAGACAAAATAAGTCACAGAAGATAGGTTCTAAGTATGTTGTGTTGTCAAAATATTTTGCACCTTGTCATAATCTTTGTTGGTTGGTCATTTTAGCTATAATCAAGCTCCAATAAAGTCTATTTTAACTTCCCACATTTAACAGTCAGAGAAAGACAAAGATGAGAAGAAAATGGTATTATTTTTAATATCACAGTATGTAAACAGTGTAGCAAATGCTCTGTACAAAGATAGACTCTTGACATGCTGAATCTTAGATGGCAAAAAGGGACATTCAACTGGGGATCAAAGTGGAAATTTAATCTGAAATGTGACAAAATGCCAAGGATATGCGCTTATTGAAGGAGAGGTTGGTTATTTCTGAAAGAAAGCTAGAGAAAAAAGAAGGGAGGGTGGTTTTCACAACAAATGTATTAGTTATCCAAAGACGACCTTAAAAGGGCCCTCTTAACTACAGTCTTACTGGCAAGTAATACCTAAGTGCTGGTATTTAACGGGTAAATATGCCTGGGAGACTCATTTGTACACTTGCATTTATACAAGACCCATATCTTTATATGAATTATAAAACAATTTAAAAACAAGGAAAATGGGAAAATAAATGACAACAGAAAATAATTGCTAAACACATGCCTGAAATTCTGACCTGAGCAGGCACATTATGTTAGACACAGGATGGAATGGATGTATATGTATGCATGATACCAAAAGGCAGAACTGAACCTGGGAGCTCTGGAGCTTAGTGCATGAGCCTCTATAGCTTGCAGTTAAGGCTGCAAAGCAAACTCAGTCTCTCTCTCTCTGCAAGTGGACTAAGTGGGACTAAGTGGGACAGAACCCCACACCCAGTAGGTGTCTGGGTTGCATATAGTGTTCAGAAAGAGGAACTGTAATTACTACTACCACCCCAAAATAAGTTTTCTAGTTGCTCCTAGAAACTTTCCCCTGGGCTGCACCTTGACATTGTGGGAAGATTGTGTGTTCAAATGACCCTCCAAGCTATGCCAGTAGAAGCTGTAACTCCTGACCATGTTCCTTTGGCTGATCAGTCCCTCTGGCTGAATGCAAGTAGAAAAATTAAAGTAGTAATAATAATAATATTCTTGGATATTAAAATTAACTTGTTTATAAACATTCATGCTCAAAGACTCTAAAATGAGAAACACAGTATTGCCAACCCCAAAAGTTCAACAGTTATAAGTCAGGACCCCCCCCAAAAAAACATTAGATTTTAAAAAAATCTCATTTAATTTTTGGCTAAAAAAATCATGTTTTTTTGGTCTGACTTTTGGTTTTTAAATGCCCCTTGTTCATTTCTGATGCACGTGTGCATGACAACCACCCTGTTGTCAACTCTCACAAGCATATACTGAATTAAGCAATTTTGTGCCTCACAGAAGTTCTAAAATGGGGGAACTATCTGAGAGGCACCTGGTCATATACAAATACCTAGTAAGAGAGAGTTCCTGCCATGATAATTTTATAACCTAGTGCAAAGCATTGTAATGATCTTGAAATATGAGAGTTAGAACTGGGACCAAACTCATCTCATGGAGCGAATACCAAACATCCAATAAACGAGAACAGTTTTTAATCCCTGCTAAGCAAGATTCAAACTGGTGCCCAACTGGTGATAGCAAAAGTGTGTGCAGAAATTTAAAATTGAGTATTTTTGAAGGGACACATTAAACCCACACAAATGGCATGTGACTCCCCTCATTACTAAGGATGCCTCTA
Source organism: Pelochelys cantorii (assembly GCA_032595735.1). Lineage (NCBI taxonomy): Eukaryota > Metazoa > Chordata > Testudines > Trionychidae > Pelochelys > Pelochelys cantorii. The sequence goes on from CM064327.1 coordinate 191,832,276, forward strand.
CCAGGGACAGCAATGAACAGGCAGCAACTCCCCCTGGCTACTGCATCCTTGCCTCAATCCTACAGCGGCAGCCTGATGCTTCTCCTTCCCTGCTACTGAGGTGAGTTAGGGGCTGGAGGCATGATTCCAACAGCGGGGGGAAGGAGAAGCAGCAGGCTGCAGCTGCAGAGTGGTTGGGAGGTGGAAGGAGCTTAGCTGGAAGCCAGCTGCTTTGTTGCTTCCTCCCACACAGGGCTTCAGGGACACATGGAAAATTGGGGTGGGGGAGTAGTGCCCCTGCTTGCTTCCCCTTGTGCAGGTCCCTGGAAGATAGGCTTTACCACTCATCAGCAGTATCTAGAGGCATCCAGTCCCTTTTAAGTGCTAATGCTGAGAATGAGTATTGCTTTCAGAGTAACAAAGTTTATTAAATGAAGTTCTGGCCTATCAAACTTACACAGGCAGGATTCCCCATTTTCTATAACTAATTCTCCCAAGCACCGTTTTCACTCTAAAACCTATTCTTAAAGGAACACTCCTATTAACCAAATACAAATAATAAAAATGTAAAAGTAAAACTAACATTAACACAATATCCAAATTCACTTTTTAATATTTTTCAATACAAAGTAAGTGCAACAATTATTCCCAGCTCCTTACACAAACTCCATAGTGTGTACACACACACTTTTTTCAATCACTTCCCTCCAACAGAACATCAGAAGCATTTTCAACTACAAACTTCAGATCCTAAAAACAGACCTCTTCTACCTCAGCTATAGGTAAGGCCCCACTTGAACTACAGGATGACTGTCAAATAATTGTGGTTAAGTTGTGGGCAAGCTATGGAAAATTTACAGAAAAGTAAAAATTGACCTTTTTAAATTGAGGTCATTTGTGAAAGCCAAAATAGATCTATTTGTTTAAGAAAAAATTAGTGGAAGAATATAAACACTCAATTATTAAGTGATGCCTGTTAATGTTTTTGATAATCAGACATTTTGATGCAACTATAGAATCCTAGGGCTGGAAGAGAACTCAGGAGGTCATCAAGTCCAGCCCCCTGCCCAAAGCAGGACCAATCCCAACTAAATAATCCCAGCTAGGGCTTTGTAACTATGTTACAGTCATTAAGACACAGACTAACAGTGGGACCTGGCTGCCAGTTGCTCGCCACCTAGAGCAGGAGCCTCAGCTACCAGGAGCAAGAGGCCATGGCTTCTGCTGTCAACCACCCAGCTGACAAAATTGTGGTGGAAGCTTAATATTGTGGGATCTGCAATATCATAAATTAAATTGTTTCCACAGCTATGGGAGTAATTAGTGAGAGAATGCATGCTATCAGCCTCTATGCAGACCAACCGATAGAAACAGATGCAACACACATATTGCCAAAAGGTCATACAAGTCTTTGTGAAATAGTGGTGGATGCAGGGCCTCAGGATTCTTGGTTCTGAAACTTGCTTCAGGGTTTAAGCCAATCTATAATTATTACAAGAGTCTTCCTGTATGTGGAGGCAGATTATCCACTATTTGCCTACTTCAGAATTCGTACTCCTCCTTCCTCTGAAGCATCTGGCATTGGTTACTGTTATAGGCAGCCTACTGGACAAGACAGAGCTCAGCTGTGATACAGCACAGCAATTCCTACATTCCAGTTGCAGAGGCCCTGAGGAGTAGCCTCTTTATTGATTTTGTAGGGAAACAAGAATCAGGAGGAAATCTACGTTGTGCACTTTCTCTGCCCATAAGGGACCTTTTTAAATGCGCTACGTCATATTTTGGACTCAAGTATCCATAAACAGCAGCACCAAATGATACAGGTAATTACAGGAAGAAGATTTTATACTGCATTGATCAACATAAACATATTATATAAAAGTACATATCATATAAAATAAACCAAGCAACTACATTATAACCTAAATAACAGAGGAACAACAGAGAACAACAACAACAATCAGTAAAATAATGTTAAGGGTTTGTCTTAAACCACTGAGGCCAGGAAATTCAGAAGTAAGTCTGCAACCCTATTTTAAAGCATTATAGTCTGATGGTCCACACAATACCTGGAAAATTCATGCAGATTAAAGGAAGTTTTAGTCTACAGTTTGAATTTTAGGGCTTTCATGAGTGTAAAACAGCTAGGCTGCGTCTAGACTGGCAAGTTTTTCCGCAAAAGCAGCTGCTTTTGCAGAAAAACTTGCCAGCTGTCTACACTGGCCACTTGAATTTGCACAAGAACACTGACAATCTAATGTGTATGATCGTCAGTGTTCTTGCGCAAATGCAATGACTCTCCCGTTCGGGAAAAAGCCCTCTTGCACAAATGCTTTTGCGCAAGAGGGCCAGTGTAGACAACTGAGAACTGTTTTGCACAAAAAAGCCCCAATGGCGAAAATGGCGATCGGGGCTTTCTTGCGCAAAACCTCACCTAGATTGGCATGGACGCTTTTCCGCAAAAAGTGCTTTTGCGCAAAAGCGTCCGTGCCAATCTAGACGCTCTTTTCCGCAAATGCTTTTAACGGAAAAACTTTTCCGTTAAAAGCATTTGTGGAAAATCATGCCAGTCTAGATGCAGCGCTAATGTTTAAAATTAGTTTGTGTATGAATGTTAATATTTGACACACAATGGTCAGAAACAAAACAACTACTACCAAGGCAAATTTGCTCTTTTCATTTATGAAATGGAAGGGAGAATCATGCTTTCCTTTTGCATCTGACCTTAGTAATAGCTGCTGATGCCTCTTGGCAAAACTGATGACTATTAACCTTTTCAAAACATTGTATCCTGCAGACACTTTTCTAAATTTTCCATCTACATTAACAAATGAAGCAAAGAACACAAGGTACAGGGTGGACCTCCCTGGTCCAGCACCCTTGGGACCTGACCTTTGCTGGATCAGGGAAGATCATTTCTGCCCTCCCCCCCACCCACGGTGCCCATAGCCATGGTCTGGCTGCCAGCCTCCTAGCCATCTCCCTTCCTCCCCCCCGCTGCCGGCCCCTTCACACACAGGGCTCCTGGCCCAACCGTGGCAGCCCTGCCACTGCGAGCACAGCCCCGCTGCCAGGTTCCTGGCCCCGTAAGGAAGCTCCCCTGCTGGGGTCCAGCTGCGCAGCCAGGCAACAGCCCTTCAAGCTTTGCTGGGCGGCCTTGCTGAGCAGTAGCGGGGCTGCAGGGCTCTTTGCTGTACCACTGGGCATTAGCCCCACTCCGAGGTTCCTGGCCCCACCATCAGGCAGCCTCGCCGTTAGTCTCCTGGCCCTACGGGGCAGCCCTGCTGCCTCCTTGTCCTGCTGCACAGCTGTGCCGCTGGATGGTAGCGGGGCTGCTAGACTCCTGGTTGTGCTGCCAGACAGCCTTGCTGCCGGCTCCTGACTCCTGGGCGCTTTCACCGCTAGGCAGTAGCTTTGCCGCCAGGCAGCAACCCTGCTTCCCTCCCAGAACTCCCACAGTGTTGCCACCAGGTCTCAGCCCTAGTGTTGGGCTCCTAGTTTTGCTGCCATAGGGCAGCCCCATAGCTAGGCTCCAGCCCTGCTGCAGGTCTCCCAATCACCAGCCCTCCATGGTCCTTCCTGATCAGGGATGTTGCTGGACCACAGGGTCCCCGTTAAGAGAGTTTCAACCTATAGCACAAATTTCAAATCAGACTGTACAGTGCTGCAAGAATTTTCCAAAATCATTTTGGAGTCAGAGTCATTACATGAAGGCTAAATACAGTTCTGACTTTGAAATCAAGGAGGTAAAAAAAAAATCTTGTGACTCAAACACAGGGGCCCGGAAAAATCACAGACTTTCAACAAAAGTATCAGGAACAATATGGCTGACCTTGAGAAAAATGGACAGAAGTGGAAGAACAAAGTGCCAATTAACCCCAAGAATCTCACTTTTCATTCTTTTTCCATCTTCCCACCGGTTATTGTATAGCTCTTTTAATAACAGAGAATTTCTAGTCCATTAACCAACAGTTTGGGGGAGGTACCAAGGAGCAGATGGAAGGAGGGCAACTGAAGATCAACTTGTATACAGGAAAGAACAAAGAAAAGGTTGCAGATAAAAGCTTAAAAGGGAAGGCCAGGTCAAGTCATTTCATAGTTCTGGAGTGGAACAGTTAAAAGTATTTCAAATTCCCCTTCTCAGTCTTAGCAGAATCCAGGACTTTGAATAGAAGTTGAACAGCTCACAGTGTTACACAGTAAGAGTTCCAGCACCTTCTTGCTATTTCATAGAGATTTTTAAATAACATGAACAAATTACTAGTTAAACAGGTGATTTGGAATACTTAAATCAAAGTGGTTGAACCACTATAGTGATATTCTAAAGATTTGTTTCCTTAAAGCTCACGGCAGATAGCTAGATATAAAATTTACAATGGAGTGGAGCTGGAACACATTCTTTAAAAGTGTTTCCACTTTAAGTTAAATTTAAACTTTTTAAAATTGAATACCCTTCGTTTTAGATTTAATTGCTAAGGAAAAGTTTCTCACACTTGTTCATCAGATTAATGCTACTTAATGTGTCTACTAACAGTTTACATGCCACAAACAAACGGAGCTGGGAAGACCCGAGGTAATCATTTTTTTCATTTGTTAAACACCACATGATTCTTATGCCTATACAATTTTGTGACTGTTCTCTATATACACAGTCCTCTTCTGCTCATGGAATTAACATATAGAGCATATCATTTGACCAATTTGTTACAAACCCAATAAAAATATTTATACATCTTACATTAATTATCTGAAATCCTTCAATTTCTGCTCCTTGATGAATAACATAGCAGTGTAAGGAACATAAACATTATGGCAGTGTTTTATTAGCTGTCAGAAATTACTGATGAGAAAATTAGCTGATGTTTGTATTCAGATCATAATTTGACTCCTCAGCAGCCACTCCTCTGGTCTCTGGCATGAAGAGGAGAATGACTAGAAAAAAATCTCTCCAAGTGTTACTTTGTTAACCTCTTAACTGCGGGGGAAGGGGATAAAAACTTCCTTTCTGAAACCCTTCTTCCCCAAAGATATCTGGCTGGCCCCACCCCAGTTTGCCAGCCAGATTAAGTCGTAGGTGCTACTGGCTTTCTTTCAGAGACCCAAGTCACATGATGAGATCAGCATCGCAGTTTTCATTAAAAAACCCCCAAGGTTTTGGCCCTTATGTTTGCAATGAAAGGGTAAATATGTGAGCTGAGTGTTAACAAAAGTTGTATCCTCTGTGCGAGTCTGCAAAGAGTCTTAAACTATAAGCTTTCTCAATGGGCTGTTAATGACAAGGTCCACAGCACTGGGTGTCCTGCTAACAATACATCAGCAGAGGACTGGGTGTAGCTGGAGGAGAATGCAGCAGTCCTGGTCCATGCAGATATACCAGCTGCAGGGTTAGCTCCAGGGACATATCTGCTGTCCCGGAGAGCTACATAGCAGTTACTGGATGGGCAGCAAAACCCATCATCCGGGGGGAGAGATTCATGCCACCCTAACAGCCCTGGAGAGCTGCGGAGAAGCCGCAGCTCAGGCAGAGCGATTCTGCCACCCTGTCCTGGCCCAAGACAGCAGCTGCTGGCTGGTTAGCGCAGTCCCCACTGCCCTGGGGAGCAGTTGCTGGCTGCTCCCACCTCCTGCTCTGACTCCTGCACCCCAACCCCTGCCATAAGCCCCTCCTCAATCTGCAACCCTGACTCCTGCACCCCCCTTCCATCATCAGCCCCCCTGCCCTGAAGGACCTGAGCAATGCCAAGTAAATTGTCTAGTATATATATGTATTTTAGAAATGAAATATCTATCTGTCTGTTTGTGCAAGAACTCCTCCTAAATGGTAACAGCTATCGGTACCAGATTTGGTAGGTAGCTTCCTCTTACTCTAACTTAAAGCAAGGTCAAGTGTTGGTTGTGCTGGGAACACAGGAACTGGCAGAAATAGGGCTTTTTCCACCAACATGGAAAGGGAGAGGCAGAGAGAGAGGAGGGGCGTGATCCTCACACTCACCACTGGGATCAGTGAATGGGGACGGGATACTGCAGAGTGAGCAATGGGGACAACCATACCAGCACAAGACTGACCAGTTGGGACAGGGATTTGCATGTTGCCAGCCAGGCCACCTTCTACTGGTAAGGTTCCCCTCCCCTCTCCAGCTACAGGGCCTGGGGATTTTTCCCCCTTCCTGCCTAAGGGGCATGCACAATTCCCCCCCCCCCCAATTCATTCAGGGCTTGAGGATTCCCTCCCCCCACCGCAGTTCCTCATGGGGCCTAGAGAGGCCCTTCTTGTCTGCCCACCATCTTCCTTTCCCCGTGTGGTTCCTCATGGGTGCAATGCATTTCTCTTGATCAGCAGTGGACAAAGATACTAGAAATAATGTGATAAAATACTTATTCCAAAACCAATAATTTAGAGGTTTTAACTCTGTGCCTATGATTTTATGTCTTTTAAAACTTCATCTTTACCACATTCCCAGACATGTTAAACTTTCATATTTCCTTTATGTCACTCCTACCATAAAATTCTGTATCGATGGTGTTTTCTCCCTTGTCATACTGACAAGAATATACAGTGATTTCTAAAGATCATAATTTAAATAATTTTTAACTCCACCACCAAAATATGGCAGTGGTGTGGCTTTTCCATCATTGGTTTTGAATATGCAGAGAAGAATTCAAAGAATATATCAATACCCAAAGAACTTTTTAGAAAGTGGTAATTAGAAAAAACACACCTACCCCTGAAATCTAAATGTATGTTTTAACAAATATTTCTGTCTTTTTCCTCTCCTCCCTCAAGTGGATTGGGTACTGAGTAGAGTGAGGATTTACTTAAGGCACTCACTGATCATCTAGGATGAATCATTTCACCTCATTCTCAGACATAATTAGCAATATGTTAACAGGTGGAGGGAACAGATAACAGGCAATCTCCTCTGCCAAACGTTGAATCCATAAAGACCCATTTATTCAACTTACAGTATTTGGTTAAAGAATAGACAGATTGCTACATTCTGAGATAACTCCTTTGTATCAGCCATAACCTTGTAATTTCCAAAGCATTAGTGTTTAGTTTTTGAGTGTTTGGTTTTAGTGGAAGTATTGTGAAAAACTACTTCATGGAACTATGTATTAAATACAAGACCCATGATCTTGAGCACTTAGGAGTCATTAGTATAATAACTGCATTTTGATGATTAACATTTTCTAATACGACAGGGCTGATTGGTTTTTAGGTGAAAGCATATAAGTAGGTGATCTTCAGAGGGTCTCCATTAGGTTATTTGGAGATATTCTGTGAGAATATTCACATTTTTTCCCCACTATAACAGTATCTCGTAAATTGCTCTTTTAGCCACATGATCTATTTTCAGTAATCCCTATTTGCTGCAAGTTATTTTAATTCCTCATAATATCCAACTGCCAAATCTCAGCTAACAATTGCCCAGTCATATTTTGGTATCCACATAACTATCAAGTTCTTTGTGTAGTGAAGATCATATTTGATAACACAAGACTATATCCAATGATCACAAGCAACAAACACCCTGCTTCTGAAAGGAATCTTTAGCTTTTAAGCCTGTCTACGTATTCAGAATAACTACCACCTCAGGAAAAATTAAGACCATAAAAGAGAGGTCATCTTAATGTATGGAAGTGATGATACTAATGGACAAGACAGCTACTTCTGAGCATTTCTTCTATAATTAACTACATCTTACTAAAAGAAACCTCGAAAATTAAAAGTGACAGAAAAAGAAACCCTCCCCATGAGGTACATGACAATCAGTAATTTCAGATCATAATAATCAATAATCCCCACTCCCATTCTTAGACAACTACAACAGAGCTGCATATATGATCTTATAAAACAAAAGAAAACAAATCTCACTACATCGGTTTAAAGAAAATCTCCCCTAAAGAATTTTGCTTTTGGAAGCTAACATTCCTCAAATGTATCCATCCTATCGTTTGCTTTACATATAACTTTTCTTACTGAAGATTTCTCCAGCATGAAAAAGTAACGGTACCATCACTGACATGAAACCATAAATCTGTCCGAGAACAGTAGGTACTGCCCATTCCCCTCTGGTTCACATAATCCAAAAATTAATACTCTGGAGAGTAGGACTTTAACTAAGAACATTTTTTGAAAATTATGCTAATAAATACCTGTCAAAGTCTTATTGCTTGGGTCCTTCCTATTAGAGAAACTGCCTCTCTCCTCAAGCCATATGGAGACAGCTGAGATCTTGAGCTGGAAATCCCCTTCAAGTCAGAGAGCGAGATGGCAGCAGAATAGGGTTGCCAGCTTTCTAATAGCAGAAAACCAAATGGCCCTTCCCCTCCTCCAAAGCCCCACCTCCGCTCCTTTCATCCCCCCTTGCTCACTCTCCGCAACCCTTACTCATTTTCACCAGACTGGGGCAGAGGGTTGGAGGGGTGATGTTTCTGGCAGGGGCATGCAGGCCTTAAGGTGGAATTGGAGATGAGCAGGTTGGGATAAAGAAGGGGGCTCGGGGCTGGGTCCAAAAGGTTTGGAGTAAGGGAGAGAGCTCAGGGCTGGGGCAGAGAAGTGTGGCTTGCAAGAGAGGGTTCCAGGCTAGGGCTGAAGACTTTAGGGGGTTCAGGGCTGGGGCCAAGGGTTTTGGCGTGTGGGAGGGGGCTCTGGTCTGGGGCAGGGAGTGGTAGTGAAGGAGGGAGAGCAGGTCTGGGGTGATGTTTAACTCAGGTGGCTCCCAGAAAGCAGCTGGCATGTCCCTCCAGCTCCTACGTAGAGTCGTGTCCATGGGGGCTCTGTGCACTGTTCTCACCTATAGGCACTGCTTCTGCAGCTCCCTTTGCTGGGAGCCATGACCAAAGGAGTTGAAAAGCTGGCACTGGGGGTAGGGGCAGCTGCCAAATTTCCATGACTACATCTGTGCCTAGGAGCTGGGGGGACTTAACAGCCCAGTCGCATCCGGTTCTCTTTTCAATCAGGTGTTCCAGTGCAAGACTGAACACCTGGCAAACCTACATCAGAGTATTTTCCATTAAGAGCCCTTCATTTTTTGCCAAGCTCCAAACTGAAACGGGCCTGGTGTTTTAGCCTTCATGGCATGCTGCAAATCACAACTGTTTGTGTGGCTGTGGAGAAAGGCAGGCTTTGACTGGAGGGGAATTTCTGCACAGACAGGGAAGTTTTCTATTCTGCTGGCTGTTTAATTTTACTCTTTGTAATTTATGGCAGGGGCAGCTACAGCCTTGCACAGGCACTCTTTTTTGCTTTTGTATAAACCCAAAGAAAATAAATAGTGCATAAGTGGTCTCTCAGTAGTGCAAATAATATGCACTATCCTGTATGCTGTAATTTTCATATGAAACAAAACAGTAGAATTCCTGCTTTTAATACAAAATAAAAATCAGCCTTAAATACTCAGCTTTAAATTGGTCACAAGCAGTGCTTCCATAATACAAATTCACTCCATATCGCTTCAGTGGGCTGTGGTATATGTAACAAAAGCATATTTGGAATATTACCCAAATAGAATGAAGAATTTGGTACTGCCCATTTATAATCCAGAATGCCCGGTATAGGTTGAACCTCTGTAATCTGGCATTCTTTGGTCTGGCAACATCCATGATCCAGCATGATTTTAGTTAGCTGGATATCCATATATGCAAGATGTGGCCAAGGTTCCCGTGGTCCCATAAAGTTGGCTTATAGTCACCATTCCTGGCTCTCATGCTGTTATGTAGCTCTAATTTGCCCCTAAATTTCTTCTAAGAGCCCTTTAAGAGTGGAAGTGTTGGTAATGCTGTTAGACAATACTGACCTCCCATGGTCTGGCAAATTCTCTGGTTTGGCACCAGTCAGGTCCTGAGGGTGCCAGACTAGAGAGATTTAACCTGTACTGCTAAAATGCTTACACAGTACTTGCTAAGAAAATATTAGAGTACTTTTTAAAATATTTTAGAAATCATCATAAAAAACATAGTTAAATCACAAATAATCCATTGATATTTGAGGTTTTAAAGCCCTTCTGACCTATGACATTTATTTCATTTCTCCTTATTTTAAAACTAACACTAAAAAAGGAAATGAACCCCAAAAACTCTTCTTATAAGGCTAAGCATCTGACTCGAACTAATAAAAGCAAAAATCAGTATTTTAGATTAAACTTTATCCATGATATACACTTGAATACATAGGTGATCATGAGCTTTTAAACATATGGTATCTTTACACATGATAGGGCTAAGTTCTACAGTTGGATGAGTTCCAGTAACTTCAAAGGGAATTTTGTCCAAGTAAGTATTGCAGGATCTTGCCTAACACAAACCTTTCTCTTGCAGCCTCGTGTAGAGAACTGAGAATGTTCTGAATTACTTTGTGATTGCGAGGGTCGAGTGATTTCCTTAAAATCCTTACAGCTTTGCAAAATATCCATGGCAATTTATTAAATCTAATCACTTGCATTCTGTTATGATGACTGATGAAAATATTAATGATATTCTATTTGCCCAATAAAGAAAACTGTTTATTTTGGCTTTGTAGACAAGTAAACTTTTGTAAAACATGTTCTCAAAATGCAATTTTTGTGGTTTACATTAAAAGGCTTTTTCATACCTGAAAATACAAGAAAAAATTAGATCCATCCAAAAAAAGGATTAAGAAAATTATTAAATACTATAAAGCTGTAATTTTAACTACAGTGCAGCATTTTTGAATGGTCATTTGTAGTCATCACTATGTAGAGTCTGATAACTGCAGTTGTATTTATTTCTTATCTGTGCTCAATCTTTTCATATCTGTGCTTTTTTAATTATTTTAAGAAAAACGGTTTTCCTGCTTCACTTATTAAACATAAGAATACATACTTATACCATGGTGAAACACCTATAAGCAAAAAGATTTTTTAATACACATATCTAAGCAGCCAGAATTCCCATCCTGTTCCTTATTAAGGGGAAATACTCCACTGACTTTTCCAAACACTCTGAATATGTCTACACTGAAATAAGAAACCTGTGGTATTGAGTACAGCTGACTTCAGCTTGGGGGGGCTCAGGCAGCAAGACTAAAAAACTGCAGTGTAGATGTTTGGGTTCATGCTAAAGCATGGGCTCTCAGACCTTCTTAACTCATTGTTAGGATTGCCAGGTGTCCGGTTTTCGCCCGGAATGTCCATTATTCGGGTCCCCCGTCCAGTAAAAAAAAAAAAACCACCCAGAAAATACCGGACATAGGAAATACCCAACATTTCACGTTTCCCTCGGATGGAAGCCCAGCAGGGCCAATTTTCCCTTGCCACATCTGGTAGGGGTGGGGGAGTGAAGAGCACGGTGCCACTTAAAGGCACAGCGCCTTTTTTTTGGTTCAACAACTTTGGTCTCCCCCCCCCCTTTTATTCCCCCTCAACAGAATTTTTTCCTGGGTTTTTTTCTGGGGGGGGTGAGGAGAGGGTGTCAGTATTTTTTGTTAAACCGCCTGGCAAACCTACTTCACTGTGTGTCAGAGCCCAAACATCTAAACTGCAATCTTATACCCCTCCAGCCCAAGTCCCATGAATCTGAGTCAGCTAATCCAGGACTGCCATGGTTGTGCCACACAGATCACCAAAGAGATTTGAAAGGATAAGTCATCAAAGATATCTGAAAGGGATGTGATGATTTGCTGTGTACACATACTCTTTTAAGGCCACTTTGTGCAATTTTTGCAGAGCAAAGTGGCCTTAGTGGACTAAAGCATCCGGTCTCTAGAGTCTGCTGTCCTGTTACAACATACATACATACAGTACACAGACACAGAATTGTGAAAACTACATAAAATAACAATATTGCTTTATAGGTCACATTTGTCTATATTATGCACTGAAATATGACAAATGTACATAGTTTACAATTTTCAAACCAGACACTAAGAAAATACAGATTTGGATGAATTAGAAGTACCCACAACCTGAAACTCCATCACTACAAAATCCAAGACTAAAAAAAGCCTTTCATGCTGAAGAACATTGTAATGAAACTGAAACAACATGACTATTGTCCTTTCAAATCCCTCTGATGACATCTGCATAAATTAATTGTTCATTTTCCCATTACAAATCTCTAAGGTTATGATGTGCTGCATTTTGTTTCAATACATTCATTCAAATAGATAATATCCAACATGATCCTTGCAATTAATACTCCATGTATATATCTGAGTCAAATATTTCCTTTAGATTTTAAAAAACCTCCAGTGTCTCCAATTCAGTTCTATCACATTATACTTTTTCAAATATGCAAATCCACTTTAAAGAAGAAAATTACAAGGTATCACGAACAAGAGTTGTAATTTTTAGAACACTGCACAGAAGAAAACATTTCAAATTTCCTTGAAAAATTCTTTTGTTTAGCTAATCCCTACAGGCCTCTGAGCAGCATGTTCCATCTTGAAAGTCCCAACAGAGTAATGTACTGTTGAGTCTAACGACAAGTCTGATGCTTTGAGAAACCTGATAATGTTTTTTAATTGGCTCATCACTGTGACTTCAGCCCAACGGCACAGAAATGAATTTAGAACCAATATTAACAGGTGATAATTAAATTGTGGAGTCTACATGTATAATATATTGAAATAAGGCAGATGAGACAACTGGAAGCCATTAACTTTAATAATGGGAGTCGGTATCTATCTTAAGTGAAATTTTATAGCACATTAGCAGTGGTTGATTAGGGTTAATCACAAAATAAATTTTGTTTTCTTACGATAGCATTTTTTGCTTATTCCACCGTGTACCCATGTATTTAGTATGCAAACTAAATTAAGGAAGACAATCTTGGCTATTTAACGCACATAGCAAATCATTAAAAACCACATATAAGGGAGGTTTTTAATTAATTCATTATTCTGGCTTTAGGAATTCATTTATTTTCTCCCTTTAATATTAAACACATATAGATTGAACAATGAACACAGTTAGACGCTACATTGCATTAAGCAGTTTTAACCAAAATTTTGGATTCTTATGACACTGAAATCTACAACTGAGATTTTAGATTTTGATTTAAAGAAGCTGAATCGTTCTGGATATACATTTCTAAGACGGAGAACTAATAGTAAAAAATCTGATACACAGGCTCACCAAGAACAGCAAAGGGTCTTGAATCTTCCTCTTTTCATATTCCCACCATTACTCCCTTATGCATTGTCTTCTGCCTCCTAACCTCCACCCTCATTTTAATTCCCCATATCTAACACTGAAATACTCAATCTTTAAAGCCCTAAATCCTTGTCATCCATCCATTCGGTCACTTCCTTCCTGCTCTCAAACACATACTAGGGATGTTCAAAAAAAATGTGTGTGTGTGTGTGTGTGTGTGTGTGTTGTAAACACATGTAACTGCTGAGATTTATAAGCATGGGGAAGGTGGCTCCCTGCAAGTACTAGCTCCTGCGGAGCTGCCTGCCCTCCCCCCGCGTCAGAGGCCTCTGTGTTAGAGGCAGCAGCATGGAGAGGGCAGGAGGCAGTGGGTGCTTGCAGAGAGCCAGCTTAAAAGCCGGCTCCCCATAAGCACCAGCTCTCACATGTTTACAACACCCCCTCTCTGCCCCACTGCCTTGTACCTGGCTTTTTAAATTTTTAATGAAGTGTCTTATGCAGAATGAGACACTGCAAAAGGTCCATGGACATAAATCCACAGGATTTTGGGACAGCCATCACTGGGACCCAGCAGTTATGCTCTGTGACTCCTATCTAAGCCATGGCTTTTTTAAACATATATATCCTGAAGAAAGGTATTTGGCCCCATGCACACCATGTATGCAATATTCCTTCTCTTAATGAAAAGTAAAAAGTGAAGGTAAAGAAGATAAAGTGTCATGTTAGAACATAAAAATCAGAAGTACATGCAGTTGCCTGGATGCTAAATGTTTTGCTGTTGTGCAGAAATGATGACATATTACTATTATAAGTACGTAACACCGATCAGGTGAGATTAGTCATAACAAAAGTTGTACTGAGGAACAATGATTCAACAAACAAGTCGTTACACATTTCAAAACAGAAGTCAAATATAATACAAAAACAATTTTAAAATGTTGCAGCACCTGTGATAGTCACTGAAAACAAAGGAAGACAGGCAGTTGGGAAGCCTGGTGCAGATGTGATGGAGACTGAGGATTTAAAGATAGAACAGATCAATAAGGGAAATTCCTGTTGGAACCAGATGAGCACAAAAAAAGTGTTTGTACATACACGCGCGCATGCACGCACACACACAAGAGTGCAGCATAAAGATGTTAACCACATAAGACTGGAGAGATTACCTTAGCGCCGCGTTTCTCAAACTGTGGGTCCTGGCCCCCCGGGGGGGTCAAGAGCAACTTAAAGGAGGGGATCGTGGTATCACAAAGTTTGAGAACCCCTGCCTTAGCATATACGGAGTATCCCAAATGAGTGTCTATTAAACCTTCACACCACACCACAAAAATCATCTATCTTGTATATTTCACATATTTTGCCAACAATCTATTTTAGATGTTTTAGAGAGTTTTAAATTTTTATTGGTACTGTTTTGTAAATCTCTGCCTATAGAGAAGAGCTTTGTGGAAGCTGTAAAGTCAGGCAACTTTAGTACCAAGTCCCACTTTACAGGCCTTGGAGGGAGAGTAAAATGATAATGAATACATCTCAGTAACCTGTAAAAATTATTTAAAACAGCTTCTCTATAAATCATAGCGATGCAATTTTAAAGTCCATATCTCTCAACCTACCAGAAACAGAAACTAATATCTTGACTTCTATCACTGGAAAATGGGGTTCCCAGCTTTCTAATAGAATAAAGTTCCCATTTCTGCTCCTTGGGTTCCCAAGATACTGAATCTTATAAAGGTTAATAGTCCAGGACTTCTTTAGATTGGGGGTGGGGGGGGGGAATCCATCTGGGGAGTGAACACAACAGTTATTTTACTCTTTTTTTTTTTTTTAATAGCTGATGTTCCGATGTTAGGAACATTATAAGGAGTCCAAATGGAGAATTCTAGTCTAGTGGGCAAAGTGCAGATTTGTTGGCCAATGGTGCATGATGAATGCAATTTACCTCATGTTTCTACTCTACAATTTATTGCATAGATCTCACTACCAAATTTGTGGGTTTTATACAGATGGCTACATATTCTATTTGTTGAGCGCTCTTTCACAAATACTATAATAGTTTAAACTGAGCAGGCACTTTCATACAGCCTATAGACTACAGTGTGCATTGCATAGAATATTGAAAAAGATGTTCCGGTTCTTTCAACAAGAATTAGTAAAAGCCTGTGAAGCAATTTGCTACAAAGAACTTCCAGCTACTGTTAAATAAATTATTTTGAACTTCCAGCAGCAGGATTAACAGGTCTTTCAATGAAACCACTCAGTTATCACTGAACCATTCATTCCCGGTGTGTCTTACAAGTTACTATGCTCCTTTTTGACCTGATAAGAAATAAAACCATTATGGGACCAATAACGCATATGTGAAATGACAGTAATAGAGAGCTCAGAGTACTTCTGCTGTGTCCATTGATTTTGACAGCAATGGCATATACACTACTGTTAGACAGGTCTAGTATTTTCACATTTGTTTTTAAATTGTGCTTTTATTTTTACTGTATCTATACCCCTTAAGTGTTATATAGGTCTGTATTGTGCATGCAGTATTGCCAACACCATGAATTCAAAAATCATAAGATTTTAAATAAATACCTGAAAGGGTTCCTTTTATCATCTTTTGGTTTTTGAATTTTTAGGCTGCATCTGGGCCCCTTTTCAAGTTTTTTTCCATATCTAGGAGGACTAGATATTTTTTAAAACTAGCATAAGAGTCTCATGCATTCTTATGAATTCAGGAACTTAAAAACCCACGCATCACAAGACTTGCAATAAAATCACAAGAGCTGTCAACATGGTACATACCTGATCTCCAAAGGCATTATTGTAAAAAGAAACTAAACTACAGAGAAAAAAATCAAGACCAGTAGCAAACTACAAGTCCAAACTGACTGCAGTTAACCCCCTGCCTGTTCTAGCTAACAGTACTGTATGAACAGCAGGAATCTGAAATGGCAGTTCATGTGGGGAAATTTATCCTCTTTATTGTTCTCAGAAGGAAATGTTAGTAGTTTTTTATGGACATGAAGCATAAAAGCAAGTTTATACTATTGCCAGAGATAAAACCTGGGAGGTCACTGGATTGCCTTATGTTTTGTAATGTTTTAAATTTTACTTGAACTATTTTCAGCAGTGTTTTATTTCCTAAGCTAAACTGTATTTATCTGATTTTATGTAAACAGTGAGTCTTTTCACAAAACAGAACTGCGAGTGTGTCCAAAATGTTATTCTTCTGTATATGCACGTCTAGGCTTCCACTCCTCTTCCTTCTCAATTTCTCACCCAGACTTCTCTGACCATTAATATTTTTTCCCCTCTTTGCTTCTCTTCTTCACATCTCCATTCACTCTCTCTTTAATCAATCTGTTTTTTTCTGGACAAGTCTGCCATATACAAAGATACTTTAGATAAATCAATTAGATAGATTATTATGGCTTCAATTTAAAAAATGACTTGTATTTTTGGATGTCTCAATTTTTGAGCATCCTGTATGAAAAGGAGTCTTATTTTTATATGTGCTAATCACCTGTTTTCTGAAAAGTCAGGCCTTTGCCTGGCATCTTAAATTGGGCACTCAAAATCTGAAGCAGAGAAAATGGCTCCTCTCGAAAAAAATGTAGGCCTAGGACTAATTTGGAAAGATGAGTTAGAGGAAATTTGCAGAGGATTTTATATACAGTGAAAGCTTTGTTATCCGGCACTCTGTTAACCAGCATTGCCCCCAGTCATAATACCGTCACATCTTCAGGCGCACAGGCCTGACTCCCACCTATCTAACCAGCTGTTGCGGGGTTTCTGACAGCCGACACTGCTGGCTGACATCATCAGCACATGGCTCCTTCCCCCTTGCCTTGAGCTGCCAGAAGCCAGATCTGCCAGTAGGGAGTGGAGGGTAGAGCAATAAACTTTGCTATCTGGCACATTCAGTTAACCGGCAGCCCGCATTCCCTGTCAGTGCCAAATAAAGCCTTCACTGTATATACACGCGCACAACCACAGAGAATGATTAGATACTACTTTTTACACTTTCCCTTAATACAAGAACGAAAGGATAATCAAAAGGAAAACATTAAAAGATAAAAGCAAATGGTTTTTAATGGACTTTTAAAATCTCTCTCTGAAACAATCAGGAGGCTCCTCTCAAAGATAGGCCATCCTACTAGAAGGTCCATTCTGTAAGCAAACTCTTATGTTCCATAAAGGTCAGAGGTTGGTGATATTGAAATAAACAGCTAAACTTCCTTTGATTTCAAAGGGTTCTGGAGTTGGCTAATCTTGTGCACATCTTAAGTATTAATTGGTCAGTTTCACAAGACCTGTGGTTTTATCCTCATTTTCACAGCTCCAGTTAGGTGGGTTTGTGGCCTTACCTACCTGTACTTTCTGGCTCTCTGCTCCACCATTTAACTTATCACCTGCTCACCCATTCTCTTGCAATGTCCTGCTCTCTATCTTAATAATGAAGATTCCTGTCTGCTCCTTTGTCTATAACAGTGTTTCTCAAACTGTGCTCCGCGGAGCCCCAGGGCTCCGCGAGACATCTCCAGGGGCTCCACAAGGTTGACAAACTGGAAACATCAATAGGTACAACACATACAATCAGTGGACCGCTGGGTCTCTGCATAAATTTTTATGCACGTGAAGGGCTCTGGAGCCCAAAAAGTTTGAGAACCGCTGGTCTATAAGATTCCTGTAGACAAGTCTACCATACAGCATTAGAAGAGAGAGAGTGGGGCTTCACACATATTGCCTGAAATTGTATTCTGCTGTTTGGTACCGAAGGCAGTCAATATGCAGCAGGTGCAGGAAGACACATCAAGGATAGCACCAAGAAGGGTAGATAAACACAGGGAAAGAGAAATAGAGCGAGAACATGGAAAATATCGATGTATCTGTCAATACGATGCCACCAGATGGAATCCAAGAATATACAGTGTAGTTCCTTGGTTTTATAGGACTGATAAAGCTTGTTGTTATGCACTGCAAAAATGACTTCCTCTGTGCAGCTCTTGACATCCAGCTGTTAATGTCCCACTCCCACTATTATTGAATATTACTATTATTTATTCATACACTACCCATTAAATATGCTGGGCACTTTACAGACAGGGTCATTTCTATCATTTCAGCAATATTCATTAAAATGACAGGATATAACTACAAAATAAAACGGAAGTATTAATTTTAAAAAAAAAACTTACCGGCATGAAAATGAAACCCATAATGCAAGAAATTCCGGTTAATGTGAAAAAATTTACAAATCATCACACACATCAATTTTTTTAAAAAAAAGGAGAGTCCCTGAAAGCAAAACACATGCAAAATCTAATGTTTATCTATTAGTGTTATTTTTACAAGGCTGTTCCAAGTCTGACTCAATCGTTTTTTACAGTGGGGTTCTGCCCAGGGTAGCTTAGCAGATATTAAACAGAACATAGAACCAGACTATAGTGTTACCAGAAAAAAAAAGTTTTCCTGTGGCTTGGTTTACCATGATTGGCTTAACAATTTATTTAAGAAGTACTAATCACCTTTAACCCAAAATAGAAAGAAATGTGAGACCAACTGCCTCACACTACAAAACTACCAATAATATTAAAAACTCTAAATACTGTCTTGAACTTATGCCAATGTTACCTCTGTTTCTAAATTTTGCAAAATGTTTTAGTTTAAAATTTCATTAACAATTATGCAGAATTTACCCTAATTTCAAAATGCAATTTTGAGAAATACTTCCTTCATCATAGGAGAGTACCCTGTTGAAAATCATATCTTTAAGAAGGCATAACGGTTCATTAGATAGTGATGTGCCTTACCAAGTTGGTGAGATTTGAGAAGCATTTAAAATCTTTTGTTCCCTAAGCTGGAAACAGCATTAAGGTGGGAGTTGGGAATATACTATATGAGAAATGTATACACAGATACAGAGGCAGTTTATAATATAACAGTCTGGTTATAAAAGTTTATCCTAAGAAAAATTTCTAGGGCCATTACATTTAAGTTGCCTAAAACGTCCCTTATAAATACTTCCACACTTTTTCAGATTTATTTATTTATTTGGAAGAACTCTAATGCCCACCTGGTTTGCAAGAAGAATGTGAAGTTTGACAGCCATGAAGGTGTCTTTTGTGCATAAAAGTGGATCTTGATTAGCCCAAACTATAGCTTGTTTTAAAAACCTCAGTTTCCAATCTGTGCTTTTCTTAGTAGAGCTTGCTGTTAAAATCCCACAACATTTCACTAGTTCTCTGAACACAGCACCCAGCATGCTGTTTCAGCATACCATATGCAGCTGAATGTCACAGCACACAGACAACTACAACCATGGCATTTCCTCACTTTCATGTGTTTGACATGGGAACCATAGCATTCTTTTAATGTGCTCTTTTTTAAACTAAACATAAGTAGGGCAGATTGGGTACGTGCATACAGTGTGTCTGTATCCATACATATGCATTAGGTGTGAAGTATACTTCTGCACAAATTTGAAATATCAGCTATTACATTTGCGCACACAAGTGATAAATGAAATTCCAAACTACATGGAAACAATCATTTCCTATGTAAGGACAAGACTGAAACCTGTTGGGCCAAACTAGCCCTTATTTACACCTTGGTTAATATTATTGAATTATATTAAATCACCCAAGTCTGACTGAAGCAGCATCTGAACCATTAAAGACAGATGAATGTATTTTGTAGTTTAAATAAAACCTAATGAGCAATAATTAAAGCACTTTCAAATTAAACTCTCAGAATCCCTACCTTCCTGTGCTTACAAGAGTTCTGCATTCTCTATCATTTTCTAGATCTGCTCGTTAAGATGGCAACTTCTGATTTGACTAACCATAATAAAATTATAGGACTTAACATTTTCTTATGATTTACTAATTTTGGTAATTATATTTAGTGAGTAGAACTGTTATGCTATCCTCGTACTACTTTGAGTTTGACAGTACAGTTTAAATGCCATAGGAATGAAGGACATAAGTATGGCTTTCATATTTTATGTTCCATCTGTTTGTCTATTATTGTGGTGTTTGCTATATGATTACGGGTTAATAGAAGTCATGGGGCAATAACTTCAGATAGCCCCATTTACTGGTACTTAAAGGACAATTCTTGTGTCATTCACTTTTGATATTTTATTTCCAACCATGTTGAGCTCAAGATTTTGATTTGTAAAGGGGATTGGTGGGTTAGGAAGAGAAATAGAACAAAGAACATTGAGTTGGATAAAAAGTTCCTGAAGAACAGTAGAGAAAGTGAGGCACACGCTGCTAGAGAGCAGAGTAAACCCTGCTGCCAGAGGTTGAAGTGTCTAGGATAAGCTGGGTCTACCTATGCCTATAAGCAAGAAAGATATGAATGTAACCCTCTTACTGGGCTTTAATCCCCTCTTACTTTTCTTCCGCTATGCTTTGATATACTGTTATAATTAAGCAAGGCTTTGTTTTGAAAAAGGCTATTTCAGGTCACTGTATTCACTTAGGGTATGTCTACACTTGCACCCTCTTTCGAAAGAGGGATGCAAATGAAGACATTCGAAATTGCAAATGAAGTTGGGATTTAAATATTCGCGTTATGGCGCTATTTTGAAATAGCGCTATTTCGAAATAACAGATGCTGTTAAGATGCGGTTATTTTGAGAGAAAACCCTCGAAAGAGGGTGCAAGTGTAGACATACCCTCCTAGAATTAGCTTTTAAACCTAGTCAGAGCAGCTGAGCAATCATAGAATACTAGGACTGGAAGAGACCTCAAGAGGTCATCGAGTCCAGTCCCCTGCCCTCATGGCAAGACCAAATGCTGTCTATACCATCCCTGAGAGACATTTATCTAACCTACTCTTAAATATCTCCAGAGATGGAGATTCCACAACCTCCCTGGGCAATTTATTCCAGTATTTGACTACCCTGACAGTTAGGAACTCTTTCCTAATGTCCAACCTAAACCTCCCTTGCTGCAGTTTAAGCCCATTGCTTCTTGTTCTATCCTCAGAGGCCAATATGAACAAGTTTTCTCCCTCTTCCTTATGACACCCTTTTATATACCTGAAAACTGCTATCATGTCACCCCTCAATCTTCTCTTTTCTAAACTAAACAAACCCAATTCTTTCAGCCTTCCTTCATAGGTCATGTTCTCTAGACCTTTAATCATTCTTGTTGCTCTTCTCTGGACCCTCTCCAATTTCTCCACATCCTTCTTGAAATGCGGTGCTCAGAACTGGACACAATATTCCAACTGAGGCCTAACTAGCGCAGAGTAGAGCAGAAGAATGACTTCTCGTGTCTTGCTCACAACACACCTATTAATGCATCCCAGAATCATGTTTTCTTTTTTTGCAATAGCATCACACTGCTGACTCATATTCAGCTTGTGGTCCACTATAACCCCTAGATCCCTTTCTGCTGTACTCCTTCCTAGACATTCGCTTCCCATTCTGTATGTGTGAAACTGATTGTTCCTTCCTAAGTGGAGCACTTTGAATTTGTCCTTATTAAACTTCATCCTGTTTACCTGAGACCATTTCTCCAATTTGTCCAGATCACTTTGAACGATGACCTTATCCTCCAGATTAGTCGCAACTCCTCCCAGCTTGGTATCATCTGCAAACTTAATAAGTGGACTTTCTATGCCAATATCTAAATCGTTGATGAAGATATTGAACAGAGCCGGTCCCAAAACAGAACCCTGCGGAACCCCACTTGTTATACCTTTCCAGCAAGATTGTGAACCATTAATAACTACTCTCTGAGTACGGTTATCCAGCCAGTTATGCACCCACCTTATAGTAGCCCCATCTAAGTTGTATTTGCCTAGTTTAAGAATATCATGCGAGACAGTATCAAATGACTTACTAAAGTCTAGGTATACCACATCCACCGCTTCTCCCTTATCCACAAGACTCGTTATCCTATCAAAGAAAGCTATCAGATTGGTTTGACATGATTTGTTCTTTACAAATCCATGCTGGCTGTTCCCCATCACCTTGCTACCTTCCAAGTGTTTACAGATGATTTCCTTAATTACTTGCTCCATTATCTTCCCTAGCACAGAAGTTAAACTAACTGGTCTGTAGTTTCCTGGGTTGTTCTTATTTCCCTTTTTATAAATGGGCACTACATTTGCCCTTTTCTAGTCTTCTGGAATCTCTCCTGTCTCCCATGATTTTCCAAAGATGATAGCTAGAGGCTCAGATACCTCCTCTATCAGCTCCTTGAGTATTCTAGGATGCATTTCATCAGGCCCTGGTGACTTGCAGGCACCTAACTTTTCTAGGTGATTTTTTACTTGTTCTTTTTTTATTTTATCTTCTAAACCTACCCCCTTCCCACTAGCATTCACTATGTTAGGCATTCCTTCAGACTTCTCAGTGAAGACCAAAACAAAGAAGTCATTAAGCATCTCTGCCATCTCCAAGTTTCCTGTTACTGTTTCTCCCTCCGCACTGACCAGAATCATGGTTGGAACAATTTCATGGACTGGGGTTCTGGTCTAAGAGTGAGAGAATCATGGATTCCATCCTGACAGGGTGAAGGCACAGGGCCAATCCATCTGTGAGGATGCAGGCAGAATGACCAGAGAGAGTCAAAGGTGCAGCTGACTCTGTGAATTATGACATTTAGGAATCTAATAAATCCCCCTACAGTACTAAGTTGCTGTAAAGACATACAGTTGTCTACAGGGTGCATTAGTCCACAGCAGTTTATCGAGCACTAACTGGATCCAGCTGATGTGCACTAAAATTTCCCCATAGTATGTTACTGTAGTCCCATTTCAAACAGTACTTCAGTAACATGCATCCAGGTAGTTTTAGTGTGTGCCAGTGGGGTCCACATTTGCCAGTTAGTGCGCAATATACCGGTATAGACTAGAATTTACAACCTACTGGTGTGGATAAAAAAAAAAAAAAAAAAACCAATGTGGACAAAAATTAAGTAATTTCCCAACAATTCTTAGTCTGACAATATTTTCTAGCACTTTACCAGGAGGCCTTTGGTGATAGTTTTAAGCCTGGCTGTTGTTAACTGCTGTCCATATGCTAGTATTGTATGACAAATATATCTGAGTGTGTATTTTTTGCAAGTTCCATCGGTTCTATCACATTTCCGTAATCTCAAATTATCACAGTTAATGCATCTTTGTTAATTTCAAATGTGAGAGCCAAGATTCATGAAATCAGATCTTTTTGCAAGTCTTATCATGAATCTGCACAGGAATCTGCACTGATCAGAAGATGTACAAAATGTATTTATGGAAGTTTTTAGGCTTTCTGGATTAATTGGGAATTAACCACAAATGAATAGCTGTATTTGGAAACTCTTATATAACTGGATGCAAATGGATGAAAACAACACAGATAAAGTAAGTGAAAATTAGTTATTAAAAATGAAACAGATTGCATTGAGCTCTCTGGTAAATTTAAATGATTTTGCTTCATTTCAGGGTTAATTTTTAAAAATAATGTATTTTATGTACCCTGAACAATTTGAGTGCATCTTTCAGTTATAAGGACTACCCAGTCTACCGCCAAAAAGGTATAAATAGTGGATTTGATTATTTTTATGTTAACTCTTTAAAAGATTTTAATCTTCCCCTTCAGATACTGAAACATTTTACAAAACCAAATAAAGCCTTAATGTCTTAGGCCAAATGTTTCAAAGATGATGGCTAACGTCCTGTACCGTGGTCCTATACCCTCCCTCCTGGCTATATAATCCTACCGCTACCCAGATCCTGCACCTTTCCTTGCTCTTGCTCTGTCCCCCCTGGCCAGACAGCCTACTCCCAGTCTGCTCCTGCACCCTCACTCCTCTCCAGCCCAGAGCCTGCACTCTCACCCCATCCCACTCACTGGCAACCTTGTCCCACACACTGAACGCCTCCGTTTTGTCTCCACTCCAGAGCCTGGGGAGGGGTCCACAAAACCCACTAACCGCAAAGGAGTAAATCCAGCCCATGGGAAGCCCTGACCTCAGTCCTTCTTGTCCTTTCTCTTCACCCCATGGGGCTGAAGTGCCAAAGGAGTAAGGTGTCTCAGTTGAGGGCCACATCAGTGATGGCGGGGGGGCGGGGGTTGGAGGCTTTTTTTTTTTGGCGCTTCTGTGTGGTCCCCAACTGATTTTTTCTGTGAGTTAGTGGCCCCCAATCCAAAAAAGGTTCCTCACCTCTGCCATAAATAAAGAAAACATTGAAACCTTTTGTGTTGAACATAAATTAATATTTTAGTTGATCAAACTTTGTTTTAAATAAAGTAACATGAGAAAGTTAAAGCACTTAATCTGTTCAATAATTTAATATTTCCTTTCTTACTGGTTCAATTAAATCATTCCCCCTACCTGCAGTACTAGCAAAATGGGTCAGGTGTAATTATGTAATTAATGGCAAGTTTCCATTAGCAACCGATGGTCCACAGAAAGGTTCGCATTGAGCCAGGTGGACCATGGGCCAAAAAGTTTGAGAACCACTGCTTTTGGCTTTTATACTCAGAATGTTGCCCAAAATCTGATAAGTCTGCTTCTCTCTCCTACACTGTGACATTCAGATTATAAAACCCAAAAGTTCCGCTGTGGTCACCTACTCCTGCCTCTCATGAAACAGAAGCCGCAGGCTTTCCCTGAATTAGTTTGCTTGAACTAGAGCATATCTTCTTGGAAAATAGTCAAACGTGATTTAAAAATAGTCAATGATTAGACTGTTGTTGTTTTCTGTGGTCTTTCTCTGTTGATTTACCTCATAAAGGACCCAGATGGATGTGACAATGTTGATGGGCGTAGTGTTACTCAGTAACCAATGTTCAGGAGGGATCTCCTGGCCTGGATCTGAGGCCCTTTGAAGGGAAAGACCCCATCATTCAGAGTCTCTGTTTTAGCTGTGATTTTTTTTTTCTTGTCCTGTCCTTGAAAGCAGAGCAGTTAGAGCACTTTCACAGGATATGAGTCTCTCCCAAGCAGCTGATGCAAGGGGAAGGCTCATTGTTGACAGGATGGCCTGCCAACAGGCCAGACACTTCTTGACGCCCAAAGAGCCTAGCCTACACAACTAAATAAACTAACTAAAGAAAAAAAACTAACTAAAGAAGGGTAGGACCTCACAAGTAAGGAACACACTGTCTCAGGCAAAGACAGTTGAGAGAAAACTAAGGGCCTTTTGCCCATCAGGCCTATCCAGCCTTGGAGTTCCTTGCTCTGTGAGTAAGCCATTTTATTTCAGGGGGACAGCTTATGGAGTGGCAGAGTTTGATCCTTTTTAGATATCTAGTCCCCAGTTCACTAAAAGCATTTAAGCTAGTGCTTAGATTTGAACTTAAGTGCTCTGCTGAATTCATATTCATAATTATGATTTATACATTCAAGTTTTGTTTGAGGACTTCTCAAAATGACATTTATAAGAATGTATACAGAACTCATATCTTGGTTTTAATTTTTTTTCCCTGCTCACATGATGTAAACTTATTATGAATTGATAAATGAAAAAAAAAAAAAGAAACCCAAACCAAGAATGGTGGAAGCATTAAATGGAAATGAAATGGAATACTCAGGAAATAGCCTCAAGCATTCAGAATGAGGCAGGGATGAGTGAACAAAAGAACAAGGTTATTTGCCCTCATACAGGAAAAATCCTCAGGGGACATTGTATCAACATTTTAAAAAAGAAAGAAAAAATATATTCAACCATATCCAGCCCCCATTTCCCTCCAAGAAGCAAATAAGCTTTCTACATTGTAAATGTTATTTCATCTCCCATCATGGTACTAGAACACTGCTGCAAGGGCAAAAGGAAATGATAGGGGTGAGAGGAGATGTAAGATTAGACACCTGCACACAAACTGGTGCTATATCTTTGTTTTTTTTCCTGAGAAAAGGTGAGTGCAGGTTTGTTATACTCACTATTTTATGTAAGCACAATACAAAGAGCAATAGTGCTATGGACCACACATGCAATGATTTTCTTCTCACAGAGTATAGGTAGGCAGAATCACCTCGGTGAAACACTACATAGCTTAGACTCGCTATATTGTTATTTAGTTGAAGGTGAAAATCCTTTAGTATTAACAGAAATACACGTGAGGACATATGTGGATGGCTTTAAATATTTTAGCAGGAATTTCCAATGAAAAACCTAGCTCCTTTGTGTAATGTTTAGAATGACAGGTGTTGATGTTTATTTCTTATCAATGTTATTGTGATAGTAATCCTTTCCTTCCACCCTCTTTATGCTAAGTATAAATTGAAAACAGTAACTGACTGATGTCCCTGGGCACCAACAATTCAATGTATGGAGTAAGTATAAGAAATACACATCTGAATTAGGTCATCTGTCTGCTTCTCTTATTATTTTAATTCAAAGTTTAATTTTGTTCTATGACAAACAGGGAAGATTAGATTTCTTTTTTTTAAAGCCAGACTGATAGAGTTTTTATTTGACTATTATTAACTTTAAAGGAATACACTGTTAGTGACGGCTTTTAAGAAAAGGGAAAACCAGAGTTAGCGAGGCTTAAAAAATAAGGGAGTAGAATACATTCCAATAAGAAGATATATGAATCACAGAAAACTGCTTTGTGTTATAGAAACAAGATCAATTAGATCAGCAAGAACCGAAAACCATTAACTGCTGTTGGCTGCTGTTAGCATAATTTTTTCTCCAGCTCTATAATCTGGTGTCAGTTCATCACTTTACTACCAAAACAGTCCTGCATAGAAACTCCTGTAATCTTAAACATAGAACTGTAAGAACAAAAGAAAATCCTCAGCATTCAAACAGAAGTATTAAATATTACTAACCTGTTTACAGATTAAACACAGCTTTAGCTGCCAAGATTTCTCAATATGATGGATCTGTGTTTGTGTTTTCAGCTTTTACTTTTTGTTAAAGAAACAGATAGATGGTTAGTCATGAAGAAGTTGGTCCAATAAAAGACCAAACACCTTATCTTTCTAATATCATGAGACCAATACAGCTACACCACCATTGCATACAACATATGTTAATTTCTAATCAGACAAAAAAAGGAGGACGGGAAATACAATTTTCCCTAAAATACTTCCTGTTCCTTTTTATAGTGAGGAAACAAAAAATCAAGTCCAAGAGACCTCTTCTTAGTCTATTCATCCTTGCCAAACTCCTTATAAGGTGCTTTATACCTTTGGAAATCTTAGATTTATATCTTCCCCCTGGAGGACACAGCATTCAGTTTTATAGCCTCAAGATGTCTCAAAACTAAGTTAATAACATTTTTATGTGCAGAAATAATTTAGGTAATTTTTAGATATTTGAATTTTTTTTTTTCCCCTTCAGAGGTCCAGCCACTGGATTCATAGTACTAAAGGGGTTTGTCACCAATGGTCAGACACACAAAACAGTAAGTTGATTTTTTTTAAAAGCTACTTTTAAAATAGTTTATCAACTATGAATAGGGTTGGCAACGGTCTAGTCACACATACCCAAACAACCCTTACCCTGCCCCACCCTATCCCCAGGCTCTGCTCCTACTCACTCATCCCATCCATTTTCCATCTGTAACTCTTCCTCACCCTCATTCATTCTCACCAGGTTGACACAGAGATTTGGGGTGCAGGTATGCTACCCATTAGGGATGTCACCAGTTAACCGGGAAGCATAGCTCTTAGGGATGTTAAATTGCATTTAATCAGCTAATCAAGTAGTCGATGGAATTTCCATCCACTACTTGATTATTTGATAAGGGGGGAAATTGCAGAGCCACCGCGGGGTTAGCTCCCAGCCTCAAGATCTAACCCCACTGTGCCTCTGCTTTTTAAATTATTAAGAGCTGCCAGCTCTTAATACATTTAAAAAGCAGAGACGCAGTGTCTGGGACTAGGACCGAACTGGGACAACTGATTCCCGGCTCGCACCCAGTCCCACTGCTACGCCTCTGCCTCACCTGCCCTCCCATGCAGACGATGCTAGGGGAAACCGGCTTTTAAGCCAGCTCCCCCCAGCACCGATGGAGGCAGCAAGGTGTGTGTGTGGGGGGGAAGCGACTAGCCGCTTACATCCCCAGCTTACCAGTTACCAGTTAACTGGTGGCCTGGCCAGGATGAAGCAACCTCCCGAGCATGCCGCAGGCATAAGTCCACTCCAGCCCAGCTGGGACCGCCCCAGCCCAGCCAGAGCAGCTTCCATCCGAGCCGGAGTAGTGCATGGTGAGGCAGGCTCAGCCAGGCTGGAGCGTCCCCCCTCCCTCTACCCCACCTCGCCGCCCGCAGGACCTGTTTAACCAGTTAACTGATTAAATGGGATTTTACATGCCTACTACCCTTATGGTTTAGAACATATGCCTCTTTCAGAAACAGCATTTTGTCTTTTATAAATTGTTCTTGCTTTTCTTCCACTCAAGTCTAAAATCTAGATGGTGTTTCTTCAAATTATGGTAGTGATTAGGCCTCTGAAGGGCATGAATTTTTTTGACTCTGTAGACAAAACTAAATGATCAATGACTCTGCTTGCTAATGGAGATTTTAATGTTCCTTTGTGCTGTGTCTTCACAGCAACTCACATGTAGGAGTGTGACAAGCCATCAAAAGGCAGGTGAAGGACATCTCCAACTATGGCTGGCAACATTTTCAGCTGAAACTTTTTTTAAGGCTTAAAAAAAAGAAAATTTGGGTCAACTAAAACATTTCATACATTGTTTTGCAAAAACACCAGAAATGTCAAAATGAAACACTGATTTTTTTGAACTAGAGGTGGATATAAAATAATAAGCCTAAATAAAATTCTGCTTCCCTTAATAGAGAAATTCCAATTTACTTCAAAAGGATCAGGTCCCTAGAGCTAAACCATTCAGCCGTAGAGCCATTAATATCACGGCTGTACCAATACGAGAACTGTTCATTGTCCAACCATCATTAATGGAAATTTTAACACATGCCGATATTCTACCTCATGTTGAAGTCTTATTTAATTACACTAACTTTATTTTAAACTCAGTTAATTTAAATTAGTTTAGTTTTCCATCTGGTATGTGCAAGTTTCCCCCAACGGGTAATAGGACCGAATATTTTACTGCAAACAAGGCCAAAGAGTAGTCTGAAAAAAGAGGTGTTCCTTTTAATCCTTAATACATCCTATAATCCTTCTTATCACTAAATCTTAGGTACAGTAGTATCACCTGAGGACTTCTTAAGGCCCTTTACTTTCTAATTAATCTATGAATGGCCTGGGTTTTACTTTCTTCGTTTTAACAAAAAACATCTGTTCATTTATTAAAGGTACCATAAGCATAACCAAGTATTATGCATGCTTATATTTATTTCTCAAAATATAGATGCAGGTTTATATGCAATACTGTTAAGCCTTTGAGCTCACACATCTCCATAGTTCTTGGAGTTACAAAGTTTAGATAACTCTGTATTTGTGGCTGCAACCACCCATGTGACAAGGTTGTAATCTCCAAACTCGTACAAAACAACAAACTGTATATGCATAATGAATTCCAGTTGAAATCAGAATTTACCAATAAAAGACCTTAGAGGAAAAAACAAGAAAAAACTCCTACCCCACAACAAAACCATAATAAAATTGAAGTATAAAATGAAAAAGCACTTTGCTTCTTATTTAAAAATCCCAGACATTAGTTTATATTATTCATCAATTTCCCACAAAGGAGTTTATCTTTGAAGTATCCCACATAAGTGGGATATTATGTATGTGACTCTGATTTTTACAGTTATCCCACAGTCCAACATAGCCATTACAAAGTCAGGGGCACATTTAGGTTTTGCTCTCTGGAGCAGATCTGCTCCCCTGCACAGTGGGTTGCTTTGCTGTTGCTGAGCACATTTGGTGGCATCTGCTGAAGCCCGAGTTCTCACATTGCCCTTGGTTGGTATTCCAAGATGCTCCCTCCTGCTAAGTGGGTACTGAAGTGCAGGGCAAAGTGAAGGGGAAAGGTTGGGTCAAATTTATGCAGGAAGATCAAACACATGGGGGTAGGAGAATGAGAAAGGCAACATCAGGACAGGAAGATTGTAGCCAGGGTTTCCAAGATGTTTGGCAGACAGTGAAATGAGTATTTGGGACCACCAGGAAGTTTCCCTAAACAACTCTTCATATTTCAACAAATTACTACTGCTAGTAAATCTGTCCCACTGTCATGGCAACTAGTACAAGGGTTCTAATGAATGACCAGGGAACATTCTATTGTTTGTGCTTTCATTAACTGTTCTGTATATTCTCTCGCAAGCTGTCATGGTTACTGCTATCCATTATCTCTTCTAACTTGTTCTGATTAGCTTCAATCTATATCTATGTCTTGCCCTTCAGCTTCAATCTATATCTATGTCTTGCCCTTTCAGACCTTCTCCAATAATAGTGAATATCATTATTTTAGGAGTCATGGCGGTTGCTAAGATCCATCCACATGTGCAGCCAGGGTGCAGAACGGGGTAAAAGAATTGGTAAAAAACAAACAAAAAACAAAACAACAAACAACCCCCCCGCACAAAATACAACAGTAAACATCAGAGCACATTGACTTATTTTATTGAAAACAGTGGCTTTCTACTTAAAGTTAGTACGTACCTAGAATTGTTTTTAATTTCAAGATAATAAATTCTGGGCTATTTGCATGTTTGTACATGTATATTATAAAATAAAAGCATGTGCTATAAAATGTATGTTCTTCATTGTGTTTCTCATTTCTAGGGGTATCATAACCTCATTTACGAGATCACATTTCAGAGTCTTGGGGCTGAGCAGTATTAATGGAACAGGCTTGTGGATCCAAACAAAATTAGCTTGATATACACTACTACACGGTATTTGAGGATGTGAACAGGTAACCGGTTACCTGGTAAGCATCACCCATGCAGGCTGGGAGCCAACAGCCCTCTCCTATCCCCCACTGCTTCCGGCCTCATGCAAGGCTGCTGACTCCTAGCCCACGTGCCCCCCATTTAGTCAGTTAACTGGTTAAACTTAATATTTAATAATTTAACTAATTAAATGGGATTTTACCTCCCTAATGGTATTGGGTTAAAAAACAAAAACCCTTGCCTATCTAACAGATAAAGCAGCACCTATACTGCAGGAAAAGGCACCAAAAGAATTTAGTTCACACACAAATAATAGGCAAATTCTCTTTCCTCAGACATAAGGAAAGGATTTTTAGTACACAAGGATGAACAAATTCTCTTTGTTCTCTCTCTATTTCCTAAAAAATTCACTTTACCAAGCACAATTTACACAAACACCAGTGGGTTTATTACTTTAAAACCTTTTAGAAACAAAAAAACAATTCTCTACTTTCAAACCAGAGTATGTAGCACAGGACAAACAGGAAGTAAAGCTAATAAACAAGCATTTTCTTGAGGCTAATCTGTAAAATAAGATATCTGGTCTCAAACCCTTTGGCAGATTTTGGAGTGACATTGCCTGCTTCTGAAGCTGAAAGATGGTGACTATCATGTAAAACTTTGAAGACAGAGGAAGAGAAGTTATGTGTTTGGGCTTGTCTACAGATACAGTGCTGAAGCAGCACAGCTGTGCCACTAGTGCTTAGTGAAGGAAGGCACTACCTATGCCTGCTGGTGTTGAAACTGCACCTACCAGAGAGGCTATAGCAATGTTGATGAGAGAAGCCCTGCCATCAACAGTGCTGCCTACACCTGGAGTTACACAGAAATAGGTGAATCACTGAGGGGTGTGGAAAATCTGACAGTTATACCAACATAAGTCTGTCATGTAGACCAAGCCTTAGAATTTCATAGGGAAAAGTAGAGGATTTGTTTCCCTTCCATGCCCTTCTAAAAAAGCCATCAATTCATTAATCCAATTCAAATATATTATTGGCTCTTAACTCTTTTGGTTCATTATAGGTCAAATTCAAATGAAAACAGCTTTTGGACCAACACAGTTAATATCTTTCAATAGAGCAGCATCATACAATTTAAATAAAAATGACATGAAAGCACTAAAAACACACCTTGCTCCCATCTCTTCTCCCAGCATTTGCTTGGGGTGTGTGCGTGTGCATGTGATCTAGCTTCCTTTTTTTGGTGTAATGATTTATTATCATCATCATCATTATTATTGTGTCATTTGCTAGCTGTTCTTCAAATTCTTTTTGGCCTGCCTAATTATACTTCTGTACTTGACTTACCAGAGTTTATTGCTCCATTTTATTTTCCTCAGCAGGATTTGACTTCCAATATTTAAAGGACACCTTTTTAATCTCTAACCATCTCTTTTAGTCTACTGTTTAGGATGGTGGCATTTTTTCATCCTCTTATTAGTCTTTTAAATTTGGGTTATTGTGACAAAGGGCCAGTGCGGGGCAAATGCCCTAAGAAAAAACCCCAGCCCTGAGTGAGGGCTGAGAGTGAAGCCCCAGATGAGGCAGCTCTGCTATGAGGGCCCAGCTGGGGGCTATATAAAGAGGGACTCCTTGAGGGAGAAGGAGAACCAACTGCTGCTCTAGCTAGAGAGCAGGAGGGACTTGACTGCCAGGGAAGCAGGAGGCTTTCTGGAAGTAGAGCAGTGCTGGGGAAAGGAAAGGAAAGGAAAGGAAAGGAAGGCAGGGGTAGGGAGGCTCTGGTCAAGTAAGCCGCAGGCTACAAGACCTGAAGCTACTGGGGCTGCGAGAGGCAGCCATGTTAGGCAAAAGGTAGCAGGTCCACACCCTGTTGCCAGGGATGAGTGGCCATTACAGACTGCAGTCTGCCCTGAAGGGAGGGGATAGGATAGATGAAGACTGGCAGTGAGTCACTGAGGCAAGACGGGTGCAGGGGAACTGGGTGTTCCCTGGGAGAACTGGGGATCCCAGGGAGAAGGGAGGACCCTGGAGTGTGGAGTGGAGTAAACACCTCCCGCCCAGAAGGGGGCACAGAGAGACTGGAGTGGGCACTGCCTGAGGGCAGTGTCCTGAAGAGGACGCCGTGGTGAAAGAACAGCACGGGGAGATACCAGCTGGAGGAAGGCACCCAACAACGAGCTAATTCCCCAAGATAGCCAGCTGAAGGCGTGAGTCGACCCTGTTACAGTTATACATTTAATTTCAGCCTCCACTATGATGTTTGTAAAAAGTTTCTATGCAGCTTCCAGGCATTTCACTCTTGTGACGCTTTTTAAATTTCCATTTAACTAGCTTCCTCATTTCTGTTTAGTTCCCCTTCTTGAAGTTAAACGCTACTGTGGTGGGCTTCTTTGGTATTTTCTGCCACACAGGCATGTGAAATTTAATTACATTGTGGTCAGGATTAACTATTCAGCTATATTAACCTCTTTGACCAGTTCCTTGATGTAGTTCTAACTGGAGTTCAGAACTCTCTCCCCCTTTGTGGATTCCAGGACTAGGTGCTCCAAGAAACAGTCATTAATGGAGTCTAGAAATTTTATTTCTGCATCCCATTCTGAGGTGACATGTACCCAGACAATACAGAGACAGCTGAAACCCACCATTACTATTAAGTTTTCTATTTTGATAGCCTTTTTTATCTCCTTGGGAATTTCAAAATCATCCTAGTCAGGTGGTTGATAATATACTCCTACTGCTATTACTGAATACTTACATGATTATATAATATAACGTCATGCTTATAGAAAAGAACGGTTACTTACCTGTAACTGTTCTTCGAGATGTGTTGCTCATGTCCATTCGAATAAGGTGTGCGCGCCGCGTGCACAGTTTCTTCTGGAGCGTTTTCCCAAGCAGTATCCGTAGCACGGGCAGGTCGCCCCCTGGAGTGGCGCTGCTATAGCGGAGCATAAGTATCCCTGCCGGCGCTCCCCTACCTCAGTTCCTTCTTGCCGGACACTCCGACGAAGTGGAGGTAGGGGGGGAATCGAATGGACATGAGCAACACATCTCGAAGAACAACAGTTACAGGTAAGTAACCGTTCTTTTCTTCTTCAAGTGGTTGCTCATGTCATTCAAATAAGGTGACTCCCAAGCTGGACCTCCAAGGAGGAGGGGTTGGAGCACTTGGATAAAGATACATAGGCAAACGTTGAAACAACCCAGCAGACGAATTTATTCAACTAAGGTATAACAGGCAAATAACAGATAAACCAATGAGTTACAGTTACAGCATGGACCTGAGGACTGCAGTACCCAGTTAGGCATCCTCCCTAGCCTGTTGGGCCAGCGCATAATGCGTCGTGAATGTGTGGACAGAGGACCACGTGGCCGCCCTGCAGATTTCAAGAATCGGAACCTGTGCCCCAAACGCCACCGAGGACACGTGCTCCCTGGGGGAATGCGCTGTAACATGAGGCGGGACCCTGTGAGCTAAGCTGTAACACTCCCTAATACACGTGGAGACCCAGTTGGATAATCTCTGGGTCGAGATAGGGAGCCCCTTCATCCTGTCAGCAAACCCAACAAACAATTGTGGGGATTTGCGAAAGGACTTTGTTCTGTCAATGTAAAAGGCTAACGCATGTTTAGCATCTAGAGAATGCAGTACTTGCTCCTTAGAAGAGCTGTGAGGCTTTGGGAAGAACACAGGTAGGTATATCTCCTGGGACATGCGGAAGGGCGACACTACTTTGGGGAGGAAGGCTGGGTGAGAGCAGAGCCTGACATTATTCGCTGAGAACACTAGATATGGCAGGTCAACCATCAAAGCCCGCAGTTCCGAGACTCTGCGTGCCGAGGTAATGGCCACAATAAAGGCCACCTTGAGGGATAGATGCTTCAAAGAGCAGGTGGCCAGTGGCTCAAAGGGGGGTGACATCAGCCTCGTGAGCACCAGATTGAGATCCCACTGACAGATGGGCGGCCTTACTGAGGGAAACAACTTGTCCAGACCTTTCAGGAACCTCTTGATTACAGGATTCATGAACAGGGATGTGCTCTGAGAACCCGCATGGAAGGCAGAGAGGGAGGCTAAGTGCACTTTGATGGAGGAGGTTGAGAGACCAGTAGACTGCAGTTCAAACAGATAGTCCAGTATGACCGGGACAGAGGCTTGGGACGGGTCCAGCCCCTTCTGGGCCGCCCAGCGCATGAAGCGCTTCCACTTAGCTGCATAGGACCTCCTGGTGGACAGCTTCCTACTGCCCAGGAGAACCATTTGTACCCCCTGTGAACACTCCCCTTCTGGCTGCGTTAGCCCTGGATAAGCCATACTGTCAGGTGGAGAGAGCTGAGATTTGGGTGAACTAGCTTCCCGCCATCCCAGGGTTGGGTCAGGAGATCCGGGTCCATTGGGAGACCCATGGGTTCCGCACATGCCATTTCCGCCAGAACGGGGAACCAGAACTGTCTGGGCCAACTTGGAGCTATCAGAATGACCATGGACCTGAACATTTTGACCCTGGTCAGATTCCTGGGGATCAGAGGGAACAGGGGAAATGCATAAACGAGACCTTGTGGCCAAGACACAGTCATGGCATCTCCTGTGGAGTGAGTGCCCAGTCCCAGGAACGAGAAGTACCGAAGACACTTCCTGTTCTCTGCCATGGCAAAGAGGTCCACTAGGGGCTAGCCCCACTTGTGGAAAACGTGAGCCAGGACCTTGTCCTTCAGTGCCCACTCGTGGGCTCTGAAGGACCTGCTCAAGGCATCTGCCAACAAGTTCTTGCACCCTGGCAGGTATTCCGCCTGGATATGAATCTCATGCTTTATGCAGAAATCCCACAGTAACAACGCCTCCCGACAAAGAGGAGACGACCGGGGTGCCCCCCCGTTTCTTTATGTAGAACATGGCCGCCGTGTTGTACAGGCATACAAGGACTGACTGACGTGAGACCGTCGCCAGGAACGCCTCGCACGCTTTCCTGACCGCCCTCAGTTCTCGAACGTTTATGTGCAGGGCCCATTCCAAGGGGGTCCACACTCCCTGAGTTCTGCAGCAGCCTAGGTGCGCTCCCCAGCCGAGATTGGAAGCATCCGTGACTAACGTCACTGAGGGGAGCTCCAATCGAAAAGGCACTCCAGTGCACACCATACCCTCCTGGGTCCACAACTGGAGGGAAGTTAGTACATCACATGGTGTCCCATTGGGCCCTGGAGTGGTCAAAAGCTTTTGCAAGCCAGACCTGCAGGGGCCTGAGCCTCAGTCTGGAGTGGTGAACGACATAAGTGCACGCTGCCATGTGTCCTAACAGTCTCAGGCATGTGCGGACTGTGGTCAGTGGAAAACTGGTTAGTTCGTTGACCGTGCCCACTATGGTCGCAAATCCGTCCTTGGGGAGGAAAGCCCTCGCCACCCTGGCGTTCAGGAGGGCCCCCACAAACTCTAGGTGCTGACAGGGCGTCAAGGACGATTTCTGCTCGTTCAGCATGAGCCCTAATTTCTGGAAAAGTGTCCTTGTGAAGACCACATGCGTTTTTACTTGGTCGTGGGAACGGCCGTGGATCAGCCAATTGTCTAGATATGGGAAGACTTGCGCCTCCTGCCTTCGGAGGAATGCCGTCACCACTGACATGCACTTTGTGAAGACCCGGGGTGCCGTCGAAAGCCCAAAGGGGAGCACCATAAACTGAAAATGGCAACGGGAAACAATGAAGCAGAGAAACCTTCTGTGGCACAACCTTATTGCCACGTGAAAATATGCGTCTTTGAGGCCGAGGGTTGTGTACCAATCTCTAACTCTAAGACCGGGATGACGGAGACTAGGATTACCATTCTGAACTTTGATTTCACCACCTTTTTGTTGAGGTTTGAGGTCCAGAATGGGGCGGAGCCCTCCCTTGGGTTTGGGGATGATAAAATACCAGGAATAAAACCCTTTGCCCTGTAGGTGTGAAGGGACCTTTTCCACAGCTCCCTTTTCGAGGAGCACAAGGACCTCCCGCTGAAGGATCCCTTTGTGAGAGGGGTCCCTGAAAAGGGACGGGAAAGGTGGGGGGAAGGCGGGAACCCAGGAAAGGGATAGAATATCTGTTCCTCACCAGCCCGAGCACCCAAGCGTCGCAGGTGATCTCGGCCCAGGTGTGGGTAAAGTGGGATAGTCTGTCCCCAAAAAGGGGGGAAGCGGGAGGCGGCTGGTACTCGACCCCCGAGGGTCCCATCAAAATGGGTGTTTGGTCTGTTGGGAGGATGACTTCCCTACCCCTCTGAGGTTGTCCCCACGAAGGCGGCGGCACCTTGTACAACCGGAGGCAGCAGCTGCAGGCGCCCCTGTACCCCCACTGGGAGGCTGAGGATGACGCCTCCAGTAGTCCCCACGGAAGGGTTGGGACTGCATTCTCCCCGGCTGTCTGGTGGGGAGCTGACACCGGTGGGGGGCCATGTATGAATCCCCAAAGAGCGGAGAGTCGATCTAGTGTCTTTCAGCGTGTGGAGCCTGGAGTCTGAAAGCTCCAAAAACAAGGATTTCCCTTCATAGGGCAGGTCTTGTATTGTGGTCTGAACATCAGGAGGTATGCCAGAGACTTGCAGCCATGTGCTGTGGTGCGTGACCACCCCCGACACCATAGTGCTCGCCGCAGAGTCCACCGCATCTACGGAGGCCTGCAAAGCCGTGCGGGTGATGGTCTGGCCCTCAGTGGCCATAGCTGCAAACTCCTGTCTTGCATCCGCGGGGAGTTCGTCCTGGAACTTGTCCATAGCCTGCCAGATATTATAGGCGTAACGGCTCAGCATCGCCTGTTGATTCGCGATGCGGAGTTGCACACCTCCCCCCCGTTGCATATACCTTACGCACCAACAGATCTAGGCGGTTAGGTTCCCTGGCTTTTGGAGTCGGGCCCGGCTGCGGGAGCCTTTTCTTTTTTGCCGTGGCCTGGACAACCAGAGATCCGGGGATAGGCTGGGAGTATAAGTGTTCATGCCCCAATTGCGGGACATAATAGCATCTCTCGACCCCTTTGAGGGTGGGGGTTAGAGAAGCCGGCGTTTGCCAGAGGATGTTTGTAATTTTAGCAACTGTCTTGTTAAGGGGCAAAGCCAACCTGGCAGGGGCATCCTCCGAGAGGATATCCACCATAGGATCCAGTTCCTCAACCACTGGCTCCACTGTGACCCCTAGATTCGAAGCCAGGCAGCGGAGAAGCTCTTGGTGAGACCTGGCATCCATTGTCAGCATAGACGGGGCTGGATCTGCCAGAGCCTCATCTGGAGATGAAGATGAAGACGAAGATGACTCTCGAACCAGTACTGGCTCCGGTAGTGCCCCGGATTGAGGGGCTGGTTGGGCGACTCCCGAGGGGGCTGGGGACAGTGCCGCCACCATAGCGGGGGGGCAGCAACCTCGACATGGGCACTGCCTTCCTCGGGAGTTGGAGGAGGTCTGGAAAAAGATGTCGACGGAGTGGTGCGATGCCTGGAAGTGCTGGATGCCCTGGAGGGTGGCATGGGGCCCTGCCACTGGTGGTACGCCCAGGACATCCAGAAAGGCCACTGGGGTTGAGGCTGAGGTGGCCAGGTCTGCTGCAGCTGTGATTGGTCGCGTCGGTGCCGAGAGCGAGAGCAGTATCTCGTCGAAGCTCCTGACGCCGCCGACCGAAGTGACTCCACATCTGAATCCGACGAATAATCGGATGCGGACCAGGGTGGAGCTGTCCCTGTGTGGCCCGGCACCGTCGTGGGCCTGAATCTGCCCATGGATGAGACCATGGTAGAGAGAGAAGGGAGTTAGATTTATTAGGAACTGTGGACCCTTTTGGGATAGGAGGAGCCTATAGAAGAGGATGGGCTCCATCTAAACCAAAACAAAATCAGATTGCTAGCATGTAAAATACGGTCATAGAGGAGTGTTTACTCTAATGGCTGTGGAAAGCTGACATTCTGGAGGAATACATGGTTAGGACAGAGGCATCACTTAGGGGAGCATCTACTAACAGGGATTCTGTACATTCTAATAAAAAGGAGAGGATAGTAGTTGACAATAACTAATGAGAAACAGTCATAGAGAAATGAGTCCCATTCACTTTTATCACATACAAGCGGACATCTGAAAGTGAAAAATGTTATAAATGCTTGTATGCAAATACTAGAAATCTAAGTACTTAGATGGGTGAACTTGAATGCCTGCTTTTAAATGAGGATATTTATATAATAGGCATCACTGCAAGTTTAAGAATTAACGGAACATGGCAATAGCAGGGTATAAAATATATAAGAACAGGAGAGTAGGTCATTCTGGTGCGGGAAAAAGAAAGCATGGATTACATTAGCAAATATATTAAATGAATGAAACTATCCCATAGAATCGCCATAGATAGGAATTCTTCGAGTGGTTGCTCGTGTCCATTCGAATAAGGTGTGCATGCCACGTGCACAGTTTCTTCCAGAGCGTTTTCCCAAGCGGTACCCGTAGCGCCGGCAGGTCGCCCCCTGGAGTGGCGCCGCTATAGCGGAGCGTAAGTATCCCTGCCGGCACTCCCCCACCTCAGTTCCTTCTTACCACCCGTGATGGTTGTAGGAGCGTTGCTTTCTCGGTCAGTTTGTTGTTCTACCCGTTCTGTAGTTAAAGTGTAGGTAGTTAGTGATAATAGTTGCCCTTTGTTCTTCCCTCCCCTACGGGGGTGAGGAATACCAGGGCCGCAAGGCTTCAAGACTTGTGCGGACTGTGCGAAGTTCATGCCTAAAGGGGACCCCCGCGATAGCTGTTTAAAGTGCTTGGGAGAGGCCCACTTGGCAGACGCCTGCAAGATCTGCAGAGCTTTTAAGCCACACACCAAAAGGGAGTGGGATTCCCGCTTGAAACTCCTTCTTATGGAAGCGGCTCTTCAACCGGCACTGGCAGGGCAGTCCGCAGTGTGCAGTGCACTGGCATCAATGCGAGATGCTCCGGTGCATTCCAGGACCTTGGCACCGAAGGCATCACGGCCCTGTTCCGACTCCCCGGCCCCGAAGAGGCCGCAAACGTCCCGGGGCAGATCCCCGACCCGCAAGTCCCGCACCGGCCTACATCGTCGGTACGCATCGCCCACGCGGGGCTCCCCGAGTACCGCTCCGCCAGCGGTGCAGAAGAGGGCTGACGCACCACCAGTCAGCCCGGGACAGTTGCCGAGGCACCGGCCATTGATGCCGGAGACAGTTGAGGCAGCACAGGACCTCATCAACTTGACCGCCTCCCTGCAGTCCTCCCCTAGTGTGGAGGGGTCAAGACCGCCCACGCTGGGGGCCACATCAGCACCGGCTACCTCCCCGGAGCAGGTGGCCTGTTCGGCACCTGTATCGTCTGCAGCGGTGCTGCCAACGACAGGGCAGCCACTGCTTGCAGTACCCTCAGCGCGACCCGTGCTGTCCGACAGCAGGCACGCGCGTAGTGACCACCTGACGCTGGGGGCACCAGCGGGTGCGGGTTGGACTCGGCCCCCCGTCACGACTATGTCACTGGTACCGGTTCCGGGACCGATCCTGGCTACTTCAGCAGTGCCCGACTACCCCCCCAGCACCGTATCCCACGCCAGCACCGCCAGAGCAACCATCAGCACGCCAGCTGGCACCGGTAATGAGGGGAGAAGCGCTGTCGGCACCGTGCCTCATGGGCGTCAGGTCAGTGGCGCCGGGCCTCATTGCACCACCGGCACCAGCTGCTCGGGAGTTGGCTTCTGCTCCTGCTGTCCCGGCACCGCTGTCTCAGCCATCGGTACCGGCAGCACCCTTCGAGGTCATGGCACCACAGCAGGTTTCCGGCGCCGGGTTCTCTGTGCCGGCGCCGGTGCGGGCCCCTCACCGGATGCACGCTGGGAAGCCTTATTTGAATGGACACGAGCAACCACTCGAAGAATTCCTATCTATGGCGATTCTATGGGATAGTTTCATTCATTTAATATATTCTCTCTCTACCACGGTCTCATCCATGCATTCAGACTCTGCAGTTTTGCTTAACTGAGCCAAACCATATGATTACAGTTTTTTTCTTTTTATAGCTCTGCTACATGTGAAAGCCTTTGTTCAGACCAGCTAGCAATCTCTAAAATATCAGGATGAGACAATTTGGAGGGCAGATTATCCTATGAAGTCTTACACTCTCGTCCAAAGCATTTGATACTAGATAATGCCACTGACCGAATACTGGATTAGATACTGATCCAGTATGACAATTCCTATGTTGCTAGGGGAAGAAGATACTACCAACTAAGAATGTAGAAAAGGGGACAGAATCAACTAGTATTTGTGTGAAAAGCATGGAAATCAGTCAAAGTGGGAAAGAGTGAAGTGAAAACCAGCTCTGGTGGTGAGAGGCAACAGAATCCCTGGGGCGGTTGCTCAGTCTGTCCTATGTATGGGCCAGCTCTGGTGCTATCTTTAGGCACCTAAATCTCTACATCAGAGACCTAATTTTAAAAAATGGGAGCTACTGGGTGATTTGCACTTTTACAAATCAGCACTAAACTGTGGAGACTATTTTTCTAATGAGCTGTTATCTATAAATGAGTGATGGGAGAGCCCCAAAAGGTTTTTGATGCACATGCACATCCAGAATTTTGTTGTTTTCTGTATGAATGGAGAGCCCAAAAGCGCTTAGTGATTCTCTCTTGACATACAGCTTCCCAGTAAGAGTAATTCTCTCTCCTGAGCAGCAAGCCTGTCTGTTCCCTTAAATGTAGTGGCCTCCTTGGCAGATAGAGGCCTGTTCTCTCCCTCTAGTGTATTGGGGTAGGGTGACAAAATATACTGAAAATTATTCAAGCACCATCTTCCTTACTTTGTCTACACCTAATGGGGAGCCTGGCACTGACAGCAGGCATCAAACCTGTACACCCCACCTCCTCTGAGCCAGGTGTTTACTTTTTCTTGCCTGCAGTCCTTTCATGCTCGGGTTGCTCAGTCTCTGCTCTGTCGGCTTCGGAGTCAGTCGCCTGATGGCCACCTTAGGGTCCTAGCACTCTCCATTATCCCATCCACTAGTGCCAATCCAGCAGCCAGTGCAGAGCAAGCTGACGTTCCAGGTTTTTGCCTCAGACAGACAGATGGCCCTTCCCTTTTCTGGTGGTGGGATCCTCTACCAGCACAGCTGTGGTGCACAGGGGTCCCCTCCTAGCACAAGTGAGTGCCAAGTAGTCTCCATTGCACAGCACTGGTGCGACCCCCTCTCTCCCCCCCAAATGCTCCACACCTCCCGCTTCCTCTGCCCTTTCGCTCTTCTCCCAGCACTGTGTATTTGTGTGTGTGTGGGGGGGGGAGGAAGGTCTTACCATAAGGGGGGGCAGCCCTTATCCCCCACCTTAGGATACTCTTTCAGCTCTCCAGCAGCAGGCTCTAGTCTTAAGACTCCTTTCCTGGCAGTACCAGGACCTAGGATCTCAACTCCACCATGCCCACCAGGAATGGCAAGTTGCAGAAAAACAGCAGAGGGGTTCCACTGATTCCCACCATTTTATTAGCTTTGAAACTCAACCTAAGTGCTCTAAAATGTGAATGGTTATTCTGAATTGCTTGGAAATCTGCTTGCTGGGGATGCAGAATCATTAGTTATCCAAATCTGGAGTCATTTGACAAAGGGACCCCCAAGATACAGGCTATCCCATCAAAAAACCTGTTCCCTTCTGTACTACAGTAAGCAAGGTACAAAATGTCTGCACAAATTAGATAGACCTCATGGTCTTCTTTGAGAAAGATGGTG
The DNA here is from genome assembly GCA_032595735.1 of Pelochelys cantorii. Taxonomy (NCBI): domain Eukaryota; kingdom Metazoa; phylum Chordata; order Testudines; family Trionychidae; genus Pelochelys; species Pelochelys cantorii. The sequence continues at coordinate 191,874,857 of CM064327.1, forward strand.
ACAACTCACCCCACTGTCAGTTAACATAACTAAGGACAGGGAAGGCTCCTGGCCATGGAAGGGCCAGGACCTCAGCCCGACCCCAGAGCACGCCATGTAATGCTCCAGCAGTGATTTAAAGGGCCCAGGTCTTCAGCCACTGCTGCGCCTCTGGAAGCACCAATGGCTGAAAGGCTAGGGTTGCCAGACGGTCTCCCAAAAAATATTGGACACACGGTATTTTTTTGGTTAAACAAAACCCAAAGGAATGTGGGATACGCCCCCCTCGGGGCACCCAGAGCGGCAATCGCAACCCCGCCTCCCAGCTGGGACTCCTAGACTAGGAGTCAGGGCCATGATCGGAGCTGGGAGCCTGTGACTGCGCAGAAGCCTTGTGGGGGCAGGGGGAGTGGCTGGGACTCCCAGCCACTCCCCCCACCCTAGCTAGGCTTCTGAAGTGCCCAGAGCAGCAATTGCAGCCCCGCCTCCCAGCTGGGACTCCCAGGGTGGGAGGCGGGGCTGCCATCGGGGCTGGGAATCTGATTGCACAGAAGCCTGACTCCCAGCCACTCGCCCCTGCCCCCGCCAGGCTTCTGCACAATCACAGGCTCCTAGCACCGATCATGGCCCCGCCTTCCAGCTGCTCCCCCCACCCATGCCAGGCTTCCGTTCAGTGCACAGCCGGAAAAATCAGAATACCGGACATTGCATATGTCCGGTATTCTGATTTTTTTACTGGACAGAGCACAAATACTGGACTGTCCAATAAAATACCGGACATCTGGCAACCCTATGAAAGGCCCATGCCCCTTTGAATCACTGGGCCCTAGGGCAATGGCCCCTTCCCTCCCATTCCTGGGCCTGACAATCACATCCCAATCACATTAGACTAAAAAAATTCTGGAATAGATGTCTGATGAAGGGTGCTACAATTTGAGAGTCATGGGTGGTGGCAATTTAACTTTAAGAATGTAATCAGCCTTTGTGCAGGAAGATGTAAATTAGGCATGTGAAAACTTCCTGAACAGGAAGCAGTATAGGGGGGTATTCACAGGAAGATGTACTGTGCACTGCAATCTACAGGTCCCTGCTCTTGAGGTTTGGGGGTACAGACATTGGGGAGGTTCCCATCTTAGGGAGACTAATTAATTGCAGTGGGACAGGGGAGGACTGCTGGTTCCTAATGATGGGGGATGGCGAACTCTGCAGGTTAATGGAGGTGGATGAGAGCCCTGTTGCCTGTATAAAACATGTTAAGGGAGAGGGCCCATACAGGGGATTTGCCTTGGGCCCCATAGACCCTCTAGACACAGCTCTGCATAGCATTCTTTAAAAAAAATTATTGATCCTGGATTCTAATTTGTGTGCAGCTCATTGAAAGCTTCATTTTCATGGCCTTACCTTTAAGGAAAAGTGTAAGCTACCTTCAATCATCATATTAAAGTACTGACAAGTTTAAAAGTATCATTTATCTATATATTTTAGGGTTTCATATTGATGTACACCACTGTAGTATATAAATATCTTCCATGCAAATTCAACAGCAAAAGGAAAACAGTTCTTTACAATACCAGTCTCTGAAGAGCAAGTCCTATGCAGGGATGCTACATTCACCTAATGCAGAAGGTGTGCTCTAAAAGTTACCCATTTTACGTAGTATTATCCCATTTTACAAGTTACACATCTCAGAGGGGTAGCTGTGTTAGTCTGTAACTTGTAAAAAAATGAGTAGTCCTGTTTATTTATATATTCTCGCTCTCTCACACACCCACACCCATCCCCACCCCCCCAAAACCTACTTCTTCAGTCACTATAATCCAACCCATCAATTTGCTCCAGTTCTCTAATTTGTTCAGTTCCTTCTTTGCTTTGGATACTAGCACTCCAAGTACTTATTCAAGAAGGTACTTCCCTAGCTTGCACGAAGACAGAATGAATATTTTGATTTTGACAAGTTTCCTATCTGCTTGTGCCAAGGGCTTACACTTCAGCATATGCAAAGTATTATGGGAGACTTATCATAAGTGAGCAGGATTACTGTATAGGGCAGTTTAGCCTCTATCACTTAAAATATTTGTGCTTTATGTTAATAGCGCTTGAGAGAGCAGATAATACTGTACATATTAATATGATTATAGTCAACAAATGCTAAGGACTTTTTAAAAAACTGCTTGGGGAATTCTGTTTGTCAAACGAGTTGTTCATTACAGATTGGGTTTTTCTATGGCAGGGAGGGTTCGGGTAGCACAGGTTTCAATATTATGAGTAGCATTCTTGCTCTAAGTTGTGTGGGGTTTTTTTTTTTTTTTTCCAATAGGAAAATTTTGCAGCATTTCCTAAAGATGGTCAGACTCTTGCTTTGCCTGATCACTTCTAGAGCTTCATTTCACAGAGATCTTCACAGAAAATTGTCCCCAGTTCTCACATGCTTTGTGACATGCTCTGGCCCATTCATACGTCAACACTGATAACTATTTCATTGCTTATCCCTTTTACTAAACGTTTCCAGCTGAACTAGCTTGGATATTTTATTCACTTTCCACATTCTGACTCCTGCAGTGATTTTTTTTTTTTCCTTGCATGTTGGCTTATTTGTTCAAACATTAGTAGTCAGCAAATACAGACTAGCTGGCTGATTACTCAGTTTTCAATAGACACCTAAGCCATTAATGAACCTTGAGAGAAAAGAACAGTGGACTTGCTTGCCTCTTGGGACCTTAGTAGTAAGAAGCCAGATGCTCTTAGAACATTTACCACTGTATTAATCACAAGCATGCTTTCCAGCAGCAAAAAGCTTGTACTCCTCCTTAAGGCATGTCAACACTTAAACTAATAGGAAGTTAATCCCATTCTTATTTGAGTTTTTCATTTGTATTTTAGAGAACTCTTCTCAGCTAACTTTTTAATAATCTAGTCAAGTTGTTTTTCTACCTTGCAGGTAAAGTGGTTTCTTGGCCCATTATTCTGCAAGGCCCATATCCACCAAAAATGTAACTGTCAGACACCCCGTTAAAGTGTTTGACAGAGTCATAGTCATGCTATAACAGAATTACATAACTAAGCTAGTGTCTTAAACAGCTGCCGGAACTAGGGGTTCTATAGTACCTCCTGACGAAGTGGTTTCCTCCACTTAAAAGGTGTTCACAGTTTGGTTCAAAGGCGCTCAGCATCATTGCTACACAAATTATTCCAGCATACTGGTTTTGAAGGTGTTTATCTGTAACTTACACAATTTTGATTACCATATGGCTAAACTTTGTCTATACTATACATTTTAGCCAGACTGAAAATGGGCCAGCAGACAATTGTACTGTAACACTCCCATTGAGGACTAAAATGCTTTAATCCAGTGGCTTCCAATCTTTTTATGCCCAAGATCATTTCTGAATTTCAGGGCAACCCATGCTCTACCTTGCCTCTTCCCTGAGGCCCTGCTCGTACCCCAGAGTCCTGTCCCCCACTACATTTCCTGCTCTCCATCAGATATGGTCCTGTACTCCCCTGGGGAGAGGAGGGAACAGCATGTCACTGTGCACTGTCCCCTGTCCCCAGAACTGCCCCCTCAGCTCCCATTGGCCCAGCTTCAGGCCAATGGGATCTGTGGGGACACTGGGGGCAGCTTGCAGAGGTATGCCGTTCCCTTCCCCACCAAAGGGAGCACGGAGATGAGCTTGCAGCTGGCAGGCAACATTTGAGCCCTGCTGCACTTTAGTAATAGCAGCAGCAGCATGGACAGTAGGGGGAAGATGGCTTTTAAGCTGGCTCCCCCCAAGCATCGGCTCCTGCCTGCTTCTGTGGGAGGCAACAAGGGCAGGGGAGGCAGCTCTCTGCACGTATTGTCTCCTGTTTGCCCCCTCTCCCCACATACTGATAAAGAGGCAGCAGCATGGGGGAGGGAGGCAGGTGGCTCCGTGTGAGCCAATTCACACCAGGAGGTGGCTTGAAAGCCTGCTTCCCACATGTATCTCTCCCCCTTGTCCGTCCCCCTCACCCTCCATGCTGCTGCCTCTTTATCAGAGGCACCAGCATGGGAGGGGGGAAGAGGGGGGGCCAGGCGTCTCCGCAGGATCCAGTGCTCGTGCGGAGCCAGCTTAAAAGCCAACTCCTCACAGGCACTGGCTCCTGCCTCCTCACCCATTTGCTGCCTCACACACAGTATCCTGGAACATTTGGGTATCCTAGAATCAGGTTGCTACAAAAATTAACAAATGGAAGTTCATTGAAATTTTGTTGGAGCTAGTAATCAGAAGTAGTGTTGATCAAAATGTCAATTTTGAGTAGATACGCCAACTGGCTTGGCTGTTAAATATATTTATCACCCTAGAATTGTTCTTCATCGGAGGAAAGTATTCTAAAAGAGGAGTGCAAGTTACCTAAGTGCTATACAAGTCTCTGCAAATATAACCAAGACTGGTTTCAATCAAAAAGTCATTCCGAATAGGAAAGCAGTCCAAGTTCTTGCCTTCTACAGAAGGTGCCCAAAATCCCAGTTTCCACATTAGGACAAAATTTTATATTTGACAGTGAAAATGTTCTCTTTTTTCCTTTCCATGACAGATTAACTTCATTCAGCTTGGTGAATATTTCCAAGGTACACAAGTCTCAGTAGCTAACAGCAATTTGTCAAACAAGCAGACTGTTGATAGTTGACGTTTGTGATCTACAAAGTAAACAAAAACTTCAAAGCTCAAAAAAAACCCTTACGACCACTTTCCTTCACCTCCGCTGTGTGCTCACAGCCCATTTCTTCACACAATTTTGAACAGTCTGCATTTTAGTGGTCTAGTTTTTATATAATTAATAATTCGCATTACCTCATCTAGAACATTTTTAAGAGATACGGGCACCTTGTTAATGGCAAGAACTTGCCTGTGGAGACCACAGCGACTGCTAGTACAGTTTGGAGCCACATCCTTAATTTGTGATACAGCTGCATCCGTTTTCCCATTGTCCTGGCGCCATCAAAACAAACATTAATGCACTCTCAACTAATAGCATGTTTTGGAATAAAGTTGTTAATACTGTTATATATTTCTTCACCAGTTGTATGGCTGTGCAAAGATTTGCATATTAACAAGTCCTCTTCAATAGTTTTATCAAACATAACAGACAAACAAGTAACATTGCAAGCCCTGCCACATTGTTGGACTCATCAAGCTTCAGTGAATACACATCACAATCATAGCTCTCTCTGTCAGTAGCAAAATCACTAATGTGACACGCAACAGTATTGTTTCACAGTGGCACAGCTTCCACTTTACTAGATTGCTCATCGAGCATACATATCAATATTTTTGCACAAGGCTTGATGAGGTTTTTTGCAATTGTATGTTATTCTACAGTAAGTGCAATACAGTAGCTCACTTTGTGAGATGCTTCTGTTGCATTTTCATGGTCCATTTTAGTGATTTTTCAATCACAGAATTTATTATTTTTGCTTGAAAAAACTTGTCGTTGTCTTTGAGATCAGAATCGTCGGTTTCTAAATACCTGCTAAATTACGAAGGTATCAGGAAACTACTGGAAAGTACTCTGTTGCACACCACACACTGCGTATTGGGAGCATCTCTATTTCCAATCCAAGTAAATCTGAAATAAATAAATCTGCGATTGCTTTCTCATCCAGTGGATGAGTGTGGCTCTCTTCAAGAGCTCACTTTGATTTTCCAGTCACAAAGGGCTGTGGTTGTCCCTTTCCTGTCCTGACATTTTGCTAGTCTGTTCCAGCCAAAGTCCAATTATTAGAAGCTAAAGGGTTTTTTTAGCCATTTATCCATGGAGAATGTTTGATAATAAAGGTAGATGGTGGCGTGCTGTGAAATGTTGAATGAAAATGCAGCATGAAGAGCACCATATTGCAGTAGGCTTCGGTCTGAAGGAAGCAGGAAATAAACATCTTCTTAAATCTTTGACTTGTGAAGAAAGGCCAGATAGTTGAATCAGGCATTTGAAGCATCTTATGTGTGTCATCAGGCCTGCATCTCAAGTGCAACTTGCTATATGATACTGCAGTGCGCCTTTGTCAGATGCAGTCTCAGTATTTTGCAGAACCACAGATTTATATACCTCCTGCCCCCATTTGATGTTGTTTCATGCTTTATTGAATACTGCCCCAGTAAGTCTCAATAGAACAAGTTATTTATAAAAACACTTATTTTTAATAAAAAAATTGCTCATACAACAGTCATTAATATTTCCTTGCTGACCCTTTCCCCCGCACCCCTCCCAGACCCATCATGCAGAGCCCTGCACACTTTGGGAAACCATAATGCCTCTTCCTCAGCTTAAATTCTGTCTAAGTAGGTTCTCTGATCTCATCTTTGTAAGGTAAATGGGCTCTTCCCATCCAGTACCGCAGACAGTGTCCGGGTAGCAGCTTTTCAGACACTGGAATGAGGGCATCATCATAGCCATAGCCTAATAATGCAGCTCCCACCAAATACCAGTTATGTCCTGTTATAGCGAACAGAAGTTATACGATTTCTAACAGGCCACCTCTTGGATTTTAAAGGATAAAGAAGTCCTCCTTACTGTAACTGAATGCACCCTGTGTTTACATCCCAGAAGGTCACAGTCAAGTCTTATCTGCTTTTGTCATGTGTTTTTGTTAGAACTGAAACTGGCCACTGGATTGATACAGACTCTGGACTGGTAACTATAACATCTTGGCGGGACTATATATGCATGGTGTTTGTTTGTGTGAATGATTGAAAAGCATATGCAATTGTTGTATTCTCAATAAATGTGGCATACTGCCTTTTCCCCTATAAAAGATCTCGTGTGCTTCGTTTAAGCAGATAACATTTTGATATCAATGAGTGGAAAGCACTCCACAAGTGTTAAGGCATTGTTATTATTGTAGAAGAAATCTTGCATTGCAACCTTCTTATGCAAAAGAACTCTATAAAAGATAGGTATGTATTCAATTTGCCAGACATTCAAATCTTACTCCAACATTGGTTTGATTAGAAGGATCAGTGATAAGTGATATAAGGCTCTTCTTCATTCAAAGGCAACTAATTAATTGTATCTTACCAGACCTTGTTAGACAAGTGGTAAACTGGCCTAGCAGTGAAGTAGGCTCTTTCACACTCAAGTACTCTGAGGAGGGATAGCTCAGTGGTTTGAGCATTGGCCTACTAAACCCAGGATTGTGAGCTCAATCCTTGGGACCATCTAGGGAGCTGGGGCAAATCTGTCAGGGATGATACTTGGTCCTGCTGTAACAGCAGGGGACTGGACTCGATGACCCCTTAAGGTCCCTTCCAGTTCTATGAGATGGTATCTCTCCATATATTATTTCGCATCTGTTTTAGTACTATTGAATCTATCCCTTATTACCCTTTGTAGGTTTAAAAACAGTGAAAACAATTTCATGTGTATGGGCTTACTAATCTATAGTTCAAATCAGTTTTCTAATTAAATTACAAAATAAATTTTTCATTTCAGTTCACATTCCACTTATCAATGCAATAGCACAAACCCACACCAGAAGCAGAAAGAAAAAAGAAAAACTATGTAGCACTTTAAAGACTAACAAGATGGTTTAATAGGTGATGAGCTTTTGTGGGCCAGACCCACTTCCTTCTGTACTAAATCTGATTTGTCAGTTTAATAATGTGTTCACTTTTTTCATTGTATTCCTTTGGTATATATGGTCATGCCAATTCTCTTCCAGAATATGATCTGAGGAAGTGGGTCTGGCCCACGAAAGCTCATCACCTCTTAAACCATCTTGTTAGTCTTTGAAGTGCTACATAGTTTTTCCTTTTGTTTTAGCAAGATCAGACTAACACAGCTACCTCTCTATCATTTCCAGAAATCTTAGCTAAACTCAGTAGCCTGAAACTATTCCCACCCCCATCTTTATACCTGTAAAATACCACACCCTCTCCCCGTATTTTTCACTGTTCCACCCACACAGGCTCTGAAGCAGCAAGTGAACTGTGAAATTTTGTTCAGTGTTTTAATTTAAAAGTACTGTATGTGCTTGACACCACAGAATCAGGGCAAATTTAGAAACTGACCATCTGTTAGATGTGGAGCAGCAGCAAGTTATTTGACAATGAGGAGAAGTTGAACACTCTGAAATCATATGTTGTTGCAATAGCAATATAATCTCTTAATTAAAAAAAAAAACAACCCAAACTCATATTTGATTGCTTTATTTTCCATTCATTTCTCAGGGGTTGCATTTAACAGACACCAGAAGCTTTATAGGTTTTTTACAGAAGCCATTTTTCATCCTTTCCCCTTCTGAGCCCACAGCACCAAAACTAGTTGTCTTTTAAAGAAGCTTTACCAAAATTGTATACAGATCTTGAGGGGAAATGTAGCAACTGATTCTAGAATCAAAGCCTCCTCTGGGAAGAAAGCACATGGGTGCAAAAGCTGTTAACTAAAAACCTGTGAGGATAGACTGAAGAGTTTCAGTGGAATGCTCACAGGTATCTGAAGCATTTATTAGAAGTCATATCATTTACTACAAGTCACACTTTCACACACATTTACTAGAGTTCACCCACTTCTCCAATATAAGATACAAAAAGACTTAAATCCTGATACGCAGATTTTGGTTTACTGAAAACAATGTGTTTGTGATATTGAAAAGATACCTGTTATTAATGAAGTTTGAATTCTGTGTGTCTCTAAGCAGTAACAAATGCAACTCCTTTTACACTTGTTTTGCCTCTTGTAATGGGTTCCCTATATCAAGACTCCAGTGCCACACACAGCAACCCAAAGCAATTATAGCCATTTCCAACAGTAGTTCTATTTTTGGAATTGATTAAGCATGTGGAGCTTCAAATTTCACCTTGGGTTCACCATTAAAGATTCTACGCTGGGATAGGGAGTAGAAGACATAGAAACACATCTTTTTTTCAAAGGCATCACATTCTTCAGAGTAAATGTACTGGGTTATGGATGGCAATACTCATGCCCATTTTCTATGGCCCCAAGCATAGCTTGGCAGCTACTTATCCATAGAAACTGGAACACTGTGTAATTTTAAAAAGATCCCAATGGCATATATATACATCTTTCAGTGACAGACTTAACACTCCTCCTCTGAATCAAGGGAGATTCCAGTCCAACAATGAATGGACTATCTAGGAAGCGCTCTATTAAGGTAGTATGGTTGGATGGAGTTGTGGTATAAAATGTATGAAGTAAATATTTGAATTTCAGCCTTTTAAGGGGGTAATTGGTGTTCTGACCATTAAAATGGGAAGGGGGATAGGCTAGCTGCAAAGCTTTTTGACTATATTCAGACTGGCGGCAGTCAGCCATCTTTTGTTTTATTTCATTTAGAAATCAGGCTAAACAAAGCTTTTCAAATACTTAAAACACTAAATGTGAACGTCTCCTTTTATTTATCATCACCAACTTTCAAAAATGCCTGCAAGATGTTAAAACTATTCCCACATATTTACATTACATGACTTGTCAAGCAAGGAAATGGTCATGACTAAATAGGGAAAAAAATTTAAAATGTAAAATGATTAGTACTAATGCAATATTAAGAGACAATGTAACCAATTACTGTCTGAAAAAAATTACCAACTGTATTTGCAAATACCAAATAGAATGAAAGTTATTAGCAAGAAATTCCCTACTTTTTCAGTTTATTTACTTTGTTTGCTATATAAGAACTCTTAAGAGCTCTTTAGGTGACAATTACTGTGCAACAAGCTTAGGGTATAATTTGATGGAGTACCAGCTGATACTCAAAGCATAAGAACTTTTCGTGGGTGGTGGCTTGAGTGCTACAGATTACAATGCAGGTTGCCATATAGCTTGCAGAAAAACCTTTAGGAAAAAAATGGCAATTTCTCTGTGACTTGGTAATACAACAAGATATCTAATAATTGCAATTACATAGCATGGCTAGTATCTTTTCCAACTTGTGTCTCATGTTCGCAAAAACTGCTTAGTTAACATTTTTGACGTGGAGAATTCTATTAGTTCTGTAGACCGTCACACATTCTTATGTAAACAATCTGTTTACATATTAACATTTTGCTTATGCGCTTAATGTCAAATGGCCACCTCCAACCTAAAAATCTCTAATTTTAATTCAGGTTACCTGGATTTCAATAGCAAATGATACATGTAGCTAAAAACACACACTTAAGATAATATGCTTTTATAGAGAATATCTAATTAGTAACAAGATACAGTAAAAACCATTCTGAGCAACAAGTTCAAAGAATAAATCTAACTATAAACTCCTCCATTTATTTAGTGCCTTTTTATTTTATAAGCCAACTTCCTCTGAAAAAATGCAATCAAAATATACCCTTTAATTTAATATCTATGTAAGTCTACATTTTTCTAATATTAATTTGAAACATGCACATTTAAGGGCCTAACACTTCAAACCTTTACTCACATGAACAGTCTCTTCTCATCCCACAGAAAAGTCCAAATTTAAGCAAATAACTGTGTGAATAAAAGATGAGGGGGTTGAGCCCTAACCCTCTGAACTAATACAACTAAATTTTCTTTTAAATATCAAGAGTATCAAGCAATCTGTTTTTACAGGGTTGGAGCAAAATCTGCATAATTTAAATAAATACATGATTGTAACTGGCTATGAGTTGCATCCTCAGTCATATTTTTGAACGGACTGAAATGTCTTTGTGAACTGGATATTTGTTGCTGCTCTAGTAACAACACTCAGGGTATGTCTAGACTACATGCCTCTGGTGACAGAGGCATGTAGATTAGGCTACCCGGCATAGGAAAATGAAGCGGCGATTTAAATAAATCGCCGCTTCATTTAAATTTAAATGGCTGCCACGCTGAGCCGATCAGCTGTTTGTCGGCTCAGCACTGTAGTCTGGACGCTCCGCGGTCGACATCAAAGGCATTTGTCGACCTCCCCGGTATGCCTCGTGGGATGAGAACATAAGAACGGCCGTACTGGGTCAGACCAAAGGTCCATCTAGCCCAGTAGCCTTTCTGCCGACAGTGGCCAGCACCAGGTGCCCCAGAGAGGGTGGACCGAAGAGAATGATCAAGCGATTTGTCTCCTGCCATCCCTCTCTGACAAACAGAGGCCAGGGACACCATTTCTATCCCCTGGCTAATAGCCTTTTATGGACCTAACATCCATGAAATTATCTAGCTTCTCTTTAAACTGTTATAGTCCTAGCCTTCACAGCCTCCTCTGGCAAGGAGTTCCACAGGTTGACTACACGCTGTGTGAAGAAGAACTTTCTTTTATTAGTTTTAAACCTGCTACCCATTAACTTCATTTGGTGTCCTCTAGTTCTTCTATTATGGGAACTAATAAATAACTTTTCTTTATTCGCCCTCTCCACACCACTCATGATTTTATATACCTCTATCATATCCCCCCTCAGTCTCCTCTTTTCTCAACTGAAAAGTCCCAGTCGCTTTAACCTCTCCTCATATGGGACCCATTCCAAACCCCTAATTTTAGTTGCCCTTTTCTGAACCCTTTCCAAGGCCAAAATATCTTTTTTGGAGGTGAGGAGACCACATCTGTACACAGTATTCAAGATGTGGGCGTACCATAGTTTTATATAGATATTCTGGGTCTTATTTTCTATCCCTTTCTTAATAATTCCTAGCATCCTATTTGCCTTTTTGACCGCTGCTGCACACTGTGTGGAAGTTTTCAGGGAACTATCCAGGATAACTCCAAGATCTTTCCTGATTTGTCATAGCCAAATTAGCCCCCATCATACTGTACATATAGTTGGGGTTTTTTCCCCGATGTGCATTACTTTACACTTATCCACATTAAATTTCATTTGCCATTTTGTTGCCCAATCACTCAGTTTGGTGAGATCTTTTTGGAGTCCCTCACAGTCTGCTTTTGTCTTGACTATCCTAAACAGTTTGGTATCATCCGCAAACTTTACCACCTCACGGCTTACCCCTTTCTCCAGATTATTTATGAATAAGTTGAACAGGATTGGTCCCAGGACTGACCCTTAGGGGACACCACTAGTTACCCCTCTCCATTCTGAAAATTTACCATTTATTCCTACCCTTTGTTTCCTGTCTTTCAACCAGGTCTCAATCCATGAAAGGACCTTCCCTCTTATCCCATGACAATGTAATTTACACAAGAGCCTTTGGTGAGGGACCTTGTCAAAAGCTTTCTGAAAATCTAAGTATACTATATCTACTGGATCCCCCTTGTCCGCATGTTAGTTAACCCCTTCAAAGAACTCTAATAGATTAGTAAGACATGATTTCCCTTTACAGAAACCATGTTGACTTTTGCCCAACAAATTATATTTTTCTACGTGCCTCACAATTTTATTCTTTACTACTGTTTTGACTAATTTGCCCGGTACTGAAGTTAGACTTACCGGTCTGTAATTGCCAGGATCTCCTCTAGAGCCCTTTTAAAATATTGGTGTCACGTTAGCTACCTTCCAGTCATTAGGTACAGAAGCCAATTTAAAGGATAGGTTACAAACCACAGATAATAGTTCAGCAATTTCCCATTTGAGTTCTTTCAGAACCCTTGGATGAATGCCATCTGGTCCCAGAGATTTGTTAACATTAAGTTTTTCTGTTTGTTCCAAAACCTCCTCTAATGACACTTCAATGACACAAAATACTTAGACTTATTGTTGCCCACTTACCTGCTTCCAATGTATTTTTAATCAGAATGTTGATGTTGCACCTTATTAATAAAGATAAGATTTGTACAAGTATCAAATTTCCATTCTGAATGTATTTACACTTTTGCCGTGTTGTCAAGGAAAATATCAATAGTGTACAGAATAGTTATTATAAATTATGTAATACTCTGAATACTTCACAATTTATCAGGTAATTACATCATTTATCCACTGTACCTAACACAATATGTGCTGGCACCTGTTAACTAAACACTGGATTAGGCAGTCAATAGCAGAAGGGAAGTTTTCTGCCAAAGAAAACCAGGAGTCATCCTAGTTACCCAATGTAGAGGATAAGTGGACCCTCTGCATGTTTACACTGCAGCTGTGTGCACCCCAGCTCACGAACACAGATGCACTAGTGCTACGATGCTAAAAATAGCAGCATGAACACCCCCAACAGGCTAGCATCCCAAGCGCACAGCTGCCAGACCCAATGGCTCCATATTTAGGTGGCCAGCCCAAGCCAAATTCTACACTTAGTTCAATAGCTTGAACAGAGCTTGTGTCTACCTACTCACACTGGGAAGCACATTCCCAGCTGCAGTGTAATGATTCCCACAATTACACCAGCCTGAAGATAATGCTAAGGGTAAGCCTGTCATGAGGAAATGCCTTGAGCTTTGCCTGTGTCCTTCAAGGCATGATATATGTGGGCCCAGAAAAGAGGACAATCATCAGGGGAATGCCCCGCCCTCCCCCCCGATGTACATATGATCACACAATGTACACTGAGCCTAGGAAGATGGAGAACAAAACACATTGCCTAAAATCTCTCTGCAGTTTTTTTGCATCAGGTACAACTCTTCAGATCAGAGATGGTCTGAAAAACTGAACAGCCCAATAGCATAGAAATGTATCTAAAACATCTAAACTATAACAAATTATTTACAGGCGCTTTTGGTGAAAGCCAAGAGAAGTTTTCCAAGCCCTCACATATTGTTCCTAAGTTCACAGCAAGTAATGGAAAAGGAGGAACAAACATTATGATCACATGACCTCTTATACCTTCACCGATGAACACTCAGGCTATGTAGTCCCCTAGGTACTTACTTGCTAGACAGGTCCTAAAGCTTGGCAGTGCTAAGAGCTGCGGGAGAGGGGAAGAAACACTTCCCCACCCCTTCTTTGAGCACGGAGCTGGTTCTCCCCACACCTTATCCAGGGACCCTGCAAAGCTGTCTGATTCCGGGTTGCACGTTACTCTCCCAACTGAGGATGTGCAGACGTCAACTCAAAGTAGCATAATGTATTTTGTCATACCATCTCAGATTTCCTGGGGTAGATCAGAGTGTGTACCGAGATTGTTGGCCATTTCCACTTACTGGCAAGTACTTTTCTTGCTGCCATCATTCTATAAATCATCACCTAAGTCTACAAACGTGTAATGTGATTTTTAGGAGATCCGATTTTGTGCTTCCTCTTATATAAAATTCATTTTATGTCTTGTATATTCATTTACACTTTTTCAAAGCATTGGTACAGATGTAATGAAGTTGTTCACCCTTAAAAGAATTAAATATGTGATCTATAGCTTCCTCTGTGTGGAGCATATATTGGCAACAGCATTGCACGGACATCATTTAAAAATTGTGATTGGCATGTGTGGTACAGAAAGGATAAGAAAAGCAAGTTGTTACTTTTTATCAAGGATGGAAAGCCTTAACTGTCATGCTTACCAGGGTAACCAATTAACCAGCAAGGGACTGCTCCGAGCAGTCGGCAGCATGGTGGGCCTGGCCTAGCCGGAGCAGGCCCCCACTGCAAGATCATGGTTAACCAGATTTTACATCCTTACTTCTTAATTCAAAATTATTTCAGTTTGTAAGTTCATATCTTCTTTTCTGATAGTGCCCCCAAGATCTAAGCACTTTTCAGATACTTAAAAAGAGAGAGCTCCTGCCCTGAGAAGCTCAGACTGAAAACAGACTTGTATAGACACATTAGTGGAAGAATAATTAAGGTTTGAGGGTTTTTTTTAGGTTTTTTTTTTTTAATCAAGTGAATGGAAATAATTGAGTGAGAGTCACAGTCCCCAGAAACCTTCTGTGATACACTCCGATTTCTTCCCAGTAACACTGTTAAACTAGTCAGAAACAAGAGAAGAAAATTACCAGTTATCAGATCATGACGGAAAGCCAGAACCTGGAATTAATTAGGCCTATCCCATGAATACTGATACTCACCGTTGCCCCTTTATTTATTCTTGTCCTCACATCCACACACTGCATTATTCTTTCTTAATGTGTCTTCTAGTTCCAGTTGCTCCCAAATCCAGATATTTCCAAAGCTCCCAAACTAATTTATTTTCTCGGCCTTCCTGCAATGGTCCTGCTGCACCTCAGAGGATTTTGTGTGTATCTCGCACTAACTGATAAAAAGGAGAAAAGCCTTTAAAAGGCTGGCAACAGATGGAAAATAACTAGTTCAGAAACACCAAAAAAAAAGTTAGTGATGCTGAAAAGCAGGGAGGTAACTGAAATAAACGTAACTGAACACGAGGAAAACCCCCCACTTTTGTTGTTCTAAGCTGTGCCTGAGAGGGTAGAAATTGTGCCCTTCAAAAGATGCCCCGGGTAACTGTTCCTTGTAATAGCAGCAGGAAACATGAAATCAGGGAAGTATGAACTCAGACCTTGAGACAATGAGCACAAGCCTTTGAGCAAAAATGACTCATCCAGCCTTTGGGACAGAAGAAACTAATCACTCCATAAATCAGCATCTTTTTCTAACTATCCAAGCAGTGGCACTTGGCACTGGTAAAAACAGCTGTTCCCTACATCTTGCAGCTCTTTAGATAGTGCCGGGAGGCAGCAGTTAAAGAGTTGAGGGAGAAGACAGTTGATGAAACATTTAGAAGGAAACAATATAATAAAATACTTAAAAGAATCAATTTGCCTTGGCATAAATAATAGACAATTGTATTAAAGTAATATTCCAATCTAATTCAAGTTCTTTTAGGCAAAGCAAATTTTCTTCGACCTTATGAACCACTGAACATTTTTCCTCATAAGGAATAGTTCACATTTACATAATTTATGTGGCACTAAAGCAATTTTGTCATTAACAAGGCAAAGCCTAATACTTAATGGAAATCACAGAGCTAGTTTTCAGCAAAACACGTTTTTCCACATAGTAATTATATTTAAATAGCAAAATTATATGTAAACTAACTCTGAAAATTACTATGAGGAAACAACAAATACATACCACTCAGTTTTAGTCATTTAATGTACTCCATGTTATTGTTTTTACTAATTACAGGGGGTCCCTAGTATGTGTCTTTCCCTATCTGTTTCATGTATCCATCACTCATCAATATGGGAATGTGTTCCGATTCATATCACTTTTAGTCTACATATCAGTCACTTCACCTTTTGCACGGCTTTTCTGAGGGTGCTTCATCCAGCGTTCAGGAAGTGCTGAGGGAAAAAGGGAGATGTGACGTTGAGGCACACTCAGAGGCGGCAGCAGAATTGGGCAGAAAAAGGTAGAGAGAGAGTATTTCTTATGAGGAAAAATTCCCCTGTATCTATCATTTCAGTATCCATCGCTCTTTGCAAGAATGCAACCCTGATGTATTCTGGGGATACCCTGTACCAACCACAAAGTATCAAAATGCAATACTATTATATGACTTTAAATGGTTTAATGGAGCCCAGTGCTTATTTCTACATCTAATTTGCTCACTTTACAAGATGTTGTTCCTTAAACTGATAGCCCTGCAAAATCAAGCTAGGTTCTTTCTGGCTCATGAATAATCTTACATAGCCCAACTCTGCTGACATGCACATATTACAATATAGCTGCATATGTAATATTTTCAGATGCATCTGAATTACTGAAGCTCAGTGTTCTTACAATGAATAAAAGGAACTGTTGGGGCTAATATTCCCTCTAATCTTTTCCATCCCTGTGCGGATATTTTCCATCCAGGTGCAAATAATTTTTATGTACACTGAGTCATATGTGAATGTGTACCACCAGTAGAAAGAAAACCTAACTGTGGGGGCTCTGCTAATCAGCTGGTCAGCATTTGAATCACTCCTGCACAGGCACACAAGTTACAGGGAGCACAGACTTTATAGGCTCTGGTTCAAGGAGGGTTTGCCCTATTACATGCCTCTTCCTAGAAAGTCAGATGTAGGATTAAAAAATAAACAAACAGTCTTGGAAAGCATAACTAAAGTTCTTGCAGGAAAGAGAGCAAGGGAAAAAATGTTGAAAATTGAACTTCTCCTGTCTGGTCAGCATGATAAATACAGGTTGGACCTCCCTGGTCTGGCATCCTCAGGACCTGACCGGTCCTGAAGGAGAGTCCCCTGCCACAGGCCCCAAACCCCCCTACCTGATGCCGGCTAGCTACCACCTGCTTCCCACTCCCCCACACACTGCTAGTGCAGCCAGGCTGCTTGCCCAGCTGCTGCTGGCTCCCCAGCTGGTTGGGCTGCTGAAGGGCTCCAGCCAGAGGACTACTTATTGTGCTGCCACAGGCCAGCCCTCCTACTATTAGGGTCCCGAGGTCTCTGGTCCAGGAGCATCCAGACCAGAGTTTTTGGACCGACAACCTGTATTAACCTTCATATAGTGTTTAAGATTCAAAGTGCTTTACAAAAATAATAAATTATCTTAACAATACTGGGAGATAGATAATTACCTATATTTTACAGGTGGGAATTGAGGGGAAAAAGCCAAGTGGTTCGCCTGGGCTGCAGTGAGAGTTACTTAAGTTCCTGGTTTTCAGCTCTGTACTCAGGATCAATAAGGATAGTGCTTTAATTGATTGAGACCCAAACTAAGCAAAGGTGCAAGAGATGGATTCACTTCAAGTACTGGACACTATGGCCCAAATCCTCAGTACTATTTAAGCAGGTATTTGAGGATCTGGGCCTACTTAATGTGTGTCTAAACTCACAAAATCATTTAATTGAGGGCTGTACTGCATATTTGTAATGAAATGGGATGGCTAGGCAGACAAATATCGGACACACAAAAGACCTTTCTTATTTTCTTTCCTACCAAGGATGTCTGAGAATTGTTTTGAAAGAGTGGGAAGGGTTTCTTATAGCAGGACAGCTTTGGGAACCAAGGATCTGAACATTGTTCTAGCAAGTTAGCATAACAATTTGATTGTCTGGGTATGACGATATTTACCAAGAGATTAAGCATAACTTCATATCCACTGTCTCACTCTCAGGGAGGGAAAGCTCTCCAGATCTGAAAACTGAAGTACCCAACTTTGTCCAGAGAAGCTTGTCATGATTTGCATAAGAAAGAAAAGTTCTCTGCTAAATGCCATCCAAGAACACTGCTCCTCTGGCCCGTTCCAGGCTTGGAAGAACATTCTCCTCATCCTTGACAGTCTGAAAATACTAGCCACTAAAGCAAAAGTGAGAGCAATAGGTAATAAGCAATATAGCCCTTCCCTCAATAAAAGTCAGAGTTGTTAACTGATGAACAAAATGGCCTAGAAGATGAACAGCAGTGACTGAAGCCTCAGAAGTGGTCACATGCCTTATTCCCTTTTCAAGGAAGGCTGAGCAATAGGCTCTGTTTGAACTCAAGCTTCTACAAGGTTTTGCAATTAGTGAAAACACATTTGGCAAGAATTAATGCAGCAAGTTAGGAACAAAACAATCAATTTTCTTACATGTGAATATTTGTGTGTGCTGACAGACTTTTCAGAGCTACTTTTTGAGACTGAAGATACTAGTTAACAGTGCTTCTGTGATACTTTCACATATGTCTTTGGACCCATAAGATAAATAGAATTATCAATTGTATGTTGAAATGACTCTCTACAAGTAAGAATTTTTATCCCTTCTTCTTGAGTATTTAATTTCTGAATCATTTTGAGAACTTTTGTGGAGACATGGAGCAGGAACCTTCTTCAATTTGCTCTAGAACTAAGGGGGGGAAAAAGTGTTAAAGGCAGGCCTCAGAGATAAAATCTTTGGGTAAATTTAATTAGGTCTTTTGCCTGATACTCATGCCAGAGAATGGATCAATGAATCATCCAAAAAATTAGCACGTTTGCAATCATTCTACCTCAGGCTGTGATTTTGTCTTGCCTATTTTAATTCATGCAAACTGACAGGAGCATTATTCGGTTTAAAAACCTGCAAGGAAAACTCAAACTGTATTTCCATCAAACAGAATCTTGACTCCTAGGCTCACTGCTGACCCAACATAGGAGTCATTGATGCAACATCGTGAAACCCTGTTGGAGACATCAACTTTCAGATGCTATGACACAATACTAGATATTGGCCACTTTTGATAGTTAAATTTCACAGCTCTTTTCATGAGAAATGGTCACGTCAACATAGTATCAAGGCCAAATTCCAACCGACTTGAGTACATGCTATCGAAACTCTTTCGCTACTTTCTATTGGATAGTAAAGGTTTACTGTGCATATTGCAGGTGCTTATCATTTGGTGTAAGACACAGCATATGTTTAAAAGTAACGTAGTAGGGTAGATGGTCTTTTCTTTGCAATTTGTAGGGCAGGTGAAACAAGTAGCACAGGAGCCTGTGGCAGAGGGAAGATGAAGGACAGCAGAAAATGTAATTAGTTATAGCCGCAACTGTGCCTTGATATACAGCAGCACTCAATACTGCTGCATTGGTGCTACTGAGCAGCAGATGAGTGAAGAGACAAAATATTTACCAGTTGGAAGGCAAGATCTAGCCTTTAAAAGAGAGAGAGGCAAGAATACAGCTTCTCTGCTGGCTTTACTCGGCGGTCTGATGTTCCCTCCTCACAGGCATAAAGCACATGCGAAAGGAAAGCCAGAGTACACATTGACAGCCTTCTAAAGGAAGAGAGGGAGAAAAGGCAGTTACTCATCTTGTGCAGTAACAATGGTTCTTCAAGATGGGTGTTCCTCTGGATACTCCACTGTTGGTGTTGGGCTCGTCCTGGCGCCGCAGATCAAAGACTTTTCTAGCAGTGTCCGTGCATGCGCAAGAGTGGCTCGTGCCTTTCGCACGTTCGGAGTTTGCGTGCATGGCCCGACTCCCCTCTGTTTCTTCATGAATGCCCTGTTGCATGAGTTATTGAGCCGAAGAAGAGGGGAGGAGGGTGGGTAGTGGAGCACCCACAGGGACACACATCTCCAAGAACCGTCGTTACTAGACAAGGTAAGTAACTTCATTTTCTTCTTCGAGTGATGTGCCCATGGATGCTCCACTGTTGGTAACTACCCAAAAGTACCCCTAAAGATGGCAGGTAGGCTTTGGCTAGGTTTTACGTGCAGATAAGACTGCATTGGCTACTGCAGAGTTCGTGTCTGCTTGAGTCGATATTGCATAATGTTTCATTAAAGCGTGACTGGAGCACCAGGTAGAGGCCTGGCATATGCCCAGGAGCGGGACCCCTTTCAGGAAGGCCGTTGATGTGGAGTACACCTTAGAAAGCACGGAGACTGGTGTGTCCTGAAGGGAGTAACATTGGAGAACACAGGTAAGCAATTTTGAAATCCTCTGTGATAAGAGTGGCATTCCCTTGGATCGTTCTGCCAGTGAGACAAACAAAATCTATGCCTTCCAGAAGGGCCATGTACAGTCTATATAGAATGATAATGCTCTGCAAACATCTAGTGTGTGCAGAATAGTCTCCTCAAGAAATGAGAGACTTTGGGTAGAACACTGGAAGTACTATTGGTTCATTGATGTGGAAGTCGGAGCAAACTTTGGGAAGAAAGGAAGGATGGGGCCATAAGATCGCTCTATCTTTGTGGAATATGGTGTAGGGAGGAATGCTGTTAGAGCAGTGGTCACCAACTCCCAAGCAGTAGATTGGGAGTTCCTGGTAGATCTTGGAACTTCTGACAGGTGATCCTGACTGGTTTGGCCAACAGGCTATTATCAAGTGCCAGCACTTCAGCTGCTCCTCCCCCTCCCCCACTGCTGCACATCTCCTGCCCTTTGCCTTGGAGCTGTCCCCTCAGGAGCCTCCTGCTTGCTGTGCAGGGCAGGGGAGGGAGATGAGGGGTGCTGATGTCAAGGTGCTCCCCCTCCCTCCCTGTATCCTTTCTCCGCAGAGTAGGGAAGAGGGGCACAACAGGACTTGGGATGGAGTTTGCTGGCTGCTTTTGGGAGTGGTGCAGGGCCAGGGCAGGGGTGAGCCTGCCTTAGCCCCACTGCACCGCCACCCAGAAGCCACCTGAGGTAAGCAGTGCCCAGTCAGAGCCCACATCCTGAAACCCTACCCCAATCATGAACCTCTTCCTGCACCCCAAGCCCCCTGCCCTAGCCCTAAGCACTGCTGCATCCAAATGCTCTCCCAGATCCTGCACCTAGAATCCCCTCTGGTACCCCAACTGCCTGCCCCAGCTCAGCTCAGAGCCCCTTCCACACTCTAAATCGCTTAAACCAAGACCAGAGCCTGCACCCCAACCCACTAACCCTGCCTGGTGTAAGTGAGGGAGGCTGGGGGAGGGAGGCAGGATGGAGTGAGCAAGGATAGGGCCTCGGAGAAGGGGCATGAAGGAGGCGGGGCAAAAGTATTTGGGTTTGAGCTAGATCCTGGATTGCACTTAAATTCAAAAAGTGATCTCATGCTTAAAAAAGGATGGAAACTACTGTGTTACAGCACTGATCTCGCTAACACGTCTTGCCAATGTGATGGCCAGTAGGAAGATAGTCTTTATGGTTAATAATTGGAGTGAGCACTTAGCCACAGACTTGAACGGTGATCTGGATATAATCATAGAAACACAGAATACTAGAATTGGAAGGAGCCTCAAGAGATCATCAAGTCTAGTCTCCTGCCCTCACAGCAGGACCAAGCATAGTCTATATCATCCCTGATAGATGTATGTCTAACCTGCTCTTAAATATCTCCAGTGATGGAAATGCCACAACCTACCTAGGCAATTTATTCCAGTGTTTAACCACCCTGACAATTAGGAATTTTTTCCTAATGTCCAACCTAAACCTCCCTTGCTGCAGCTTAAGCCCATTGCTTCTTATCCTTATCAGAGGCCAAGGAGAACAATTTTCCCCCCTCCTCCCTGTGACACCCTTTTAGATACCTGAAAACCGCTATCATGTCCCCTCTCAGTCTTCTCTTTTCCAAACTAAACAAGCCCAATTCCTTCAGTATGCAGTACCGATTCCAAATTGCATGGGGGGGGGGGGGAAGAATTGCTCTGTGGCGTAGATTAAGATTATGTAGTCCCTTGAGGAATCTTCTTGAGATAGAGGGCTTCTCTATATTTGCTAACCCTATGGGTGGATGAAACGCTGCAAGGGAAGGTAGATGCACTCTAAGAGGTGAAACAGACAGACCTTGCTGTTGTAGGGAAATTAGGTAATTGAGGATTGTGTGAAAAGGCACAGATAAGGGTTGGATGCCCTTTGTTTCACACCGAACTAACTAGTTTCCACTTATGGAGGTAAGTATTGCCAGTGGACTGATGCCTACTGTGGAGTAAAACCTCCCTTACTTGTTGCGAACATTTCCATTCAGCCTCCGAGAACCAGAAAGGAGCCATGCCTTGAAATGCAGTGTCTGAGGTTGCAGGATGGAGGGTTCCCATGTTCTGTGAGAAATCTGGGTGGCTCAGAAGTGGAGAAGGAGGTTGGAGAGACATCTGATAGAGATAGGGAAACCAAATCTGCCTGGGCCAGGCGGGGGGCTATAAGAATGACTAGGGCATTGTCCAACTATCTTCAGGAGTACTCCGGGAATGACTGGGATAGGAGGAAGTGCAAAAAAAGGAGGTGAATATTCCATGGTATGAGGAAAGCGTCCCCTAATGATCTGGGCCCCATACCTGCCCTGGGGCGAGGGCGTTTGGTATTATATCTTGTTGCAAAGAGGTTGATCAGTGGCCAGCACCATGGGTGGAAAATGTCATGGAGGAGGATGGTATGGATTTCCCACTCATGCACTATTACGAAGTTGTGGCTGAGTGTATCCACAGTAACATTCTTGATGACAGGGAGATAATATGCAGAGACGGATACACCAATTCCACAGGTATACAGCTTCTGCACAAAGGAAGCAGGAATGTGCACTCCCTTGGTGGTTGATGTAATACATCGCCGTCACATTGTCTGTAAGAATGTGCACTGTGGAATCCTGGATGTATTGACGGAATTGTTTTCAAGTGTTGTGTACAGCTTAGAGCTCCAATAAGTTGATATGGAGCTTTGACTCATAGGTGGACCGTATGCCTTCTGCACAATGGTATTGAAAATGGGCTTCCCAGCTTAGGATGGAGGTTTCCGTGGTGATATGGCTGGATGGCTGCTCCTGGTGAAGTGGTTCACTGTCATGGTGGTTTCCCGGGTTGGTCCACCATCTGAGTGACAAGACACAGCAGAGGAACCGACATGCACCTG
This sequence comes from Pelochelys cantorii, assembly GCA_032595735.1. Lineage (NCBI taxonomy): Eukaryota > Metazoa > Chordata > Testudines > Trionychidae > Pelochelys > Pelochelys cantorii. The sequence goes on from CM064327.1 coordinate 191,897,858, forward strand.
TGAACTCGGTGCTTGGCTAGGTAGTAAAATGAGGCAAGCCAATGTTGGAGGCACCTGAAATGTAGGCGCATGTCTGATTATGTACGTTGTAGCTGCCATGTGCCCCATGAGCCATAGGCAGGTGAGTATAGGAACTGTGGGGCTCAATTCCATGGTTAAAATCAAACTCTTTATTGTTTTGAATCATTGATTCAGCAAATATGCGTGAGCTGTGATAACATAAGAACGGCCATACTGGGTCAGACCAAAAGGTTCATCTGGCCCAGTATCCTGTCTGCTGAAAGTGACCAATGCCAGATGCCCCAGAGGGAGGGAATACAACAGGTAATTATCACATGCTCCCTTTCCTGTCATCCATTTCCAGAAGCTAAGGACACCATTCTTACCCATCCTGGCTAATAGCCACTGATGGACCTAACCTCCATGAAAATATCTAGCACTTCTTTTAATCCTGTTAAAGTCCTAGTCTTCACACTATCCTCTGGCAAGGACTTCCAGAGGTTGACTGTGCACCGCATGAAGAAAAACTTCCTTTTGTTTATTTTAAACCTGCTACCTATTAATTTCATTTGGTGACCCCTAGTTCTTATATTATAGGAACAAGTAAATAACTTTTATTCACTTTTTCCACACCAGTCATTATTTTATAGACCTCTATCATATCCCCCTTTAGTCTCCTCTTTTCTAAGATGAAAAGTCCAAAGTCTTTTTAATCTTTGTTCATATGAGACCCGTTCCAAACCCCTAATAATTTTTGTTGCCATTCTCTGAGCCTTTTCTACAGCCAACATCTTTTTTGAGATGAGGTGACCACATCTGTAGACTGATAGAGTCGAGACATGCTCCTATGAACTCTAGGGATTGGGTCAGGCATAGGGTATACTTCTGCTCATTGATAATGTGTCCCAAGGATTCAAAGAAATTCTTTGTGGAAAGGATGATGTCTGTTGTGGCCTCCTGAGATAGCTCATGAATGAGGCAATCGTCAAGGTATGGAAATATAATGATTCCTTCATGACAAAGATACACCACTGCAAATGCCACGGGTCTTGGAAAATACTCTGGGGGCTGATGAAAGACTTAACAGCAGAACTCTGTATTGGAAGTGTTCTTGAGCAAGTGTGAAGCGAAGAAAACGCCCGTTTGCCAGGTGAGTGGCTATATGAAAGTACATGTCTTGAAGGTGAAGGGCTGTGAACCAGTCTCCCTCATCCAGTGCTGGGATAATTGCCACCAGTGTGACCATCTTGAACTGTTGCTTGCAGAGGTATTTGTTTAGGTGGTGGAGGTTGAAGATGTCTCCATCTTTTTTTTTTTTTTTTTTTTTTTTTTAAGGAAGTAGTTTGAGTAAAACCCCTTGCCCTGATATCATTCAGGTACCCCCCCCCCCCCAGCTCCTGTATGTAGGAGGTGCTCTACCTCTTTGCGGATCACTGTCTCATGAGAGTCGTCCCTGAAAAGGGACAGGGAGGGTGGGAAAGTTGGTGAAATTGAGAAAAGAGGCACAGAGTATCCCCATTTGATGATTTCTAGAACCCATCAGTCCGTGGTTATTGCTGCCCACTAGTTGTAAAAGGGGTGTAGTAGGAGAGGTCTTGCAGGCCATCGACCAAGGCCTCAAACCTGCTCCTAGGTGCTTGGTGGTTAGATAAGGGAGTGTTAGGTTGTCGGCGCTGGTTTCTTGGTTTGGCCCGATTGTCATCAAAAGGCCTTTGTTGTTGCTTCCTGGTAAAAGTGAAATCCCTGTGTCTTTGATAGGGAGTATATCATCTCTTATGGTATGGGGCGACAAGGAGTCCTGTGGCACCTTGTAGACTAACAGATGTATTGGAGCATAAGCTTTCGTGGGCAAAGACCCACTTCGTCAGATGCATGGGGGCATATACATCCCCAATGTACACAAGGTGGTCTTCGAGTCCTTACTTGAGTGAAGAACTTCATCAGTCCTAGCTGCAAATAGCTTCTCTTTATCAAATGGTAAGTCCTTCGCTTTGGTCTAGAGTTCCTTGGGGACTCCTGCCGCTTGTAGCCATGACGCATGTCTCATTACAATGGATGTTGCAGTTGCTCTGGCAGCCGTGTCAGAGTCCAGGGCCGTAGTAGTGCTGTGCGGGCTATAGTATATCCTTCCTGGATTATAGATCTTATTATGGGTCTTTTATCATCAGAAAGGTGCTGACTTAGTTCACAATTTTGATAACTGCTAAGTTGACAGGTCTGCTCAAAGTGCTATATAGTTGGCTATTCATAACTGCAGCAACGAGGAGTATATTTTCCTGTCAAATAGATCTAAGCACTTGTGATCCTTGCCTGGTGAAACAGATCTATATTATGGTGTTCTGGCTGTATGATTTGCAGCATCCACCATTAGGGAATTTGGTTGTGAGTGGAAAAATAAGAAGTCCATGCCCTTACGGGGGACAAAATACTTCTTGTCTGCTCTCGTTAGTTTGCCATGCCTCATCCACTGCCTCTAGACTTGCCTCATCGAGGGGTAGACCAATCCTCGACTTCTAGGAAGGGTGACGGTTCTTCAACAATTTGTGTTTTTCTGACATCTCTGATAACATTACCTCCTGGCTAGTAGCAATGTTCTTAAACGGGTCTTGGAATTGCCTGAGGTCATCAACTGGTGACTGGTCCTCTGGAATGACAATCTGTCAGCTGGTGAAGCATCCGGGTGCTCAGTATCTGGGTCACTGATAATCTGTCTTTCCTCGGTGTCAATTTCTATGGTATATGGGGTGGGGGGTAGAGGTGTGGGGAAAGATAGTTATCTGTGAGCCAGAGTGGACTATGAGGTAGGTCAGTGCTGAGGGGGTGCCCAACAGTATGGAGACCAACAGGGTGGGTGATAAGACCAGTCCAGGTACCATGGAGGGTGGTGCGGATAGCGCAGCTGGGGTCTGCCAGAGTGAATGTGGTCTGGTTGAGGAAGAGTGCTGTGAGTATACACTTCTGCGGTCCCCCTCGTAGTGGCTGTAGTGTGAGAGTACTTGTGACCGTGGTGGAAGCGGAGAGTCATGTAATGAGAATGGGGATCAGAAACAGTGTTAGAAAGGAGTATATGGAGGTCCCGATCTCGGTTCCATTTATGGCACCGAAACTTGCATACACCCTAGGGCAGTGACAGCTGCACGCTGGTTCTTGTGGTGCCGGAGAATGCAAACGTGAAGGGGGAGGCATTGGCATGGATGGTGATGGCACCGACTCTGGACTCAGTATGCATAGCACGGGTTTTGTTGATTTTCACCAGGCTTTAGTGAGTACTGAGTTCTTGAAGGTGTGGGAGGTGCTGGCAGTGCTACTGTCTTGTCCTGTTCCTTGGCATGCTGGCACTCTCCAGTGTCGAGGTAGTTGGTGCCACAGTTTGCTCAGGGTATAACTGTGGTTCTGTCACCGATGCCACACATGGTTGTGCTGTGCCCGAAGTGCGTGGCTTGCCTCCCATACCGACCGTTGGTGGGAGGGAGCAATCTTGAGAGGCCCTTCATTTGGTAGAGGGGTTATTTGGTGGCGAGCTCTGAGAGTTGTTTCTGCTCCATAGAGTCAGTGTCACTGCTCATCTGCAGCTCAAGCACCTTGTCAAACAGCAGGATACGTAGCCTGAGCTCCATGTCTTTACGGGGTCTGGCCATAAGGCCCCGGCAGTGAGTGCACTTCTGGGGCACATGTGCTTCTCTGAAGCATCGAATATAAGACCTGTGGCCGTTTGACGCGGGCATAGGGTTGCAGCATTTCTCACATTTAAGACCGGGGAGGCTGGCACTTTGCTATTCCTCTGCTCTTGTTATCGACACAGCACACCGCCTTTTCTTTTTCTTTCTTTTTTTTGTGGTCAGCAGTTTTTCACTGCTCTTTTCTTGTTTGCAATTCTCTTTTTTTTGGAAGCAGGAGGGCCACGGACCTCCAGTTAGAGACGCACTGCCCCTCAGGGGCTATGCATTAACTATTTACAATTCTGAGGAAAAACTTCTTTTTTTTTTTTTAAGACTAAGTAATAGTAACTATAACACACAAAATATGAACAATTTTTAACTAATTTACTTGAATTCCTGTCAGAGAACTGCAGAGGAGGAGAGGGATCAAGTTCCGTCTGCTACTAAGGGAAGTCAAGGAGGAACTGAGGGGACTTGGGCCGCGCGTGCGAACTCCAAAGGTGGGAACGGCATGCACTGCTCTCACGCATGCGCAACCCGACTAGATGCTGCTAGGAAAGTCTCCAATCAGCAGTGCTAGGACAAGCCTGACACCAACAGTGGAGCACCCATGGGGACATCACTCGAAGAAGAATGTACTGTTAAGAGAGGGACAAAATCTCCCTGTCAAGGAAACTAACACGGGGGAGGAGAAGTGGGAAGGAGCAGCACACAGGAAGACAGGTCATCATACACATGGACAGGCATGGTAATGTACACAATCATTTATGGTACTTATAGGAGAGAAATTAGGGTCAACTGTGGAGAAAATTCTTGTTTAACCATAGCTCGAGTCAAAATTTCTCCACTGACTACATCTAATGTTCCACCCAAGAATATTTCAGTACAGGTTGGACCTCCCTGGCACCCTTTTGAGCTAAGTGGTCTGGAAGGAGGGGATTTGCCAGACTAGGGTAGATCAGGCCTCGGGCTTCCATGGGGCTTTTCTCCTGGCTACTGGCGTGGCTAGCGTGCTGCCACGGGACAATGGAGGGGTTCCACTCCCAGCTGGGGCTCTGCACCACCGGATGGTGGAGCTCCATTCTCATCTAGTGGGACTCCCTGCCCAGCCCTGCTTTGGCTGCTGGCTGGGCTTCCTGCCGTCAAGCCACTGACCCTCCAGGCTTCCTGCCGGCTGAGCTCCCAGCAGCTAGAAATCTCTGTAATTGGGACTTTCTGGTCCAGCAACATTCATGGCCCTGCCAGAACATGGATGTTGCTGGACCAGAGAGTTTCAACCTATAGTGAATAAAGTAAATCCTCTGTGTACAAGTTTGAAAAATGCTTTGCTATAATTCGGGGTGCATCTACAATGTAATACATTTATTAGAAATCTAGATAATCCTGATTTTCACAAATTTGCAAGTAAAGATTTTCCAAAGAGTATGATCTGAAAGTGCTGGTCTTGTTTTCCATCCATTATTTTTGCTAATGCTTAAGTGGATATAGTACAAAAAGGGGAACAGCATTATATCTGCAGTAACAGAATTTCAAGCCAATATCTTACTGAGGAAAAACAGAGACAAATTTACAAACAAGGTGTTTTTGCTGAAGTTCAAAGAATGGAGAAAAACTAGTTTAGAAGCTCTACGTAAACAGGAATCTAAACATTATAAAATCATGAAGGTTTTATTTTATATTTGAAAAGCTCCAAAGAAAACAGCTCAGTTGAAGAGAAAACAACATAGAAGCCAAGCGCAAGTAGAATTACCACATTATCCCATGGCCTTTTATATCTCATGCAGAAACAATGACCACGTGGCTTCATGACAATTCACTTATAAGGAGTAAAACAGATACTCTACATGGTCATGAAAAGAAAGCAAGCTATATACAACATATTAATGATTTTTAAACATTTCTAAGTGTCCTGCAAAGTCTTGTTCCAAGTTAAATTAATTGGCAAGTAATGGTAGATTAAGGATTATATTTTCTACAATTATATTGTATAAACAATGATTAGTCTATATATAAATGAATAATTAATTTAGTATCTTGCTTAATAAAAAGCCTGAATATTTCATATCCTTTCCAAATATATTAAACTTATTAGGCAATTTCCACATAACATTCAAAATACTAAGTCTGAATTCTGTTCTACCTAGCTATTCAGTCTAGAATTTATAGAAAGCAAAACTCATTAAATCCTAACTTATTATACAAGTAAGTTTTGAAAGACCTCACTATTTTCAAGTACCTCAGTCTAAACTTCCAGAATCAAATTAACCAGAGAAAAAGGCATGTACATTACATTTTCCTAATGTACATTGTATGTGGAGAGTTCATTCGTATTCCAGACAAAATTGAAAACTATCAAGCCAGGAGCCACAGAATTTCAGGATGGGATTCATCCTGCTTAAATGTCATCCTTCTTATACTTTTAACAACTTATCAAGAATTTTACAAATAATTAAAATTGGATTCCTACTCCTGTTTTCAAGGCATTAATATCATATTGGCATATATTTTTTAAAACCTGATTACATTCCGAAAAGGGATTTTGCCACTGTGGCCTTCCATGATTATTTTGTCCCAATAATTCTAGCTCAAACTTGCTCCATTTACAAGTGTTCTATTTTTTAAGAAAGTAAATACTATTCACCTAAGATCTGAAATGCAAGTATCTTTTCTCTTGTCATACAACAGTAATCCAAATTCTGCAAGAAATTGTTTTTGCATATTATTCATGTAGTACCCCTCTACAACCCCCTTTGCTTTAAATTATGCTTTCCCACCATATAAGCATTCAGTGGAACTCAGGTATAATGAGGTCATAATTTGGCCTGCAGATTCGATTACTCATTGTGTAAAGGATACAAGTGAACTTGACTTAGGCCATGTCTACACTACAGAAGTAAATTGATTTAAGTTACACGGATACTACTTTAATTATGATTGTGCATGTGCACACAGTGCTCCTGTGGCCAGGTCTACCTTACACAAATCTGATTTAAGATACACAACCCCAGCTACAAGAACTGCGTAGCTGGAGCCAACGCATCTTAAATCAATTTTCTCCAGAGTCCCCACAAAGTGATTGATGGGAGAACTCTCCCATCAGAGTTTGATTTAGCAGGTCTTTACCAGATCCACTAAATTGAACCATGGAAGATTGACCTCTGGATCATCAATACTCTTATAAGCAGGGCTTGACAAATCTCTGTTTCTACTCACCCGTGGCGAGTAGATTTCAGCCAGTCGCCCCATTCACTGGCGGCGCACGCATGCGCAATGCGGGTCTTGCGCATGCGCAGTGTGGGGCTGGCAAGTAGATTTCGCCGCCGTTTGTCAAGCCCTGCCTATAAGTACAGACAAGGTCTGTGCCAGCAGCATGATCCCCCTGTTGATGATCTTGCATCAGCAGCGAGAGTGCTACATTGTGGGTTGCTATCCCACTGTGTGACTTGCTATCCTCTGCCATTGGGAGATCTAGGAATGAATCACAGTGGATCATGCTCTTGATGAAGTTTATTCTGTTCCATCCTTCTATGAGCTTTCAACTTTGTTCCATGCATTTTTTTTTAAACTACCCCTGTAAACTGTGCTCACTCCCTCCCTCTCTGACAAGGGACAAAAGGTTTCTGTGGTTTGTGAAGAGGGTATACATATACTTAAGGAGAGAATTTTAAATATTAGCATCCTTTCCCACAGACTGGGGTAACTGAAGTCATTATCTCACTTCTAAGAATAACCCAAGATACAAGGATGCATTTCTTGAATATCTGAGGCTTCAAACTGGGTCTGTTCACCTGTGTGCCACTTTGGTCCATGTGAAAATAATAGCTAGTTGGTACAGTAAAGTTTCCTACTGCTGGGAGTGAAACAAGGTAGCTCCACCAAAACCCTTCAGCAGAGGATTGCAGAGTACCTACATGAAAGTTTACTAGAGATCTCTATGGAGGATTCCCAGGACATCCTGGTATATATTAAACTTTTCCCTGAGGCTCCCACTGTATAATTGCATAGGCTTTGTTGTTAATTTCTATCCCTTATCCATCCTCTACCACAGGGCTACTCAACTTTGGAAGCCCCGGGGGTCACAATGATACTCTCAGCACATGCGGAGGGCTGCAACTAAAGTTTGGTTGCATGTACACGCAAATAGCTTCTTTTACGCTGACGGGCATGAATACAAAGATTAAGCCTTAAGCCGCAGTGCCAGACCCAAACGTGGCCAGTGTGAGCCAGTCAGCACCTCTCAGGCTCTTCCCACCAGGCTAAGCAGCCAACAGTTCCCACAATGCCCCGGCATTCTAATATCTCCTCCCTGGGGGCTAGAAATGCCGACACCCTGTACCCATCTGGTTCCAGCCAGACCGTCTGCTTGTGTCTTTCAATGCTCACCCACCTCACCATTGTGGAGCATGTTCCCAGTGTAGGCCGTGTTCAAAGGATCCCAGCCGTGGGCCATATGTTGAGCCCTGCATAAAATCAAACCGCACCGTGGGCCACATGTTGAGTAGCCCTGCTCTACCAAATAAAGTAAGTGAGACTTCCCTGTCCCTGTGCAGTATCAAACAAAATGCATACTTACCAGAGATTGCCTCTCCTGTTTCAGGTGTGCCACAGTCAAAATGCTAGGATTGACGAAATCCCTCTGGAGTGAAAAATAGGTCCTTGCTTGCCATGCCATCGGACGATCCTGTTGCATGTCCTACACCCTCTTCCAATTCCATTTCCTCACCTATCACTTCATCCTCAAGGTTGACACCACTGGTTGCTACATCCAGTCCTCCCAAAGTATCTGTAGGGCTCTTAATGTTGGCATCGTTGCCAAAGATGGTTTGCAGCTCCTTGAAGCAACAGCAGGTCTATGGCACTATGCCACAGTGATAGTTGAGCCCGAGCTCTTCAATCTTAACACAACACTATTCTGTCCCCCTTTCATGTTCCTTCTCCTGTCTGCCACAAGCATTCTGCCTGTAGATATCAAAGTTCCTATGGCTTGAGCAAAGCTACAAATGCTCAGCCTCCTCTCCCTACAGACACAGCAGACCCAATAGCTCTGGTGTACTTCAGGCAGCATCATGTTTGCCGCAGAAAGCCAGCATGATCAGCTGGGAAGATGCTGTGAGAAATGTTCATGCCAAGCAAAGCGAAGGGCAATTTTCAAAAATGCCTGGGGCCTTTAAAACAGGAGAAAGGCACATTTGTATGTACTGCAGATTAGTGACTGTGTTCAAACTGCTGACCAAAGTGGTCAAAATAGGCAGGCATTGTGGGACACCTCCTGGAGGACAATTAGGGTAGCAAAACCCTGGCAAACATGGTAACAGAGAGTAACAGAATTGGGAGGAGCATTTCAGTGTATACACCTTCACTTTGGACAATGAAAGCTGATTTTTGTCGATAAAACTGTCGTGTAGACCAGTCCTTAGATCAGTGTAAATTAGCAAGACTGCCAATTTTTAAAAAGAGCTACATAAGAGAATAAATCTAATATTGAATGAGAGAAACAAAACCCCACAATGGCATTTTACTATGTACATTTTCAGCACAGAATTCCTAAAAATAGCAATTACAGTACTACTGTTGGTTAAAACTTTTACTTCACCTTTTTAATGTTTAGATTCAACTTAATAGAATCTATTGGGTATAGTTTCTGCAACACTAGATTTGTCCAATAAGTTTCAATTAATACATTCACACAACAGATGAAAACACAATCAACAAAACAAAGGTTTCATTTTTTTCCATTTCTTTTAAATAGCAGCTGACTTCTTAGTAAGAAAAAAAAGTTCAAAGACTTAAAAGTATCTGCAGATTCAGGAACCAACAAGAGACTTTTACATTCAAATACTGACCTACTTCCTAATATAGCGTTCTCCATAGCTTTAGAATACACCATTTTTTTTTCATAAATAGAATTGCTGCGTCATATGATTCTGTAAGATAAATAAAATGCTGACAGGCAATGCAGTGAACGGAGCCATGGCTATCCATCCTCCTATAAAAGCCTTTTGAGCAGTGATATTATATTATGCAGTAAGATAACAAGTTAATACATTACAAATGGGATTTATTTTAGACATTCACTGCCATGCTCAAGAGCAAAAGGCCAATGTGCAGGCTCTAGGTGGGGGCTCGAGTGCAGGAGGTGGCTCGGGGATACTGGGTGCAGTCTTCAGAATAAGTTTGGGTGGGGGAGGGGGGTTCTGAGCTTGGGCAGGTGATTGGTGTACAGGAGAGGGTGCAGGCTCCAAGAAGCAATTTGGATACTGGAGAGTGCACAAGGCGGGGGTAAAGAGTTAGGAGGGGGTTCTAGGTTGTGCTTACTTCGAGGAGGCTCCCTGAAAGCAGCAACATATCCCTCACCTCTTAGATAGAGGGGTGACCAGGCAGCTCTATGCAGAGTGTGCTGTCTCCACCCACAGGAGCTGTCTTTGCAACTCCCACTGGCTGCAGTACCTAGCCCATGGCAGCTATAGAGCCAGCACACAGGCACAGAAGCAGTGCACAGAGACCCGCAGGCCTTAGAGACACAAGGATATGTCACCACTTCTGAGAGTCGTGCAGAGTGATAGCGAGCCTGCCAGCCCCACCAGCCAGACTTAACGGCCCACACCAGGGTCCCTTTTCGAAAACTGGACACCTGGCAACCCTATAATGCCAAACAAAGGAAATGTCCAGGTTCATGGTCTGAAGTAAGGAAGAATAGTCTTGACATTTACTGTGGTTAATAGGGGATTCAACACGCACAATCCTTCAGCAAGAAGGAAGATGTATTTGCTCACATTTCACAAATATTTCAGTCACACAGCTAACCAACGGAACACACTAAAACTATGACCTTCCAAATCCACAACAGAATAAACCTCATTTAACAGCTACTAAAAAAGAACAAAGAAAAGCTTGCTGTCAAAAATGCAACATTATAGAATATATTATGATGAATGGTGAACCCAATCCCCTCAATGTCAGTGTTACATGTTGCTAAATAGACAGTTTAATCCTAGATTTACTTTTATTCCAAATAGCGGGAAGAAAGCTCTCGATAATTGTCATGGCATTTTGTCCGGAATCCAGTGAGGCCCAGGTAAGGTACTCATAGTTAAGATGATTATTCTGTTGTCTATTCAAAATAAAATGACACTATTTTATCTGGTGAGATCATGCACATGTACAACTGGTATCAGATTAAATTTAAAACAATCACATTAGTGAATATCTGAATGACCTAATAGTGGATTATAAATTCACTTAATTGGAATAGTAATTAAAGTATCTTGTAATTTAGGTTGCCATGTACAAAAAGCAAGGATTTTGAAAGAAGTAGACCTTGTATCTAGGAAAAAAATATTCCAACATAGGTCAGGAAATTAGTCAAATGTTAAATAATTATTCAGTGCTATGATCATTTCAGTAGCCTCACTACATTTTCTTCAAAATGTCTCAAGCACGACTCCTTTATCCAATTAATGGCATTAACCATGCCTGACAGTTGTCTAAACTGTTCAGAAAAAAAAAATCCAATCCTGGATAACTTGTGCCAGCACTTAGTCTAATACAGCTAAGAAGTTTTTCCTATTGTCTAACCTAAATCTCCCTTGATACAATTTAAACCCATTACTTCTTGTCCTGTCCTCAGTGGGTAAGGAGAACAGTTTATCATCTTCCACTTACAATACCTGTTAAGTACTTGACGACTTATGTTATTGCTCAATGTTCCCTTTTCCAGACTAAAACAAAACAAAAACAAAAAAAACCAAAATTTTTTTTTACTCTTTTCTTGAACATCAAATAAAAATTATTAAAAGGTCTAGAAAACATGTTCTCCTCTAGACTTTCTCCAATGTATCCGTATCTTTCCTAAAGCTCAGAATTGAACACAGAACTCCAGCTGAATTATTAGTGGAATTAGGGCAGAACTATTGCTCTCATCTTGCTTAACACATTCCTACCAATATATCCTAGAATGATGTTTGCTTTTTTGCCAGAGTGGCAACTCATTTTATTTGTGATCCACCATAACCCCTCAAAGTAGCCATGCTCCTCCTTCAGGAGAAAATGCAGCCAACAAAACCAGGACAAAGCATTTGAGAGCAAGAGAAAGTGTTCTCAGTAAAGCATGTTTGGCTGTGGAATGAACTATCAGAGATAATTCAATTAAACTAAAATGTCTAGTCAGTTTTAGAACATGATACAGCTTTTCTATCGAAAGTAGAAGACTACATTATTTTCTATTTAAAAACAAACAAACACACTCAAAACAGACACACTCACACAGAATTGGAAAAAAGGTGAAAAGCAAAACAACCACTATTCCATTAAGTCTACTCTGGACCTTACTATTCAGATTACCTGGAAACCACTTATATGATATGACAGCGTGATAGAAAACACTAACAAAGAGACAGAATTGGTCTAAATTCCAGGATGAAACTGGAGCATCATCTTATGTACATGCAGAGCATTATTATAGGAGATATATAGCGATAACCCATTTTATTGAAGTAGATTCTGGAAGGTTCTAAAAGTTGAGTTTTCCTAGAGTTACAGTTTAGAAAAGGACGACTCAACTAGAACTCCAGTTTGACAAACTTATTTCTCCCATAGACAAAAATACATCAAACAGTTTAAAATCTCTGTTCAGGTGCATGTGGGTGCACGCATGCCTGTATCGGGAGAGTTAATGACATACTCCAGTGTAAACTGTGAGCACAGGGCAGTTGAGACATTCTAAAAGGCAGCTCATTTATGGCCTTATTTCAAACTAACAGTTGATTCATTTAGATAATTTAACAGTGCAGCAATAACATGGATAATTTCCTGCTTTGTCTTAGACAAGAGAAATACTTGGCAGCTAGCTACAGAATGAATCATAGAATTTTAAATGTTCTAACTTGGAGCATAACAAGTGCAAATGACTATGAAGTAGCTCTCCCCCACATTTAGGACAGTCACCTGCGGATCTTTGAGTTTATTTTTATTTTGTCAATCATTATACAAATACAATCAAATGAATATTTTCACTTGAAAGTCATCTCTCATGGATTCAGAATCTACACTAGTCCAAAGAGTGCAAATAAAATTGCCTATTGCATGTCAGGTTTTTTAAGAAAGTATCTTAAGTTCCATAGATACCTTCATTTGGTACCTGAAAGGCATTGGATTGGTTATTGATAAGAACTGATATAATACGCGATAAAAGTATTTAAACTAAGTAAACATAACCTAAACATATCTGGTGCAAACAAAAATAGATGTCATTTCCAGTAGAAGTCTATGAACTGTAATAATTCCAGTGGAAACTGTAAAATCAGATTTAACCATGGATTATTTGTCAAGTATGTTTGACATTTTTCATCATAAAGCTTTTCTAACTGGTTTGAATGATGCTAGACTTCAGTATCTTATTTTCTAATAAGATAAACAAAAAAGCCTGATTGGGATTGCTCATCCACAGAAAAATCTTGCACTCACAAGGGAATGGATATGGCTATTTTATAGGGTTTTACCATCTTTAATTTCTGTTTAATACTGGCTTACTAAAATATTTTGAAAGAGAGAAACAAACAAACAAAGAGAAAGAAGTTACTTAACATACCAAAGCTTTCTAAATGTGCAAATGTTTTTAAATGTTTGGATCATTTAAAATATTTTAAAAAACAAATACAGCAATTGCTGTGCGCGAAAATTTTCTATACATTATTCACTATAGTTTCCATACAGTGAATTGGTATTTTAAAGAATTAGTAGATAAACCTGGGTTTGTTTAGTGTCAACTTTATTTAGTCACATTATTTTTGATTAAAGTACTTGCAAAGAGTCATGATTAATTGCACTTTCATTATTATTTTTAAATGTTTACTTTAAAAAAAAACAACTTAACCCTTCAGAGCCTTTTCATTTGGGTATTAATGCTTCCAGGTTAATTAGAATAAAAGCATCAGAAAGCAATTACAAAATAACACATTTTTAAATACCTGCAATTGAGAACACAAAACTAAGTGACTATGTGCACCTGAAGATTTGGAGGGTGCATCCCATCCACCCACATAAATGAATAAATAACTTTTAAGTACTTTTGTTCGTACTGGTTTTGTAAACGCTTGCAGACTCCCCAAGTGAAGGAGCCACTACTCAGTTCAGCATTCTGTCTGAATGCCCATAAACTTCAAATACTACCCCATATTCACTTACACAAGGCCTCCAAGTAATCCAATCCAGTCTGCGCAGGTCTTCAACATAGCACTTGCTGAGCTCAGAGTAAGACCCCAAGCATTTAGAGGATGAATGAATGAGTTTGACAAAAGGGAAGATGACAGAAGGAAGAATACTACAAGATGGAGAGGAAAAAAAGCGGAGTAGGTAAGAAAAAGGAAAGAATAGGGATGTTAAATTTAGTTTAATCAACTAGTCGAAAAGCAGAGGAGCTGCAGCAGGGTTGGCTCGCAGGCTCTTAATACATTTAAAAAGCAGAGGTGCAGCATCTGGGACTGGGTGCGAGCCTGACAGAGATAGCAATGGAGGTGGGGGAGGGACTAGTCGACTATCCGATAAGTTTTTGCTTACCAGATACTTGACTAGTCACTTACATCCCTACAAAAGAGTAGACAAAAGCACGTCACGAGAAAGAACAAATCTAAGGAAGAGGCATTTAGAGACCAAAGATGCCTACAACGTAGGATAGACGCTTCATTGTTAACTCCCTCCCAACCCCTCGTGAACGACAACATTTTGTTGCAGCAAGTGCACATGTAAATGCTGCTTTGTCAGCAGGAGCGCTCTCCTGCCGACAAAGCGAAACCGCCTTGTTGGGGGGGGGGGGGAGAAGAGGAGGAAGTATTTTGTCAGAAGTGCTGACAAACAGCGTTCACACTAGGGATGGTTAGATAGTGTATCATTAAATAGTCATGTAACTGCATCAAATTTTAGAGGTTATACCACTATCTGATAATCCCCAGAAGCAGGGCTGGCAGCCAGTGTACTCCCAGCTCCACTCCCGGGGAGCACCCTGCCACCCTGCGCTGCTGCCTCAGTATCAGACACAGCAGCGCGGGGTGGCAGGCAGAGATAGTTCACAAGGGGAGCTGGTTTTAAAAAGTGCTCCCCCCAGCATCAACTCCTGGCTGCTCCTCCCCCACACAATGCCTCTGTAGGAAGCAGCAAGGGGGGGAAGGGTAGGTGTGTCCACAGAGCCAGCACACCTGGATTGATGGCTTAAAAGCCAGCTCCCCGCACTTAGGGCTTCTGCCTGCCCCCCTGACGCTCCATACTGCTGCTTCTCTATCAAAGGCAGCAATGCAGAGGTGTAGGGGCAGGTGAATCTGTGCTCGTGGGGAGCCAGCTTAAAGCTCCCCATGGGCACCTGCTCCTGCTTCGCCTCCCCCGCCTCTGATACAGAGGCAGCAAGTGGGAGGGGAGGGGAGAAATGCATGTAGTCGACAGAATTAACTGATAAGCCAAGGCATATCAGTTAATCGTGTAGTCATTTACCCATTGAGATCCCTAGTTCACACATGCTGACTCTTAGCAATGGGGCTGTGGCTGTGTCGAGACAGCCTTGTCGCTAAAAACTGCATAGTGTAGTCATACTTAACACCGCTCTACTTTGAAGAAAGCGGGCAAAAGAGGCTCAGGGGAATTTAGCCAAGTGGAGGGTTTCTGCACCAGCAAGATGGAAAGCTTTGTGGAAGATATCAGCAGAGAATAAGGGTAAAAGTTTTAAGAGGCAGAAGCTATAAGGTAAGGTCAGGTAGGACTACACAGTTTCAAGCAGGAACTGTGAAGAGTCTGGTAAAGATTTGTTTTGAGTTGTGCTTTTTTCAATACAGATATGGCTGAGAGTAGAGATGTGAGTAGTCGAGCATTCAACTACTCACTTCCCTCCCTTGCTGCCTCTATCAGTGGCAGCAAGTGTGGGGGACAGGAGCTGGTGCTGTGGGGAGAGCCAGCTTAAAACCAGGTTCCCCCCAGCACCATCTCCTTGGTGCCACCTGCACCCCACTGACTGCTGCTGCTTCTGTCAGACGCAGCAATGGGGGGCAGGACGAAAGCTGCTCAAGCAGCAGCCCATCCGTGGCCAGCCGCAGCAGCAGCAACCCCTGTTCATGGTGGCCTGGGCTGGTCATGGACAAGGGTTGCCCTCTGTCTGGGACAGCTGTGGCTCTGTTTTTTAAATATAGTAAGAGCCAGCTTGCATCCTGGACCTTCCCCCGCTGTGGCTCTGCGGAGTACCTCCCCTTGTCAACTCATCATGTAGTCAATACAAATTGTAATGGGAAATGTTAGACAACCTAAAGAATAGGCAGTGCTCAGCTAAGCATGTCAAGGAGCGGGTATTTGGCTAATCGTGTAGAGTCAATGCAATTTGTATTGACTACACAATTAGCCAAATACCCAATCCTTAACATCCTTAGCTGAGAGCACTGCCTGTTCTTTATGCTGTCTAACATTTCCCATTATAAGACCCAGTTTCCAGGTGCATATAAACTATGCAAACTTAACTATTCAGGCCAGAAATCTCTATGCTTGTGTCTGCCTCAGGCTGAGTCCAGACACATACCAGCGGTAGATGCCGGGGGTCAGAGTGTGAACAAGCCATGGGAGTACTATAGCTAAAATCCTGATATAGGCCAAAGGCTGAAATCAGGCAGCCAGAGTCCAAGGGGGTCAGGTGGCTGAGATGGAGCAGATCAGTAACAGGATCGGAGCGGGTCAGGAGTTAGGAAACCTGATACAATGCAAGACAGCAAGAGATTTTGCATGGACGGATCTGTGGCTCTGGTGAGACTGGGGAAATACCTGAGCCTGAGGGTTGTCTGACACAGGCTCTCTTCAGAGATAGTTGGCTGCCATATACTTGAAGGCTGAATCACTGCAGGCTCTGTGGGAAGAGCAAGTTAATGCAGCTGAGAGCAGCCCAGGTACGGCTGCAGGTTTCCCCTCATAGTAAACATTGAACCACTTCTCTCTCACCCTGTCAGTGGCAGAACTTCACCCTATTCACCTTCATATCCCTTTTTGCTTAAGGCATCTGGCTACAGTGGAAGTCCACCTAGAAGCCTCAGGGAATATAGAAGCAGAGTCACTTTATGGCCCTAACATTCACATGGCAACATCACGGGTCAAACCCATGCCTGATGTCTTTGAGGCAGTCAATGGCTCCCTTATATCTTCTAGCCTGATTACAGGAGAAACAGCTCCTCTAGACATCACTACCATACAGGGCCGCTTGGAGACCCTATAGTTTAGCCTAGTCCATTTCCACCACCCCTCACTTCCCAGTTATTCTCAACATCACTTTGCTTCCCACCCATAACCCCCACATCTGCTGAAGCTCTAGCAGGATTAAGTTCACCTCTCTGCACTGCCATCAGTCATGCTGCTTCAACCTGTCTAGGGAAAGAGGCTACTCCCTCCTGTAAGCCCAGTCAGGGGGGCCTCATCAGCCACCACACCACACCACACTCCCAACTACTATGGCTATACAGCAATTCCTCATTTAACACTATAGATATGTTTCAGAAAATGATCGTGTTAAGTGAAAACGTGTTATGCGGGGTCAATTTTCCCATTGAAAATAATGGAAAAGGTGGGGGTTGTGTTTCAAGTGGCAGTGTCTGTTGGGACCAGGACATAAGGTTGGGGGAGAAAGGGGACTGGGTTCCTGCAGGGAGGGGAGGTGTTTGGCTCCGGGGAAGGGAAGGGGTGTGTGAAAAAGAGGGACTGGGTTGGGAGGGATTGGGACGGGTCTGCCGGGACCTGCACTGCGTCTGGCAAGGGGGGGGCGGTGTTGCCAGGGAACAGCCTAGCGAGCTGCGAACCCTCCGCAGCTTTGCAGGGAGGCAGGGGAAGCCCCACGCAGCAGCGGGCAATGGGCTGGTTGGGGAAATCGTGTTATTCCGGGGACGGTCGTGTAATTCAAAAAACGTTCCCAAAAAAAATCGTGCTGTCGCGAAAACTTGTTAAGTAGGCAAATGTTAAATGAGGAATTACTGTACCTGCAATTACCAGGATGCCTGACATTTCTGACAAAGGAAAGGCAGATATCTTGCTGCCTCACTGTCCCTATGTCTGTCCTATCGATATCCGGGCCAGAGCAGAAATCCCCTTTGGATGTATTTTTCACCTTGAACCCAGCTGTTCTATTATTTTAAATGAATCATAATGAATGTATTTGTTGGTAAACCTTTTGTGACTACCAGTTAATTACATTGTCTTACAGATTTCTTACACTATGAAAGTTTGTTTTTTTATTTGTTTTAAACAAGCCAATAATATTGAACTTTCCAATTAATTTAAGATGATAAATTCTTAATTAGAAGTTTTATTGTGATCCCAATGCAAAATTAAATGTAAGACAATAACTAGCTTTACCATATTCTCTCATCTTCTTCCAAAATTTCCTTTTAGTTCCATCCAGTTTCTTCTTGATTTTTGACTGGTAAGCTTAATTTTTGAAAAAGTAACGTAACAGAATCTATCCCTACATCAGATAAGCGTTACTGGAGACTGTACTTTCATGACTAATAAGTGGTTCCATTTATGCCCAGTACCTTTTATGAACACATTTGAACATGTCTGCCTTTTCTTCATCATTCCCATCTAGTAATGTCTCAAAGTGCTCCAACTTCATGCAGAGAGATTTTTTTGCACTTTAGAATTCCCAAAATATTAGTACAGCACCTATTCTCGAACACAGTTGACATAATTCAACATGTAGCCACCACATAATTAAAGCAGTGGTTCACATCCACACTGTCTTTTGCCAGCAGCGCACATCTTCACCAAGGGTGTTTCCTCTGATAGAAGTGAAGTATTATGGGACACTAACAGCTGGAGCCCAGCAGCACTGGGTCTGACAGCATTAGCTGTCAGCTAGACACAGAGCTCATGACTGGGCCGGCCCTCATCCTGGTGCTGACTGCTCACAGGTGAGTCCTCCCCTCCCTTCCCCGTCCCCCCCCCCCCCCCCCGGACTGGGTGTTGACAGCCACAGCTGTCAGATGGGCTTGTGCCTTGTTGAGAGCACAGGCTGTGAGCACTGGGAGGTAGGAACAGAGTTGTGAGCCTAGCATTCAGCTCAGTGCATCAGCACAGAGAAGTGGGAGACTCCAGCTGTTAGCCCTATTCAGGCGACATAAGCAAAGCAGTATTTACACAGACACTGAGGCCAGGTCTACACTAGACCAGGAAGGTCATCTTAAGGTACGCAACTCTAGCTACGCAGACTACATAGCTGGATTCTGCTTACTTTAAACCGAGCTTGGCAGCGTCCACACAGCAGGAGTCTGACGTGAGCTAATGTTCCCATTGGCTTCCCTTACTCTTTGCAACTGCAAGGAATACAGGCACCAGCTGGAGCTGCCCTCAGCATTCAATCTGGGGTCTATACTAGACCCACTATGTCAAAGGCCAGAATGTCAATCTCCAGCACAGTGAGTGTAGATGTGCCCTGAGTTGCCCTAAGTGCTACCCTTAGGTTTCCTATGTCAAGCCAGAAAATGGAACAACATGTGTATGCACACTCTTGTAACTTCAGTCTCCTGGGCAATACCATTATTGATGGATTTCAGTTGGACTTTTTCCTTCCATGCCCGAGTAAGGATTAAGCCCAATCATAACAATTTTGTTTCCAAGAGAACCTGTTATGTTTTCATGTCTCCCAATCTAGACATTGTGAATTTTTGTGTAATGGTGTCTGTGGTGAATAACTGTCAAAAAAGTAACTCTAGTTTTGTAAATTAGTACCTTGCTTCCCAGGCTCCTAACTTAGCAGATTGCTCCTCAGAAAATGAGATTTTAATCAGTCAAAAAGACTAAAATCAGAAAGTTTTGCTTTTCCAGGATGACTGGGGAATAAAGTTCATAAATACTACAATTTTCTGTTTTCCAAAAAGTTGTTGAAAATACACAGTTCATGTAGCCCGAAACTTATCTCCTCAGATCTGCACAATCCTCATTTACTTCAATGTATGCCCTTATGCACTTCAGAGCATAGATCAGAACACTGCCCTGCATTAGATTCACACATTTAGTAGTCTCCTCTCTTGATAAACCTTCTGCACAATTCTACCAATGTTAATGTGAGCTAGGAGCGTTTTATACAAATCAAATCACGTGAACACATTAAGAGAATTTCAGAAACTGCATTTAAGCTGACAAACAATTCAGCATTGATTGCAGTGTTATTCTAGTCCTGTTATTCTAGTCCAGGATATGACCTGATAAACTTCTCTGTGTAGGGCTGAAAGCTTTGTCTCTTTCACCAACTGAAGTTGATCCAGTAAAACATAGTACCTCACCTACCTGGTGTGTCTAATAAATCATCACACACTTTGTTTCACTACAGTAAGAGACAAATCAAGCAACTACAATAATGTAGAGTAGATGCATTTTTCTTTTCTTAGTAGTTTTGACATATCCAAAGCTTTCAGTTTTAGATATTTCATAAATAAACCAAATATTTAATTTTACTTAAGTAACTCAGAAGTCTAAAACTAATGTAAGCAGAATTAGGCCAATTATTTATCTTGGTAATCATGCATGTTATTGAGCACTCAACACAATTCAAATTGAATTTTCTAGAGAAGAATATAACACATAGCATTTCTTAAGGGAGATCTATTGCATTTCACTCGCACAAATAAAACTAAATCTGTGATTTTTGCATCTTTTCCATTACTACTGAGCTTGTTGGCTTATTTTAGACACTGTTATTTTTCAGAATAGCAGCAATTGATGTTAAATTAACTTAACCCTATAGGGTATTCACCTAACAACAGTATATGTGTGTGGAAGGGAGGGAGGGGGGGTAGTTGTCCCACACTGGATTGGCAGGGATTATAGGATCAAGAGATATGTTATGAAGTGGCCAGGGGAAGTAGAAAATGGATCTGTTATAGAACTGGGCATTTAGTCAGCATGTTTCAGTCAGATCCCTGCTGATTCAGTGGCAATTATACTTGCTAATGAAGGGCCCTAGGACCCAGTGTAATAAGGAAGGCGTGGGTCCCCCCTACTTCGACACTACCCTGCATTCTAGGCACATCCTATTTTCCTCACAAAACTCAAACTCTGTTTTAAGTTAGAAGAGGAAGCTGTATGCTAAATTTAGTGGTCCTAGCTATTACCGTTTAGAAGTTCTTGAACAAACAGACTCAGGGACAGAAAGACACACATTTCTAATATATAAACATATAGATGGATATAAATAGAAAATTGATTCTGGGGTATCCTTTAAGTTTTCTTTGGCAATAACTTTCCATGCAAAAACTTGTATAAACATAATAGGTGTTTCTAGGATGGGGTTTGGGGCTAGTACTCCCTGTCCCCCTTTCAGGCAGGGTAAGGGTATTAAGTAGTTAAGTCCCTCTTCAAGGCATTAAGGCCCAGTGACCAATGTTTCAAAAGTTAATATGGCTGTCCTTCAGAGTGATATAGCCTAGTGGCCAGAGTCCATAGGGTCACCCTTTCCTCTAGGACAGTATGGCCTAATGGTCAAAGTCAGTATGGCTGCTCTTTTCTTTGGGACAGTATGGCTTAGGGGGGTCACAGTCAATATGGCTGCCTCCTGCACAGAATGTATGGCCTGGTGGCTAGTTGGGGGAGTTTCCATAACATGGAAAGGAAGGCAGCTCATAGTGGGGATATTATACTGCAGAGTGACCACTGGGGGCAGCCGCACCAGGAACAGAGTTGCCAGCTGGGGTTGGGGCTTGACATATTGTCGGCCACCTGACCAGGTAAGTGGTTCCCTACCCCAAACTCTTCCTCCCCACGGATCCATCAGCTGGGAGGAGCAGCCTGCTCTCTGTCTCTCCTAGGAGCCACTGCCAAGACAGCGCAACCCCAGCCCTCCAAGAGTCGCTGCTGCCAGAGCAGCGCCATGTTGGCCACCACAGATGGCTCCCTTAACCCAGCCCCTGCCCTTAATCTCCCAATCCCTGCTCTGAATTTGCCCACACCTCCCTGTGACTACTACAGCCCCCAGTCTCCTACCCAGAGCCAGACAATGCCAGGTAAATCCTCTAGTGAACTAACTACAAAAATGGAATGAATCTGAATTTCAAAACTGGAAACTGATGTGAGTAGAGAGAACACATATCATACATATTTAGAAAGCAAATAAAATTATTGCAATTTTATAGTCTTCCAATTATCAGAGGACCTATCTGAAGAGTGAATAACTGTGTGACGGTTTCACCATTTACTGCCCTTGCTTTAGAAGCCCCAGTTTTGCTACCTCTCTCAGGATTAAAATGGTAATGAGACAAGTTAACACAACATCATTTATCCTGTATGCTACCAGCAGTGTTCTTTACACAAATATGGAGAGTTTAACTGATAAATTCTATATACCTTAGTCATTGCAATAAAAGTCTACACTAGTGGTTCCAAAACTTTATTAGTCCACATACCACCTCTTAAAAATCTGATGTTTGAAGAACTGTATGAAACTGTGTGTGTGCGCGCATGCACACGCGCGCGCACGCACACACACACACACACACACACACACAATATACATGTGTGTGTAAAAAAACCAAATAGCCTTAATAGGCTTACATATTTCAGAACTTTATAGCAAAATAAATGCCTTAAAGCCTAAAACATTAAATTATAATATACTTTTAAAACATCAGGTTTTTAGATTGTGTTGCCAAAAAATAGCCTCCTCCACAATAAACCAACCACTATTATTTTGCCTTGTGTTACTCAAAATATAAGAAACACGGTCATACATGTCTTAATATTTTTGGTACGTGATAGAGTTACATTCAATTTGCATTTTGACTTGTTTAATTTAAATACAAAGCTGCTACTAATTCTGATCTGATTTACTGCTGAACATGACACAAAGTTCATTTCACATTTATACAAAAGTTAAATAGACCCAGAACATTCTGAATAACTTTGAGAAAATGAAAAAAAAATCATTATTGACAGAGAAAGCACAAGGCCAGAGGAGAGGGGTAGACATCAACTTTGATGCAGGGCCCCTGGATGCTAGGCAAACTATACAGTGTCTTCCCATGCTAGGTGTCGTCTCAAATTGCAGCTAAATAGGTGCACTGCTGCTAAAGAGCCTGGTGACTCTTTGCGTACATCTACACTGAGAAGTGTGAGTGCAGCACCTGTTAACACACCAGAGCTATATTTATTAATAAGATTGAAACCACAACAGTTTGCATGACGGCTATGGCTGTATAACCCTGGTTATGTACTTGCTCAGCAAACCTCTGCTTCTAGCCCTGCTGACGTGGCTTCACTGGCATTGTTATTCATGCTAGCTAGATCAAAGCTTTACTGCAGTGTAGACATATTTTAAGTGCTAAAGTCAGTTTCATCTATGGCAGTGGTCTCCAACCTTTTAAAGCACAAGATCACGTTTTGAATTTAAGTCAGTCCAGGATCTGCCTCCAATGCAAATACCCCTGCCCCTACCCCTTCTCCAAGGCCCTGCCCCCTCACTCTGTGAAGATGGGGTACAGGAGAGGGAGACAGAGTGATATCAGCGCTCCCCTGCCTCTGTCTCCCCCACCTTGCACAGCAAGCAGGAGGCTCCCAGGGGCAGCTCTGAGGCTTTGGGCAGGAGCAGCAGGGCAGTGTGGGGTGCGGCAGCTGAAGAGCCAACACTTGACAGCCTCCCAGCCAAACCTATCAGGATCCCCTGACAGAGGCTCCAAGATCTGCCAGTAGATCCTGATCTACTGGTTGGTGACCACTGATCTATGGGATTTAACCAGCCATTCCCACCAACAACTTCCCCAAAACAGAAGGGAAGGTACTCTCCGCCTCCCAGACCTGCAGAGGCCAAGCTGCAGCCTCTTCAGGGAAGGCAGTGCGGAAGGATCACCTGCTCTGCATTGACTTTCTAAATCAGGCTCTTCGAACTCAGGGATCCCTCAAGCTGCAGGTTTTGCAGTTGTTCTGAACCATCCCTGCTTATGTGCATCTTCTGGGACAAGGGGAGTTCTCATGATGCAATATCGAACTTTATGAGTTTGCCTCAATAGCTCTGTACAATCTGAAAGCTAGATCTTGCAGAAAGCCAGCCAACTGTGGACCACATTAGCATAGCACCAATCTGCACAGCCACAGTTCACCACTAAATAAAACTAGAGGTTGAACTTTATTCCAGCACACTCTGATCCACCAATAGCCATGGTCCATTATGATATTAGTTAGCCAGATGTCCATTTATGGGGCTGGCCAAGTTTCCCACTGTCCCATAAAGTTTGTTTACAGCCACTAGTCTGGGTTCTCTGGTCCCAAGGTCAGGTACCGAGGGTGCCAGACTAGAGAGGTTCAACCTGTACTGAGCTGACAGTCAACTGCACATTAATCATCATGAGGTTTGAATAGAGCCATAAAAGAATTTTGCTTCTTGGGCATTTTCTGGCTTTCTGAAGCATATGCAACAATTCATTTGAAAAGACTTGAGGTTTTTTTGTGTACCACTTTCAACAAGATCATGCGCCACACTTTGGAACTACTTGTTTAAATCATAGGTAACAATCAAAAGAAACTCCCATTCTCTTCAATAATGCTTTTAACCAAAATTCTCGGTTTTCATGGTATCAATTCAATCCTTTCACTTATTTTGTTTGAACAGTGATGAGGCTCACCGCTTCTCTCAGAGCTGGATTCACCAAACAGTCTAACTTATTTGTGGGCAATACTCTATGCTCCACCTCAAAACCATCTGTGCTTTTGAGCTTGCTTTGAAAACGTGTTCTGAAATATTAGCATATTTGTTGCCCCTTCTCTCTGTTTACAGCATATATTTTCATTATCACTTTCCTCTCAAGCTGCAAACTATCTTGATTTTCCAAGGGTCATCCTTATTTTGTGGTAGCTATCTCAGGAAATCCATAAGGATGCTCAGTACACAGTACAAATATCCAGTTTTTTGGGCTTAGGCTCACTTCGGATGTCCTGAGTTTTTTTGCACCTTAGAGGTAGCAACCATAATGTATGCACATGTGCACACAGACACAAGCACACACCCTGTGATTTAATGCTGTGTGTGCATTAGGGCGAAGGAGAACTATCATTTGCCTACAGCACTTCAAATGTCAATTCAATCAATTAAGATTTTCTAAGCCTTCTAATTCAATGAAGATTAAATGATAGAAAATGGTTTGAAAGCAAGCCAGACTGATTGCATAAACACTGTCAGGTCCAGTAAGAGAATAAAAGATTGAGCATGCTGTTGAGATGATGTGCTTTGCCAGCTGAGCCAGGCTGAAAAGCCAGTTGTCCAGAGAGCAATAGCAGCTCAGATAGCTTTCATTGGCTTGTCTGAGTAGTAATCCACATCTGCATATTTGCTTGTTGTTTCAGAGGAAGGAATGGTGGTATAAGGTGGCCAGCTATAAGTAGTGAAGAAAATTATGTCTGACCATAAATCAATGCCACTAGCAACATTCAGTGGAAGTGAAATGACTGGAATTACACAATTTATCCACCTCTTTTTCACTATTCTGATACAGAACACTTTTTTCCCTCTCTGATAGATATAGAGGTCTTTATGTAAAACATTTTTCATCCTAGGAAAAATACTGAATATGCTAGTTTTTACAAACACTCTAGAAGCACTAATGGTATGAAACTGTTAAATCAGTAAATGAGGGGGCATTTTGTATGCATGTTTTAAAGTAAGAGCCTCTTTCTAATAAGAGTTCAGCAATCACCCAGATGTCTGAAGCAGCCACTGTTTCACAAGGTGCATGGTTCAAGACGACAAGCTAAATTCCATTTCTCAGCATTTCAGATTTTACTAGTTGGCTGATTTGAACTTTTTAGGCATTGTCTGTAAATTGTAAAACTATTCACCACAGCACTGTTGTAAATAAAGTGAAAATAAGAATCAGGTTACACATTTAAGCCTAGATTCTCTGCTGTGCCAAGTTTCTTCTCAACCCAGCAGAACGGATGGCACAGACTATCTAACCTGCACCAGATGCAATAGTCCTCAAGGGATCATCTGCCAGCAAAGAGTAGCATAGTGCAATAAATGCAAGCCATATCTCCTCCCCACCATGGCCTTTGTGCTAGAGCAGGGGATGGGGAACATTTTTTGGGTCAGGAGCTGCTGACCCACAGAACAATCAGTTGGAGGCCACACACAACTGAGAAGCAAAAAACCCAAACTGACATGGCCCCAACTGAGGAGGAGTAGGACACTCCCCACATTCACCTCACATACTAGAGCCTAGGGGGTCCAGGCTAGTAGATTTTGTGTGCTCTATCCCAGAGATGGGGCAGCAAAAAGGTTGGCGTGCCAGCATGGGCTCTCTGGGGGAGGGCTCTCAGCCTCAGAGGCCAGATTCAGGCAAGCCGGGGGTCACATATGATCCCCAAGCCTTCAGTTTCCCACCCGTGCACTAGAGATTGCAAGGATGGTGAAGTAGGAATCAACTATGCAAACTCTATGGCCAGTCAGTAATCATCAGACAGATCCCTGTGGGCTGAAATGATGGGGCAGAGAATCTGGACCAGTTTTGCATAGGCATTTAAAATATTCTAATAAGTGTTATGGAAATTATTTTAGTAGATGTTACTTCAGGTCTCAAAATTACAGATTTACAAGAAATTACAGTTAAAAGCTGTAATATTTCACTTCAAAAGTTGGCATAGCATAACCATTGATGCACTTTGCTTCTAAAGAATTGTGTGAGGATGATTTAAAATCAAAGCAATTTAAACCACCAAGTGGAAAGCCTTGATTTAAATAATTGATTTTAAGCAACTTTTCCATTTGCACTTCAATTACTTTCCAAAGAAAGGTATGCTCTCGTTGATTGATATCACCA
The DNA here is from genome assembly GCA_032595735.1 of Pelochelys cantorii. Lineage (NCBI taxonomy): Eukaryota > Metazoa > Chordata > Testudines > Trionychidae > Pelochelys > Pelochelys cantorii. The sequence continues at coordinate 191,924,322 of CM064327.1, forward strand.
TTAAACACATGTTGATTTACACCTAAACAGAGCCTTTACACTACATTTTGAACATCTTTTTGCTCTCTAGGAGTGTGCTCTAATTATATAGATTTATGTAAGCGATTATACAGCTTAGTGTCTTCAGATTCCATTGAACTGTACATTTTTAATAAGTTAGAAACAATGAAGGATATAGTGCTTATTTATTCGATAAATAAGTTTCTACTCTTGATTTGTTTCAAGATGCTTTAGGATAGTAACCAAAAGGTAAACAAACACAACCACCTCCCCCCCAAAAAAAACAAGCTTATAACATTTACTTCCATTAAACAATGTTAAATGTTTTGGAAAGAGAAACTTCAGTGTTTTTTCCCTAAACTGGAGAGTAAGTTTCAATGATGGCAGGAGTCACAAATATTCATAATTTGAGAAAAGCATCAATAGGAGATCAGGTAGGGAGAAGCTATAAAGCAGAGTAAGAGACCACCCAGATGACAGGTCCCACTTCCTCCAGTGACTTTGCTAGTCTCTTGAACCTACAGGGTGCACCTCTCTAGTCTGGCACTCTCTGGTCTGGCAACATCCGTGGTCTGGCAAGATTTTAGTTAGCCAGCTGTCAACTTTTAGGTATGGCCAAGTTTCCCGTGGTCCCATAAATTTTGTTTACAGCCACCAGTCCCAGCTCTCAGTGTTGTCTTCTAAGCGCCCCGTAGGCAGTGGAAGTGTTGGTAATGCTGCTAGACAATACTGACCTCCCATGGTCCGGCAAATTCTCTAGTTCAGCACTGGTCAGATCCGTAGGGTGCCAGATTAGAGAGGTTCAACCTGAAGTAGCAAAGTCTCCAACAACACTAAGGTCTTAATATTTATAAAGCTTGAGCTCCAAAGCTAGAATTAGGGGGGAAAGCATCTCTCTTTATATAGAAAAGGAGCCTATAACTCAATTTTTCATAGACGCTGTAGGAATCAGCATACTTTTTTTATTTAAATGTTAAGAGATTACAGTAAGTTTAAGTAAAATGTTGTATTAAATTCAGATTTCATTTTAAACTGTTTTTTAAAAAAAAAATCTAATTTCAACAACATGAAAATCCAAGAAAAAAATCCATTAAAAAAAGCACAGATTTTTATCCACCCTGCTGTGTATTTACTAGTGATTGCCAAGGATTTTCTGAAAAGTGCAGGAAATTAAAGCAAATTTATTATTCTGCCACTGCCAGAAGATGCCTGCTTTAAAATGATCTCTCCATTACTTTGCCACGAAAATATACTTACTTTCTTACCCGAAATTTGAGTAGATTAATACTAAATATTTTAAAATGAAAGTTTTGAAAAGCATGCTTTATTATAAAGTAACAGTCACCACTGAGGACTGCTCATAAGTTGCACACATTTAAGCAAAGATAAAAAAAAAAAACATAAGGGAAATCAATTACTTCCATGTAGGTTGTCTTTCTTTGAAAGTAATGTCCTCTATATCCTTAGGTCACTGAGTTTATACACTGAAATCAGGTGATGCTTACAAAGTACAGTACTGCTTAAATGCCTCTTTCCCAGAACTACAAGGTATATACATACAAGCAAGACCTCGCCATCTGCAGTTTCGTGTTGCACTGGGGCAAGCACATAATGCAGCGTACTGATGCTCTCTCTGTGCATTCCAGTAACAAAATTTGCTATTGCTAAAGTAACACCTAATCTTAAATTATGGCAACAAAAAGAAAAGCAAGTGATGCAGACAGTGGTAAAGAGGCTAAGAAGAGGAAAAGGGTGATGACTTAGCCAGAAAGTCCAATATTGGATAAGCTTGCAAGTGTTCACAGTGTAGCCTTCCTAGCTAGAATGCACAGCATTAAGTCCACTGTGTGTCCTATTTTTTAAAAAAAAGGAGAAAAACCGTTTGTGCGAAGGTGATGAGAGTTGTGATTCCATAATTGAAAAAAGGAAAAGGCATTCAAGATTAGGATTGAAGACATGGCACTGAAACGAGCACCTGTGTATGGTGCTGCAATTTGAGAAAAGGCTTTGAGCTTGTGGAAGCATCTTGTGTAAGCATTAGGTGGTGAGGAGGGAAGTCTGACACTGTAGTATCATTCACCACAAGCAAGGAGTGGTTTGACACGTTTAAAGAGAGGCACAGTTTACATGATGTGAAATTAAAGGACCAATCAGCATCAGCATACCATAAAGCAGCACAGGATTATCACTCGCAGCTCCCATTCACAATGTTCCTTTGCGAACCTACCATTCTTAATCCCCCCCCCCATTCCAGAGGAACAGTAAGATTTGCAGAGAGTGAGTTCAAAGAACTGATTTGGGTGTTGTTGTTTTACTATACAGTTATCTTTGTGTTTGAGTTTGGTTGGAAATCTACCACTTTAAGTTGAAGTTTTTTGTTGACTGTGAAACAGCAGGCAATAAAATGCTCATTCAGCCAATGGGTTGCTTGTGTGTCACGCAATTCCCCATCCCTCCTATATTGCAGGATTTGGCATTCGCAGCAATATCCAGAACGCAACCCCTGCTCATGCAGAGGGCTCCCAGCATATATTGAGGGTGCATTCAGCCTGGTTTTATATTGCCTCACCCCACTTTTGTAATCAATATCTTATTCACTATTCACTTATTCCCTGACTCCTGTTTAATACAGGTCCTGTGCAAATACATTTCTTGAATTACACCAGTTCATGAGGACCTATTTATATTTTCTCAAGGTGGTAAATATTCTACAAAGATCAAAATTATTGATGAAATGTGAGTGCTGAATAAATGCTGACAAACAAAACTGACAGAACAACTGATACTTCTTACATAACACACAAATAAAACATTTCTGTAAAATACAGAACAGCACAAAGTGGTGATACAGAACCAAACAAAATACACGAGACAAAAAGGAATGTTGTCAGATAGAGATGAACATGTGAAGCAGCTTTGGTAACACAGACAAGTTGTATTTGATATGTGATCAATCAGCAAGTCAACCATTTATAAAAGATGTGTAACTCCCCCCCCCCCCAAGTTTCCATCTTATAATTAGCAACCAGACAAACTTGTGGGAGCATGGTCATTTCTGCAGCTTTGGTCTAAGAATGTTAAATTTAGATTAATCAACTAATCCAATAAATGTAATTTGCATCGATTATTCAATTACTCAATAAGGGCACCTCCACCTTTGAAATGTAGCAAGAGCCCTGGAGAGAGAAGGGGTAGGGGTGCAGCCGGAAACTGGTGGCGCTTCAGTCTTTTGAAATGTAGAAAGAGCAGCATTCTTGCTACATTTCAAAAGCAGAAGTGCTGCGGGGAGCCTGGGGTGAACTGGGGACTCAAACAGAGCCCCGGAAGGGTTCTTGTACATTTCAAAAGAGGAGCGTGGGGCCAGCAGTCCTCCACGCTCCCTGAGGGGGACTATTTGAGTCTCCAGCTAGCCCCAGGCCCCCCACAGCACTTCTGCTTTTGAAATTTAGCGAGAGCTCTGCTCGTTACATTTCAAAGGGGAAGCACTGCCAGTTCCACGCTGCACCCCTGACCCTTCTCCCCACGGAAATGGTGCTGGGGGGAACCAGCTTTTAAGCCAACTCCCCCTGCACTGGATCCTGCTCCCCCCTGCTACCTCACTCTGATAGAGATAAAGGGGAGGGAAGAGAAAAGCAACTAGCAACTGAAAAGCATTTGCTTATCAGATAGTCAACTAATCACTTACATCCCTACTTTGGTCATACTGTAATTTAATACTCCTTCGATAATACTACCACCAGAGAACATCCCTGAATTCTCTCCTGCCAGATTCTCTCCTGCTCACTTCGGGAAATGTGGCAGCAGAATTCAAGGGCGCCATTATGATTCCCAGGTCTCTACTCTGAGCAGCTCCAGTCTGTAAGTATGGTAAAGGTAGTGTGTAGGCTGCTCCCATCTACCCAAGCTAGCTCCAGTCCCAAAAGGTCCACCAGTTGAAAACTGTAAGCACAGCAATGCTCTGGCCACATCCCCAACCCAGCCACTGCACATGATATCAGCTCTACAGCAACTGAGAATTTCCCTTCCCCCTCAGGGGGAATTTTCAGCTGACTAGCTACAGTGTCCAGAAACTCTAGATCATAGGTTCCAAACTGAGGGGAGTGCCCCCCTGGGAGGGCTTGAAGAAATTCGGGGGGGGGGGGGCATGAGGCAACCCAGCCCCCACCCCCCAAGAAAGAGCCTGGTCCATCTGGTAAAAAAAATTTCAGAAAATACCATGTGAAAAGTCCGGTATTCTCTGTTTTCCCTGGCTCAGGCGTCTGCCGGAACACGCGCAGCTCGGGCTGGCTGGGGCAGGGGGAGGATGGAGCATCCCGGGCAGACTTCAAAAGGCCACCTTAAAAGGGCAATGCCTGCTCTGCTCTTAAAAGGGCAACTTTTTTTTTTTTTTGGGTCAACAACTTTTCCCCTGGAGTCCCAGCACTTTTTTTTTTTTTTTTTTTTTTAAACACTGGTCCTGGGAATTAAAGGGGCCGTGACTTTCAGCCCCAGTCAGTTCCTCTTTTTTTTGGCACACAACAAGTTTTGCTGCTATTTTTTGGGGGGTGGAGGGTGTGAGGTTTTCTCAAAAATCAAAAAGGGGCTGTGATGCCAAAAAGTTTGGGAACCACTGCTCTAGATAGATCAGGGAAAGAAACAGGACTAGTTTAACTGAGACCTGAAATTCACAATATTTAAAAATAGGCTAGGACTGTCCAATTTCCACAAAATCAATGAATGCCAAAACAAAATGCATAGTTTTAAAGAGACATTTAGAAGAGAAAGAATTAGTTTATTCTATTTTGTGTAGGAGGAGAAAGAGGAGAGCTACATGAGTGTCCCACTGTGGCCTGGAACAATACTTATCAAAATAGAAATGATCCTGTACCTAGCCCTTGATGCAGGAACTGTACCAACATACAGTGCCTCACGTGAAGTATTTCTGGACATAAGCAGGACAAACCCAGTACAGATGGGAAAGAATGGTATGTTATTGGACACATTCAGTTGGCATTAAAAAACCAAAATGGACTAGGCAAGCAAAATGTCTCACCTGGGCTAGCTAATAATTCAACCAGAAAGCGAAGTGGTATGACTCTCAGGCCAAATCAGCTGAGCCAGATCAGCTTGGTATGATTGGGTCTAAAACATTTTATATGTGAAATAGTTAGAAAAGATATATTCAGCTACATGAAAAAGGAGGATCTAATTAAAAAAAACCAAACACATGAACCCACTCCATTTTTTTAAAAAAGGCCATTTAAATATACCATATAAACAACTATACTCAGATGGGGGAGGGGCAGCATTACAAAGCACAAACATTGTTTTTGGGAGAACGCTGGATCCATTCTCAAACTCTGTTTCTCTGCATTGCTTCTCTAGCTCTTTGATTTCACAGTAAGATACAGGTTGAACCTCTTAAATACAGGACTCGTTGATCCGGCAAGATCCAGAGTCTGGCAGGATCACGGATGTTGCTGGACCAGAGAGCCCTGGAGGCCGGGAATGCGAACCAGTCAGGGGGTCCAGTGGAAGGAAATCCCATCATCAGATGGGTATGCCCTGTCCCTAGAGAGTCCCAGCCAGGCAGGGCAGCAGCGGAGCCCCGTCCCTGGGGAGCCTGAGCTAGGTGGGGTAGTGGTGGGACTGTGATCCTTGTCTCAGTGGAGCCCTGTCCCAGGGAAGTCTCGGCTGGGCGGTGCAGAAGTGGGACCACAGTGACTGGGGAGCTCTGTCCCTGGAGAGCCCCAGCTGGCTTGTGGCAGTGTGCAGAGCCCAAGACCTGTAGCAGCAGGGCTGGAGCCCCGTGGTAGTGGGGCTGGAGTGGAGCCAGCCAGAGAGAGGGTCAGTATCCTGGGAGGCCGGTAGCCTCCCCTGATCTGGCAAATTCCCTCATTCAGGACCGATTGGGTCTCTAGGGTGCCAGACCAGGGAGGTCCAACTTGTAGTTATATGAACTGTGCGCGCTACCTTTATCTTTTCGCTTAGTCATGCCCCCAAAACAACCTCCTACTAGAAGACAGGATTCACGAAGCATCTGAACAAATAATGCAAACACTAATAGGTTCAATGTTACCCTAAGGATAATTGCAAGTGTATGTCAGGAATTAGATCACTGGAAAGGACTATGCATACTGGCCCTTTTCGGACAACGGAGAACCTATTCCTTACTTACTTTGTGCCCAAAAAGGGAAACCGCATGTAGAATTGGCACTCACTACTTTCCACATCCCTGGGATATTGCTAGGTTTCTTCTACTTGCAGAAACAGACGGAACTGTCAGATCTATTCATTTGGGGGACTATAACATGAAAAAATCCGAACATCTTCAAATGTCATCTTCACATATTCACTTCGAAAGTATTTTGATTCCTAACTTTGTACTCCGTTGCAAAACAATATTTTTGCTTTGTAAATGATTCTGCAATTATTTCACATTCTCTAAATTATCATTCATTATCACTAGTTTTGTCAGTTTTTATTTAAAGAAAAAGTGAGTCTATCATAAATCCATATTGTTTTGGCCAATTGATTGCAGCAGTTCATATACTATATGATGAAGATGTAGTAAATATTTACTGAAGAGTTTGTAAACTCTTGTTCAGCATATGTACGGTAATAAAATTGTTAAAAGCAGTTTCCACACATTTGCAGAAACCACTTATTTTTAACCTTTTCCATTACTTTACTGAAAATATCAAAAGAACCTAGTCAACACTGCATATATCAAATTCTGAATCTTGGTTCTCTTTTTGGATTATAACAAAAAAATACAAAATAGATTATACCTTTTCTTAATCCAATCCTCCTCCACAATCCAGCTTGCATGGATTTACTATACTTACCAACACTGATTTCCAACAAAAGTTTAGAACTGCAATAATGATTTATGCACTTGTATATTAATTATATTATTGTAAGAATGTGAAATACTTAAATAATGTTATTGTTCAGCAAGTTTAAAAAGTGAACTGCTAGAAATTTAAAATTCAGCTATCTAGACAAACGCTAGATACATTTGACTATTTTATTAACTAATGGTAATAGTGTGGCATTTTAAAGTGACATCTACAGCAGCTAAATTCTATTGAATTGCTTGTTTCCTACTTTCTAGTCATACTTTGTATTTGAAAAATTATATACGTTGGCAGCAGCAGTGTGTCAAACAGCTTTCTTATTCTGTGAAGTTTTCTTTTTACATTCTAATGAGATGAGTGTGCCAGGAATGGCAGCCAAAGTAATGAACCTTCATTATGCGAACACTGTTGAGCCAGTATCGTTCTTGTTCAAACAACCATGCTTTACAGAGAAAGACTTAACCAAGGTATTACAAAGGCTAAAACTACGTTCTTCCCCTCCCGCCAGTAGAATAAAGAGAGGAAATAAGAATCTTTAAGTCTAAATATGCACACTGAAGTACAAGGTCTTGTCTTTTACAATTATTGTTGTGTACTGTGTGAAAATGTCAAGACAGCACCATAAGTCAAATCCTGCTCATTTCATTCATTTGAGCAAACACCCTGATTTCATTAGTCTGGTGTGCATTAGGAAGTTTAGCAGTTCCCAAATAAACCAAAAATAATTTAAACACTTGTATAAACAAAAACAAAATTTCAATACTGTTTCAGAAAGCATGTCTGAGCTATATAAAGAAAGGATCAGAATTTAGCCTTACAGCAGAACATCTCAATATATTATTTTACAATAAACTAATTTAATAAAAATCCTCAAACTGACATGTATACATTTGAATTAAGGCCAAACAAACAGTATTATTTCTATATTTTAGAAATATCTGTCTGAGTCCATTTGTTCAAGAACTCCTCCCAAAAGGTAAGAGCTCGGTATGCAGCTTCCTCTTAAAGCATGGTCAGAGTTTGGTTGTGCCACGAAAAAGGAAGTGCCAGCAATGAAACTATTTTCCATAACATGGAAAGAAAGGGGGCACAGAGAGGAGTGTGGCCACTGGACGCAGTGAGTGCAGGGGAAAGCTATGCTGCTGAGTGACCCCAAGGGACAGATACACCACCAAGAGTGGTCAGCAGGGTGGAGCTCACCATCTTGCCCACCAGCAAGCCAAATAAGTAGCTCCCCTACCCCAAATCCCCTCCTCCTGCTGGCCAGCCCCACTTCCCCCCCCCCCCCCCACACACACACATCCCAACAAGGGCCCTTTCCAGCCAGGATGGGGCCATGTGGAATTGACAGAACATCTTAGGAAGGAAGGTTGGATGAAGAGCCATTCTGGCCACTGCCTTACCTCATCCACCAGGAAGGAGTTCTTCAAAACTGAGTGTGGCTTCCTATGTGTTGAAGTTATGTCTACTGAGGACAGCTTGTTGGTTTGCTATCCTGGGCTGGAAACCTCCAGCAGCATGGACCATTTTGGCAGGAACATCTAGGTGCTTGACTTTTTACACTTTGGGCGCCAATGCTTGCTGACCCTGGTGCTCTCATAGGTGGGATCGAACTAGAGAACATAGAGAAGTTCACATATTTGGGGAGCAATATGACGTATGATCTAGACCAGTGTTTCCCAATTGGCTCTCCGCGGAATCCCGGGGTTCGGTGAAGCGAAAGTAAGGGGCAGCACTCTCCCACTCTCTCTTAAAGAGAGAGTCATTTTTTTTTTTTGCTTGACCAATTCTGGTGGGTCTTTTTTGGGGGGGGGGGGGGGAAGCTTGACAAATTTTACCCTGGCAACCCTTGGGGTTCCTTGAAATTCTTTTAAGCTGAAAAAGATTCCGTGGCCAAATAAAATTGGGCAACACTGATCTAGACTGTAAGAAGGAAACAGCGACTAGAAGAGCGAAAGCAAAAGTGAGTTTGAAGGTGATGGATAAGATCTGGAAAACTAAAGCAATTAGCTTAGGAACGAAGCTGAGCATCTTGAAAATGTGTGTATTTAGCAACATGTTGTACGGATGTGAGACATGGGTGATAACGAAAGATTAGAAGAGAAGGATATTGGCATTCGAGAGGAGTTGTTATAGAACAACCCTGAGAATAGGATGGATGCAGAAGGTCACCAATGAGGAACGAGGAATTATATAGGAAGATACAGCTGAAAGAGAACCTACTGCAGAAGGTTATACAATGGAAGTTACAGCTATTCGGGCATATCTGCAGAATGAACGAGTGAAAAGTTAAGACCCTGGTATTCGGCATAATGGATGGTCCGAATAGGAGGAGACGGAGACCCCACAGAAAATGGGTAGATAATATAGTCGAGTGGTGCGAAGCTAGTCTACAGAAACTAAGCCACTCCGCACTGGACAGGGAAAGATGGAAGGAAACAGTGAGGGAGGCATTGGATCCCAACGGGCGTTGAGCCCATGGTTGTTGATGATGATGAATCTTGCAACAGTCTCTCTCATGAGCTTCCCCCAGCAACGCAAACAGAAGTCTGGGGGGAGGGGGAGGCCCTCACTATTAAGCATAGACTTATGGTATCAAGTGCAAGCTTTAAAACCCTGGGCTTGTGCCATAGCCCACAGCCCTGTGCCCACAGAAGTAAATTAGGGATGTGAAAGCATAACCATATACATGATTAACTGATGAGCCTGGGCTCATTGTTTAACCTTCACGATTACACGCAGGCTCTCAGTATGCGCGCGGAGCGGGCTTAAAAGCTGGCTCCCTGCATGCACTGGCTCCCAGGGAGCCGCCTGCTCCCCCCGCAGGTAACTGTGTAACTGCTGAAATTTTCAGCAGTTACCTGGTTAAATGCATTTTAACATCCCTACAGTAAATGAACCAACACCCAAACCTGACAGATGCTGCTAGGATTGAAGGAGCATGTGCATGTGGTGCATGCACAGCTTCTGGAATCGACATCAACAAGCACTGGAAGAACTAGGAAGACTCTGATCTTGAGTTTTCTGAGGTTCTCAGGAAGAAAGTAAAATTAATATTTGGTGCATTTAAATGCTGAAGTCCTTGAGGATTCTGTTTTAAAAAATGCAGGGTTAGACATTTAAAGGTTATATATGTATAAGAGACACAGGATAAAGACCTTGTGTTTTTCTCCTCAACACCAGAGCTCATTTACACTATATCAGCTTGAATTGTTACACCTGTCTGAATTTGGAATAACCAAGATCAGAATCTGGCTCTCTACCACACTACCCATTTACCTTAAAAACTGCACCTTTTCTGAATGCAGTCAAAGGCACCTTACTTAAAATGGTCATATGTAGAGTAAAAGTTAACAGACTATATAGATCTAAGAGGGCCACTTCCTAATCTGTAGTCCTCAAGAACTTGCAAGTGTATGGGATAGCTAGATAATGGACTTCCCACAGCACATGGTTTTTCCTGTAATTTCAAGAGTAGCATTTGAATATTCTTGACTCCATTTTAAAATTACATTGTTCGGCTTTTAAAAAAAGATCCCTTACTACCAAAAAAAAAAAAAAAATCATCCAAAGCATTTTAAACTTAAATGAATGTCAAACTTTGAGAAAGATGTCTGATGCTATAATATCTATCACATTGTTTCACTGATTTAATGTGCTAAAATAATGACCAGAATAATAATTTTAGAGAAGCAGCCTCCCTGAACCAAATTATTTTTTCTTAAAAGCAGATTCTAGTAATATAAAAAAAAAAACCTAACAAAGGAACCTTCCCATGCAGTTTTGCTGATCTGCGTAGATTTTCAATTTAACTAACTCGATTCACTTTGTATTTGTTTGAAAATCTGAATGAAAATGCCTGTTCAACACACCCTCCATCATGTTGAGTTCCTCATACTGCTTTTACTGATCATAGTAGTTCACTGCCCTCAATCTATGCCCTTTCAGATTCAGTGAACTATCCCTTGTAACCGATTATTTATACAAATGACCACTGCTGTGTCGTTTGACAATCAACAAGTATTGTCCTTGACTACAGGGTTCTGTTAATAGCAATTGCTAAATAAATTGCCCTTGCTTCCTCTAGGAAATTATGACGTTTTGCTCAGGATCATATTTCTTAGTTTTATCTGCCCTATATGCTAGAGCTGAGCAAATAACAGACTATCAACAACACTGAAATGCTACAAAATATTTTCTGTGAAATGAACTGTTTGGTTCAATTTGATACAAAATGTTATGTCTCGAATGAACATTTTTAAACATTTTCATTTAATGAGATTTCTGAACAGTCATTCTGAACAAAAACACAAAATATTTCACTTCTAAGTTTATTCATATTGAAAAGAATCTAATTTGGCAAAAACATGAGTTCATGATTGGTTTCAGTGTCACAAAAACTGTATGTTTTGCTGAAAAGTTTTGGTCAGTATATTTCACGCATCTCCAATTTCAACAGGCTAGCATTTCACAATACTGTGGATTTTTTCAAGTCCTATGGTGGTCTCTCACTCAGCAGCAGTGGGTGGAAAACTTTCACTGATAAATTTGGGGCTTAAGTCAACAATTTATGCAGAATTAAGATTTTCTTAAAATTAAAGCAAGTTTTCACCCTTGGGTCACAAGCTGGTTTATTCTTGGAAGGTCAAAGAACCAAATATAAAGCAATACACTGTCTTCTGAGTCTAGGGAAAATGCTGCTACCGGAGCAGAATGAAACTTAACATGAACTTGGTATTTTCACTACTGTTATTCAAAACAATGACAAAACACAAATTCTCAATGATATCGATTTTAGGCTAGTTCTGAAGAGAATTATAAGTAATGACAAAACACTGATGTTATTCAAAAATGAAGATTATGCAAAAACAGAAAACTAAAGAGGATCAGAGACTTTAACTCCCTTTGTAAAGCAGCAGGCAAGCAAAAAGAAAGAAGTGCACGGATGCGAAATGTGTACCATCACAGCACCCACAAGATGGAAATCTAAATGGAAAGAAGAAAGCTTCTTCCTTTCAGCAGCTGGATATCTTGCATTCCTAAGATACTCCTAAGATATTAATACTCAGATATTTAATACCCAGAATAATCCAGATGCTAAGATGTGGGGGCTTCTCATGAAGGCATTGCCCCTAGATCAGGGGTGGGCAAAAGCCACCCAGCGGGCCGGATTCGGCCTGCCTAGGGCTTTGATCTGGCCCCATACCCTAGTGCACTGCCTGGGATCCGGAGCTGCGCAAGCCCTTTTAACTGCTTCTATTTAAGGGCTTTCACCTCCCGGGTGTCCGCACAGCCTGGCAACCACTGGGCAAGCACAAGCCCTTTAAACAGAAGCAGTTGAAAGGACTCGTGTGTTAACGGTGTAGCAGTGAGGCCAAGAGTAGCGAGACCTTTAAACAGCAGGAATTGAAATGGCTTGCAGCTCCCATCTCTGGCTAACATGATGCCTAGGAGCTGTGAGCCCTTCCAACTCCTGCTATTTAAAGACCTTGCCCCTTCTACCCCAGGCCCTGCCCCTTCCAAAGCAGCCCGCAACCACTTCAAAAAAGTGGCGCCCACTCCTGCCCTAGATCTTGTTGGTATAGACCAGTGGTCCCCAACCTTTTGTGGCTGCCAGGCGCCCGGAGGCGGGGCCACACATCTGCCACGCGCCCGGGGGCAGATTAAGGGGGGGGCTAGCCAGGCAGCTGCCCGGGGTGCCAACCTATGGGGGGCGCCTGATGGCAGCTGTAAGGGGCACTGCGCGCCTGGGACCCCCGCGCGGTGCCCCTTAGAGCTGCCATCAGGAGCCGCGTGCCCGGAGCTGGGGGCCACACAGTGCCCCTTAGAGCTGCAATCAGGCGCCGCACGCCCGATTGCAGCTGTAAGGTGCGCAGCGTGGCGGGGGGGTGGGGCCCCGCATACACCGTGGACCCGGGGGCGGAGCCGCGCATGCATCGCGCACCCGCTGCTCAGGGTGCAAGAATGGCTTGGGCTGGCCCTGGTCACTCGGTGGGCGCACATAAATGCCCCGGCGGGCACCACGGCGCCCGCGGGAACCATGTTGGGGACCACTGCTATAGACAATCCCTGATCAATTACTAGCATGGGTTAGCTGGTTTAGTCCTCTAACTGTTCGACTTATGGTAATTTTAGAATAATTTTTGCCAACTGTAGAAAGCTACTATTTTCCTGTCATTATTTCAGTAAACATATTACTTCTGGTAACACTTATTCGTCATCCTCTCCATTGCTGGTGGTTTTCACAGGAGCAGGAATGCTTGTACTGGTATCATGAGAAGATATCAGAAGACCAGATTAGCTTGCATGTACAAACTGTCAATTATAAACCATTTGAAGAGATTGCTCATCCAAGCTTTTTCCCCACCCATTATGTAACAAATTAGTGAGCAACTCTTCTGCACCCTCCCTAATGAGATCACCATTATTAATAGTATCTAGTGAAGATATCAGTTAATTCCTTTTGTCTACTCTGAACCCATAGTGAACTACTGAACACTTTCTGTGTTGCTTCCTGTGCTGAATGAAATGAGTTTGACCTAATTGGGATATCATCCAGAAATTGACTAGTGTGCAGACTCCGACTTTACATGGCTATCAGAACTTCTCTGAATATTTACAGTGCAGAAGGAAGTTCCAACATAAATACAACATAATGGCAGCACTGGTTTTAGTACACTGAACCCAGGAATCTTGGGTGGGACACATCAGCATGACATGTGTTTCAAACAGAATTATTTGTCTTATGATTGTATCCAGTGTCACTTAGTATCAGGAGACAATTTTGTTTGGCTCTGTACAAATACACTGGAAACCCCCTTCTACAGTAAGTTTGCCACCTAATTTGAGACAAGAAACAATGGAGCAAAAGCTACAAAGAGTCCTGAAAAATAAATCAGCAGCAATTCCCATTCCTCTCAAAACAATCAACAATACCATCTACCGGACCCCCTAGGGAAGTAAAGCTTTCTGTCAAGATTCCAGGAGATACAGTCTTTAAAAAGGGGTGGAGTCTTTAAAGATACAGTCTTTAAAACAGCCATGATGCAGCCCCCAAGCCTCAGGGTCTCCCGCAGCATTGGGAAGCCCACACTGGCACTCCAGTCCCTGCTGCCCCACTGCAGGGCTGTAGCACAAAGTTTACTAGATTGGGCCCCTCCTAGGCTCTGGTGTGCGAGGAGAATGTGAGGAGTGTCTTTCTTCTGCTCAGTCAGAGGCCATGTCAGTGAGTAGTTTTGGGGTTTTTTTGCTTCTCACTTGTGCGCTCCCCCCACCCCACCTGATGTTTTTGGCAGCCCCGACCCAAAAAAAGGTTCCCCACCCCTGCTTTAAAGAATGCCAATCTGAAATTTCCCCCAGGTCAGACTACACAAAGATTGGAGGAGTGCCAGCATAAGAACCACCCTATTACTCCTTATAAAAAGCATAATATTTCTGAGCTGCTTAAATGGAGAAGGATGTTTACTTGGTTGATTACAGTTTGGCTGTTAGTCACAAAATTATAGATTTTCTTTTAATATTGATTACCCTTCCATCTCTGTTATTGTGTGATCAATGCTATATTTCACAGACATCTTAGGCTGCTTGCCTACGTGATTGTAGAAACCGAATTTTCTATTCAAAGCTTTCTTCTTACGTTTCTTCTTATGGTGGTTTATCTTTAATATTCAAATAAAGGTTGTACATGAAATACTTGAAAGGGGATGCAGTCACTGCATGGAACATGCAGGCATTTGTAGGCTGGCTATTACTATTATGCTGCAGTACAGTACCTAAAATCAGTTCTCTATTTTTTCCTTCAAATTACATCATGCCTTATAATGTTTCATCCTGTTTCTCTTGCAAGGAAATATTGATATGGATACTTGATCCACTTTCACCTAGATGATATGCCAGATCAACAAAACTTGATGATCAAGGATATATCCAGAGGCAGTTCATTACCTGTTCATCTTAACAGGGTATATTAAAGAGCTCCTGGAGATCACTGCAAAGAAACTGCAGAAACTCCTGTGGGAAAAACAGAAGCCCAGAGTCTGAAGTGAGAGAGAGAGAGATGTGGCACAAGGAACTGGGGCAGTGACCCGCCAAGGAAAGACTAGTGGCAGACCTGGTAGGGAAAAGCAAAGTCCTGACGAAGATCCAGGAAGCACTTGCGGAACCTGGATGCATGGATAAAGTGTTGACTATACTTTTGATTTATTATATGAATGTTTAATAAGATATTTTGATTTGGAACCCTACTTGTGTGCTGCTCTATTACCCCAGAGCTACTGCAGGAGAGGACACCGAGGCAAAGTTTCACCCCTAAAGTACAGTAGAACAACCCTATTACAGGAGTCAAATTGATTCAACTTGCATAAAAACCAGAGTAAAATATGCATGAAATAAGCAAATCTTAAGAAATGTTCCATAATAAACCCACCCTCATTTGATCTACGTCTAGTCATCTGAGACAAGTGGGGGGCGGGGACTTTTAAACCCTGGTTTTTACAACCACACACACACACACACACACACACACACGCACACACACGTCATCTCCACAGTGCCGATTTATAAATACAGCACAAATTCTGTCCACTGCAGATACTTATTTTGGCTGCAATCTGGAATATAATCTGTGGGGAGAGTCAGGGCTGCCTTCTGCCTTCCTTCAGTCTTCCTGCAGATGTAGACAAGGTAGGAAAAGAACCTCCTCTCCCACACCCAAGAAAGGAGGAGAGCTGAAGTGGAAAAAAATTAGTGGTGCAACTCTGCTATAGCTAGAGTGACCATACATCCCGCTTTGGCCAAGACAGTTGCTTTAAGTCCTGTTCTGTCAAAAAGAGTCAGGACATCCAGAAGAGGGAACGTGTCCTGTTTGCTTTTGTTGACAAGAACAAATATGACAAATGCACGTTTTTGCCCAAAAGGTGGGGCACAGAACCCTAGTGCCAGCAAGAGGGATGTGGAGAAGGTTAGGCAACTCCAGCCTTACCATGGGGAGTGAAGGGGCAAGGAACAGGGCTCTGGCAAGTAGCGACACCAGCCACACAATAGAGAGGCAGGAAGTAAGCAAGCAGCAACAGCCAGCTTTGTAGGGGGGCAGACCAGACAAGGCTGAGGTGTGACATCAGCCCGATGCAAGGAACTATCTGGGCTTAGATGAGAACCCTGCTACGCAAGAGGCAGGGTTCAGGCCAACAATTCACGTCAGACAAATGCATGGGAGGAGGTGGCAAGACCTATGTGCAGAGGGAGGAAAGGAGGGCCAGAGCTATTCTATCTAAATATGTATATCTTTAGTGCATCTGAAGTGATAAGATTGTGTTTGATGGCAACCAGGGAGCTTGCAAACAGGAACAGCTAACAGGGAGTTTGGAGAGGGAGTTCTCCAGGTAAAAGAGGAGTAAAAACGGGACCCTTGTGGTAAGTGGCTGTCTGGAGTGTGTGTTTGTGTGTGGGGGGGGGGGGGAGGGGGGAGTTATTTGCTGCGTGCTGAGCTTGTGTTTGGTTGGTTGGTTTGTTTGCAGGAGCTTCTAAAAGGTTTGAAGCCTCTGTTAATTGGCTGAGCCTCAGTCAGGGGGAGGGACTACCAGAGCTATATAAGCCTGTGACTCAGTGACCAGGGAGCTTGGAGAGGGAGTTTAGGGGGGGAGGTTAGAGGGCACTTGGGACTTCTGACCTTCTTTAAAACATAACTCTTATAATAATCTATATTCCAGAGGTTTAAAAAGAATCCCGGTTTCTGCTTAAACTTATTCATTAGGAAAATGGAGACAGAAGCGCAGCAGCAGAGCGGGGGCTATCCTATTTATTGCGTCGAGTGTAACATGTATGATTACCTGCCCTGTGGGCGGGTGGCATATGTGTGCACCCGTTGCAAGGAGCTCCTGACCCTCAGAGACCGGGTTCGGGCTTTGGAGGCCAGGGTGGCTGAACTGGGGGAGGTAGAGAGATATGTTGATGAGACTTTCTGGGACACTGTAGTACTGTCCCACCTCCAGTCTGAGAGCCCCAGTGCTCTTAAGGAGGATGAAAGTCTCGAGGGAACAGAGCATTCAATGGGAGCAGAGGGAAACCATCCCGTAGTTGGGACCCTCCTCCCAGAGGATGTTGCGGTATCCTCTCGCACTGAGGATACCTCTGAGGGGGAGGGAATGCCAGTTAGGAAGAGGCAGGTGTTAGTAGTGGGTGATTCCATTGTTAGAAACATAGATAGTTGGGTTTGTGATGACCGGGAGAACCGTATGGTCACTTGCCTGCCTGATACGAAGGTTGCGGATCTCTCGAGGCATCTAGATAGACTTACGTGTAGTGCTGGGGAGGAGCCGGTGGTCGTGGGACATGTAGGTACCAATGACATAGGGAAGGGTAGGAGAGATGTCCTGGAGGCCAAATTTAGGCTGCTAGGAAAGAAACTGAAATCCAGGACCTCTATGGTGGCATGCTCAGAAATGCTTCCAGTTCCACGCGCAGGGCCAGGTAGGCAGGCAGAGCTTCAGAGTCTCAATGCGTGGATGAGACGATGGTTTAGGGAAGAGGGGTTTGGATTTATTAGGAACTGGGGACACTTTTGGGAGAGGGGGAGCCTATACAGGAAGGATGGGCTCCACCTAAACTAGGGTGGAACCAGACTGCTGGCACTAAACATTAAAAAGGCTGTAGAGCAGTTTTTAAACTAAGAGATGGGGGCAAGCCGATAGGTGCGGAGATGCACGTAAATCGGAGGGAGACTTCTCTTAGAGGAGAATCCATTGATAGAGAGTCTCTAAGCTGTAGTCAGAAAGAGAGGAGGGGAGAGGGCAAACCATGGGCCAGAGCAGACAAACAACCGCATACAAACGAATCCAATGCACCAGGGAAGGGCAGACAAATAAGCAGTGGCAAATTTTTAAAGTGCTTCTACACAAATGCTAGGAGTCTGACTAATAAGATGGGTGAACTAGAGTACCTAGTATTAAATGAGGAGATTGACATAATAGGCATCACTGAAACCTGGTGGAATGAGGAAAATCTGTGCGACACAATCATACCGGGATATAAAATATATCGAAAGGATAGAGCAGGCCGGGTGGGTGGTGGAGTGGCACTGTATGTGAAAGATAATGGAGAATCAAATGAAATAAAAATATTAAGTGAATCAACATGTTCGACAGAATCGCTATGGATAGTAATTCCATGCTCCAATAATAAGAAATTAGCAGTAGGGATATATTACCGACCACCTGACCAGGACAGCGATACTGACATTGAAATGCTGAGGGAGATTAGAGAGGCTACCAAAATAAAGAACTCTATAATAATGGGGGATTTTAATTATCCCCATATTGACTGGGTACATGTCACCTCAGGAAGAGAAGCAGAGATAAAATTTCTCAATGGCCTAAATGACTGCTTCTTGGAGCAGCTGGTGCAGGAACCCACAAGGGGAGAGGCAACTCTCGATTTAGTCCTGAGTGGAGCACAGGATCAGGTCCAGGAAATAACCGTTACAGGACCGCTTGGGAATAGTGACCATAATATAATAACATTCAACATTCCTGTGGTGGGTAGAACACCTCAGCAGTCCAGCACCCTGGCATTTAATTTCAAAAAGGGGAATTACACAAAAATGAGGAGGCTAGTTAAACAGAAATTAAAAGGCACAGTGACGAGAGCCAAATCCCTGCAAGCTGCATGGAAACTTTTTAAAGACACCATAATAGAGGCCCAACTTAAATGTATACCCCAAATTAAAAAACACAGCAAGAGACCTAAAAAAGTGTCACCGTGGCTTAACCACCATGTAAAAGAAGCAGTGAGGGACAAAAAGGCATCTTTTAAGAAGTGGAAGTCCAATCCTAGTGAGATAAATAGAAAGGAACACAAAGACTGTCAAATCAAGTGTAAAAATGTAATAAGAAAAGCAAAAAAAGATTGAGGAACAGCTAGCCAAAAACTCAAAAAGAAATAACAAAATGTTTTTTAAGTACATTAGAAGCAGGAAGCCTGCTAAAAAACCCGTGGGTCCCCTAGACGATCGAACTATAAAAGGCACAATCAAGGATGATAAAGCCATTGCGGAGAAACTAAATGATTTCTTTGCTTCAGTCTTCACGGCTGAGGACGTTGGGGAGATTCCCAAATCTGCACCGTCCCTTGTGGGTGATGAATCTGAGGAACTGTCCCGGATTGAAGTGTCATTAGAGGAGGTTTTGGAACAAATAGAAAAACTTAATGTTAACAAATCTCCGGGACCGGATGGCATTCATCCAAAGGTTCTAAAAGAACTCAAATGGGAAATTGCTGAACTATTATCTGTGGTTTGTAACCTATCCCTTAAATCGGCTTCCGTACCTAATGACTGGAAGGTAGCCAACGTGACACCAATATTTAAAAAGGGTTCTAGAGGCGATCCGGGCAATTACAGACCGGTAAGTCTAGCTTCAGTACCGGGCAAATTAGTCGAAACAATAGTAAAGAATAAAATTGTGAAGCATGTAGAAGAACATAATTTGTTGGACAAAAGTCAACATGGTTTCTGTAAAGGGAAATCCTGTCTTACTAATCTATTAGAGTTCTTTGAAGGGGTTAACAAACATGCGGACAAGGGGGATCCAGTAGATATAGTATACTTAGATTTTCAGAAAGCCTTTGACAAGGTCCCTCACCAAAGGCTCTTGTGTAAATTACATGGCCATGGGATAAGAGGGAAGGTCCTTTCTTGGATTGAGAACTGGTTAAAAGACAGGAAACAAAGGGTTGGAATAAATGGTAAATTTTCAGAATGGAGAGGGGTAACTAGTGGTGTCCCCCAAGGGTTGGTCCTAGGACCAATCCTGTTCAACTTATTCATAAATGATCTGGAGAAAGGGGTAAGCAGTGAGGTGGTAAAGTTTGCAGATGATACCAAACTATTTAGGATAGTCAAGACAGAAGCAGACTGAGGGACTCCAAGAAGATCTCACCAAACTGAGTGACTGGGCAACAAAATGGCAAATGAAATTTAATGTGGATAAGTGTAAAGTAATGCACATCGGGAAAAATAACCCCAACTATACGTACAGTATGATGGGGGCTAATTTGGCTACGACAAATCAGGAAAGAGATCTTGGAGTTGTCGTTGACAGTTCTCTGAAAACTTCCACGCAGTGTGCAGCGGCGGTCAAAAAGGCCAATAAGATGCTAGGAATTATTAAGAAAGGGATAGAAAATAAGACCCGGAATATCTTACTGCCCCTGTATAAAACTATGGTACGCCCACATCTTGAATACTGTGTACAGATGTGGTCTCCTCACCTCAAAAAAGATATTTTGGCCTTGGAAAGGGTTCAGAAAAGGGCAACTAAAATGATTAGGGGTTTGGAACGGGTCCCGTATGAGGAGAGGTTAAAGCGACTGGGACTTTTCAGTTTAGAAAAGAGGAGACTGAGGGGGGATATGATAGAGGTATATAAAATCATGAGTGGTGTGGAGAGGGCCGATAAAGAGAAGTTATTTATTAGTTCCCTAAATAGAAGAACTAGAGGACACCAAATTAAATTAATGGGTAGCAGGTTTAAAACTAATAAAAAAAAGTTCTTCACACAGCGTGTAGTCAGCCTGTGGAACTCCTTGCCAGAGGAGGCTGTGAAGGCTAGGACTATAATAGAGTTTAAAGAGAAGCTAGATAATTTCATGGAGGTCAGGTCCATAAAAGGCTATTAGCCAGGGGATAAAATGGTGTCCTTGGCCTCTGTTTGTCAGAGGCTGGAGAGGGATGGCAGGAGACAAATCGCTTGATCATTGTCTTCAGTCCACCCTCTCTGGGGCACCTGGTGCTGGCCACTGTCGGCAGACAGGATACTGGGCTAGATGGACCTTTGGTCTGACCCAGTACGGCCATTCTTATGTTCTTATGGCTGTGTCTAAAACATGCTGTAAGTTGAGATATCAGCTTGATATTAGCTCCCCAGAGACAAGAGAAAGCAAGGTAACCAATGCCCAGGTGAGGTGTCAAACTACACCAACAGCCATTGTCCAGCAAGGGAGATCCAATTCAATGACTCACTTGCATAAGGCCACACCAAGGAATTGCTCAACCTTGCCTGGGGACTCAACAATGCCCACCAGACCGCCTGCACTTGTGTTCTCCACGCACATGGACCAAAGGTATAAAACAGAACATAGGGGGCTCATGTTTCACCTTTCTCCTATTCCCACCTATGTTGCACGCAACACAGACACGGAGAAGAATACTGTCCAAGGTTTAAGGAACAAGCCTGTACATTAAGGACTGCAATATCCAGGTGGGTGAGAAAAACTTCTTAACGTTACATGTTGCCCAGTCTAATAAGACTGAAAGTTTAGACTATGTGCTTATATTTTCTTTTAGTAACCACTCTGACTTTTTGCCTATCATTTATAGTCTCAATCTATTTTTTGTAATCAATAAATTTGTTTCTTTACCAGTGATCTTGCCTGAAGTGTTTTGTAATTTGCTCGGGATTTACTGGCATATATCAACCTTCCATTAATCATGTGGTAAAGCAATTAATACATCTGAGCTGAGCAAGACACTATATTCCTTAAGTACAAGGCTAGAAACGGGGGGGGGGAGGGGTAGGGGGGGAATAGGGCTGCTGCCTCTCTCTTTATGATTCATCAGTGGCTCTAGGAGCATGCATGGAACCTCTCTGGATATGGGGCTCCTAATGCAGTTGTGCTGCGTGATAACACTCCTGGGAGGGGCCTGGGGTTGCTGCTTTCACTAGCAGAGCACAGAGAGAGAGAGAGAGAGAGAGAGAGAGAGAGAGAGAGATCGCACGCAGGCTAGAAAGTTAAAGGGGCACAGTGTTTCAGTGTTCCAGGCTGTATTGGGGAGATCCCATCGCAGGAGCACTAGCAAACAATGTGTGTTTCATAATGGCCAACTCTAAAGTCACACATTATGAAACAAAGAATCCAGGCCATACTTACAAGACAGAAGCCAACCTTGGGAAGCAGATCCACTGATGGGTCATGGTTAGGGTTATGAGATGAACATGAGTGCCTCCTGTGGCATGATACCCAAAAAGGCTTAAGTAACGCTTGGGCATATATAGACAAGGAATCTCAAGTAGGAGTACCAAGATTATATTATCTCTGTATTTGGCACTACTACAACTGCTACTAAAACACTACGTCCAATTTTGGTGACCACATTCCAAGAAGGATGTTGGAAAAATTTGAGGATTCAGAGAAGAGCCACAAGAATTAAAGGATTGGAAAATATTCCTTATTGTGATATTCCTTATTCGAGGAGCCAAATCTATCTAGCTTACCAAAGGAAGAAAGTTAAGGGGTGACTTGACCACCCACTATAAATGCAGGGAAACAAAAATGTAGTAACAGAGGGCTCTTCAATCTGACTGCCAAGAGTACAGTGGCTGGAAGCTGAAGCTAGACAAATTCAGAACTAGGAATAAAACGAAAATATTTTAACAGTGAGGAAAATTAACCATTGAATATCTTACCACCCCTGGAAATTTTCACATCAAAGTTTCATGTTCTTCTAAAAGATATGCTCTAGCTCTACTTCAAAAAGGAACTAATCTAGGAAGTCCTATAATGTTCTGAAGGAGGTCGGACGAGATGGTTACAAAGTTCCCCTTCTGGCTTGATAATCTACCCATGAACGTTGTATTAACACTTTTACATTTTCATTAATTTATTAATACCAACTTTCTGTATTAAAGGAGGCTGAAACAATGTATCACAGTATGGCATTTGATCTGAAACCACACTGCTAAAAACAGAGAGCCAGATGAAACTGACATTTGCTTTTGTAACAGTACATTTTCATACAGACACTTAATTTTGTAAATATATACACAACATTTTAATTTTGTTTTCTGCTAGTTTGTCTAAATCATTCATTCCAGGATCATTTACACAGTGAATGAAATGCAGAGGCCTTAAAATATTTTGGTGTCTGAGTTCTACTGAAAGTCACGGACTACCTGAAATCCACATTAGATGAAAAACTGAAGATCACCATTTCAAGCTGCTGGCAACAGAAAATCTTGGAAAACACGAGTTGGCAAAGATCTGAGAATGTTACAGTGTTAACAACATAACGGCTTCACATTTCATTGTATTGATACTAGAAACAATGATAATTTTTATGGTACTTTTTTTAGTTTCATGTTTAATGCAGCTTATAAAAGAAGTCTCATTTATTCCCTGATGTATTACTATTCTACTAGTGTACAGCTGCCAACAGTAGTTAAATCTGATTAAGGCCCCATGCTGAGTTAATCAATCTGATAATGTCAGACATTATTAAGGAAGCATACATGATATGGTCACACTGTCTATTATCAGTGGCATGTACACCAGTGCCTTTGTTTTCAGAGTACTGAAGCAGCTTAAGACAGATAGAAACAGTCCTTTTTGTTTCTCTCAAAACATTTATACTTTATTTTTCTTCTTAAAATACAGTTATTGAGTACAACAAAGATATCCTTCATTAAACAGTTGCATCTATTTAAAATGGATTTAAAAATTGTAGTATGCACACTGGAGCCCCCTAGTATAACGAAACACATCTTTCATAAAAACCATTCTAAATCAATACGGACTGATTTCTAATGAGAAGATAAAATATATATTTTGCTTTAAACAAAATATACCACTCACATATGTAGCACTGAGTGGCACTTTGAAAGCCTTGATGTATCAGACAAATGCCTGGTTAACAAAAAAAATTTAATTTTTCAAATAGTCATCCACATATCCAATTGAAGTTGGAAGATAATAGGTATGACAATTTTATACACATCCGTTTCTTATTTCACTGCTATAGCTTAATGCTAAAGACATTTTGGATCAAATTCAGCTGTGTTTGTACTGGCTTACATTTCATTAAAGTAGTCAATGAACTTGTGCCTGTTTAAATCAGACACTGCATTCAGTCCTAAAGCTTCAGTACTTTGGGGGGGTGGGGAAGAGATTAATGTTACATGTTATGGAACAAATCCTCTTCACTGCTCAGTAGTACTGAAGTATCTCAGTAACCAAACTTGTGCTGTTCCACTGTATAAAAATAGGACACATCTGCAGACAATAGAAACACACAGCCATGCTGCCATTTTAGCAATGGGGTCTCTAAATCTAGTGACATAAGGTCTACTGAAGAGACTTCAGTCTTTGCTGAGACAAGTCGGTAACCTAAGATCGAATGAACTTTGTTAACATTCTGGACAGAAAAGAGGCATGGTATCAAGCAGGAGTGCAGGCAATAAGCCCACCCCCACAAGCCACAGACAGGAAGGGGAAAGAAGGCACATGAGGGAAGTCCAAGTTGGTTCAGGTTTGTCCAGGCTGAGGGGAGGGAAGATCTCTGCCAGTCTGAAGCTGAGGAGGGGTCTCTACTGGTACTATTTTTTCCAGTGGAAGAGGAGGAGAATGAGCAAGAAGCTGCAGCAATGTGAGGTAGCACTCCATCTACCTGTGCAGGCCTTTCTGGTCCCCAAGAAAGTGCCTGGTCTCCTGAAGTTAAGTGTGTATGTGCGTACAGCCAGCTGGGTTTTAGCTCATGTGGTAGAGGTTCATATTCTAAGCTCCAGAGGTCAGAGGTTCAATTCCACTAGTCAGTGTTATAATGCATGTGAGGGAGGGGACAAGAGTGTGAACTCGGGTGTCCCTGCTTCCCTACCTCCCAAAAGCATCCAACACCCACTCCCTGCCTCATCCAGACACCAGACACTATTCTCTACCCCCTGCACAACTGTCACTGCCTCCCACTGACACCCAATACCCCCTATGCAACCCTAGCTACTCAGTACCCACAACCTCCCCTACCACCCACCACTCTTCACCACCAAGGCGTCTGCATCCCAAAAGGAAACATCTGCAGACTTCCAGGACGTGCTGTAGAAAGCCACTAATACTACAAACCAGGCAATTCTAACTGAGGAACCATCAGCCCACTCTAAACAAAACAACACTAAGATGAGACTCCCACACCAGAGGGTTGCAAAATGGTCACAGGAAGTTCAGCAACTGCGCACCACATACTTTTCTAGGCCAGGCACTCCTAGATAAAGCTTTCACTGGAGTTACTATAGCCATGGAAGCTGGTGTACTTCTTCTCTTTGATGAAAATCTGCCAAGCACAGTGTATCAGAGGATATTCATTGAGCACTGCTGCAACATACAGTGGAATCAGACTTCAAAACTATTTGAACTGACACTACTAGCATTCTACTTTACATGACACACTGCTTTGGTAAGTGCAAGGTGCAAAAATGATCTTGGAGTCCTGGCTATAGAGCCAATAAATGTACAAAAAGGCAGAAATTTTCCATTTTGGAGTGAGACAAGGTATTAATTATAGACTGATTCATGTTAAAACAATCTGTGGGAAAAACCCTGGCATTGGCCAAAACTTTTTTTCCCAAGTCACAAATCATAAACTGCAAATTAACTCCAATGTATTATTTCTTTCCCTCCAATTCTTCAAAAATAATAGCTTAAAAAAAGCATTGTTAACTGCTGCGAATGGGTTTTCTTTAACCTAATAAAACACATCAAAATTAAGGATGTAAATGAGCAGCTGACAATACAATTAACTGATAAGCTTGGGCATATCAGTTAATCTAGTTCACTACTTGCATCTCCCCCCCCCCCCCCTTGCCGCCTCTGTATCAAAGGCAGCAAGGGTGGGAAGCAGGAACTGCTGCTGGGGGGGAGCAGGCTTAAAAGCTGGTACCCCCCAGCATCAGCTCCAGATTGTTGCCTTCTCCCCGCCCCCCCCCCCCACTGCCTCTTTCAGAAGCACCGGGGGGGGGGGGAAGCTGCTGCAAAACAGCCTCAGTACGTGGTGATCTTGGGCCCACAGTGGGGAGAGGCTGCTTTGTGGTAACCACTCTGTCCTCTCCCCCTGCAGTAGCCTCTGTCCACAGAGAGTTCAGATTCCCCGCCCCCTCCTCCCACAATGGACAGGGGTTACCTGGGGAGCTGGTTTTTAAACTGGCTTCCTTTGGGGACAGACTCAGGAGGCTGACCAGAGTAGGAGTGGGGCAGGATGACACTGGCTAATGGCACTGCTCCCCGGGGACTATAGAATAGTCAAGTACCCATAAGAATTTGTGTAGTTATTCAACTATTCAGTTACCCAGTATCTAAGATCCCTAATCACAACAGTCCTTTGTTGTTTGATCAACCTTTCTTCAAGAACACAGATTCATCAGCTACAGAATGGCTACGGCATAAGATAATTCCAATAGCAATGGGGAAAAAAAAGCATGTTATGGAGACCAAATGATTAATGCAAAAATGCAATCACTAGCTGCATAGAAAAAAGATGTAGTGAGCAGCAAAACAAATTTAAAGAGACATTAACAATCTTAAACAGTACTGTTAAAAAAAAGGGGGGGGGGGAGAAATGACGATTGTTCCATAATGATAAATGCATTTTTCAAACTCTGACATAGCCACCTGTCAATATCTTACCAAAGACAGCATATACATGTGTATGGAATTCAATCCTACAATACTTATAGAAGATCACAGGCAATCATTTTAAGGAGAGCTAAGTGAGAGCTGTAAGATCAGACCTTTGTAATTCCAAAGACAGCAGAAAAGTTTCCATAAGTCATAGGGTCTTGATACAGTCTTATATTACAATGGAAAAGGAGGGGGTGTACAAAGGGAAATAATATTCTGAAATCAGCCATTCCCCCCATATAAATCGCTCCAAAGCAGTGACATCCTGAGTACATTTTGTGCTCATTAAGGGGTTTCAGCAGTTCGGAAAGGGGGAGACATGCTGCAGAACGAATCTTCCCTATTTCAATTTACCTATGCTTCTCACACAAAAAAAAAACCAAACCCACACACACCTGAAAGAATTAGGGCCTCAGTGTTTCCAACTAATCAAGTGAAGAGGTCTTTTCTTTGCAGAGGGAGTGTGTGTGGGGGGAGGAGGGGAGAGAGAAGAGAAGGTGAACTCACTCAAGTTTTAGCCAGTTCTTCATGAAGATGAGACAAGAGAAAGCTTCTGTTTTATATTCCTCTTTGGGAAGCCACTATGTCTTTAATGACACTAGGCTTAGTGCTACAGAAAGGAGTATGTATTACAGAGTACAGCTCACTACTATGAAGATTTAAAATAGTATTCAGAAGCTAAGCCAATTTAAACCATAGTGTAAAATTTGGTTATTCTTACAGAAAACACAGCATACAGAATATAAGGCTGGCATACAGAATCCTAATCTTATTTAGTATTTAGGACATTTCTATTGAACTATTTTCAGAAACCTAGAGTTATACTAAAATGTCCTAACATTTTGCATACATTGAACTTCACTGGGAATAATAAACCAGGTAATAGATTGTTCAAAACTCACATTTGCAGTTGCTATGAGTATTCCCAGCATATTTATTCAGCACTAATAATCTATGTCAAGAAGTTAATTATGAAAAACCACTGAAATCATCAAGTTATTACCATCACATTTAATTGCCACACGAGTATACTTTTATTTCAATACAGCAAGCCAGATTTATACCTGGTATAAAATTATTTTTTTTTATGAAGTTTACCCTAGAAATTAATTTGATCCATCACATTTTATAAAACATACAGTATATGCATTCTCTCTGGTCTATTCTTAAGATTTAAATACTCTGTGTTTCCCCTTAACTTTATTCTTTGCTATTCTCTAATATGATTAACTCATCTTGGTTTGCTAGTCTGACATTAGATACACCACCACCATAATCAATTGGCAGTTTTACATCAGAATGTCACAAAGCTCTGTATGGTGAATGAGAGCTAGGGAATTTTCTTTTGGGGGTGGGGCAGTGAGGAAGGGACTAAAAAGCTACCCTGACCTTGCATTATTCACCAATTGCTAAATACAGACTAAAAATCAAGTGATAAGGCATTTATCAGCTAGAGAATACCCGTCTTCAGATAGAGAAAAAAATCTGACTTCTTTCACTCAATTTGATTCAAGTGATAATTATTTCATTTCAATAGTTTTCATTTTATACTCTGGAATATTTATTTGTAATCAATTAAAATTCTAGAATGAAGAATTCTTGTCAAAGAAAGAAGCAGATTTGGCACATATTGGACAACAATCCTCTGCACCTATAGGAAAAAAAATATAGAACTTTGTACATAAAATCATAAAATTGGATCAAAGATGAGCCTGTCATTTTAAAAAAGGTACAGGTTATTATATGCTAATAAAACTTTCATACAAATCAACTGATTTTAGAACCTTGGAAATCTCCCTTATAGAGTGTTGACACAGTCTATCAGGATACATAGATGTTTTTACAAGCCACATTTCAATGTTATATGCTCACCACTAGTGTCCAGACTATTATGATGGATATATGGTAGTCAACTATATAGACCTTTTAATTAGTTTAATTGATTCACATACATACATTCTCCAATATTTTACACTCACTAAAAGAAAAGAAAATCTATAATCTGTCAGTGCAGCCAGAGACCAATGAAAAAGAGAGCCGTGCAAATTTACGAATAGCCACTTTACAACCATGAGTATCTGCATCCACCAACATTAATGTGGATATCTGTGGCTCTCTTCAGATGCCTAGGTTGTAGAGGTTTGCTCTACAAATCACCCCAAACAAGTGACAAATGCATTTCTCTATTTCCTCACAACAAGAATAAAGGATATGCTTACACCCCTTTCCATTTTATACTTTAGTTCTTTAACAAAATATGTTACAGGATTAGAATAGATTATGACTAACTCACTACAAACAAATGTAAATTAGTACTATACTGAATCACTTCTCCTAGAATCAAACTAACTCTATGACAACTCTAGTAGTCTACTTCAGCTTCATCTACACTGGGATTTCAGACACCATTGTAGACATGGTTTAGAGCACTGTAGTACAGTACACATTGGTGCAGTGTAGACTGGTTTCAAATTGGGTTAGACTACATCAGAACAAACTGCATCTATATTAGGGGTTTCCACCAGTGCAGCTACACGGGTGGCTCAATTCCTGGTGTAGATCTTTCAGAAAAGTTTGAGGGACTTCTGCGGTCTATTAGTTTATTGTGGATGAATCTGTAGTTGTATCTTTAGGGATTTCAGTATTATGACCCAGTATCTTCGTTCTCTTGTTTAAGAAATTTTTTAAAGGACAAATGAATAGGTTACAACTTATGCAGCTATTTTCAGCCTTAGATTTCAAAGCACTTTTCAAAGACAGCATGAATAATTCTGCCTATATTACTCAGGCACAGAAAGGTGAAGTGATTTGCCTTTGGTCACAGGATGTCAGCAGCAGAGCTACTAACAGAATCTAGTTGTCTTTACTTGCCAATTCCGTACTCTGTGTGCCAGACCACATTTTCCATCTATTCTGTGAGCAAATATTCAAGCATACAATGTTCAGGCATGATGTTAATTTAAGACAGTAGCCCTTAATTGAGATAATTTACCTGTAAATCTGGGTGATGCATTTTACAGCCACTTATCTAGTGACCCTCTCTTTCCCAGAGTCCATGTAACAAAAACATTAAGTAAAATCCTGGCTAAAGGGTTATTATTTAGCATAATACATGGTGGAGTCGTGTTACCTTGTGCAAGGACCACAGTTTTCTTAACGCTGATGGTAAGAGCAAATTGTTGACAGGTTCTTGACAGTTGGGCCATAAGATCCTGGACTTGTGCTTCATTATGAGCTACAACAGCAGAGTCATCAGCGAAGAGCAGTTCTCTGATAAGCACTTTCTTTATCTTGCTTTTTGCCCGCAGTCTAGCTAGACAGCACCAAATTATGAAATAAGCTATTTTGAAGTAAGATACGCATTTTGTGTAGCTCAAATTGCTTATCTTATGTTGAGCTATGGTGTAGTGTAGACCAGTGTTTCTTAAACTTTAATACTGAAGAACACCAAACAATTTTATTTTTTTTTTAAATGAGAAACACCAAGAGTTTGGGGAAAAAAAAAAAAAAAAACCACAACCCCTGACCAGACAACACTTTTACTTCTGACGACAATATTTGCTCCCTGCCCAATGATAAGTATCTTTTTAAAAGTATCTTTTTTAGTCTAAATATCCCAAATTATATTACAATAACTTCAAATAGTATATTGTGGTGTGTTTGTGAGCGGTCTTCAACTATAAACACACACACAAATACAGCAATTCCTCATTTAACACTATAGATATGTTTCAGAAAATGATCATGTTAAGTGAAAACGTGTTATGTGGGATCAATTTTCCCATTGAAAATAATGGAAAAGGTGGGGGTTGCGTTTCAAGCGGTGGTGTCTGTTGGGACCGGGACATAAGGTTGGGGGAGAAAGCGGACTCGGTTACTGTAGGGAGGGGAGGTGTTTGGCTCTGGGGAAGGGAAGGGGAGGAGAGGGGAGGGGGATTGGGTTGGGAGTATGCCCCTGTGACGGGTCTGCTGGGACCCGCACTGCGTCCGGCGAGACAGGAGGTGGGGTGGGGGGGGTGTCGCTGGGGAACGGCACGGCGAGCCCTCCGCCGCTTTGCAGGGAAAGCCCTGCGCAGCTGCCGGCGATGGGCCGGCTGGGAAAACCCAGCCGCTGGCCTGCAAGCAGGGACGGAAGAGAGGGGGCAAGGCGTCTGGTGAGGGGGAGTCAGCAGGGAACGGCGCAGTGAGGCAAACCCTCTGCCGCTTTGCAAGGAGGCGGGGGAAGCCCTGTGCAGCCGCCAGCAATGGACCAGCTGGGGAAGTCATGTTATTCCAGGAATGGTCGTGGAATTCAAAAAACGTTCCCTAAAAAAAATCATGCTATCACGAAAACGTGTTAAGCGGGCACGTGTTAAATGAGGAATTACTGTACACAAAGAAAACCTGGCAATCGCTATCCATTAAATAAAAAAAGTTGTCAGGCTAACAAAAACAAAGTAGTAACATTGTGCCTCCCCATCATGGAAGCTTCTGACATGACCTCCAAGCTTTCCCGCCCTCTCCCCAGGCAGGGACTGGGGTCACTCACAGCAGCCTGGGGCAGGGTTAATGACATCACTTCTCTTGCTTTCCCCACCCTCCCCCAATCACAAACTTAGCCCCAGCTTTCATTTTTAAAACTGATTTGTCCAGTGCCAAGGGATAGCTCCTTTTTAAAAAAATTTTTCTGGGTCCTTTGGGCCCGCCCCTCAAGCCTCCGGACCAACGCAGGCCACCTGACACGGCAAAGCGCGCGTATCCCGAAGGTACAGAGAGTTGCTGGGGGAGGGGGAGGGAGGGCGGGCAGGAGGTGAGCATATGCCCTGGGGGCAGTGGATGGATATAAGTGGGAGGAGTCTCATATGGTTACGCGGGCTGAGCTGGGTGTCTGGCACACAAATCCGGTGGGGGCAGAACAGAAGCACAAGTATTCCCCTTTCAAGGTGGCTATCTTCTCCGTGGCACACCTCAGACTGCATCCTGGCACACTGGTGTGCTGTGAAACACAGTTTAAGAAACGCTGGTGTAGACGCACCCTAACCATCCCCATGAGACAGAAGAGACACACTGGGAAGCCAGTAGTTATAAATGGTGGACTAAAGGAGTTTAGAAAATCAGATTGGATGCCTCTACCTGATTAGCAGAGGCCAAAGCTTGTTAACTCAGCATCTAAGCACAAATATAACAAAACTTAATTTGACATCTTTTTAATGTCAGGCTTTTGTCAGCATGATCAGTCACAATCATTTCAGAGAAGGGAAAAAAGGTTACATATACTTTGGCTTTAAGTTTAAATAGCTACCACTGTAGCCCAGTTACAAAAAACTAATTCAATCAAATGCAGAATCCACTAAACTATTCATTCCACTATTTTCTTTACTGATCCTTTTAACCATTTGAAATCCAAATAAATTTCAACCACACCAACACTGCAGCTTTGCTAGCATTTCACATATTAGAAATACAATAGTTACCTTCTGAGCAACTCTTTGCTCTGCACAAAGTGGCAGGACAAAACACTATTCTATGGATCAGGCAATTCAAACTCCGGTTTTAGATATGGGGTGATCAGTGACAAGATAGACAGTAATAGGCCATCCATTTTCACAAGTCAGTCATCAGACCTCTGTCACCCACAAATCCTGCTACACAAAGAGCTAAAGAACTTCTGAATTATTTATTACAACTGACACCATCAATTATGCTACTATTTAAAATGTCACTGGAACAGCCATTTAAAGAACAATCATAGATAAACTGTTTAAAAGTTACCAAGGTATCAACTGTTCAACTTGAACAAAAACCAAAACATACCTCACCCGTGCTTTTGAGAAGGATCTCTATCTGAACAACTAAAGCTTCTAAATTAATTCCTTTTTACCACCGCTTTCTGTTTATTTTCCTGCAGTAGTAAAACAAGCAACATTAACTTCTGCTGGCCAAAAATTAACATTGATATAAATGTTGTATTGATTAAAGATGAGATTTTTATATTACCTGTT
Source organism: Pelochelys cantorii (assembly GCA_032595735.1). Lineage (NCBI taxonomy): Eukaryota > Metazoa > Chordata > Testudines > Trionychidae > Pelochelys > Pelochelys cantorii. The sequence continues at coordinate 191,956,576 of CM064327.1, forward strand.
AATACCAGTGGTATTTGAAAACCTATAATCACACTGTTAAACTGACAGCTGTGGAAGTTAATTTAAGCAGTGCAAGGTTAACAATATTGGCCATGTCGCCTCAATGGCAGCAGCATTAAATGTCTTGGGTATACACAGTATTTCCTGGCAGTCTACTGCATTTAAGAACTCAAGTCCCAATCCCCCAGAATTTGTAAAATAAAAGTAAGTTTCTTTCTTCTACACATAGAGGTTTGAAAATTACATGTACCGTTTCCATTAAGTCTATTGGCTTATAACACAGGCACTATCCACAAGCACAAACAAATATATTTGTTTTGACTTGAGTAACTTGTGCAGGCATACTGATATTCAGCAAAAACTTGAAGACTACTGCATTCAGAAGACTGTTCAACTATGAGAACTTCCTATCTAGGTATTTAAGAAAAATCTGCAGCCCACTGGATGCATGCACCCTGCTGAGTTCTATAGTCTGTTGATCGCCCCCATTTTGAGACAAATTCAAGTCCCCAGACAAGGGTCTGAAGTTTTTTCTTGCAGCAGAATTGGATAAGGAGGGGAAAATCTAGAAGAAAGGCAGGGGAGGGGGGCAGGGAACAGTCAAACTTTGTGAAAATCCTCTACCACGGAATAGAGGGCCCTGATATGCAAAGGATCTTTACACAGTAATGTAGCAGTGGAACAAGGCACGAGCAGTCCAGAAAAGCTATTTTCCCAATAGAGGGAGCATATTAGAAACACTGGAGCTACTGATCTTTCAGTGACTGGGACAGAAGTGAAACCATTCCATACCCACAAAAAGGGCACCTTGCGAACAGAAAGTTAAAGAAATGAAAAATTAAGAAAGTAGTTGAGAAAAAGAGGTGTAGCACTTCTCAGTAAAAAACTCCTTAGTTGCAGAATCTTAAGGCATACAGAGTTACGAGAATTATTCAGAAGTTTCTCTAGATACATATTCTTGCCATTTTCATATTACTCCCCATAAAGTACTAGCTACTAAGCTCACCCTTTTTTCCCCTCTTTACACCTATGCATGGTGATATGTAAATACAAGTCCTTTGTTTATGGGGGAGAGAATGTGAAATACAGTAATTCCTCATTTAACACATGCCCGCTTAACACGTTTTCGCGATAGCACGATTTTTTTTTTTTTTTAGGGAACTTTTTTTGAATTACACAACCATCCCCAGAACAACACGATTTCCCCAGCTGGCCCATTGCCAGCAGTTGCGTGGGACTTCCCCCACCTCCCTGCAAAGTGGCAGAGGGTTCGCCGCTCGCCACGCCGTTCCTTGGCGGCCCCCCCCCCCCTCGCCGGACGCAGTGCGGGTCCCAGCAGACCCATCACAGGGGCACACTCCCAACTGAATCCCCCTCCCCTTCCCTTCCCCAGAGCCAAACGCCTCCCCTCCCTGCAGTAACCCAGTCCCCTTTCTCCTCCAACCTTATGTCCCGGTCCCAACAGACACCACTGCTTGAAACGCAACCCCCACCTTTTCCATTATTTTCAATGGGAAAATTGACCCCACATAACACGTTTTCACTTAACACAATCATTGTCTGAAACATACCTATAGTATTAAATAAGGAATTACTGTACCAGTTTTGCTTCCCTATCAGCAGCTCTTTGAGAAATCCTGTAACAGTGAGGCCTAAATAAAGTTCTTCCTTAAACAGACCACCACTCGTATGTTAAGAAGTATTTTGACAAAACAAGTCACGCTTGGAGGGATTCTTGTTAAATTTATCTTGATGGAAGTTACCTGAAATATGGTGGGAATCTAAAAGCTATTTTGTGGGCTTTTACGTAAGTCTTTGCCTCTCACAAGAAGCAGCATGTAGCTCTTTAGACACCATTAACTCAAGAAATGGCTCAGTTTAAGTAGTATTTGCACTAACAGCAACAAGATATGCACATTATACGCTTATCTAAGGGATAGTGAGATTAATTTGGCTGCTGTCCAACTGGCTATCCTTGAAAAATCATGTCAATGTTGGCAATAAGAGAAGTAGACCCATGACGACAAAAGAGGGGAAGAGTCTGTTGGCTGGTAAACTCTGACAAATGGAAAACCAAATCTTGACAATTACACATAATAACCAAGTAACTTGTGATCTTCAAATCCTCTCAGAGTGATCTACATTCTTCTGCATCCCCAGTAAATTTCAGAACAAGTCGTACCTCCCAGGGATCTAGTGTCTAGATCTACATAAGCTGCAGGAGCAAGAATTGTTTTGATGCTCCAAAATATGAAAAGATGAAAAAATGTCATGTACAACATGCTGTTGAACAAGATCCAAGTTTTGATAGCATTCAAATGTAATTTAAGATGCTTTATGATAGGGTTGTTTCCCCTTTTTATTGTGCTATTTAATTACCACTTCCAAAAACTAAATGCCTCCTCCAGGAAATGACTAACGTCATGTCTTCACATGGTGCAACAGCATCGCTACAACTATGCAGCTGCAGTGCTTCAGTGAAGATGCTACTACACCAACAGGAGAACTTCTATTGGAATAGTAAATCCAGCAACTCGAGAAGCGGTAGCTACGTCAACAATAGCACCAAGGGAAACTTGGCCACATCCATGATAAGAACATCCGGCTAACTAAATCATGCTGGACCATAAATGTTGCTGGACCAGAGAATGCCAGATTAGAGGTTCAGCCTGTAGTATTTGTATAGTAAAAATCATCAAGGAAAAATAATTGATAATTTTTACTATACAAATAATTGCATGGGAAGTTAGCGGTTACAATCCTCAGTCTTATAAATTTTGAACTAGACCAGTTTAATGAAAATTTTGGCAACAATACTGTGCAGTTATATAAAACCACTCGCAGATTGGCTGATGATATACTACTACTTACATTGAGGTTAAAACTGACTGTACTGAAGCTTATTTTGAAGTGTTTGAACTTTGTGGATTTGAGACAGCATTAAGTTGCCTGGATCTAATGCTCTATATGCAAGAAGCGCATTGTGTGTCAGTAAATGCAAAGCAATCTGGTAGTTTCCCATTGTGTAGAAGCGCTGTCCAGACATGTCCTTCATAAGTTATTGTAGCTATTGAACAAGTGGTTTGAAAGTATATGATAAGACGCTTTGCTATTAAGGAGCAGTCATAAGAGGTTACTGCCTGGAAGCACTGAAAAACTAAATATATGATCCAAGTAAGTAAAACAATTATTTATTACCCACTGAAGCTGTCTGGCACTTAAAAATCCTGGGTATGCTAAAGTGGCCCTCATTCCATTTAAGGCTGAAGGTGAAACTTGATACACTGTCCTTGTCAACACAAATGACTAGGAAAAGAAAGTTTTGCACACCGATCCCACTACTTCCCTAAATTCATCCTTTGGCTTTCATTTAGTTATTTGCAGCTATGCTGCACTTCAGGAAGAGCGTACACAGAAATAATCTAAGTGTTCTCCCTAAGATACAATATGTGGCATAACTGACATTCAAAGCAGAAGCGCTCACAGCTGAGCGGGGGATCAGCTGAGCAGGGGCGCTGACCCTTTAAAACACTGAAGTGCCATGGCATCTGGGGTCAGCTGGGGACTCCCCAGCTAACCTTGGGTTCTGCGCAGCATTTCTCCAGAACCAGGGGTCAGCTGGGGAATCCCCCGCTGACCTCGAGCTCCATCGTTCTGAAATGCACAAGAGCTTCTGCTAGGGACTTCAGCTGACCCTGGACTTCATGGCACTGCCCCTTTGAAACGCTGAGGAGACATTTAAAAGGGGGCAGCACCGCACAGCTGAGCCCAGGACCAGAGGCAGCATTTCAAAGGGGCAGCCATGGAGCCCAGGGGCAGCTGGGGTCTCCCTAGCTTATTCCAGGCTCCGCACAGCATTTCCCCAGAACCCAGGGTCAGCTGGGGAATCGTTTTGAAATGCACAAGAACTCCTGCTAGGGACTCTTGTACATTTCAAAGCAGGCCCCCTTGTGCAGCCCGGAGTCAGCGGGACTTCCCACTGGCCCCAGGGTGTACACAGAGTTCTGCATTCCTCCTTTGAAATGTACAAGAGCCCCAGCAGGGCTTCTTGTGCTGGGGCTCTTGTACATTTCAAAGGAGGAATGCGGAAGTGCCTCTTGACTACTCAAGTAGTCAATTAACTGCAATTTAACATCCTTAGTCTAGGGAAACACAGCACATAGGGTTGCCACCCTGGCCATCTTGACCAAATGACATTGATAGACTTATGTGCCACAAACTTAAGCCCTTTTTTTGGTTTGTTTTTTTAAACAAGCTTCTGGCCTTCACACCATCCTATCAATGAGTTTCACAGGTTGAAGAAAAAATTCCTTTGGATTATTTTAAGCCCACGCCCATTAATGTCAATAGATAAACCTTAGTTCTTATATTATGTGAAAGTAAACACTTGCATATTCACTTTCTCCATACTACTCATGATTTCGTTGGTCCTATCATAACCCTTTTAATTATCTCTTTTCTAAGATGAACAGCCCCACTCTTTAGAATCTTTCTGCTGATACATGACCCTAATCATTTTCATGGCACTTGTCTGGACTTTTTCCAATTTTAATACATTGTTTTGGAGATGAGGTGACCAGAACACCTCCTCACAGCATTCAAAGTTTGGGAGTACCATGGATTTAGAAAGTGAAACTTATTTTATGTCTCATCTAGTCCTTTCCTTTCAGTTCATAACATGGTTAGCTTTTTTGACTGCCACTGCACAGTTAGCAGATATTGTCAGAATACTATCCACAGTGAGTACAAGATTTCTCTCTTGTTATGATGTTATTGAATTGTAATGTGAGCATGCAAACCATGGTTGCAAAGACTGTTATTGTTTGCAACAAAGTTGAAAATGGCAGCCCATAGGGTTAGCCCCTGATGGGCCACCCACTATGTTTACCTGCACCTTCACAAGTATTGGAGGATCACAGCTCTGGTTGGCTGCAAATCACCATTTTTGGCCCATACAAGTGGCAGGAAGCGTCATGGACCAGGATGCCACTTCCTGCTGCTCTCACTGGCCATGAATGGTGATTCACAGCCAAGAGCTGCGATCCTCCAATACCTGTGGAGGCACAGGTAAACATGGAGGTGGGGAACCATCACCGACTAACCCTGCAGACTGGATCCAGCCCATGGACCAGAATTTGCCCACCTCTTCATTAGATGGATAATCCAAACATTGTAACTACATGAGACTGAGGTCCTGGGGCTCAGGAAGCCATCTGACCAGGAATGTGGTATTTTATCAGCTCTGGACAAGGTCGTGCTCCCCCTGATGGAACAGGTGCCCATCTTGGGAGTCCTCCTGGATTCTTTTCTAGCATTTGAGAATCAGATTTCCTAAGTGGCCAGGAGTGCTATTAGGCAGCTTTGCCTGATCTGCCAGCTGCAACCCTTCCAGAGTAAGAATGACCTATCCATGGTGATTCATGTTCTGGTCACATCCCAATTAGACTATTGCAATGTGCTCTACATGGGGCTGCGTTTGAAGAGTCTTCAGAAGCTTTGACTTGCTGCTTGAGTTCTAACTAATATTCGCTATAAAGAGCACATTATGCCGGTGCTCTGGCAGCTACACAGGCTTTTGGTATGTTTTGGGGCACAATTCAAGGTCCTGGTTATGACCAATAAAGCCCTAAATGATTCAGGACCAGGGTACTTGAAGGAGTGTCTCCTCTCATATGAACCTGCCCAGGGATTAAGATCAGCTAGGTAGGCTCTGATGCATGTTTGTCCACTTATGGAGATAAAGCTGACACCTACACGGAGCATGGCCTTCTCAGCTTTTGCTCCCAGGCTAGGGAATTCCCTCCCCCGGGACATTTGCCTGGTGCCAACACTGATATTGTTTCAGCGGCAGGCTAAAAATCACCCTTTTTACCTGTGCTTTATTGGTGCTTGAAAGTGCGTGTGTGTCTGTCACCGCTCCTCTCGGTGAGTCTTAGTATGTTTTGTGTCCCCCTCTTGGGGTCTTTCATTCTTTATGTATTTGTTTTAAAATTTTGTAAGCCACCTTGAAAATTTTGTAAGCTACACACACACCACCATTGGTCACAACAAGGAACATAAAGCTGTATATAGTGAAACAGTCACAAGACAGTCACAAGATGCAAGAATAAACAGTTCATAAAACTGAACTGGAATTAATGTATTTTATAAATCCAACCATCACAATCAAATAGAAAAAAGGGAGATATCATCAGTACAAATTAGAAGCTATCAAATGGAGACAATAGATATGGAAAGCTAAAGATGATGGGGAAAATCCATAGCTAGGGACAAGGAGGATGTTCTGTTTTGGTAGGAACAAAAGAAATCCTGTAGTAAACCCATTACTAGAGGACAATAGTAAAATTGTGATACAAAAGAGGCAGAATAAATTTGTTCTGTATTCTGAAAGGAGTGGGATGAAATATTTGTATCATAGGAGGATGATGAATATTTTCCAGTCCATTAGTAACTAAGAAGAATGTAAAACAGTGGCTGCTAAGGATAGCTCTTCTAAATTAGCAGGCTAGGGAAACTCGCACCTGACAATCCTAAAAACAGTAGCCAACAAGATCTCTGGCCCCCGATGTTGTTCCAAAATGTATTAAAAATCATCTTGGAAGGTAAGAAAAAGTGCTAATGTTGTGACGCTATTCAAAATGGGCATTTGGGGATAACTCCCCCCCCCCCCCCCCAGTTAGGACTGATGCCAGGTTACTAAGCCTGCAATTCCCAGGTTATCTAACCTTTGCTAAAGATTTAAAGGGTCGGTATAGATTAGAAGTCTGGGTGATAAAGGAAATGATGTAAATATAACATACTAAAGCAAATGCTTATAAAAGTACCACACGATATTCTGATTTTAAAGTTTGCACCATACAATGTCAACAGAGCATATATTAAGTACAGGCTAGCTGATCTTCTCAAAGTAGTGGTCAATGGAGACTTTTCAAATGACGTTCTGCAAGGAGTGATAATTAAGTCTGACACTATTCAACATTTTCATCAGCAGGTTGGAAGCAAATATAAACTCACCACTGATTACAATTTGCAGATAACAGGAAAAATAGTGAAGACAGGGCTGTCATACAGAGCCATCTGGAATGCTTGGTAAACTGGGCCCATTTGAACAAAATGCATTTTAATACAGCCAAATGCAAATTTATAAGTCTAGGAACAAGTAATGGAGGCTATACCTACAAGATGTTTGCCTGTGTCCTGGAAAGCAGTGAGTCTGTAAAGGGTTTGGGGTTAAGTAGGCAAGCAGCTGAACAAGAGAGCCCTGTATGATGCTGTGGCAAAAAGGGCTCTCAAAATCCTTGGCTGTATAAACAGGGAGTAGAAGTGAGGAGGTGATTTAACTTCGGAATATAGCATTTGAGAGAAAGATATTGGAATATTGCCTTGTAAAATCTGGATCCCAGAGCTCAAAAGGACATTTGAAAAATTGGAGAGAGTACAGAAGATAGCCACAAAAGTTATTTGAGGACTAAAGAAAATACCTTATGGTGAGAGACTTAGAGCTCAGTCTGTTTTTCTTATCAAAAAGAGGACTAACAGCAGACTTGATTTAAAGTGTACAAGTACATTAATGGAGATAAAATACCAGGTACTAAAAAGGCACTAGTCTGATGGAGAAAGGTAAATTCCAATTGGAAATAAGGCTCTTTTTTTTTTTTTTTTTTAAACAGGGAGAGTAACAAATTAGCAAGGGAAGTAGTAGATACTCTCCAAATTGAGTACTATTTTCACAGATATTCTTTACCCAAACAAACATTATTGGGCTCAACAGAGGGGTAACTAGGTGAAAATGTAATGCCTGTGTTTATACAGGAGGTCAGACTATATGGTCTACTTCAGTGTTTCTCAACTTTTTTTTTTTTTTAAATAAAGTACCCCTTTTAAAAAAAAAACTGTAAGTACCCCCAATACCTACAGTTTTCAGACAATTTTTTTCTACCATTGCAACAAATTTGTTTAAACAACTTAATCGTAGCCAGGCGGGCGATGAAATTTTTGGGTGTAAAAAGCACAAAAATAATAAAGCACTATAAACCTTAACACAAAAATTCAGTTTTCTCCAAATTTCAGTTGTGTTGACGTACCCCACCCCAGACTTCTCTCAAGTACCACCGGTTGAGAAACACTGGTCTAATGGACCCATCTAGTTGTAAAGTCTATGAAGTTTCTGCGCACCTGTAGGATTTCAGTTTTCTTCAGGTCCTCTGTAGATGGGTGGGGTTTGGTTAGTGAAAAATCCCCACGCAGCAGCACAAAGAAACCAAGAGTTAGTACATTTCCTTTTAAAGAACACAAAGGCTAAGAAGTTGAGGAGGAATTCAGAGTGAATCCCAGACACATATAGGAAGCGTCATAGTAAAGATGGCATAGCCAAGACTGAGGTCTTTACTCACAGGATAGGCAAGGAAAATAGAAACTAGAAGACCTGGGAGAAAGTCTCTCCTCATGATTTAGATAAGTTATATACAGGCAGGGAAGAATCTTTGACTCCTCAGACAACTGTGATTTAAGCCCAGAGAATTCTCCAGAGTTATGAGGAAACAGAAGCAGGAAAACTGCATATAGGGTTATTTGTCTGTATCTATGCCGAGTAATTTTGTTCAGAAACCTTTTTCAAGACCCCTCCCCTTTTTTTTTGCATCTGTTTGCCTCCCTTTCTATTTGTCTCAAGAACTAAACTGTAAACCCAGCATACCCACAAGATGGTACTCTGGGAAAGAGTGTGCTTAGGCTAAAGGGGGGATGGACATTAGCATGACAGCACTGGTCTGGAGGCCTAACACAGCTGGCTGCATAGTTCTCTTTGTGGTCAAAAACTGGACACCTAGCCAGTCTACTTGTGCCCTGGAAATGCACCAGAGAGACCAGGGCGAGAGGAGGGAGAACGACAACCTGTTCATCCAAAGAAGCTTAAAAGAACATGGGTCTAGTCACTGGAACCCAAATACAATAACCTGATGAGCATGCATCAGGTGGAGCTCTTCTAGGGCTGTATGCAACAATCTGCCTTTACTACTAGGTGCTGCCTACACTATACCAATGAAACAAGGGATTTTAGCTGAAGTTGTCCTTTTTCTTGACATTTTGGCCATCTAAAACTCTGTAAGAAGAGTGCCCATTTTCATTCAACTTTTTCTAAGTTGTCTCCCAGTTAATTTTGCTCATGATTTTCCTCAGCTTCAAGAAGTTAGCTCCCTTTTTAAACATCAAATATGTATTACTAGTTGGGATGCTCTATTTCCCCAGAGACTGTCATCAGGTCATGATTAAGGTTCACATTTTTTACAGACTGGTCATAAGCAATAAAAAATTAATGTACTGGGGGGGGGGGGTGCGTGCACGGGACCAAGTGACACTCCAACCCTACTCGCGGGGAGGAGCTGAAGCCAAGTCATGCAAGTTCTTTAGAGTCACAGAATCCATGACCTTAGTGACAAAATTCATCTCTAGTTATGATCACTAGTCCCTAGCCAACCACTAACTTTCAGTCCAATGTGTAATGAGATCCAACATACAGTTATACCAGCAAACATTACTCTGAGCCAAATAAAGGATGCTGATAATATCTCGCCCTACCTAAAAAAAATAAAGTATTTTCAGCTGCATACATTTATAATAGCATAATATAATGAATCAGCTGTTTTGGTAGCTTGTACTGTATTGCCATTTCTGACTCCATTTCTTCCTTCGAAATATAAAAAATTGGGCCAATTGTTGCTATCTTATGAAACCAGAAAAAAGTTATGGAATATACCATTGATACACATTTGACTCAAAATGTTAATGAAAATACGTCTTTATAGTAGGCTTGTTTCACCTTTTCACAGTATTGCACATTTGCATTAAGTAAGCTCAAAGCAATCTGGAATAAACTACCAGATGGTGCTCATTACACCTCTACAACAGTCATTTATTCAAGGAAAAACTTCCATTATTTCTTTATAGCATCTCAGCATAAATGGCTACTAAAATTAGACATTACCAGTGCTCATTATGATAAGAAAAATGTAAGTATATATTTAACTACTCACATGAATATCCCAACTAGATCACTGCTACAGTTGGGCAGGCTCACATCACTATGGTACTGTGTTATTTACTAATCATCTCTGCATGTTTTCCCTTTGAAACATTGTTATAGCTCAGCATTAGAACAAACAACCCATGTATAGTTGATTATGCTACTGCACTAACAATTACAAGTTGGCTCTTTTCCATTTTGTTTGTTAAAAACTTCATTAGTCATGAGTACAGCTACAAAAGCCATGCAGAGTCTTAAAGCCTTACAAGGTTATATGAAAACGTTTAACAGTGCACAAGTTAAATTTTGTAATCCTATAAAACAATTAAATTAGCTAAGCCAAGACAGAAAATAAATAAGCTAACTCACTAATAAATTGCTTTCCTATGAATCTCACTTTACTAATGAGCTGTATAGAGACAACAGATTACAGGAAAGTCCGTTTAAAAAGTGGTACAAAACATGTTCACATTAACTAGCGATTTATCTTTAATTTCTGACATCTTAAAACTATTCTAGAATTTTTCACTGTGCACGCTTTGTGAAAGTATATTGGGCCACATTCACGACTGGTGAAATTTCACTGGGGTCACCGCACTTAAGTTTGATGTTGGTCCAATCAGGACATTACTTTTACATAGCTTAAAAAAAAAAAAAAAAAAAAAAAAGTCACCTTTGACTGAATTTTCTTACTGCTGCTAACTTTTCAGACATACAAACAAAAGCCTTCATGTGAATGAAGTCATTGTGGTTGCATGGAAGGGAAACAGCTGCATAAGTAGCTAAGGACAGCCACCACTACTTCAAAATAAATCAAATCAGCTATTACCAAGACTAAGGAAGACCCCTGCAGCATTATAATTTTCATATGGAGGAAAAAAAATAAACCTTTCAGACTACCATCAAGTGGAACAAAGCTGCTGTAGCTTTTTAAATTAAAATACTTTAAGAGGCAGAACTGTTTAATAAAGTTTAAAATTGAAAGCCCTAGGCTACAGATGGATCTAAGTTTAGGGCAGTCAGTTTCAGACAAACAGCACAACTGCACTCTGGCTATATAAGTCAGTCCTACCCAACCCCACAGAATGCTGTGCAGTTACCAACGTTACAGGAAGCCAAGCTAATGTTTGGCTGTTTATAGTATGTTTTAACAGTGACATAGTATTTTGGTCCTAGGAATCGATAAATGACCTTTATAATGAATGTGTTAAATATACATGAAGAATGCAAAATAATCCAAACGATCTGCACACTATGAGAAAAGAATCTAAAATGTAATAATATAACTGCTAAAAGCAGACACAGCCAAGACAGAGAAACTAGTTCTTGTTGACACAAGGCACTGAAGCTCAAAGCAACCTCTTCCCATTCTGGCAGAATCCTATTTCCTGTAGCACTATGTAGTAATATGCCAAACATTCAATGTGTATTAAAGATATTTATATACAGAAATAACTTAATTTTGAAGTTAAATTGAAGGGACAAATTACAAAAATATCTAAATTGTTTTCTTATGTATGTGTGCACACAGTATTTTGAGTTCATCTACATACTACTTAAGTAATAAGTTATCTTCCTGAGCTGGGCAGAGTATTGATTGACAGACTATGCTTCACTCCTCAGAGTGACAATTAACCTTGATACCAGTCTACAAAGTGCTCTGTACTGTCAGCAGAATAAAATGATGATGATGATCATCATCATCTAAATCAAAGATCCTACTGAAAGCGAAATAGCTGTCATCCTTCAGCTATTTCCTATTCAGTAAGGAACAACAAAGGTTGTTAAAGATAAAGAACCTCTTAAATGCAGCATTCTACACCCACTGTCTTCTGTGCTTGTGAAGCGGTACATCTGACTCCCTGAAATTATTACATACATATGCAAAATACTCAAAATTAGTATGTTTCATTAATCAAATATTTCTTGAGGAGCTTCGTGACAGTAGGTCATTATACTCAAATCCTGCATTCTAATACTATTTACACTGCAACAGTTTTTGTGGAAATGTGATTTTTCATGTTACTGGTGTTGAATCAATGGAGACGTGCATGAATTGCACTAGTGCATGACGTGCACTAGTTTCCCCATCCGTACTACTACTCATGACTAACTAATTGTGTTTCTGGAATATTATGTTTCAAATTGGTAATCTTGCAGTTCAGTTCTATGCACCGGAACTGAGGATGTAAGTTTTAATGAGTTAACCAAATCTCCTGGTAAGCACTGCCTTACTAGCCTGCTTACCAGGATAACTGGTTAAATGGCACCTGAGCCTGACTAGAGCAGCCCCTCATCTGTAGCACACCACGGGCAGAAGGCTGCTTCAGCCTGGCCAGACCTGCCATACCCCAGGCTGGGGGCTGCTTCAGCAGTCCTCCGCCCACAACAGGGTGGGTGGTTAACCTGTTAAACCTATAATTTAACTGGTTAATGTATTACCTAGATAATTTTATCCCTAACCAGAATTCAAAATAAACTTCTTGCATCAGTACCTATACAATATGGTGATAATTCTTTGGGAATGTACTTTGGTATGTTAGGAAGCATATAATTTAGTAAGCATGTAGCCAACAAAAATTGTGTCAGTTACATGATTAACTGCTGCGACTCTGCATTGAAAAGGAGCTCAGGAAATACTGTAAATGCAGAGCCGCAGCAGGTGTAGCTGCCGGGACCCAGCCTGAGCTGGATCTGAACCAGCCTGAGTGCACACCAGCTCCCAAAATACTTTAAATGTAGAGCCACTGCAGGGGGTGGGGGGAGAGGGAGGAGGAGGGTTGTGAGTAGCCAGTAGCATTAACTGATAAGCACTCACTTATTGGTTACTCATTTAACTGAACACACTATTATTCCTGTTTTCCTGTGTACTTAGGGATGTAAATAATTGTAGCCACTATATAAACTCTGCATTTTAAAGATGCTTTAAGTTGTATCCGTTTACATTCTATAGTCAAATGGTGCTTTTTTCTCCTTACAGATAGGGGGTCAGAGAAAATTGAGTCATCTTCTATAAAAATTTCCCACCTTTAAACTTGCAATGACAAGAGATTGTGAAAATGTTTATAACCCCATTTCCCGTATAACAGTTCATTTTTGCATTGTGCATCCAAGTGTTTTGCTTTAGACAGGACATTCCTGTGAACGAGCAATGCAGCAATGAAGAGAGCCCTCTTTTAGAAGTATTTTTGCAAACTGATTTGTTTTGTTGTGGATAAAGCAAAGTCTAATGAAAAGACGACAAAACAGCTAGCTATGTTTTCCAGGGCTGGCTACTTCTTGAGAAAACACTACACAAGCATCCCAGGATAGAGAAACCCAAGATGAAGAACCTGCTCTTCCAACATTTATGCCAGCAACAAGGTGACTTGAAGACACAACTTTTGCTCTGGGCTAGCATCAGTGGTGGCAGAGGGCCACAGCTCCTTATACCTCAACAAGCCAACAGAACTGCACTCTGAGGACAGCATATGCTGCTTTCTTGGTTGGCAGAGGTGCACCAAGTACTCACAAGAGTTTTGATTAAACTGAATGAGTATTTGTCTTGGGAGCTTCTGATGCAGCAGGATGCCTGAACTATTCCAGCAAAGGTCATGGCAAAAGATTTATATAGTTCTCAAAAGCCACTTTATTCAATAAATGATATAATTAGCACTAGACATATTTTAAAGAACACACCAGGTGCTAATGTTTAAAGACCAATAATCACCAATGTAAATTTGGCTAATAAATCTATATAAATTCAGACCTAAAACTGCAATAACAATTTTCCTCCCAAATAATATTTGGTCAATGTTATTGCTGCCAATTTAATGCAGTGGAACTTAAGAAAAAAGTTAAAGTTGCACATAAACCAAGTATTTAACATTTATTTACAGCGAGTCATTCAAAACTGTACTTAGTATATTTAAGTAGCCAGTATTATTGTATTGCATCTTGTAGTATTCCCAGACCCAAAACAATGTTAAGAAGGCATTAAGGTCAAAAGCAGATGTCTGCCTGTAATATCAGTCCCACTAAAAACAAAAGAGCAGCAATTCTGAGTATATATACCCTGCAATGTAAACCCAGGGTTAGAGAGACATGTCAGCGGATCCTTGGTTAGAGAATCTGGGACTTGAGTATCTTCATTGATTGTCAAACCTAGGTAAAGAATTTTCTACCCTGTGGTCCAACCCAGGGTTCCAGCTTCCACATTGAAGCACAAAGACCAAATTCAAAACAATCATATTCCAGACTTATCACCTTCCGGAAACATGGCCACTCTAGTCCTTTGACTGTGGTGCAGTGTGGGAAAACAACTGTCAACTCTGAACAATACAGGAAGTCAGCTCACCAATACGTCCTGCTGAGCGGTCATTTGGTCTGCACACTTCCTCCCCAGTAATAATGAAGCACCATGTGAAGACATTCTCTTGCTTGTGCTTTTATTCCTGTCTCAGGAAATAGGTAGAGCTTCCATGCAATGCTGGTGGACTTTTCAGCAATGATTGCTGATCCACCAAAAGCACTTGACAGAGCTTATGACTGAGTAAGAGTGTGGAGGACAAGGACATGGCAGACTTGAGCTGTCGATACTACTACTGACACCCTGCATAGGGGGCATCATCAGTTATGTAGGCCAGCACTTCTGGAGCAGGGCTAAAAGCACAGCCTGGGTGGACCATGTCATCTTGCATGCAGATCTAGCAAGACCAGCAGGATGTCCAGAACTTCAGCATGAAAAAAGTTACATATCTGAAGCTTTGTGAGCCACTTGGACCACTCTCCAACATAAACATCTATATGAGAGCAGCCCTGCTGGTCCAAAAGTGAGTTCCTATATCCAGCTTTTAGACAGGTTATGATAAAAATGGTGCTGAAGGTTTGAGGCATCAGAAGTGTAAAATATCCCGAAGTAGTGCATATAAAAGATATTCCTGCAATAATTGCTGGCTTGGAGAAACAAGGTTTCCAAACTACACTAAGGTCATTAATGGGACTCACCAGCCCAGAGTTTGCTCCCTTCAAGCATGAAAGGGTACTGCTCCATTGTTATGCTGGCCCATGCTGACCACACAGGTTAGTTTAGGTATGTCCACACAGGTAGCATTGGGAAAGTTCATGATGCCAGGGTTTTTTGCAAGTCAGAAGTCTACATCAATGGATAGGCTGGGACTATTCCCATGAAATGGCATAATCAAAAATGGAGTTACTGTCCTCACCACTATTCTGGGAAGCCCTCTTCCCTTTACCTTTTGCCACCATGTAAGATTTCGTGGATCGAGGCAAAAGAGGGTGTCTGATTACACTCAGCAGGTATAGAATGCTCTTGAATTTATTTACAGCGACTCATTCAAAACTGTACTTAGTATATTTAAGTAGCCTTTTGGAAGACTGAAATCCCATGGGAGATGTCTATAGACCCACTTGGATTCCGGAGTCATAAATGCAATTCACAAACAAACCACAGTAATATGAAGCCAGAGGTGAGCCATTTCCCCAAGAATGGTACTATGACAGCAATGAATTGCTGAACTTGGCATACTCTACCAGAAAAAACACCTACCAGAGCTGGTGCTAGATGCACCAGCCAATAGAAGGCAGTTTTCCAGAAGAACAATGTTTTTCAGCATCTGCCAATGGAGAAACTTTTAGTTATGAAGAATAATGGAAAATATGACCATTATTCCTTAAATCCTATTTTTAAAAAGGCACCCTTCTACTGAAGCAGTTCTACTCAAGAGTTGCCTCTAACTTTGTATAAAAATACAAGCTTAAACTGAGGTTACCCTGAACAAAAAGGTTTGATAAGTGTTCTACATGTCTTCAGGAACCTATTAAAATCCAACTCAAAACTAATAATGGATTTACTTGCAAATTCTCAAGTTCATTCAGTACAGGTTGGACCTCTGATCTGGCACCCTGGTGATCTGGTCAGTCCAAAACAAGGGAATTTGCTGGACCAGGGGAGGTCCCCGATCACTGGTCTCCTAGGCACCCGCCAACTCCACTTCTAGCCCCAGCCATCCCCCACTACTTTCAGCCAGTTGTGCTACTGGCCCCGGCTAGACCCCTCAGACCTGCGACTCCCAGCTGCACTGCCAGAGCCCCCTGCCACAGGGCTCCTAACCGTGCCACAGAGCTCCTTGCACTGCCCAAGCTCCTGCTACAGGGCACCTAGTTGTGCCACGTGATGCTCTGCACCACCTGAGCCCCTGCTACAGAACTAGTGGCTGCGCCACTGGAACTCCCCGCACTAGCCAAGTCCCCTGCCATGGGGCCTCTTATGCTGCCAGAACCCCCTGCCGCAGGGCCCCCCCAAGCCACGCTCCTGGCTGCACCGCTGATAATTCATGTGCTATGGGTAGAACCCTAAGTATCCTATTACTGCAGGAGCAGCTCTGTACAAACTACCAGAGCTCCCCACTCCATGTAAGCCCCTCCTGTGGGACTCCTGGCTGTATCACTGGAGCTCCCCGTGCTAGCGGACCTCCTGCCACGAGACTCCTTATGCTGCCTGAGCCCCCTGCCACAGGGCTCCCAGCCGCATCACGGATTCCCTGCACCACCTCAGGCTTTGGCACTGTGCTCCCAACATTCCCCGAGCCCCCTGCCCTGGGCTCTCTGGTCCATGAATATCCGTGGTCTGGAGGACCAGAGAGTCCCGGTTTAGGGAGGTACAAACTATACTCAAATAGTAGCTGTTGTACTCTGAAAACACATTTTCCTTACATGAAAGTAGTGGAATACCCTAATTTAAATGCAGAACCCCCCCTCAACTTATTCTACACTATGGAGTCAGGATCTGTGCCTCCATAATATTTACAGTATTAAGAGCCAAAAGTGTTGAGAAAGCATGTCATCACTCATCTGTAGCCTTCACTACTGTCACAGTAAAGATCTCAAGTTAATAAAGGCCGCATAATTTCATGTCAGCTGTGCACAAAGCACTTTTTATGTATTTAATGATAGATGTCACCCTTCCCCCCGCCCCCCCCCCCCCACCAGAAACAATTGGCTTGCTACCATTTTGTTAATGTTAATCAGAGGAAACTTCAGTTTCTGGCATACTTTTAACTGCAGTATAAAAGGTAATATTTAAAATACATAAAGCCAATACCACACAAACACTAGCTGCCATATGTGAGGCATTTCTAAGCATGGTTTCTATAAAGATAGCCGATATACAGTAACTGACTTCTGGCCAAGCAACATGGAAGTGTTTAAAAAGCCCCTTTTAATCCAATTCAACAGCTTTGAAACAAAAATAAAGCACTGTATGAACTGTTAATGTGAAAAATTAAAGGCATATAAATGAGTGAAAAATTATCTGAGTAAATGAATATAAACATTTCAGGTAGATATCTTAATCGTAATTAGCAACATTTGGCACATGTTAAGATACAATTTAAAGCTATGGCCACTTAGATACCCCTAAATCCTATAACAAAGCTGCAAATATATTTGAGTACTGCACAAATATTACTGCACATTAGTAAACACAAGGAAATAGTAACAAGATCCAATTCATATTCTGAGATGCTGAAAAGTATACATCTTGATTAGTTACTAAAAATGAAAAAGTAGTTTTTTGCCCAAGAAAGCTTATGCCCAAATAAATCTGTTGGTCTTTAAGGTGCCATAGGACTCCTCATAGTCTGTATCCACAAAAACAAACACCACTATGCCTCTGATACTTATTAGTGCATAAATTCTTGTTATTGAACTGCTGCTTTTCTTCCCAAGCACTATGGAAAATAGATGACACGTTCTTACTACTACAGTAAACACTCACGTTTACCATATTGCAGGAGTAATCCAGAAGTTATTACATTTGTAAGATAATGCTATGATTGCATATAGTACCTAGTTTTCTGATTTTAAAAGTAAATCGTTTATAGTACCCAATAAAAATTATATAGGTACTGAACTTTGGTGTGCTAGATTTAAGCAGGAGAAAAAATTTTGTAAATTTTCAAAAAACCTCAGGTTTCCTTCATTTTGTCTTATGTGCAACACCTCCCCCCATTCATTCACATGGGCATATTTGAAATAATTTGGTATGTACATATTATCTGTGCTTAGAAAGGAAAGGGTTTCAAATCTGAAATTAAGTGCACAGTTCAGACTCTGCTTTCAGGAATACGTGTGGTTCCTCTCATTATGGGGCAGAATCTGATTCTTGCAATGAGATTCTGTGCGGTACCATAAGAGGCTCAGCACAGAACTCAAGACCTAGGAGGGGAGGCACTGAGATATTTTTAAGCTACCTTCGCAACTTCTAAGCAGGGGCTACAATGGCACCTGGCATAACAGCACAACTCATTTTTTAGAACAAACATGAAAAGTATACACACGCATTGTGTGGTGATGAATGGTACTGACTGGACCTAATAAGATGGAGTGAAAAACTATTTCCCTAACAAGACTGCAAGTCTAAAAATATCAGAGGAAATGCCCTATCGTAGCTATGTACAGTAAGTTTAGAACACTGAACTGTTCTTTAAAAGTTATGGGAAGGGAGCTTGTTTCACTCTTATTTCTGCATAAACAATCCAGAACAGTAACTATGATTTATTTAAAAATTACTTAACCAATTACAGCGTCAACCTTATAAGCAGAGCCAGAGGAAGTACGTTTCATTTTTTTCCCTCTTAACATTTACTAGATGACTAGCAGTACACACAAAAGTCTAAATATACTGCTGATATAAGCACGAACACTTATAAAGTGCACAATTTCTTAAAAGGAGCAATAACTACTCTTCAGTTTAGGCCAATGCCCAACCCTGCTTTAAAGGTTAGCAAGCAATAAAACGGCAGGGGTTTGCCAGGGACTACGCTGTTGCATTAATCTGCGCTGATGCAGGGATGGGCAACTGCAGCACTCATTGGCTGCGGATCACTGATCCCAGACAACAGGAACTACAGGAAGTGGTGCCCCGGTCCAAGCTACTTCCTGCAGCTCCCATTGGCCGGGACTAGCGATCCGCAGCCAACAGGAGCTGCAATGGCCTTACTTGTGGAGGCTGTACTTGCTACTCTGTTATTCTATTGTCTGTGGGAGGGTGGATGATCTACATCAGTGTTTCTCAACCAGGGGTACGAGTACCCTTTGGGGTACTCGAAGTCTGGGGAGTACATCAACACAACTGAAATTTGGAGAACACTGAATTTTTGTTTTAAGTTTTACAGCGCTTTATTATTTTTGTACTTTTCACACCCAAAAATTTAATTGCCCGCTTGGCTATGATTAAGTTGTTTAAACAAATGTGTTGCAACAGTAGGAAAAAAAAAAGCGTGTGTCTCTGAAAACTATAGGTACTGGGGGTACTTAACTTTTTTTGAAAAAAGGGACACTTTATTAAAAAAAAGGTTGAGAAACACTGATCTACATCATCAAGAATGGGGAAGAGGTATTCCATGAACCATACTGTCCTACTAAGAGAACATGCAAACTATAGAAAAAATTAGAACAGGTGGATTTTTATTAGTTTTAATACAGGTTCCCAGACATACCCACATTTTCTAGGAAAACACTTTAAACAAAATGAAATTTAACAGGAGAAAATTTTGAGCACTGCCTTAGGTGCACTGCTTGACCTATTGTAGTCAATATTACCATCAATTAAGATAAATCTTACTTAGAAAAATATAGCCAAATTATAGAGATTCCATCAATCCCCAACTTTTATTTAAGTGTTAAAACTTTGCAATGAAGACCTCAAAGTCCTGTCCCTCCCCCCAAAAGCCTGCAGGCCACCAGGGAGAGCAACCGGGGAAGCACACTGGCAGGGGAGAACTGCACAGACCCTCTGCGAGGAGTTGCCACAGGAGAAACCCCAGGCAACCCTGGTAAGCCGCGCCGCGCCCCCCCCCCCCCCCCACTTCCTAGCCCCCTGTCTTGAGTCCTGCACTTCTACCTTCCTAAAGCCCCCCCACACCTCCCAATCCTCAGCCCTAAGCCCCCTACCCCTCCTCACACCTGAACTTTCACTCCAGCCTTCATTTTCCTTTATTTCTGAAAAATGCAATCATTGAAATAATGTATATTTAAAAAAAAAATCCTTCCATTACAGACAAGAGCAATGCTGGTACATCTACTAATGCCTATTAAACAGGGAACTTAGATTTTGTATAGAGATGTTAGATAGCATGTAATTGAATAATCATGTAACCGCATCAAATTTTAGTGGTTACACAGCTGCTCAATAGTCCCTGAGGGTGGAGGCTGGCAACCAGTGCACTCCTGATCCCACCCCCAGGGAGCACCCTGCAACCCTGTGCTGCTGCCTCTGATACAGAGGCAGCCACACAAGGTGACAGCAGCCCCTGTCCATGGGGGTAGGGGTGGCTGAGCTCCACACAGAGAGGCTGTGCCAGAATCCATGGAACAGCCTCCCCTGCCTGACACTGCTGCCTCTATCAAAGGCAGCAGTGCGGGAGGGGGCAGGCGGCTCCGTGAAAGCCAATACATGCCGGCAGCCAGCCTAAAAGCCAGCTTCCTGCATGTACTGGGTCCTCCCTGCACCCCCTCACCTGCCACGCTGCTGCCTCTGTGGCACTGGCTCCCACCTGCTCCCTCCTTGCTGCTGCTGATACAGAGGCAGCGAGGGGGGAAATGCATGTAGTCAATAGGATTAACCGATAAACCCAGGCTTATCAGTTAATCGTGCAGTTTTCCACATATTAACATTCTTAATTTTGTATCCTTCTAAGTCCACATTTACAGTATTTTTAGGATCGCTGACCTCCATTGCTTCTTTGCCTGATGGATACGGATAAGTGCTCTCACACACACACTTCTTACTGACAAAAAAAAGGACTTTTGCCCAGGGTAAGGACTGCTGAATATAGCATCAGACATTCCCATGCCCCACCCCCCCCAAAATCTAAATTTTAAAATATAAGTGCTCACAAGCAGTAAACTATATGACACAAAATTACTCATTTCAAACTTCTTGTTGCTAAAATGCCCAGAGGCCATAATAAATCATAGTTTAGGATAAGAAATACTCTATTACAACTTATCTTTCTTCATCATGTTGAGGAATCATGACTGGTTGGTATATTTGTTTTGTAATGTTTAAATATAAATAGAAAATAAGTTTAAGACAACACTGTTTAGACGATGTCACAATAGCATTAAACTAGATGAAGTGACTTCTTATTGAGTATAAAGATACATCTGCTAATAGTCAAGTCACTAATGCTTATAAAAATCACAACATGAAATAGTGCTGTATCTCAAAAATTACACCAAAGGACCAGACACAAAATTGAATGTAATTCTTTCATTTTGCAAGACATACTGTCTTTATGTATTGGATTTCAGATAATTTGTTGGGCTAATGACAAAGTCAGAGAACAATAAAATCCCAATTCTTACATTTTCTATATGTAATGACGAGAGGTTTTACACTAACTTTAAAAAAATAAAACAGTAACCTAATGTACTAAAATGATTGCTTTATTTCAAGGGAAAGGATTCAGAAAACTAAAAGAAATGTG
The DNA here is from genome assembly GCA_032595735.1 of Pelochelys cantorii. Classification (NCBI taxonomy): domain Eukaryota; kingdom Metazoa; phylum Chordata; order Testudines; family Trionychidae; genus Pelochelys; species Pelochelys cantorii. The sequence goes on from CM064327.1 coordinate 191,978,089, forward strand.
TCCCAAGAATTGAAAGGCTTTTAGAAACATTTCAAAATGCTCTTCATTAATACATTTTTGTATAGACTGGAACTGTGTATTTACCTCAGCAAATCAGTCCACTAATAAGCATCAGTCATCGACACCAAAGACCTACCATTTGAAACAGCTTTGATGCAACTGAAGACACTCAGAAATAAAGTATGACACAACAGCTTAGCTATTAAAATGTTTTTATCTTTCTAAGCAGCGCTCATCCTCATTGACTGAAATACTCTTCGAACTCTATTACTGCAGGGCCACTTTCCTGCACAGTGCTTTCATATGTAACTCCCTGAATTACATCTTTAAATCCAGAACTATAACAATTATTATGGCATAATCTTATACACACTTCTGTCAAGAGACCAAAACAATGAAGTCAACTGTCATTTTAAACTATCAGCTCCTTAGTGAATTTGATATTAAAAATTGTATTTTGATCATCATAAAAACTGCACGACAAGCCATCAGCTACTTCTATCACACTTTCTTTTTACAACTTTATAGAATGGAGCCTTCCCACATGCAAGTCTGGAAAATCAGCTGGCAGAATTAGATGAGAACTATTCACCTACATTTAGTCTAACTTCCTATTGTAAAAGGAACTATTACAGCCAGGGTTCCTTTAAGTATTTCTGCACAACTCTGGAAAAATTCCAATATGACCGTTATGTCAAGCTGCCAGATAAGCATTCTGGGGCAGCCATCTGAAAACTACTTTAAAATTAGTAATGATATAGGTAAAGAAAACCCTGTTACCTTGTAGCTCAGATTTTTTTTTTTAAAAAAGCAAGTATTAACTCACTGTGAGTAAACATAACTGACAGAAAGGCCAAGTAAAGAGTCATAAAACACGTTTGATAGGCAATTCCATTTTATTAAGTTTCCTCTGAATGTCGTAACTGACATTAAAAAAAGAAAACCAAAAAAACCAAGATCTGCACTGTTACCCCTCAAAAATTAATAACTTTGTGAAAAATGTTAAGAAAGTGTCAAACACACTAATAACTAATCAAAAAGATATTTTCCAACATTATGAACACCAGGCTATTGGTCTAACTTTTATCCTGCATTTAAGAACATCCCCTACATTTAATTAGGGCTATATTTTTAGCAAACTTCTCCTGATCACAACAAATTTTTGCATCTATGAGCAATAGTAAATACATATAGTCTTTTTTTTTTTTTTTTTTTTTAAATAAACAAAGGAATCACTACATTAAGTATTTACCTTGAAGGAAAATTTCAAGTTTACCTCTGGCTCTTTATGTAATCTCCATATGCATTTCAAATTAATAAAATCCATGTAAACTTACCTACAGTTTGGAGGAGGGTCTAATGTAATTTCTGCAAGTTCTTTCTGAATTCTTAAGAGAAAAGAAACAGAAATTATAAAAACAATATTTTTTCCTAAATGGATTTCCTCCAGCTTTATGAAAAGTATCTATTGTAATACTACTACAGGTTGACCCTCTCTAGTCTGGCAACATCCATGGTTGGTTAGTCGGATGTCCACTTAATCATGGGTGAGGCCAAGTTTCCCATAGTCCCATGAAGTTAGTTTTCAGCCACCAGTCCTGACTCAGTCTTGTGTTTTTTAGCTCTAATTTACTTTGAGATGTCTTCTAAGAGCCCAATAAGCAGTGAAAGTGTTGGTAATACTCCTAGGCAATATTAACCTCCTGAAATTTGGGAAATAATCTGGTTCGGCACCCATCAAGTCCCGAAGGTGCCAGGCCAGAGAGGTTCAACCTGTAAGATATACAGTTAGTTCTCATCTGTAATGACAAGTTGACGTAAAAGTTTCATGAAACTGCTTAAAATATTTGACAATTTAGGCTCCTATGTGTCTGCTTTTTACAAAAGCTTTTTATTTTAAATTACTCAGCAAAATTGGGACCTTTACTTATGTTTGAACCCAAACAAATGTTTGTAATGCTTTTTTTATGGTGCAGAGTCCAGTCAGACCCAACGTGAACATCTTATTAAAAATTACCAATGTTTTGTCAGAAAGAATACTGCATGTATGAGCCTCGTATAAGAGCCAGATTATGTCCTGCCATGGACACAACTATTATGGTAAGGAAATGCATACATTGAAAAAACTAACCAATATTTTGAAAAGTCAGGGGCCTAAGGAGGATACAGATTTCATAGGTTGATTTTCAGATATGCTAAGTACCTAGCAGCTCCCAAATAAGACTGAAAACAGGTCCCCAAGAATTGAGAGAATTCCACAGATCTCTGTACATCGTAGAGAGGGGCTAGACTCCTAGGCCATATCGTACAACTGCGGCAAAATCATCATCCATGGCATTGCGGTTCCTTATCTTCCCCACCTGTTGTGGGTCCAAACCATTCCTCTTGCCACAAAGAATATGAAAATGTAAAGCAGGAGTCTACACACCAGTTTAGGAGTCACTTTCAGTTAGGTAAGAAAATTCCTATAGATTTGCTAGGGTAATATGCCATCCATACAGGATCTCCAGACCACACACCCTGTAAACCTAGACACATATATCCAATACCTGACTACAAAGGCATTCACACCACTGCCTGGAGAGTTTTCTGCAGCACCAGGCAGGGGGGAGGGGAAAGTAATTTCTCTCCCCTCTTCCAAAGACCCAGGCTAAAGATTCATGTACCCATTACTTTTGTCATCTCAAATGAAGAAAATTAGAGTTGCCAAATAACCTTTTCCCAAGGTACATGCTAAATCTTAGCCATGGAGCTCAATCCTGCCTAAGGCACACATGTATCTTGTTATAAACACCGGTCTACGCATAAGCATGAGTAAAGAAATGGATTTCTCTAATGTAAACTAACAGGTACAGTCTAGCATTTAAGACAAGGCTAAGCAATTTACTCTAAGTGTAAACTGTAAATGTAATATTAAGGGGGTAACTGCAGGCCCATATGTGAAAGATAATCTCAAAGGCTCAGGTTCTTGAAAATATTTAGGCACAGGTGTATTTAGACATCACCAAAACTCCTAGAGATTTAGGCTACTAAAGCTCCTATCAAAAAATGTAAGTCTAAATTTCAGTGTGTCTAAACCCCTTCTGAAAACCAGATTGAGATTTCTAACTCAATTAGGCATTGCAATGCCCAGAACAGCAATGACTGAATACCTTGTTAAAAACTGGCCCCAAACCACTATCAATACTTCCCCTGTTCCATTGAGACTGCATTGTATTATTCATTTGTACTGAAAGGTGGTAAAGGAACCAGCCAAAAATAAAATATTTTCTCCCATATCAGTTCCATTCTCATATAATTTGTGTGTTTACATGTAAATTTCCCCAAAAAAGCATATACACACACAAAATACTTCTGCACATGAAAAGAAATTAAATATATTTGATTATTCCAGTTGCTAGAAAAGATAAATACTTCATTATATTTATTTCAACAGAAGGTACCTACCTCAACTGAAAACTGAGGTAGTTTTTCTTAACATATATTTGGAAAAAAGCCAGAGAAATGCTAAATTAATCCCCTTTAAAAAAATAAGTTGAAGTGACTAAACGTATCCAACACTACCTTTTTTAAAACAGAACATTTGCTGGACATCATTCCGCATCCCTTCTCCATCCCGCCCCCAACCTTTAAGTGTTAAAAGCTAGTTTGTTTTTCCTTTATCCCCTCAAAATGTTCCAGACTTAAAATATCCTTTTTTCCAGTTCAAAGTTATATAAAATCCCATTGTGCTTACAAAATTTGCATAGTCCATCATCTAGATCATTGGAACATTTAATGAAATAGAAACCTTCAGTTGTGATACATTTTTCTCTCCGAGAAGTTATATGGAATGGCACTGAAAATAGGGATGTTAGATAGTGTGTAACTGAACAGTCACGGAACGGCATGAAATTTTAGCTGTTACAACTATTTGACAGTCCTCGGGGCAGAGAGCCAGTGTACTCTGACTCTATTCCCACAGAGCCCCCTACAAGCCTGCGCTGTTGCCTCTCTCTAAGAGGCAGCAGCAAGGGGTGGAAGCAGCCCCTGTCTATGGGGCACCCAATTTCCCTGCAGTCAGAGGTTGCTCCAGCATCACACAGAACAGCCTCCGTCCACGGTGAGACAGCAGCAGCGGTGCAGGAGCCAGCAAACAGAGCTGTAAACAGGGGAGTTTGAGTGGGAGTTTGGATTGTAGGACTCGTTTAGGGTTTGTTTTTGCCGTAGGGGGGTGTTTTGGTTTGTTTTTGTGTTTGCCGGACTAACAGGATTTAGGTGAGAAGGCTGATTAACACAGAGATAGCAGTGGCCATAACCCAAGCAGTAGAGGACACAATGAGACTGAGTGGATGTGGCAGCTGTGGTATGTATGATTCTGGAGGGGGTACCTGAAAGGAGTTTTGTTTGTATGAAATGCCGCCTAATAGAACTGATGGAAGAAAAGATCCGAGGATTGGAGATGCAGGTGGTAACTCTGGTCGAGTTTAGAAGGGGGTTTGAGCAGATGATGGAGCAAAGGCATGAGGTCGCTGAAGGGGAAAGCTTAGACATGCAGACTGAAGCAGGATCAAAGGCCTCTGAGGGGGGACTGCTGGGCAAAGAAAATGGACAGTGGAAGCATGTGACTATGAGAACCAGGCAGAGGAAAAGATGGGCCAGTGAAGGAGAAACAGAGCTCAAGAACAGGTATGCGGAGTTGGAGAATGGAGAAGGGATACAGCAGGTGGCCACTGAAGGTGGAAAGGCAAGGAAGAAGAGAAAAGAGTGGCTAGTCCCATACATAAAGGGGAAGAGTCGATGGAGACAACACCAATAATGAGCACCAGGAGGATACAGGATGGGTTGAAGAAGATTACAAGAGAAGATAGGAATGGAAAGGACTTGCAGCCAGAGGAAACAAGGGATAGACCAGAGAATCGCACTGTCACCAGGAAAAGGCAGGTCTATGTGATTGGGGACTCCTTATTGAGAAGAACAGACAGGCCTGTAACCAGAGCTGATCCAGAGAACAGAAGAGTGTGCTGTCTGCCAGGTGCTAAGATACGGGATGTGGAACTAAGGTTGAAGAGGATCCTAAAGGGAGCAGGAAAGAATCCATTGATCATCCTTCATGTAGGAACAAATGATACGGCTAGATTCTCGCTGGAACGAATCAAGGGAGACTATGCTAGGTTGGGGAGGATGCTTAAGGAAATCGAGGCTCAGGTGATTGTCAGTGGGATTCTGCCTGTTCCTAGAGAAAGGCAACAAAAGTGTGATAGGATTATGATGCTCAATAGGTGGCTTAGGCAGTGGTGCTATAAGGAGGGCTTTGGGATGTATGGCCACTGGGAGGCATTCACGGACAGAGGACTGTTCTCTCGGGATGGACTACACCTAACTAGGGAAGGAAACAGACTTCTAGGATGGAGGCTGGCACAACTGATTAGGAGAGCTTTAAACTAGGAATTTGGGGGAGTTGGTTGGGAGATGTCCAGGTAATCGCTACGCTGGATTTTAGCATTGAGAGGGAAGTAAGAGGATATAGCCGGGGGTAGGAGAATGTACATAAGGAGGAAGGGCAGAGTGGATACTAGTCTAATAGGTCATGTTGGAGGTACAATGTCCGTGCCAAATTGGGTAAAGAATGTGAGTGAGGTGAAACAGCAAAAATTAAGATGTTTGTACACCAATGCGAGGAGCCTAGGTAACAAAATGGAGGAACTAGAGCTACTGGTCCAGGAAGTGAAACCAGATATTATAGGAATAACAGAAACATGGTGGAATACTAGGCATGACTGGAGTACAGGTATTGAAGGGTATGTGCTGTTTAGGAAAGACAGAAATAAAGGTAAAGGTGGTGGAGTAGCATTGTATATCAATGATGAGGTAGATTGCAAAGAATTAAAAAAAAAGTGAAGGAATGGAAAAGACAGAGTCTGTCTGGGCAAAAATTACATTGGGGAAGAAAACTATTAGATCCTCCCCTGGGACAGTGCTTGGGGTGTGCTATAGACCACCAGGATCTAATTTGGATATGGATAGAGACCTCTTTAATGTTTTTAAAGAAGTAAATACTAATGGAAACTGTGTAATCATGGGAGACTTCAACTTTCCAAATATAGACTGGAGAACAAATACTGGTAATAATAATAGGGCTCAGATTTTCCTAGATGTGATAGCTGACGAATTCCTTCATCAAGTAGTTGTTGAACCAACAAGGGGGGAAGCCATTTTAGATTTGGTTTTGGTGAGTAGCGAGGACCTCATAGAAGAAATGGTTGTAGGGGACAATCTTGGCTCGAGCGATCGTGAGCTAATTCAGTTCAAACTAAATGGAAGGATAAACAAAAATAAATCTGAGACTAGGGTTTTTGATTTCAAAAGGGCTAATTTTAATAAATTAAGGAAATTAGTTAGGGAAGTGGATTAGACTAAAGAATTTATGGATCTAAAAGTGGAGGAGGCCTGGGATTATTTTAAGTTAAAGTTGCAGAAGCTATCAGAAGCCTGTATCCCAAGAAAGAGGAAAAAATGTATAGGTAGGTGTTTTAGACCAACCTGGATGAACAAGAATCTCAGGGAGGTGATTAAGAAAAAGCAGAAAGCATATAAGGAGTGGAAGATGGGAGGGATCAGTAAAGAAAGCTACCTTATTGAGGTTCAAGCATGTAGGGACAAAGTGAGAAAGGCTAAAAGTCATGTTGAGTTGGACCTTGCAAAGGGAATTAAAACCAATAGTAAAAAGGTTTTATAGCCATATAAATAGGAAGAAAACAAAAAAAGAGGAAGTGGGACCGCTAATCACTGAGGATGGAGTGGAGGTTAAGGATAATCTAGGCATGGCCCAATATCTAAACAAATACTTTGCTTCAGTATTTAATGAGGCCAATTAAGAGCTTACGGATAATGGCAACATAACAAATGGGAATAAGGACATGGAAGTAGATATTACCAAATCCGAGGTAGAAGCCAAACTCGAACATCTTAATGGGAGTAAATCAGGGGACTCAGATAATCTTCATCCAAGAATATTAAAGGAACTGGCACATGAAATTGCAAGTCCATTAGCAAAAATTTTTAATGAATCTCTAAACTCAGGGGTTGTACCATTTGACTGGAGAATTGCTAATATAGTTCCTCTTTTTAAGAAAGGGAAAAAAAGTGACCCAGGTAACTACAGGCCTGTTAGTTTGACATCTGTAGTATGCAAGGTCTTGGAAAAAATTTTGAAGGAGAAAGTAGTTAGGGACATTGAGGTTAAAGGCAACTGGGACAAATTACAACATGGTTTTACAAAAGGTAGATCGTGCCAAACCAACCTGATCTCCTTCTTTGAGAAAGTAATAGATTTTTTAGACAAAAGAAATGCAGTGGATCTAATCTACCTCGATTTCAGTAAGGCATTTGATACAGTACCACATGGGGAATTATTGGTTAAATTGGAAAAGATGGGGATCAATATGAAAATTGAGAGGTGGATAAGGAACTGGTTAAAGGGGAGACTACAGCGAGTCATACTGAAAGGTGAACTGTCAGGCTGGAGAGGGGTTACTAGCGGAGTTCCTCAGGGATCAGTTCTGGGACCATTATTATTTAATCTTTTTATTACTGACCTCGGCACTAAAAGTGGGAGTGTGCTAATAAAGTTTGCAGATGACACAAAGTTGGGAGGTATTGCCAATTCAGAAAAAGATCGGGATATCATACAGGAAGATCTGGATGATCTTGTAAATTGGAGTAATAGTAATAGGATGAAATTTAATGGTGAGAAGTGTAAGGTTATGCATTTAGGGATTAATAACAAGAATTTTAGTTATAAGCTGGGGACACATCAGTTGGAAGTAACGGAAGAGGAGAAGGACCTCGGAGTCCTGGTTGATCACAGGATGACTATGAGCCGCCATTGTGACATGGCTGTGAAAAAGGCTAATACGGTCTTGGGATGCATTAGGCGAGGTATTTCCAGTAGGGATAAGGAGGTATTAGTGCCGTTATACAAAGCATTGGTGAGACCTCATTTGGAATACTGTGTGCAGTTCTGGTCTCCCATGTTTAAGAAGGATGAATTCAAACTGGAACAGGTACAAAGAAGGGCCACTAGGATGATCCGAGGAATGGAAAACCTGTCTTATGAAGGGAGACTCAAGGAACTTGGCTTGTTTACCTTAACCAAAAGAAGGCTGAGGGGAGATATGATTGCTCTCTTTAAATATATAAGAGGGATAAATGCCAAGGAGGGAGAAGAATTATTTAAGCTCAATACCAATGTGGACACAAGAACAAATGGATATAAGCTGGCTATTAGGAAGTTTAGACTCGAAATTAGGCGAAGGTTTCTAACCATCAGAGGAGTGAAGTTCTGGAACAGCCTTCCAAGGGAAGTAGTGGGGGCAAAAGACCTATCTGGCTTCAAGATAAAGCTAGATAGGTTTCTGAAGGGGATGGTTTGATGAAGTAACATGATCTTGGCAATTAATTGACCTTTCACTATCAGCGGCATATAGGCCAATGGTGGGAAGATAGGAGTTGCTATAGAGAACTTTTTTCTGGGTGTCTGGCTCGTGAGTCTTGCCCACACGCTCAGGGTTCAGCTGAATTACCATATTTGGGGTCGGGAAGGAATTTTCCTCCAAAGTAGATTGGCAGAGGCCCTGGAGGTTTTTCGCCTTCCTCTGTAGCATGGGGCACGGGTCACTAGCAGGAGGACTCTCTGCATCTTGGGGTCTTTGAACCATCATTTCAAGGACTTCAGTATCGGAGATATGGGTGAGAGGATTATTCTAGCAGCGGGTGGGTGAGATTCTGTGGCCTGCATTGTGCAGGGGGTCAGACTAGATGATCAAAATGGTCCCTTCTGACCTTAAAGTCTATGAGACTGGGCCCACCGTGGACAGACACTGCTCCACAGCAGCAGCAGCCCCTGTCCATGGAGGATCTGAGCTCCTCACAGTCAGGGACTGCTACCACAGAGCAGCCTCTGTCTTCAGCGAGCCCAGGCTGCTGCAGACAAAGGGTGCTTTGCAGCAGCCTCCCCCGCCCCACCCCTACGCTGCTGCTGGGAGCACCATGGAGCTGGTGCTGGGGGGGGACGACGGACGCCGACTTAAAAGTTGGACCCCCTCCCAGTTCATGCCTGTTCCCCCCCCCCCCACTGCCCGACTCCCCGCACATATCAGCTCCCGCCTGTCCCCCTCACCCTCCACACTGATGCCTATCAGAGGCAGCATCACGGGGTGGGGAGCTGGCTTTTAAGCACTGGCTCCCTTTCTCCCACCCTCCCCGGGGAGCCAACATGCAACCTTCGGCAGGTGGGCTGGTCCAGCCCCTACCAGTTAACTGGAACAAGTAAGCATTAACCATTTAGGGTGATGCTTACAGGTTAGACCTTCACATCCCTATTCCTTGTACCAGGCCTAGTAACATGAAGACCCTAATCATTGTGATATCAACAGATCTGATTTTTTTTTTTTTTTTTTAAAAAGACACTGTTTGGATAAACAGATATTTGTGCATAATTGTGTTAACTGCTATTTGGCCTTTAGAATATGAGTAGAAGCAAGGATTTCACTGGGGATGAGAGGATGCAAGAGATCAAAATATCTTGCACCTCTAGCCACCAAAATGCAAGCTAGCATGCAGTTTCATTTAAGTCATAAACGTGTGTTACTGTAGCAAGTGTTTGTAATATAAACAGCAGCAGAATTGGTATTTTATTGTTGAAACTGCATGCAAATGAAACGGGTGATGTCTCAAAAGTCCCTAGACTAATTGATCTACTGTAGAAGACACCTGTACTACATGCACAATGTGGTAGTGCTCCTAGCTGTCTGTCTCCCTGGTGAGCTCCTTTCAGAAACAGGCAATGAAAGGGAGGCATATACTTCCTTGTTGAATTTATCATGAACAAGGTTAAATAACCAATATTAAGATTCTTATAACCTTTTCTACAGGGACCCTTCAATGGTGGGAAGACCGAGTAGCATGGTTTCTGAGGAGCTACATCACCTTGGAGTGGAATGAATAATCCAGAGCAAGTGGAGAGACACAGGAACCAATGTAGATTGCCCCAGCCTCTGAAGGATAAACCACAAGGTTTCCTCCCTCCCACCCTGCCCCTGGGAACTATTCCCATAGATTCTCTGCCCAAGTGTATTTGTATTTAGCAATGCCAGACTATATAATAAAAATAAAAATGGTATTTATTTTCCATTAGTACTATTATATTACAAAGACAAAGAATTATGATCTAGTAGTCAGAATGTACAACTGTGTACCAGAAACAGTATCCATGTCACTCAGATGCTCTTTTTATGATATTAGGACAGTCACAACCTCTGGGTTCCCCCACTTTACAGTTGGGGAAAATACTTAACTGCTTTGAAAGGATTAGCCAATCTATTATAAGCTTTTTAAGATGAAAAGAGCTGTCAAATATTATTAATGAGGCTTTGGGGAACTACTGCTGTAAGACTAGCAGGATTTCTTGCTGCCACTTATAAAGTAAGATCCTGCTAGCATTTTTATGAAAAAAAGATTGAGGGTTGAATATGCGAGAGGGGCTTGGGTCCTGCTATTTGTTGTCATTTTCCCTAGAAACTCATTTTATAACTTCAATTTTTCTGGGTTATGTGCCTTCCTTCTCAAACACTAGGAAACCCAATAATCCAGATTGGAAAAACTTTATATCACATTTTAAACAGGGGGAAACCCTATTATACATTACACTCTTTCAGAAAGTTGACAACATAATACATTAGGCACACTTATAAAATGACAACTTTTTTTTCTTTAAGTCATGCAAGTTGTTTACCTTTCAATATTCTGTATACAGTAATTCCTCATTTAACATGTGCCCGCTTAACACGTTTTCACGATAGCACGATTTTTTTTTTTTTTTAGGGAACATTTTTTGAATTACACAACCGTCCCCGGGATAACACGATTTCCCCAGCCGGCCCGTTGCCAGCAGCTGCACGGGGCTTCCCCCGCCTCCTTGCAAAGCAGTGGAGGGTTCACCGCTACCCGGCGACCCCCCCTCACCGGACACAGTGTGGGTCCCGGCAGACCCGTCACAGGGGCACACTCCCAACCCAAACCCCCTCCCCTCTCCTCTCCTTCCCTTCCCCAGAGCCAAACACCTTCCCTCCCTGCTGTAACCCAGTCCCTTTTCTCCCCCAAACTTGTGTCCCGGTCCCAACAGACACCACCACTTGAAACGCAACCCCCACCTTTTCCATTATTTTCAACTGACTCTGCATAACACGTTTTCACTTAACACGATCATTTTCTGAAACATATCTATAGTGTTAAATGAGGAATTACTGTAATACTTGTTTCCAAATTCATTTCAAATACTATTCTATTATGGTAACCATCTCCTATTTATAAAGGTTATGGATGACCCACTTCTCTATGGTTGTATTTCAATAAACAATATATTCATGACTTAATTGATGTTCCTAATGTTTTAATATTTTTCAGGAAAGAAAGACTATACAGCCCAGTTTCTTAAATTAACAGTTCAACACAAAAATATGCAGACCAACAACAAATGACAGGTATTAAACTAATAACCTCAAGAGCAGAGAGCCCGGCAGAACACTATTTTTATCTATTGTGCTATTATGCTAAACAAGAACAGATACACTTCTCTCAATTCAAAAGGTGTACTAAGATTTGCTATTTAAGATACAAGCAGCCTTCTCTTTAAGAAAACAATTTAATTTCATGTCTGAAATTACTATAATTAGGATGTGCTGATTTTTTTGATCCTGACATGTTAAGTAAGGATGGTTACTATTTAAGGAAGAGATGGGGAACCTAAGGCCCAGGGGATGGATGCAGCCCCCCACTTGCCTGGATCTGGCCCCTAAGGCTTGAAGTTCCCCTCCCCCCAGCATTGGGGACTCTGTGCTGAAGCTCTAGCCCTGCATCCCCCAACCCCACTTTGCTCCTGCACCCTACCTTCCCAGCAGACCCTCACCCTCAACCCACTCCTGCATCCATCTTCCTGTCCAGACCCCACACCCCTACTCAGCTCCTGCACCCTACCACGTTCCCAGACCGCACACCCCAAGCCTGCTTCCCAGCAGCCCCCTTCCCTACACTGAACCTCTCATTTTTAGCCCTACCCTTGAGCCTCGGGACACCCACAAAATTTGCTACCCCAGACCCTCACAAAAGCACTGGTGTGTAAGGGGAATGTGGGGAGTGTCTTTCTGCTTCTCAGTTGGGGCCCCACATCAATGAGGTTAGCGAGGGTTTTTTGGGTTCTCACCTTTGTACAGCATCTGTCTGACCTTTCTGTGGTCAACAGCCCCCAAAAAAGGTTCCTCACCCCTGACTGAAGGTGATACCCCCAGATAAGGCAAACTGAAGGAATGATACACAATGACCTGTATACTGTGAACTGTCATCTGTGTAGCACCTAACCCTAGAAGTATCCACACTGAGGGACACTACAATATGAAAGGTCACAATAGCATGCTGCCTTTTGGATGCCATCTAAGTGTAGGCACCCTTTATTGAAGGAGCCTCTGACTTTTATGGGAGGATCCTTGGCGCTGCAATCTAGCCACAGAGACTACAACTCCCATGATGCCTTGGGGAAAAAAAGAGGGAAACAGTTGCTCCGTTTCAAGCAGTGTAGGAAGAAAGTTGGGGAGGAAGGGGGCTCCAATTTGGAGAGACGAGACATATTGCTAGTGTGGAGCATTTTCTAGTCCAGGAGCTGCTGCTGGAAGCTAGAGCATGGGTGGGCAATAACTTTTGCGCAGGGCCACCCCAAAAGAGGTGGGGCGGGGCCTAAACAGGAAGGTCTGGGGGTGGGGGAGCCCCTTTGCCCCTCCTTCCCACTAGGCACCCGTGCCCTGAAAGAGGCTTGGCCTGGGGGCAGGAGAACACGCAAAGCCTCCTCCACTCTCCCCCTCCCTCCCTGCGAGCAGCATGCAGCGCTTCAAAGCACCATGTACTCTTGGCAGGGCAGGAGGAGACTTCGCGCACTCTGCCACTCCCAGGCCCTAATTGGCCTGGGGCGGGGGAGCAGCAGGGCCTCTGCGGGCCAGATCCATCCAGCAGAGGCCCTTTTGCCCACCCAAACTACAACCGGTTTCAGGAGCTGTTGGTGATTCTCTCTGAAGGGGGGAGACTCTGACTGCCTGTGACTGATAAGGGCCTGGATAGAAGGTACTGTTAGTAACTGTAGCTGTTTGGGAAAGTGCTGCCTGCACAGAGGACAAACTGACTCTGGGTCCAAAGAGGCAGAGTGATCTGTGCAGTGAACCAGAGCTGCTAGCATTTGGTGGGGCCTGCTCCAGTGGCAGAGGGATTTTGCAGCTGTTGCTCTGCCTGGACTGACACACACAGAACCTGCATAGTGCTGTCTTCACTCCACTTGCAGATCTTCAAGCACGCCCATGCTAGCAAGTGCCTGGGACTCTGAGTTCCAGAGGACTGGACACACTGGGGTGAGATAAATGGTGGCAGTGTCAATGCCAGTTAGATAAGTTTCCTTTCTTCTGTGTACTTTGTTAATTGATTTTATTCACTTTTAGTCTGTTAAACCCTGTTCATTTAAATTATTAAGTAAGGTGTGTTAATTCTAATGTAATCAATTAGATGTACATTTATAATTGTTGTTTTGGAGTTAGATCCAGATTATTACTCGAATAAATTTATTCCTGGAGACTCCCAAGGCACACCATTAAGTGTGTACAGGGACCAGACATGTAGGAGGCACCGCAATTTTATATTCCTTTAGGAGGTAAGGGACAGCAGCAAAAGGGGTGAATAGGGGATCCCTGACTGTCCAACATCACCACTGGGGTTCTCAGGATCTCCTTTTATGTTAAAAACCATCAGGCACCCAGGTGAACATGGCCTGCTCCCAAGTAACCCAGAGAGGAAAGAGGGGGTTACATCGCATCAGTGGAAGCATTGATCTTAAAAGCATAAATCCTGTATTTTAAAAACAATAAGGCCTTACTCATTGGTTTACAGTCTAAGGAGGCTAATGGCTACTTGCAATAAAATTCGACTCTATCCAGGTACTTATCACACTAATAGCCATTTCTGGGCATCTTAAATGCCTTATCAGTGACAAATATCAAAAGTGTATCATTCTGCTACTAGAACCACAAAAGAAACTCACTAAAATAGGGGTGAGAAAGAAGAGGAAAAAGGAAAACTAGAAATACAAGTCAACACAGAATGCTGACAGAAGAAAAACACTGAAATAAGATGATCATATGACTGCAACATTTGCAATTAAATTAACCACCAAAAACTAATTAAAACCATCTTGATAATGTTAAATCAGCTAACAAAACTAAGGATAAATACAATGAAGCACAAAAGCCTCACATTTCTCTCTCAAAAAAACAAGCCTTTTTTAGAAGCATTAAGTTGCCACGGTAGCACCCTACAGAGAATATATATTATAGAACATCTTGAAGCACTCTTCACATGTAACTGAACATTTCCGTCTATTGATTTATATAAAAGCTAACATTGCAGAAGTGATCTTTATAAGTAGAATTACTTTGAGTCAAATTTATAACACAGCAAGAAAACTCATATTATAATTCTTTAGCTCTTAATTCTAATCTGAGATGCATGGAGTAATTACTCAGGATAAGGTATCTAAAAAAAGATTGCTACAACACACTTCATGCGCAAATAGATTTTTCAAGTGTGACAATGCATGGCTTCCAAATTGAGATCAGAATGAAGCCTGAAGTCTGTAGACTATAATTTAGCATTTGGAATAAAACTAAGCTCTGGAGTTGTATTAGGTTCCCAGCACTGTCTAATAACTATAATGCATGTAAAAGACTAATGTGTTCTGCATTGTCCTTCTAATTTCAATTGAGTTAATTCCTGAATTTTAGAGTTATTCAAAACAATTACTGGATGAAATTCTGTCCTCCATTATTGGGATTTTATAGCAACAACTGGATTCAGTGGGGTTACATGTATGCAACAGAAAGCAGAAACTGGCTCTGCAAAGTATTTGTTCAGTCTTTCTTCATAATAAACTGGTTTAAAAAAAAAAAACACTATTTTTTAAGCCATTAACATTTCAAGTGAATGGGTATACCTCTAATCCTGCAAGAAGTCCAGTTAAGCTGTGTTTACAGAAACACCCTCTAAAGGTGTTTGTCTTAATATCACATATTGAGGGGTAAATATCTTTCAAGGTTTCCCTCTCCCCCCCCGCCCGTTACTCCTTGCAAATGGTAAATACAAAGGCAACAAAACCCATTAGGGATTTACTTTCTTCCCCTTATTCTTAAAAGCTTTCCAACTGATTTTCACAAATGTTTCAAACTAACAACTTGTATATTATATTCAGCCTAAAAAGTGGCGTTACAAGCCTCTGAAAATAGGATTTGGATAAAAAAGTAGAAATAACTTTAACTGAAGTGACTCTGCAGTTACCAATGTTGATAAGTCTAACAAAAATAAATCTTACTACTTTACAGAAATATTAAACTCTAAACACAATATATTTCAACATACTCAAACATTTTTAAGAAGCATAGCTCTTGGAAAACACATTTCAACTTTGAGATTCATAATTTTTCTTGATATTATGATACATGTAATCATATCTGACAGCAATTGGAATAATTAATTTTAGGAGACTTCACAAGTAGATATGATAAAATTATTTAAACCTTTTAAAATGTAATCACTGTTAAATGCCTGTTGATAAAAACTCTAAGTTTTGAAGACATAAAATTAAGATTAATAGCCCAACTTCTGACACATCATTGATTTCTGAATAGTGGTGTCCACAGGCCCAAATCAGAATCATGGTTTCATTGAGGTAGGCACTGTACAGATACAGGAAAAATATAGGCCCTATTCTAAAGGGGTTACAAGTTGCAATAAGTAAGTTTAACAATAGGAGGTGGTATTTGAGCCTGGACAACATTAGAAACAATAGCAACTACAAGACCAGGTGTTTGCACAATTTTATAATTCTAAGTTACTGACAGTCATTTTTCTCCCTTCAGTTTAAAACATAAGAGTTAGATATTAGTAATCCCCACTGATCCTCTGCCAACTAATAATGGCTAGATAATCTTTTGTAAGCATGATGGTAGAAGTGAACCTTGAGGAAGGATTTGAAAGGCAGGGGAGGGAAGAGTGCACTGACTCGACAGACTACATAAAGGAAGATTATCCTTGAATAAGATGAAAGCACGAAGACACACTGAGAAGAAATAACAAAATGATTGATCAAGGCTGGCATCACTGGCAGGATGGTGAGTGGATATGTAGGGAGATTTGAGTATTTAATTTATATGTAGCAGCCTCGCCAGATCTAAGTAAAAAATAAAGGTAAAATGTCTGTATTAAAATGTACACACATACTAGTATTGCAACCTTAAGCTTCACACCATATTTACAGGAAACTACAAATGTACGGAACGAGGATCTGAGCCTCCTCTCCTTTATACTAGTTTTACAATAGTAACTCCTAATTCTGACTGGTATAATTTAGTGAAGAATCAGGATACTGAACAAGTTAGGTCTGCATATCTGGGTTCTATATAAACTCTTAACTTTTATTTGGGTTCCCTTTAATACGATTTTGAACATTGATGCCTAAAGTAATGCTGATGCAATAGGGCTACTCTGTTAATGCAGTCTTCCTCTACCCAGTCCAGCCATATCAACCACACAGTGAACAAGGTGGCAAGAGTAGCTATTTAAGTGACCCCATTCTCCAAATCTGCCGTTCCTCTCAGAAAAGGGGGGGAGGGGACAGACAATATTAAAACATACCACACAGTTTAATGTAATGAAATAAACACACCGGTTTGTTCCATCATTTCTGACTTGACCATCTGGGACAAGGAAATGTAGTACTTTTGTAGAGACAGGTATTACAGCAGTCTCCTAGCATGATGAATTACTGACTTGTCTGAACTGTTTATGATTAATTATCTCTAAGTTACACTGACATGTTTCTCTCACACACTTTAAGAACACAAAACCATCCAAGTAACACTAAGAATAAAAGTGTCAGTTTCTATCATGCAAGCTAATATTAAAACCATGTGAAAACAAAATCAGACTGTTAAAAACCAAAAGAGCAAACAAGTCACATTATGACCCCACTCAAAGAACTTATGTACGGATTCAATCATACTGGAATAATCATTAACAAAATGAATTAGGCTGATGCTCATTCCCCCCCCCCCAAAAAAAAAAAACCAAACAAAAACAAAAAACTACAATGAGCAGAGTACCTTTTAGCACTAGTTGATAGTTTAGCAGCTGTTTTGCTAGAGATCTTGCCCTCCTTTTTCTTGGGTTGAACCTGCTCCCTTTCTTGCTCTTGCTGAACTCCCTCACGTTGATCTCCATCAGAGCTGCCTCCACTAGTGCTTGGGCTATCATCAACTCTTTGCCCTTCAGTGGACATTTTAGACTCCAGGCTAAAAGAGACAAAAGCAAGTCAGGAGTCTTCTTGAAAGTGTCTGATAACATAGTATTGTTACTAAACTTTTTTAAAAGATAGTGATCGAAAAGATGAAGAAATCACTTGCATAATATAGAACTCTATTCTGCAGTATTTTAGCTTGCAGTATTGAAGAAACTAGCCATAAATACCTACCTATACAGTAACTAAAAGATGACCATTTTACATCAACTACAAAAATACACATCAAAATATGAAAAAATCTTTTTCATATGAAATAACTAAAATCAGAAAAAATAAACATCCTTCTGGGTAAGTGGAAAATAATCAGAATGAATAACACAATCTAATACTAACGGAATGGAGAGATCACGGGATTGGTGATGGGATGAAGAGTGTCACTTCTAGGATATCGATTCAAATCAGGCCCCTAGTTAGCAATGGCAGTCATTACTATTTTAAAACTATTCATTAGTCTACATGTAAGAAGTCTGGACTAACGCCAATCCCAATAGATGGGTTTTCAGTCTAGAATTCACATTTTCACTGGTTGATGGAGAAAGTTCAGTTTCTATGTCCTTTTTAAGCCTTACCTATCTTTTATAGCTAGACAGGATATTCCAGCACAAGGGTTTAAGTACACCAGTGGGGAAACATAAGGAAATCTGTAGTGCTGAAGCCAGTTTTGTGAGCAGAGGATATCAGGCTA
Source organism: Pelochelys cantorii (assembly GCA_032595735.1). Taxonomy (NCBI): domain Eukaryota; kingdom Metazoa; phylum Chordata; order Testudines; family Trionychidae; genus Pelochelys; species Pelochelys cantorii. Next base: position 191,996,196 of record CM064327.1, read on the forward strand.
TAAAACTGTCAACAAACATTAGTTACAGAGAAATCTAACTCTATCTTGACATATTTCATATGATTACTTCTCAAGTAACATTTAGCTATATTCTTTTCTTCTGTCACTTCAATCATTGAATTTCTTCAACTATAGGCTGTTTAAATTAAAATAGTTATGATCATTATGACTTCACCAACTCTTGTAAATTAAGTTTTTTCTTGGGGGTTAGATCTAAGATTGCCAGATGCAAAAGCAACAATTGATAAATGAATTTATTAGAAACCTGAAGCAACACTAGAAGGCCCTTTCTTACCTCTGACACCACTATGTTCTCTTTTAGATATGTTATTAAAAGACAACTTTAATAGTACACAAAGCCAACTTTTGTTCAGTTCATGTGAGTTGTGCAGATGTAACTCGGTGGAAGTGTACAGATGTAATTAACATCAGAGTCTGACCTACAGTGCACAATGTGAACAATATTGAATATAAATCTCAGACTAAAACTTTATCGCGTTTATTCTTTTAGCTATATACAGAAACAACATGCACAATAGCAGTTACAGAAGACAGTACATCTCAATTGAGATATTCTGCAATAGTCTCTCAAAGGCTTAAAACAGGATTCTACAGTCTGACTCAAACAGCAGTTCTCAAACTGAGTCAGGACACAAAAGTGGGTCGGAACCCCACTAAGGGGGGGTCACAAGAGTTGGCTTTAGACTTACAGAGGCTAAAGCCTGAGCCAAATCCAACCACACAGGGCAAAAGGCAGAAGATGTTAACCCTGGAACTGGGGCTTGTGTTCTGTGCTCCCCCACCCTGGGTTAATGCCCTCCGGCTCTGGTTCCCCAACTTAGGCCAGTGGGGTTCAGGCAGGTTGAGGTGTCAGTCCCCCATCCTGGGATTGTGTAATATTTTTTGTTGCCAGAATGGAGTTGCAAGAATGTAGTTGCAGTGCAATGAAGTTTGAGAACCCCCGCGTAAAATTTATAATAGTTTGCTCTTCTAACTGACTAAAACCATGTTGTTCAACCAGTTCTGAAGCAGTAGCTACATTCAACCAGCGAAACAGCCACATGTGGCTAGTGTGTTGTACACAATGAGACTAAAAGTTTATAAACAGTTTGTAACTGAACATTAGGATGTAAATCTTCTATCCAGACAGTATCTCCAACATGGATATGGTAGAGGGCAAAGGAAGGAAGAAAAAACTTCAGTGACACCAAGGTGGTATTGGTGTGTGGCGGGTGAGGTGGGGGGGGGGGGGGGGGGAGAGGAGGACTAAAGCAAACAAAGGGCCAAAAATTGTTATAGTTGCATCCTGAAAAGAAGAAGAATTTCCTGCAGTTAGGAGCATTACTAAAATCTTAAAGTTTATCAAAACCAGTATAGACGTTCCTTATTATTTGTGTCAATAAATCGTAATGACTCTCATATTAAGTCCCTCTAGATAATTTATAGGACTGTATCAAAGCAGTGAGGTTTAGAGGGGTGGGGTTCAGAATACTTAAAGAAAACAGTTGATGGATACTAGAACAGATTAGCTTTAATCAGATTTTGTTTTGATTATGAAAATAGTTACATTGCACAGACTTAGTGGTGCATTTAAGAATTGAAAATAATGCTTTAACTTCAACAGTTAACAAAATTGTTATTTCTTTTTTTCCCCTACAGCAGACACTATTTTCCATTTTTTACATTTTAAATAGATTAATCTTTAGGCATCTACATTTCAGCTGTCAAATCTAAATGGAAAAAATAAAGATTTAAGAGATAAACAAAAAGCTACTATACATACACACACTGAGTTTCAAGACTGAGTTACAATTACTAAACGAAACAAGGTAGGTGAGGTATTATCTTTTATTGGACCAGCTTCTGTTGGTGAGAAACAAGCTAAAAGATGACCTCACCCACCTTGTGTCTTTAATATCCTGGAACCAATGCTGATACAGCTACACTTCATATAATTATTAAATGCACATTTTGACTTTGCAGCTAGATATATAGCTATATTTTCCTGCTTTTTCCTACGTATAAAAACAAAGTAATATTTCCTTAAAATGCTTGAGATAGTCTTTATTTGCTCTTCAAGTTCAGATATTGATCTGTCATTTACATTTAATTTTGAGAGGACTACCCACACAGTATACATATTTACAACTGTTGGCCAAAAAAAAAAAGCAACATTTTTTAATGAAGCCTATTTCCACAGAAAGTCAGCTGTAGCTAATATTGCTATTATCCAAGAACTACTGTACTATTTCACAAGTTCAGGTTACTACCCAACAGATATATGCAGAAATAATAGCCTATAATGTATCATTACAGCTTTTACAACAGGAAAATGTTTAAATCTGTCATTTAATGTCTAGCTATTTCTCATTTCCCTCTCCGATGCAAATATTTTCCATACCTTCCCTTTTATTTTCTCTAAATAAAAAAAAAAACACACCAAGATATATTTTACTTAAGATTTAAAAGCTACATTTAACCTCAATAAAAGGATATATAAAAGGGTCTGTGAGGTCAAACCAAATATGTGGCCAAAATAAGAAACACAACAAACAAGAGTGAAAAAAATCAACATGGGGAATGACACTGTGGGAAAACATTTCAATGCAATTACGCAAAACACAAAATATTTTTTGAAGCCAAGTATCCCCAAGACACAACTCAGTGCAAACAGAAAAAGCAAAAGACTATGTGCTATTCTCTGAATTGCTAAATTATGCCACATTCAGAATTTAAATCTTCTGTTCCCTCCATCCAGCTCTCACAATACAAGGGCAGCAGAGGGAGGATTACAAGTATTACCCTGAAGAATCATGATGCATTTAAACACCTTGATATTAAACCCCATCTGTAAATTTGGAAACCAAACATGTTCAAGACAACTTACTTCTTTCATTTACCCCATCAACCCCCCATAAAACAACAACAACAGCTGCAGCCAGGGAAAAAAGATTCCAGCAATGTGCACATAGGTCCTGAGGGCAACAGAGCCAGGGATGATGCCTCTCTTAAGTTGCCTTGATTTCCTAGAACCAAAAGGACAAATGCAACTTTTCTTCTGGGTCCATGGAAAGCAGTAGCAGGAGCAGCTACCTCACTCCATCTTCATTAGAAACCATTAAGGGCAAAAAAATCTTAACATTACAGGAGAAAAAGCAGGAAGAGTCCAATTTGTAGCCAACCCCAGGCAAGGGTCTATGTTTGAGCGACCAAGAAATAAAATGCTGCTGCTGCAGCTCCATACCAAACACACACACACCCTTCTCCTGTTTTCCTGCTGCCTGGAGTGGGAGGGAGAGGCACATGTCATAGAGACTCAACATAATTAATCGGTACAAAAAGATAGCAGGGGACTGAAATGGGCATTTTTCAAAATGACATTTATTCTGCACTTTCCAGATCCTTTCCTCCTCCACACAAAGTAATACAGAGAAAGTGGAAAGAGAGGATGGAAGAGAAAGGATATGGGGCAGAGGCATTAGGGTGAGAAGTAGCTGACAGCAGATAATAGCAGGAGAAGAATTTGTAAGGAAAACATAGAGGTCATATAAGGAAGAAATGGGGGTTGGGCAAGATGAGCTAAGGGATTAGTTTGCTCTTGTCACCATGAGTGGAGTGGTTTATCCATCTCTGCTGTAGAAGGGATTGTTGCATAAGGTAGAATTCCTTACTGGTATTTTCTAATTCCCATCCTTATGTATTTCTGGAAGGGGGATTTCTCCCCATCCCTCTCCTTGGGGGAGCAAATGTTTATATCAGTGAGAACAGAGATAAGGGATTAATGGGGGAATGGAATTATTTGACCCATATACATGTTTGTGCATGAGTGCAGAGAAAGGATAAGGGGTGTTTAAGAACAAGGTCCTAAGGAGTGGGAAGCGTATTTCTAGGGGACAGAAGGGCAATGCAGAGAAGAACAAAAGGTAAAGAATTATTGGTGATGATACAAGGATGGTTAGAGGTAAAAGCAGGTGGCCTTTGCCTGTGTGGGGGAGTACTGTAGGGGACAGTGAAGGAGGGATTGCTGGAGGATGCAGTTAGTATTGTAGGAAAACTGAGAGAAGGCATTGCTAGGACCCTGAGAGAGGAACAGAGGCAGGAAGGATGTGGGGGACCAAAGGGGAGAGGGACAAATTGATGGGGCTAGGTCAAGGAGACATGGCGAGGGTATAGGGGCAGGGAGATGGATGGGGCTGTTGCAGTGAGATGTGGTGGGGTGTCAAAGGATGAGGGATGTGGTAGCAATGAGACAGGACATGAATGTTCTGAGGAGCTGTGGGACGGAAGTAGCTGGGGAAAGAGATGTGGGACAGATAGTGTTAGCTGGAGAACACAGGAATGGATAGATGGATGGGGCAGAGGACATGGTAAGTATAAGAGAACAGAGCTAGGGTGGGAAGGACATAGGAATCGGTGGGGCTATGTTTTGGGGGGGGGGATGGATGGAGGAGCAGGGGGATAAGGCTACAGCAGAAGAATAGGATAAGGTAGACTATGGAAGGGGGATGGAGTGGACAGAGGAGCAGGGGATGTGGTGGGGGATCAGGGGGACAAGTGATGCTGGACCAGCCAGAGGGATGGGGAGGAAGAGGAATGGGGCAGGTGGTGTTGGTAGGGGGTAGAGGAACAGTGCATGAGGGAGCAAGAGGTATGGGGGGAGGGGTGGGCCGTGCCAGGAAAGTAGAAGAGTGGAGCAGGGAGGGCAGAGGGATGTGGGGGTGGCAGGCAAGGGGAGAGGAATGGGGCAGGCGGCTGGGAGGGGCAGGTGAATGTGGGGGAGGGGGGAAGAGAGGGGCAGGTGCTGATGCGGTATGGGGGCAGGCGGGCACCGGGGTGGGGCGGGGCAGACGGGGGCGGGGGGGAGGGGTGGGGCAGGAGGACGCTGCGGGGGGACGGGGGGAGCGGGGCGCGTTACCTGCGGGCGGGCTCAGGGCTGGGGCTGACGCCGGCTCAGGCTGCGGGCGGCCCGGCTGGGGCCAGGCGAAGGGTGGGGGCTGCGCGCTGCCCCCTCGGCTACTGCTGCCGCCGCCGCTGCCCGAAGAGAAGTGAAGCTGCCGCCGCGCGCACCCGACAGCGCCGCGCGCGCGCGCGCTCCCGACAGCCAATGAGCCCGGAGCTCGCGGGGTTCGGGGGGCGGGGCGGGCTCGCGCACGGGGGGAGGAGAAAAAAATGACAAGCGGCCGGGCGCGGGGGCGGAGGAGTCTGGCGGGAGCGCGCGTTAAAGGGATACGCCGGCGGGCGCGCTGGGATGAGACCATTGAATCGGGTCCGAGAGGAGCCCGGGAGTGGGCGGATGGGAACTGGTGGGTTAGGGGGGGGGGGGGGGGGAGCTGGGTGCCTGGGCAGGTGGGTTAGGTGGGGGGGGAGCTGGGTGCATGGGCAGGTGGGTTAGGTGGGGGGGGGAGCTGGGTGCCTGGGCAGGTGGGTTAGGTGGGGGGCGGAGCTGGGTGCATGGGCAGGTGGGTTAGGTGGGGGGGGGAGCTGGGTGCCTGGGCAGGTGGGTTAGGTGGGGGGGGGGAGCTGGGTGCATGGGCAGGTGGGTTAGGTGGGGGGGGGAGCTGGGTGCATGGGCAGGTGGGTTAGGTGGGGGGGGAGCTAGGTGCCCAGGCAGGTGGGTTAGGTGGGGTAGGTGGGGGGCGGAGCTGGGTGCCTGGGCAGGTGGGTTAGGTGTGGGGGGGAGCTGGGTGCATGGGCAGGTGGGTTAGGTGGGGTAGGTGGGGGGCGGAGCTGGGTGCCTGGGCAGGTGGGTTAGGTGTGGGGGGGAGCTGGGTGCATGGGCAGGTGGGTTAGGTGGGGGGGAGCTGGGTGCCTGGGCAGGTGGGTTAGGTGTGGGGGGGAGCTGGGTGCCTGGGCAGGTGGGTTAGGTGGGGGGGGAGCTAGGTGCCCAGGCAGGTGGGTTAGGTGTGGGGGGGAGCTGGGTGCATGGGCAGGTGGGTTAGGTTGGGGGAGGAGCTGGGTGACTGGGCAGGTGGGTTAGGTGTGGGGGGGAGCTGGGTGCCTGGGCAGGTGGGTTAGGTGGGGGGGGGAGCTAGGTGCCCAGGCAGGTGGGTTAGGTGGGGTAGGTGGGGGGCGGAGCTGGGTGCCTGGGCAGGTGGGTTAGGTGTGGGGGGGAGCTGGGTGCATGGGCAGGTGGGTTAGGTGGGGGGCGGAGCTGGGTGCCTGGGCAGGTGGGTTAGGTGGGGGGGGGAGCTGGGTGCATGGGCAGGTGGGTTAGGTGGGGGGGGAGCTAGGTGCCCAGGCAGGTGGGTTAGGTGGGGTAGGTGTGGGGCGGAGCTGGGTGCCTGGGCAGGTGGGTTAGGTGTGGGGGGGAGCTGGGTGCATGGGCAGGTGGGATAGGTGTGGGGGGGAGCTAGGTGCCCAGGCAGGTGGGTTAGGTGGGGTAGGTGGGGGGGCGGAGCTGGGTGCCCGGGCAGGTGGGTTAGGTGTGGGGGGGAGCTAGGTGCCCAGACAGGTGGGTTAGGTGGGGTAGGTGGGGGGCGGAGCTGGGTGCCTGGGCAGGTGGGTTAGGTGTGGGGGGGAGCTGGGTGCATGGGCAGGTGGGTTAGGTGTGGGGGGGAGCTGGGTGCATGGGCAGGTGGGTTAGGTGTGGGGGGGAGCTAGGTGCCCAGGCAGGTGGGTTAGGTGGGGTAGGTGGGGGGCGGAGCTGGGTGCCCGGGCAGGTGGGTTAGGTGGGGGGGGAGCTGGGTCCCCAGGCAGGTGGGTTAGGTGGGGGGGGAGCTCGGTACCTGGGGGGATAGGTGTGAGGGGAGCTCGGCGCCTGAGTGGGTGGGTTAGGTGGGAGGGAGCTGGGTTCCTGGAGAGTTATATATAAAGGAACTTAATTTCTGGGAACAAGGTTATGTGTAATTGAACATAGGTGGGTAGGTGTGTGTGCAGGAGTTATGTATAAAGGAAGCAGTTGCATGAGGCATTACATTTAAGCAATGTGGGTGCAATAGGGGACATCAATGGGCTAGTATCATGCATAAATGAAAGGAGGGGTGGATGTAATGAAAGGTGGGTGCTCCAAGTATAAAATGGGTATATCCTGGTTTAAATATCAGGTGAGAGAGGGTACAGAATGCAAGGATCTGACCTGGGTCAGTGAGATGGTGTCTTGAGAGTTTCATTGTGTTAGAGGGAGGTTTGGCATTTCCCCTTCTGCTTTTCTTTTTATTTATTAGGACATATTGGAGTAAGTTCAGAAGGCCTGAGCAGGATCAGTGCTTCAGTGTGCTGATTGTTGCACAAACACATAATAAAAGGTCATTTGCCCCAAAAAGTTGGGTGTAAATTAAAACAAGATGAAGCAGGGGTGCAGTGCACAAAGGGAGAATAGTAGGAAAGGAGGTGTGGGGGAGAGAGGGTAACCATAGTAGAAGCACATGGGAATACAGATTAATGGTCTTTTCTTTGCCTCTTTGTCCCCTTTGATTTTCTCGCTCTCCTCACCTCTTTCTCTGATACTGCCAGTTGCATGTGCCAGTAATAGTGTCAGCCCACCCTCTTCTTCCATCAGTCTAACTCCTATTTCTGCCTCAACCACATAGCCAGAGAGAGGAGACAAATAGTAATCTGGGACCGAGGCCATAGTAAGGAACTCCCCAATGGATGCTTACATCCCCACACTGGGGCTTTGTCTACACTGCAAGGTTTTTGCACAAGAAGCTTTTTGCAGAAAAGATCTTCTGCAAAAACTTCTCGTGCAAAAGTGCTTCTACACCTCAAAAGCACATCTCAAAAGCGATGTGCTTTTGCACAAGAAAGCGTCCACACTGCATGGACACTCTTGTGCAAGAACATTCTGATTGCCATTCACAGAATGGCCATCAGAGCACCTGTGCTTTTTGTGATAGGCTCTTTTTGCTCAAGAAACTCCTGTTGAGCATCCGCACACACCTTTTTGTGCAAGAACTCTTGCACAAAAAGGAGTTATGCCTCACAGAAGGAGATATACCTACACCGCAAAAAGCCCTCTGTTCTGTTGATTGACTGTAGATTTTCTTGTGCAAAAACATGCTTGAGGTATGGACGCTCCACAGGTTTTTGTGCAAAAACCCTGCTTGCGCGAAAACCTTGTTTTTGCACAAAAACCCTGTAGTGTAGACATAGCCTGGCTGTGTGTTTAAAAAATGAGAGACAAGAATAGAATTGTAATGTGCTGCACAACTCCACCTCAGAAAGGATTAAGAGACAGTGCTGTGAAAGGACAATGTCCAAGATGTAACGAGGCCAAAGTTATTAATTTATAATACTACACATTTATATTTACTTGAATGGTTTTGACCATAGAGCTCTGCAGTCTATCAGCAGAGTTTGATATAAACAACCTCGGGCAACTTGCAGCATAAGAAAACTTAAAGAACCCAAATTGGCCATGGTATTGTGGAATAACCATTTTAAAGTAAATTAATATCACTTCCCTCATGCAGGTAAACGTTACATTTAAGAGTGGCAGAGGCTAAACAGCAGCACACATGAATGAGATAAGTTTAGATGTACTAATTGTGATATTAACCTGGAACTAGACAAACCTGTAAAAGAGTGAGATGTTACTCAGACATTGCTATATCTTATAATACTTATGTTCAAAGTATTAATTCTTTAATCTTCCATCATCTGTAATTAATTTTATCTAGATTTTACTGAACTTGTGAATTATTAATAAAAACCCTTTTTTAATTAAAAAAACAACAAATAGTCTAGTAGCACTTTAAAGACTAACAAAACATGTAGATGGTATCATGAGCTTTTGTGGGCAACACACACTAACCCCTCTGAACCTTTTTTAATTAACAGGGAAGATAAGTATTTAATGATGAATCACCATATTTTTCCTTTCTTGGGTCTAAGGGTATTTTTAAAATCTTCACACCATTCCACATTTACATTTCAGTGCTCATCTGCATGTTATGTGAAAATCACGTTACAGTATTTATCCTAATTGTTGGATGTAGAATATGCAGCGATCACAAATATAGATCTCAGGAACCACTGTAGAGAAACCTAAAGACTATAAAGGCTGTTAACACCTGTCTATTCATGCTCTACTCATTCTTCATACAATTACTGTATAATAAATTATCTTTTTCTCTTTTGAGAGATTATCTATTTTGAAATAACCTGTTTTTATGTTCCAATCACTCCTATTTTAAAGGTTCTGCTAGAAATTAGAGGAATCCAAATAGAATTCCCACCTATGTTTTAAAAAGCAGTGTAACAGGATATTTCTTATTACAGTCATTTTGAATGATCCCTTGCAACACATATAAAAAACTCCTTTGCTTAAAGATCTGTTTTACCTTGTAATTAACTTTACACTCTGATTAACTTTCCCAGATCTAAGAACAGCTCTGTGTAACTCAAAAGTTTATTTTTTGTCTCTTCCACCAACAGTAATTGGTCCAATACAAGATATTATCTCACTAGGATGATCATATTTCCCAAAGGAGAAATGGGACACCATGTGGGGCTAGCCCAAGCCCTTCCTTCTGATCAAGTTGGCAAAGCAAACAGGACAAATGCCCACTTTTTTTTTTTTTTTTTTTTTTTTGCAAGAGCCAGGACAGCCAGGACAGGGCTTTAAAAACGGACTGCCTTGGGAAAATGGAACATATGGTCACCCTATATATCATCTACCTAATCACTTACTTTGTATATAAACAGTTGGTTTCTTTTTCTGTTCCTACTAAGGAGCCCACTGAGAGAAATTCTTCACATTAGCTAGGAGCAATGGCAATTAGAAATATGTTCCTGATAAATTCTTACAAGGCCACTAAAGGAGCAATTAGAAGAACCTGATAGTACAAATAACCTTTTAAGTAATGTACACTCTCTTCAAATGACATTAAGTTATCACAGTAAAAGGACACACTGTCTGGGCTGCCACTTCTGTGGTATCAGGAATCACCTTTCTAACTGTACCTGGACATTGCCTTTTCTTCTTATATACAAGGATGGCTCTCATATGGAAATTAGCATCTCATTTTCAGTTCTCGCATGGAGACCTTTAAACATTGCTCATAGTTTAAAGATGCTTTGAAATGGCATTGATGATTCTTCAAGAATATCCTGTGTGCTGGAAACTTCTTCAGCTGATGTAATGGCTCTACATCAGTCCTGATCCCAGTCCCTGTGTACTATATCACAGCTACTCTAGTTTACACCAACAACAGAACAAGGCCTCTACAGAACAGAGAACACAAAATCCTGATACCCTTGAAGTCAGTGATAATAGGATGGGATATACAACCTTATATTAAACAAGAAGTTAATGAGAACCTGTGGGCCCAATCTACCCCACCACAGATACAACTGTGCAAGGTATCTACCATCAGCATGCTAAAAGAGAAGTATAGCTCTGAGGTGGCTAGCTGAGAGAAAGAATAGATCTCTTGAGCTAGCCTTGTGAAGGAAGGCCTGGCTAGGGCCAGAGTCTAGCCAGATACTGCTTTGCATAGTGAACTATTTCAAATTAATATCAGGGGGATTTATAGTGGTACATAATAGACCTATACTACAGTTTCTTCAAATTACTTTGGGAACTTACAGAGGCTACATCTACACAGCAGGCTTCTTGCACAAGAACTTTTTGCACAAGATTTCTTGCGTAAAAGTTCTTGTGCAAGAGCGTGTTCACACTGTCACGTGCTTTTGCGCAAGAGCATCCATGGCAGTATGGACGCTCTCTTGCGCAAGAAAGCTTTGATGGCCATTTTAGCCATAGGGATTTCTTGTGCAAGAAACCCCTGTTTCCGTCCACACTGTCTTCTTGCGCAAGAGCTCTTGCGCAAGAGGACTTATTACTCGTGGGAAGAGGAATAACTCATGTGGAAGAAGCCCTCTCTTCTGATGCTTTACTGTAAATTTCCTTGAGCAAGAACACGCATGCAGTATAGATGCTCCGCAAGTTTTTGCGCAAGAATGGCCGAAGTGGTCATAAATGCAGTCCCCGAGTTACGAATGTGATCCACACTTACGAACAGCACGGTCACCATGTAATTCAATGGGGTCCGAGTTACGAACACTTTAAATTATGGCCAAGTGTTTGGTCCGTAACTCATTTGTAACTCGGGGAGAGGCTGTATTAATTAAATGTAAAATCCTGATCAGTATGAATATAAGGGAATGTGTACAGGTAGTGCTGGTGAAGGGGCATTGTTTTCCCTTGCCTCAATTGCTCAGCTGGGTGGGGACATGTGTTATTCACCTCAGTGATGCAGCTGGTGTGTGATGGTCATAATCCTAGTTGAGAGCAGCATAGAGATGCCCTGTAGTACAAGATGCCTTGTAGCCCATCAATGATGACATCCCACAGTGGGCATAGGTAAGTGTGAGGGAGAGAGCCTGGACAGACAGAGTGTGCAGGCACGGGCCTGCTGCTATGAGGGGTGGCACTTGTATGAGCAGCATACACTGACAAAACTAACAAATAGAGCATGGAACACACTGATCTTGCTGCTTCAGTTTTTCTGGGTTATGTGCCTTCCTTCTCAAACACTAGGAAACCCAATAATCCAGATTGGAAAAACTTTATATCACATTTTAAACAGGGGGAAACCCTATTATACATTACACTCTTTCAGAAAGTTGACAACATAATACATTAGGCACACTTATAAAATGACAACTTTTTTTTCTTTAAGTCATGCAAGTTGTTTACCTTTCAATATTCTGTATACAGTAATTCCTCATTTAACATGTGCCCGCTTAACACGTTTTCACGATAGCACGATTTTTTTTTTTTTAGGGAACATTTTTTGAATTACACAACCGTCCCCGGAATAACACGATTTCCCCAGCCGTCCCGTTGCCAGCAGCTGCACGGGGCTTCCCCTGCCTAGCAGCGGAGGGTTCGCTACTCCCTGCTGACTTCCCCTCTCTGGACGCCTTGCTCCTTCTCCTCCGCCCCCGCTTGCAGGCTGGCGGCTGGGTTTCCTCAGCAGGCCCATCGCCGGTGGCTGCGCGGGGCTTCCCCCACCTCCCTGCAAAGCAGTGGAGGGTTCACCGCTACCCGGCGACCCCCCCTCGCCGGACACAGTGTGGGTCCCGGCAGACCTGTCACAGGGGCACACTCCCAACTCAATCCCCCTCCCCTCTCCTCTCCTTCCCTTCCCCGGAGCCAAACACCTTCCCTCCCTGCTGTAACCCAGTCCTCTTTCTCCCCCAAACTTATGTCCCGGTCCCAACAGACACCACCACTTGAAACACAACCCCCACCTAAGTGTGTTCAGTTTTGTGTGATTAGAGAGTTAGCAACCCTGCTAACGGAGCAGGAGACTTGGTCAGTATGCTGCCTGGAAAGTCAGACCAGCTAGCAAAGACCCACTAAATCAAACAGTGCAGGTGTGTGGGTTACAGTAAGACATGACATAAGAATATTTCTGTTCAGTTTTTTGTGATTTTTTTTAATTAACACTATTTAGAACATTGACACACAGTGAACAACTTTAGTTTTGAATTCTTGTAAAAGTTTATGGTTTCCTGAGCTAGAGACACCACTGTTAAGATCATCCAATGTAAAGTCTTCTGCTTTAAGAATGCTTACGTTATATACTGTTGAGTGAAGGACCCTGCTGTTAAGGTTTCTTCATTTAAGGAAGCCTCTATGGATATGACTGCATAGGGATTAAAAAATACAAGGCAGGCCCAGGTCAGCTAACTTTGGCAGGAAGAGCGTGGGCTCTGGGGCTGAAAAATCATAGAAGTCCAAGTTCTGGAACTCTGCAAGGGTAGAACATTTGAGTAGCCTCTTAGGAGGTTAAGTAGCATCGGGGCTTTGGCCCCGAGAGGCTCTTCTGCCAACTGGGTATGGTAGCTGACTATACCCTCTTTTCTCCTAGCTGTGTGCCTGTGCTGGGAGGCTGGGGCTATGTCTACACTGCAGAGTTTTTGCGCAAAACCAATTGGTTTTGCACAAAAACACACGGAGCGTCCACACTTCAAGTGCGTTTTTGCGCAAGAAAATTTACAGTGAATTGACAGAACAGAGGGGTTTTTGCAGTGTAGGTATTCCTCTTTCTATGAGGAATAACTCCTTTTGTACAAGAGCTCTGTCAAAAAGGTGTGTGTGGATGGGAAATGGGGTTTTTTTTGCTCAAAAACAGCCTATTGAAAGAAGCATGGGTGCCTTGGTGGCCATTCTGTTAATGGCAATTGGAGCTTTCTTGCGAGAGAGCATCCATGCAGTCTGGACACTGTCAAGTATGGGTTCTCTTGGCCAGGCCTCGTGCGCATAGCCGAGATCTACCGCAGCAACCTCATCATGTCAAGAGGATAGCAACAAGGCTTATCTACCAATAAAATGGAGCTTGTCAGAGCCCAGCACTCAACACCATATATGGGCATCACACCACACCCAGACCACACCCATGCCACTCCCAGAGCACAGACAATACCAAATATGGTAATAAGCATTAATAACATAAAAACCCCTGAGCCCTAAGCTCGGAGAGGACTCCCGAATATTGGAAGACAGAATCTGAGTCTAGCTTAGGACTGATCACCCGAAGGCCGCCTCCCACCCACCGAATCCAAACAGGGGTGTACGAATCTCGAGCATGCTCCGATTCCTTGTATGTCTTTGTGCTGTTGTCGTTGCTGGGTTTGTAAGTATCTAATTTACCCTCACTGTTTGTTAAATGGTTTGAAAGAGACAGGTTAGAAAATATATTGCCCAGTTGTACCCTTTACATTTACTATTTGTCAGTGTTCAGTGTGTCTAAAGAAACAGTTTTTGAAAGGTGTATATATTTAACTTAGCTGTAACTTAGGTAAAGTTTTGAAAATTGTTGTGGTTCAATTGTTTTGTAGCAAATATTGGGTAATTGCTCTTTTTAAGTCGTTCAGTTTAATAAATCATTCCATCTTTGATAAAACTTGTTGTCTTGCCATCATTCGGTATTTTTCACTGGGTATTTGGCCTAAAGCCTCCGGAACTCCCGCCATTTTATCGAACCGAGAACCAACAGGCACTCTCTTGTGCAAAAGGACATTGCTTTTCCGAATCACTTTTGCAGTGTGGGTGTGCTCTTGCACAAGAAGTTTTTGCAGAAGATCTCTTCCGCAAAAAGCTTTTTGCGCAAGAAGCCTGCAGTAGACGTAGCCTGAGATTGCAAGGAGTGTTGGAGTAGCAGCCTCTACAGCAGCTCTGTGTTACCCCAGGCATTCCCCTTCTATTACTGGTTGCATTACACCTTCACACTGCTGGAACAACACAAAGCAGCTAAAATAATCTGAGAGGATATGTGGCCCACTACATATTTTCTTTTTTCTCCTCACCCATTTTAATTTTCCTCCCTGTTTCCAGTTTGTTTTCCTCACACCCTTTCCAATGGTGTCTCTTCCCCATGATTTCCTGTTACTTTTGTTGCCACTTGGATGAACTATGCTATCTATGCCTCTTGTGCAAGCACATCGGTTCTGACGGTGCAGGGCACGGTCGCCCTCACGTCGCGGGGGGTGGGGGGGGGGGCTGGGCATCATCCACTGTGTCCCCAGGGAGATCTGACCACTTCTCTTCTTTCTCTACAGCTGCACCAGCTGCTCGTGCAGGGCAAACCACCCCGCCTGGGACATGCTCCTGCACCCGCGGCCTCAGCAGGACCACCACCACGTGGCAGGGGTACAGAGAGAAGCACCTGCAGGTCCTGCGAGCCCATCCGGATCATGGAGCAGCAGGTGCAGGACGACCGAGAGTTCCAGCGGGAGCTGCTTGCCCAAGGTCGTGCCATCTGTCAGCATCTGCAGGCCCTGGTGCAGAGTGTGCTGCCCCATGCAGGTCCTGCACCTGCTGCCCCCCCAGCTACTGTTCCTCCTCCCACTCCTGCCCCCCTCCCGCCTCTTCCTCCTCAACCTCCACACCCTCCTCCTCAATCTCCACACCCCCCACCTCAACCTCCGCACCCTCCTCCCCATCCCCCTGGGGATGCCGAGGCCCCCTCCCCCGTGGTGCTGGGAAACGGTTGGCCCGGCGAGACCCCCACCCCTGAGCGCTGAGCTTCCCCTCCCCCGTCTTCCCCTTGCTTCCCCCTTCCAGCTCCCTCCTCCAAGTTTTCCCCCCTCCCCTCTCCCACCCTTTTTCCTCCCCTCTCCCGCCACCCTTCCCAATCTCCCCAGAGTTTCATCCCCGCCCCCAGTTTTGTTAAATAAACAGAGTTTGTATTTTTGAGACAAAAGTGCATTTTATTTGACATCAGGAAGCGGGGGCTAGGGAAGGGTAAGTGGAAGGATGAGAGGGAGGAATGGGGCACAAGCCCCCAGTGGGGCAGACCAGGGAGACTGTTAGCGTTCCTCAGGGTGGAAGCTCTCCCGCAGGGCCCCCTGGATCCTGACAGCCCCTCGATGGTCCTCCCAGATGACGGCCTGCAGACAGTGCAGCCAGGCTGCTGGCAACGTGTCCACGAGATGCAGCAGAGTCCCCGGGGGCAGGTCTGGTTCCATGTTACAGAGTGCTGTGGTGTCCCGAGTGAGGGCAAGCAGAGCACTTCAAGACACAAATGCTTTGCTGTCCCTCAGCAAGGTAGACCAGCAAGCAGAGAAACCTGAGAACTGTCTGTCCGGGATGGGGGGTCGGGTCCCTTTAAGCACAGACCTCGGATAGACTGAGGCAGCAGCCCCACACACTAAGTCCGACCCTGATGCCCTGCTGGCACTGGTTCTGGCCAGCCTTACCTTCAATTCAGGGTCCACTCAATGTGGACACGCTATTTCAAATTAGAAAAATGCTATTTCAAATTAGTTTTTGTGTATAGATGCTTTATTTTGAATTAGCTTATTTCAAATTAACTAATTCGAAATAAGTTCATTCGAAATAGCGCTGTAGCGTAGACATACCCTTAGGGATGAGTGGGAGGGAAGTAATAACTTGCTTCTGCATTCTTAATAAAATTCTGAGTTTTTCTTCAAGGTAGGAAATAAATCATTGCTTAGTGTGGAGAGTGGAGAGTTTATATGTGCTAGTTTAAAGCCCAACTTAACATAATTGCAGGGGATAACACTATGATAAGTTAAAGACAGAAACTCTTAACAAATCAATTGAACCCATTATATTAAGAATTATCTCTTCTGGCTGCCACAGCATAAACCTTTATTTTCAAAGCCACCCTAAAGCAATGGCCTGCAAATTTGGAAACATTCTGTGCTCCTGAGGTGGGAGAAAAAATTGAGAGAGGTGTGTGTGGAGGGAGAGGGGACATAAAATAAGTCAGTATCTTCTGTCCTTTCCCAAATTCCTGTTCTTTTGTACTGGTTTCATAACCTCTTTAACCACATGATCAAATCTTGGGTTTCTGATCTCAGATGGATAAAGTACAGAGGAGCTTCTACCCATAGAGGAAATAGGCCAATCAGGTTATGAATGGTGGAGAAGAAGATTCCTACAACAAAAGGAATCAAAGTGTCCAACCTTTCCATTCTGAGAGCTGAACATAATTCAAAAGTCAAGGGGCCACAAATCAATACTTTTAAGCAGACTGTGTGCTATGGCCCTTTTCCTTTGTGCTGGTTAGGCAGTATAAAGGAAACAGAAATTACCCACAAATTCTCTGCTGGGGATTCCCCTAGAGAGAAAGGGAAGTCCCCAGCAGCATCAAGACAATATAGTCAGAGCTTATAAGCCTTCTCTGCAGATTCTGGCATAAAGGGGACATTGAAGGTGGGCAGAGGTGTACTGGGGCTGGGAAAGAGGATGAGATGAAATTCAATTCATTCCAGTTATCCCCACTGATTTATTGTGGATTGGAGACCATAACTGGTTTGTGTAAGTTAGGGCAACCAGAAGCTAGATCTAGGGCCAAACAGAGAATGAGGGCACCATAACTAGTGTTGATTCTTGATTTCTCTATGTTTTATCCTAGTATGCCCTGGGTAACTGTGGTGTGAATATTGCCATCCTTTGCTACAGAGCCTATCCAATTCCTGCACTCCCTTGGGTTCCCACAGCCTGTCAGGGCAACAGGAAACAGAGGAGTAGGAACTCTTCCCTCCTTCCCCTACAATGCAGCAATTGGCCTGTGGAGGAGCTATTGACACAGTTGGAGCAGGGAAAGAACAGCAGCCATGTCACTCTCTTAAATTGCATTATAGTTATTCTTGGACCTGCAGGATAAGTGGTGGGAGGTAACTGGGAGGCAACAGGGATGCTAGAGCAATTTGTAGAGTGGGGTTGCTAACAGCCACTGAACCAAACTGTACACTTTGTATATGATGGAATTCAGTTCAAGCCACTTGGTGCGGCAGCACCCCTATCTCCAGCACCTGTGGGAAGCATGCTTTCTACCACCTCCCCAGCATGATGGGGTTAATTCAGACAGTTCCATTTAAAAATTGCAACTTGTGGCTTAGGGAAACATGTTTTCTCTTTACAAATAAACATACAATTTTTTTTCTTTTTTACCCAATTGCCCTCAACAACCACAATTGAGTGGTGTCCCTTGAGCACCAGAAATAGGTCCCGGCTGTCAGTAGCACCTGTGCCATAGAAACTGAACTCAAGCCAGCTGTACTACCCTGAAACTTGATCAGTTATGATGCCATGTTCAAGAGCTAGGTTAAGACTGGACATTTGAATGCGAGCTTATAAGAAAAAGGACAGAGCATATTTTTTGTGGCCTATAACAACTTGGTTTGAAAAGATATTTACATGGGCTACAAAAATCATTGGGTAGGTTCTAGAAGAACAAAAATCTGTTTTTCATATTAAAATATTCTGAAACTTGATCCACATTCATATCTTCATGATACTTGGCTGCACCTTGGATTCTCAGAGAGAGAGAGCATGGTGAAAGACAACATAGAATCTAAAGTGAGAGCAGATTTTAACTGCAAATCAATTAAAATGACTTTCCAAGATATTCCTTTATAACATTTTGCTTGTCCCTGTAACTAAGTTTAGGCCCATCTTTCTACACTTACTGCAATTGTTTAAACTGCCTAATCCTAGCTCTCTTCTACATTTGCATCTTGTATCGCCGATTCTACTATGCAAAATGGCTGTAAAAGAGTGATATATTTTACATTTACATTGCACAAATGGAAGCAAGTAGAAAAATCTGGCCCACTGATTTTACTTTCTCTTATAAGTTTATTTTGATTTTCTGCTTGATACAGAGCTTTTGAGACAGAATCCTAAGGGAATGTTTATTGCTCATTCTGATCTCATGGATACTTGGAAGTCTTAAACACTGTATCTGGATTTTATTTAGAGAGTCAAAACAGTAAAATACATTTCAGAATAATCCAAGTAGCAGAAATTCAAAGATGCTGTAAAACTGAATACTAATACAGTGTCTAAGACTTCCAAGTATCCAGATCAACCCAAATGAGATTAAGATGTCTGATAGTAGAGATGAAGTGCCACTTAATGTGAAGATTTCTTTTCCTTAAAAGTTCTTGAAGTATCATATTAGTGGAAATGGCTTTCAATAATCATTTATTTTTGAATAAGAGTGTTATTGTGACTAAATACCCTGATGGCATGGAACTCAGAATTTAACAGTTTCTAACTTCAGTTAATATAGCTGTCATATAGTAATGAACTGTGGAGCCATGCTCTTTAGATACAGAGTAATGTTATCTTTACAAATCCTGCCTGGAAAAGCAGAAGACAAGTCACTCCTAGGAATGTCTACCTATTCAGACAGGGGATTATTATATTCTGCAGTCAGCCACAGTTTATTATTCCTTTGAGACAAGAGAAGATACTTGTTTTTGGAACAAATTCACTGGTCTCCACTGCATTGATTTGCTTGCCTAGAGTTTCTTAGTGCAGGGAAAATCAGCTATGGTTTGCTATATTAAATCTCCCATGAGGTGAATGCCACAGAAGCTGTAACTATCTGAGCTGCCTGCACATCTGCTTACTGAGTTCAGGAAAATGAGAATTTAAATATAATGGACTGGTCATTGCTGGCAATTAAAAAAACATTTATTGGCACTCAGAAGTAGAGATACCATGTTGGCCATCCACATATTTTCTCCCTCCTCTCTGTACTGTGTGAGCACCCAATGAATGGTGTACATTCCTAATAGGTCCTGATCCAAAGTCCATTTAAATCAATGGAACTATTCCCCTTGACATTAATGAGCTTTGGATCAGGCCTTAATTGTCACTGAAAATCTTTTATAGACACTATAAATTAGTTGGTGAGTATATGTTTTAATAAAACAGACCTGCATATACTCTGGGGAAGATGCACCTTAAATTGTATGTTTCTTCTGAAATCATAACAAGTGTTCTGGGACATCAGAATTCAGGTTTCCTTTGTTTCTTCCTCCAAAGCCCCATTACATTTTATAGGAAAAACAGAGAACTGTGCAAACTTGTGTGGTTTCCTTATGCAAAGCTGTTGATTCATGAGTTGGTACCCTCAAGTATGACTTCGGGTTTAAATGTCAAAATTCAAATCAAACTCAGACAAAAGCATCAAATATAATCCATTTTCATATATTTTATACTGTTGGTCACCAAGCCACGTATTTGACCAAGTTTGCTGTCTCCTGGATCTAGATTCACTCTAAAAGTTCACAAATGTTACAACAAGCCTGTAGACAAAGCTGAACTGAGTCTTGCATTTATACTGAAACCCTAAACCAAGCTACTTTCATGTGGTTTCAAGTTGCGTGGTGAACATTGTGGAGGAAGAATGGTCTTTTCTGTTAAGCATGGGAGGTGGAGACCTAAGCAGATTGACAGTGTGACCTCAGACAAGTCACTTAATTGCTCTCTTCCTCAGTTTCTCTTTTCCAAAATGGAGATAATTATCCCCAGCTTCCATGAAAAGCAGAATTAATTGGTGTGTGTAAAGCACTTTGAGAGCCTCAGATCAAGGTGCAAAGTATAATTATTGTAATTCTTGAAAATGAAAGTGAACACTACAACAGCAACGGTTTACTTTCATTTCCAAAGTGCAGGTGCAATGCTGAATTGTGCTACACTTTTCACTCCAGGAATAGGGGGAAATGTACATATGAGATCTCAGGTGGCAGCTTGCATTTTCAGTAACAGCAGTGCATACACTTAGAGAAATGTTTTGGGAAATCATAAATCCTAAGGAAATGGGTTAAATGCCAAATGGTTATGCATTATTTATGAGCCCTACCACTCCAGGGACAGATCGGGAGAGAGACTATGAATGAGGTTAAAGGGTCCTCTTTTTTTTTTTTTTTTGCTCCCAATTCCTTTCAAAATTTTGTTGTACAAAAAGGGACTTGTACAGGAGGCACAAAACTGTAGGCCCTGACTTTTCCCTCCACAGTGAGCCCAATGGTGGAGCCATAGCTTGGTCTCCTCAACATTTTGCATCCCTTAGAGACATCTGGAGAAGGCAGTTCCTGAGCACTTCTGAACAAAGGCCCTGTAATTGTGGCTGACTGTTAAATAGATATTGGGAATGGTAGGGAGATTCCTTGCAACTCATGCTCTGCATACTTTCATAAGGGGCAGCCACAATTTGGCCCTAAAAACTTGAGAACCCAGGCAGAATGAGACAGGTTATGAGAATGTATACAGAATCTATTTTATCCCTTTCACAAAACTGATGACATACTATAAATTTGACTTGTCTGTTGGTTTTGGGCAGTGTTTCTCAACCAGTGGTACGAGTACCCTCAGCGCTACTTGAGAGAAGTCTGGGGGGTACGTCAACACAACTGAAATTTAGAGAAAACTGAATTTTTGTTTTAAGTTTTACAGCACTTTATTATTTTTGTACTTTTTACACTCAAAAATTTCATCGCCCACCCGGCTACACTTAAGTTGTTTAAACAAATGTGTTGCAATAATAGAAAAAAAATTGTGTGTCTGAAAACTGTAGGTACTGGGAGTACTTATACTTTTTTTAAAAAAGGAGGTACTTTATAAAAAAAAGGTTGAGAAACACTGGTTTAGGGCCTCAACTTTTTATTTAGTAATGACTTTGGGCATCTGGAATGCAGTTGTCTTTTTGCTCACTAACTTAAGAAAACAGATTTGAGTGTTTTAAACTTTAATAAAATAAAACTAGACAAACTAAGGAAAGTGAAGGAGAGTTGTGTTGTGAGGACAGGATGTGATGAATAACAGAAACCTCTGGGCATTGGCTTGTTTGACATATCTTCCCATTGGCTTTTGGCACAATTTTTATCTCTTCTCCCCTTTCCTTCACCTTTACACTTCCCTGTTACCTTTATATTCATTCTTTGCCATTCTTTCTTCACAGCAACAACACCTTAGCCCTTCGTTGTCTTCCTACCTGTCTTCCTACCTCAAACTTTTCCCACTTGGCTCCTTTGATGCTTCTCTTCCCTTTGCCAGTCAGTGTCTTGCCATTTCTCTTTCTCTTGATTACTTTTTCACTTCCTAATCCAACCCCTTGGTTATTTACTCCTCACAAGTGTGGTAAACTTAACTTGTAAACTCTTGGGGCAGGGACTTTTTGTTCTGTGCTTATACAAAGACTAGCAAAATGGGGTCATGCTCCATGATTGGAGCATCTAGGCATGACAATAATACAAATAATAAGTAATGATAATTGCCTTAGATCAGCATTAGAAGTATCACCAGTGACAACCTTCCAAGGTAAAAAAATTTAGATTCCAATGCTAGAAGATACCAAAAAAATTGGTAGCTCATGTCTAATGTGAGTAACACTGTAATTAAAGATTGGGGTCCTTTTACTCTATGTCCTTGCATTATCATCTTAGGCTCTGACCCCTCAAATGAGTTAGTGGGGTGCTTGACTCTGTCTCCAGTGCCCCAGTCAGCATAGGGCTGGTCAGCAGTGCAGGAGGAAAGAAAAAGAGAAGGAATTATGCCTCTCTAAAGCACGAGTCTTTCCTTGTGCTGCTTCTGGGCAACCCATCTCTAGCCTGCAGAGCAAACTGTAATTGCATACTTTAGCTCTCACACCCTAATTCAGGGTAGCATTTAAGAACTGAAGTGGGATGCTTTTGTAAAGCAGGGCCTTAATGAACAGGAAGACAGTTTGTGACCTATATTCTTATAAACTGAAGGAAAAAAACTCCCTCTTGAACTTTGGAGCAAAATAAAGTAATTTCTAAGGGTATGTCTAGACTGCACACCTTTTTCGACAGAGGCTTTGTCGACAGATAGTGTTGACAAAGCCTCTGTCGAAAAAGAGTGTTTAGATTACATTATGTGGATCAAAAAATTGATCCTCTTTTTCGAAAAAGAGCATCCAGATGGCCAGATGCTCTGTTGAAAAAAGAAGGCACCCAGAAGTGCTTCTGGCAGGGCTTGGGGGCAGCCTTTATTTCCAGGTGCTGCTGCATGCTCTATGCAGAGTCGCGTGCTTAAAGGGATCTCCCTGGACAGCTGTTGCTCTGCACCTGCTTCTGGCTTGCATACCTCCTAGAGGGAAAGCAAATCTGCTGCAGTTTTTGCTCTGGTTGCCCTGCTTCCTTGGATACCACAGCAGTTTGTTTTCAGGTTTGTTTTTGTCCTTTTCATTGTGTTTTTGGCCATGGAGCCTGAGCTGCCCCTGGGCAGGCGATGGCCCCACACTGTCATGCTGGAAGTTCTGCTGCATCTTCATGAGACCATCATGATGGTTGTGGCAGAGCTGGATTCAGAGCCCAGCTTTGAGCCCCCTGCTCAGGTTGCAGCCCTACTGCCCTTGCCCCCGAACTTATTCCTGGAGAGGTGAGTTTGGAGGCTGGACACCAGTTCTGACTGGTGGGACCATCTTGTTATGCAGCAGCGGGACGACGACCAGTGGCTCCGAAACTTCCAGATGTGGAAGTCCACCTTCCAGGAGCTCTGTGCCTGGCTTGCCCCTGCCCTGCAACGCCAGGACACCCACTTGTGGGCCGCCATCCCCCTGGAGAAGCGCATCACTATTGCTCTGTGGAAGCTGGCCACCCCCGATAACTACCGCTCCGTGGGACATCAGTTTGGCATGGGGAGGTCTACAGTCGGGGCCGTCTTGATGGAGGTAAGTCACTTGGGGGACAGTCCATGGGGGAAGGGGCGGGCGGATAAGAGGGATGGTCAGGACCGGGCACAGGGAATGGGGGATGGGGTGGGAGTGGTAGAAGCCTACCTGGCCTCACCCTGCGGTGGTGCGGAGGACACAGGGGGCGTTGCCTGGGGGGGGCACTCTTGGGGTCTGGGAGGGGAGGGGTGGGGGAGCACCTCTCATCAGCTCACGCAACTCCTCTAATGTCCTGTTATGTGTGTTTGTATTTGTCCTTTTCTGCAGGTGGCGACAGCCATCAACTCAGAGCTACTTCACAGGACTGTCCACCTCGGAGACCTGGATACCATCTTGGCCGGATTTGCAGGGCTGGGTTTTCTGAACTGTGGCAGAGCACTCGATGGGACTCATATCCCGAGCCGTGCACCACCCCATCGAGCAGCACAGTATATTAACAGAAAGGGCTACTTTTCGATGGTGCTGTGGGCCCTGGTCGACCACCAGGGACAATTCACAGACATTTGTGTCGGGTGGTCAGGCCGGGCACACGATGCCTGCATATTCCAGAACTCATACCTGCACTGCAGGCTGCAGGCTGGGACATTCTTCCCACAGCGAAGCTATGCAGTCGGTGATGCAGATGCCTACGTGCATCGTGGCCGACGTGGCGTCCCCCCTTATGCCCTGGCTCATGAAGCCATTCACGGGACACCTGGATGCGAGCAGGGAACTGTTTAACTCCCGCCTGAATCAGGCTTGCTTCCAGGCGGAGTGCACCTTTGGCCATCTGAAGGGCAGATTTAGATGCCTGCTCGCTCGGCTGGACATGGGAGAACACAACATCTCCAATGTGGTTGCTGCATGCTGTGTGCTGCACAGCCTAGTGGGTAGGAAAGGGGAGGCCTTCCTCCCAGTGTGGGGGACACAGGCTGATGTGGAGGGGAGGCACTTTGAGCAGCCCCGGACAGCTGCCATCCAGCAAGCCCACCAGCTGGGATTGCACATTCGGGAAGCCCTGAGGGAGCAATTCTCCCAAGGAGGCCGATGAGTTTCCTCAGGGCCTTCCAAATCTGGGATTGCCCGATGCCCCCGGTGCCTTCCTCCTCAAAACCCCTCCCAGCCCCACATTCATACATTGCACACATTCACACTGAGAACAGAGACAGGTGTTATTGAAAAAATGTTTAGTTTATTTCACTGTTGATTGTTTCAAAAACTATAAAACTCTTTTGTTCAGAAAAGTAAATTGTATGTTAACAAAGTAAAGTGCTTCCCTTATTGACTCTCACAAGTGGGAAGGGGGATGTCAACCTAGAAGGGGGGAGGGAGGCTCAAGGCTGATTGTGCTGCCTAGATGAAGGGCCCCTGGCACTTTGGCTGCAGAGGCCTTCTCGGAGATGGCTGTGCATGCGGGCTGGGACAATAGGGGGCTGGGCAGGAGGTGCGGCCAGGCTGTACCTGGGTCTGGGATGGCAGGGGATGAGGGGAGAGCGGGGCGGGGGGGGGGAGCAGGCTGAGCAGGAGGAGCAGGATGAGGCACAGGACCGGGGAAGGCCATGGCCTCCCGGATAGCAGTGCAAATATCAGTGTGCTGCTGGACTAACTTGTCCAACAAGTGCCTGCACCACTCTGCCTCTACCTGCATCCTTTGGTTAAATGTGTCCTGCATCCCCTGCAGGACTGAGATGTGCTGGCGCACCAGGTCTAAATAGGTGCGCCAGTGGCGATGGGTTCCCTGCAGCCATCTGGGTGGTGGGACAGGTGTGGCGCTCCCCTGCTGGTCATCTGGTCTGGCTGTGGAGGACAAGAGGGAAAAGTCGTCAGTCATGCATGCTCACACTTTCCCTGAGAGGGCATGCCTTCCTGCTCAGCAGACAGTGCCTGTCCTAGGGTCAGAAGATGCTCATGTGCATCTCAGTAAGGCATGGTGTAGCCTGGCCAGCAACCACGGCCTCCCTGGAGCCCACCATCCTGCCCCCCCCCCACACACACAGCATGGCCAAGCAGCACAGACAAGTGTCAGGCCACAGTTGGGGTTCCCGCAGGTTGCTGAGAGGCCTGAAGCTGCGTGGCAATCCCAGCGTCCCCAACCCATGCCTGCACCTGGCATCAGTGTCTGCAGGAACAGGTGATGCCTCGCAGCCATGCGGGTGCATGGGTAGGATGGCCCTCCCTGAGGTCGGCCATGTGTGTGCCCCTCCCAGGCTATGATCAGCATGACATGTCACAGCACTGCACCATCCACTTTGCTCCCGCCTCCCCTGCCCTGTGTGTGTTGGGCCCTCACAGCACTCACCTGATGTTCCCTCCCCAGTGTCTGAAGTTGTCTGGGAGGCCTCCTGCATCTGGGTGTCTGGCTCCTGGGTCAGGGTCGCTGTGCTCCTGCTGGTGTCCTCCTCCTCTTGGAACTGCTGGTCCTCTGGGGTCTCACCCTGGAGTTGCAGCCGCTGCTGCACAGGGGTCTCCAAACCAGACTCCACAACCATCTCGGGAGGCAGGGGTTCCCCTGTCCCCTGGATCTGGTCCAGGTCCTCATAATAGGCACAATAGCATGCTGTTTCCCCAGAGCGGGAGCTGTGCTCACGGGCCCTAACATACCCCTGCCGCAGCTCCTTCACCTTGGGTCTGACCTGGTCTAATGTGCGGGGGTGGTGGCCTTTCTTAGCAAGGCCATCAGCCATTCTGGCATAAATGTCCGCGTTCCTCCTTCTGGACTGTGGGGCCTGAAGAGACTTCTCCTCAGACCAGAGCTCCAAGAGGGCTTTGATCTTGGGCCCTGACCAGAAAAGTGCCCAGCGTTTGGTGCCCCTGGCTTGCTGCGGGGATGTGTCCCTGGAAGGGCCAGTGGGGTATCGGGGGGGTTGTCCCTGGGACATGGCTCTGAGTGCCCCTACCAGGAAAAGCTGAGCAGTCAGGGTCCTGATTGGAGCTGGCTTGCTGCCACAAGGCTACTCCTGGGTGCTATGCCTTTTAAAGATGGCTACAGGCAGGAACAATAGAGTTGAAAGCTCTGGCAGGAGTGTCCACCGGGGCTTCTTCCTGGAAGCCTTTTTTTTTGACAGAACTGGCTCCCAGTGTCCACACCCCCCCTATGGCTCCCAGTTGCACCCACACCAACTGCATTCTGTTGACACTTACTGTAACAGAATGCAGTGGTAGTATAGATGCAGGTATAGTTTTGTCGACAAAAGCCAACTTTTGTTGACAAACCCTGTAGTCTAGACACACACTAAGGTGGATTCACATGCAAAACAAAAGCACTTTCTCCAGTCAAATTATACTATATGTATTTCCAGAATCTTTATTCCAGTTGTTCAACCTAGCCCTAAATATATATTCACCAGATGATCTATCATGTCTTTAATGCACTTTTGTGGAGCATTCTTTCTATTTCTTAAAAGTGTATAATTAATTTTAGAAACAAGATATAGAAGACAAGAAACAAATAAAAGAGTCCACTGCTGATTTTAAGCTGAAACAGCTCAATAGTGGTAATGTGATATTGTGATAAGCTTTACCCACACTTTTTTTCGGTTGGCTAGCATGCTGATCTTCAGGGAGTCCTTCAAAGACTGATGCACAGCACAGCTACTGGGAGGATACAGCTTTATACACTGCAGGCAATTCTCACTGCCTGCAGATTTGCACAGCCTTGTTTCAGACCAGTGATTCCATCATCGTCTCTTGTGGTGGTCACCAGGAAGTATCTATATCACTTTGTATTTGATGCTCTTCTGTCACATTATGATTTAAGCAGCAAAATAAGATTAAACAGAATCAATCTTAACTGCAGGTTACAAAACAGTCTTCCGTCACCTTTTACTTTAGGGAGTTGACCTAATCTCTCATGGCCATTCCCAGGGCATGTCTACACTGAAGTTGGTGATGTGATTGCTGCACATGTAGACATACTAGAGCAACCTGTGCTCCAGCTAGCTTGGGTTCCAATAGAAGTGGAGCCACAGCAGAAAAGACTTCAGTGTGGGCAAGCTGCCTGAGTAAGTACCTGGGGCAGGCCTGTATGACCCGTGTTAGTGTGACTTTACTGCTGAATTAGCTAGATGACAGCTAGTTTGAGTATGGCTGTATATGCTACAGTCACACTTCCCATTGGCGGGTAAATATGCTTAGTAACAGTGATGTATGCTGGACATTAGTAAAGTATTTAATTGTCAGTAAGGGCAGCAGAATCTGACCCTGGATTATACCCAGTGTAAATCCAGATGAATTTAACAATAAGTTCACACCAGTGTAAATGATAACAGAATTTGATCCTCATTGTAGAAACCGGCACAATCTCTTTGACATCCACTCAGGCACGGATCTGCTCTGTAAACAGCATTCAGCTTCAGTGAACTTTTAGCTATTAATATTTCAACTTTCATGTAGGGTAAGCTATACTGTTGGTTTCCTTTTGCTACTTAGGTCTCTAGAGAAGAATTTTTCCCCCCAAATGAAAGTAAAAATAGCGCAAACTGGTCTATAGCGTGACTATTTTTGGACTGAAGTGGCCAGAACTAGGGGGTGGGAAGAAGGGGGAAGCTGGGAGTGAGTGTGCGAGGGAAACAAGCATTTTCAAGTCCTTCTGGTCCTCATTGCACAAACTAATGAATTTAAAAACCATTACAAAACTCATTTGCTGCCCAGTTTTGCCTGGCCTGAGTGGATTGGATTAAACCATGTTACTGTACAATGTGGTTAAAAATTATATTCTAGACTCCTCTATTTCTTTAGAGTATTCCACAGCAAAATGTTTAAAGAAACGTCATTTAGAACTGCACGTGTTAATCAGGCTATGAATTGGAAGCAAATTTCAACCTCTCCTATCTCAATATTTTTAAAAACAATTCTGATGTGAAAACACATTTTCTCCAATAAAAAATATGACCTTTTCTATAAACTGATCCCACTTAAAATTCCACTTTTTCTCAGCAGTGAGCAGAGATTAAGACACACATTTCCTGCTAACACCTGCAGGACTCATGAGATTGAATACTCATGCAGTGCTGAGAAAATTTTGTGAGACAGAGGTTAGTGAATAATTTATAATTAATCCTTTGCTCAGTGAATTTTTTCTGATTGTGAATTGTCTGGGAACAAACCACAAAAGTTTCAATTTAACTTGATTATGCTAAATTACTTATTATTTTCACCAGGGGATAACTCGTGGCCTGCAAATCACATAAATGGCATGCTTCCCTGTAAAATTTGCACTGCGAGGGCTGAATTCTCAAGACCACTCTGTTCATTTTCACCCCTCGGACTATGCAAAATGGTCATATTCTGGCTGGAAATGTGCAAGCACTCAGACATTTGCCGAAAGCAAATGGAAAAAAATCATAGGTATGGTCAAATCAAAATTTCAGCCAATAGCACAAATACATGTGTCCACTACTTCATCCATCTGTACAGATATCCAGAAAAAAGAACAGCAAATTTTTAAATTAATCTAATCTGGTACTAATTTCTGTGGTATCTGGGCACCGCATTGTTTCAATCAAAATATCTTTCCTGAAAGATTACTTTAATTCCTGTTTTATTTCATGTATAAAAATTATTTTGGGGGCTCATCCTACTCCCTATTTGTGTGCAACAGAAAGTCATTGCACAGTTTCACATAGTAGAAATCTCTAGTCAAGTAGGCCAGTATCATCAAACCAACATAGGAAAAACTGTACTATGTTCCTTCCAGCTGGTGCTATTGGTTTCTTTGATAAGGACTACATTCACTTATACATTTTGGGATGGAAAAAAGTTAAAGTCATAGTTTTAAAACTTGGGCCAAATCTAAGTTTCTTACTTGCTATTGCTCAACAATTGGGCAAACACTCTTCATCACCCACAGGAAGGACCTGAGGATTTGGCTTGTAACATACACTCATGATGGCAGAAGCATCTCTGCTCTTGGCAGAGCACCAATTCTAATTTACTTTCAATTTCCGGAAGAAAAAAAAAACACGTCAAAGAATTTCCCCACCCCACACACCGCATTGGTTAGAACAGTGAACTGAATTGCAACTATGCAATCTAATTGCAGCAAGAAACCAAAAGAGGAACACTCAGCTCTGCCAGTACTGGCATTGGTGATGTCAGCAAATCCGTCTCCTGAGAACTAGCCTTTTTATTTTTTGTATTTTTTTCTCTTTTGGCAAGTTCTCTTTAGCACATAGACGTAATGTTAACAAAACACTGCAGTTTGCATGTTTTCTGCTTCACCTTCACGACGAAACAACAGTAACTGCGGGCTGCACATTGCCTTGGCTCACGAGTTGAGGAAAGGAAAGCAGAGTCACAAATCAGTTAATGCAATGAAAGCCTAAAAATGTCATATGCAGGGAGGAAGTGGTATGACACTATACTGTCTTACCACAATGGTTCCATTTACATTAGACTAATAAACAGAGAAAAAGGGTTGTGTGGTCAGTCGAAAGATGTGAGAAATTGAGGAAGACGGTTTAATTTGGTCTAATACCTCTGAAAAGCTGCTCGGTTCACCAGATGGTAACATAGCAAACTACTGTTCTTCTAGGCAACTGTACACCTGCAGTCTATGCACATGGGTGTCTCCATGTCAACACCAACTGCAGCTGGCAAAAGTCAGATTGTACAGAGCAAGGGCTTCAGAGAGGTTCTTCTTATAAACATTCACCCAAGTCACTTGCATCTGATCAGGCCCTTATGCTGAAGCTCAGGGCTATGCAGTCTCTCTTGAAGACACGGCTCTGTACAACGTGTCCTTGAGCCATGCCCAGTAGGATGAACTCTATTTACAGTTAGACCTGGGTAAATCCAGAATAATTCCATTGAATTCAGGGAAGTTGCTCTGTACACACTGGTATAAGTGATTGCATGAGGATCAGGGGGTATGAAAGCAATGCCATTTCTGACATTTTTGGCATAATTTTCAGCACATCTCAGTTGCTTTCTCACTGATTTCCACCACAGGATAATGTAAGGCTCCCAGTATCCCCCATATGCTTGCTGCTGTGGGTGAGTGGTCACCAAAGAAAAAAAATTCTGAAGGGATGATCCCACCTGAGTTCCAAATGGCAGCTGAAATGGACGTAGTGGGGTGTGTGAGTGTTGGGGGTATGTGTATGTGAGGGGAGAATGGAACCCACACAAAAGTGATAGAGCTCAGGGTTCTACCCTGTGTTGGGAAATTAGGGTAGTAGTATCCTTCAACTGTCTAGCACTAGTGATCCTGGGGGTGAACTTCCAAATATACTTGTTAGCTTAAAATTTCTACTGCTGTTATAGGCCTGCTGGGTCACCTTGGTTAAGTCATTTCACTTTGTAGTGCCTGTCTCAGGAACAGTAGGGCGGGGGGGCACAATCAGCCATGACAGGCAGCTCCCATAGGAGAAGTTAAACTCTGGTTTCAAACCAAGACTGTCGAGCCAGGCTGGATAGTTTGTGAAAGTTGTGCCAACCACACCTGCTCTATGGGTCTGCACTATTGACTTCAGTTAATGGGACAATGCAAAGCAACTAGTCCAGACCTGTCCATCTCTTCATAAGGGGGGCTGCAGAGTGCAGGTTCGCTCAGCCCTAGTTCAGGGATTCTCAGGCCTTCTTCCCTGTAGGTGTGGGGGATAGAGAGGATTAGCTACAGGATAAAGAACTGTGGTTTGAAAGGTAATTTACATGAGCACTAACTCATCATTTGCAGCTCTCTGCTGGTTTTTTTCCCTTTTGGCCTTGTGCTGACTAATTTGGGTTGAGCAGGCCTTTAAATCTGTATTTGCTCTCAAAAAGACAACAGCTCATAGCAAAGCAACTCTGCCTATGTGTGTAGAATCTGTATGTCTGATAACAGATTGGAAGCTGTTGGCTGCCTCCAAAACACATGTATCAGTTGTAGTTGAACAAAGAGGCTGAGTATTTTTTAATCTAATAATTATGTTTTTGGGATGCTTGGGGAGGGGGGAGGCTATTTCTAGTTAGATCTCAGAGACTGAAGTTTCAGTAGTTGATATGGCCAGTGATATGGCATTGTGAACATATGTATTTGCCAGATTTTGGCTCTTAATACTTCCTATGGTTGAATCGTAATTGAAATCCACACTGTGCTTTCTCCTTTACTCCATTGTAGTATAATTCCCCCAACTACTTTTTCTTAACACAAGCTTCTTATATGGTATTGTTTGCATATTTGTAACTATGTAATCTCAGAGTGTATCTTGTGTGCATCTCTGTATTTTGTGTTTATCTGTCCACATGAAAAAAAATCCATCCCTTTTATTAGCATCATAATTACATTTTCACTGAGTTCTGCAAAATGGGAAGCTTGAAAAGTAATTAAGAGATTCTCAAGCACAGCAGGAGTTTTTTGTTAGAAAAGAGAACTAAT
Organism: Pelochelys cantorii; assembly: GCA_032595735.1. Lineage (NCBI taxonomy): Eukaryota > Metazoa > Chordata > Testudines > Trionychidae > Pelochelys > Pelochelys cantorii. The sequence goes on from CM064327.1 coordinate 192,027,441, forward strand.
TCAAACTGTAGTTTGAAGATATAGGAGGAGCTAGGCTTGAATCCAAAAAACTCCCAATCTTCAAGAAAAGTAGATTTTCTGAAAACCATGGGGAAAGAGAAGTGATTTGTATATTTTTATTTTCCTTTAAAAAAGAGCAAACTATTAGTTTATCTAGCAATTAAAACAGCTGGTTTACAAAGGAAAGCACAAGTCAGCTTGTTTTACTTTCATATAAGACACATATTTTGTTACACTGTTTAATTCTGATGGAAAAAAATACTATATTAATTTGTGTTCAGAAGAAACACTACCTGTTTTCAAAAGGTTGATACCAGTTTACACATACACCTTTAGTCTAATTACATAAATTTCTAGTTCCCAAATACACCTTGATTTATATTTAACCAAATTCTGTAAAGCCTACTGTATACATTACGGCTATAATTCAATCCAAGGATTCTGGTGTCATCATGATGTGTTAGGCCTCTTCTGAACTGCCGTCTGTTGAGTACAATTTTGCACAGATATAAATATAGAATGTAACACCTGGTAACAAAGACTCCATTTATAAATCTTTGCCTCCCTTGTTACTGCTTTCCATATTTCCCCTGTCCCCTTCTGCTGCTGTTACACTGCTGCTACTAGCCACCTTTCCTGCTTCTTTGGCACTGCCAGGCAGATGCAGGTTTCATTAGAACTTTTCAGCAGCTGTGCTTTGCTTTAAACTTTTATTTTCTAACAAAAATAAAAGTCTGGAATAATACTAAAACTATTTTAATAGAATAAATTAGTACAGCTGCTGGTGCTATATAAAGTACTGCAGTCCTTCAGAATTCAGTTGCATTTCTTTATGTGTAATAATTACCTTTTAAAAATGTACATGTGGTTTAATCTTTAATTTTATGGTGTGTGTTAATGGAGGAGTTTTATATGATTCCCTAATAAATAATGGTAAGACTCCACATTGCAGATTATTGCTCTATCACCATGCCCTTCTTTATGCCAATAAAATAATAATGGGATTGATTGCCTTCTTCTGAAACCCACAGGAGACTGCTATGGGGTTGGAAATCTCCAAGAGGCTTGCAGCAAAGTATCCTTTGTCCTAAACTGCTCTGTAGAAGAAGCAAGGTTTACTTCACCTGTGGAAAGCCTTAGTTCCAGCCTCTAGTAGATCCCCAAGAAATATGGAACCTTTTCCTAGAGCACCAATAGACCACCTAGGCTAGTGAGTGGGCTGCATGAGTGGTCCTCCTTCACTGCTGTGGGTTGCAAGATTATTGTAACAAAGATGGTCACCTGAGATAAGGTTCTTCTCAACATAAGAATGGCCATACTGGGTCACACCAAAAGTCCGTCTAACCCAGTATCTTGTCTGCTGACAGTGGCCAATACCAGATGCCCCAGAGGGAGGGATCACAACAGGTAATCCTCACGAGATCCCTCCCCTGACACCCACTTCCAGGGTCATTTTGCTAACTGCTACCTAGAATTGGCAGGGTATGCAGATTGAACCATACCAGTGCTTTGATTGGATGCAAAGAGCATGCACACCTCTCACAGTCATTGTGTGCAATCAGCATGCACCTCAATTTGCACATGCATGTCACTTAAGTAATATCAGTAGGGGAAAAAAACCTATGTAGATGGAAAACAGTGGAATATGGCAACACTGCATATGGGCAACAGCTGGGGTAAGTCCTGAGGAACAGGGCCCTGAAGTGGTTCTTCACTAGAAGCTGTTTGAAAGTGGAAAGGAGTAAGGAAGCGGCACACAGAGGTGTGCTGGTGAGAGTCTGCTCTTTATTTCATTGCTGCAGTCACATGGCATGGGTCACAAGAGATTTGCCTATTAAGGAGTCAGTATCTCCTACATTTGTTATGCTGGACCTCTTTATGCCATATGATTGCCTCCACTTGTATCACAAACCATCTCTGCCGTTTATTTACACTGTATGCTGTTACTGTGCCTTAGTATGGATTTATAAATACATGTATTTCTGTTTTTTCATTGCTTGTGCAATCCACTGGTCAATGTGTGTTACACATGCCCCCCTTCAACAGAATATGGGTCTATTATTGCCCTCCCCTTGAGAATTGAGCTCAAGCTGTAACAGCTTATGCTTTTACCTCTGGAAGTCCCCAGTTCAGTCCCCTGTGGCTTAGTTACTATGAGGCTGTCATACTTGTTAACATGTTCATTTGAGATGAGTATTTTTCACTAACCTTGCAAATATCTACTGTCAAATCTGTTTCTCACAGTAACCTTGTCTTGACCTAGTTATCAGTTATGCCACAAATAACTTGGTCTTCAGTTAGCCTGTTAACTATTCACGTGATTTAGCTTTATTATGCTGATGGGTAACATACAACTGGCTACAGATTTCTTACAAAGAAAGCATGTCTTTCTCAAGTAACAGTTTTGCATGTACCAAAACTTGTTTGAAGCATTTGAATGACTTTGTCTTGTAATTCAAAGTGCCCTTCATAGTCCCCTGCAGTATACTGTAGATTGCCAGTGTATCTCACTTTGCCTCATATAGTTACAAGGGGGATTTCTCCCTCTCTAGATTTTCTGAAATATCACTCATTTCCTGAATTGTAAGCTCCAGTTCTTTGTAATATCCCCTTACATAATCCAGCTGACTTCCATTTTGGCCAAAGGTTAACTTTCCCAAAACATGAAGGCATAGCATAAAGGACTGCTGGCAAAAGACCGATTTTTATTTCCTGATGACAGTGGGGCAATATCTGGTGACTTGAGTGGCTGCTGCTACACAACATGAAAATGGAGCAGGCAGACGCTCTTTCCTTACTGCTGTCATCATTGGTGCAGGACTGATTGTCTAGTAGAGAAGTGGGGCTTCTGTATGTGTTCCAGTGGCTGTCAGCTGGAGCTTGGTATAGAGGGAGCCTCCTGTTCCTTTTTCTTGCCCATTAGCACAGCACTTTGTGAAATAAAGAAAGTACATTGGAAGAGGAAATGCTTCCTTTTTTTCTTACCTGCCCACCCCCTCCACTCTCTTTCGCTCCTTCCTGGCAGTTTCCCTAGTTCTGCCTTCAGCACTTGTTACATTTTGCTCTGCCCCTGGTTCCACTCCTTTGGACTATGTGGGAGTAGTAAATAAAGGAGAACTGTATTGTATCCATTTTACTCTTCCCACTGTTTGCACATGGAACAAAGCACTGAAACTGTAACAGCCCTTGGTCTGGCAGCTTTCTGAAACTGCTCTGTCTCCTGCTGCTTGGAGACAAAGTCTGTCCCCCCACCCTTGCCCATCAGCACAAGGGTGCTGGAATATTTTTTACAGTGGGGATGCTAGGGACTTTGAAACAAACAGTATATAATGGAAACCACTTCAGCCCAGGGAGTGCTGCAGCATCCCCCACACCTCTAGTTCCAGCACCCATGCCAGCATAGCTATTTGCCACTCCAAGCCCTTCTTATCTGTGGCTAACTTGTCCCTTTCCTTCAGGCCCAGCTGCCTGGATTCTTCCAAAGCTGCCAATTCCTTCTGATACTTTTCCTTCAAGGAGAGCAAACATTTAATGTCCTTTTTCACACCCTTCAGCTCCCACTTCCCTCCTTGAGAGGAGGAGTCTTGCATATCCTGCCATCTAGACCAGTTGTGTGCACTTCTCGAGCTTTCTAAGGAATGGTCCAAATTTGGCCCATCATTACTCTTTATAGTGAATCACCTGATCCAACCCAGGTGTGCCTCTTTAGTAATCAGGGTTGACTACCCCCAGGCCCTCCAGCCCATGTCCTTCTATTCCACATCACTGCATGGCGGTAGAGTTGGTGACGTGGTTCTGAAGCTAACAATAAGAACCAGAATAGGTCCCATATGAAGAGAGATTAAAGAGACTAAGACTTTTCAGCTTGGAAAAGAAGAGACTAAGGAAGGATATGATAGAGGTCTATAAAATCATGAGTGATGTGGAGAAAGTGAATAAGGAAAAGTTATTTACTTGTTCCCATAATATAAGAACTAGGAGCCACCAAATGAAATTAATGGGCAGCAGGTTTAAAACAAATAAAAGGAAGTTCTTCTTTACACAGCGCACAGTTAACTTGTGGAACTCCTTGCCTGAGGAGGTTGTGAAGGCTAGGACTATCACAGGGTTTAAAAAAGAGCTAGATGAATTCATGGAGATTAAGTCCATTAATGGCTATTAGCTAGGATGGGTAAGGAATGGTGTCCCTAGCCTCTGTTTGTCAGAGGATGGAGATGGATGGCAGGAGAGAGATTGCTTGATCATTACCTGTTTGGTTCACTCCCTCAGGGGCACCTGGCATTGGCCACTGTTGGCAGACAGGATACTGGGCTAGAGGGACCTTTGGTCTGACTCAGTATGGCCATTCTTATGTTCTTAACATGGACAGTGAGGCACATTGGTCAGGAGCCAGGAACTGAAGCTAGGGACTGAGTCAGAGGCAGATTCAAAGGTCAAGCCAAGTGTCAAAGCTCAAGTTGAAGTCAGGACCCAAGGCAAGGATTGAAGCTGGAGTCAGGGACAAATCAAGGGTTGAAGCCAGAGCCAGAATTTGGATAGAAGAGCAGAGACCCGGAACAGGGCAAGAAAACAGGAACTGGGAGCAGAAGAGAATATGAGAGAGTGAGGCAGGAACAAGCAGGAAGACAAGGCTTAGGAATCAGGCAAGCCAGGGATCTACCTAATTGCTCAGGCAACTTCCTGTGCATCTTTCTGGCATCATTAGTGCACCCGAGCTAATCCATGGGCCAATTAGATGTCTTCCCCAATCAGGAGCTTCACAGACAGAGGCTTTGGTGAACTAGATCTTCACTATCCCTGTTCTCCACATGTTCTGGAGAACTGTCATATGGCAGCTGCAATCTGAGCATTTCCTGGGCTGGGGGGAGGGGTTAAGTTTAGACATATGATCCCACACATCCAGTCCTTTCCTTTTTATAGTCACAAAAATGTGTCGTCATTAGTCATTCAGTTTCTACCATGATAAAGTGGTGACACGTCCCTTTAAAATCAAGTTGTATGGAGCCAAAGCAAGAAGCCACCTTTTAAAGGTCTTTCGACATAGAAATAACTAAATTAACCAAAATACCTGTTTCACTTCATTAAGAGTGATAATTCAGAATTACACCAAGACTAACTTAAATCTGATCAGTATGTGGTGCTGGTCAGAATCATTAAACTTTACAACTGCTTCAACTCTTTATACCTTATCATATGAATAGCACCATGGCACATATTGAATAAGTAAGTTCCTCATTAAGCAAATACTTATTAACAGGTCCTTTTGGGTAAGGATTACTAGATTGCCCCCCTCTCACCCCTTTTTTTCTCTCCCCCATTTAGATATAAAAGTATGTAACTTCTTTTTTAAATGCTGTGGAGACCTTTATTTATTTCCAAAAGAATGGAGAAGTATCATTGTGTCTTTAAGAGACACGTCTAAGGAGAATCTGAACCCAGAGTTAATTAATGGAATATTTATCTTTCAGAAAATAATCCTGTTTTTCTACACAGAGTCCCTGCTTTGGTAAATCTATTAGTATGCTATGCTATTACATCCAGTGCAGATGTCTGTCCTGAATCCTGCAGTATTATTTATGCATGTAGAGAGGCAGAGTGGGTTCCCTCTCCACTGGAGAGCTAGGGAGCATTCCACTCTCCTTGGTGGGCAGAGCCAAACGTACCCTGGCCCCCTCGCCAGAAGTGCCAGGGCAGGAAATATAAAAGGAAGGCTCTGCAGCTTAGTTGGGCTGGAACCAGATGTCTCAGTCCTGCCATGGCACTGTCCTGCCTGTCTTGCTGCACCCTGTCTCAGAAGAGGAATTGCTGGGACTAACATTGTCTGTATATCCCGAGGACCAGTGGATACTACAACAAACTTTGAGGAGGTAGGAAGTGGCCCAGGGGCAGCTGATGACTGGCCGGCTATAGGGCTGACCATGTCTGAAGTGGTGTGTTGTGGCTGGATCCCTGCCTATCCAGAGGCAGGCCATCCTGCCACTGTTAGGGCCCTGGGTTGGGATGCGGTGGAGTAGGGTGGGCCTGCATCCCCTACCACCCTAACCCTGAGCTGGCCAACTCCCCATCTTAGGCCAGGAGGCCTGTGCTCTGTGAACATCCCTGCCATCACCATAGATTGCCTGCTGGGTGCTTGTTGGAGCTCCCTGAACTGTTTGGGTGCTCACCCCTCCCTGAACTAGAGCATATTGGCTGTGTATGTTTGCTGGCTGCCTGAGTCCCAAAGCCCAGGATAAAACTTGCTCCCTGCTCTGCCTCATCCATAGGGATAGAGCTTATTGATCAGGGTATTTGCTGGGTGCCTGGGCTAGGAAGCTTAGGCTGTAGCCTTCTACTAGCCCAGGCTTGCATAAGGGCTGAAAACCCTGGATTGTTAAATGCTGCTAGGCCAATCAAGGGGCTATGAGCTAGGGATAACACTGGATGCTGGAACTCCCAGGTCTGGGGACAAAAGCCCCAGGCAATTGTGTGTTTGTCAGATGGATCCAGAGCTCTAGACTGCTTATGGCTTGGCCCCATTTGTCTAACCAAAGGCTGAAGACTAAACCCCAATACAATGAGGCAGAGTGACCTCCCTTCCTGCTGGAGAAGGAGTCAGCACTACAATGCACATGTTTAACTTCATTAGTAGTCCCACTGATTTCAAGAATCTTGGAAAATAATCCTATGCCCTTCACAGAGTAATCATTTTTAAGACCAGAAGGGATCATTAGCTCAGTCTGATTTCCTGTGTCTCTCTGGCCATAGAATTTAATTCAGTTACCCTTGTACCCCAGTAACTTTTTTTTCCTAAAGCACATCCTCTAGAAAGGCATCCAGTCTTGAAATATATATTTTGAGAAATGGAGAATCCACCATGCTCCTTGGTTTGTTTCATGGTCAATCACCCTTAGTCATACCATTAGAGTCTGTGTGGGTAGGGATTACTAGCATCACAGTTTGAGAGACTATTATTAGCACGCTGTATAGAAACACTTCAGAGGTTTCTGGCTATTCACAAGCAAAATGCACTTGGCTGTAGTAAAACTCTGTCTGGGTTGCTGTGTGTTTTTTATTTCATTCCGCTTCTAAAATGGGAGTAGGAATTAATTTCAAACAAAAATCAGTAGCTTTTGTTCTTGTTCTTTTGCATAGCACAAGCTTTGATTTTTGCTGGAATTACATATTTCTTAAACTTAATTCTCTTTGAAAAATAATGGTTTAAACTGTAAGAAAGATTCTTAGTGAAACTTGAAGCTTTGTAAACCCCCCACTGTTCAATAAAACTAAAGGTTGTGTGAAATGACTGCATAATCTAATATCTGGCTACATATCACTGCAATAAACCAGGGGGTGGTCAGGACCAGATTAATATCATCTGAGTTTGTAGGTACCCCAAGACATGAGGACTCACTGGCATGGCAGTGTCAAAGGGGGGCAAGAGAAGTGGCATGAGGCCCTTTTCCCCCATTCCTCCCCTAGAAGTGGCAGCAGAAACTTGTCCTCTTAGGGTCATCTGGAGTCCTGTCACCTCTCCACAGAAAAGCCAGGATGGTAGCAGAAATGCCCCCCCAGTATTTACCCCAGCAACCAGGATGTATTCTGTCACCTCTGTCCTCTGCTGAGGCAGTGGTAGCAGGGGTCCCAAAGAAGAAGATCTTGCAGTTAGCACCCTATTGAGATAAATGAGATAAATCTGAAAGGTATGAATTAATAGTCCAAACTGTCTGCAGATTCAGGAAGACATTACTGCAGGGGCCTATAGTGCTTATGTCATAATCTGGCCATGTGGTTGAACTTTTATTCTTCTTATTTATATGATTATATTCCATAAAATCAGCTTTTTGCTAAACAGTGTCTGAGTTGCTAAATTTCAGGATACAAGACTTTTACTGGCTTGAATCCAGTCCAAACTGGTAATGAAAGTCACAGTTGAACAAATAATTTACAATACATTTAGGGTATGTCTACACTAGCCCCCTCGTTCAAATTAGGGAGGCTAATGTAGGCATTTGAAGTTGCAAATCAAGCCCGGGATTTAAATATCCCACGCTTGATTTGCATCTTCCCGTCCGGTCGCCATTTTTTGAAATTTACAAGTCTGGACTAACTGCCCGCGTCTATACGCGGCAGGGACCCGGTAGTTCGAAATAAAGCCCTAGTTCGAACTACCTGTTAAACCTCGTTCCAGGAGGAATAACAGGTAGTTCGAACTAGGGCTTCATTTCGAACTACCAGGTCCCTGCCGCGTGTAGACTCGGGCAGTTAGTCCGGACTTGTAAATTTCAAAAAATGGCGACCAGTGGGGAAGATGCAAATCAAGTGCGGGATATTTAAATCCTGGGCTTGATTTGCAACTTCGAATGCCTACATTAGCCTCCCTAGTTGGAACTAGGGGGCTAGTGTAGACATACCCTTACAGAGTAAAGATGGCTGTTTTTGGTGAATTGTTCATAGGTAGACAGTAACATTCTTGAATATATTTGTAATTCAAAATTACTCACAAATGTCTTCAGATAATAATTCTTGGTCTGAAAATTATGAAAAGATACTTATAGCTTCTGCCTTGTAATGATATGAAGGAGTGGAAAATGCATTTGGATCCAAAATTTGGTTTGAAATTTGGATAAGTTTTCTCTAGACATAGTTTGAACAATATTTATTAGTAAATTACTTTGGCAATTGTTCATTGGCAATTGTATTTGCATTTTTTGTTTTTTATATTTAACTAGCTCTAATATTTTTGGAGAATTCCCCCTCCCTCCCATATTGCCTCACCTCTGTTGAAAGCTTTGCAGTCAGACATTGGTTTTGTGGCCTATATGAAATGTATTGGTGAACTCAGATCAATTCCTAGTGGACAGGTGCACCCATGATGAAAATTATGACCACGACTAGTACTGAAAGGTCAGAGATAAAAAGGACTTGAGAGTTTAACTGTCCTGTGATGGGCCTTACCTCTATCACCTGCAAGACAGAGGAAAGATTGCAATTAACCATGCTCTGCATCTGAGGGTTGAATAATTAATTGTCTCCTGGCCAGAGGGGGTACAGCTAAACCATCTAAATAGACTGAGGGCAGTCAACTGGGAGCAGAAAGGTCTCTCAGATGGAGACGAGTCCTACATGAGGGTCTACAAGGTTGAGAGAATTGAAATTGTGTGATAATGGACCTTTTGTTTAAAGAATCAAGCCCAGAAGGAGATGAACTATATTGTATTGCGCTTCAGGGGATAGCCAAGTTAGTCTGTTACAGAAAAAAACAACAAATAGTCTGGTAGCACTTTATAGACTAACAAAACATGTAGATGATATCATGAGCTTTCATGGGCACATTTCCGGTCATCTGAAGAAGTGGGCTGTGCCCATGAAAGCTCATAATACCATCTACATGTTTTGTTAGTCTATAAAGTGCTACCAGACCATTTGTTATATTTTATTGAGAGCTTAATCCTACAAGTAGTGTGAACTGTCTCATGAGTTGGCTGGAGGGCTGAGCCACGAAAGATACAATGGGGGAGTCTGGGGAAGAGACTCTGGGAGTAGTCTCTGTGGCTGAAAAAGCCGCCATTATGCTGGGTGTGAGAAGAAAAGTCCTCTGCAATGCTGTAACCAGGCATGAAAGAGAGGCCTAGAGATGACATTATGTGTTTTAGTCTTCTCTGTTCTAATATGATCTGACTGGTACGTTGGCAGGCCATTATGAGAAACTTTGCACTCTCATTGCCCTTACTGTGGCCCTTATGTTGAAGGGGAAGTCCGTTGTCTCATACTGTTAAGGACTTTTGTTATCAGCCAAGGATGAGGCAGCTGCCTGGGAAGTCTCTCTGTGACTGTGAGGCCCATTTCCCTAATTATCTTACATGTCTGAAGGCAGAGTTCTTGTGAATAGCATCCATTGACTCCTTTTCAGGCAGTGGGTGCTGTCCGGGTTCTCAGTCTCCTATTCCCACTTGGTTCTCTCATTTTAAACCTTTGACTCTCACTTCTTTTCCTCTTTTGTTTCCCTTTTTTGTCTCTAGCATTTAATTTTTGAACTGTGTGGCAACTCTTATTTGAAATGGCAGAATAGACAACCTCTGCCTGAAATTCAAATAGGTTGGTCCCTTTCACCAGCAGTCCATGAGGAAGAAGCTGAATGAGGAGGGGCGCTCTGATGATCAGGCCTTTCCTTGCACTTATCAGAGCCCCTTCACAGACGAGGATCTTTTGGGTTGCATCTACCAGCTCACTGATATTTTCTTGGAATAGGGGGCATTGTCTGGAGTTTTCTGCTCATTTTCCATTTGTTTGGCACTGTCATGGGGCAAGTACACCCTATCACCCTGGGAGTGGGGCAAGGATGTGGTGGTGCTGTGGTGAAGTCAATATGGCTGCCCTTAGCCTCGGGGGCCGTGTGACCCAATCACTGAAGTCAACAGGATTACTCCCTGGCTGCCAAGAAGTGTAGCACAATGGTCGGAATCAGTTGGGGTGGGATATTAGGTGGGCCACCCCTCAGAGGGGCATGACTGCAGTAGAGAGACACAGATCCTCCTTGCTACACCATTCCCAGCCCAGGGCCCTGGTAGCAGCCAATGGATTCACCACCAAGTCAGTGAGGAATCTTTTTAAAACAGTCTGCAACTGGGACACTGGCTATCCCTCCCAGGGCTGCTTCCTATTGTGACTCCTGCAGTTGAAGTCAAGGTGTTTTTGGAGTCTCTGACCTCCTTACACAGTGCTATTAGTGACAACAGCTGTCTCCCTGGGGGGGTCAGCAGGTTCCTGAAGGCCTGTCTGGGCTTCAGTGTCTCCAGCTACCATGATCTGGGATTCCAGCTGTGCCTTAGCTGGAGCCAACGAGGTGAATCCGTCCTCCTCAGCAGTCAACCCACGCCCCAGACTGAGCTAGGCTTCTCCCTTTTATGCTGCAGTGGCAGTTGGAGCAAACCTAGCAAAGACAAGTGGTGCGGCTTCCGCTGCCAAGAATGCTGTCTTAAGCTTTTCATCCCCAACACAGGCACTTTTGACCTCACTCCCCTTCCCATTCTTTTTCTGTTGTGGTTGAAAGCCATTTAGTTGACCCTTGTGTCATTATGTATCCTGTCCTCTCTTAAAGGTGAGATCACAACAAGGATGCGGATGAAATCACAGAAATCAAATACACTGGTCCCTTTCACTTGTCTAGCCTTTTCTGGTCAGCATCCCTCACTGACTCTTTCCTGCTACACTTCTAGCCCTGCCCTATCCTCTCTGTCAGTTTTTTTTGTCTCCTTGCTTGATTGATCCCAATTTCTTTTTTAATTCTTTCCCTCTGAGTGAAAGAATGGCTTTTCTTGTCCCAGCCAGACCTTTTTCAGGGATTGTTACTCTTTACGCTACCTTTATTATCATCTCCATTACAATAGCAACTAAAGGCCCTATTAGACCCTGTAGGTGCATATTGTGAAAAGACAGTTTTTGCCCCAGAGATTTTAGAACTTGTGTACGTTAAGCTTGGAGGTTAAACAGACTGATCCCTTCACATACACTGAATTAACTTGTTAAAAAAGAGTTGACACCATGTTGACACCATGTTTATAAATATTTAATTTAGGAAACACTGTTCTTGAGAGTCTTGCCTATTTTATAGTTGACTTTTATTTTTATGCTGGTAACTTTTTTACTATTTTTTTTCCCCATTCCATCACAGTATAACAGAATGGTTACAAAACCAATTATTTTGGCACTTTCCAAGTATAATGCCTCCTCACTAAATTCTTCTTCCTTGGTACTGGTAGCCTGCTTCAAAGAAGGTTGGATAAATACTTTTATTTGAGCTGCAGGTGGCGAAACACATAAAACATTAGAGTGTGTCCTTTTAAAACAGCTGTGAATGAAAATGATACTAGTAAACTGAAATACTGCTGTTTTGTTTGGCCTGAATTTTAAAATAGTTTCATGAGGTAATTGAGCCTGAAAGAATCTGGATTTTTTTAAACTATATAATGTTGTTATGCAGTTGCCACAGGGGGAGCATGTTAGCTGCCAAAAATCTAAAACTAGATCCTCAGATGTTAAACAAAATCATAGGCTTTAGCTCTAGTTGAAGCATGCACAACATTCATCTGAAGCCCGAGACTGCTATGTCCTGGAAAACTCTTTCTAGAGAGAAATTCTTGGCTGCATTGGAAGACTAAACTAGGTCAATTACAGTCATACTCTGAAGTTTCTAAGCACCTTTATAGAACGTTTATTCAACTGAATATTTTCAAGTTCTAATTTGTGTGGCGCGCGGTTCTTTAAGAGAGAATTGCCAATAAATCCTTTAACAAAACAATTTTCTAAAAGTGCTAAAATACCCTAATGATTCCATTGTTATTGCTAACAATTGAATATAGAAATTGACATTTGATTTTTAAAATCTGCTTAAAATAGTTTTTCTTGATTGTAAAAGGAATTTTAGATCTATAATGATACCCATATAATGTATGCACAATATATATATATTTTTTTACAGAGCCAGGTAAATTAACAGGCACTTTACAGAACAAAAAAAAAAAAAAAAGAAAAGAAAGAAAGAAAGAAAGACATTGTCCCTCTTTTGAGGAGTTTATTATTCTGATCTGAGATTAGAATGAGAGTAATAAACAGCAGAGGAGGGATTGAGGAGATAGTCCACATACTACAGCATAAAGTTACACTGTTTGTTTGTGCTTGTGAACTTCCTGATTGCTCAATTAAAAGTGTTTATTTAAAATGATATGGTTATTGACACTCTTGTAGGCATCACAGAAGGGAATCTAAAGGAGGGATAGAAGGAACGGAGATTATTTAGTGTGTGGAACAGAATCAGAAGGGTATTTCCAGGGCTGGATTAACTTTTTGTGGGCCTGGTGACAAACATATTTGTGGCCTCCCCTGGGCAATGATTGAAAAAACAGAAGCTGACAGTGTGATAACACGTGCCTTTCTGTAAATGACTGCAGGGAAGGGAAATAAATTCAAAGGGCTGACTGGGTAAAGAACTTAGGGCTACGAGTAGGGAGTACGGGGCACTAGCAGAGTGTGAGGAGGATTCCAGAGCTTAGGATGCAGGAGGCTGCCTGGGATTGGATCCTGGAGTGAGGCAGAGGCTGGGGGCAAGAGTAGAGTAGGATAGGGGCCAGGGTTGGTCTCTGGAGTGAGAGAAGGCCTGGGAGTAAGCACAGCAGGGCTGGGGAAGGGGCAAACAGAATTCCCCACCCACACAGAGCTGATACCTCCTTTTCTCACCAGTTCTAGCCAGTTCTTTGTCTCTTGCTGAGCTGGCCTTCCTCCAGCATCAGCATCCTGCCCTCAGGGCTGGGTGTAGGGTGTGGGGGTAGGTGAACTGCAATTTATTCCTGTAATTGGACTTTTAGTTTCCAGTCAGCACAGCTAATCAGATCAGACACTGCCAAGTCCCCTTTTCTGCCAAAGCTTATGGTTAAAAAACCCTGGACACCTGGCAATAGAGGGACCAGAAAAGCTGGGGGGGGGGGTGGTCGTAGAAGGAGCCATAATTTTTTTAAGTGAGAGGGCTAAGCCTTAAGGCAGTGGTGGTTAAAAAACAAGTGGTGGGAGGGGGGCCAGGAGGTGGAGGAGAGGAGGTAGTAGGCAGAGCCATGTCTGCTGTGCTGCCCAGGTAGGGACACTGTCAGCAGATCCCATCCCACAGTTTTCAACCTATGGTAAGTTGGAAATTGTGGGATCAGCTGACTGTTCCCAGCCCACATATTGCAGAACAGGGATCCCCATTCCCAGCGGATTGCCCAAAACCAGTGCTCCCCCATTCTCTTTGACTCGCATTTGATGCCAACAGAGTCCCACCACACACGCCACTGCCCCTTTCTCTGATGCTGCTGCCTCAGAGATTAGCAGCAGTAAGGACTCCATCCACTCCACTCTGAGGCTTCCTGAGCCTGGGGGAGCAAGAAGCGACCATGGATGGACCCTCCATCAGGATTCTCTCCGAACCCCATCCCCTGTCTCTGTGTCTGGCAGGGCTGCCTGTGTGCTGGTGAGGTGACAGGTGTGTGTGTGTGTGTATGTGTGTGTGTATAGAGAGGAGCTCTCAGCCGGCAACAAGCTAAGAAAGGAGTGAAACTGGTTTTTTTGGAGGTGGGAGTAGGTGCAGGAGAAGCCCTGGTCAGCCAACCAGGAGTGCAGAGGCCAGAAAGGAGAACCTGCGCTGCAGCCACTGGGTCACAGCAGAAGGGGAGAGAATTGGCTGGGTGGGTGGACGTCCTGCTATGCATGGGCCTGGGACAATCACACCTTTGGCTCCATTATAAATCTGGTATTGGGTATTGCCTGAGCATGAGGGTGGCATGGAATAAAGACACTGACACGGTTATGGCAGAGGTAGATGAACAGGTCATCAAAGGCAGGTGGGTGATAGAAGGTGGTGAGGGTAGGAGGGTGATAGAAGATATAATATGTAGAGGGAGAGCAGAGTTATGTAGGGCCTTCAAGATGAGGGCACACATGTTAAGTTTGAGGTGTGGGAGGAAGTGGAGTCAGTGGATTGATTCAAAATCCATTGAAGTCAGTAGGAGTCTTCAATGGGCTTTGGATCAGGCCCTGGAAAGGCAGAAGTCCTATTGCCAGGTGAGGAGAATAATTTTACGAGTCACCTTTTTGATGGCTTGGAGGGGAGGTATGGTATTCAAAGGTGTAGCTGGAGATGGAGGGCAGGAGGTGATCAGAACATGGATGAGAACTTTTGCCATTGGGGTTAGAAGGCTGGATTTTCAAAATGTGGAGAAAAAAATCAACAAGATTTGGACTTGGCCTGGCTCTGTGGTGACAAAGGTGTCAAAGATGATCTTCCGGTCACAAGCCTCTCTGAAAGAGAATGTGTCCCCTGGCAACAGACATCAACATTTCCTGGCAATCTCAACTGAGAGGTCCAGGACTGAACTTGCAATGAAGACTCAAAATTCTCACCCTCAAAACTCCTGTCTTCTAAGTTAGGGTAGAGATACACCGTCAGAACAGCATGGGGGAAATTCACACGGCCACTGACCACATACTGCCCGTTCTGCTAATGCAGGGGTGGGGAACCTAAGGTTCGTGGGCTGGATGCAGTCCCTGGCTTGCCTGAATCTAGCCCCCGAGGCTCGTGGTTTCCTCCTCAGCATCAGGGAGCTGGTGTTGGTGCTCCAGCTCTGCGCCACCCCCCATCCTGCCCAGATTCCCCACCTCCACTTCACTTCTATACCCTATCTCCTACCCAGGTCCCCACACCTGCCACTTGCTCCTGCATCCTACCTCCCCCCCAGCCCTCCTGCCCCTAGTCTGCTCCTGCACCCTACCTTGCTTCCAGACCCAACAACCCCCAATCCACTCTTGCACCTTCCCTCGTGCCCAGACACCACACTCCCAGCCTGCCTCCTGGCAGCCACCCCTTCCACACACTGACCTCTCATTTTTGGTGCCACCCCATAGGCAGGGTGACCACAAAATCTACTAGTCTGCCACCTCCCCCCCCAGGCACTTGTGTGAGGGGAATGTGGGAAGTGTCTTTCTGCTTCTCAGTTGGGGGTTCACATTAATGAGGCGTTGGGTTTTTTTTTCTTCTCAGCAGCCCCTAACCCAAAAAAGGCTCCCCATCCTTGTGCTAATGAACAGAAAACCATGAAAGAGTAAATATAGAAGCATTAAAAGATAAACTCTAAATTTCCTTTTGCAGCATAGGTCAGAAATATTCTTCTTGCTAATTTTCAACAAGAGATGTGGGCATCATAGGTGATTTAACCTGTATTTCAAGACTCACAACCTCCTTTGAGAGTCTCAGAGGGTTAACATCTAGATTTTACTATGTTGCTGTATCTTGTACACTGTCAAGCTGCACTATGTTGATTAAATCACACTCAAGAGAGAGAGTTAACCACAAAGCCGTAAGTATTCTTGACAGGTCATCCTTACTTGTGCTTGGTTTCTCTTGGATAAAGCTTAAAAATCCTGTCACAGATGGTAAAGAATGAAGTACTTGCAAAACCATGGAGCATCAATAACTCATAAAAGGCACTTAACTAAAGTGGCAGAACTCAAATGTGAAGGGGTGTGCATTAAACAAAATAAAGCTGATAGTAATGTCACAGATACTTAGAGTACTGAACAACAGACTCTAAGGATTGAATTCAAGTACTAATTGACAAAGATTATCATCCCCGATGAATAGGTTTTCATGTGTAGTACTGTATTGAGTCAAGGCAAATAAAGTAATTTGAATTTTGTTCTATTTGCACAATGGGATTTCCTGATTATGGCTTAACAGTAATAGCTGAAATATATTGGCCCAGAGCTTATGTTATGCTAGGGCTAATTTGCACTACTCCTTCAGCAGAAAGCAGGCCTAAATCTGGCGGATCCAATCATTAGAGGATTTTCCCATAGATGATGTCTTGGTGCCTACTTTACTGCCTCCTGCTGGTATCCAGTGTGGGAGGCTTGGCTAAGGGCAAGTGGTCAAGTGATCCTTAAACTAGGGCTTATTCCTGTCTGCTATAATCTGCCTTGCAGGCTGTTGGTAGCTGGTGTAGCCAGAGTAGCAGCAGTGGCAGCCAGGTGCTCCTTTGAATCTCCAGGCCCTGGGACAATTGTCTACTTTGCCCTCCCTCCCTGATCAGCGGGCCTGGATGTCCAACCCCTCTTTTAATTTTTCCCCCTTGTTTGAATGGGTAGCAGTGACAAGAGGTTGTAAGATTTCAGAAGGCCATTGGATAGAGATATCCAGTGCATGTGCTGCAAAGGAGTGTGTCACAAATGACACCTGCTTGGCCACCTTTGATCCATGTATGGGCATGGAAATAGAGCATATCCAATAATTCGATGTATTGCATATAGTTACACACCTGCATCAGATACACCCAGCTTAAGACGTGACTTGCTCTTTTTGGGGCATGCTTTGTTACTTGATGAAATCAAGTAGGGGCTGTTTTGTGTTTGAAGTTGCTTGCCAGTAATTGCCATACAGTTCCAGCTCTCACTAGTTTCACAGAACTGCTGGCTCTGTTATTTGTTGGAAATGCACTAAAAAGTTCAGTCATTCCTGTATGCTGGCTGAATTTTTTTTCTTTGTGTAGTGCACGGGTGGCCAACCCACGGCTCACGACCCACATGTGGCTCTTTCCCCCTTAAAGTGCAGCTTGTGAAGCCACCCCTGTGCCCCTAGAAACGGTCCCTGGCCCCCGGCTCCCTGTGCTCACCAGGGCAGAGGAGCTGTCTGATGTGGCGATTCAAAATGGTGTTGCCAAGATGGTGTTGGTTGACGAGAGCCTGATGTGGCCAAAAAGCCTTGTCTTTTAAAGGGGCAGCGTCTTTTTTTTCTCAACAACTCTGGGGGGCTGGTGGGGAGCTCTTCCTTTTTTTTTCTCAACAAAAATTACCCCCCTAAAAAAAAATTCTGGTGCGGCTCTTTGCATTTTTTCTGCTGCTATTTCGGCTCTCTTTGTTTAATGGGTTGGCCACCCCTGGTGTAGTGTATTGGCATATAAGAATAGTTTGAAGCTTTGTCTGTTTTAGACAGTGTACTGAGTGTGAATCAAGTTTATACACCTTTTTCACACATCCTTAAAAGTTATGTGCAATTACTTTTAGAATAAACCTTGATTGCTATTATCTGTTGATTGCATCTAACCACTTTTGTTGTGGTTACAATTGTATGATGATCTGATCATTTTGATGGTATTTTAAGGCCATTATCTTACAGATTGGTTTTGTAAGAGACCTCAATGCAGTTCTACTCCTTAATAAATGTACATTAAACTAATAAATAGGTAAAACATATTGTACATAATCTTTTACTCTCTCTCTAAACATACTGTATTTTTCTGTGTTCAGCTGTGCAATTCAGTCAGGATTGTCAGACACTCAGGGATTACACCCATCCATTAAAGTTGCATGAGACCCACACTCTAATAACACTCCTGAAACATGGACCAAGTTCATGGATGGAGTAGTTCACTAAGGATCACCTATGAGTTTTGAGCAAAATGCAGCCAAGTTTTACATAAACCTGGGCTGAATTTAAGTAAATTTGAACTTTTATTATTTTAGGTGGAAAGCAGAAAACATTGTGTGGCTTGAACTGAGTTCTGATAGAGGTCTCTCCCCCCATCATCTGTCCTCCCAGATACACAAGCACAGAGCAAATCATATGAGGATATGAAGAGATGTGAAGAGAACTTGCCAAAGTTGGCCATTCCTTTATAAAATAAGAGCAGCACATAAATCTTTTCCCCTCTTTTTGCCCCCCAGCTACTTGGCAGAATAGTACTATTGGGAGGGATATAGAAAATATGGGATGGTTTGCCTGTTTTTAAGAAAAAATTGAGACGTCCTCAGGAGGGCTTAAATATGGGACTGTCCCTTTTAAAAATAGGATGTCTGGTCACCTTACTTGTGATTCTCATTGTGTTGTAGATGATGCTGGAGTAGGAAATTACCTCTTCTTTTTATCATTCAAAGGAATCTGTGACTAGCTTTTCTTCCTGACCCATATTTTAAGCCCCTCATCATCCCCCAAACAATCTGATCCATAGTTCCATTGTATTGCTGAAAATGGTATCACTTAGCTTCTCTTTCATTCTGGAGAAACTAGAATTTAATCCTTTGATTCATGAATATCCCTTCAAAGATCTTTTTAACTAAGCACAGATAAACAATTAATTTGGTTAATTTAGTTATTTCCAATCTGGATCTGGAGTGACACCTGCAAAAAGGCTTGAATAAGTTTCATATCAGCTTTTGAAGTGAACCTGGTAATGTTTGGAACCTTGCATATCACTACTTTCTAGGTTATCTGGCATGATACTGCACGCAACTATCAAATGATAATCAAACTTTAAGTAAAACTGAAGTAGAGATTCAGTAAACTAATTCACTGGGGGAGAAAGAAGGTAACTTGTGTGGTTTATTATGGTGAGAATGCAGACTATATATTTAACTAGTAAGGGTGAAGTAGCTATAAGATTGTGACTTACACATTCTCCAAATTGAACACTGCTACTTCAGAGCTTTTAGCTGAACTACTACAAGCAGTAGAGTACTGTGGTTTTTTGGAGTGCTAGAAACAGGTTTCTTTGTTTGTGTGTGATTTGTATAATAATTATGTCTGGGTGCAGAAAACTGAGTGGCTACGCCTAGACTGGCATGATTTTCCGCAAATGCTTTTAACGGAAAAGTTTTTCCGTTAAAAGCATTTGCGGAAAAGAGCGTCTAGATTGGCACGGACGCTTTTCCGCAAAAGCATTTTTTGCGGAAAAGCGTCCGTGCCAATCTAGATGAGCTTTTGCGCAAGAAAGACCCGATCGCCATTTTAGCCATTGGGGCTTTTTTGCACAAAACAATTCTGGGTTGTCTACACTGGCCCTCTTGCGCAAAAGCATTTGCGCAAGAGGGCTTTTGCCCGAACGGGAGCGTCATAGTATTTGCGCAAGAACACTGATGATCATACATTAGCTCGTCAGTGTTCTTGTGCAAATTCAAGTTGCCAGTCTAGACACAGCCAGTGTGTATTGAGTGGTCCCCCACTGTTGGACATAAATGCTTGTGAACTTTACAAGCATAGGATACTTGGTCTAATCCGAGATCAGGGAAAATGTGTAAGATACCAGCTTTGTGCAACTGAATCAAGTTCCCAAATACTGACTGACCACAGAGATCAAGAGCCCCATTCGTAGAAAAGTTAAAGGCACTCTTCTTTATCTTAAATGGTAGACATTTGTGGGGGTTTTTTTCTAAACTCGAGGAACTAAGTGGGAGTTGTGAGTACTCAGGATTTTTAAAACTACAACTATCTTAGACACAGGTGATCCTGAATTAAGATGCAGAGTAATCACTGTTTACATATGCTGGCAGGTGAGTTGTGTTATATTCATCCAGGATATAAGAAAGAATGGCGTATCCTCCTGAGACAGAAAAAACAAGGGGCTGGAACAGAAGAGCCCTCAGGGAAATGCCTAAGAATGGCCAAACTTTGGAAGAAAACTGTGATGTTTGTATCTTGTTGTTTCAGTTGTCAACAAAGCCACATTTCAACAAAAGGGTAAGCTCATGGTACACATTGAGCCAGATTCTCAGTTGTGAATTGGTGTAGGTCCATAGGTTTTACTGGAATTATGGCAGTTCACATCAGACAAAGATCTGGCATCGTGTGCATAGACTGAGTTCAAGGCACCATCAACAGTTTTTAGACATGAGTGAAATCAGTTTTAAATCTGCTAGAGAGTAGATGGAGTCTGGTAGGTTCCATCACATTATGAAAGCAATAGCTGAGTGGATTGTACAACTAAGGGCTCTGGACAACAAGTTCAAAACAAATGTCTGAATAAAGTTATGGATGTAAAATACAAATGAGTCAGTATTATCTTGAGTTGACTATTAAATGTCAAGTATGTCCTTTAGTATAGATTTAAATTTCTATGTAGTTCTTAGATTCACTAATTTTTTTAGTCCTCTCTGCTCTCTAATTTTCATGTGTTTTTAGTGTAGGCAGTCACCTCTGAAGAGTCACTTATCCATATTCCTTTGTACTCACTATAGCAGTGTGCAGGGGTGTTATCTGGTGTCCAGTGAACAAAGAGTTAATCTCAGTTTGGCTTCTGCCTGACTTTGCACAGGCACTCAGGGTAAGGACTGTAAATTGTCTGCCTAAGAACCAGAGTGGTAAATGTCTGGACTTTTTACACAAGACCAGAGGTTAGTTAAATACCGACAGCAGGATTTTCTTGCTGCTGTGTTGTATATGTTAATTTGCTTTGATGTCTACCTGCACCTTCTGAAAAGATAACTTTGCTCACTCTCTTTGTTTAATTTTGGCTGTGTTGTTCCATCTTATTTTCAGTTTAGGGTTTCTCGGGGCTAATTTTATATTGTGGGTGATGAGTTTGTTGCTTTATAATTTTTTCCTGGTGATCCTGCCAATTCCTGTATGTAGTATAAAACAAAAACAGAAGATTGCTCCCCTGCGGAATTTTGTCAGACTACTCCTTGCATCTGCTGGAGAATGGATACAACAGTCTATTAATAGAATGGGCTTTTACTAAAAAAAAAGTCTTCTGAGTCTGTATTAGCTGATGGGTGAATTTGTTAACTTTACCCACAAGCATAACTAAAAATGTTATGCTTATAAGAAGCACATGGGATCTTTTTCAGGGGAAAAGGCAATATGCCATGTTTATTGCAAATACAGCACATGCATTTATTCTCCCACACACAAGTCCTGCAGCTGTTGTTATAGTTACCTGTCTTATTGGTGCTTGTGCCAGCCTAGTGGCCAGGTTAACTGGGCACTAGGAAGGAGCCAGGTTCTGTCAGCCATGGTCTGATACTCTGAAGATGTCTTCACAGGACTAACTTAAAGCTTCATGGCTACACCTCCCACTTTTATGGTTACAAGTCTCCACTTTAGTCTATGGATTTGGCGGTGTCATGCTGCAGTCATCTAATTGTTCACTGGTGTTTACATCAAGGCTGCTTCCATGGTCATGCTTCATAGGCTTCTGGGAGTGACTGCAGCTGATTTATCTTGTTCATAGGTATATGCCTTTTGTTTTAGAGTCATCAGTTCTGCCCCCACTTTGGCCATCCTTATTAGCCATACTGACCATCTGGTGCTGGAGTCTTCTGTCTCTTATCTTCCCACAGTCACACATTCCTCACACACAAAGGACAATTCATTTCAGAGAAAGCAATTTCTCTTACAAGGAAATAGGCAGGATTTCTTATAGATTTACAAAGTTAAAAAAACCATTTTAAACAATTTCTTATAACTTATAATACATATAAACAATGTTTTACTAACTTTTAACAGCCAATACAGAATATATTTGAATACCTAGCAGCTTCTATAAAACAAAGCTTATGAAACAATCTATATAACTCCATGAACCAAAGCTATAAATGAAGCCTATATACTATTATGTGACAGGCCTACAAATAAGCATCTGACAGAGATAAAAGAGGGTGGAGTCAGCCACAAACATTTCTAAAATGAGGCAGAGGGAGTCTGTTTTGAGGCAGAGGGAGAGGCAGAGGGAGTCTTCCTGAGGTGGAGAGATAGGAAAGATCTCTCTGCATTGGGCAGGGAAGGAGTTGAGATTCAGACTAGTTAAGGCTTCCTCCTTTACAGGCCAAAAGAGATTCCTGCATATCAGTGGAGATATGAGTGTGCGTGGTAGAGGCAGTGGCAGGGCAGCAATAAAGGAAAGTTTACCATTTAAGGGACATATAACAAGACTTTCCATTCCCAACAGTTTGCATAAGTTAATATAACTAAAGCACCTAATTAGGAACCTTATCAAGGTAAGACATTATTATAAAAAAACAAGCGAGCTGTTATTTCAATTTAAGCTTTTCATTTGACTGAGCTTCTACTTGATTGGATTTTGATCAGTTCCCGAAATAGAAACCCAATTTGTTGATGTTTATTTTTGTGGGGTTCTGTTAGTCTTGACTTTTTTTTTTTTTTTTTTTTTTTTAAAAAGCACCATCTTTCCCTATAAAGACTATATTTTTGTCACCAAGAAGTTATTTTTTGTTTCAGAGATCTATAGATGTCACAGATCTGGTTAATCAATTGAACTGCTTCAGAAGTCCCCACTGCAATAGATATTATTTCTGTCAATCTAAATCAGCACTGAAACAATGTTAGTAATTGTTTAATTCTATAAATTAATCATGGTAGCCAAACTACAGCATAAGAGAAACAAAATGGGTGAGATAATATATTTTATTAGATCAACTGCAGTGGGGTGAGAAACCCATTTTTAAGCTACACACAGATTTTCACATGGTTTTTATGTTCAGTCCTATGGCTTTCATGAATGAGAAATAGATTACATGATGTACCCTCCAAGAAGTTAATCTCCAGTCTATACGGGTATGTCTACACTGCAGAGAAAGATCAAAGCTGCTGCTGTTGATCTTCCAGGGTTCGAATTAGCAGTCTAGTTAAGACAGCTAATTTGTACTGAGTGGGGTGCTGTAGTTGATGCTGGTAACCCTGCTTTCATGAGCAGTAAGGGAAGTGAAAGGAAGAGTGTTATTCCTTTGACTTCCTGCAGTGTAGACAGTGCCAAAACCCAGGTTAAGCTACTTCAACTTCAGCTACACAACTAGTGTAGCTGAAGTTGAGTATCTTAACTGGACTTTGTCCCATAGTGTAGACATACCCTATAATGTGATCTTGAAATACAATGGTGTGAAGACCAATGCACAGATGGAATAAATATATGGCTCATTCTCAGGACTGTTTTGTCTCCATTATTCTAAGACACAAACTGGCATGTTATTTTTATACATAGTTAATTTAACTACCCAAACAACTTTGATCTTCAGGGACAGTGAGAAACATAAAATACACAGAAGATATTATCTGCTTTCAGTCTCTTTCCTTATGAATAACATGTATTATCATTAGCACGTTGCTATAAGTGACAGTATCTTATATTTTACAAATCTTTAATTAAACTTGAAGCAGAGGGTCTTTCTTCCTTCAGAGGCCTTTCTAGCAGCATAGCTGTTTGTAGCTATTTTCCTCTCTAAAAAGCAAAAACCTATATTTATAGATGATGATATTCCACATAATCACAAAGGGTATGTCTAGACTACATGGCTCCGTCGATGGAGCCATGTAGATGAGTTTACTAGACATAGGAGAATGAAGCGATGATTTAAATAATCGCTGCTTCATTTACATCAAAATGGCTGCCGTGCTGTGCCGATCAGCTGTTTGGCAGCACAGCGGGGCAGTCTGGATGCTCCGCGGTCGACAACGGAAGCCTTTGTCGACCGCTCCATTGTGCCTCGTGGAATGAGGTTTACCGGAGCGGTCGACAAAGGATTCCGTTGTTGACCGCGGCGCATCCAGACTGCCTGCTGTGCTGCCAAACAGCTGATTGGCACAGCGCGGCGGCATATTTTGATGTAAATGAAGCAGCGATTATTTAAATCGCTGCTTCATTTTCCTATGTCTAGTAAACTCATCTACATGGCTCCGTCGACGGAGCCATATAGTCTAGACATACCCTCGGTGACCTTGGTATGACTTGGACAGTTCTCTGCTTCAACTCCACTGAAGTTCCTCCTAGCCTGGCTAGCATTTGTCTTCCTGGACAGCAGTTGAGGAAGTGCTATTTAAGTAGAAATTCATCTTTTTTAAATAAACAGAACATGCATACTTGAAATAAATAGTCTAGTCTTACTGCTTTTAAAACCTTAGTTTTGATTCTCCCTGGTGTCTCATTACTTGCATTTCCTTAAAACAGCACAATAACATTAAGACCATGAATAACATGGTATGCTATAGTAAAATATATTTAAAAACAAAAAGCAAGGCCTTGGATCTGTAAGGAGTGTCACACAGATCAAGATCACGTGATTTTTTGCATTTCTTTTCTACTAGAGTCTTCTAAATGAGAAGAACCCAGGGTTTTCATAGCTAATTTTCATCCCTTACTTCAGCAGCTCTGTCATCCTTAGTCTCATTTTCTGACTGAAGGCTTTTGCTCTACTACTCTGCTGTAAAAATGGGACTTTTAATTCCTCCTAAGTTAGGCAAAGAAATCATTATTTGAGAAGCATTAGTTTAAGGAGGACTACTAGCTCCTTTAGAAGATGGAGGAAAGTCAGTGCTGAAGGGAGGGCTCTGTTTTACTAACTGCATGCTGTATTAAGTTCCAGTTGAGAACATAAGGTGGCCCTGCCTTTGTTTGTTCTTTCCAAAATCCAGTCATTCAAATATGCCTGTTAAATGAACTGCAATCACTTTGGTTGGAATAAATAACTGGAGGTCAGTCTAGATGAGCATAATGATTCCCTTTGGTCTGAAACAAAACTATAAACACAGTGTTATGAAGGAAAAAAAGCTAGCTGTGAGTAGATTATTATTTACAAGCTACCTCCAACCTCACTTATTCTTAGGTATAGCACCATTCTTAAAAGCTTCATATGCTGGTGTTTACATATAATACAACATCTACTATGCCCCTGGTACTGTGCAGAATTAAAATACAATAACAACTAACCTATCCTTCATTAAACTGGAATACAAATAGCAGTAGAAAAATGACTAAAAATTGTCTGACGCAACAGAACATAGGTGTGGTATTTGTAGTTTGTAAATGTGTGGGGTTATGTGTGGGGTACTGCACTTTTAAGGGTATGTCTACACAACATTTTGGAGTGAGCAGGAGTGATCCTCCCAGCCTGGGTCAAAAGACATGGGCTCTTGGGAATTTCACAAATGCCATAAAAATAGATGTATGCGTAGAGCTTAAAAGTTGCAGCCTGGGCTCTGAAAACTGGTGTCAGTGTCAGAATCCAGGCTTCAGCCCAAGTCATAACTTCAGAATGCTGTTGGTACTGTTATTTTTAGCCCACTAGCTCAGGCAATAGACTCAGGCTGAGAGACTCACTCCCATTTGCTCCAAAATGCTATGTAGGTATACCCTACATTGCTCAGCATCTACAGCTTGTGTGTGTTTGGGGGTGGCAGATAAGAGGGGGTGCCATTTTGTGAGGAAGAGCTGATGCTGCATGTTACAGAGAAATACATGGGACTGTCTCTCAGAATTTTTATTTTATTTATTTGTTTATTTATTTATGTTTTGCTGTTCTTTGATAGTTTTAGCCTGAAGGATTTATTTTAGATTAAAGAGAAGATAGACAGGTAGAATTGCTCTTTGCATATGGAAGCATTACAATACTATTAACTAAGCTCACAGCAATCTATGCAAGGAAATGTGGTGATTGATGGGTCTGACACTGGCCTCCATCAGAGGCGAATGGCTCATGACCTATCTAATTGCTGCTCTACTGGCTGAAGTGAAACTTAAATTCCTTTTTTCCTATTGAGTTTAAGAACGTTTGTTAAGGAAGTACTCCAAGTGGCTGCTGCATGGCTTGTCTTTTGAAAATACAAATTCTGCATGGTCAGTGTCAATGCAAGCCAATAGGGAACCTCACTATTCTGTCCAACTGTCTCAGTCCTCATCTGAAGGGAATACTTAGAGGATGGTATAATTCTTTACATGTGGCCCCTCTGGTGAGACTAAAACAAATTCCAGTGAATTAACAGTTGCTGTAGTGAACTTTTTTTGAGGGATGGTGAAATGTTCTGAACATCTGATAACTGGCTGGAAATGAAAAACTCATTGCATTTAGGCCAAGCAAGAAGTCACAGTCAGTTGCAACTTTCACCTGCTCCAGTGTGTGCTGGATACGAGCTAGCAACTAGTTGGACAATGAAATCTCTTACCATTACCAAACAACCAGTGAATCCATCCAAAAAAAATCATGCCTTTATTTTCTTTTATTTACTCAAAATAACCATTTTGAGGTTTGAGGCTGACCTGTGATTTTTTAAAAAAACCATCTCTTCTCTCCCCCCTGTTGGTTGAATATTTTAAAAAATGCAAATGAAAGCACAACATCTGATTTGCTTTGATTCGTGGGTTCATAATACTCATAGATATTTGTGTAAAATTTTGATCTCTCAGTTTTAGTACAAATTATTATTCACTCAAAAATTAACTACAAATTCATTTTTCATTTGTTAGTCCACTGTTTAAAATCTTTAGGGAGGAGAAGCTGCATCATGCTACCAGTGGCATTCAGTAAATATCAGGTTTGAGGTATATCAAGCAAACAGGAGACAAATTATTAATTGAAAGCATGCAGCAATCCTTTTGATTAAAGGATGCATGAACAAGATTTAACATTATCTTGTGAATGATTCATTACATAAAATAGGGCTAATTAATATTAATTATGAACTTCATGCATTTTTGTAGTCCTGTGAATAATTTTCTTTTTATTGGTTGGTAATAAAACATCTGCTTTAGACAAATGATCATAAAAAATCCAAGTCTGAAACTTCATCTGTTTTTTAAGTCTATCAAACTTGACACTATGTTTTTAAAATGTTGCTGATCTTTCCATTTCAGATTGGATGCTGGTAATTAGAGAGAATTCTTTTATATGTAAAATTGACAGTAGTACTGATCCTGAGCTCAAAGCCTCTGAGTTACTTTCTATTTGTAGCTATTTTTATTATTAACGAATTTTCCCTGCCAAAAATGGTACAGGATCAGCCCTCCCCTTATACTGCCTCCAGTACATTTTACAAATTGAAATAGCAGGGGAGAAGTGAGCTCATGACCTTGTAAGTACTGGTGGCTACAGAAGGATTTTTAGCTGTTTAAATTATAGGTGGCAGAAACCTTACACTGAATTATTAATCCTTAAATTGCTTTCTAAAATCTGGTTGCCTTACACCAAAATTTAAATCTCAATACAAAGCAGATCTTGATGTACCGCCCAGGTGGTTGAGGTGTTCTAACTGGAACTGACATGAATTGAAAGAAAAGAAAACACACCTTTCCAAGAAATGGAAGGTTTGATTGCAGAAGCTGTATGAACTCAAAATCATGAGTTTTTAAAAAAAGTTCTTTAGTCTGTATGTTTGACTTGAACTCCTGGCCAATGCGTGTGAGGTGATTTTTTTTTTTTTTTTTTTTGGTCTGGGAAGTCAGCCTTTAATGCACACACATGCTTGCTTCTCCCTGGGTACTCATGGAGACTCCATTTATCCCCCTGCTAAAATAGAGGAACAGTGGTTTTTTTCCTATTAATATCTTGACTCCCTCACCTCCTAATTTCACACCTTCATCCCCCTGTTCCTCTCTTCAATCTTTTCCCCAGAGTTGCCCGTACCCTGTCCTATGTTCTCCTGCAGCTTCAGAAGTAGAGCACGGTGTATTTAGAAAATGCAAAATAACACAAGATAAAATTAAAAAGAACATTTACAAAAAAGTAAAAGGAAAACTCACCCTAAGGTGGCATCTCCTGTCCTGTGGAGCTGTGTCTGGCTCGTCTCTTTAGACATTGCAGTCTTGTCTACAGGGTCACAGTGCTGCTCATGGTAAGGCTGCCTACCCCTCTGGTGTGATGATGGAGGGATGGCTGGGCCAAATTTAAATGAGTGGCATTGAGATTCCAGGTCATCAGACCTATGCAGCAGTGTGGCCTTATGCTGAATCTATGCTGCCAGAGAAGCATGTGTTGGGAGGTCAGTGCCAGGGACCAAAGATGCAGCACTAACCTAATTTTACTGAGGGCAAATCATGTTTACCCAAGAAAGAAGCAGTCCATAGACTATGGAACTGCATAGGTAGAAATGTGTTTTGAATCACAACCCTAGAACACAGAGAAACCCTTAATCTTATTCTAAGAGAAACCAGGGAGATTAAGATCGGGATGACAATTTCAACTTTGTGGATGGAAAGAGACAGATGAAAATGTGCTGGAGGAAGAATTAGCAAGAGTAAGACAGGGTCTAGATGTGTGAATTGAAGATGATTCCTAATTTAACAGGGAGGTTGCTGGTGTGCTCAGCTGTGATGGAAACTGGGGGGAGGGGAGGTGAAGATGATAATCTGTAACATTTGTATTCACCTCTGTCAGTTCTGGGAAAGGTGAACCATCTATTTCTATAGCCTGAACGCTAAATTGCATGCAAATGCTGAAAAAAGTTCATGCTGTTGAATTTAGATGGCTATGGCTTCCTTGGCAGAGGAAGGGTAGACATTGTCTCCCTTGTTTTTTAGTTGTCTGCACAAACTGCAGAGTGACTCAAAGAAGAAACAGAAGAAAAGGGTCCTGGCTCAGAAAAAAATAATGATAGCATAGAGATTTGCCTTCCCATCTTCAGATATTCCCATGACCAGCTTCCTCTATTCCTTGGAGGGAACACACAGCAAGAGGTAGCCTGTATAGAGATCAGTTTTGCTGCAGGCTTTCAGGAAAATTGGCAATGTTCAAACTGTATCAGTATTCAAACCTGTGAAGAGAGAGTAGGGCAGGAGATGACCTGTAACTGGGAACAGATTCACAACTGAGATGCTGCTTCTAAAATGGAATAACTTAAAGTAGCTAAGAAGCGTGATACAGAATAATTCAGATCATTTCTCTGAAGAAACATTTCTTGTCTGTCCCATTCTTCGCTTTCTTCACTAATGCCCAGTGAAAGAAGGCCAGAATCTTACTATGGGCCCTGATTCAGTAAAGCTTGTAAGTACACGGTTGAGTCTATTCCCTTCAATTACTTGTACGTTAGAAGTTCATCGTTTTCTTAAATGCTTTGCTGAACCCAGGCCTGGGTTCTTTGTGAGACAAGGAAGTTAACACATTCTTGTAACGTTTTCAAAGCCATCCATCAACCGAGCCAAATAAACTCCTGAGTATTACAGTCCATATGAGAAGAGGATCTTACACTGGTTCCATTGTATTAAAACAGTTTCAGAGAGACAAGGTGGGTGAAGTAATGGTTCTAATTGGACCAACATCTTTTACATCTCTAATGTCTGGGACTGACAAAGCTACAATGGCACTGCATTAGAATAGCTTCTGTAGGCAGAACAAGTTTTGACTTTTTGGCCCTCCACTGCAACTCCAAACCAGTCAGGACTTGCTTTTGTTTTTTCCCCCTAGGTATTGAATGCCACATAGAGTTCTATGAGAAAGGGACCTATTAATATCTGTCAACTTTTCTGACCTTAAATCATCTATATACCACAAACAAGAGGTTGATCATTTTAGTTAAGAATAAATTGTCACAGCAGTTTGTGCACAATTGATATGGAGGCTGTTAAACTTTACTGAATGTTTGCAAAGAACTTTGACATCCTCTGATAAAAGACACTCAAAGAGTATTTATTTTATAACTTCCCCTCAGGGCAAGTAATTATTGAATGTATCTTTCTTTTCTGTAGCAAAGCCACTTCCTATAAGTTGCAGCAAATTCATAGGTTTTCTTAGAGATTGAACTCATACACCAAGCAGACAATTGTGTCTGTGGTAGTCACATGAAGAAAAAATCTATTTGGGCTGTTTTTATTATAATAGTAACTTAGGGTATGTCTACACTGCAAAGTTAATTCGAAATAACAGCCATTATTTCGAATTAACTTTAATAGCATCTATACATGCAAACCGCTATTTCAAAATTAATTCGAAATAGCGGAGCGCTTAATTTGAATTTGGTAAACCTCATTCTACGAGGAGTAACGCCAAATTCGAAATAGCTATTTCGAATTAAGTGTTGTGTAGACACTTAATTTGAAATAGGGGGCCTCCAGCCCTTCCCAGGGAGCCCTGGTGGCCACTCTGGGCACAACCAGGAAAGCTTACTCTCCTCTTCCCCAGCCCTGGAGCCATTAAAGGGGTAGACTCTGGCCACAGTGCCTGTGCCAGCTCCAAGCCTGCCATCCCAGAGCCAGCAGTGGCCACCAGGGCCTCTGACCCAGTGGCCCCAAAACATGAGCCAGCAAGCCACTGGCAGTCAGCCCTCCACCGCTCCCCAGGAGCAGTCTGCCAGCTCCCAGGAGCCTGACAGGGGCTGGAGAAGGCAGGTGCCTTCCTGGTCCAGGGAAGAGATCATGGACCTTATTCAGGTTTGGGGGGATGCCCCCAATGTCCATGATCTCCGCACTAGATGGAGGAATGCGGCTGTCTATGGCGGGATAGCTGCCAGCCTGTCCACCAAAGGCCATGTGTGAACCCAGGAGCAGGTTTGTATGAAAATCAAGTTGGTCCGGCGAGACCCCCAACCCAGGGCCCTGAGCTTCCTCTCCCCCTTCTTCCCCTTGCTTCCCCCTTCCAGCTCCCTCCTCCCAGATTTTCCCCCTCCCCTCTCCCACCCTCTCTCTTCCCTTCTCCCACCTCCTTTTCCCAGTCTCCCCAGAGGTTCATCCCCCCCCCATTTTGTTCAATAAGCCCAGTTTCTATTTTTGAACATACTTGTCTTTTATTTGACATCAGGAAGGGGGGCTAGCGAGGGGTAAGTGGAAGGACATGAAGGAGGAATGGGGCACGAGCCCCTGGTGGGGAGGACCAGGGTGGCTCTGAGGGCTCCTCGGGGTGGCCGCTCTCCCGCAGGGCCTCCTGGATCCTGACAGCCCCCCCCGATAGACCCTCCCAGATGGCAGCCTGCAGCAAGTGCAGCCGGGCTGATGGCAACGACCCCACAAGATGCACCGGCATGCCCAGGGGCAGCTCTGGCTCCATGTGGCCGAGTGCTGTGGTGTCCTGAGTGCGGGCACTCAGGGCAGTCCAAGAGAGGACTGCTTTGCTGTCCCACATCGAGGTAGACAAGCAAGTGGGGAACCCTGAGAACTGTCTGTCTGGGGTGGGGGTAGGGTCCCTTTAAGCACGGAGCTCAGTTAGCCTCAGGCAGCAGCCCCACACACTAAGTCCTAACCTGATGCTCTGCCAGCACTGGTTCTGGCCAGCCTTAACTTCGATTCAGGGTTCACTCACTGTGGACGCGCTATTTCGAAATTCCAGTTGGGAGCACAAGGCGACTCTTGGTAGGGCTGATTGTATTTCAGTCATTTGAGGCTGCAGTACCTCTGGCTGATGCGAGGTGACTTTTGACCTTGCAGCATGTGGCCTTCAAGAAGCAGAAGGATGCTGGACAGACCCGGAAATACAGGTTTCTGTGAGACTAACTCTTATGATTCATTTCTGTGGTGGGCTTGGACATTTTCCCTGCTGCCTCTAATCCTTCTGTTTCCAGACCAGAAATTAGTAGTAAGGGCTTCTGAGCCCAATGACGATGGGTGTCAGGTAGCAGAAGAAAAGGTTCTGAATCTGGAGGTGGGTTTTCTGATCCTGGGAGGCTGCATATTTGGGAAATCTGAGTGTGGGGGTGGTATTGGGTGGGACAATATTTGGAGATTAATGGATGGCTGCTATAAAGAATCTAAGAAAGAAGAGGGTGATAAAATGTGTGTGAGAGGTGTTAGGCTACCCCCCACAGAGCCGTCCCAAGCTATGGGCTGACGGGGTTACCGCCCGGGGCGCCCCATTGTAGGGGGCGCCGCGTGGGGCTGTTGGACCGGCCGGGGGTGGGGCTGCGCATGCGCCGGGCGCCCGGGGGCGGCGCTGCGTGCACTAATGGCTTAGGCCGGCCCTGCCCCCCCACCAATCAATTGTTCACTCAGTTCTAATCAAGTCTTATAGCCATTGGTTCAAAGTCATTCCCTTCTATGTTAAAGTAAGGTACAAATCATCTTTTACAATTATTACACATTAAAATCATAGCTCCCTTTTTTTGTTAGGTACTGGGCAGAAGGAACATGTTTTGTAATATGGAACAGAAATGGGCCCAAGCTGCAAAATTTGGACAACAGATGGTGACAAATGCTCACAACTTCACAGGAAGGTAACTAAGTTCCTCCTGTTCATTTTCAACACCTTCCCAAATCTCAGCCTCTTAAGCAGGAAGTGAAATTGAATTTACAAATAAGAAAACTATAGTTCACTTTTCTTCAGGTTGTACCTCCCTAAACTGGAACTTTTTGGTCCAGCAACATTTGTGGTCCTCCTGGACCACAGATGTTCCTGGACCAGAGGGCCTTGAGGTAGGGGGGAAGGCAGCAAGGCCAGAAGTCCTGGAGCCTGGGGGCCAGCGACGGGCCAGGAGGTGTGGGGCAGTCCAGTGGGTTGAGGTGATCTGGTGGAGCGACTGGGACTCTTGCGACAGGAGGGTCTGACCGGGTCAGCAGCACAGCCAGCTGGAGGCAGGGGTTCTGGCGAGGGCTGGAAGTGGAGTTGGCGGTGGGCTGGGGGGCATGAGGCAGGGGACCTCCCTGGTTCGGCAAATTCCCTCATTTGGAACTGGTCAGGTCCCAAGGTTGGTGGACCAGGGAGGTCCAACCTATAGTTTTTTGGGAAGAAGTGTTTGGTTGCTTGCCCAGAAGCAAGCTTCTTTCCAGCTTGAAAAATATTTGGTTCCACTCTTGTCTGGTTCAAAGCTTGTTTTGTGGTTCATGACTAAGAGTTGTTGTTAAGTGTATATTTCATGATCAATATGTTTCCTTACAACTGTAATAACTAAATCAGCCAAACTTGGAAAAATATAATCTTTTTGAAAGGATATGAGTCATATCCTTTAGTAACATTGTATGGTCTCATCACTACATATAATTTCCATTTAGTTTTACTTTCTGTTTGCTTCCTTTTGTTTGACACTGATGTTAAGAGTTTGAGTGTATTGGTCAAGGAATTTTTCTTGGTTCTTATATTTTTGGGACCAAATTTTGCCCTTAAATATATGCATGCAACAAAGTTGCATATTTTTGTGCAGTGGCAGAATTTGTCCCTTAAATTACTGTTCATTAAGTTTAAACAATATCTTTTTTTTTAGAGCCATTTGTTTTAACATAGTTTTCTGATTAACCTCTGAGGTCTTCATTAGTAAAATGACTTCATTTATTTCTTCACTTGGGAATACATTTAGAGGTTACAAAGTATATTTAATTCTTTGCTTAGTAATTTTATTTCACAGTAATTAAGATCCAGGTGGCCCTTATACCCAAAGGATTTTTCTTTAAATAAAAGTCTCAATACCAGGTAACCGTTATGGCTAAGAGAGAGTGATTCATGCACAACCCTGGACCTAGCTGCAGAAGTCAGCAGAAATTGGGGTTCATTTGGAGCTTTGAATGTCAGCCCAGATTTGGGAATGAGTCACAAACTTGGCATGATGGATTTTGTACAGCTAACCCTCACCATTCCTCACAACTCCCCAAGGTGCCCTCTTGCATCCAAACTCTGTGAGTTTCTTGGAGGCTGATGGCCTTACCTGATCTTCCCACTGCCCTCCTCTCTGGAACAGACATTATTTAGCACTTACAGTGATGGCAGTAATTTGATCATTACAAAGGTGTACAAAACCAAATCCATCCCTATTATAACTTCATTGATATCAGTGAATCTGCCCTGTAGTGTCAATTACATTCTGTATTGATCCTTCTTCAGAGAGAGACATTTACTCTGACACGTCAGTGACTCATAACCGAACAAGGGCTCAACAATGAAATTTAAAGAACTATCCCTCTAATCGATTATTAGCTGAAGGAAAAAATGTTTTTCTTTCCATTCCTTTCCCTTGCCACCAAAAGATTGACTTCCTTTTAAGGTAATCAGCTGCCTGTTTCTGGTGAGACAGTGGTTTTAATTTCACAGACTGATATATCAATTGTTGCCAACTCTGGTGACTTATTGAGAGATGTGTGATATTTGTTGTTTTGGTTGCTTTTGTTCTTAAAGCCCCAACACCTGGAGTTTTTGACAATCTCAGTTTTATTATTATTTTAAAATTGAATTACTCCTTCTCATGATTGTGGGAGGGCATGACTCATGGTTTTTGAATATTTGAAAATGACAGTGCTATATATTTGTCTGACTAATCCTATGGCAGTGGAATAAATTGCTGTTTTATTTCTTTACCCCCACATGCAAATAGGCAAAGCAGGATTTGAAACTACGCATCATGCCCTCTGTTGGCTCCAGTCCTGTGCTTATTTTGATCCATAAAAGACTAATGCATGCACTTGGGAGCTGGGTGTAGCTCTGCTCCGGAAGGGATGTCTGGCTGTTTCCACATCTTGTAATGTAATCCCAATAGAAGAAAAGTGTACCCACATAAAGAGAATTCTTGACAATAATTTTTGCTATTGTGCACTTCAAAGTCTTCTTGAGAAAACATTTCACTGATGTGTTTGTAGGCCTCTATCATAAAACCATTCACCGGCTGAATATGAGGCTGTAATAGTGGATTATTCTACTGTACCAGCATGACTTTAATTTGGTCCATATAAAAGAAAGACTTGATATCCTTGCTGATGTTATTTCTGCATACAACAGTGCCAATCCAACAGAATTTTCTAAAAGAGCAAAATAACCAAATATATATCATTCTTACTTAAGGATATGCCAGTTGACATTGGGCAGACTGATGATGCCCTTCTTCAAGATGTGCAAGTTGACATGTACTGAACAAGTGGACTGGACAAACCCAGTCCTGAAGAGAGCTTTGCCTGCATTCTGCAAAATCTTTTCTGAGCTCATATTGAAGATGTGTTACTTGGCATGTCTACTGCAAAGCAACACAGGTGATTATCCCAGCAGAGTTGTGACAACCTGTGTGTGGTTCATGAAGGTCATTGGGGAGTTACAAAGATGAAGGTACTTCTGTGCAGTTATGTCTACATTGCATTCCTCTTTTGAGAAAGGAATGCAAAAGCAGATGAACGAAATTGCAAATGAAGTGCTGATTTGAATTTCTCGCGCTTCATTTGCATAATCGCATCCGGGCACTATTTCGAAATACCCTATTTTGAAAAAAGAAACACTGTGTAGACGCAATTATTTCGAAAGAAAACCCTTCTTTCGAAATAACCCTCACTCCTTATAAAATGAGGTTTAAAGGTTATTTAGAAAGAAGGGTTTTCTTTAAAAATAACCGCATCTACACAGCGTTTCTTTTTTCAAAATAGGGTATTTCGAATAGTGCCCAGACGCAATTATGCAAATGAAGCACTTCATTTGCAATTTTGTTTGTCTGCATTTGCATTCCTCTCTCAAAAGAGGAATGCAATGTAGAAATACCCTTTGAAACCAGTAGCCATGGACAGATTATAGCAGAGAATTGCTTCTTATTCCCTGAACTCAATGTTCTACTTCTTGTTTGTGTGAATGTATGACTTGCTGCTACATACCTGGTATTTGGGTTTATTTTATGTTTTGATGGCTTAATTGGTTCGTGGTTGTTACATGACTTGATTGAACACCTGCTTACATGTCTTCCTTTGATTTCTTTGTATTTTGGGATTGCTGTTGTGGGGTGTCTTGGAGCATAACACTGACCTGAGCAGGGAGATCTCCTTGTGAGTCACTGGCTGTCTGAGTCCAGGGAGGACAAATGGGACAATGAACAAAGAAGGTTCAGCCTACACACTAAGGGTACGTCTAGACTACAGGCTTTTGTCGACAAATCCTCTGTGGACAAAGAGCGTTTAGACTGCAGAACGCTGATCGAAAAAGCGATCCACTTCGTCGACAAAGAGCGTCCAGACTGCCAGATGCTCTGTCGACAAAAGAAGACCCCCGGAAGTGCTTCTATAAGGTCACAGAGGCAGCCTTAAAGCCCAGGCACCGCTGCATGCTCTCTGCAGAGACGCGTGCTTAAAGGGATCCTCCTGGACAGCCGTTGCTCTGCTCCTGCTTCTGGCTTGCCTACCTCCTAGAGGGAAAGCAAAGCTGCTGCAGTTTTTGCTCTGGTTGCCTTGCTTCCTCGGACACCACAGCAGTTTATTTTCAGGGTTGGTTTTTTGCTTTTCACTTTTGTGCTTTTTGGCCATGGAGCCTGAGCTGCCCCATGGCAGGCGATGGCCCCACACTGTCATGCTGGAAGTTCTGCTGCATGCTCATGAGAGCATCATAACGTTTGTGGCAGAGCTGGATTCAGAGCCCAGCTTTGAGCCCCCTGCTCAGGTTGCAGCCCTACTGCCCTTGCCCCCGAACTTATTCCTGGAGAGGCGAGTTTGGAGGCTGGACACCAGTTCTGACTGGTGGGACCAGCTTGTTATGCAGCAGTGGGACGACGACCAGTGGCTCCGAAACTTCCGGATGTGGAAGTCCACCTTCCAGGAGCTCTGTGCCTGGCTTGCCCCTGCCCTGCAAAGCCAGGACACCTGCTTGTGGGCCACCATCCCCCTGGAGAAGTGCGTTGCTATTGCTCTCTGGAAGCTGGCCACCCCTGACAGCTACCGCTCCGTGGGACATCAGTTTGGCATGGGGAGGTCTACTGTTGGGGCTGTGTTGATGGAGGTAAGTCACTCTCGGGGGACAGTCCAGGGGGGCGGGGCTGGGCAGAGAAGGGGGACAGTCAGGACCGGGCACAGGGAATGGGGGATGGGGTGGGAGTGTTGGAAGCCTGCCTGGCCTCTCTCTGCAGGGATGCGGGGCCACGGAGGGGTTGCCTGAGGGGGGGCTCTCAGGGTCTGGGAGGGAAGGGGTGGGGGGGCACTTTTCACCAGCTCATGCAACTCCTCTCATGTCCTGTTATGTGTGTTTGTATTTGTCCCTTTCTGCAGGTGGCGACGGCCAGCAATTTGGAGCTGCTTCACAGGACTGTCTGCCTTGGAGACCTGGAGACCATCTTGGCTCAATTTGTGGGGCTGGGTTTTCCGAACTGCGGTGGAGCACTCGATGGGACTCACATCCTGATCCGCGCACCACCCCATCGAGCAGCACAGTACATTAATAGAAAGGACTACTTTTCAATGGTACTGCAGGCCCTGGTTGACCACTGGGGACAGTACACAGACATTTGTGTTGGGTGGTCAGGCCGGGCACACGATGCCTGCATATTCTGGAACTCATACTTGTACCACAGGCTTCAGGCTGGGGGATTTTTCCTGGAGAGGAACTATGCAGTCGGGGATGTGCAGATACCTACGTGCATCATGGCTGACGCGGCGTACCTCCTTATGCGCTCATGAAGCCCTACACCAGCCACATGGATGCGAGCAGGGAACTGTTTAACTCCCGCCTGAATTGGGCTCGCTTCCAGGTGGAGTGCAGATTTAGATGCCTGCTCACTTGGCTGGACATGGGGGAACACAACATCCCCGATGTGGTTGCAGCATGCTGTGTGCTGCATAACCTGGTGGAGAGGAAAGGGGAGGCCTTCCTCCCTGCATGGGGGACACGGGCTGATGTGGAGGGGAGGCACTTTGAGCAGCCCTGGACAGCTGCCATCCGGCAAGCCCACCAGTCAGGATTGCAAATCTGAGAAGCCCTGCAGGAGCAGTTCTCACAGGAAGGCCGATAATTGTCCCCAGGGCCTTCCAGTTGTGGGATTGCCCCATGCTCCCAGTGCCTTCCTCCCCAAAAGCCCTCCTGGCCCCACATTCACATTGCACACAATCACACTGAGAACAGAGACAGGTGTTGTTGTCGAAAAAAAATGTGTACAGTTTACTTCACTGTGGATTTGTTACAAAACTATAAAACTCTTGTATTCAGAAAAATAAATTGTTTTTGTTAACAAAATAAAGTGCTCCCCTCAATGACTTTCACAGCGGGGAGAGGGGATGTCAACCTGGAAGGGGGGAGGGAGGCCCACAGCTGAGGGTGCCGCCTAGGATGAGGAGCCCTTGACACCTTGGCTGCGGAGGCCAGATCGGAGACGGGTGCTCCTGCGGGCTAGGACAGTAGGGGGATGGGCAGGAGGTGGGGCTGTAGCTGAGTCTAGGATGGCAGGAGGCTGAGGGGGGGAGGCAAAGGCTCGGGCGGGGGGGCGGGGGAGGCAGGCACAGGACCGGGGAAGGCCATGGCCTCCCGGATAGCAGTGCAAATATCAGTGCGCTGCTGGACTAACTCGTCCAGCAAGCGCCTGCACCACTCTGCCTCTGCCTGCATCCTTTGGTTAAATGTGTCCTGCATCCCCTGCAGGACTGAGATGTGCTGGCGCACCAGGTCTAAATAGGTGCGCCAGTGGCGATGGGTTCCCTGCAGCCATCTGGGTGGTGCGACAGGTGTGGTGCTCCCCTGCTGGTCATCTGGTCTGGCTGTGGAGGACAAGAGGGAAAAGTCGTCAGTCATGCATGCTCACACTTTCCCTGAGAGGGCATACCCTCCTCCTTCTCAGCAGTCAGTGCCTGTCTTAGGGTCAGGGGATGCTCATGTGCATCTCAGTAAGGCATGGTGTGGCCTGGCCAGCAGCCATGGCCTCTCTGGAGCCCAGAAGGTGTGCAGGCCACCATCCTGCCCCCCCTCACACACACTGCATGGCCAAGCAGCACAGACAAGTGTCAGGCCACAGTTGGGGTTCCCGCAGGTTGCTGAGAGGCCTGAAGCTGTGTGGCAATCCCAGCATCCCCAACCCATGCCTGCACCTGGCATCAGTGTCTGCAGGAACAGGTGGTGCCTCGCAGCCATGCGGGTGCAGGGGTAGGACGGCCCTCCCTGAGGTCGGCCATGTGTGTGCCCCCCTCAGGCTATGATCAGCATGACATGTCACAGCACTGCGCCATCCACTTTGCTCCCACCTGCCCTGCCCTGTGTGTGTTGGGCCCTCACAGCACTCACCTGATGTTCCCTCCCCAGTGTCCAAAGTTGTCTGGGAGGCCTCCTGCATCTGGGTGTCTGGCTCCTGGGTCAGGGTCACTGTGCTGGTGTCCTCCTCCTCCTGCTCTTGGAGCTGCTGGTCCTCTGGCATCTCACCCTGGAGTTGCAGCTGCTGCTGCACAGGGGTCTCCAAACCAGACTCCACAACCCTCTCAGGAGGCAGGGGTTCCCCCTCCCCTGGATCTGGTCCAGGTCCTCAGAATAGGCACAATAGTGTGCTGTGCTCACGGGCTCTGACGTACCCCTGCCGCAGCTCCTTCACCTTGGCTCTGACCTGTGGTATGGTGTGGGGGTGGTGGCCTTGCTTTGCCAGGCCATCAGCCATTCGGCTGTAAATGTCTGCATTCCTGTGACTGGACTGTGGGACCTGAAGAGCCTCCTCCTTGGACCACAGCTCCAACAGGGCTTTGATCTCGGGCCCAGACCAGGTTGGTGCCTGGCATTTGGTGCCCCTGGCTTCCTGGGGGGATGTGTCCCTGGAGGGTCCAGGGGGTTCTTGGGGGGCTTGTCCCTGAGACATGTCTCCCGAGTGTCCCTACTGGGAAGAGCTGCGCAGTCAGGATCCTGGCTGGATGTGGCTTGCTGCCAGAATGGTAATCCTGGGTGCCTGTGCCTTTTAAAGATGGCTGCAGGCAGGAAGAATAAAGTTGAAAGCTGTGGCAGGAGTGTCCACCAAGGCTTCTTCCTGGAGGTCTTTTTTGTCGACACAAATTCCCCCCCATGTCCACACTTACCTTTTGTTGACATAACTCTGTCGACAAAGGCGTTATTCCTCGTAGAATGAGGTTTACCGCTGTTAACAAAACTGCCGCGTTCTGTCGACTTACTGTTGACAGAATTCGGCGGTAGTGTAGATGCAGGTATAGTTTTGTTGACAAAAGGGCACTTTTGTCGACAAAAGCCTGTAGTCTAGACACACCCTAATGCATATGCACATTGGATGAAGTCTGCTTGGTGAAGCAACATATAGTCAAGCTGATGGGCCAAAACTCCCAAATCTGAGTGCCAAAAGATGTTGCAAAACTATAGTTAGGCCTTCAGATAATGGACAGATGAACAGCTGTTCATTTTAACAGATGAACAGCTGGTCAGGAAACAATTTGTTTTCTCTCCCATACTTCAGTTCCCCCCCCATATTTACATGAAAAGGAATTTTTTTCCCTATTGAAAAATTTTGTTTATTTAAAATGAGGGGAGGGTTGCTGAAATCTTTCAGTTTTGGGATTATTTACATAAGCCTAAAACCAGATCTACATGGGCAGAAAAAATCAATGTAAGATACGCAATTCCAGCTACAATTGCATAGCTAGTGTCGACGTACCATACATCTATTTTTCTGGGATGGCTCCACAGCAGGTCAAT
Source organism: Pelochelys cantorii (assembly GCA_032595735.1). Taxonomy (NCBI): domain Eukaryota; kingdom Metazoa; phylum Chordata; order Testudines; family Trionychidae; genus Pelochelys; species Pelochelys cantorii. The sequence goes on from CM064327.1 coordinate 192,067,749, forward strand.
CAGAGCAACACTCCCATTGACATCTCTTACTCCTCACAACTGTGAGGAGTACCGTGGTTGATGCGGGTGACCTCACATTTGATTTAGCGGGTCTTTATTAGACCCGCTAAATCAAACCTTGGAAAATTGATCATTGGAGTGTTGGTCTTCTGGTAAGTGGAGATGTGGCCTGAGAAATGTCAGACCCAAATATTTTTTAAAAAAATCTCATTTTGTCAAAGCCATTTAAAAAAATATATGTAGATGGAAAATTTTTGATGAGCTGCAGTGAGACATACAGAAAAAAGAGCTCCCCCAGAGACAAACCAGAAGGTAAGAGAAACAGGCAACCTGGCCAAAATTCTCTCTTTGAAAACTGAAGGTCAGATTCTGCCCTCAACTGTTTATGGCTAATATAGATTTACATCTTGGTCAGGGCTGGATTAACTCTTTTTAGGGGCTGGGGCTATTAGATTTAGTGTGGACCCCCTAGGCTCCAATGTGGGGCCAAAATGAGGGGTTCAGAGTGTGTGAGAGGGCTGTAGGTGGAGGCAGGAGGATGGGTATAGGAGTTGGTGAGGGCTCTGACTGGAGGTGCAGGCTCTGAGGTGGGTCTGGGGATGAGGTATGTGAGGTGCAGGAAGGAGCTGCAGGTTGGGGCCAATGTATTTGGAGTGTGGGAGCAGGCTTAAAAGAGGAGGTTGGGGTGGATGGGCAGAGTCTGAATTGGAGCTAGGGAGTTAGGGTGTAGGAAGAGGTTCAGGGTTGGTGTTGGGGTCTGGGTGGGAGATAGTGTGTAGGAAGGGGCTCAGAACTGGGGCAGGGGCTTGTAGGGTGGGGCACTTACCTGGGGAAGCTTCCATTTGATGGTGAGTAGAACAGATGGATCAGCATAGCCCCATGCTGGCCTGCAGCTGTGGCCCCCTGCAGCTCCCATTGGTCATGATTCCCAACCAATGGGAGCTGCAGGGGTAGAGCCTCCAGGTGTAGGCCATGCAGGGACAAAGCTTCCTGGCACTTGTGGCAATGCAGATTCAGCTGGGGAGACTCGGAAGTGTGTGGAGCCGCCTCTCCACTCCTGCCAGGAAGGGCTGGCCCAGAACACAGGGCCCCTCAGCTGCAGTCGCTAAAGCCCCTTTCTTAATCTGGCCCTGATCTCAGTTCTGCAAAGTGCTGAACACTGTCACTTCTCTTTGAAGCTAATGATGACTGGAGGTGTTCAGCACCTCCTGGGAACTTGCATCTGTTATGAAGTAAATTTTCTTTTTAAAATATATCCCCAACTTCACAATTAGTTCTCTGATAACATAGGGTTGCAGGTACAAATGAAGTCCTTCAAAAGAGTAAAAGGATCTTATGTTTAAAGAAAAATTGTTACTTTATATTTGTAATAAAAATAGCAGCACTGTGGTTTCATTATGTTAGTTCAGTACAGAAAACTAGAATATTCCAGACTTCAGATTCCTGTGACTTTCTGTCATACAGTATTTGTATCAGAGCTTTGGCTTTTTTAATTACTCAGGATAACAGAAGGCTTAACATTCCTTAATATGTGACAGTCTCAGTAATAACTTTAGATAAAAAATCTAACATGAATTTATCAGTGTGTGAATTCTTCCATCTTATTTGTGTAAAACAGCAACAAAAAAGTCCTTTGATTGTGTAAAAGGACTTCAAAGTTGGGTTCCTGAAACTAGACAATCATATTTAGCCACTTTAGTGGAAAACTAGTGTGTTGTTGTGTGTGCTGCGTGGTTCCCTCTCCTCCCACACACCTTTAAATGGCTAATTATTGTCATGAAGGTGCCCCTGAAATCCATGCAAAGAGGTCAGACAGTTCAATAGCATCACTGCCCCACTCTGGGCCCTGATGGAGATTCTCTCAAAAAGTCTGGATATCTGCTTGTTTGGGGAGCAATGATTAGCTTAGGGTAGGAATATATGAGTCTGGGGGAAAGATCCACATTATGCAGACAAGGCGGAGAGAGAATATGTATGCACACACGTATCCAATGGAAATTTCCCTGTCCCTGTTTCCTACAAGCAGATATATAGAGTGGACTTTTAGATATATAGTGTTGTAAGAGAAGATGGGGAAAATTCCCACAGGGACCAGTGTGTGTGTGTGTTTAGGGCTACCTCCTCTGGTGGTGATTCTCTTTTAAGGGAGCTTTGGAGTTCAGTTCAGGCAGGAGAAAAACCTTTTGCTACACAGGAACCACACTGGCAGAAAGTATGGTGGGGGTGTGTATGTCACTAGAAACAATGAAGCCATGTGCATGTATGCATTCTCTGGACTAATGGCCCTGGACTAAGATGATGCCTCAGGTTCTATGCCAATCCTGGGAGCTCTACTTGTTTGTTTTGTTACCTCCACTTAGCCCCTTGTGTGGGATTTTTTCATTGGAAGGGACAACTGAGCGCTATAGATTTAGAGGCCTAGTTCTAGGCATCCAAATGGAAACAAGTTGTCTTTAGCTTTCATTTAGATTGTTACATAAGATCATGCATGTGATGTGATCTAGAGCAGTGGTTCTCAAACTGTTCCATGGGCCCACTTCGGGAAAGCTGCTAGCAGGTCCATGCCACTTTTTTTTCTTAAGCCATGGACCTTCGCATCTCGCATAGACTCCAGTTCGCTGTATCCAGCCAAGGGGAGCCACAGGAAGCAGTGGTCCAGGCCTTGCTGCTTCCCGTGGCTCCCCTTGGCTGGAAACAGTGAACTGGAGCCAATGGGAACTGCGAGGCTCCATGGCTACAAGGCCTTTAGGAAAACAAAGCGGTGTGGGCCTGCTAGCAGCTTTCCTGAAGCTGGCCCGTTGAACAGTTTAAGAACCACTGATACCAAGTGATTGTAATTGGTGTTTGGGTTTTAATTGCTCATGTGTCCACAGGGGGCTTAATAGATAGCTACATTTCTTATAAATCAAGACATGGGCTAAATATATGGAACTCTAGAAATAAGGTCTAAACTACTAGAAGGTAAAAGATTTGAATTCTTTTGTAATTCCTTTGCGCAAAAACTTGCCAGCTGTCTACACTGGCCGCTTGAATTTGCGCATGAACACTGACGATCTAATGTAAGATTGTCAGTGTTCTTGCGCAAATACTTTGATGCTCCCGCTCGGGAAAAAGCCCTCTTGCACAAGTGTTCTTGCGCAAGAGGGCCAGTGTAGACAGGGAAGGAATTTTTTGCGTAAGAAAGCCCCAATGGCAAAAATGGCTGCCGGAGCTTTCTTGCGCAAAATAACATCTATACTGGCCACGGATGCTTTTGCGCAAAAGCACTTTTTGCACAAAAGCATCCGTGCCAATCTAGATGCTCTTTTGCGGAAATACTTTTAACGGAAAAACTTTTCCGTTAAAAGTATTTCTTCAAAATCATGCCAGTCTAGACGCAGCCCATATGTAAACTGGAGGTAGTAACTGGGCATTTTTCTTTTTTTCTCTCTCTTTAGATTTTAATCCTTTGGGAAGGGAGATTATCTTTCATTGTGTTTGTATGAAACCAGGAACAATGAGGAGCTAATTTTGGTTGATACCTCTAATTATTACACATGTTCTATCCCACTGAAGTGAGTGTGAGAGCAGAATTTGGTTTTAAAAATTATATTGAAAGTACAGTATGAATATATTTAAATGTCTGTTTTAAATCCAAATTTTGAGTGCTTGCCAAAATAGCAAAGAAGGACATAGGATCTTTTGTACTATTAATTGAAGACATCACTTGCATTTTCTTTCAGTTTGTTTAAAAGCTTCCTTTACGTGGTGGAAAGTATCTTGCTGCTGTTTGGATGGAGTCAGAGCAGGAAAATGAATTGGGTTGGATTCCTTGCAAAGAATCTTTTGTTAAATACTCGTACTTCAGAGTCACAGATCCCTTAAGATGAAAGGGAAACCAGATCAAGATATTATTAACTACCATGAGAAAAGAAACATACAGTAGTGTCACGTGAGTTAATAACTTTAAGTAGCCTATAAGATGCTGCAGTGGAATTAAATGCTTAACAATAATTCAGAAATGGCTTACAGAAATTTAAAATGTGGATCATTTAGTGTGGCTGAAATTATGCTCCTGGCAAATGTGTGACACATGAGAGCACTTACCTGGAAATTTATTACCCAGCTCTGAGCAAACAAAGCATGACCTACATTTGACTAAAGTCAGCTGTCACTGGCTAATCCTACGGGCTTCTTTTTATTAATGTCACAATTACTAATGTGGTATAACATTGTCATTACTGAATAGCACAGCGGGATAAGCTGCAGCTGTTATTTCTTTTTCTATACCGACTAACTCATTAAATCTGAATTTCAGGGAATACAAATTGTAAAGATTATTCAAATTCTGAATGCGAAATAGGACTACTGGCAAACTGTAGTATATAAAGTAAAACTTTGAATCAAGGATTTTTGGTTTTTAGTTAACCTAGAATATTCACAGTCGATCTTTCTCTTTCCTTGACATTTGACTCCAAATTAACCATGAAGTAGGGTTTCAAGGAACTAAAGAGAGGAGTAAAAAATTATTGCATGGTCTAGGTACTACACTTTTTGGGTCAAAAATGATATGCTAATGCTCATGCAGGAAGAACACTATATAAATGAGTTTTTTTCTAAAGGATCAGTAAAGATCCCATTGGTATTTTAAACGTTTTCTTAAACTGTAGCATTTTTTTGGGAGGAGGCGGATGTTAAAGATTGTTTTAACTCATTTCTTTAAAGATGCTGTTGCATAAATGTGCAAGTATTCAAACTTTTTTTTTTTTCCCCATTAAGGCACATAAAAGAGTGAGAACTGATTTTCCCCAGGAGTAACAGAAAAAACTTCCAAATGCAGCTTCCTCAAACATATACGTGCATGTTTCATACAAGGCTGAAAAATTGGGGTTCCTTATTCCTTTTTTAAATTCTAGGTTTTCTCTGAACTCTTAGTCATAATGCCATTGCTGACATTGTTTATTCTTTTGTGGACTTGCAGATACATAGTTTTAAAAATTCCTATTAATTTTAGCATTTTGCAAAGATGAAGCTTGTGTATCCTTAATTTTCTTTGAATGTTAACTCTTATCCCAAGATGTCAATTTATACAATCACATAGGCAGTAACCATACTCTTCAGTATGTTCAGTCTCCCAATACTGGCTGTGATATGATAACCACTATGTAGTGGATTTGAACCTGGGACCTCTGAAGTGGAGTATAGGAGCCTCTACCCTCTGAGCTAAAAAGCACTCTGGCTCTAGCCTCTCTTGTAGAGGTCTCTTGGTCTTAACTGTTGCTGCGGTCTAGGTACCACTTGCATTGCTCAGCAACCACACTAGGTTTGTGGGTTACAATAGCACTAGCAGTGCTAGCTCAAATGACATGCAAAACAGCCCCATGGCTCTTCCACCCACCCCACATAACAGCCATGAAAGGCAGAGCTGATTACACAGGTTCTGTGCCTCTTCTGCAGAAGTCTAGACAGTAGTAGGTGGAACCATAGCTGCTATTTCCTGGCTGTCACAAAGCCCATAGAAAGGGTGTCAACCAGGGCTGCTGATGGGGCCCAGCAATTTGAAAGGGCTCCTGGCCACTGCTGATACACCTGTGCCCACGTGCTTTGAAGGACCAGTAGAAGGAGCCTAGTACCTAGCTCCACCTCTTCTGCCTAGAGCCTCACCTTTTCTGGAGGGCTTGGACCCAGCTTTCCCCTCAGGGTCTGGTGAAGACTCTTATCAGCCTTGGTGTCAACAGGACACAAGTTAGATTGGTGCTCTGAGGTCAGGCCTCAAGTTTCATTCTAGTGGAGCTAAGACAACTTACACAGCTGGCTCGAAATTTCTTTTCTCCCGTTCCATAGCATATTTTAGAAGTTAAAGAAAGCGACTGATCTGCTGCTTTGCTCCACTTTTCCACTGATGTATCTTTATTGATTTTACTAGAGTTGTACTGGTGCACAATGGGGAGTAAGGTCGTGATGAATTGGGCCCCAAACTAAGAATGTTACTATGGTTCTGGAAACAATGATGCAGTTGGATAATCCAAAAGATTAGATGCTTGAGATTCTTTAAAGCATAGTTAAAAATCCACCAACCATTTGGGGAAAAGATCTTTTAAAACATTTTAGGCATTCATATACTTGTTTGTATTTTCACCGTACAAAATGTGATGAAAGTATGTATTTGTGCTTTCAAGATTGTGCTGCTTGTGGGTTGGTGGGTGGGTGCTGGGGTCAGAGTTAAGGCTGTACTTGTGTTGGAGGGGGATATGTATATTGAAATGGGTGAGCATGAGAAGGGTTGATGGTGCATATTGTAAATTGGGGAGGATGAATGTGGAAATTATGTTGGTGGGATTGTCTGTGAAACAAAATTCACTGTAAATGGATGGGTTTTGTTCTGGGGAAATTCCTGGATTTATAAATCAACACTAATAATTAATACATAAGCCCCCATTCCCCTGCAATTCTGTGCCTTTTATCCCTTCAGGATCCCATTTGCTTCCTCCATGTAGGAACAGGTTTCCCTCCTATTGTCTCCCCAGCATAGCTTTGCTCCCTCGTAGTCCTCCCCACCTTAACCTGCTCCTCAGAATGCTCATAATCAAACCCTGCCTTTACCACATTCTGATGTTAACAGATATTGATGTATATCAGTTTTTTAAAGCTGGAGATAGCAAAGTGTAGGAGGGCATAGTAGGTGATACAGAGTTGGGGTGAGCCAGCATGATGAGTGGTGTCTGCTGGGGAGCACCGCAATCCTTTGGGACATAGGTACTGTACAAAGGGCAATGAAATGCATGTGGGAACATGCCTGGACCATCCTGAAAACAAAATGTCACTCAGGCAGGTGTGAGGACTGTTGATACCCCCTGGAGGGGGCATAATTGAGTGGTGGGCACTGCCAGTGGGGAGCATCCAGGGAGCATAATGGATCTGGCTACACACAGTGGAGACAGTGGAGCAGAATGACGACAGGTGACACACCAGCCAGAAGGCAGCACCTACCAACTGACAGAGCTAATTCCCAGACAAACCAACAGGAGGAACCACAGTGGTGAGTCATAACCCTGTCATAGGGGCCTCATCATTATATGCCCCTAACATTCGTTGGCATGGCTCTGTCTGCCACATCCCTTGGCTGGCAGTACAGAGTGGCTAATGACAGGCTGTGGCTACACTATGGAGCTTACAGTGGGGCAGCTGGTGTGTCACTGTAGCGCTGCTAATGCAGATGCTTGAAGCCAATGGGTGAGAGGTCTCCCACTGATTTAATTATGCTAGCCCCTTGTGGCAGCCATGTTAGTGGGAGAAGATTTCTCACTGACATAGTGCTTTTCATGCCAGTGCTCAGCTGTGTACAACTTACTTGGCTCAAGGGGTGGCTTGGCTTACTCAGACCCCTGAGTGACTTAATTCCTATAGCTGTAAGCCATAGTGTGTAGACAGCCTGGGTTGGCTGAGGGAATGGAGTAAACTGTGAGACATAGAGATGGGCCCTTCAGGGCATGGATTTGAAATGTAGTGATGTATGGGAATTTTATTTGTTCTGTGGGGGGAATGAGTGTTTCAGTCCCTGGGCTGAAAACCTGCAATGTGCACTAAATCCCCTAGATAAATGCATTTAAAAACAAAATGAGTTAACAGTTGTAGGATATAATACAAATACAACGAATGCCACATGAACTATTAGCAAGCTTCCCAATATTGGTTTGCATTGGGATGCTGGGGATGGTGCCACATTCCTGGCCTGAAATAGTAATAGCAACCAAATACATGGTTTCTTCTTTGCGCCCCCACCATAAAAGTTGTTCCAGCACCACGGCTGCTCTGTAAGGCATATTGGTTTCTCAAAATGTGGGATGCCATTTTTCCTCAATTTTTAACCCTCTTTCCTGGCTTTTCTCCATAGTCTCTTTAACAGAGAGGATTTAGGCACAATAAACAGAACCTATTCTGTCCTGCAGTACCCACAGATGCAGGCTTTCCCTGGATCACAGACTGAGACACACAGCTAGTACAGCAGAGATTTACTCACAGGCTGTGTCTGCATCCCAGCCTGTACAGAGCAATCTTGGAATTTATTATTTCCCAACCCTCCTGTTCCAGCCCATGGTATGGGAAAGTGGCTTGTAGAGGTTCTTCATCAATGGATCCTTTCTATTCCCCCTCCCATGGGTGGTTTGCTCACTCTGCTTGTAACAAGTGTCAAAGCATTGATTATAGTGCTGTTCTCACACCTCCTAGTTTGCTTTCTACTGCAGGAACTTCTGGTAGGGCCGCTTGTAAGTTATGTGGTGCTGTGAGAAGTATTATTCAATGGTGGAATTTCTGTGAGAAGGGTTATAGCTTCCTGAAAGCCAGAGGCATTGACTGATCTCTTTAATAGCCAATGCAATTGCACATGTGGTAACTAAGTATGTAAAGGGGCATTGTCAACTTATGATTTGCTCTGTTTCACAGAATCAAGGCAAAGTGCTTCCTCTGAATAGCTGCTCAAATTATTTTTTAACCAAGTTTTCCAAAGGTTTTTTGGTTTGGCTGTTTTTCTTCTTGGCTGTTATAGTGTTTGTGAGACTGGCGGGGGACATTAGTGAAAATGCATAACAGCCCTTTTGGCTTGTGCTGTGCAGGCGGCTCTGGGAAGCAGTGGAGTCAAGTGCCTACCCCTTCTGCTTCCTAGATCCACTGCTCTTCTGCTCTTCTCTGCCTCTGGGTTCCACAGAGTCATTTTGGGGAGACCAGCTGCCCATTGCCACCTGCTGTTGCTTCTTTCCTTTGCCTTTGCTCTCCCTAGAAGTTCCAGAGGACTATATCACTTACTGACAGCCATTAATGAATAACTGGCTGAATTAAGTTGCAGACTTGTAACATCTCTAAACTAGGCAATTTACCTGTCCTGTTCCAAAGAAGATAAAATTAAAGCATCCCTTAGTAAAAAATAAAATAAAGCAAACGTGAAACAAGATCTGTACATTCTCTCTTAAAAGCATTGTTTTTAAGTAACTTAATGGAGAGAGAGCTATCCAGCAGAAGGCAAACAAACTGTAAACCTGCTGTGATTGCACAGTTGTTGTACTCAGAGTCTGAAAGAGTGAGCACAGGAGATTCTAGAACCATGCATGAGCAAGCTGATGTCCTCATTCTAGCATATGAGAGGGGGAAGTAAAGCAATAGTTCAGAGCAGAAGTGAAACTGATGGAACATAAAAAGCTGTCATGCAAAAAGTACAACAACCTGAAAAATGGTTATTTTCTGTTCTATAACTTGTTTGTAATTTAAAAAAAAAAAGGCATTTGTCATCCTTGAATTGATTTTGCTTAAATAAGCATGTCATATGCTTTGGACTGTGATGTTTCGGTCTTTGTAAATCAAGAAAGACATTTACATAACTAAACCCATGGCTTATATTTTGCTTGACAAACTATAAACAGGAATTCTTCTATGTAATATAACGTGTTGCTGGATATCTTGCCCCAAGGGGGAAAAGGACAGCTATTGTGTCTGTGAGAGGCTATTTTAATTCAAATATCTCTGTCCAAAGCTCATTCTCTGAAATAGCTGATTTATATCTGAACACGGCGTGGCTTTTATGAACATATAGATTAGCTACATTATGCTATGAAAGTACCCATTTGTGACTAATAGCAATTATTAGACTAATGCTGTCTTTGTTCCACTTTCATTATTCTCAGAACTAATCATTCTTGCCTCATAATGCAATATTGTATTTTTGGTGAGTTTTAATTTTCTGTAATGAGAATAATGAAGAAAAAGTAAGACTTAAAAAAGCAATGTTTTGAATCCAGTAGTGATTAAAACTACTACTTGCCACAAGGAGGAGCTAAAGTATCAAGCTAAGAATTACCATGATCTACTTCCTGAGGATATCATTTTCACACTTAATTATTTGGTTGTCTCTAAGATAGCTTGTATAAACATTTTGGGCCACTTTCTGTCCTGGGACATAGACACAAAGTTTCCAGGAAGGCTGTGAGATCTGCACATGTGCATCCAAGGGCATGATTTGACCCTGCATTAAGTGATATTTTTTCTAATTCCTGTGCACTTTATTATGATATAGAGATGCATTACAGTGATATGCCACTTCAGAAATGCTTTGAAAACATCTGCTGTTATATTGTCATCAATACTCATTTCTATAATGTGTTATGACACAGCAAGTGACTCTTTAGGACAAGGGCCATTCATGTTGCTTGTAGGAACGGACGTTGCTTGGTGCTAAAAACCTTTTGGGGGGCTGCTAAGTACACTCCTCTGCCAGTCAAGCCAGTGGATATGAGGGTGCTCAGCATCTTACAGGAGATGCAGTGACTCTCAGAATCAGCTCCTTTGTCAGGTACAGCGTGCATATTGCATTCACTGACATTCTCAAAGAGAAGAGTGTTACTGCTTTTCCCTCCATTATTCCTATGAAATTGAAGGGGAGATGGAGTGAGAAGCACAGCAGAGATGGGGCTGGGTTATACACAGTGGATGCAAAGGAGATACTGGGAGTGCCTAGAGTGGAGAAATCTTGCAGTGATGATGCAACATCAAAATGTTTACACTTCTCTCTGTGTTCTTAGTGTTTGGCTTGGGTAGTGCCTCATAGCCCCAGCTGAGATCACGGTAGGAGACCTGGGCCACCTGGGAGCACGGCTCTATGTCCTCAGAAGATTCAAGGGGCAGGCTGGGATTCATTTCCCCCAGGCAGCCTCAGCACCTCCTGGAGCACGCCGTGCCTTCCCCCTGTTACCTACCAGCCCAGTGCTCTTGGGGAGCCAGAGAGTGACACTTATGGAAAACCATCCTCCCCCGCTTCCCCCAGGCCTCTGCTAGAATCAGACAAAGCAAGGAAAAGGCCAGGGAAGACACACCTAAACTAATTAAGGAAACACCCCAGCCTCATCTGCATTGAAGATAGAACAGAGGGACATCTCATTAGCATACAGAATGGAGACCAGCTCTTCCAAGGCAGGAACCGCAGTGAACTATGGGATACCGAAAGCAGAGAAGCACTGCCTGATGGGTAATCTCTGCTCCAGATGCTAATGAATCCAGGCCTGCTCACACCCAAATTAGTCATTATCAGGCCAATTCTAGTAACGATCCTATTGACATCCAAAATACTGAAAGTTGCTTTGTGAGCTCGTTCAAAGAACATCAACCATAACCAGGGGTGATCAGTCTCTATTGTCTCACCTCTTTCTCTTTGAACTATTGTCCTATCCCTATAAAAACTCCTATCCTTGCCCAAGAAAAACTGTTCTGATACTTGGATTTAAACTGCATCAGTTCCATTGAGACTTCATCATCTCCTGTCTGATCGTGCTGAGGGCTCTGCTCTGCTTGTCTCCTGCCCTTTGGACCTTCAGCTCCCATCACCATCTGGGAATCCTGATCAGTGCAAGCTCCATGGTGAGATCTCTCTCTCTCTCTCCTCCCGCCCCGCCCCCCCACAACTACCTATCTCTAAGCCTAGCCTCCTGAGTCTGCCCTATGTAAATTGTTATATGGTTAGCTAGCCCTAACATTTGTAATCAGTTCCAATTTAGATTTATTATTGTAACTGTTAGATTTAATATTGTAACGGTTTGTGTGTTTGGCTCCCTATATATATGATAAATAACTTTCATTGTTAAGCTGGTTGCTTCTCTCTCTTTCTTTCTCTTTCGCTCACTCTTCCTCAGGGGGTGTTGCTTTGGCTTCCCCATTCACTCTGCAACAACGCTTCTTGTACCCAAGCTAAAGATCCCTGTATTGCCCAGAATCCTGTGGGGTTTGCTCATCGTGTGGTTTACCAGTGAATGACTGTGGTGGGAAGTGGGGATAGGGGTTGCTGAACCTGGGGGCTTATGGGGATGGCATCTTAAAGTGCTGTTTAATCCAGCCCACTGAGTCCAAAGGCACATGAGGGTGCAGTGTGGCATTGCTGTTAACCCAGCCTGCTGAATCCAGGGACATATGAGGGGTCAGCTTGTGAGTGCTGATTACCCAGTCCTTTCAGGCGTGCTCTGTTAGTGGGTGTGAGTGTCTGCGTGCATTGCTAAGGTGGGAAGAACCCCATCCTGAGGAACCTAGTTCCTGCAGGAGAGCTCCAGTGGGAGGGGGAATTGGCAGCAGGGAGAGAATTCAGCTCCATATGAAAGCACAAGTAACCACAAGTAGCACAGTGATAGAATTGATAACCTTCCCCAGTCCCATAAGAGTAACCCTAATAAATGAGCATACTCCAGAGTATTGGGAAAATCTGGTAACACCCCCTGGCAGCCTACCCAGAGCGTGTTCTTCAGGGGCTCTAACAGCAATTTTTAAGGGCCAGGGGCAGTTGCCCCTATTGTCCCCTTACTAACGGGCCTGGATCAAGGCACTGCGGTGCTAGGCTCTGTTCAAATATATAATAAACAAAGATCATTGCCCTGAACAGTTTGCCCTGCCTACTTCTGTTGCCATTCTCTCATCTAAGGGAAGCATCACATTCTGTGTTTTGTAGGAAGAGGATGCAATTTAAACAGCCTGTGTTGCTATTGGCTAACTTTCCTCTTACGTGGAAGTTTTGGTTTGTGCAAGGGATTCCAACCTTATTTCTGAGAATCCTAGAAACTGATACAGAATTATGCATTCAGGGCCAGAGCGAATTCACTTTATCTTGACCAAATCCATCCTTGAATATTACCTGTCTGTACATCTTGCAATGACTCTGAAGCTTGACAAGTTGGTATTTGAAAGAGAAGGATGAAAGCGACTGGTTCTAAATTGTGAGTCATGGTGTTGGCAGGTTATATGGTTTTGAAATGCTAATATAGGGGAGGTCCTGAGGGTTCTGCAGCAGCAAAAGCAAAATGCTGCATATTATGTTTTTAAATTAATTATTCATGGGGAGATAATAGAGCTTTACTGCTAATGTCTGGTTCTACTGGAATAAATACGGGTTGTGAAAAAAGTGTATTGAAAAGTATAACAAGTCACAGAACAGCATGAATCTGGCAAGGAATATTACATAATTATTGGTGTTTAAATATGGATATTTAAGAGCCTAATTTTGGGCACCTAGTCTCAGAAACCTTGGTTATAGGGTCATCCTGAGGTTTCTGCTTAAGTCAATGGGTACTTACTCAGATTTTGAAATTTTCTGCTCAGCTGAGGCCCTCAGGATTTGGCTCTGAGACCATTGTCAATGGCGTCCATTGTCCCAGCATCTAGGCAGTTGCTGCTAACGAAAAGAAATACAAAAGTGGCACAGTGTAGCTTATTTTACCAAATCTTTAATTTATAAAATCTCTGTCCTCTACTTCAGTAGTTCAAACAGCGCAGGAAGTTTTATGCAAAGGAATATGCTGTGGGGTTTGGCAATTCATAAGGGCCCGGTGCTCCTGGCTGCACAGGAGTGGCAGCACCCTAGGCCCTTTAAATCATTGCTGGAGTGCTGCCAGGTGCACTCTAGGTGGCTGTCAGGGTTGGCTGGATGGGTTAGTGTGGTGCACTGATTCAACAGGGCTGAGTGCTGGCTTCCCCAGCCCTGCCCCTTTTGCCTAAGGCCCCGCCTTTTCCAGGAGAGCAGAGCTGCTCCCCAAACCTTGGGCCTGGCAAGTCTGTTGGCCCCTCCTACCCACAACTCCTAGGGAAGTCAATATGTCAGGGTTTGTGAGACTTGAACCAGTGCTTAATGCTTCCGCCAGCCTTGGTAGAGCCATAGTCAACTCATCATGCATCCTTGAAGTCCAGTTAGTGGAGTTATTACCGCTCATGGGGTTGATAGCCAGCAGCCCTTCCCTTGACCTAGGATTGGCCCAAAGCTACTGTTTAAATTGGAAAGAATAAGAATACTAAGAACAAGGAGGGGTTTGCATCAGGAGCAGGGCAGGGATCTTCCTTGCACATCATCCCGTCCTTGGATCCCTGGACTACTGGCTCTTGGCTCAGCTCTTGGTGGCTGACTCTGGCTCGACCCCCTCAAATTGATTTGCCTATGGCTCCAGTCACTGAACTGGTCTGCCCATGCTCTGGTTCCAGACACAGTACCAGATGGAGATGCTGTTCATCTGTTAAAATCAGGTCCATTATTTGGAGGCCTAACTATAGTTTTGCAACATCTTCTGGTATTCAAATTTGGGTGTTTTGGCCCATCAGCTTGATGTTGCTTCACCAAGCAGACTTCATCCAGTGTACATATGCATTGGGGTTTGCCTGACTCAGAATAAGAATAACTACCCCTCAAGGGGCAGATTTCCAAGCCTTCTATGTGCTTGAAGAGCTACCCTGACATCTATGAGCTTGCATGATGAGATGGTGCATGATTAGCACTTACGTAATCACTGGATGGGAATGGAAACAATAATAGTCAATGGCTTGAGGTGGTTTTTGTTTTAATCTCTCCACTGTTTGAAATACCTTCTGAAGGGTGAGACAGCAAAGGTGGCAGCATGCTGAGAACCAGTACAATGAGGAAAGCTAGGGTTTTTTTTAAAGCTTATAAGGAATTTTTAAGGCAGCTAATTTCTTCTGCCTGAGAAGGAAAACTCCACTACGTTCTCAGAATTTAAATCCATTTTTAATTAAATGCTTTAGTAAATCCACCTTTGGAGAGATGCTGCCTTCAGTCTCGTTGTAGTATAAATATCTACTTAGAGAACGTTTGAAAATCTTCTGCAGTAATTTTCATAATGTTAATAACTTACTCATTTACTTTTTAAATCATACAATGTCTTCCTGGTAAACCTGTGCCTTTTCATTTTAAGTAGGAGAAGCCATTCTTTGAGTTTGAATCCAAAAATATTTGTACTTGCATGTTGTTAGTTTTCAATTAATACTTTGATGTGCTGTCTGTGAACTAATGTTCCAAACAACTCAGCACGCAAAACAGCTGAAATCATGTGGGAGTATTTGCAGGATTGGTTCCTAATATAGCACTTCACATCCAAGGGCAAAGGGGTGAAATTCGAATGGATCTGGAACAGGGTGCAGAGCATGGGGAAAAGCCACCTCTGCTACTTTCATTTCTCCTTTCCTCCAAAAATTTCCACACAAACCTTTTTTTTTGAGGAATCTGGTGCTGAGTAGGCCACAGGTTCATAGGAATGAACTCCTTCCCAAAGCTATGGGACTCTTGCAGGTAGAGAGTATTGCCAAAGGTGACTGTATATCTTGGGACTTAGGCACTATCCCTGTTCATTTTACAAAACATAGCATAGTGCCCCATTGTGTTCATTCCTCTGCCCACTGAAAGGAGCCACTATAGCTGTGGTAGACAAAGATGACAGACTTGGTGACAATTGCATGTTGAAGTCCAGGACTAACCCCAACTCAGGCCCATTGTAGTATTGACAAAACTGAGCACTGAAACATCGAGTCAAGCCCACCAAAATCGGGGGGTCAATGTATGGTTTTCTTTATTTGCCTTCTCATTCCTCAGCCTTTACGGTTCATGTTTTCAAAGTTTTCTTGAGAGCAGTAGGAATAGAAACTTCTTTAAAAATACATAAAAAGGACCAAGATTCTCCTGTAATAACATGATTCCAGTGGCTGGGGCTTTACGGAAAGCCTAATAGCAGGCATGATTTTAGCATGAGTTGACATTAGATTGTGTATTGCTGCCCTGCCCTTCTTCCTCTTTCCCCCAAGGTCTTTAACAGATTCCTTTTTCTCTCGGTATTAGTTCTCATGTGACACCCCGCTGCCAGAATCCAACTTTACACTTCTTTCAAGCCTCTCTGGAAACCTCCCTTCTGTTCCTCTTTTATTTGTATGTTGCTTATTCAGGGCTTATTCCTGCCAGGTGTTGAGTCCTGTGGACCTGATGTAAGAAAGCTTGTACGCTTTGCTTAACTTTAAGCATGTGAGTGTTCCCACTGATAAATCAATTCTAAAACTAGCAAATAGTAATATTTATTAGCATGCTGTGCACCTTACAGAGAGGTGTGAAAACAGACATTGCTCAAGAGAACTAAAAATAATAAATGTGCGATTAGTCACCTTTTTAATAGTAAGTGCATATGTAAGTGCTTTACTGGATCAGAACCAGAGTGATCAGTACTCTGCAAGGTCAAGCCCTTTTAAGGGGTCTGGGGCAGGGACTTTGTAAAGTGCCCTGCATGATGATTATTAATAGTAATAAAACACAGGACCCAGTTCTGCTCCCATTGAAGTTAATGGAAGCAGGCTGGCTCCCTCAAAATAGTTTGTGCCAAGTTTATGCTTTCCATAGATTCCTGCTATTTAGAGAGTAGGGGTGCTGGAAGACTTAGTTCATATTGGGACATGGGATATCCCTGTTTATCTAGTGAAACTTCTCAGGCGGAAACAGACATAAACACGACAAGTGAGCACAAGGTATCTTGCCAACTGTGACAGATGGACAGACTTGACAGAACAGCACTCTGTCTTACACAGTCAGATTGCTCATTGCCCAGCCCTGAATAACTAAGTGGACAACCAATCACGAGGCACTAAATATATGTGAGCCTCACTTGAATGACTTGGATAGAATGTAACCCGTATCTTCTAATATATCTTTATATTGTGTCATGTGCCTCAAGGCTTCCAATAGAACAGAATTTTCAATAATGATACATCTAGGGCATCGGTTACACAAATGACCAGTAAATTGCTTCACCATTATAGTGCTCTACATTATTGGTGATCTATCACATGGATAATACTATAACTTGAGCTGTTCAAGGATTTATATTGTAAGCTGTGTGCTCATTCACAAACCTGTGTGGTTTCTTCTGACCCAATTGCTTCACTAACATATTTCTACTTCCCTCATGAATGTAAATTTAGAGGAAAGAGAGGGGTGAGAGTTTCTATATATTTTTTGTCCCTGTTCATTTCTTAAGGATATAAATCTCAGTGGGTTGGAAAGAATTGAATTTAACAATGTGTATTTTTGTTAGTTCCATTGAGAACAAATTTCAGTTTCCATCAATGAAGGCAACTATTTTGTGATGGAAGATTGAATTTTGATTACCACTGCAAAACTATCAGTTTTTGTGGATTTACCCTAAATCCAACCTGGAAAGATGTAAAGTTTGGGAAGAAATATCCTTATTTTCTTAGCAAGAACAACAGTTCAAGGTAAACTGTCTGTGAAAACTGACTTTTCTTTTTGCAAGTAAAATGGTTCAAAAAACCAGAGAGATTTATTTTTCTTGAAAAATTTGACCTTTTATCAGCCAGAATTGCTTTTCTATAGCACTAAGATGCTCTACAGTAGTTAAAACAGTGCGCCTTATGTAAGCAGGTGCTGAACTACTGCTTGTTATCAGCCAGCTAACAGGAGGGAGCTGCTCTGGGGGTGGGTGTGCTCACTCCAAGGCTATGTCTACACTCGCGGCTTCTTGTGCAAGAACGGCTGTTCTTGTGCAAGAATCCGCAGAGCGTCTACACTGCCCACCTGCTCTTGCGCAAGTAAATGTACAGTACGGCGTGGTAAGAGACGGCTCCTTGTGCAAGAGCTACGCTGTTTTCTATCAGGTGTAAGCTCTCTTGTGCAGGTGCTCTTGTGCAAGAATTGGCCTCCAGTCAAAAACACAGGTGGCCTCTCCGACACTCCATACAGGCAATCACCACTCATTGGTTCTCCCTAGTTGCCCCCCCCCCCTTAAAGGCACAGGTACGCAGCACAGCCGTTTGCCACGTGTGGCCCGGGTAGCAGCCAGGGGGAGCAATGGCAGCTGCCCAGCCTCAGCCAGGTCCCTCAGACCCCACGGAGGAGCCACCCCAGAGCACCCAGCAGGCCCACAGAGGCATCAAGCGGTGGGCTCCATGCTGGAGCACCGCTGAGGTGACTGCCCTCCTGGACCTCTGGGGAAAGGAGGAGGCCCTCCGGGACCCCAAGTCCAGGAGGAGGAATGCCCACACCTTCTCCCAGATGGCCCAGGCACTGGCCGCACAGGGACACCCGGCCCGGACCCTGGAACAGGTCCGGGCCAAGGTGAAGGACCTGCGCCTCACCTATATGCAGGCCAGTGAGCATGGGGGCGGAAGAGCCACTGCCTGCCCCCATTACCATCACATGCAACACATCTTGGGGGACAAAGGGGCCAGTCCCCTGCTGGCCCAGGTGGACACAGAGGTGGCCACCCCAGTGGTCCGACCCAGGGAACCGGAGGAGGAGGAGGAAGTGGCAGAGGACAGCAGCCAGACCCCACCATCCCAGCCCAGCAGCAGTCAGGACATGTCCTGGGCATCCTCAGAAGCTGGCGAGGGATTGTCTGGTGAGTGCAGTGGCTACCATTCGCAAGTGTGCTGGAGATGGGCGGGGGGGAGGGCCATAGGGTGGGGGAGAGGTAGCGGCACATGGCACAGCCTGGCCATATGCTGTGCATAGGCATGCAGCACGTGCAACCTCGTGCAGCTAGGGTTGCCAGGTGTCCAGTTTTGAACCGGACAGTCCAGTCTTTGAGCTTTCTGTTCGGGAAACAAATTGAGAGGATATAAATGAGAAAATATAAATGTCCGGTATTTTCGAACTAAGATGTAATGTAGACTGTCATGTAATGTCAAGTGTGTCCAGTATTTTTGTTGAAACCATCCGGCAACCCTACGTGCAGCCAGACCAAGTGGCACACAGAAGCGGCAGCTAGCCCCAGCACACGCCTGGGACCCCAGGGATTCTGCTTGACCAGACCAGCGCCGGGGGACCGGGGGTGTCTTGCCAGGAGTAGGCCAGCCCCAAGGTTGCAGGCCTGACCCCACACAGCCTAAAGGGTGCTGCACACAGCACACATCCATGGCCACCTCTGGGACACTGTAGCTTCCCCAGGGGAAGGCACAACAGGCCTCCCAAGCACATGCAGCCCCCCTGGGGGCTCCTGGAACACCTTGGGACACCCCCTCCCGCTGCCCCAGGGGAATTCCCCCTTGCCAGCCACACCTGTCCCCGGGCATCGTGACGTGCTGGGAGGATGGCACGGGGTGCTGGAATACCATGGGGCAGGGCTCACTGACCATGTTGCTCTCCTCTGCTTCTCCTGCAGTGGGACCCCCTGCCAGCGAGGGACCTTCCAGCCCCATCCTGCTGGCGCCAAGGATCCAGGGCCCATTGCAGCGCTCCCGGGACCACCACCACCTGCTCCACTTCCACGTCAGCGTGATTGAGCGCATGGAGCATACTCTTACTCAGAAGATCCGCGCAGAAGAGGAGTGGCGGGAGCGGGTGTGGAGCCAGTACCTGGAGCGCTGCAACCGTGTGTGCAGTATCCTGGGCATAATTGCAGACCGAATGGGCCCTGTGCAGCAGCCCAATGCTGCCAGGCCCCCCTCTGCCACCCCCAGCTCTCCCCCCGCTTCTCCCCCTGCCTGGCCCATGCCCCCTCCTGAGGTCCCCCCTGCCTTGCCCATGCCCATGCCCCCTCCTGAGGTCTCCCACCCTCGGCACCTCCTGGTGCAGCCTGCCCCGACCCAGGACAAGGGGCAGAGGTGCCCCCGCACCCGTGGGGGTGGAAGAGGCCTCCCTTCCACCCATGAGGCCCTCCCAGTTCAGGGCCCCCTCCTCCCCCTTCTCCCAGTTCAGGGCCCCCTCCTCCCCCCTCCCCACAGTGTACCCCTTCCCCGTGTAAATAAAAGTGCCTTATATCAAGCAAGTGCATTTCATTTATTGGGAGGTGAGGGAAGGGTGGTGGGAAGGGGTGGTGATGGGAGTGGGAAGTGGGGGCACGGGGGCATCCCTGTGGCCAGAGGTGTAGGGGTGGCCTATTGTGGGGTCTGGTCCAGCATCACCCGGAGGGCTTCCTGGACCCGCACCCCTTGGCAGTTGGTCTGCCGGGTGGCGACCGTTTGGGGCTGCTGGTAGGCATGGCCCTCACCTGCCATCCACCCTGGGAGAAAGGCCTTCCCCCTTCCCCTCAATAACATTATGCAGCATGCCGAGATGACCTCCACGATGTGCTGCACCCCCATGTCTAGGCGGGTCAGGAGGCACCTGAACCGTGCTTTCAGACGCCCAAAGGTGCACTCCATGGGGTTGCGGGCCCGGTCCAGGTGGGCGTTGAAGGTGGCCTGGCTGTGGTCCAGTTGGCCGGTGTATGGCCGCATCAGCCAGGACATTAGGGGGTAGGCCACATCTCCCAAGATGCAGACCAGCATCCTGACATCCCCAATGGTGAATTCCCGCTGGGGGAAGTAGGTGCCTGCCTCCAGCCTGTGGCACAGGCCTGAGTGCCTGAAGATGCGACCGTCGTGGGCCCGGCCAGACCACCCCACATAAATGTCCTGGAACCGGCCCTGGTGGTCCACTAGCGCCTGGAGCACCACTGAGCAGTAGCTCTTCTGGTTTATGAACCGGGCCGCTCGGTGCTCTGGTGCCCGGATGGGGATGTGGGTCCCGTCTACAGCTCCCCCACAGTTCGGGAACCCGAGGCTGGCGAAGCCGGCAATGGTGGTGTCCACGTCACGGGGGTGGATCACCCTCTGGAGCAGCACGTCATTGATGGCATGGACGACCTGCAGAGGGGCACATGGGAGCACAGGGGATGCATAGAATGAGACACAGTGCGTACATGGGCCCCTGGGGTGTGCTCACCCTCCCTTTGATGGCCCCTCCCCCCATGCAGGCCAGGGCCCTCTGCCCCCCGGGATTCCCTCCCCCCCCCACCAGCGGGGCTGTGTGCAGGAGGGACAGCATGACCCCCTGGGTGTGGGGCTTCCCCCTGCCCCTACAGCCTCCCCCCGCCCGGTCTGGCCCCTTCCCTCCCCCAGGACGAGCCCGTGGTCCACGGAGGGCCTTACCTGCTGGTGACTACGCCGACGGTGGACCTGCCCACCCCAAACTGGTTCCCCACGGAGCAGTAGCTGTCCGGGGTGGCCAGTTTCCATACGGCAATCGCGACCCTCTTCTCCACGGGGATGGCAGGGCACAGGTGGGTGTCCTGCCTCCGGAGCACAGGGGTGAGCCAGGTGCAGAGCTCGTGGAATGTCCCCCTGTGCATCCAGAAGTTCTGCACCCATTGCTGGTCGCCCCATTGTCCCAGCACCAGCACTCCCACTAGTCCCCACTGGTATCATAGCTCCAGAGGTGCCTGTCAGTGGTGGGTGTGAGTGCCCGAGCCCAGCTGCAGCCATGGCGAGGTTCTGCATGTGCTGCCCAGTCTCCAGCTCCTGCTGGAGCAATGTGGCTCCCTGGTGGAGGAGCTCCACAGCCTCTATAATGGCCAGGAGGGGATGTTGCTGGCTGGGGTCCTCCTCCAGCTCCATGGCTGTGAAGGTGGCAGCGAGGGTGTCCAGGGGCACTTGCCAGGAACAGAGGTGACAGGTGCTGTTGTGGCTTTCGCTCCCTCAAAAAGTGTGCCTGAGCACGCAGCCACAGGGAAACGGCCTTGCAGGAATCCCTTTAAGTCCGTTTCCCAGTGGGGGTCCAGTGCATGCCCACAGACGCTGCTGGTGACCTCTTGACATGGCCGAATTTCTTCTGGAAACACATTCTTGCGCAAGGGCTTCCCGCCAGTGTGGACGCTTTCTTGCGCAAGAGCTCAGCGTTCTTACGATGCGGTTCTGGCCAGTGTGGGCGTTTGCTTGCGCAAGAGATCTTGCGCAAGTATACTGCGCAAGATATTCTTGTGCAAGAACCCGCCAGTGTAGACATAGCCCAATTGTTTAGCTCTGCAAGATAATTAACTGTTAACTGTTGAAATGTAAATACAGCTCATGCCAGGAGGGGGAAGGAATCTGAGGTGTGGTTATATAAATCCAACTCAGCAAGGGCTGATGGAGGATCAGTGTTGGAATGGAATGTGGTGTATTGTAAATAATTTGGGGCTGTTGTGGGGGTCACAGATCATGCTACCCCTAAATGTGGGAACTGTAAAACATGACACCAATGCTTGCAGGAGAGACACCATCACTGTGAGAGGTCTCCGAGGAACAAGCCTCCCCCCTTCCAGAGTTGAGTGAATGGAGTTGGGGGGAAGGGCTAAAGAGCTTGGGTTAGCCTGCTTCATGTCTGCCAGGTGTGAGCTGTAAGACTGGTGCAACCTACCTCTTTCCCTCTTTTGTTTTAAGGACAGACCTGAAGTAGACTCCATGGCGACATCTACACGGGTGCGTTCTCATGCAAAAACTCTTTTGCGGAAGGCTATGTCTATACTCGCGGCTTCTTGCGCAAGTACAGACGTTCACACTGCCCGCCTGCTCTTGCGCAAGGAAATTTACAGTACGGGCTTCTTGGCAAGAGCTACGCTCTTTTTTAGCCCTCTTGCGCAGGAGCTCTTGCGCAAGAGGGCAGTCGGCGGGGATTTCTTGCGTAGGAAAGCCCTATGGCTAAAACGGCCATCAGAGCTTTCTTGTGCAAGAGAGCGTCCACACCATGGGCGCTTTTGCGCAAAAGCACAGCTCGCACATGGCGGTGTGGATGTTTTCTTGCGCAAGACTCCTTACACAAGAACCCTTGCGCAAGATGTTCTTGCACAAGAAACCGCCAGTGTAGACATAGCCGAAGAGTTCTTCTGCAAAAACTCTTCCAGAAGAGAGCGTCTACACTGGCATGTGCTTTTGCGCAAGAGATGTGCTTTTGCACAAGAGCATCCATGGCAGTGTAGATGCTCTCTTGCGCAAGAAAGCTCTGATGGCCATTTTAACCATAGGGCTTTCTTGCGCAAGAAATTCATGTTGCCTGTCTACACTGGCCTCTTCTGGAAGAGCTGTTGTGCAAAAGGGCTTCTTCCTGAGTGAGCGCGTCAGAGTTCTCGCGCAAGAAGCCCTGATTTTATACATTAGAACATCAGTTTACTTGCACAAGAAGACGCGGCCAGTGTAGACAGGCAACAAGTTTTTGCGCAAGAGTGGCCGCTTTTGTGTGAGATTGCACCAGTGTAGACACAGCATGAGGAGTCTTATTTGCTAGTCCAGTGGAAGCTGGAATCTTTTGCTAGTCTAGGTGATGGCTAAAGAGTTGAAATCACTAAGAGCTGAAATCACTGGTTTGTCTGGGAGCCAGGCCCATTGCAGCCAGTGGAGTGGCTGGTGGGAATGACCGGCGGGTGGCTGGTAGGAGCGGCGGCAGGTGACCAGCGGAACAGCCGGTGGGAATGGCCGGTGGCTGGCCGGTGGAGCGACCAGTGGAGTGGAACAAGACAGCTGTTGGAGCATCGTGGAGTGGCTCGTGGTAAAGGCTGCAGCAGAATTGTACGGAGAGGTGGTGCCGGAGCAGCCGGTGGAGTGGAACAAGACAGCTGTTGGAGTGTGGCGGAGTGGCTCGTGGTAAAGGCTGCAGCAGAATCATATGGAGAGGTGGCGCCGTCGGCCTCGGACCACGTAAGGTGCCCCTATCAGCCCCCCTTTCCCCCCTTTCCACCTAGGTTGTGAGGTAGAACCCTGCAGGTGAACTTTTGAACTCTGGGTGGCACTGACCAGGGACAGAGACTTTTGGGGTGTTGGACTCTGGGAGATTTTGGGCTGCTGGACTCCAGAGACTCTTGGGTGTTGGACTTTGCTCATGGTTTGGGCTATGAACTCTGTTTGTGGTATTTTCCCAAGTTAATGCCATGTGACCTCTCTCTGTTTCATTAAATGTTTCTTTTCTACACTCAGAGTCTGTGCTTGCAAGGGGGGAAGCATTGCCTCTCAGAGGCACCCATGGGTGTGTGAATTTCCCAGGCTACTGGGTGGGGGCTCGGTTCTGTGTGAGATGGACCCCTAGATATTGAACCCGGCCCTGGTTGCTGCCGGGCCTACCTGGCAGAAGGGTTACACTTAGGAGGCCAAAACCGCCTAAATTCATAAATCATTTGAAAGTAAGGGTATGTCTACACTTGCAGCCTATTTTGGAATAGGGATGCAAATGTAGGCATTCGGAATTGCAAATCAAGCCTGGGATTTAAATATCCCGTGCTTGATTTGCATCTTCCCGGCCGGGAGCCATTTTTGAAATTTACAAGCCCGGAATAACTGCCCGCGTCTACACGCGGCAGTGGAGTGGGCGTTCGAAATAAAGCTCTATTTCGAACTACTTGTTAAACCTCATTGCAGGAGGAATAACAGGTAGTTCGAAATAGGGCTTTATTTTGAACGCCCGTTTCACTGCCGCGTGTAGATGCGGGCAGTTATTCCGGGCTTGTAAATTTTAAAAATGGCGCCCAGCCGGGAAGATGCAAATCAAGTGCGGGATATTTAAATCCCGGGCTTGATTTGCAATTCCGAATGCCTACATTTGCAGCCCTATTCCGAAATAGGCTGCAAGTGTAGATATACCCTAACAGACAGAATATTGCCTCCTTTCCCACATAATGCTGCTGCTCTGTTACATAATAGAAATATCTTATATTTACCCAACATGCTTTTAAACCTAGGACTATGTTCTCCCGCTAACCTGGAACAAAATATTCTTATTAAGCACTGTGCATTTCCACTTGCCATAAAAACCATTGTAAATTCTCCCAAGGTAACTCTTTGGTAACCTTTGTAAGCATAACCCCAGGTATGCCAGAGCACCGGGTCCTTATGAATTACTAGACCCCACAGCGTATTCCTTTGCATAAAGCTTCATGGGCTCTTTGAAGGAGAGGTCAGAGATATTTTACCAAATCCTTAATTTATAAAAAGCTACACCGTGCAACTTTTGTATTTTTTTTTGTAGCAGCAACTGCCTAGATGCTGGGACAATGGACGCCATTTACAATGGTCTCAGAGCCAAATCCTGAGGGCCTCACCTGAGCAGAAAATTTTTTAAGTTATGGGAAGAGTTATGGGACCTTATCAAGGTGAAAATATTTGATGCGATTAGAACTAGTTATCCTTTCCCAGGCACCTTCTTGTGCAGGTATATTCAATTTATATATTTTCTTAAGGAAATTAGTAAATCCAGAATTATTTGAAAGCAAGTTACCCAGTGATTGGTATATTTCCCTGGGATGAGGGGATACTTAGGTTCAAATCTCCCTGTGTGATTTAGAGCAGGGATTTGAACCTGGGTCTCTGACCTCCCAAAAGGGTGTTGTCCTACCCACTGGCCATAGGTTATTTTGGAGTAGGGTTGGGTATAGTCTATTCTAGACATGCGACTTTTTATCAAAACTGATAATAAATGTTTCATGGAAATGTAGGTTTCAGTGAAAACAGCATCTTTCAATAAGAAAAGAATCTAATGTTGGACATTTTTTTACCAACTCTGATCAACAGCCATGTTCCCCTTCTCCACTGGCAGAGCTGTAGTACTGTGAAGGATTCTTCGAATGTAAGCACTTGTCCCACAACAAAGCCACAAGTTGATCTGTAAGAGCTGGTGTTGTCTTTTCCCTCTACTACCCTAGGGTACGTCTAGACTACATGCCTCTGCCGACAGAAGCATGTAAAATAGGCTACCTGACATAGTCAGTGAAGCGGAGATTTAAATATCCCCGGCTTCATTAAAATAAAAATGGCCGCCGCGCTGTGCCGGCTCAGCTGATCGTTGGCACAGCGCGCAAGTCAAGACACCGATTGGTCGACAAGGGAAGCCTTTGTCGACCGCTCCTGTAAACCTTGTTTCACGAGGCATAAGGGAGCGGTCAACAAAGGCTTCCCTTGTTGACCGATCCGCGTCTTGACTCGCACGCTGTGCAGACCATCAGCTGAGCCGGCACAGCGCGGCGGCCATTTTTATTTTAATGAAGCTGGGGATATTTAAATTCCCGCTTCATTGACTATGTCAGGTAGCCTATTTTACATGTGTCTGTCGGCAGAGGCATGTAGTCTAGACATACCCCTAGATGAGGGGATCATTTAAGGTAGGAATTCAGTGCTGCAAGAAGACTAATGGAGGGCTTATAATTTAGCTAGGAGGCTGGTAACATCTGAGGCTACGTCTATTTTACAGTCTGGATCTATGCTCTGAGATGGATCCACTGATGATCAATTTAGTGGGTCCAGTTAAGACCAACAAAATCGACCGCAGATTGTTCTCCCATCAACCCTGATGGTCTCACACCCCCTGATTCCCCTGGATGAGAAGAGTAAGGGAAGACAATGGGACAGTTTCTCCCATCAACCCTCTCTGGGGTGTAGACCTTGCAGCAACTTAACTTAAGGTACATTGACGAGTTGCATAGTTTAGGTTTGTGTTGTAGTGTAGATGTAGCCTGAGTTTAAAGATTCAGGTTTTATGACAATCTGGGGCTGTGTCTACACTGACGTGATCTTGCGCCAAAGCGGCTGCTCTTGCGCAAAAACTTGCTGCCTGTCTACACTGGCCGCGTGTTCTTGTGCAGGTAAACTGACGTTCTACTGTATGAAATCAGGGCTTCTTGCGCAAGAACTATCATGCTCCCGCTCAGGAATAAGCCCTTTTGCGCAACTGTTCTTGCGCAAGAGGCCAGTGTAGACAGGCAACATGAATTTCTTGCGCAAGAAAACTCTATGGTTAAAATGGCCATCAGAGCTTTCTTGCGCAAGAGAGTGTCTACAGTGGCATGGATGCTCTTGCGCAAAAGCACTTTTCTTGCGCAAAAGCACATGCCAGTGTAGACGCTCTCTTCTGGAAGAGTTTTTGCAGAAGAACTCTTCCACAAAAGAGTTTTTGCGTGAGAACGCGCCAGTGTAGACATAGCCTGGGTGATGTATTCTTTTCAAGCATGGGTTTGCTGATCCTCAGAAGTAATATTATGTAATTGCTGCCCATTAATTGGCATAGTCACTCTGTTTTTCCAGACCACACCCAGATCCTCAGTTGGTATAAGTCCATTTCTCTCCATGGAATGTTCTGGAACTATGCTGAGTGGATCTGACCTCTAACTTGTATACCGGTAAAGGGTAGTGCTTTCAAAAGTGCCTGAGTTCGATGTAAAACGAGTTTGAGGAGCCTAACTGACTTATTTTGAGAATGAGAATTTGGGCTTGTCTAAAGTGTTTTAATTCACACCATAAGTGTGTAATTTTTTAGTGTGCACTAATGTGTTGCTTGTGATCGTGTGAACCCTACTGCAAGTGTCATAGTGTACGATAATGTAGTCCCATTTCAAACAGTACAGTGGTAATGTGCACAAAGGGACTTTTAGTTGCAGGCCTGCAGGACTAGTTAGTGTGTGACAAGTTACTGTGGACTCCTCTGATGTAGGCTAATACACGATGTAGAAAAGCACTTAGGTTCCTACGTCACTTCTGAAAATTTTACTCAATCCTATTTTATTGTGTGGCATAGGGGTGGTTCTTACGTGTCTCCAGAATATCACATATCCTAGTACTTATGAGAACATGATCCTTCCTATGCTTGTACAACCTCACGTACTTGGTGTGTCCAAGGTAATGTGCATAGGGGATGCCTTTTTGAAGAGGACCCTGACACAAAGCCAAGAGCACATTCCGAAGTGACAGGACAGTGCATTCTTCAAAATCATGTGCAATACTGGACAAAATCACATCCATTTTTCTCTACGTAGTGGATGGGGAACAAACCTTAGAAGCACAGGATTGCCTGGCTTAAAACAGGATGAATTGCCTGCCTACCTGTCAGTCTTCTTTTCTGCACTGCTGAAGCTTGCAATAGAAAAACATGCAGAAACTTAAATATGCGATGTGCTGAAGGTTTATAAAGTAATTGGTAAAATGGCCTTTTATAAATGCCTCAGAAAGATGCTTGATAATTTGAGATTGTATTAGAGAATACAGCATAGGGAAATCTGGAAACAGAGACAGAACTGTGTTAGCAAAAATTACAGCCTATAAGAAGCCACATAGCTTAATGGAATATGAAAGTATACTGGACACTTTCTACTTTAAGGGACCCAAATAGTGGATCACAGAGCTTTTCCTCTTAGATAATCTGAAACTGTATTAGACAATTGTGTGCATGCGGGGACATGGAAGTGTAAGCCAACTGAGGATTTGTCCTCTAACTTCTACACCAGCAAGTTCAGGGCCAGCCCACAACATTTTGGCACCTGAGGCAACGAGCTCAAATGACCCCCCCCATGCCCTCTCGCTTGGGCCAAAACTTTGAAAGGTCTCAATTCTGCCTTCTTCCTGTTCTACTCCTCTCATGGCACTCCACCATCTCTGTGCATCTAGTGCAGAGAAAATACATAGGCACCAGCAGCAGAAACAATTTTCTACACTCTGGGTCCTAGTGGCACCCCCCCGCCCCACAGTCTGGCACCTGAGGCGGCTGCCTCAGTTCGCCTCATGCTAAGGCCAGCCCTGAGCAAGTTTAAGCTTTGTGCTTAAGAGAATCTGACTGTTTTAAACTGTTCTATGCAGAAGGGAGCGTAAGTGAAAGGGATTATTACTACTGACTTCTTTGTAAAGGAAACATTATTCTTCCTGTGCTTTTGTATAGTGAGCAACATAAGTTGTAGAAAAAGCATGTGATATTGGAACTGGACGAATCAATAAAAAGGATGCAGAATGTTTTACCATTAGCTCAGTGGTTTAAATCCAGCCAGGAAGTAGTGATCACAAATAGTTATGGGACAGTAGCCATTTGCAATAGTTATTAAGTAGATTTGCTGCTTTATACCTTAAACTCTGAAGCTGTCAAATGGGGTTTTGGAGCCATACATTTTTTTCCCCCTGATTAGGGCCTGGGTTTGACCTTTAACCCTTAGAACTGGGCAAATAACCAGTTCATTGGTTTGTTGGCACTTGCACAATAATAAATATCACTTCTAGTCACACTAACTATGAAAATTGTAAGATATGTGGGTCAATTAAATGTGTCTCCTTCTCTTCCAGTTTTGCATGCTGCTTTCCACTTCAATCATAGAACAAACCACAACTGTGATTCTAATTTACTCCTACTTCAGAACTAGCACTTTCACGGGTATCCATTGGAGGACACTAAAACACCACAAATCAGAGGAAGCAAGTACACTATGACTATTTTAAAGATCTTTGTAGCCCACATGTCCTTAAATCTGAATGTACAAAGCATTTTGTTTATCTTACCCAGTATCACTTGGTATTTCATGACTATTTCATTGCCTGTTTCACCCCTCTCATCTCCTGCTCTCTCTAGTATTGATTTTGGGACTGGTTAGGATATTACTTAATGGATGACTGCTGGTAGAGTCACTTATTCTAATTTTACTTATTACCTTAATAAGTACAATATGTTCTATTATTATTATTTTATTATCTATTAAATATTTAAATGTTTATATCTTTTAAGATTATAATTAATCCTAAATCTTTTTACCCACTTCTCTCAACCAATGTTTGCTGATGATCAAAACACTATCAACAGCATTTATTCATCTTGATGGTGTTACACGGAGCCAAACGCTGATATCTTTTTGTCATGGCAATAACATTTAGTTAGTTAGGAACTAAGTCAGTTCTTAAAAACTCTCATCTCCCCTCTATTGATGATGGCAGCTTGCTCCATTTCAGCCTCCTGGACATTGACACTGTCACTATCCAGTGCATTCAAAATGCAATAGTTAAAATAATAATCTTACCCTGTCTTTCTGAACATATTTGTGAGTTCCCCCCCCCCATGCTTTCCTTTCATGGCACCTCCTTTTTTTCTGTCTCATCACATTCAAGCTTTTTGCCTTCACTTAGGCAACTTTAGTCAGCTCTGTCCCTCTCTATTGAACAGCTCTTGTATTACCACACCAGTGATACCAGCCTCAGTGGCTTGTTGATCCATTTCTCTCACAACTGCTCACATTGCTGCCCCTTGCATTTGGATTTTTGTTCTTAAGCTGGCTATAAAGCCATTAACTCCTAATTCCTGCTCAGGATCCACTCTGACTGTGAAGCCTACAGGAAATTACCCACTGATAGACATTAGGTGAGGTCTAGTATGGCACTAGTGTGGCACTTCTGGTATTTATTTATATGATGTGCAGGGGAGAATTAAATATTTTGGAACCATCAGGTTGTGCATATGGCTAACCTGTGTAATTGTATGATCCAAGATCATTGTGATCCTCTTCCTCATCTCTTCTATTTATTGAATTTACTCATTGTATCCTGTGTTGTTAGATTGCACTTTCTTTGGTGAAGGGACCATTCTATCTAATTTTGTACAATGTCTATTACTATTGGGACCCAATTCCTACTGGGGACTCAAGATGCTGCTATGATACAAATAGAGAAATTACTAATGTTATTTAGTTAGGTCTATATTTCAGGAAACTCTACAATATTTACCCTATTAGTGGTCATGTAATAGTCTTTAAAAATAATCCTTTTTGTATAAGGATTTCAGAAAGATTTCAATTATGTCATTCTCATTGCTTTTACTGTTGCATAAAATCAAGTTTTAGTTTGCTAGCTATGCTTCCTTTCTGTGACCTTCATAAAACTGTTGATTTTACTGTCAGCTGTGGGTTGCTGTGTAACACAATACACCATTTTGCATCTTTGCATCAGAATGTGGTTTAAATGCCTGGCTACAAGGGGTGGGCATGCTTTTTTGCGTTTGTTTTTATTTATTTGTTTAATACAAGTCAGCTAATCACTTAACCTCTTTGGTAGGAGCATTTTTTTTTACCAAATTTCTGGAAGTTTCACAAATGTACAAGCACAGAAGTAAACCCATAATGAAGCTTCTATGTGTACACAAATCAGATTAAGACACAGGTGGTACAGCTAGTCTTTTGCATATACATTTCCTCAGTTTATTTTGATGTGTGTGATTTTGGGTGTACCTTTCTATCCATATGCTTTGTATGCAGAACTCAGGCTGCTGTGTTTTGAAACATTAGCCTTGTATGTAATACAATGGTGAATAATAAGTACTTCTCAATCGGGGTGCCTTAAAAAAGGTTGCTTTATAAAAAATGTCTGATTTATTTTCTCCCTTTCTCCCCACTACTATTCTCAGTAGATTTGCTGTTACTCTGGCCAGTCATCGTAATGATTAACAATAGACCTGTTAAGGTATTGTAGTAATTTTTGTATAAAACAGGTAGTTTAACAAATAAGGACCACTATGTATGGCGTTCAAGCCGAGGTGCTTCAGGATGCCTCCTGAGATCAGAACAAGTTCTGTGCATTAAATAAATGGAGTGATGACATTAGGGTGATGACACTGGTGTGAAAGATCAGAGCAGGGGATGAAGGATAATAGGTGCTTATATGAGATAAAGTCTTGAATATCGGGACTATCCTTTTAAAACTGGGAACTCTGGTCACTGTAAAAGACTAGATTGTCCCACCAATACTGTAATCCTTAAGTTCCATTGATTAAGAATAAGTTACTGTAGGGCCTGTAGGGGTAGCACAGTTTAAGCCAATGTTTGTAAGTAAGGTTTAGTTTAAATATAACGCTGAATTATTCAGTTTAAAACCGCAACACATGAAATGATTTAAAACTGATTAATATTAAAAATCCTGAAAAATACATAAAAGCCTTCTAATCTGGCATTGGAAATAAGTGTGCACAGCTATCCTGTTTATAATAATGCCTGTAAATGGTTTCTTTTCAGTGGTTATTAAAGGTTTCAGCTTTGGAGACTATTTTAACTTTTTACAGATTATATAATATTAGCAAACTACGGCAACTTCCAAAAGCCTTTAACATATAGACCCATGCTAGGAATCTACTACAGGCCACTTACCCAGGCAGAAGAGGTGGATGAGGCTTTTTTTAAACAACTAACAAAATCGTCCAAAGCGCAGGATTTGGTGGTGATGGGGGACTTCAACTGTCCAGATATATGTTGGGAAACTAACACAGTGGGGCACAGACTATCCAATAAGTTCTTCAACTACACTGAAGACAACTTTTTAATTTCAGAAGGTTGAAAAAGCTACTGGGGGGAAGCTGTTCTAGATTTGATTTTAACAAATAGGGAGGAACTGGTTGAGAATTTGGAAGTGGAAGGCAGCTTGGGTGAAAGTGATCATGAAACCATAGAGTTCACAATTCTAAGGAAAGGTAGAAGGGAGAACAGCAAATTAGAGACAATTGATTTCAGGAAGGCAGATTTTG
Organism: Pelochelys cantorii; assembly: GCA_032595735.1. Lineage (NCBI taxonomy): Eukaryota > Metazoa > Chordata > Testudines > Trionychidae > Pelochelys > Pelochelys cantorii. The sequence continues at coordinate 192,099,562 of CM064327.1, forward strand.
GTAAGCTCAGAGAGCTTGCAGGTAAGGTCCCATGGGAGGCAAGACAGAGGGGAAAAACAACTGAAGAGAGTTGGCAGTTTTTCAAAGGGACATTATTAAGGGCCCAAAAGCAAGCTATTCCACTGCATAGGAAAGATAGAAAATATGGCAAAAGACTGCCTTGGCTTAACCAGGAGATCTTGCATGATCTAAAAATAAAAAAAGAGTCATATAAAAAATGGAAACTAGGACAAATTACAAAGGATGAATATAGGCAAACAATACAGGAATGCAGGGGCAAGGTTAGAAAGGCAAAGGCACAAAATGAGCTCAGACTAGGTACAGGCATAAAGGGAAACAAGAAGACATTCTATAAATATATTAGAAGCAAGAGGAAGACCAAGGACAGGGTAGGCCCATTGCTCAGTGAGAAAGGAGAAACAGTAACAGGAAACTTCGAAGTGGCAGAGATGCTTAATGACTTCTTTGTTTCGGTCTTCACCGAGAAGTCTGATGAAGGAACGCCTAACATAGTGAATGCTAGTGGGAAGGCGGTAGGTTTAGAAGATAAAATAAAAAAAGAACAAGTTAAAAATCACTTAGAAATGTTAGATATCTGCAAGTCACCAGGGCCTGATGAAATGCATCCTAGAATACTCAAGGAGCTGATAGAGGAGGTATCTGAGTCTTTAGCTATCATCTTTGGAAAATCATGGAAGATAGGAGAGATTCTAGAAGACTGGAAAAGGGCAAATATAGTGCCCATCTATAAAAAGGGAAATAAGAACAACCCAGGAAACTATAGACCAGTCAGTTTAACTTCTGTGCCAGGAAAGATAATGGAGCAAGTAATTAAGGAAATCATCTGCAAACACCTGGAAGATAATAAGGTGATAGGAAACAGCCAGCATGGATTTGTAAAGAACAAATCATGTCAAACCAATCTGATAGCTTTCTTTGATAGGATAACGAGTCTTGTGGATAAGGGAGAAGCAGTGGACATGGTATACCTAGACTTTAGCAAGGCATTTGATACAGTCTCACATGATATTCTTATCAATAAACTAGGCAAATACAACTTAGATGGGGCTACTATAAGGTGAGTGCATAACTGGCTGGATAACCATTCTCAGAGAGTAGTTATTAATGGTTCACAATCCTGCTGAAAAGGTATAACAAGTGGGGTTCCGCAGGGGTCTGTTTTGGGACCGGTTCTGTTCAATATCTTTATCAACTATTTAGATATCGGCATAGAGAGTACACTTATTAAGTTTGCAGATGATACCAAGCTGGGAGGGGTTGCAAGTGCTTTGGAGGATAGGGTCATCATTCAAAGTGATCTGGACAAATTGGAGAAATGGTCTCAGGTAAACAGAATGAAGTTTAATAAGGACAAATTCAAAGTGCTCCACTTAGGAAGGAACAGTTTCACACATGCAGAATGGGAAGCGACTGTCTAGGAAGGAGTACTGCAGAAAGGGATCTAAGGGTTATAGTGGACTGCAAGCTAAATATGAGTCAACAGTGTGACGCTGTTGCAAAAAAAGCAAATATGATTCTGGGATGCATTAACAGGTGTGTTGTGAGCAAGACATGAGAAGTCATTCTTCCTCTCTACTCTGCGCTGATTAGGCCTCAGTTGGAATATTGTGTCCAGTTCTGGACACCACATTTCAAAAAAGATGTGGAGAAATTGGAGAAGGTCCAGGGAAGAGCAACAAGAATGATTAAAGGTCTAGAGAACATGACCTATGAAAAAAGACTTAAAGAATTGGGCTTGTTTAGTTTGGAAAAGAGAAGATTGAGAGGGGACATGATAGAGGTTTTCAGGTATATAAAAGGGTATCACAAGGAGGTGGGAGAAAAATTGTTCTTCCTGGCCTCTGAGGATAGAACAAGAAGCAATGGACTTAAACTGCAGCAAGGGAGGTTTAGGTTGGACATTTGGAAAAAGTTCCTAACTGTCAGGGTGGTTAAACACTGGAATAAATTGCCTAGGGTGGTTGTGGAATCTCCATCTCTGGAGATATTTAAGAGTAGGTTAGATAAATGTCTATCAGGGATGGTCTAGATAGTACTGGTCCTGCCATGAGGGCAGGGGACTGGACTCGATGACCTCTCAAGGTATCTTCCAGTGCTAGTATTCTATAATTCTATGATCTAGTAGAGTAATTCCAATTCTTGGTCATCTGTATGCCACCTGGTACACTGGATTCTATGTGCTTTGTAACAGCTCACAGATAGAACTGAACTCCATTGTTGTATTAATTGCTAGTAGTCCAACTTAAAACAGCCTGAAGATAAATCATACTTGTCTCAAACCTGCTGGTGCTATGAAAATTATGACTTAATATGTGCAAAGAATTTACCTAAAATGAAAGGATATTTGATTCTAAATTAAGTCAGGGACATTTTTCTGTATTTTTATCAAATGTCAGCACTGCTTTGAGTCTGAATTCCTTTTTATTTTTGTTCTAGATTTGGGTCTGTCTTTTGTTGGTTACGTAACAGAGGTTCAGCGATACAAGCATTGCATGGAAAAACACTTAGGGTTATGAAACTAATGTAAAGAGGCATGTTGTCATTTGTAAAAGATCAGGTATGTAAACAGAACCAAATTTAATTTAGCTATAGGCCAGTAAGTTGTAGGTTAATTGACAGAAGTCTGCTTACATTAGATAGCAGGTTCATTTTACTGGAACTATAATGGACTGCAACAACTCCTGCAGACTATGAAGTACACTTCAAAAGCTGGATTCTTGCGCCCTCCATATGAACATGAGAAGTGATTGATGTAGGATGCTGCAAGCTGTGCATAATTAAGTGGGGGCGGGGAGGGGGGGGAATGAATTTACCCTGACTCCACTTCTATTCCTCTGAAGTTTGCAATTTTGTCACGAGAAGAGAGGACAAGATGGGAATAACCTGCACGGGAATTACTAATATAGACAACTTGTAGTTGGGCTGGCATCATTCCAATGTGGATTGGGGTTTCCTTACACACAGAACAAGCAGAGATATACCCCATCAGAAGCCCTCAGAGCTGCAGAAACACAGAGCTCCACAACTTAACCCTTAATTCATTGGCTCTGTTATTTCTGAATCTGTCAGATTGCACAGTTCCTGCAAGATTCTTGCTGATGGTGATTATGTTAGTTATTGGACCTGAAGCCACTCATAAATGGGAAATTCCAGATGAATGTTTTGTGGAGTTGGTGATAGGGTGATATTGCCTTCATGGCTGTCTTCCTGTTATAACCTCCAATGTTCATGTGCCCTACTACCTCTCCAGGCATGGATCCTACTTTCCAGCAAATCTGTGTGCAAGGGAAAGACAAATGAGGCTTCCCCCTTTGCGCAGGGATACACTAGATCTCCTTACCGGACAATCTTTAGATGCAGAGGGCAGGATCTGACAGAAAGTGGTCGTCAAGAATATCTAAACACAGAAACTCATTGAAAATGTTGCCGTGTTTCCTCTAGAAATGTAGGAAATGCATTGTGCACATCAAACAAAAGCAGCAAAACTTGTTCTGTTGTTAGCTCTGCATATGCCAAGAACAAAGTCCACTTTTGGCAAGGACGCTTTTATCCTTTTGATGCCAACTGACAAGCCATTTTCAGTAATTGTTTTGGTTCGCTTGTCAGAAGCAAAAGTTGTGTCAGATCAAGGAGGTGAAGCTCAAAGTTAAATGCAAGTTGCACAATCAAAGCTGATAGGAACTTCTGAGATTACTGTAAATAGAAATGATTGAGTTCAGTTATGTCCTGTTTTCTTTAATGGTGACCTGCAAGGAAAGTGGGCTAGTGCCCTTCTTTTATTTCTTGGTGATATAGAACAGGCCTAAAAGTTTTGGTTTTGTTGGTGGTCGTTTAGTGGAGTAGAGGGGAAACATTCAGGTCTAGTTATACCTTGAAATGCCTGGAGATAACTACCGGTTGAACCTGTCTAGTCCGACACCCTCGGGACCTGACCAGTGCCGGACCAGAGAATTTGCCGAACCACAGGAGGTCAATATTGTCTAGCAGCATTATCAACACTTCCACTGCTTACTGGGCTCTTAGAAGACAATTAGGGGTAAATTAGAGCTAAATAACATCACAGAGCACTGAGTGCCAGAACTAGTGGCTATAAACAAATGTTATGGGACCATGAGAAACTTGGCCACACCCATGATAAGTGGACATCTGGTGAATTAAAATCTTGCTGGACCATGGATGTTGCCAGACCAGAGAGTGCCGGATTAGAGAGGTTCAACCTGTAGTGTGATTACGTACATTGAAAGCATACCATTGTTAGAGGGGATGGAATTTTTGCTCCAAGTATTAAATCCTTTATTAGTTAACATATACTACATGAGGAATACTTGGGAGGAGAGTGTTTGTCATAAAAGGTCGACATTCTCACCCCTTCATTCAACAGATAAAGAGATCAAAACTTGTTTATTGAGACCTGACTTTCTTAACATCTATAAGATATAAAAAGCACTCAGGAAAAAGAATGTTCTTTATAAGTGATAAACAAACAACAATAGAAGACACTAATTATTTCCCCCTTGCCGTCTAACTTTAAGCTTCTTCTTTTTAAAAAATGTTCTGAAACCTTCACTTTCACTTGCTTTGGATGTCTGCCAGCATGAGCTTAGGTTTAATAAGTTTCAACTTTATATTCATTGTGGCTACAGCAGCACCTGATAACACCACTGAAGTTAGGGGGTCCATCAATATTTCCATTATCAGTCCAGTTCAGAAGTGTGTTTTAAATTCAGCCATAAAAACTTGCTCACTCTGAAATTTGCCTCACTAATGCAAGGTCTTAGCAGTAGGATTATTAAATTGCATAACTGCACTAAAAAAGACTAAGGGACTCACTTAATTCCCCCAAAGCAAGGTAATTCAGAGGTAAGGCTTAAATCACATCTTGTACTGAACAGGTGTTCAAACAGGGTGAGCAGTAGAGAAAGTTAAGGACAAATTTATAGTTTTTAACTCTAAATTTTTTGACTCATGAGTCAAACCATTTAAATACATTTTTTTGGTGATTCAATATATTGGAAATCCACTTTGACAGAACCATCAGATATGATCACATCACCTCAGTGGCATTAAAAGCGGAGAGTATAATATTTCTGCAACTGTTATTTCCAGATAGTGGGATTAGTTGACCTCTTTTCATTTTTATTTTTGCGCTATTTTTTGATGCCATAATGATATGTAGTGGTCAGTTTGCATAGATTTTCTTTGAACAGGTAAGCATGGCTTCTTTCAATTAACATTTCCCCCCAGAAATCCTCTTTGCCACACACTGCACATAGGTTATGTTGCACTGTCACAGGATCCACTCGCCACTAAGGATACGGTCTCCTGGCCACTGTGGGGATTAGTTCTTTTCAGGAGCTGCACCTTCCTCTGGTCATCTCTCAGACTGTGGCTCCTCTCACTCCAGGAGCTGCAGCTTCCTTTTCTTTGTCTGGCCCTCTAGATACACAGGAAGGAGGACCATAGTGACATATCAAAATCTTCCAAGGCAAATTGTCTCTGACAATCTACTCTCTGGTCTCTGCTATTTCCCCAGTGGGTCGTAGAGGGACCTGGGCCCAGCCTTTACCCTAGGTTCCACCTTCCAGCTCAGGGACTCTCTTATCAGGGCTGACCTGGCCTACTACCCCATATCTTGCTGCTTTTCAAGCCTTTCCTATTTTCCTGGTTCTCTCCCTCTCTGGGTTTGCCAGAACAAATTCCATGCTCCCAGGGAGTAATGGTAAGCTTTTTATCTCTATAGCCTCAAACACACCTCTCTCCTCCCAGGGAGTGACTGCAGGCTACTTCCCTGAAGTCCCTCTCTGCTTTCAGTTCCTGGGCTTTATACAGGCCCTTCCCTGAGTCTCATTTCTAATTCCCTGTGTTCTGGCCGCTTCCTGGTGTAACCTGGGGACTTAAATGGCCCAGACAATCACCTTAATCCCTTCAAGACTTGTGTGGGGTTAGCAACCCATCAGAGGCTCCATTATGCATCGTGATTTCATCAGAAAAGGAGACAGAGAGTGAGGGTACATCTACACTAGCCCCCTAGTTAGAACTAGGGAGGCTAATGAGGGCGACCGAAATTGCTAATGAAGCGTGGGATTTAAATATCCTGCACTTGATTAGCATATTCCCGGCCGGTCGCCATTTTGGAAACTGACTAGCCCGAAGTAACTGCCCACGTCTATACGCGGCAGAGAAGCTGGATTCTGAGATAAACGCCTTAGTTCAAATTAACTGTTACTCCTCGTGGAATGAGGTTTAACAGTTAATTCGAACTAAGGGGTTTATCTCGGAATCCTGCTTCTCTGCCACGTATAGACGTGGGCAGTTACTTTGGGCTAGTCAGTTTCCAAAATGGCGACCGGCCGGGACTATGCTAATCAAGCGCAGGATATTTAAATCCCGCGCTTCATTAGCAATTTCGGTCACCCTCATTAGCCTCCCTAGTTCTAACTAGGGGGCTAGTGTAGTCATACCCAGAGAGAGAGAGAGAGAGAAAAGAAACACTATAGAATTAAGACAAACATATTTGACACTATCATTCTAATCACCCGCGTTTGTGAGTCAAATTTCTGCATGTCTTGACTCAGACAACATTAATTAGTTCACTAGTGTATTTCTTGGGTTGAGCACTTGCTTAGTTGTGGCAAGCATGCAAAATATGCACTTAGTCTCTCTTCAGGTACAGTACAGACCTCTGGTTTTGCTAATGTATGTAAAGCATAGTTGCAAACAATATTTTTCCATTAAGTGTTACCAAGATAAATTCTGAGAAATGAAAGAGGTAGTTCTTGTATCTGTAGAAGTCACAAGGGAGAGGAGGTCCAAGAGACTAGGGATATTAAAAATAGTGTAATATGATAACCGTGTATCCACTAAAAATCTTTGTACTGCAGAGCCCACAGCAAAGCCTCCCTGGGAGTGGGCCCACCCGCCCCTGCCTCCTCAGGAGTGGAGCTGGCAGCTCTTGCCCTCCCAGCTCCAAGGGAGGACGCTTTGCTACCTGCCACAGTGAAGCCACCTCCCCGGGGAGCCAGCTGAGTTTAACTGAGACCATTGACTAACAAGCATCTCTACCAGCCCTACAAGAGCTTCAGAGGGGTAGCCGAGTTAGTCTGTACAGGCTAAACTTAAAAAACAACAAATAGCATGGTAGCACTTTAAAGACTAACAAAACATGTAGATACCAAGATCTACATGTTTTGTTAGTCTTTAAAGTGCTACCATTCTATTTATTGTTTTTTAAGTTTAGCCCTACAAGAGACAATGAAGTGTTCACAATATGTTACGTAAATCATGAGGGCCAGATCAGTAACTAGCTACTGACTGCTCCACTGGGCTCTAGGAACAGAAATGGCCAAGACTGAAGACATGGCCTAGAAATGAATGAGTAGGTGGGCAAAACCCTTTAAAGTGTGGTTTTCCTCAAAGTCATTATATAAGAATCGTCATTCAACATATCAGTACTTTGGGACTTACTCTGAAACCATTACTGTCATACACCATTAAGACTTCATTGACTTGAACAGGGATCTTGCTCTGCTTCTTTGTTTCCTTAGGCAAGGCTCTTAGCCATTCTGTGCTCAGTTTCCCAACTCAAGTGAGGAACGTTTCTGCTTCACAGAGGTGTTGTGAGGATAAATGTATCGGATTGTGAGCTGCTCAGATGCTACAATAATAATGACCACAGAAATACCTGACTCCTGACTTACATGAGAGTAAAATCACAGTTAGGCCTCAATTTCTCTGATCCCAGGACAGAATTCATAAGCAGAATCTTTATGGCTATGTCTACACTACAAGGTTTTTGCGCAAAAACATCCGTTTTTGCACAAAAACCGGCAGAGTGTCCACACCTCAAGCACGTTTTTGCACAAGAATATCGACAGAACAGAGGGCTTTTGCTGGTAGAGTTATTCCTCTCCCCACGAGGAATAACTCCTTTTTCGCGCTACAGCTCTTGTGCAACAGGGCAGGTGTGGACGCTCTGGAGGGGTTTTTGTGCAAGAAACCCCTATTGGAAAGAGCACAGGTGCTCTGATGGCCATTAGAGCTTTCTTGCGCAAGAGTGTGCCTGCAGTGTGGATGCTTTGTTGTGCAAAAGCATGTCGCTTTTGTGATGCGCTTTAAGGTCTGTACACGCTTTTGCGCAAGAAGTTTTTGCGCAAAAACTCTTGCGCAAAAGGCTTCTTTCACAAAAACCTTGTAATGTAGACTAAGTCTATTAGAGATACTGCCAGGAGTTGGAAAAAACCAGCTTCACTTAAACAAGTGTGTGCATGTGTGTAAAATCATGGTCCTTAAGCAAAACTCCTCCTGAATGGAAAGCTAGACTTAACACAATTTGTAAAATGAACAAATTTTGATTTGGACTTGTTGAAAGACAATGAATGTGTAATCTTGCAATGACATTTCTACACAGTCCATTTTCTGAAAGTTGTGGCACTTCCAACAGCCCTGATCCAGTGTTTAAATTCCTTTGAAGTCAATGGAGTCAAACTCGCAAAGTGAAAAAGGAGAATCAAGCACTATCTGCACAAAGTCAAATCGAATTTAGTAGAGACCTTGCTGATTGAGAGTTCAAATGTACCAACCTAAACTGTCTGGAAAGTGGGAGAGAGAAAAAAAAAGTGACTTGTGTTTGATGGAAAATTTTGGAATTAGATGTGACTACTTTTTAGTCTGTAGTTTTAAACCTCAGTTCTCTGGCTCTAGAGAAAACTACTGACCTGTGAATTTCCTTTCTGTTTCCTGTGCTTGAAGGACAGAAATATTCTCCTACTGTGCTATACCTACCATTTGTGGCTCAGGCTCAGCATATATGGCTTTTTTGGGAACAAATACAGTTTACAGATTTATATTTTTAGAGTATTTCTGCCAAGTACTGTTCATGTTTATGCTGTGTAAATCTAGAATAACTCTGTGTTTGTATTTATGTTTATGGAAGACTTTAATTCTTTCTCCATATTCTTGCCTTATACAGCTAATATAGTAATGCCATAGAATTTTTTTTGTCTTGCATCTTTGTTTTGAGAACTCAGGGTCAAGAGCTGAGGAGGGGACTCCAGTGAAGTCAGTAGAGTTATTCTGGATTTGCCTCATTTGTCCCTAAGAAACTGCCAACTTCAGTTCTGGTTTAAAGTTCCCCATAGTCACAATTCAGCATGCTCTCCACCTGCTCTGGCCCCATGTCTTCCCTCTGTATAGAAATTTGCATACTCTATTGTATGGTTCTCATAACACCTTCCTCCTGGAAGCCATTTCATTCTGTATGGGTATGTCTACACTTGCACCCTAGTTCAAACTAGGGTGCAAGTGTAGACATACCCCTTGGGAAGTGGTTGCAGTGGCTTCTGCTCTGTGTAGTGGTGATGGTGGTGGTTGAATGCTGTGGATTGGAGCATAGTGCTGTGGAGTTCTTTTCTGGAAACGAGGATGTGAGGGGTGGGCCTGCTTTCAGTCTCCTCTGCCCCATTTCTACTTGTTTCCTCTCAGGAATCTAGGCTTGTCCCTGGAAGGTGGGTGGACAGGCTCTTGCCTCAGTGCAGGAGGGAGTCACTGGTGGCCTAGCACCTTGAAACAAATTGCATCTCAGGTCAGGAGATAGCAGGGCTGGTGGTGCAGTGGCCTTCCCCATTGCTACTACTATGCTACTGCTCAGCCCTCTGATTGCTTCTCTCTCCTCAGGGGTCTGGACCTATCCTAGAAGGTGGGAGAGGAACTAATGAATCTTAAGTTCTCATGTGGAGGAATGCAAAAATTGGTTTTAAATCTAGATTCTATGCTAATGTCTAATGGGAACCAATTAAAAATACTTACCAGGTGTCCAGTTTTTGACCAAACACCAAAAAGACACCTTCCCTAGCTGAGTGAAAATGAGAGGGGGTGGAGCAGAGACAGTGAAGGAAGGAAGGGGAATAGAGTGAGCAGGTCAGGGTCTTGGAGAAGGACGGGGCAAGGATATTTGTTTTTGTTTGGTTAGAAAGTTGGCATCCCTATCAAGTGCAAACCAGTGGACCAAAACTCCTTCTCTTGGGCCTATTTCTACTCTTTTGCACCAGTATATTCCCACTGTTTTAACAGATTTGTACGCAGCCCCCATTTACTTCAGTTGGGTTTCATTTTCGCCAATGTAACTGAAAACAGAATTTGGCCCACTGGGAGTTTTTCTTACATCAGGACTACAGTATTGATCTCTTTGTTAAATAAAGCGCTCTTCTCATCCCTTCCCCCCATTTCTCCAGGCATAGTTTGGAAGTGCTAAAATGAAGATGTTATCCGTGGCATATACTAACCGCTACCACTCAAATGCAGTTTAAGCAACTTGTGTTCCCTCGGTATGCAATTTCCAAAGTTACTGTACTGCAGCTAAGAATTGGCATAAAAACAAAATCTTGTATTCCTTTTCTGTGACATCTGATAGGCTAGAATTGTGGAAGATCGTGTACAGGAAGAAGAGGATACAATTTTCCAAGACTTTGCAAATATCTGCAGATCTCAACTACAACAATTTGAGCTATGAACATGAGCAGCTTATAAAGAAGCATAAATACTCTACATGAAGTCAGACAATTCAGTACTGTCATACAGAAGTGAGTATAGGGAGTCAAACTGGGTACTGGCTTTGGTGATTATTAATTTAGGGAGGAATGATGGAGTGATAACAAGTAGTAACTCTTATTATTTAGATGGGAGATGTGGTAATGCTCCAGCATATTTTCCCCAAAGGAGTGGATTGTGTTGTGTATGTTTCCTCAGTAAGCATGGAATGAAACAAACAAACCCTTATTCATACATTGGTTTAGAAGGGGAAGTAATAAGGAGACTGTTCTCTTAGGGTATGTCTACACTGCATGCTTATTTCGAAATAAGCTATTCCGGAAGAAATACTCCAAAGCAGTTTATTTCAAAATAGCATGTCTACACTATAGGGAAGCCTCAAAATTAGTCCAAGGCAGGCTTCCCTAATGTGGACACACTACTTAGAATACCAGGAGGCACAGGGGGGAGGGGGTGCGTTAATTACTTTGAATGGCTCTGGGAAGGAGCTATTTCGAAATAGCAGCAGTGGAGCATCCACACTACTGCTATTCCAAAAAAGCTGTTTTGGAATAGACATTATTCATCATGGAATGAGGTTTACAGGTTTCAAAATAAGCCATCCATTATTTTGAAATAATTTCAAAATAATGGAATTTCTATGTAGACAGTCGTATTGTTATTTCAGAATAACGGGCTGTAATTCCTGCACTGATAGTGATATGATGGGAGCCAGGTTATGTCTCATAATTGCCCCACTAGTGTGGGTGAACAGAGTGCCATCAAACTGACTCATGCCGTGGCACTCAGTACATCATATGTAAACAACCTGCATGTTAAATTCTTTAGGCCCAATATTCTTGTCTCTTACACTAGTGTTGCTCTTGCGCCACTGAAAACAACGAGCCAGATCCTCTGCTGCATCTATGCTGGACTTGGTGTGTCCCTGTGGGGAAAAGGTACAAAACTACCTTTCTATATTCCCAGCTCGAACATCCATCTTGCTACTAATTTGCTCCCAGTCCTGAACTGCTTGACTTCATGCTGACAATCAAACCCCTCACCTCTCCCAGGGTCATTCTTGCAGGAGGGGTCATCTTTGAGGTGGGATATCCCAGCCACATTCCTTTCACCAGGTAATAGAGGAAGATGGCATTATGTCTCTATAATATTCCCAAATGCAGCATGGATGAGAATTGGAGACCGTGTATTTGCACAGGTGCGATTAAGAGAATCAAACATATCTTCAGAAATATTCTGATACAAACCAAACAAATTTTGATTTTTTTTTAAACAAAAGCCTGGTAACCTTGCTTAAATCCTGGTAACCTAGAGGAAATCCATCTCATTCACTGAAGGACTGATTCAGAGCTTCACCAAGGATTTTGTATTATGTTATGCCTTTATGAGTGCAGGTGTCAGCATCTTGTTTCTATTTGGAATTTTGCTCAGGTTTATGACTCATTCCTGTAATTAAGACCTTCAAACTCCTTCCAGAACATGCAGTTGAAAACAAGTTAGCACAGAGTTTGTGATTAATATACATTTTGGCCAACTTCCTGGATTTTTTTTCTCCTAACACTCAACCAGAAACATCTAGCAACAGTATGATGTCAGTGGGAATTTTGCCTGTGAGACTGAGTTCTTGCATGCATGCATACAAGTTCTGCCTTGTATTGAGGGCAGAAACTAATAATACAAAACATAAATCCTGTGGTAATCTTTAAATCATATAATAAATAACCCAATAATATAAGTCCAGGTACTTATACTTCCTTCATTACATTAATATGCAGGGGTCTAATAATAATTTGAATAATGTAAATCTACTAATTTAGAACTAATGCCATCCCAGATATTGATATATATTCAGTTTCTGAGATCACAAGTAATGGATGATGATTGGATGGATTGTTTTCTTTTAAATTTGACCAAGCTAAAGGCAAGATTGTGCTTTTGCTGTTGTAGTTCTAATTCTGTAAATATTTTGTAAATCCTGTTGGAGTAGTAACCCTATTATGGGATTAAAGCACATACTAGAAAATTACATCTAGGTATCGATATTTAGCTAATAGAAAATGAAATTTCAATCATACATTTACTGTACCATGCTTTCAGTCAAAACTTAAGACAGCACTAGTGTAACCAGATGTCCTAGTTTTATAGGGACCACTCCTGTTATTTGGGGCTTTTTCTTATATAAATGCCTATTACCCCTACCCCTGCCTGAGTTGTCACCCTTTTTGTGTGGTCACCCTAACAGCAGCTGTGATCGGCAGTAGCCATTAAAAGTCTCCATAGGATCTTTGTCTGCATATTTATCAGTGACTAATAAAAATGGGAAGAAAAGCAAGAATTTGAAAATGTTTTCATAATGAACATTTCCTATTGAAGTCACATTTCTAATGTTAACATTCAGATTCATTGATTATTGCAGGAAAAAACAATGTTGAAATAGAAATTTCAAACACACAAAAATCAAGAAATTAAATTTCATCTTTTTACAACAACTTTGGTAGTTGGAGAAAGAGAAGCCTCGTTAGGGAGGGAATTAAAATGAGACAAATCATTTCTGTAAATCCAAGTGTTGTTTTTTAAAAATAATTAAAAAGTCATACTGTTCCCCCATTGCCATGCTTCTTGGGGTTAAGGACCAATTGCATTCTTAGGTAATCTAAAATACCTCCAAACCAGGCACTCTGGGTCTCAAATAGACAGTTCTGCTTACAAAAGGAAGTAGTGTCCATACACGCTAGCTAATTCATGGGGTGGCATTGTGTGTGTGTGTGAGAGAGAGAGAGAGAATATGAACAAGTTAGAAAGGCCTAGATCTGCAAAAAATATTCAGGAGCCTAACTCCATTGAAATCAATAGTAATTAGGTGCCTAGGTATCTTTGAGGATCTGGGTCAAAGTAAGTCACTCCAATTCCTAAACTTGCTTTGCTCTTACAATGTGTTTGTTTTCCTATATAGCATTTTCATCTAAGAAATAGAATTTGTGCATTAAATTAGCCACAACATCGATACTAATATTATTGTTTATGTACAAGACCATAGTGCCATCTTATGCTTACTCCTCAAAGTATTTTTAAAATAGCATTCTGCTCACAACCATAGAAAGTGGCTGAGGGAGTAGGTGCCTGCCAATGGACTCCTGAAGAACTCTCCATTGTGGGTGCCATAGAAAGTGTAGCCACACTGCTGAGAGGTGTAATGGGTGGAAGTGAGTTGCATTTCAACAGTTCCAGTACACTACACTGGGTGCAACTAGACTGAGTAATCTTGGCACCCTGGGGGAGATGGACATAGAAAGCAAGAAGCAGTATTCCACACATGAGCCATAGTCTGGTTCAGGGTGTGGATTCTGTTTTCATACGGACAGTCCTGCTTAGTTATCAATGGAAAGCCCATTTACTCTGGCTTTGAACAGGGTGGGAGAGTCACTTTCTTCCAATATGAAGATAAGTCATTATCTCTGAACATCTATGGGCAAAATCTCACCTTTGTATGCCCAACTGCTATCAGTAACAGTCCAGGGGAATTATGTGCAGATAAGAAAGAGGAGGCCAGACTTGTGAGACATTTATGAAGTCAAATGTAAATGCAAGAAATTGTATGTAGCCCTTTATTGAGATTTTACTTCAGAAAGTGGCATGTGGTTTGTGTGCATTCAGATACAATGAAACCTCTCTGAGAGGCTAGGTCTACACTGAAATGTTAAATCGGAAAAAGAAATGCAATTTGCGATATGCAAATTGCATATCTTTTCTCGATTTACTTTCGAAAGAGGCTTTTCCAAAATTTGGTGTGTTTACACTGTGCCAATTTTCAGAAAAAGTGCTCTTTCGACACATCCCTTATTCCTTGTAAAATGAGGTTTACAGGGATGGCGAAAAAGCATGTCTGCTTTTTAAAAAAAATTTCTGGAAAAATGGATGCATTCCTTGGACGCAGCATTTTTCCAGGAGCCCTCTGATATCCTGGAAAAGCAATGCAGTCTAAACATAGCCTAAGTGTCAGAATACACACTATCAACTCAGTGTTTATCAAAGCCCAAACCAGCAGGTGCATAGGGCCTGATTGTCACTTACACTAAGTCCCCTATACACTGCTCTGTGTAAAGGGGCCTTCAAGTGTGTTAATCAGGCTCAAGCCTGTAATGCTTTGAATCCTTCACATTGAGACATTGTCTAGAGAATGTGTGTGTGAGGGAAAGGTTCTTTTTGAGGCTTAACTATCTGACGGATGAATTTTAATTAAGAAAACTTCCTTTCTTGTGTTTTCTGATCTGTCCCAAGAGGATTGCGATGTAAAGTAATGTGGTCTTTTAGCCTCTACCTTTCTGTGTGTCAGCACATCACACATTATAGACACAGGGTTTTTTTTAGGTTATATGATTATTTTTGTGTTATCCTCTACAATTGCTATTAAGGGAGGGTGCACAGCTGATTATCTGTGAATGGCTTTGTAATCTGTGAGCAACCATTTCTTGTCAGTACATCTTCGTTTTACATATTTTGTAGCGTGACTGCCAATTCCATGTTTGGTGGACTGCATCTAGTTGTATGTAACTCCTTGTGGTTGCTAAAATGTAAATATCCCTCTGTATGTACTGTGCTCCAAACGGAGTGGAAATTCATATATTGTGCTTTAATTTAAAAATCCACAAACTTATAGGTTTCTTCTCTAAGGCTGCTCCAGGCTATTTCCCAGGCAGCGAGCTATCAGTTATGCTTAATTTTGCCTTGGTAAAGTTGTTGGCTCAATGACTGAGTCTTCTGCTGTTGGGAGCTGAAGTTTGGTTTCTAGGCAATCTGCCTGATAACAGATAGGATGAATTTTTTGTTTTGCTTACAGTCTTATCAGCTAAGGGTTATTTTCCTAAGCAATTTCTCTCTGAGAGAAGGAAAAAGCAGCAGAAAGGTGTTTAGTCTAACCTTATGTTACTGAGCCAGAAAACCACCATTGTGCAAATAACTTGCCAGCAGTCTGTTGTGGGGAATCCTCACAGATGCGTAATATGTGCCATCATCAATGAAAAACTGCACCAAAGTGCTAGAGATCTCTCAGAAAACAAGCTATATGTGCATTTGTACATGTGGCCTGATCATGTGTATTGTAGTTGAAAATAATGCACAAATTTCTGTTTAAAATGAACTACTTGGGCCCAAATTCTTTAGCAGTATCAGTGCAATTCTGGTGACTTCAGCTGAAATGACTTGTCCTTTGTCTGTTTTAATAGCCTCAGAGCCAAATTTTTCTGTTATGCTGGAGCAAATCCCCTGATATCAATAATCCTGAATTACAGATTTATACTGGTGTAACTGAGAACAGAATTTGGCCCGTTCTCTGTTTTCTAATTCCGGTTGCTGCAAAGTCACTTAGTAGTAAGAGCAAGCTGATTAACCACAGGCTCCCCTATTGCTAAACTCATACGACTGTTGTTACAATTATAAGTAAATATCTTTACTATTTAGCCCAGAGGGAACTTTTTTTCATCCTTTGCCTCTTTCCCGTCTCTCCTTCACCAAGGTTTCATGAGCAAATACTTGGATAGCTAAAATCCCAGAACCTTGTCATTTGACACCACATAGAATGCTGTCTGATTAATTGGCTTGGATTTTAAATTGCTTTCCTCCTTTGGAACATTAATCCACTTAACATTAATCCAAATGCTGTGCATTTGGTAGGTTTTTGTATTTGAATAGTGTTCACAAAGATAGCTTTGTTTACACAAATTTAGGCTTTGAAAGAGTAATTGTGTGTGATTATGTAAGAAATCATCTGAAGCCATCAAAAAGATACTTCTTCTTCCAATGATTGCACATGTGTATTTCATTCTTGGTGACAGTGTGCCGAACACATGACAATGGGAAATTTTGCCCCTCAGCAGTACCTGTTGCGTGGCTTGCTCTCCCCCTGCTGCCATGTGTTACTACATGCGTATATAAAGACCAGAGCCTCCTATGTCTACATTTACCAGGGATCTACATTGCTGTGAGGGGGGTTGAAAGCAATGTTCCTCTAATTTTTTCCCATCCATGTGTGGAATACATTTTTTATGTGCACTTAGGCATGTGTAGATGTGCCCATTCATAGAAGCACGTGCTTCTGGCTGTGAGTGGCTATGTGTGCTCTGCTAATCAGCTGGGTGGCACCTGTATCTCTCCTGGGTGGCTGCACAAGTGCACAGCTTATAGGGAACACCAGTTGAAAGACCCACTAAATCAACTGCACTGTGCTTTCCAGTCAACCACAGTACTCCATTGAATGAGGAAGGCAAGTCTATGGGAGAGTGTCTCCCATTGATAGAGAGTGGTGTAGACACCTGGGTAGGTAGACCTAAGCTACTATGACTCCTGTTACTTTATTGGCATAGCTGAGTAGCACAATGTAGGACCATTTACCCTGGTAATGCAGTCAAGGCCTAGTCTCTTTCAGTTCCTTCTTATCACCTGCAATGATCATTGGAATTCTGTTCAATACCACAGCAGTCCTCTTTTTCGGCCTTTGTAAATATGCTTAGGATAATTAGAAAGTTGTAGTTGTGTTTATTAAAAATAAAAGCATGTCTGACTTTTTTCTATGTTTTGGGGATTTTTCTATTCAGAGCGTCGAGGTATGCTTGGTCACCAGGCTTCAGGTGACCAAGCAGGCCATGATTCTTGCTTAAAGCCTATGCCACAAAACAGCTCCCTGGAGTATAGAAGACCAGTGTCAGATTTGCAGAGAGTTCAAGTGTAGAGCAAAGAAGGACAAGCAGTGCCATTGCTAGCCCACTGCGGGCCCTAACCAGGAATATTTTTGCTACCCCGCCACAACATGTACTAATAATGAACAGGAGATTCCCTTGAGATGCTCAGGACCCTAAGCAATTGTTTAGTCTGCTTGTCCCTAGTGTTGGCTCTGAGGACAGGAAAGTCAGGCAGACATTTTACCGGTGAGGGAAGTAAGGCAGACATTTTACCTGTGAAGGTTATTAACCACTGGAACAACTTACCAAGGACAGTAGTGGCTTCTCCATCACTGGCAATTTAAAAACCAAGATTTGGATTTTTTTTAAAAGATACACTGTAGTTCAATCAGGGATGTGTTATGGCCCGTGTTATGAAAGAAATTACACTAGATGACCATCGTCATCCCTTCTGGCCTTATGGATGAATCGCTTGTAGATGCAGGAATGTTCATGTACAGGGTCTGCTGCAGGGCTCTTTAAAGCATGGTTCTTCAGCCGGGAGCTGCCTCCTGCAACTTCTCTAAGGGGGGTTTTCCAGCAATGTGGGGGAACTGCCCTGCCAGCAACATGTCCCCTGTCCTGCCACAGAATTCCTGTGTGAACTTGAGCAAGTCACTGTCTTAGTTCTCCATTTGTAAAATGGTAATATGGCTCCTGCACGGGTACTCGGGATACTGTTTCCACCTCCTGCATAGTGCATAGACAATTGTTCCGGCACCACTGGGCATCTCACAAAGGTATTGTGAAAATAAATAAATTTAAAATCGTGTGTGTCAGAAGCTATGGTGATAGGAGCCAATGAGACCTTTGTTGTGGCAGGGGTTTTTTTTCAGGAAATTCTAAAGGTTTTTTAGACTGTGTTTCCTCTATTTTTCCCCTCTTCCTTTCTCTCTGGACTCCTTCCCTCACCCTTCCTTATAAATGTATGGTCCTTCTCGGGACATAGGGTAGAGGAGAGGCTGCTGTTACAGAAGCAGTTTTCTCAGCCCCCCCCTCCCAACCCCTTTCTTCCACACAGGATGGGCAAGACCATCTGAAAAAGGGAACCATGGCACACAGTTATAGGGGTACAAATTCTATATTAGGGTAAAAAGCTAAAAGAAATGCACACAGCAGAAGATGCATTTGATTGTATAAATAAACCCTACCAAACCCATGCCTGACTCTAGACTGGGGAGCTCTCACCTTGGTAACCCTACCCTTGGGATTTCTATCCTTTGACTCACTAATCCAAGCCAAATAGCCCAACCAGACCCAGACCTCACCGCAAAATTCAGCCAAAGGTTTTCCTCTTGTCAAGTGGTTCCAATAAATGCTCTGGAGCAAAGAATATAAATTTCAGTGAACTGAATGTAGTCAAGCTGAAAGAAGTCATTCTTTTGTAAGTCAATAGTGTAATATACAGGATTTAGTGCACATAGAGATATAATATTAAAGCTTGACGGAAATAGTCCCAGTGACCTTGAAAATGGCCTTTCTAAGGTAAAAAATATATTGACACAGTCTATAGTGACCTGTAGAATCAGCAAATATATAGTAATTGGCGAATATACCTTTTAGCTTTATAATGCACCTAGAAGATAAATCAATAAAGCTTACTTGGGGAAATACATCCCGTTTTCTCTATCTGCAAAAATATGATTTACATTTACTTGAAAAAACTAGTTAAAAAGTGGTTTTCCTGTGTTCAAAAACATTGAATCATAAGATTCAGAGAGGGAAGTTTCTTGTTGCAGGATTTTTTTTATATTGAAAGCTACAGAGCTCTTATATTTTCTATCTATGTACATCTGTATAAATAAAATACTTCCATGTCCTGAAATCAAGCTTGCGTTGGTGCTTTACCATGCACCTTTCACTTGATAAGGAATTGCTCAAAATATGAGGCTTGATTAAGCTCAAGTCTCTTTACGTGCATGGTAGCTTGCTTAGTTCCTTAATACTGACCTGAATTAGACCTAAAAATGTGAACCACATGCAGAAAGATAGACCCAATGAAAATTACTCACACAAAAAAACCCAACAAAAGCCTGAATCATCTTCATTGTCAACAGACTGGTCATTTTATTTCTGATTTTTTTTTCAAAGAAATAACTCACTGTTGTAATGGTCATTCCTGAACAGGTTTTGATAGGCCAGTTGCCAGACATCTTTAATGGTTACTGTCTAGAAGCTGCTTACAACACATTCCTTTATAGCAATGGCTCTCAAGATTATCCAGCGTGGATAGCCTCTTAACAGATAGATCCTTTTGCTGACCAACCTCCTATCCAATAAGCATCCCATTGGCAATTGTGCCTTATCCTTATGGGAACCACAGCTGATTACTTGGGCAAGTTTTGGTGGAATACTGCCATGCCTTCTCATTGTTTAGTACCTTACTCTATGAGTAGTTCCCTTGATTTCCGTGGGAATCCTTACAATGTACAATACTGTTCAGTTTGGGCTAACTTCTGCCTCTCTTACTCAATGTGTCAGATTGTGTCCCATCCAATGTCCCCACACAAGGGAGTAAGAAGAAGTGTAAGGTATAAGGATATTGCCCCCTGTGCTCCCCTGTTGGTGGGCCTGAGGACGCCACACACAGGTGCTGCTGGTCCAGAGTGGCATGCACTGAGCAGCAGGATTTAAAAGGACTGTGTCTGTGGGTCTCATTGCCGCTGCTACCACTGTTTTAAAATTGTCAGGGAGCTGTGCCCGTCCCCCCTGCTGTCACCGCTCTGTGGACCTGAGCAGTGTTCAAAGGAGCTCTGCCCTTTCCCTCCCTATTGCTCCTGGGCTCCCCACCGTTGCTGCCACACTGCTACAGCAGCACTATTTAAAAGGGCTCCAGCCCCCTTAAGTTCACCGAGCCCTGGGGCAATTGACTGCTTTGTCCCTCCCCTTTGGTGGGCCTAAAGGTGCCCTCTTCTCTGCACCAGATACCGGGTTTGTGAATAGTGAGGGGATGGGAAAGCAGCCTCCAAGCTACATCCTCCTGGCATTTGAGGACCGTATTCAAGGTTTTGGTTTTGGCCCATTGTCTTCCTTATGTCACTGTGGGATAAAATATTATGAGCATGAAACATTGTAATTCCTTGTAAGTCTGCATTTTGTATCAGGCCCCATAGGAAGCCTGGGCCTTTGGAAAAACCTGCTTTTTCACTCTGCCAGCCTGCAAATCAGCATGGATTAAGTTCCATTGATTTTTAAAGCTCTTAATTTTACTTAACATCTAATACTCTCTCCTTGAATCTTTGCCTGGCAGGTATTGGCATTCTGAGACCACTCGTCTTCTAGGGATCCAGGAGGTGACTGTGCCAGGTTGTGTAACTTGCTCCAACTTGCAACCTGCTTCAGTTAATGCTTTCCTTTGTGGTTGAACAGCATCTTATGCTTTCTCACCCCAGAGATCTATGCAGCAGTGTGACAGTAGCATGAAACTGTGGCCTCTGCCATTATATTTCCCCCATTTTCCTTTTATTTTACTGTCTTGCATCCCCTCTCCTTTTCCCCCTGTTATGTGTGAAATCTGTGAGGTTGTTGTGGAGATTAACAAACCATTATTAATGACCAGTCTTTGGAGCCTGAGTGTGTCTTCCTAAGGTGATACGTTTGATTATTCACAAAGCTAGTGCCTGCACAAAGATCCAGGCCTTGTTTTTTTCATCTGTTCTTTCCTCTGTTCACCCTGCTCTTGCTGCATTTACTTCTTGTGTTTCACCCACTTATTATAGGCTGCCTTTAGATTGGAAGGGGTCTGAGGGAAGGGACTGTTACTGAGGGAAGAGATTATCATTTACGATACCTGACCAAAGGAGACCGAGAGCCCTCCCAAAGGTGAGGGGACTGGGTCCTGTCCACACTGGAAGCCAGAGTGGGGCTGGAGAGCCTGCCCCTGCAACTGGGGTGGGGATTGAAAGCAGACCCAGGCTCCTCAGAGCTGCCTGCATGTCTATCCCCAACCAAGCTTTGGATGAGGGACGGGACCTCAGACAGTGTTCCCTCTAAGTAAGATTTTCCATCCATGAGTGGAGTGAGTTTTGTCTTGTGCGCCAATAATGAGGCCATGTGTGTTTGTTTGGATGTGTGCCACTGTGGCATCCACTAGTGGTGCTGGCCCTTTCGAGACTCTCCCAGTGCAGAAACCTCAGCCCTGAGTCCTGCACCTAGGCAGCGCCCTCCACACCTACGGTGTGTCTAGACTACAGGGCGGCCATTTTGATGTAAATGAATCGCCGCTTCATTTACATAAGAATGGCCGCTGCGCTGTGCCGATCAGCTGATTGTCGGCACAGCGTGGTAGTCTAGACGGGAATCAGCCGACCCCAGATCCCTTAGAAAGGCCATTTTCTAAAGTGTGGTGCTGCTCAGAGCACACAGTATGGTGCTTAGGCAGCAGTTTAAAGGGCCAGATGCTGCGACTTTGTCAGCGGCGGTGGCCAGAGCCCCAAGCCCCTTTGAATTGCTGGGTCCTGGGATAGGTGCCCTCTTTGTCGCCCTGTCTATGGGCCTGATCAGCAATGTTTACTTGAGCCACCAGGATTCCTTTTCAACCAGACGTTCTGATCGAAAATCAGATGCCTGGCAACCCTAGACATGCTCCCCCTCTTTCAAAAAGTGGGAGGGCCCTGCATGGTCTCCCTACCCCGGTTCCGGTGCCACTGGTCCTAACCCAACTGAAGCCTCTTGTGCCTACTGACAGTGTAAATGACTAGTTGTAATGAGCCTTCCAATTCAGGACTGAGGAACATTGGCTTAGTGTAGCGGCTTGGATTCCTGATGCTCATGCAGTCCGTGACCTGTGGGCAGATAGAGGCCTTCATTGTCTAGGGCTATATCAAGCCCAAATATTTAAGGAAAATGGAAATTAAATTGAAAATGCAAATATTAGGTAAGCAGAATATCATAATCTTTCAACCTACATCCCCAATCTGATATCTGCGAGTATTAGATCTATTGTGTATTGCAGGTACTCTAGCGGCTAAGGTTTTAAAAAATACTTTGTCAGGATTTTTCAGTTGATGTGTTACTGGAGCTGCAGGGGTTTAATCCTACTGAAAGCAGAAACCTGATATATTACTTTTATGGTAGTGCTTTCCTTTGCTGATAAAAGTTAGCACAGCTTAGAGCTTGCTGTAGCTAGCTCTGGAAGCCATATTATATAGAACTTTGAAAGACTTTATACAGGTAATGGGACTGGACAAATCAAAGATTTATTAATGCAACTTTTCTCTTCTAGGTCTCTACTTCAGATCCAGCCGAAGGGCTTGATCTTGCAACCTCTTACAAAGCATAGGGCTCACAACTGCGAGTAGTCCCAACATCAGTGGGACTATTCACAATAATAAGCACTTCGTTTGGTAGTAACTGGTAGCATAATCAAGCCTGGTTAGTAGTGTTTGAAAGTCATCTGATATATAATGGCTATTCAGTAGCTCATGTGGAAGGGGTCTGTGGTCTCAACTGATAACCTAATGCACAGGTGTCCACAGTACATAGTACCTGTGTCATTGAGCATTATGGACAGCTGCAAAGCAAGATATAAATTGGGGTATGCAAAAACGAATAGGGGTTTGGGATAGTGGTAAGGGCAGCAGGCATTGCCTTTAAACGTGTTTTTCCCTTTGTCCTGGCAGCCTTGAAAGATGGTTGCACTGAACAGTGTCTTGGTTTGTCTTTGCACTTGTTGTGTAAAATATTGTCAGGGTCAAAGCGCTTCCCCCTCCCTATAAGCTGCTGATTTAAGACAGTATAGAATGCTGGTTCAACTAAAAAACCAGTAAACAACAAACAGCGGTGGGTATAATTGTATTCATCACCTGCTTATTAATATTCATGGTATGGGAATTAACATTACTAAATAAGATTTTAGGGAAAATAGCACTAGACCTGTGAATTAACATACTAAAATGAATAAAAGGGTGCAATTGGTGTCAAATTGTTGCCACTCGGAACAATGTGTTGGGGGTCCGAGGTTAATGTGCGTGGGCAATAAAGCAGTTCCGTTTACCCCATCCGCTTCTGAGTTGCCTGTTTCTTCTTTAACATCAACAAAAGCCTTGATGGCAATTTTTTTTTTGCATTTGAAATTTAGGTTTTGAATGTTCTGAAATTCTGTAGGCAGCTGGTGAACTATTTTTGTTTTATTTAAAAAACAACAACAAATAGTCCTGCAGCACCTTAGAGATTAACAAAAAATATAGATGGTATCATGCACTTTCATGGGCACAACCCACTTCTTCAGATGAATGGAGTTAAGGGGTCCAGGTTGCAAAATAAATAGCAGAGAAAGAGGGAATGGGGAGGAAAGAGAAGGGAAAAAATGGCATTTTCCTCCATTTTTTCCATTTTGTCTCTTTCCCTCTCCATCCCCATCCTTTCTCTGATATTTATTCCATCTTTTCAATTAAGGTTTACGCTTTCAGCCTTTATCTGTAACCTCCAACAAATCTTGTCCTAAAAGCAGGGAAAGCTTATCTAACATTCCAGATTTTTTAAGATAATAAACAGGCACAAGCACTTAAGAGAGAAAAAAAATATTACCCTTTAGATCCTCAGAGGAGAAACCTGCATTTCTATTTGCTTTACATGGTAGTTCCACTAAATGCATTAAGATTTAGTAAGATATTTAACTGTCTGCAATGGATGAGTATTCATGCAGCTTTGACTAAAACCTGAACATTCTGTCCAGCATGCACTGAGCCGAATGTGAAACTGAGGATATATTTATTGTCTGTGTGTATGTTTTAATGTCCTTGAGGTACATTTTCATGACATTACAGATAAAGATAGCGAAAATGTCTTTACCCTTAAGTAGCACCTAACATACTATTTTATTAAATGTTATTATGTACTTTCAGAAGATTTACACGATAGTTTAAGAAATCAAGCAGAACACTTGACTCTCTTGCTCCGTCCCAAGGACTCTCACTTTCTTAGTGCCATTGGAATGATTTTCTATGAACCCTAATTACCACTTTTTTCTTCTAATTGGAGACCTATTTGTTACAAGATTCTCATAATAAATTAAAGTTTTGTTTTCCCCCTCTTTCCAGAATATTGCTTCACAAATAAAACCCCAGATACTTCAATGTAAAAATCTATTAAGATTTAATCAACAAAAGACCAAAATCACAAACTGGCAAGGCATAGAAGCATATTAAAATTGTTTAGAATTTAATAGAGGCCCAAATTCAGACTCCAAAACCAAACACCTTTAACACTGGGGTATCCAGATCCTTCTCTCCAGACCAGACCTGTATCTTGGGTGTTGGATCTAAAATATTCAATGACGGATTCAAGCTTACGGGACTGGAATCTGCTCCATTTTTCTCTTTCCAGAGTCAAGACCCTGGGCTTGTCTTCACTACGTGATGGATCGACGCTGCAGCAATTGACCCACAAGCAGTCAATTTATTGCATCTGCTTAGATGCGATAAATGGATCTCCGAGCACTCTCCTGTCTACTCCTATAGTCCTTCAGGAGGTGAAGAGTAGCTGGCATCAATGGGAGAGCAGCCCCTGCCGACCTTACTGCACAGAAGACACCGCAGTAATTATGTTAACTTCAGCTACTCTATCTGAAGTTGCATAGATAGATTGACGGGGGGAAAGAGGTGTGTTAATGTAGACAAGGCCCCAGTTATGGAGCTCACTTACTCATCTGTATTATATAACCTTAACCAGAATTCCACTGTCACCATGCCAGTCAATCTATACCAAACTCTTTTTCAACCATTCCAGTTATACTTTATCAGGACTCAGAGGCATCTGCTTCTTCAGTTTCATACTGGCTGTCTTAACTTCCCCAATGGGCTTCTTTAGGAGAAAGTGCAAGGTCAGCCTACTGGCCTTAGTTCTGTAAGTTTTTTCCTCAGGAAGATAAGCAGCCTGACACATGAAAACATAGTGCAGGAGGGAGCAGCTTCCTTCTGTTCATGGTCACCAATGGCTGTATTACTATCTGCAAAACATTTTTCCATTTGCTGCTTTTCTGTATCAGTTTGTGATATGACACTAAGCTCTAAAAAAATGACTGAAGAGATAAAAAAGACTAAGCAAGAGCAACAAGAATAATACAAAAATACTTGGAAGGTTAATGTATGCAGAAAAATTGTGTAAATGGACTATACTTGCTGGAGGAAGAAGGTGCTATGAGTGAAGTATTCAAAATAGTATTCATTGTTATCTCATTTATTATTGTCAGACAAGTTACTTAAAGGAAAGAATATGAAGCCCCTACATGGGTAGCTGGGTGAATTTAATAGAGCCATGAGACTCCATACTACACTCAATAAAAGGTTGTGTCTAAATGGAACAGTTTAATTGGAATTTTTTTGTTAGAATTCTTTGAAGGGCATCCGTAAACATCTGGACAAGGGTGATGTCATGGAAATAGTGAACTTGGACTTTCAGAAAGCCTTTGACAATGTCTTCAGCAAACTAACCATTTATTGGATAAGGCGGAAGGTCCTCTCTTGTATCAGTAATTGGTTAAAAGATCGGAAACACGGGGTAGGAATAAATGGCCAGTTTGCACAATGAAGAGAGTTAAATAATGTTCTTCCAAGGATCTGTATTGTAATGTTGTTCAAGATATTCATAACTGGTCTGGAAAAAGGAGTAAATAGTGAAGTGGCAAAGTTAGCAAACCATACACAATTATTCAAAATAGTTAAGTACAAAGTTGACTGAAGAGATCTCACAAAGCCAGCTGATTAGGCAACAAAATATGAGATGAAATTCCATGTTGATAAATGCACAGCAATGCATATTGGGAAAACAATCCCAACTGTACATACAAAATGATGGGATCTAAAATAGCCATTATTACTCAAGAAAAAGATCTTGGAGTCACCATGAATAGTTCTCTGAAAACATCTGCTCAGTTGTAATCAGTGAAAAGGCTAACAGAGTGCAAGGAACCATCAGAGCAGTAATAGATAATAAGATGACAAACATCACAATACCACTATATAGATTCATGGGTATGTCCAAACCTTGAATACTATGTCCAATGCTGGTAGTCCCATGTCAAAAGTGTATATTGGAATTGGAAAAGTTCCCGAGAACAGCAACAAAGTGATGAGGAGTATGGAACAACTTCCACATAAGGAGATATTTAAAAAACTGGCATTGTTTAAGCTTGGAAAAGAGATGACTAATTGGGGATATAATATATGATGGCTATAAAATCATAAATGGTTGGAGAAAAAGATTAGGAAAGTGTTGTTCACATAACAAGAACTAGGGGTTGCCTGATGCATTTAATAAATAGCAGGATTAAAAAAAGTAAGTACTTTACACAGTGTACAGTCAACCAGAGGAACTCATTGTAGGAAACAACGAATAGTCTAGCAGTAACTTAAAGACTAACAAAACATATAGATGGTATCATGAGCTTTCATGGGAACAACACACTTCTTCAGATGAATGAAGTTATTAAAGGTCCAGTTCCAAAATAAATAGGGAATGCGTGGGGGCAGGGGGGAAGGAAAAAGAAGGGGAGAAGGGGAAAAATAGTCAGTGTGTTCATGTTACATGAAGCTGACAGAGAAGGTGCAAATTGTTCTTAAATACCCATTGCTTGGTTGCTTAAGTCATTAGGATGTGGAAGGCAGTGTGCTAGCCAGGTATTGTCTTTATTCATACCTTTGTGATGCGTCCCAAACTTGTTCCAAGGCTTCTCTGTGTATTTGGCTTGTGGAATTGGCCGGATCAACACTGTGACTTTGAGATCCATTAATGAGTGCCCGGGCAAATTAAAGTGTTCTCCAACAGGTTTCTCTGTGTTGCCTTTTTGGATATCTGATTTGTGTCCATTAATTCTTTCCCATAGAGACTGTCCAGTTTGGTCAATATACATGGCAGAGGGGCATTGCTGGCATTTGATGGCATAGATCACATTAGTGGATGTGCAGTTAAATGAGCCCTTGATGTAGTGGCTGGTTGGGTCCAGTGATGAAATCGCTTGTGTAGATGTGTGGACAGAGTTGGCACTGGGGCTGATTGCAGGTGTGGGTTCCTGGATGATTATGATGGAGGTGTGCTGCATGGTTATTGAAAAGAATTTGAGGGTAGGAGGTTGTCTGTAGGCGATGACTGGCTTTTTCCCCAAGGCCTGTGAGAGTGAGGGGTCATTTTCCAGGATAGGTTTTCGTCTTTAAGGTGCTACTAGACTATTCATTGTTTTTTAAGTTTTTCCAGTTACAGATTAACTTGGCTACCCCTCTGAAGCTCATTGTAGGAAGTGAAGATCAAAACTATAACTGAGTTAAAAAAAGTACTAGATAAGTTCATGGAGGATAGTTCCATTTATGGCTATTAATCAAAATGATCAGAGATGCAGCCCTATGTTCTGTATGTTCCTCTGCCTGCCAAAATCTGGGACTAGATGATAGAGGGGTGGATCTCTCAGCAATTGCCTTGTTCTGTTCATTCTCCCTGAAGTATCTGTCAGTAGCCACTGTCATAGGAGTGGATACTGGTTAGATGGACCATAAGCCTGACTCAGTCTGGACATTCTAATTTTTGTATCTCTGAATGATGGAGGGTCTCATTTTTACAAACAGCATAATTCCCCACTCTGTCTGTTATGCTTAAAAGAAGCACACGGGATCTTTTATAGGGGAAAAGGCAGTACACCGCATTTATTGAGAATATAACAGTAGCCTATGCTTTTCAGTCACTCACACACCCAAACACCATACACACAGACCCGCCAGACGATGTTATAGTTACCAGTCCAGAGTCTGGATCAATCTAGTGGCCAGCCAGATCGATCACAGAGAGGGAGCCAGGCTTTGTCGGTTGCGATCTGATACTCTCCTGGAGTTGGTGGCAAGACGAACCCAAGGTTCCATGGCAAAGCACCCTGCTTTTATAATCCTTTCCTCTATGGATTTCGCTGTGTCAGTCTGTGACCGGTTACTGTTATTTTTTGATGTTGACATTCCAAACATCGCCGAGAGGCTCATCCTGTAATCAATTGTCTTTTGGGGGTGTTTGCTCCATTTTAGAGTCGTAAGTCTGCCAATCTGATCAATCCTTGACCATGGGTATGCACTGATGGTTCCTCTGACGCCGACAAGTCTGTCTTCACCCATGCCTTGCCCCTCCTTTCTTGGCCATCTGGCTCTGAGGATAACCTTCTCACCTCTATCTCGACACATACATAACATTTTCACACATAAACAATCTTTACAAGGACCTTCAAAGAAAAGCATAAACAACAGCGTCTCATATTGGGCAAAGCAAAAGACATTATAAATCAAACAATTAAGACTCCAGCCTTCAGCATTCCTCTAATCTCATTAACATAGACACAATACCAAAAACTCTATCTCTTTACTTACTAAGCTTACTAAACTTTAAAACAAGGAATATATATATTTTAACTAAGGGGCTTTAATTAAAAAACTGTGAAATGTGTTACCTTACATTACTACATTATTAAACCTAAAATGCAAATATAAAAAGATATAAAACTCTTACTCCAACATGTCCAGCTCCCGGTGTGATCATTTAGTTAAGGGGTGTCTCACAATGCATAGCCAGAAGGGGTCAAAATGAGGGCTGAAGGCACATCTTAACTTTTTGACATCTGAGTGTTTCAGTTTACAACTTAACATTTTTTCTTACATAGATGTATAGAGGTGAAGGCCAGAAGGGACCATTCGATTATCTAGTCTGACGTGTATACCATAGGCTGTTAAATTTCACTTGGTTATCCATATATAGAGCACAATAACTTGGTTTGGACTTAAACTAGTTTGTTTGCTTTAACACGACTGGATCAATCTTTTGAAATTATCATATTTCAGCAAATGCATAAAAATGAGTACATTTAAATATGCTCCTGTGTACTTGCTTACATATCTAGTCTGCATGTAAGTATTTTGCATTTCTCCCTATGTTCCGTTTCTGCCCTGTTTATATGAATTATAGCTGAGTTGAAGTATTGTAGCAACTATAATTTTTGACTAGTTGGAGTCTTATGTTTAAATTCTCAGCCTGATTCTTCCGGAAACAGATTTTGCATTCAATTGCTTAATTTTATATACTAACGGACCACACATTGAAATAAATGTTAGCATGTCATGTTATCTGGAGCAGTACATCTCTCTATAAGTTGTTTATTTAAACACACTGTTTACTTAAATCCCAGTAAGTGAAAACAGGCAGCCGGGCCTGCTGATGGAGGGATCAATGGGGGCAATTGCCCATGGGCCGAGGCAATTTTAAAAGGGCCCAGAGGTCCCTGGCTGTTACGCCAGTAGTGTAGTGGGTGTAAGGCAGGCTTCCTGCCTGCCTGCCTTTACTCCATGCTGTTCCTGGAAGCACCTAGCATGTCCCTGTGGCTCCCGGAGGGAGCTAGGACATTTTTGTGCACTGCCCCCATCCCAAGCACCAATTCCACATCTTCCATTGGCCGGGAGTCACAGCCAGTGGGAACTGTGGGAGGTGGTGCCTGCAGGCACTAGCATGTGGAGACCTCCTGGCTTCTCCACCTAGGAGCTTCTGCCAGAAGGGTGTGCCAGGTTCTTTTGGGAGCCAGTAGGAATAAGTGCTAACCCTCTGACCCTCTCCTGTACCCAACCCCCTGCCTAGAGCCCAGACCATGCACTCAAACTCCCTCCTATAGCCTGACCCTTCATCTCTTCCTGCACCCAAACTCTGTCTCAAAGACTGCACCCTGTACCCTTTCCAACACCCCTGTGATGGAGTGTGTGTACCCTGCACTGAATCAGGTGGAGTTAAAAACCTGTGGGTGGAGGAAGTTCCGCCTCTTCGCCCAGACTGGGCATGCTCCAAATACTGGGGCAGCATAAAAGGCAGTAGAGCAGCTCAGTCTGGGCTGGCCACTGAAGGAGAAGGATCTTCACTAGGAACTCCAGAACCAAGCCCAGGAGACCCGATGGCAGGATCCAGAAACCCAGGAGACCATGGTGAGCTATCAGCGCTGGAGGAAGCCCAGGGAGAGCCAGCTACAGGAGAACAAGAGAA
Organism: Pelochelys cantorii; assembly: GCA_032595735.1. Classification (NCBI taxonomy): domain Eukaryota; kingdom Metazoa; phylum Chordata; order Testudines; family Trionychidae; genus Pelochelys; species Pelochelys cantorii. The sequence goes on from CM064327.1 coordinate 192,129,831, forward strand.
CCCAGGGACCATCTGGGATGCCGCTCCTCCAACGCTGGTAGGAAGTGACCCAGGAAGGATTCTGGAGTGGTGTTTCCCTCCCAAGTGAGCTCAGTGTGTTTCAGCTGGACTCCTCACCAAGTGGGTGGTACAATGTTCTGCCACTCACAGGGCCCTGGCTTGTTACCCGGTGGAGTACGGAGGGCCCGGGTCCCCCTACAGGGGCAGTTGCCCCCACACCCAACATAAAGACTCTGTCCACAAGGCCAAGCTTGCCCTGAGGAAAAAGGTCACCCCATATAGAGTCTGGCCACTAGGCTGTACTTGCCCTGAGTAAAAGGGCCACCCCATTTTGGCTTTGGCCAGTAGGCCACGCTGCCCTGAGTTAAAGGGCCATCTCACATTGACTCTGGCAGTTGGGCTACGCTGCCCTGAACTAAGGGCCCTACCTTATTGACTGAAGCCTTTAGGCCATATTGTTTTAGACCCAGCCTGGTTTATGTAGACTGCAAGCGGTCACCAGCAATCCAGCAGCCCACTGGGCAGCAGCCACACCTCTGGGTACTTGAAACCCGGAGACAGGGTGTGTATACCCCACCACAACCCCAAACACCTGGCCCAGCCTGGTGAAAGTGAGTGAGGGTGAGGGTGAGTGAGTGCTGGAGGGAGGGGGAGATGGAGTAAGTGGGGGACATGGGCCTCAGAGAAGGGGTGGGAAAGAGTATTTGGGTTTGCATGACTAAATAGTTGGCAGCCCTACAGGGCAGGCATGTGAAAGTGCTGGCTATGCCGGAAGTACATGCCCAGCAATGTGCTGGGCACCAGTCAGTGCAGGTGTGACATTATTTGTTTGCAGTTGTTTAACCAGTTATGTAACCACTTAATGGCAGTTTTGCGGAGCCCGGATTTCTCCAGCTTACTTCTCAGAGTATCGTCTCTTCTGGAGAAGTGGAATTGACTATAACCAGGTGATGCCAATAGGCTACTGGAGAAATGGGGTTCTACAGAAATGATTCTAAAACCCTGTAGAGCTGTATTGGAATTTTTATGTTGAGGTGGTCAAAATCTTTTCTGACAGAAAACTGACCCATGGAAAATGCTATTTTGTCAAAATCTACACTTTTTGCAAGACTGTACAGCAGCGTTCTCAATCTGCAGTTCATGGACCGCTAGTGATCCGTGGCTGCTTCTCAGGTGGTCTGTGGCTTGAGCTCATCCCCCTGCTTCCCTCCACAGCAAGGAGCCCACACTGGCGCTCCAGCCTCACCCTCTCCTGTGCAGTTGAAGCACTAGCGCCGGCTTCCCGGTGCAGGGAGGAAGAGGAGAGAAAGCAGTGCCCGGAACTGGCATGGGGCATGAAGGCAAGTAAGTGCCTCCCCATCCCTTCGTGCCCAGCCCCCCACCCCCGTCATGTACTCCCCTGCTGAGACCCTACACCCCAAGCCTGCTCCTGCTTCCTCCCTCCTGGTCAGACACTCTACCCCATCCTGCTCCTGCACCCACCCTCCTGGCCATACACTGCATCTTCCCTTGCTCTTTCCCCCTCCCCTTGGCCAGACACCCTATTCCCAGCCTGCTCCTGCACCCTACTTCCCATCCAGACCTTGCACCCTCATCCCCTCCTGCACCCACCTCCCACCCAGACCTTGCACTTTCACGCTCTCCTGTACCCCACCATCTGCTCAGATCCTGCACTCCCATCCCTCTTGCTGGCAGCCCTGTCCCGCATGCGGAATCCCTCATTTTTGTCTCAACCCCAGAGCCTGGGTGGGGGGATCCACAAAATCCTGGAACCACAGAAGAGTTAATCTGGCCTTTGGGAAGTCCTGAACCTCAGTCCTCCCTGTCTCTGTCCCTCCCCCAGTGGGGCTGGAGCACCAGAGGAGTGGAGTGTCTCAGTTGGGGGCCACATCAATGAGGGTTGGGGATTTTCTGAGGTTTTTTTTTCTTCTCACTTGGTCCGCAACTGATATCAGTGGTCCCCAACTGACATTTTTGTGGGTCAGTGGCCCCTGACCCAAAAAAGATGTCCCACCCCTGCCATAAATAAAGAAAACACCGGAACTTTTTGTGTTGGACATACATTAATATTTTACTTTATTTAAAATGAAGTTAGATAAACTAACATGAGAAAGTTAAAACACTTAATCTGTTTAATAATTTAAATTAATATTTACTTTCTTACTGGTTAAATTAAACTGTTCTCCCTAGCTGCAGCACTAGCAAAATGGCTTGGGTATAATTATGTAGTTAATGGTGAGTTTCCATTAGCAGCTGGTGGTCCACGGAAAGGTTTGCATTGGGCAAGGTGGGCCACAGGCCAAAAAGTTTGAGAACCACTGCAGTATAGATTGATAAAATTTTCAACAGGAAAAATCTAACCTAATCACTTTGACTTGTTTCTCTTTGATAATATTGAAATATTTTGTTTAATTTGACACATATAAATATATAACATTAATATACATTACTTTAAATATAATTATAAATGAAAAGATTCAACATTATTGTAGCAAAATGCTTCAGTGGTTTGGATTCTGAATGGAAATTCTAGTTTCAGGCAAGTTGTATTTATATAATTTCTATAGAATCTTTAACCATCTTATAGAATTTTATTAGTGAATTCTATCCTTCCTATGGAATTTAGTATGGTGCTTTAAAATAAATAAACAAATAAAATTAATATATAAATATTTTTGCCGAAGTCTTTGGGAAGGAACCTCAAGAATCTAAAGAGGAAGTGATGGTTAGGAGAAAGGTGAAGCAAAGAAAGATGTCTGCTTGATCTTGGAACTTGCTGACATTTTTTGCCTATCTATTTACTCTTTACCTTTTTATAAGACAGTTGAGCTTGGACTCCATGAAAAACTGTTACCCCAGTTTTACCCTACTGAGGAATGGAGAGCTACACAGTTTGGTCTGTTATTTGCTGTTATATCTGTATTGACCAAAATTAACTTTCTGCAGCTAAGGTAATAGATGTCATCCTGTAGACAGAAGGGATTTTAAGTTCAAAATGTGCATCCCTGGACCTCCAATGAGGAGACTAATGACCTGTAGTCATTAGGAGACTAATGACCTCTTAGTAAATCGTTATCGGGAAGGTCAAGATTTTGTCACAGGTATTTACTGAGGGTGTTTCACGAGGCATAAAGGATCTGATGACAAAGGGTTCTGGGGTCGGCTGATCCCCATTTAGACTACCGCGCTGTGCCGACAATCAGCTGATCGGCACAGCACAGCGGCCATTTTGATGTAAATGAAGTGGTGATTATTTAAATCGCCGCTTCATTTTGCTATGTCTAATAAACTCATCTACATGGCTCCATTGACAGAGCCATGTAGTCTAGACACACTCTAAAAGTCAAGGACAGGTCCTAGGCAATACACATAAATTCATGGAAGCCTGTGATCTGTCCTTAACTTTAATAAAAATAGCCAGTGGGGAGAATTCACTCTCTAGTCCCAGTTGCTACTCTGCCCCTGTGGGCTGATAGCTGGCCCTGGGGCTGCTTCTGCACCAGGCTACAGCTCCAGCCCAGCGTGGCTGTCCTGGCGGCCTTAGCCACTGCTTGTTCTGGCAGCCCTGGCAGTCACTGCTCTGTTCAAGGGGGAACTGGTCCATTAGCCCCAAGCTGCTACTCCAGCCCTCTAGGCTAACACCTGGTCCTGGGGCCATTGGTCCAGTGGCCCTGAGGGCTGACCTGGTCCCAGGCTGCTGCTCTGGTGTCCCCAGTGATCAGTGCTTAGGCTTCAGCCCTGGCAGTGGCTTCTCCAGCCTGGGCTGCACTGATCCAACATCCCTGGGTTTCCAGGCTCTGGGGACCACTGCTCCTGCAGCAGGGCCTGGCAGCTGCTCCAGCCCCCCATCACTGCAGATGTCCTGGAGGTCCACTGAGGTAATGGAATCTATGATCTCCATGACCTCAGGGACAGAATCTGATCCTTAACTCAATGTAACAGCAGAGCGGTCAGTCATATAATTTATAATCTGTCCTTCAGGAAGACACCCTTCAAACTGGCCTGTAAACTGAGATGCAGTGTGTTTATAAATTTAATATCAAGGAGGAAGAATGCAGACACTCCTAAAGCATAAGTGATCCTGCTGAGATTGTCTACTAAAGTTTCCCATTGATTTTTCTTGAATTATACTTACAAATCCACAGACTGAATTTAATATTCCTGAGGGCAAGAGAAATGCAAGGAGTGTAGTTAGGAGACCAGGCACTTAAGGAGAGCACCTAATTGACAAGAAATACGCAGGAAGGCATAAGCCAATGTGAGGCATTCTACCACCTGGCCCTGGAGGGAGTGTGTTGGGTAGGAGAACTGGTGTACTTTTACAACCAGTATAATGTGTTCCATCCCTAGTGTTAGCTAATGAGTGGGGATGGGCGGGGGGGAGGGCGGTGGACACATTACTCCACTTCTGGACAGACACACCTTCTATGAGTTGTGGAGCTGCAAATTCCTTCCTGTTTTTGTTTCTAGGGTAAAGGCAGCAGCATTTTGGCTGTCTCTTGCTTGCTTTCCTTGGGTAGTGAAAAAGCAATTCCTTCTTTTCACTACTTCTAGTTCTGTCATATTTTGATAGAAATCTGTCTCTCTGAAAAAATTATATCATCACAGAGGCTCTGATAAGAGACCGATCTTTGCCTGGTTCTGCTTGTTTGAAAGAATGGATCTTCATAACTACTGCTTAATTATAATAAACCATATTGAATGAAAAATTATGCCAGCATTTTTAAATTTTAAAATTTTAAAGTCCTAATGCTACTAGTCTAAGGGCAGGCCTATATTATATTGGAAGGTCGGCTTAAGATATGCAACTTTAGCTACATAAGTAATGTAGCTAGGGTCGACTTACTTTAAGTTGAACTTCTCCAGTGGCCCCACATCGGGAGGTTGACATAAAAAACTCCCACTGTCTGCCCTTACTTCTCACAGCTGTGAGGAGTTCAAGTCAATGGAGGTGCCATCAGTATTCAATTTAGCAGGTCCTTACTAGACCTGCTAAATCAAACTCTGAAAGATTGACCTCCGCAGTGCTGATCCTCTATTTAGTATAGACATTGTCTTAGTGTCTAGTTTTCATCTGAGGGAGGCCTGGTGGTTATACAGATCTTTGCAACTGATGGTTATGAATGGATGATAAAGCTATCAGAACCTTTGGAGGTACTTCCACTTTCTTGGCTACATGATGTTTTATGCCTGAAACATTCTAATAAAGTTGATGGCTTGCCCAACACTGTTTTAATATGCATTATAGCCCTGTATAGATGACTTATATCCAATTTCACATTAAAATAGTTACTGTCTTTTTCCTACTCCATTGAAAAGGCCAACAGAAGTAGGTGCTTGCTCATGACTGGTGTTTAAAAACATGCCAGTTTTTTGCAGTATCTGACCACTTAGGTGGTTATAGCGTATCATAATTAAATTGCATTTCTCTAGCACCGTCTATCCAAGGATTTCAAACTAACAAATTTTTTCCCTTCAGGTAAAAAGCCTTAGCCTTCAGCTAAGCTGTTTAACATGTGGCAAAAATGGTGAATATCAATATTTTTTAATAAAATGAAATGTTCTTCACACTGTGTATTCTTAATTGCCAAAATATGTTGCTAGTGATTATAATAGTTTTCTAAATTTCATTCAAAATTTGCAGACCACATAAGTTGTACACTGAAGATCCTGCACCAGTAGCAAGTATACTGTGTGTCCAATAGTCTGTACTGCATTGTGGGTGCATATAAATGTATGTGAATTCGTAATGTAATGCTTCTCCACTTAGAAACTTTTGTACATACAGTGCAGTATCTAGTCTGCCTGGTAGGAAGTTTTAATTTTGATTGCCTATGCACTCATTTATAGCCTTCGAAATATTCTAGACTAGCTTTTTAATTCAGTAACTTGTGCTGGTTAGAATTAGAGTTTAGAAATGACACTACACAGCATCTTGTTATGAATTGCAAAAGCTCTGGGAAAAAGATGTGGACTAATAAGAAGTACTGAAGACAAAAGTCCACAAATAAATCTTTGCCTTAGCACTGAAGAGGGAAGAACATGCTACAGCTCTTACTAACCAGGTCATCAACAATATGACAACTCCATTTAACCCTGAATCACATGTAGAGGTGCTTATCAGCATATCTACTGGACTGCATCAGATGTATAAAAGCCTTGTCTGAAAATAGCAGATGTTGAAGAACAAATGGAGAGATTTATGAGAGGTGCACTTGATTCTGACAGGAATCTGACAGTTTCTTCAGCCCAGGCAATAAATCTGGCATTGCAACATTTGCTGACACGAGAAGGAGCTCAAATGTAAGTCTTGTAAGGGAGGGCCAATCACAGAAATTATCCGTCCAGAAATTGTTTCCCTCAGAGGCTAGTCCTTAGCAGGATATTGAGATGATGTTTCAATGGCAACTCTTCTTTATCACCCGGTAGCACTTGTGCCTATGTCCCTCTTCCATGGGCCAATGAGAAAAACAGACAAAGCTGAATTAGAGCATCAGCTGGAAGTTGAAGATGAAATACTCTAAGTGTTAAAGAGCATGGAACAAAGAAACCACAATGTGCAGTGGAGATGCCGTGGCTGTCATAGAAATGATGGCTGGAGACAAATTTCATGCATGTAAAGAACTGTCTGCTTAGTCCTTGAGGCAAGCCGTAAAAAGGATTAGACAAAGCTTATTTTGTAATTGAAGTTTGATATAACAACAGCAGCTCTGTCAAAACAGCAGAAATATATCACAAGACAGAATCCAAGTTTGGATGCAAGAAATATAATGTGACTTCCAGATGTCCTGTGCCTCCGTGGAAAAAGTTTCCAAATGTGACATCCAACAAGCAGTCACTTGTAAAATTCCTCTAAATATATAGTTAAAAATACTCTGGAGAGTGTAGAAGCACAACCAACACAAACACTCCTCCTTACTGGAGTCTTTTTTAGTACAGGTCCTGTACCCTCAGGACTTGACCGGTCCTGAATGAGGGGATTTGCTGGACCAAGGGAGGTCCCTCCCCTCTTGGCCCATGCTTAATGCTACCCCCCTGCTAGGGTTCCAGCCTGGCCCTGCTGCTGTCTGGCCCCACTGCTGCTGGGGCCAGAGCTCCTGGGCCACCACCAAGGCTGGAGCTGTGTGGCCTGGGCCAGAGCTCCCTGACTGCTGCTGGGGCCAGAGCTGCACAGCCGCCTCTGGGGTTGGAGCTCCATGGCCACGGCTGGAGCGCCAGTGCTGCTACTGGCCCCTGCTACTGCCTAGCCGCTGGGGCTGCACTCCCCTCCCCACCAGGCTCCCAGCTAAGTCATTGGCACTCCTGCCCGACTCCTGCCCAGCAGCCAGACTCCCTTTACCTGGGCTTTTTGGTCCAGGAACATCTATGATTGTACCAGAGAATCCCAGTTAAGGAAGGTACAATCTGTAGTGAAGTAGCAAAGTCCAGCAGTGCTAAAGATGCCTGACACTTATACAGTACGTGAGGACGTAGCCACAAGGTTGCTTCTGCATGCTGTATGTATTAGTATGGGCTTGGTGTCGAAAGTACCATAGTTACTAAGTCACCTGAAACAGATGGTTCAATCCTTACTGTTCACTACAGTCCAAAAATAGAACATACATCACATGTGACTTGAAACAGGCACGGTTACCAGCACAGTTTCCAAGTGTTACCTCATACCAGTGCAAACCACCTGTGACACGCTTGCTCCTGACTTCTGCTACATACATCCTGCTGTACGTTCATTAACTGGATGCGACAGTGTCATCCCTATTTGGCAGTAGGGGAAAAATTTCAGTTTAATGTTGTCAAAACAAAAGGAGCTTATCATTTCAAGGGTCTTGCCAAATTGACAGAAGCCTTGTCCTGTCCTCCTTCTCTCCCCTCTTAACTGCCTCCTGTTCCCTGGGCCACTTCCCCATCACCTTCACACCCTCATGGCCTCTGTGTCAAGGCCTGCAGCCTGGCAGGTGTCAGACTAGAGCCTCTGTCTCTAGCTCCACTGAGCCTGTCCAGCATTGCTCTCCTGAAAGTGCTTCTCTGGGAACCTATTCTGCACTATCCCTAGTCAGGACCCAACTGCCCTCAGCTCTGCTGAGCAGCTCTTTATAGCCAGGGCTGCTCCAGCATGCTACCTTTTGATTGGCTTCTTCTAAGATCCGTTTCCTCATTTGCTGGGGCTCCACACAGGCTTCCTCCAGCCTGCTTTTGGCCAGAGTGGGGCAGCTGCTTCACTGGGAGAGGATATATTAAGATGACCAAATCAGTGGTGTCTGCCACTTGCCTATTACACTTGTGTGCCTAGCCTTTTCCAGTATGGGAATAGGATTCATATTTTCTTCAAAATCAGAGAAAAGAGTGAAAAGTGACCATTGTGTTCAGCTTGAGGGCTCATCTGTGGCTTATACAGAAACAGACTCTCTTCTGATATCCATGTCAGTTGTAGGATGGTCCATGGTAGAACTAACCAGGAATTTTCTGATGAAACAGGCTCTTGTTGGAAATTTCCAATTCATCTAACCAGAAAAGTTTTGCAGAAATGTATTTGGTTTGAACTTCCAATGAGCCGCAGACAGCATTCTGATGGCCACCTCTTTGGCAGGCTACTGGGAAGTCTGGGGCTTTATCAGTTCAGGGCTTCAGGTCAGCCATGCCAGGTGTACCATTTTGGAGCTGGGCCCCCCAGGGTTGTGGAGCTGAGAGAATTGAGAACTTTAGCTTTAGAAGAGCCTTCTAGACTGCTTGCTGAGGAGCTGGGAGAACTAGCTCCCAAACTCCAAAACTCCTGGCTCTGTGGCAGCTCCTAGGCCTTCTAGGCTCTCATCTAGCCATCCATCAGTTCACTAGGGCTAATGGAAAGTGGGGAACCAGGGAGCTACAGCTGAGGCAGGGGTCTCATAGCTTAGGTTCCCAGTCTCATTCTATTTTGAAAACTTCACTTAAAACGAAGTGGGCACTTATGGGATAGCAGGCAGTAGGTGTGTTGCAATGAGTCTTAAAACCAGGGTCTCTCTGAAGTCTGTGAATTCTAATGGCCAGCAGAGTTACGAATTTATGTTCCTGGGCTCATCTTCAGAAGGTGTTGTGCAGGTGTTCCTTTAAGAACGAGGACTGAGAGGTCAGGGGAGTGCAAATTTTGTGATAAGTGTTCATTCATGTTTGAAAGGGTGGATTTTGTCTTTTATCATTTTTCTGTGTGAGTTTATTCAAGCATGTAGTGATTGTCTGGTTGAACCCACCTAGTTGTTGTTGGGCTCTTTAGTGTATCAGATGAGGTACACCACATGCTGTGATAGGCATGTGTAGAAGCTATGAATCTTGAAGGATGTGGTGTGGCGGATATTCACCATTGTAGCAATGGAGATCTGATGTAGCATCATTTGTTTTGGCAAGATATGGTGCTTCTTTGAGCTGGTGTGGCCTGGTTTGTGGTGAGCTTGCTTCTGAGGTTCCTAACCCTAATGGTAATTTTGTCCTTTACTTTGTGGCATGCACATTTTATTAAAAAACAGCACTGTTTGAGATAAATATGCAATGCTTAATAGGCTTAACATTTGCAAACAATTTCCCAGACAGAGATAACACTTAAGTAACATTATAAACACCCAGCAAAGCAAATACGGATATTCGCACATTTCTCTTCACATATAGGGCAATGTCCTTGTTAAAGGCTGTTTATGGAAAAGCACATTCTCACTGGAAGCATTTTTGTGAGATGCCCAATCTTTTTGAATTAATTAGTATTTTAAAATCACTTGCGCAACACAAACAGTATGTGGAATTAATTTGAAAAGTTTTAAAAAAATGTTCTATTAAAAAAGAAAAGAAAATCCCAGCCCTGATACTTATATACTAAACAGTCAATTTTTAAGGGAATTATTCATTTAAGTCCCACTGAATTTTAGCAGGAGTTAGGTCAGGAGAGGGCAGGATAGGGTCGGTGGTCCGGATCTGGCCCGCCAAGCCATTTGATCCGGCTCGCGGCCACCCTGCCACTCCCCCATCCCCAGGCCAATTGAAACCTGGGGACAGGTGAATGCACAAAATCTCCTTCCCCTGCCAGGGGTGCATGGCACCAGAGGGAACTGCCAGCTGTTCAAAATGGCTGGCATTCCCTCTAGGCCTGGCAGGGTGTGGAGCTAGAAACTTTGCATACTCCCCTGCCCCTAGGCCGATTAGGGGGTGCATGGTGCCTAGAGGGAACTGCCTTGAGGGAACTACATGGTGCCTAGAGGGAACAGCTGGTGGTTCTGGCAGGGCATAGTGAGGGGAGGCGAGAGACTTTCTGCGCTCCTCTGGCCCCAGCCCCTCATTGGCTTGGAGGAATGTGTCAAGTCTCCTCTGCCTGCTAGGGGTGCACGGTGCCTAGAGGGAACCGCCAGCTGTTCAAAAAGGCTGGTGGTTCTCTATAGGCGCTGCACGCCCTTGGCAGGGCCAGGGATGGGGGCAAAGACTTTGTTCATTTCCCCATCTCTAGGCCAATCAGGGTCTGTGGGTGGGGGAGCACGGAAAGTCTCCTTCCCCCATTAGGGATGGGACACTTCTAGTGGGAACAGCCCCCTTCCAACTGAGGTCCTTCCCCTTCTGGGACGGCCCACGACCACCTCCAAAATTTGGGAAGTGGCCTCCCTGCAAAAATTATTGCCCACCCTTGAATTAGGTGCCTAACTTCCGCAGGGCCTCTAGAAAAATACCTACCATGGTGCTCAAGATTAGTCTCTCCCTTAGGTCAGATTCGGCAAGCTTAACTGCTGGGGAGGAAAGTACCAAGCATTGTTGTCATGCCACAGAAACACATGCAAGAGATGGTTGGAGAAGGCCACAATACTGGCCATCCCATTTTCACTTGCATTTTTCTTGGTCAGGAACATGAGCATAGCTCACCTGAAACAATAACTGCTGATGACAGTGGAGGCTGGTTCCCTGGCCATGTGACCTTTTGTTACCAAAATCCATGTCCAATAAGCTGTAATGTCATCTCATTGTTTTGAAAGGACTAATCCTGTGCGTACAGCGCATTTGGCCTTAAGAAGATAATGGGAGTAAAGGCAATTGGTAGCATGGATTTAATGCTGCCTAAGACATGGTAACAGGACAAGGACAGCACTCCCCTCACGTGTCACCCCTCTCTGAGTGCATGTGCCTGCAGCCTCTTTCTGTCTGAAGCCAAAGGCCTCTTTGGCAGCTCAGCCCTCTGGCTGAATCACACCCTGTGACTCAAACCCCTTCTGGAGTACACATCTAACAGGGACCCATCTCAGTGCCCTTTGTAGTGTCCCTCTGAGTCTGTTCCCCTCTCTTGCAGAGATTGGTGCCCCCAGAGCTTCTCCTTCTAGAAGCAGCATCCTCGACCTTACCTTAGGGCTTTAATTCAGAGTCTCAGTATAGTCCTGCAGTCTCCAATTTGCTCTCCACTTGGAGCTCTCCTTGGTGCTGCCATGTGCTCCCTCTCTCTCTTTCCTGGTCTGCACACCTTGGAATCTCTAGAGGGACTGAACTGGCTCTAGTCCCACAATTCCTCTTATAGGCCTTCCTGACCCCTGATTGGCTGTTTTTCTTGCAGCCATTCTAGTTTTTCTGGAAGACTTCTGTATGGCTTCTCTTCTGAGGTGGAGTGTGGCAAGGCCACAAGCCTCCAGCAGAGGGCTTCAGGGCCTGGTCCACTCCATCACAGGCACGAAGGGTGTGTCTGCTTGGCAATTTGAGCCTAGGGTTATTGGGACGTGAGGCAGTGGACCTCAGGTTTGAGTATCTCATCTGAGCATGGGTATTCTCATCTAAGCATGGGTGGTAGGCATAAAAGGCCAGACTGGCCTACTGCCTTTGGAGAGCATTGTCACTGAAAGGGTGCCTAAGTGGGAGTCTGCTGTCATAGACAGGCTGGGACTCTCTTTCCACCAAATGTCATTGTCCTAAATGGAATTACTGACCCTATTGTTATTCTCGGGGCCCCACGTACACCCTTTCACCTTCACTTATGAAACCGTAGCCTTATATTAAAGGCCCTGACAAAAGAAGGTTAATAACACTCTCTGCAAGTGTAGAATCATGGTTGAATGTGCATTTGGCAGATTAAAATCGTATTGGAGATGTCTATAGACTCTTTTGATTTCCATTGTTATCCTTGCTGTGCACATTACTGTGGCTTGCTGTGCTCTTCACAATGTTTGTGAACTCAAGGATGAGCCATTTGCCCCTGAAATGATGTACTGTTCAACTGTACACTGAACCAGAAAATGCACCTTTCCAGCTGGAGCAGGATGCAGCCAAGCAACGGAAATCAGGGCTGCTTTGTGGTCTCACATAATGGACTTTTATAGGCCAGTGAAAAAGGTAGAGGAGTTTCTTTATGAATGTGCTTTTGGGGCAGGGGAAAGGGAGGGATTGATTGCTTTGGGAGGAGATTTCTTTGCCATGCAGTGTATTTGTGAATGACCTGGCTGCTTATCATATGGGAGAGGAGGGGGGTTGATTTACAGTATGGGTTGATATAAGGAAATGATTGGGTTGATGTAACCAACGGCATTGAAGAATAGTATTTGCATACAATTTCCCAATTTTCCCTGATTATGTATTTACCTTTATTTGAAATGCACACTGTGTGAGGTGATACAGTAAGATCAGTACATTTTCTTGATAAAAAAAGCTGTTTTTATAAACATTTCTTAGAAAAATACATTAAGTCACTGCCAGACAAGCCATCTGTCATTACCCCACCAAAATGCCAGTAAACATAAAACCTTTTAAAAGAAAGAAACCTCCTCAAAAGCAACTTGCCTGAACAAATGAAAATAGTCAAACCAAGTACAAAACAGAAATCCCCTTTGCTTGCATTTCCCTGCCCCCACCTTTCCTTTTCCTTCCTTCCATATTTGCTGTGGATTTGGCACTGGGTATGTTGTCAGGAAAGAGGTCTGCATGGGTCACCATTGACCTGCATGGCTGCTAACAGAACCCGATTGGATAAGCCACCTAACCATGGAGCTGTTTTAAGCTTTTTCTGGATTGCTGCATCTTCCCTTAGCAGCCATTCCTGTCCCAGGAATACAAAGCAAATGCCCACTCCCATGCTGCAACCCTGTCCCCAAACTGTGCAGCCAGCCTGAGCCGTTCTTTTCTCTTGCCATGACTTTCTACTAATTGTATGTCCCTGCATCTTTGGTAATCAACCTGCTTGTTGGCTCTGTCAAGCACCTCCTTGTGGAATGGTCCATGAAGGTACATTGACCTAGGCTTTTTCTGCAGTGTTGGGCAGGCTGTGGTGATACTACAGCCTATGGAAGTCAAGGGGCCTGGAATAGGACAAGACACAGACCATTATTGTCACAAATAGCTCAGTGCAGGAGCACAAAAATACATTCAATTTCCAGGACATAAAATAAACAGTACTGCAGTATATCATGAGGGAGATGCTTCAGATCACATAAGCTCCCTGGACACAGCTGGATTAATCTCCACAAAAGAAGTGGTGGGGGAATGGGAAGTTCAAACTCACAGCTGTTCTTGAATTTAAAATTTGCAGAACAACGTGGGACTGGGACAGCAGTTGGTGCACAAACTACAAAAGGGGTTTTCTGTCATTTCAAATCATTTCACATTTTGGAGGACATGCTAGTTCTTGTGGGTGCCTGACTGGCAAAGAGAGGTGTTGTTCCAAGCTGCCGGTGGAAACTGGCAAGCTTAGTCTACACTGCAGGTTTTTGCGCAAGAAGCCTTTTGTGCAAAAGCTTTTTGCACAAAAACTTCTTGTGCAAAAGCATGTCCAGACCTCAAAGCGCATTGCAAAGCGCAGTGCTTTCACACATGATAATGTCCACACTGCATGGACACTCTTGTGCAAGAAAGCTCAGAATGCCATTCACAGAATGGCCATCAGAACACCTGTGCTTTTGTCGATAGGGGCTTCTTGTGCAGAAACTCCTCCGGAGTGTTCACACCTGCCTTTTTGCGCAAGAGCTGTAGCGCAAAAAGGAGTTATTCCTCGTGGGGAGAGGAATAACTCTACCGGCAAAAGCCCTCTGTTCTGCCAATTTACTTGTGCAAAAATGTGCTTGAGGTGTGGACGCTCTGCGGGTTTTTGCGCAAAAACCTTGTAGTTTAAACATAGCCCCAGTGTATGCAATTGAAATACCCAAACATAACTGTAAATGAACAGAACATCCTTGAGTGGTGTAGGCTGGCCAGTGGGCTTGGGTGATACCCCTTCCATGAAATGTGAATGCCTCTGTGCAGTTACTGTTATAGGAAAAGTTTGCAGCTGTCAGCACCAGAAGTCTTGAAGTCTTGAGCGAATTAACTGCATGCTGAATTAGCTTCCTCGTGCTTTAGCCTGCTAAGTCTGCATGCAAACCCACCAAACTCTGTGGCTCTCCTCAGCATGTTTTCTTGACAAATTTCAAACCCCAGTCATATTTGGGACAAATGTGTTTGTCACCTGTGGACTACAGCTAATGGAAATTGACTAGATTTGTAAATAGAACACAATTCCATCTCCCCTGGTCTCTCCCTCCTCCCTTGCCAGTTTCTCTTTTCAGGTAACTCATTACATCGTTGAGTGGTTACAGAGTGGCATACTTATATGGATGATGATGTAAGACTATTATTTTTAACAAACAGGGATGCCGTAGCAAAAATGTTCACTGGTAAAAATTCAGTGTTAAGGCTTTATTCCCCCTATTTGCATTTCCCATTTGCCATTTTGAATTTCACATGTGGTTTGTGAGGAGGACTCCAACATGCTGGCATACAACCTGCCATTAATGGAGACACACCTCAGCTAACAGCATGTAATAACTTTTGTACTGGTTAACAGAATGGAAAGCCCTCCCATTCCTATATCAATATGCATTAAAACAGAACCAGAAACCTACCAGATTCCAGGTGGCTTCTGCCTCTTCTGTTGCCGATTCTACAGTGGCCTGTTCTGCATGGGGAGGAAGGAGCATCAAGCAGCTCTTCTGAGTACAGCTCCAGGATGTGCTTCTGCTGCAAAGTCCCCTCTGGGATTGTTGCCAGCAGAAGAGTCACTTCACTGACCTAACTCAGCAGCACCTGCTGCTGGCTCTAATCAGTGCTCATAAGGAATTCTGGGGCCAGCAAATGGCCATCCTGATCAGGCAGGTCACTGTTAGTTCTGTGCTCAACCCTGTACCCAGCATGCTATTAAATTCATCATAAAATGGGCATGAGGGTGGTGAGTAGCTCTGGTCCCTGGTTTTCAGGTACTTGGTCTTGAACTGCCTAATCCACTCCCTGCACTGGTCACTAGTCTTGTAAATTTCCAACACTGCCAGCTTCTTTGCTGTTTGCTGGAAGGCATGGTCATTCTTGGTGCTCTTTCTAAAATCTACTGTTTTGCTGCCCACACACTCAATATTAACCAAAATGTGGTTGTGTGCCTGTGCTTTGCAGTTAGCGTCCAATGCAATGCACAAGGGGCTCAGGTTTGCAGATCAGTGGTCAGAATACAATGGAAGAGTTAAACACCTGTTGAGCTGTTTCACTACAATCTGGGGAGAGGGGTTACTTCTGTTTCCCTGGACTTGATTGGTGATTCATGGGAAAGAGAAATGCCATGGGATTATCTGTCTCCCAAGACAAAAGTCCAGGGTGGGACTTCATCTATACTGCAAAATGACAGGCTTGAACCCTGGCTCCTAACTTGACTTACACTCAAACATTCCACCCTCATGAGGACCCTGAGTGCAAGCCCAAGAGCTGACCGTGTAGACAGGTGGGTTGGGCTGAAGCCCGGGCCCAGGCTTATGCTGCTAGAATTTTACTTTGCAAATGATATTGACATTCAGAACATTCACTGTGTTTTCTGAATGCTTGGGCACAATGTCTTCACGTTCTGCAAATAATTCAAAAAATTTACAGTTGAATATAATTCAGAGGGTTTTTTAGCATGAGATTTGTAAGACCTTTTTATACCTTCCTTTCTTAAAGCAGCCACAACAAGTGGGTTTTTCCAATCTGTAATGGACTGCTTTCTCTTTAAATGCCAGAGGTTCCCACTGTCACCCATATGTTTTAATGATGATGTCAAGAGGAAAAATTGCACTCCGTAATGGATTTTCTCCTTTCAATTTCCATTCAATGACACACTTTGGACTTATTCTCTGAACTTCCTCTAGCTTATCAGAAGTTCAGTCATGAGCAATTTTCTAAACTTTGTGCATCAGAGATAGCAGCGTCTGCAATTCTCCAGACACAGCCACTTATCTGCTGTATTTCACCAGCACTCTTATCAATCTGTCAATTTATCTTCTTTCACTCTTGGTTAATACAGAGTCTACATGTATATTCCTTATACTGGACATTGACTCTAGACTGCATACGAATTCTGCATTTCCTATTCCGTGGTGGTTTGACATAGAAATCTTTTTTTTTTGCACTATCTGCCTCTGGATTTTTGCATCTTAGTACAAACTAGATGTGGGTGATAGGACTTGCAATTGGTGTAGAAAAACTCTGAACTAGTTGAGATGAGACTATTTAGAGAAATGTATTGTCCTGGGGTATATATATTCCATGCTGGGCTTGTGATCAAAGGATTAATGCAGGCACTGCTGGCTACTGTTGATTAGAATCCTCACAGCACCAGGGAGGATAAAAATGCTGGGAAGCAGAGAGGTAGAGTGGTTACCAGAGGAATGAGCATGCCAGAGAAAGAAGCTCCTGCCAGCAAGTTGCTGAAGAGCTGCCCAGAGACAACTGCGTAGGAGGTAGACTGATGAATAGGCTAAAAGCCTGAGGAGATCAGGTGAAAGTAGGAAGAAGCACGGTGCACTGTCAGAGGTGAAGAACCCTGGCCCTGCTTATCTATCTCAAGGGCCCTGCTCTGGCACCCAGTGGAGTCGGTGGGCCGCAGTTCCTGTACTAACCCCTTGATGAATGTGGCAGTGAAGGAAGGTTTTTTGGCTGTTGGAGTCAGGGGGCTATACCACACTTGGCCAGAAGGAGTGCTTTTGACTGCACATCCAGTAATTTGATCTATACCATCAAATGCCAGCAGTGCCCCACTGCTATATATATTGGACAAACTGGATGGTCTCTGTGGGAAAGAATCAATGGACACAAATCGGATATACATAAAGGGAACACACAGAAACCTATTGGTGAGCATTTTAGCCTGCCAAACCACAGTCTGACAGACATGCAAGTAGCTGTCTTGTCATAAACCAGCTCCACAAGCCAGATCCACTGGGAGGCCCTGGAATCCAAGTTCATCCACAAATTCAATTCACATGCTAATGGACTCAATTGTTATATGGGTTGGTTGGGACTCTACCTACTTAATAACCACTGAAGGTGCTAACAGCTCCCTGAGTGGTACCCTTCCTGTCTTGGGAATCTATCTATTGACTTTGATTTTTATCTGCTTAGGTTTAAGTACCCATTCTCCAGATACTTAATGATGCTCTGTCTCCCATCCCCCTTCCCTTTTTCTTTCTCTCCCCCCCTTCCTTCCCCTCTCCTATTTATTTCAAGTTTTCATATCCCAAACTCATGACTCCAGTCATCTGAAGAAGTGGGCTGTGCACACACTAAAGCTCATGATGCCATCTACATGTTTTGTTAGTATGTAAAGTGATACCAGACCATTTGTTGTTTTTTTCTGTAACAGACTAACTCGGCTACCCCCTGAAGCTCCTGATACATCCACTAGCTCAACAGGTCCAAAACAGTCCTTTGTCTTTGCCTTTGATTTCCCATGAAACTGACTGGGAGGCTATGTCTAGACTGCAGGAGATCTTCTGGAAAAGCTTATTTCAAAAGAGAGCGTCCACATACAAAAAGTGCAATGAAATAGCGATTTGCTATTTCGAAAGATAGCATCCAATCAGTGTGGACGCTATCTCACATTTAAGGCCACCCGATCCAATTCAGGCAGGGCATTAGATCAGCAGTTGCTTCTGGGTGCTGTTGCCTAAGTCTATCTGGGATGCATGCTTAAAGGGACCCCCCTGGACACTGTTTCTCAGCTTCTTCTGCTTGCTTGTCTACCTCTCCGAGGAATAGCAAAGCATTTTCACTGCATGCTCTGGTTGCCCAGCTCTTGGACACCATAGCACACTCCTTGCCATGGAGCCGGAGCTGCCTCTGGGCATGCAATGGCCCCACACTGCCATGCTGCAGTTTCTGCCACAATTTGTGCAGGCTGCCTTCATGGTCCTGCAGGAGCTTGACTCTGAGCTCATCATCAAGAACTTCTGCCTGTGTGCGGAAGCAAGGCTCTTGCAACCACGCCCCACGGTGGAGAAAAGGTTCTAGAGGCTGGACACCAGTTCCGGCTGGTGGGATCAGCTGGTGGTGGAGCGGTGGGATGACCAGCAGTGGCTCCATCACTTCCGTATGAGGAAGGTGACCTTCATGGAACTGTGTGCTTGGCTCACCCCTGCCTTCCGTCAATGGGACACCCAGATGCTACCCTCCTCCTGCCTGGAGAAGCAGGTCATCATCGCCGTCTGGAAGCTTGCCTACCCAGACAGTTACTGGTCTATGGGCAACCAGTTCAAGATTGGGAAAGTCCACTGTTGGGGCCCTCCTCATGGGGGTAAGGCACTGTGGAGCTGCAGTTCCTGGAGGGGAGTGGAGTCCTGGAAAGGGAGACCCTAGGGAAAGGGGGTGTTGCGGGTGGGCTGGGGGGGAAGCCCCATCCCCGGGGGGTTTGGCAGTCCCACCCTCACACTGCCCTGCGGGGGGAGGGGGCAGCTTCATAGGGGGTGGCTCCTGGGGTGTTTGTGGGCAGGGAGGAGGGGGTGGGGATCTCCCAAGGGCTCAGGCACCCCCTTGGATTCTCTGTTTTGTGTGTGTGTTTGTCTCCTGCAGGTGATGAGGGCCATAAACTCTGACCTGATATGCAGGGTCATCCAGCTGGGAGACCTAGATGCCAACTGTGGGGGAGCCATAGATGGAACCCACATCTCCATCCAGGCCCCAAAACATCGAGCCACCAGTACATCAACAGGAAGGGATACTTCTTGATGGTCCTGGTTGACCACCGCGGACAGTTCATGGACATTTTCGTTGGGTGGTTGGGGAGGGCACATGACACCCGCATGTTTAGAAACTCCCAGCTTCTACCAGAAGCTGGAGACTGGCACATTCTTCCCCTAGCATGACTTCATGGTCAGGGATGTGCAGATGCCACTGTGCAAAGTGGGGGACATGCCCTACCCCCTCATGCCATGGCTGATGAAGCCGTTCAACAGCCACCTGGACCCGAGCAAGGACAGATTCAATGCCTGCTTGGGCAGGGCCCGCATCCAGGATGAATGCACCTTTGGACGCTTGAAGGCGAGGTTCACGTGCCTCCTGACTGCCTGCATGTGGGGGAGCATAACATTCCCCAGGTAGTCTCAGCCTGTTGTGTTCTCCACAACATTGTGAAGAACAAGGGGCCAGAAGGCAGAAGCCAGCCAGGAGAGATGGGCCTTTCAGCAGCCATGCACAGCTGCTATCCAGCATGCCCATCAGGTGGGGGTGCGCATCTGGGAGGCCCTGAGAGAGAGTTTCTCTGAAGGATCCCAGTAACTCTCCCCAGGGCCTCCCCACTAGGAGCCTCTGCCTTGCCCCTCTCTGCCTTTCCCACAACAACCCCTCCCTTCCCCCTTCCCTGTACACTCAATAAAAACAACAGTTTGTGTTAAAAAATTATATTTTTTTAATAATAAAAGTAACTGGGGAAGAGGGGGGCTGAGAACCTGGATATGGGGAGCGAGGAGAGGGGCTCAGAGATGGGGCTGAGAGTGGCATGTGGTTTGGCTGGAAGTTCCACTGCAGGTCCGGGGACCTCGAGGGTCGGGGGGGTGGGTCCAGGGACAACAGGGGGATAGGCAGGAGAGGGGGCTGGAGCGGGGTCAGGCCTGGCAGGGGGAGGGGAGGCAGGGATAGGCATGGTGGGTGGGGGGCAGGGACAGGAGCAGGGACAGGAGCCAGGTATGCCATCATCTCCCGGATGGTGGCACACATGTTGTGGCCCTGATGCACCAGCTCCATCCATAATTGGGCCCGCCTTTGTGCATCATCCCAGACCTTCTGGGCCAGGGTCTGCCGCATGTCCTGGAGGACGGACATATGCTCCCTCATAAGGTCCTCCTGGACTCTCTGGCACCTGTGGCTTCCCCCGGGATCGGGCAGCTGGCTCGCCTGGTGGTGATTGCCCCGCAGTCACAGCTGGTCCAGCTGTGGAGAATAAAGAAAGACGTGGTCAGTCATCCATGCAGACACTGTCTCTGAGGCCTTGCCCTCCTCTGTGAGATGCAAGCAACAGTCCTTGGGGCAGAGGACGGTGATGTCCTGGGAGCAAGGCCATGTGTGACCTGGGTAGCAGGCCCTGCCTCACAGGGGCCCAGAGGTACCCAGGGGACCATGCTTCCCCCCACATCCCATGGACATGCCTCACAGGGAGCCCATGGATGGGAGAGGGGCCTCGAGCAGCCTGAGCTTCCATTGGGGCTGCACCTGCACCTGTGCCTGGCTGTGCTGTCTCCTAGAGTGGGTGGTGCCTTGAGCATGCAGGCATGCCTGTTTGCCGTGTGCAGCACTCTTCAATCTGTGTGTGGGTGGGTGTGTGTGTGCCCTTGTCCCCAGCCTCCTTCCAGCAGTGGCTGGCGATGGAGTGCCCTCCCCTGCTGGGGTCAGAATTTGGTGTGGTCTCCCCTGAGCCTGTGAGCAGGAGCCCAGGGGTGCTCCAGGGCTGCCTCCTGGGGCTGCATGGTGCACACCAGTGCTGCACATGCATCCATGTGCACAGACTGCAGTGTGAGGGCCATGCCGAGAAGGCTGAGCAACAATCGCAACACAGCCCCTCAGTGCCCACCCTCCCTGCCATGTGTGTGTGAAAAACTAAGAGCACTCACCTGCTGATCCCTCCCCGGCCTCGGAGGATGCCTGGGAGACATCCAGGCCCTGGGGTAGCGGCTCCAGGGTGATGGTTACAGTGATGGCTGTCTTTTCTTCCTCCTCCAGCTGGTAATCCTCCTCCTCCTTATGGGCTGGGACCCCTGGGTGGGTGACAACGGGCATCTCCAGCCCTGAGTCCACCACCAGGGGGTGGGGAAGGGGCTTCATTGCCCCCTAGGATGTGGTGGAGCTCATTGAAGTAGGGGCAGGAGTGGCATTCTGCCCCAGAGTGAGAGATGTGCTCCCTGGCCCAGGAGTAGTCCCGCTGGAGTTCTTTGACCTTGCTCTGCAACTGCTCCAGAGCCCTGGGGTGGTGGCCTCTTGTGGCCAGGGCCTCGGCCATCTGGCCATAGATGTTGGCATTCCTGCATCTGGAGCGGAGATCCTGGAAGGTCTCCTCTTGGCCCCATACTTCTAGGAGGGCCAGGATCTCCACCCCACACCAGGATGGTGCACATCTTTTCCTGTCCCTGTCAGGCTCCTGGGAGTCCTCTGCATGCTCCCTAGGATGGGCAGAGGGCTCATGGGGGGCTTGAGGTTGGGCCATGGGTAACAAAGAGTGTGGCAGTGTCAGCCACGCGGTGAGGTATAGCTCCCAGGGCCGGCTTCCTGCCATAAGCCTTGTCCCAGGTGCCTGTGGCTTTAAGAGCTGCCAGGAGACAGGAACTATAGAGTTGTGATGAGTATGGATGGAGTGGCCAGCAGGGCACCTGAGTTATTTCCTGGAGGCCTCTTTTTTTGACAGAACTCCCTCTTCTGTGTCCATACATGCCTTTTTCCGAAAAAGCTTTTTCGGAAAAAGTGTTATTCCTCATAGAATGAGGCTTACTGACATCAGAAAAAGCCCTCCGTTATTTTGACTTTTTGTTGAAATAACGCAATTGCAGTATGGAGGCAAGTATTGTTTTTCCGGAGTAACAGCTGTTAATCCAGAAAAATGCTGCACCATAGAGCTACAAGTAGGGTTGGCAATGCTGGTTGGGCCAGCATCAGTCTTTGTAAAATTGACAAGGCTGTGGACCTCCATGGTCCAGGGATGTGATGTGAGTTTGGACATGGCTGTGAGCAGGGAAGTCCCAATCAGAGTACATACTTTTTAAAATAGCAGCTGGCCCTACCAAACTGACGGTTAAGGAAACCCTGTGAGAATTTTGATGGGATAACCCGTGAGAGGCTTTGGGTTAGCCCAGAGGGTGAGGGAGAGACACAAAGGAAATGGACAGCAAGAAACAAAGGTTATGCTTTGATGGCTAAAAGCCAGCGACCCAGTTGCATAATTGTCAGAGGAGAGGAGGTATGATCAGAAATTAAATTTGGAGAGGTCGGTTAAGGGAAGGATGAGATCAGAAGGAGGCTCTCTGATTTCTGTGGCAGAAAGTAAAGAAAAAGGTGGTAGAGAAAAGAAGATCATAAACGATTTTGCTTAAGCTCCCTTTCAGAGCATTCATACATGTGAGAGCTTAGCCTGAACAACATGAAATGTCAAACCGTGTGCAGATTTGCACATCTCAAATTATAATGACATTTTCCAACAGATTTCTTAAAAATTGAAAAAGGAATAGTTGCCGCTAATGTTTTGGGTGACACAATAGTTATGCTTGACTTTGCTCATCTCCAGCCACTTATCTATCCACACTGTCTATAGCCAGGAGAAAAAGTGATATAAAGTAGGGCTGCTCACAAATCTGTGTCACTGTCAAAGACTCATTCAACTTTTTGTTGAAACTTCTTTTAAAATTGAATTGCTGCTGTAAGTCTGCACATGGGCTTTGCCATACCTGCAAAACCAGGAATAAAGCTGATAATAGGAGCTAATGCCTTTCAGTTGCTTGAATCTAATACAGTTTGCTAAGTTAGGCACTAATAAGCATTTCATTTTTATTCTTCTTGTAACTATTTCTGAGTTTTATACTTCATTACTTTTAGTCACTTATTTGTTATTAATACACTTATTTATCCAATTCAGTGTCACTCCTGTGGCTGGGCTCATAGGGTAAGGGGTAAGTGTCTGGGCTGGGGGCCCCACAGCTGGCTTTTGGGGAAGGGAGTGTTGGTGTCTGACAGCTCAGGGAGATAGGGTGTGGGTGACTGCTCCCACTCTAGCAGGGCTCCAGGGTAGAGGGATAGTAAAACAGGAATTGGGTTGTCACAGGGGTTTTTTAAACTCTACTCCTGGGGGAATTTGTGTGGGTACGTCTATATTGTTACACACATAGTTGCTGGCAGGGATTTTGAAACAAATTACCAAAATAATTGAAAATCATGTGATTATATAATGTTATTTGAACAAATAAAATATGCAGAAATTTGAAGATTTAAAAAATATTGTGTTTAGAATTTTTAAAAAATTTTCGTGGAGAATTCCATCCCCACCCCTCCCCTGGTATACAGTGTGTTTAAGATGAAGTATCTAGGTAACTCTATTAAAGATAATAAGCTGGCATGTTATACTCTTAATCATAGAATCATAGGGCTGGAAGAGACCTCAGGAGGTCATCGAGTCCAGCCCCCTGCCCAAAGCAGGACCAGTCCCAACTAAATCATCCCAGCCAGGGCTTTGTCAAGCCGAGACCTAAAAACCTCTAGGGATGGAGATTCCACCACCTCCCTTGGTAACCCATTCCAATACTTCACCACCCTCCTGGTGAAATAGTTTTTCCTAATATCCAACCTAGACCTCCCCCACTGTAATTTGAGACCATTGCTCCTTGTTCTGCCATCTGTCACTACTGAGAACAGCCTCTCTCCATCCTCTTTGGAACCTCCCTTCAAGAAGTTGAAGGCTTCTATCAAATCCCCCCTCACTCTTCTCTTCTGTAGATTAAATAAGCCCAAATCCATCATCCTTTCCTGGTAGGTCATGTGCTCCAGCCCCCTAATCATTTTGGTTGCCCTCCACTGGACCCTCTCCAATACGTCCACATCCTTTCTGTAGTGGAGGACCCAGAACTGGACACAGTACTCCACATGTGGCCTCACCAGTGCAGAATAAAGGGAAATAATCACCTCTCTAGGTCTCCTGGCAATCCTCCTTCTAATGCATCCTAATATGCCATTAGCCTTCTTGGCTACAAGAGTACACTGTTGAATCATTTCAAGCTTCTCATCCATTGTAATCCCCAGGTCCTTTTCTGCAGAACTGCTACTTAGCTGGTTGGTCCCCAGCCTGTAACAATGCTTGGGATTCTTCCGTTCCAAGTGCAGGACTCTGCACTTGTCCTTGTTGAACATCATCAGATTTCTTTTGGCCCAATCTTCTAATCTGTCTAGGTCACAATGCACCCTATCCCTGCCCTCCAGCATATCTACCTCTCCCCCTAGCTTAGTGTCATCCACAAATTTGCTGAAGGTGCAATCCATCCCCTCATCAAGGTCATTAATAAAGTAGTTGAACAAAACCGATCCTGGAACTGATCCTTGGGGCACTCAGCTTAAAACCGACTGCCAACCTGGCATTGAGCCATTGATTACTACCCGTTGGGCCCAAAAATCTAGCCAGCTTTCTATCCACCTTACAGTCCACTTATCCACATTTCCTTAACTTGCTGGCAAGAATATTGTGAGAGCGCATATCAAAAGTTTTGCGAAAGTCAAGGTACATCACATCCATCAACTTCCCCATGTCCACAGAGCCAGTTACCTCATCACAGAAGCTAATCAGATTGGTCAGGCATGACCTGCCCTTGGTGAATGCATATTGACTATTCCTGATACATTCACCTCTTCCAAGTGTTTCAAAATGGATTCCTTGAGGATCCTCTCCATGATTTTTCTGGGGACTGAAGTAAGGCTAACTGGTCTGTAGTTTCCTGGATTGTCGTCTTCCCTTTTTAAAAGATAGGCACTACATTTGCCTTTCTCCAATCATTCGGGACCTCTCCTAATCTCGAGTTTTCAAAGATAATGGCCAAAGGCTCTGCAATGACATTTGCCAACTCTCTCAGTACCCTTGGATGCATTAAATCTGGACCCATGGATTTGTGTATGTCTGGCTTTTCTAAATAGTTCTTAACCTGTTCTTTCTCTACCGAGGGATGCCCATCTCCTTCCCAAACTGCGTTGCCTAGTGCAGTGGTCTGGGAGCTGACCTTGTATGTGAAGACAGAGGCCAAAAACATTGAGTACTTCAGTTTTTCCCACATCGTCTGTCACTAGGTTACCTCCCTCATCCAGTAAGGGCCCCACATCCTCTCTGATCACCCTCTTCTTGCTAACATGCCTGTAGAAACCTTTCTTTTTACCCTTCACATCCCTTGCTAGCTGCAATTTCAATTGTGCTTTCATCTTCCTGATAGCTCCCCTGCATTCTCAAGCAATATATTTATACTCCTCCCTCGTCATCTGTTCAAGTTCACACTTCTTAGAAGCTTCCTTTTTGTGTTTAAGCTCACCAAGGATGTCTCCAGTAAATCAATCTGGTCACCTACCATATTTGTTTTTCTTACTGCGCATTGGGATGGTTTATTCCTGTACCTTTATAAGGCTTCTTGAAAATACTGCCAGCTCTCCTGGACTCCCTTCCCCTTCATGTTAGCATCCCGGGGATCCTGCCCATCAGTTTTCTGAGGGAGTCAAAGTCTGCTTTTCTGAAATCCATGGTGTGTATTTTGCTGCTCTCCTTTCTTCCTTTGGTCAGGATCCTGAAATCTACAATCTCATGATCACTGCTTCCCAGGTTACCACCCACATCTACTTCCCCTACTAGTTCCTCCCTGTTTATGAGCAGCAGGTCAAGCTGAGCATGGCCCCTGGTCGGTTCCTTCAGCACTTGTACCAGGACGTTATCCCCAACATTCTCCATAAACTTCCTGCATTGGTCTCCCAACAGATGTCAGGGTGATTAAAGTCCCCCATGAAAACCAGGGCCTGTGATCTGGATGCTTCTCTTAGTTGTCTGAAGAAAGCCTCGTCTTCCTCATCCACCTGATTTGGTAGTCTATAGCAGACACCAACCACAACATCATCCCTGTTGCTCTTGCCTCTAAACTTAACCCATAGACTCTCAACAGGCTTTTCTCCCTCTATATACTGGAGCTATGACAAATCATACTGTTCTCTTACATACAGTTCAACTTCTCCTCCTTTTGTCCCCTGTCTGTTCTTCCTGAACAGTTTATACCCTTCCATGACAGTGCTCCAGTCATGTGAGTCATCCCACCAAGTCTCCGTTATTCCAATCAAATCATAGTTCTTTGACTGTGCCAGGGCTTTTAATTCCTGTTTGTTTCCCAGGCTTCTTGCATTCATGTACAAACACCTTAGAGAACTAGTCGATCGCCCTACTTTCTTGATTTGAATCAGGGGTCCTCCTTTGTTGCTCCTTCCTCCTTGCTTTCTTCCCAGTATCCCATTTCCCTACTTACCTGACTAGAACAGTGCAGGGCAGTACAGGACATACATTTCTATGGGAATATCTAGGACTGGGGGTGTATTCGGTTCATCCTGCCATATAACCAAGGCTGGTGAGAGCCAGGATGTAACTGACAGGCTACAGTTATGTACAAATATTCAGAGTGTGGCTTGCATATCAGAAGGTTGTTTGTGAGTATCCCAGGAGGAGTTACTTCAGCAGGGAGCTATATACACAGCCTAACCAAATTAAATTATTTTTCTTTGAAAAATTAACATCCTCCCTCTTCACCTTCTCCTCTAGATTCCGTGCTGCAGCTGTTCTGAAGTGATGGCTTAACTTCTAATTTTCTGAGCTGCAAATGTCTTGTATTGATTTTTTCAATGGAGTGCAGTGGGTCTAGTTATAATATTTGATATTGTATCTGCTGCAGTGTTCCATGAAAGGTTTCCTTTTCAAAAGACTTTACCAGATCTACTAATATTTTCAGATGTCTCAAATCTGAACTGTCCTATTTTGAGAATGTATTTCCCTTACCAAGGGACTGTATAACCTGAAACCTTACGCAGGAAGAAAGCCCAGGGACTTCAGTAGGACTTTTGCCCCTGGGAGAAACTGTATAATTCAACCCAAAGTTTAGTCTTCCAGATGTCATTTGAGTTGTCCCAAGTTGTCATGTGTGGCCATTCATGTTCTGTCACTCTTTCCATGGACTTCAATTTATTTCAGATATGTTTCTTTCCCCCATTTTTGTAATGATACGACCACAAAGGGCTGGAGTATAGTATGGTGAGGCAGGCTTGCATTGCGGAGGTAGGATCCACTGGGGAGACTTGCATTGTGACTATGGACCCAGATGCATTCTGAGGCATAGTGAGCAAGTATGTGACCTTGCTGCACCCTATTAAGGAGCTGAAGCCAAGGCCATGTACTCTCTACCTTGTGCTGAGTAGTGTCCCCTAGGGAGTAAGGAGAGCAGATCCCGAGTGCTGGGACTTCAGTTCTGCTCAGCCTTTACAAAGGCCATGCAAAAGTTAGTGGTGGGGAACTTCCCTTCCCTATATTGTACCCATGTAAAAGCTATCCTGAATGTAGCCCTAAAATTATGGATCTTGTTTCCTTGTTTTTGAACCATGGTCTCTGTAGGTTGGTCAAAATAAATCCATCCTCCTTTAGTAGACTGAGTCATTTGGCCAATACTTTCAGGATGGGATAGTGACACCCTAGGAGGATCTATCGCAAAAGTAGCAAGACTTTCTGCAAGCTGAGTTTGAAACTCCATGATAATTGGCACTTTCCCTTGTGGGTGGGGTTTGGTGGAGAGGAAGAAAGCAAAATAGTCATGTCCGATTTTATGCATGTAGAATATTTTGGACATCCTGATTTCACACTCTGGTACCTCCAGAGGCAGTGTCTCTTCTAACAGTTGTACCATCTACAAAGATGCCCGCCAACACCTTCTATCCATATCCTGCCAAAAATCTAGATTTGCTATAGGAGCCATTTTTCATTTTGCGTAGAACTTTGTTTTCCTTTTTAAAGTGTCTGACTTTTTGTGAAGTTTCCATTTTTAGCATTTCTGTTCCCTGAATAACAGTGTCTCTGACCCACATTATATCATTCTCTAGACTTGTGATCTTTTTCACGAAGCCCCAGTGAGATGATTTGTTTCCCTCCCTTACCTGGGTTTGCGCATTTTAAAATTAGTCTGGAGCATTTTTAAAAAATTCATTCTGACCCATTTCCAGTCTCTCTTAAGCCCATTTCATACCACTTGGCATGTGCACTAAGGATTATTCTTTATACTCTATTCAGCCTTTATGTTGCCTAATTAGCCATTTAATGAATAACTTTTTTTGAAGACTAGAGGGGCAGAGAGAGGGATCCAATGTCACCCCAGGGCTCAAGGATATGTAATGACATAGATGGCACTTTCTACCTGCCATTTCATGTCAAGACCCAGAGTAATCACACACAAAGGCTGTTGGCTTTTTCAACTATGCATCACGTTACAGCAATTTTCATCAAACACCTCTACTTCCTACTGTAAACTGGAGCTTCATACCCCTCTCTGACACATGGAGAGTATAATATCTTTGAGAATTTATCAAAGCTTGTCATATTGGATGCTGTGGCTTTGGCTCCAAGGGTATCAACTCTGTCTCTGTCATGTGTAAACAGGAAATCTTGCCACTGAACCCCCACCTGTAGAACTGGGCCTGTACAATTCACACATGCACTGTCTGCAGATGTGGCTTTTTAAATTTGTGACGTGATTTACAAATTCTCAGTCAGAAATAAACCTTCACCATATGCACATCACAGATGTCCCATTTCAAATAACCTTTGATCATTATTGCATTTCCTTAGCTCCAGTTGCACCAATTAGCAAGAAGAGCCCTTTTATGTATCCTTATCTGTTTTTTTTTCTTTTGCAAAGGTTTTTATAATGGGTCAGCTGAGCTCCCTCTTTGAACTAGCTCCATTGAACCTAGCATGGCTCCTGTTGGTCTGGCTCAGTCCCTAGTTGGAAAATGTTTTCTTGCTCTTTTAACAGTCACTGACTGTCAAGTGCAGCCTTTTCAATATATGATTAATCATCGAATCAAAGTGCTTTTTTTCCAGACCCCCAAATGGTTAAAAGGCTTACAGCATTTCTATGTCATTTTCATTGCATCGTTTTCCACTTGCAAATGTCTGTGTTTGAAATGAAACTTCTCTGTGTTCTGTTAACCTGACCTTGAGGGAAGAGATTTCTATTGACAAATAGTGTGGCTTATTACATGGCAGTAGGGAAAAACTCTGACCTTGTTCAGGAAAGATTAATGCAGCTGGAAGAGACACAGAGAAGGATGATCAGGGGGATGAAGATCCTATTTTAACAGAACAGACTAAAAGAACTTGGCTTGTTTAGTTCAGCAAAATGAAGGCTGAGCAGGGATAAATATAGGGACGGGAGGAGGGAGAGAACCTATTTAATCTAAAGGATAATGTTGGCACAAGAGCAAATGGGCATAAACTGGCCATGAATACACGTAGACCAGAAACTAGAAGGATTTGAACCATCCAGAGGAGTGAGGGAGTGAGGTACTGGAATAGCCTGCCAACAGAAGCAGAAGAGGCAAGAAACTGAACTAATTTTAAACATGGCATTTGAAACATTTAAGACTGGAGATTATATAACAGAGTTGCCTGCAATAAGAGGGAATTAGATCTGATGACCCAGGAGGTCCCTTCCAATCCTGTGTTCTTTCCTGGAATATATCACATGGATATATCTTGTCTTGTTATTCTGTGGCAGTCCTTATGACAGAATCATTTCCCTTCAGTAGATATGTTATAATGCATATTTAGGTGCAGACCTTATTTTGAGAAACCTTTTCCACCATAAGGGTACGTCTAGACTACATGCCTCTGCCAACAGAGGCATGTAAAATAGGCTACCCGACATAGTCAATGAAGCGGGGATTTAAATATCCCTGGCTTCATTAAAATAAAAATGGCCACCGCGCTGTGCTGGCTCAGCTGATCGTCGGCACAGTGTGCGAGTCAAGCGTGGATCGGTCGACAAGGGAAGCCTTTGTCAACCGCTCCCTTATGCCTCATGAAACGAGGTTTACAGGAGCAGTCAACAAAGGCTTCCCTTGTCGACCGATCCATGTCTTGACTTGCGCGCTGTGCCGACGATCAGCTGAGCCGGCACAGTGTGGTGGCCATTTTTATCTTAATGAAGCCGAGGATATTTAAATCCCCGCTTCATTGACTATGTCGGGTAGTCTATTTTACATGCCTCTGTCGGCAGAGGCATGTAGTCTAGATGTACCCTTAGTGACACAAAGTGACATTCCCTTTTGTTCCCCAGTTCCTACCAACTCCCCCCAACCCCTAAAACAAAACCCTGTATCCCAAGCAGAGTTTTGACCCTGCCAATGACAAATGACAGAACCTCCAGAGAATCTATTTGCTTTTGATTTTACATGGAAGGTGCTCAGATAATATAGTGAAGGGCGGCAGTGTAAAATCCTAAGACAGAAAACAGACAGAACTAATAGTGTGAGTGTACTAGATAGGTCATAATGATTCTTTAATTTCTGAAAGTAAAAGAAGCCCCTTCAGCGACCTTCTAAAGCTAATATATGTCACTATTTCAGAATGATGCATTTGCTTGACAGCTACTAGATCTTGGGGGACGCTGAGAGGTTTGTAGTGGGCCATGATGAGGGGGTGTGTACTGTAATTTATTTATCAGGGAATGCACTGTGCAGACATTTCAGATAGGCTTGTTTTTGTAGTATCTAATTTCTGTGCCAGAACTCATTTCATTTACAGTCATTTTGCTGTTTCTGTTTGGTGCAGTGGCATCCCTGTGGAGCTTGTTTTATGCTTAAGAAATGACTAATAATACAGTGGAGAGCCATTTCTTAAGCAAGGGGGAGGGGAGCTTCCATAATGCAGAATGTATTACAGTCTTTGCTGTTTTGATGAAGGGACTGGTCACACGGTTACCTTTTTGATCATTATTAATGTCCATAAAATGAATTGTATCATCCTTGCTCTGTTCCATTTTGAATTTAATAGAGATTGTAATGAAATTTTCATAGTAAAACAACTTACCAGGAGATTGAGAGAGCAAAAAATAAAATGGTAATGGAAGTCATCTAAATGTCCTTTTCTTTTTCATTTATGATAATAGCACTTCAAGGTGCTGGGTGCAGATTACCAGAGATTGGGAGGAGGATAGAGTGAATACAGCATAAAATGCTGAGAACCTATAGATTCCTTTGTAAGACATTGCTAAGAACACTTCATTGTATGACTTGGCACTGTTGTAAATTTTCTGTTGGCTTAAGTGCTTTCAGAATGACTTTCTTTTTATTAACTCTATGAATGTTTTCATAATACCTTGAATTCACGGTTTTCATTTCTGCAACAGCATCTCCCTGAAAGGTTGAACAACTGACTAAATAAAAGCCATTAAGGCATCAAAGCAACCCACAAACTTGAAGTGTCTCACCTGTAAAATCTGCAAAAGCTTAATTATTTAACTCTTAAGAAAATATGTTAAAATGTTAGTGTGTATGTAGTATGTGGTCAGAGCTAGTTTGCTTGTTTTTTCACTTAAGAAAAGAGCATTTTGCTTTTAGTAATGTTAGTGAATTTTTAGTAGACCTCAAACATTGTGAACTGAAGAATCACAAAACACCTTCTTGGATTTCCTTAAGAAAAAAAGATAATTTTTGTGGTTTTGTTTTGTTCAGAATAGTAGGAAACTTTAGGGAGCAAACAGCAGTCTGTGTTACGAGCATTCAGCCAGCTCAGAAACTAGCATCTTACTATTACTTTTCAGGTGCAGCCAGATTTTTTTAGACTGCTGCAGGGAATAAGATGCAACACAGTTTCACCTTTGCATGTTCCCAGAGTTCACACAGACTACAATTCAGTTCCAGAATGTATTTCAATTTTTAGTGCCAACTGCAAGACAGAGCAACCAAGACTTCAGTGGGCACTGAGGTTGCTCTTTGCCTTATAGGACTGGGCCCTTTGTTGCTGAAATCAATGCTTTTTGTAAAGCATGTACTACCAAGATCAATATATAGTTTTTTCTTAAGCATAACTAACATGAGAGAGAGAGAGAGAGAGAGATGTACTTGCTGCAGGGATTAGTACGAAGCAAATGCATTACTTTTTCTAAGAAACAATTTTATTTGAGTGACAAATAGATTCTAAGCAGTGTGCCACCATCTGGCCCTTAGAATCTGTATAAGGGGGAAGTAATATTTTCCCACACACCTCTCATATGGCTTTCCTGCTTTTCTATTGTAGCCATGTGGGGAGAGCAGGTGTGCTTAACCAGTACCTTCCTACACCAACAAGCAGGGGCAGGGAGTAGTTCCACTTCTCCATTCCCTCTATGCATCTGCCAGTGCAGCTAAGTTGTTGTTCCTGAAAGAGGTTAGTAAATGGCTCTTGCTTCCCTGGGAAATATGGAAGGAATGGGGGAAGAATTTGCACCTTAGAGATGCTATCCCATTAAATGCTCCTTACTGGGATCAGGAACCAGAACAGCACCCTAAACACCAGTCCTAGAGGTATAGTGAATATACTACATACTCCTACTATAACAACATTTTGGAAGTATAAATGCCTTGTAAAGAATTCAGTATTAGACAATATTACTTATCACTCTTCTTTAAACATGCAATATGTCTCCAGATACCCAAAATTAAAATAAATATATTGGTCCCTCAATTGCAACAACAAATGTTTCATTTAACTTAAGTGGAGATAAATGTCTTGACGTTTAAGCTTCCCTTTAGACTAGACAGTCCACACCAAGCTTATTTTTGAAAAAAATCTTGGAGTTGGAATGAAGAAAGAGAAATGAAGTGTGTATGATATTCACTAAGTATATAAGTTTATGTAAGCATATAAGCTTATCCACTATCAAAATTATATTCTGGATGTTGAGTTACAAGTTTCCAACTAGTAGTTTTACTTACGGTTGATGTCTTTGAAATCATTAGCACATTGACAATGTATCTGTAGAGTGGCTCTGTAGTGGGACATGAAGGAAAATAGAGAAATTGGTTCAAGAGTTTGTTGCATTGTGTTACCACCTAGCTGTGAGTACAACTATAATCTCCCTTTATTCTGTAAAGTACATGACTATTGTGAATAGCATTGCAGTGCACTTACTTTCCACTACAGTGGAATCCAATATAAACATTTTTATCCGACTGCATGTGGTTTTTAACATCTCAGCAGTCTTTACAGAATTGCACACACCATAAGCTTCTTTTATACTAATTTTATTGTAATTTTATAATAAAAATTATGTTTTTAATGAGAATTTTCAGGGCTCACAGATACACTGAAAGCAGATTAATAGGTAGCATGAAAACCCTGCTTTCAATTGGCAAGTTCAGTGTTAATGCTTTCACAGAATATATGGGTTGCTGCAAACCAATTTTATGTTTGCTGCATGTATGATACGCAACTGTTGTTTGAGTCAATCTTTAACCATATATGCTTGGTAAATGAAAGCTTAAATAAATGGGGCCTCTTTCAAATTCATCTTCAGATGCCATTTAGGGAGTATTAAGAATAAATTAAAAAATAAAAAACTGAAGTGCTAGGATTTTAGCTTCCGGCAAAGTTATCTTTAAAGTCAAGAATCTGTTTTTTGAATCTCTCTAAGATGCACAGCTGGGCAGTTCAATAAGTCCAGGAGGGAGTAAGAAGCAAGGCCTTATCAGGCATTTACTTGGAGTGCTTTCATCTCTTTGGCACTTCATTCACTGAGACTGTGTATACAGAAGACAGATTGGTATTTAGGCTCCCAGTGGACCACATAATATTCCTCTTTCTGCTGTCTTCAGTGACTTCAATAAGGAAAATGTGTCAGTCTTTTTTTAGAATGGCTCACTGGAAAATGGCATTTTGAAGAATGAGCCAGGAAGAAATGTTAAGGCTGGAGTTTAGGAAACTGTTCCACTTTTTCTTATCTATCAGTCCTGCCATCATCACCATGGCATTGGAATAATAATATTATTGCACAAGTAACAGCAGCACAAACATCCTCTTTGGTTTCCCTCAGAGGCAAGCCTGAGGGAATTATTTAAAAATAATTTGCCTAATCTTCTGAAATACTCCAAGGTGGATGCTATGGAAACACTATTGTGGAGAGATGGGTCTTGTATGTATTCCTGAAGGCAGAGATATTCATGATAGCCTTGTGCTCTTCTGGGAAGAGTTCCATGACAGTTGACTTTCTCTGCTTTTCGCTGCTAGAAGCTCTGCTTATTTGGTTTTGCAGTTCTACCTCAGCACAGTTGTCAGAGCCAACCAGGATCTTTGACAGACTCCCCTTGGATATGTTGACATTGTGATAAAAGACACACAGCATGGCTGTAGCTTACCCGGGTCAACAAGCATAGGTTGTGGAGCTATAAAATTGCAGTGAAGATATTTGAACTTGGGCTGGAGCCTGGATTCTAAGACACCGAGCAACAGCCCAAACCCAAATGTCTGTACTGCAGTTTTTAGCTCCTCAGCCCTAGCCCAAGTCAGGTGGCCTGGGGTCTGAGACTCAGTGCTGTGGAGTTATTTTATTATGGGGTAAATGTATGTAAAAAGATACTGGGTCCTTTTATAGAGTGACAGAGGGATTCCAAGGAGTGATTGTAGCACTGTGGTGATGTTTGCTGGAGCCTGTTGTAGTAACTAATGGCCCCATATGATGAGTTTTTACTATTTACCAATTACCCAGGCATTGAGGCATTTTAGAAAAGATAAAAGAGAGAGCTGAAAGTCACAAAACAAAAAACTCAGTCTAATAGCAAAATTTCTTCAGAATTGCCAAGTAGTCTGAGGAATCTCAGAATTTCTTCAGTTTTTTGCAAGTGAGCACTGTAGGGGCAGTTGAAGGGACTTTATGTTTGAGTGAATGAATAAAAAAAAATCAAATATTAAGATACCATATTATGTTGTCAGGGACCATAGCAGGAAAAAAAGGAAATTAGACGAATCAATAATTGAGATTAAATGAAGTTATATATGTAAAAAAGAAGAAAATTACAAGTAATACAACTTAGGGCAAAATATTGTACATTTTAATGACAGAGCAATCCTGTTAGGGAGAGAAGGGGGTTGCATTCATATTGATTCCTTTAATTTGGTGAAGAAGTAAGGCTAATATTTGCAATCAAGCATGCTTATGTTAGCAAGTGAAAGAAAGGCATCTGTGATGAAAGAGAAAGTAAATAAAAGGAACTGAAACCAAATAGTATGTTTATAAGGACACTTGATCACAGAGTGAAATAATCAAGAATGTAACACTTTGATCAGTGATAGACAGACATAGCTCAACTATACAAACCATGGTTCCCCTGTTTTTGTAAAACAAGGAAGACAGGAATGGCAGATTTATACAGATGTACTGGCCTGTGGAAATCAGTAATTCTGGGAATGATTTGGCAACGTACAACGAATAGAAAGAGAGGATAACTCTCATATTAGTTGGCTATTTTAAATCTTCATAAAAAAAATGGGGCAGTGTCTAATTGGTCCTCACTAGCATCTCCAAGAAGAAACAAGCTGGGCCACCTAGCAGAAATGGGGTACACCAACCTTTCTTCAGCACGTTTGTTTCTAAAAAGCTGAAGACACCAGGAATGGAGAAAAATGAGGTCCTGGGCTGGCCACATGGCCATCCTTCTGGTGATATCAAGTACCTGTTTCAGGTAGGCACCTTTTACTGTCTCTATTTTCCAGGAGTTTAGGCTGTCTGGTAGCATACCAGGAAAAGACTCTAAATGCAGAGATCACTAAGAAAGGTGGTACAGGAGATCAGTTAATCATTTTGCTTAATTATGATTTGTTTTATGCCCTATGTTTCTAACATTGTGTTGCTTCGCAGGTTGTCCTCCAGTATTTGGATAATTGATGGTCCAAAACTCGAGAGGCAATATCTAGGCTATAAAGACCATTCTTACATGCATAGCACTGCTGGTATGAGTTAGAGTAGTCATTGGCTGCTTAAACTTTTACCATTAGCTGGTTTGGCCTCAGCCTCCACACACAATCACGTAGAGAGAAAAATGTGGTCGGGAGCGTTTGCTTCCTTTCCCTTAGCCAAATACTGAGTCCTGGATACCAAATAGCAGTGAAGAGTCCTGAAGATCTGTGGGCAGGTGCCACTGACTAAGAGTTTTGATGAGTCCTTTGGAGAGTCTTTGAGACTAGCCTGAGACAAAGGAGTGCAGCTAGCTCTGTGCAATTATTCTCCCACCTGCCAGATATCTTGGATGTGGTAGAAATACTTCAGGCTACTGAGAAGACAAGAAGGGTACACAGGGAAGCATGCCCATTTATCCATGGTGCAAATAGATCAAGCTCTAGTGCAATCTGCCCCATCACTATGTTGCATCCTGCTTTGAAACCAGGATGAGACAGATACAGGTTGCAAGCCAGTTTTGCAGGAGGCAGCATTTTGTCAGATTTTCTGGCTTTACTCAAGAAAAGGGGGTTGGATAGTGAGGCAAGGGTGGAATTTTGGCAACGTGTGTGTGGGACAGCAGCCATGCATTCCAGGAAGCGGCTTCTTTTTTTATCCTGTTGCCCAGAAGCTAAGGGTACATCTAGACAGCGGTGCTATTTTGGGATACGTCTGGTATCCTGAAATAGTGTGTTCCACATTTTAGCAACAAGCCTGTTATTTTGAAATGTATTTGAAATAATGGGCTTACTATTCCAATGTTCTGGTAAACCTTGTTCCATGAGGATTAAGGGACTTGTCAGAATAGAGGTCTATTTTGAAATTTGGCGCTGTGTAGACAGTGCCAAATTTCGAAATAGACTGTCTTAAAAAATAAGCTATGCAATTTGCATAGCTCGAATAGAGCAGCTTATTTCGAGCTACGTGGCACTGTATAGATGTACCCTAAGAGAGTGAGGGGAAAGAGCTTGTATTCCATGCTTGCCTCTCACTTCTGACTGGTGAAGGGAGGTCACCAGCCAGGAGTGAGAGGCAAACAGAGAATGCAAGCACTTTCCCTCAATCCCTTAGCATCTTAGCAATGGGATCAAAAGCAAGCTGCGTCCCAGAGCGCACAGCTGCTGCCCCCCTACCCTGCTGAAATTCCACCATTGGATGGTTGGACACATTACTTGCTTCTAGTGAAGACTTCTGGAGCAGTAGTTAAACTATTGCATGCTTTAAAATAGCTGGTATATTGCCCTCCAGAAAGAAGGTGTTGACTATACTGGTTAGTGGGGAAGTGAGATGGTTTTTGCTAGCCTAGACACTCAAAAGTTTCATATGATGGCTCTCATATTCTTCAGTATCTTAAAGACTTAGCTCGGGTGGTTGGGCTGGTTTCTGAAAAGGAGGACATTTGGTGAGAGACCCTTTTTACTACCAATGGTTTCTGGGATCCAAGGAGGCTGCCATGGGTGTGGATGGTCTCTTCTATGGACAGTACTAATTTTTAGGAAATCTGTGCCCTTGTTTAAAAATGAGGGCAGTGCAGTCAGTTGATTGATCAACTACTAACCACATGAGAGAGAATATTTTCACCTTTTCTACTTTGAGTGAAACTCACACTCAGTTTTCTCATTTATCATCTAGAATATATTGGTAGCATATTTTTTGACAGCATGTTGTACAATGACAAATGTTGCCATGTAAGAACCATACTATTAATTATTTTTTGTGAATGACTTGAACAAAGACTGCTAAACTATTTTTTGTTTATCTGCACAATATGATGATTAACAGCTAAAGAGCCGTCCTTTGAACTTACAAGGATAAATAATATAGGTGAATTAGTACAACTTGGAGCCTTTCAAAGGCTGATTTTAAAATGCATAGATATATTAAATATGAAGGAATAAATAACACAGAGGGACAAAATTCATATGCATTTTCCTGTATTTCTTCTCTCTGCAGCTCTATCCCATTTCAAACCTGAAACCTTTTTAATGCCATCAAAATTTCTCTTTGAAAATCTGTGGTTAGTGTGTGTGTGTGTATCAGTGGTATATGGTATATAACATGTCTTAAAAACAAAATGGTGCATATTGCAGTTATTCAGGAGACGGTCAGGATTTACTGCCAAGGTGTCCTCACAGGTCTCTAGCTCCACTGATGATGATAACCAGAAGGCTGCTTGCGTGTATGCTTAATGATGTGTGCCATGTCGACTTGTGCACTTAGTCTCCACAGCAGACCCCAAGAAAGCCCCCAAAGACCACAAACTAGATAAGGATTGAAGGTGCCAGGCCAGGTTTATTGTTAAGCGAAGTACAGTAATAGTTGTCACTAGACTCACTGAACCACTATGCATATGTACCCCTTAACAATGGAATGATGCAATCAGTGGGAAATTTCCACTGCCCCCTAGGTCATACAAAGACTGTCCCCCCAAGACGCCACCTTATATACAGGTATGCAAGACCAATGATTACTTCTTGGGAAAAAATACTTTGCAAGTCATATTTGGGGTCGGGAAGGAATTTTCCTCCAGGGTAGATTGGCTGAGGCCCTGGAGGTTTTTCACCTTCCTCCGTAGCATGGGGCACGGATCACTTGCTGGAGGATTCTCTGTATCTTGGGGTCTTCAAACCATCATTTGAGGACTTCAATATCTGAGATATAGGTGAGAGGATTATTCCAGGAGTGGGTGGGTGAGAGTCTGTGGCCTGCGTTGTGCAGGGGGTCAGACTAGCTGATCATAATGGTCCCTTCTGACCTTAAAGTCTATGGCTGTGTCTACATTGGCAAGATTTTGCGCAAAAGCAGCTGCTTTTGCGCAAAAACTTGATGCCTGTCTACACTGGCTGCGAGTTCTTGCGCAAGAGCACTGATGTTCTAATGTAAGAAATCAGTGCTTCTTGCGCAAGAACTATGACTCTCCCGCTCAGGAATAAGCCCTCTTGCACAAGTGTTCTTGTGCAAGAGGCCAGTGTAGACAGGCAACATGAATTTCTTGCGCAAGAAAGCCCGATGGCTAAAATGGCCATCGGAGCTTTCTTGCGCAAGAGAGCGTCTACACTGGCACAGATGCTTTTGCGCAAAAGCACATCTCTTGCGCAAAAGCATATGCCAGTGTAGACGCTCTCTTGTGCAAATACTTTAACGTAAAAACTCTTGAGTTAAAAGTATTTGCACAAAATCTTGCCAATGTAGACGTAGCCTATGAGTCTATGAGTTGAGTTAATACTGGAATATGGACTTATGAACAGGGAAGCCTCTTTGTACTCAAAGAAAGATGTGATGCAGCTTTAAATAGGTGGGTGCCTCTGCTTGTGATAGGCAGCCTGTGAATTTTTTTATCATATAAGCAGGGAAATAAAAATATGAACAATATTATTTATAGGTATTTCCAGGGAACTCATCACCTTATGGACCATCTGGTAGTAAGATCAGGTTTGACATGCATCATCTACAATTAATTGTTCATAATACATGCTGATTCACTAAAATATTGAAAAAAATATAATTTATTTTTTTCTTGAGTTTAGGTCAGTGTTGCTACCTGTAGCATGATAGCTGGTGGATTCTTTCCACTACAGTCTGTGCTTAGGACCTATGCCCTCCTTGGCTGGAGGAGGACAACAAGGAAGGCCTGTTGGATTCACTGTCAGGCTCTTCCAGAAGAAGGGCAAGTTGCTGCCGTCTATTTAGTAAGTTATTAAATGACAAGTTAACAATCCTCAACCATTTGATGGTTGCATTGTAGCCATCTATTACCCTGTGTCCTAATTTTCCATTCCCTTTTAAGTTTAAGGTGGTTTTTGACATGTAAGAACATAAGAACAGCCATACTGGGTCAGACCAAAGGTCCATCTAGCCCAGTATCCTGTCTTCCCACAGTGGCCAATGCGAGATGCCCCCAGAGAGAATGGATGGAGGAAGTAATTATCAATTGATCCTATCTCTGTTGCCCATTCCCAGC
Source organism: Pelochelys cantorii (assembly GCA_032595735.1). Taxonomy (NCBI): domain Eukaryota; kingdom Metazoa; phylum Chordata; order Testudines; family Trionychidae; genus Pelochelys; species Pelochelys cantorii. The sequence goes on from CM064327.1 coordinate 192,169,530, forward strand.
TTCTGACAAACAGAGGTTAGGGACACCCTTCCTACGCATCCTGGGTAAAGGCCATGTCAAGCCTTGGTATCTGCCTGCCTCAGATCTCCTTGACCTCTTGTCCATGTGGGTATAGACTTAGGTATGGAACAGGGACTGCACTCTTATCTGTAACAAATGATCTCCTTGCAATGTATGATGATCACTTCTCCAGGCTGATACTGATCTTGTGATTAAAGGATATATACTTAGTCAACTTCACACGTTAAAAATACCAATTTGTGTTTTAATCATTTATAGAGCTTTATCTTTTTGTCATTAGTATCTACTGTCATTAAATAATTGTCTGGTCCACTCTGTGGTCTGATCCCTGCCCCTAATTTCCTACAACTGTAAAAATTTAACTTGATAAAAATTTTTAAAAATGCTCACGTAGAAATGTCGATGCTATTTGTCAAAATAAATAAAAGGTGAGAGCTGCCAACACGGCCTCGTCTACAAGGGCTCCTCCACTTTTGAATTCATTTCTCATTCCTTTTTGACCCAATGGAGTGTGCATTTCTTGACATTCAAGGATTGTTGTATGCCCACCTCTTTGTTCTGGCAATTAGATGAGGTAAGGGCACCATAAAGGCTGGTTTAATGGGTGTGGAAAGGCCTTGTATTATCTTTAATTTCCTTCTGGACTTAGGCAGTACTAATGGCTTTTTTATGCTTTACTTTTGAAATATAGTGATCATGCCTAGAGTGCTGATTAGCACCCCAGCTCCCTCTTTTGTTATATAGCTAAACAAATAAATGAAATAAAAGTAAGTGAATCCCTGGAAGTCTGACACACAATGTTTTAATAGTGTTCTTTTTCTCTTTCTGTATACCTGGCAATTTCAGTGCTTGGCTTTTTTTTTTAATACTCTGTGTACTTTCCACACAATTTCTGAAGTACAGTCAGAGGAAAGAGGTGAAAATGAAGAGATACTGATGGCTGTAATCTTACTCACATTACAATTTCAGTGTGCTTGGAGAGCCTTTCTATGGAATTATAGGTTAAAAAAAATCCCTGACAATGGAACAGACAAATAAACCTTATTTGTTGTGGGTTTTTTCCATGTAAGCCTAGTTTTCAAAAGAAACATTAAAGGTGGCTTTGTTTAAAACAAACCCTCTTGGGCTCTTGTATAAAAACCAGTGTATCAGTCAAAATGTATTATTATGAAGAGTACAATGCACTATGCAGCATGATTAACTTTTTAAATTAAGTGATTGATATGCCATAGCACAGATGAGGGACAGTTGCATTGTAGGCAAATACAGCTACTCTTCCCAGCCAAACTGTCTCACCATCAGTAATTTTCTGTGTTCGGGCACCATGTGCTTTTCTTTCACATGGAAGATTAGAGTGTATTTAGTAATTTGGCAGAATGGTTTGAAAGAGAGTGAGCAATCAGCTTCTGTTTTTTCTTAAAGGGATGATGCAGCCCCTTTCCCAATCTTCTTTAATCTGACTGATTTCCCAAACTAAAAGGAAATGCTAAGAAGCTTGTATGCTAAGTCCAGACCTCCACTCTTTAGCAGTTCTGATGAAATACTGTCAAGACCAGTGGTTTATCTTTTCATAACTGTCTGTGAGAATCATTTGTAGTTCATTTGGCGTTTACTTCTTGGTGTGGATCTGTTCACGAATTCAAAGAATTTCTCACATCGTTGTTTGAGTTATGTGTCAATATCTTGGCAGTATTCTCTGTATTTGTTCTTAAATGGCAGAAGGGGTGCTAATGGATATCCAGTTAGGACTCTTAAAGTCTCAAATACATATTTTTGGTCGTATCTTTCAGAAAGATCTTCAAGCGTGCTGCACCATACTATTCTGCCATTGATTATGATCCTTCCAACAGGGTCTCTGGACTGCTCTCTCAAGACTCATGCCCCCCCTCATGGTGCATTTCCTCCTCTTTACTGATGCCTTCTACTGCATCAATTCTGCACTACACTTTTAAATTCTCTTATAATTTGATAATATCACCTTTAATTGAATGTTGCTTTTCCATTCTTCTTAGTCCCAGAAGTTCTCTAACAATCTCTGTGATAGAATCCTGATAAAGGTTGAACCTCTCTAGTCCAGAACTCATGGGTCCAGAAACATCTGTGGTTCAAATTGATATTAGTTAGCTCAGGCCCGCGCAACATACGGCCCGCAGGCCGCATGCGGCCCGCAGGGGCTCACTGTGCAGCCCATGACAACTACAGGCGGCCAGGCAGAGGAGCAGAGTGCCTCCGGGGAGGGGGAAGTGCGGCGATTCTCGCTGCCGGGCTGCCTGTATGCAGCTCTGGCTCGAGGAGGCAGGGCACGAGCCAGAGGGCGGGACGCCAGCAGATGCCAGGACGCTGGTGTGACGTGGCGTCGTGATGTCATGGCTGGCGACCGCCGGATTCAAAAAGGCTCCAGCAGCCCCGCGAACTGGAAGGCAGAAGCCAGGTAGGGGAGGGGAAGGGAAGGGGATTGTGCTGAGGGGAGGGGAGCAGGTCAGGAGAAAGGGGAAGGCACCAAGGGACAGGGTGCAGGAGAGACAAATGCCAGGGGGCCAAGTGGAGTCAATGAGGAAAGGGACAGGAGGGGAGGTGTCAGTGGAAGTGGGGACAGGGTGATGCTGGGAGAGGAGAGGGTAAGGGCATTGGGAACCGTATGTTGTGCAGGCCTGATTTAATTGAAAAATTCTTAATAAAGTATCACCCTCCCCCCCAAACCTACCCTTGTGGCTAGGGTTGCCAGGTGTCCGGTTTTCTACTGGACAGTCTGGTCTTTGCGCTCTCTGCCCGGTAAAAAAATTCAGAAAATATTGGACATGTGCAATGTCCGGTATTTTCTGAATTTCCGGCTGGGCACAGGACGGAAGCCTGGTGGCGCCTCGTGGGTTTTTTTTTTTTGCTTGACAAAAATTTTTAGCCTGCATGTTCGGTATTTTTTGGGAGAGCATCTGGCAACCCTACTTGCGGCCCGCAGCTGTTTTCTTTGGAGTAATATGGCCCTCGCCGCTTTCTGAGTTGTGCAGGCCTGAGTTAGCTGGATGTCCACTTTTCATGAGTGTGGCCAAGTTTCCTGCGGTTCCATAAAGTTTGTTTACAGCCACCAGTCCTGGCTCTCAGCTTTCTGTTTTTTTATTTAGCTCCAATTTACTCCTAACTGTGCTGTAATAGCCCAGTAAGCAGTGGAAGTGTTGGCAATGCTGCTAGACAATATTGACCTCCCGTGGTCTGGAAAATTCTCTTGTTTGGGACCGGTCAGGTCTGGAGGGTGCCAGATTAGAAAGGTTCAACTTGTAGAATGCCCTCTTCCTGTGCTATAGACAGCCAGTCATCCAAGATAGAATATTTGAAGGAAATACTTAACAGTTGGTGATAATTTCATCAAGTAACTTCAAACTGAAGCATCAGAGGCAAGCAGTAACATTAGAGATGCTATTAGGAGCTAATTAGATTCCAAAACAAGTCCAGACTCAACATCCTCTCTGAGTTTAGTCAAGGATTTATGAATTGAAATGCAATGCAAAGTTTCGTTGTTGCCCAATGGTTATTAAAATGTATACTTATGAGAATTCTTGTGCTGAAACCAAATGACTATTAAAATAGTCTATCCATGGAAACAAATTCTAATGGACACATATCTTTATCTCATCTTCCTTCCAGTATGACGTATGTCCAAGTACTAGATCAAATCCAGTTCTACCATGGCAATGTCTTGCACTCATATTGCCTAACACAACCATATGAAGCCAGGGTGACATACTAGATAACTTCTGGGTAGGCGGGACTTTGAGATTTAGAACATGTGTTTAAAAAACATCAAGCATAGGAATCTAGTAACTTCACATACAGTGCTGCACACATTTTATAAGGGCAATACTGAGACCAGCAAATTATAATTTTTTTCAAATGCCTTACATGACATATATTATATAAAGATTACAATAGTGTGTAGGGTGTGAAAATAGGGCTGTATTCCATCACAATATGCTCTATTTGACATTATTTTAAAAAGACTAGAGGGACAAAAGAAAGTTAATATTGTGTCTAGACTTTGCAATTGCTTTAGTCTCAATGCATTGACCAGCACTGTGGATAGTGCTACACCAGAATAGGGTGCTGAAGGATTTAGGACTTAGAGAAACTGTACTGTGATACATTTAGCTGTGTGAGGGTCAATAGTTATAATTGCAGATTGGTTTATATTCAGGAGTACTCCAGGCACATGTTTTTTCATCTACACTATTTAATGTTTTAATAATCTATCTGATGACAAAGCTGATTGAAGCCAAAGTAATTTAAAAAAACTTAGAACTATAGAGCTAAAAGAGAACTTAAGTCAGATCTAATCAGCTCAAAGAAGACTAGACTAGATTAGACGAGACTAGAAGTCTAGTCAGATCTAAGAAGTCTTCTAATCACTTTTGTGGAGGAAGGACCAAGTATACCTTGACCATCCATGACGTGTCTATTCAACCTGTTTTTAAAAACTTCCCATGCCAGGAATTCCATAACCTCCTTTCAAAAGCTATTCTAGAGCTTCACTACTCTTATAGTTAGAGTGTTTTTCCTAATAACTTTTTTAGAACATCTCAAGTATTCATATAAATTATCTGACTTGGAGGCAACAAACTGTGCTGCTGGCAGACAAGGTGCCAACTTGTGCCAAGATGCCTAGGCCTCAACTGAAATTGATAGATACACAGCTGGAGCCACATATTAGAGTTATAAAAATGTATTTAGCGTTTAGAATTTATGGAGTGCTTATAAGTTGCTACATGCATTAATCTTGTTTATAATATCTATATCACAAATTAATATTTAATGTTTGCTTTGCAACTGTAAATCATTAGTCAAGAGAGAAGCATTACCAAATGTGAAATACTAGTTGCTACAGGAGGTGTTATATCCTGCCCAACAAACGAAGTCCCATCAATACCATGACAAACAATTGTGAAGCATTAGAGGACCACAGACTTTGTTGAATGCTCCTCCCAGGAAGAGGAGACGGTAACTGAATTCCTCTAGCATCTGAACTTGTAACTTGAAGCAAAAGTGGAGAATGAATAAGGCCCTAACAAGGATAAACTGTATCTTTTATGTGGCTTGGATGGTGAAGGACAAGGATTAGAAAGCATAATCAAAAGGTTCTCAGTGCTTGGCATGTATTTGCCCTAAAGGACACATAGGGCATGTCTACACTAGGCAATTATTTTGAAATAGCTTATTTCAAAATAATAACTCCTGAAATAACTATTTCAAAATAGAGCATCCATTCTACAAGCCCCCAGAAGCACTCTGTGGAGGGCAGCAGGAGGGCGGACACTTCCTGTAGCTGCTTGCTGAGGTTAGCTGAGACACATGCTTCAAGGGGCTCCTCTCTACAGCTGTCTGCCACACGCCACTCCTCCACTGCCTGCCCCCTCACGGGACACCAGACTCATGCCGAGTGCTCTGGTTGCCCTGGCAGATGCCACAGAACTTCCAACATGGAGCCGGAACAGCTGCAAAGCAGTGCCAGGCTCACAGGTCTTGTGCTGTGCCTTACAGCACACTTCGTCCAGACTGCCCACATGCTGCCTCAGGACGACGACAACCAGCCTGAACTTCAGGACCCCTTCGCCCAGGCCCTGGTGCTCCTGCTGCAGCAAATGATCCTCAATTTCCTGCACACCATGGAATACCACTTCTGGTGGAGGGAGACCAGTTCCAACTGGTGGGACCGCATCATCATGCAGTGATGGGATAACCAGCAGTGGCTCCAGAACTTCTGCATGTGGAAGGCCACCTTCCTGGAGCTGTGCAAATGTCTCGCCCCTGCCCTCAGGTGATAGGACACCTGAATGAGACCTGCCATCCCCCTGCAGAAGTGCATCACCATTGAACTATGGAAGCTCGCCATGCCGGACAACTACCACTCCATGGAGAACGAGTCTGGCCTGGTGAAATCCACAGTAGGGGCTGGGCTCCTGCAGGTAGTCAAGGCCATCAACACCATCTTGCTACAGAGGGTTGTCACTGCAGAACATTGACCCCATCATGGATGGCTTTGCTGCCATGGGCTTCCCCAACTGTAGGAGGGCCATAAATGGCAGCGACATCCCCATCATGGCTCCCAATCACCATGCTTCAGACTATATCAACAGAAAGGGGTACTTCTCTATGGTGCTGTAGGCCCTGGTGGACTACAAGGGCTGCTTCATGGACATTAACGTCGGTTGGTCAGGGAAGGTGCATGACACCCACATATTCCAGAACTCAAGCCTGTTCCAGAGGATGCACGCTGGCACGTTTTTTCCATCAGGGTCAGGGATGTGGACATGCCCATGTGCATTCTGGGCAACACAGACTACCCTTGCTCCCCAGGCTCATGAAGCCCAACACGGGCAGCCTGGACTCCACCAAGGAGCACTTCAAAGGCAGGCTCAACAGGTGCCACATGATGGTGGAGTCTGCCTTCAACCACCTAAAGGGGAGATGCAGGAGTCTCCTCACCCACCTGGACCCCAGCAAGTGAAACATCCCCCACATGGTGGCTGCCTGTTGTGTTCTCCAGAACATATGTGAGAGGAAGGGGGAGACTTTCCTGCCAGGGTAGGGGGCAGGCTGATTGGCTGGCCAGGGCTTACTAGCAGCCAGACACCAGCACCTTAGAGAGCACATCAGGGGATTGTGCTCATCTGGGAGGCCTTGAGGGAGAGTTTCAGCAAAGGCCATTTGTGAGACTCTCTCCCAGGCCTCTCCACTGTCCCTGTGTGCCTTTCCTTCCCCACCCTTCCCTTACCCTGCCCTACCTTCCCACCTTCCCCCTCCCCTTCAGAGCAAATTAAAAAAGGCTTTTTGTTTTGAAAACACAACTCTTTTTGAAATTTGGGGGATATACAACAGGGGAGGGACTGGGGAAAAAACCTGGAATGGGGGAGGCACCTTGGGTAGTTCTGGAGGCTTCAGCTGCTCGAGAAGTCCCACCAGCACATGTCTGGGGGCCTAGGAAGGGAAGCCAGGGTAGCGGGTGTGGGGACAAGTGTGGGGAGTTGGGAGCAGGCAGGGCAGGGAGGTGGCTGGTGGCCTGCTCCATGCAGGTGACTATGCATTCCATGACAGAGGTTATGGAGGAGCACATGGCCTTGTGCTAGTGTGACAGCTGCTCCCACATGGCCTTCCTCTGCTCCTGGTCAGCCCAGTGCTCCTCATGGTTGACAGCCCGCTCCTAGCACTCCTCATTGAACCCCTGGATGAGAGACTGGAGGCCATCTGGTCCCACAGCAGGTCTTCCCTGGTTGACTTTCTGCAGCAGATCCCATGGAGTTGGGAAGATGGTGTGGGAGGTGGTGGATGGGCCATGCTCACAGCTGGCCCGTCTGTGAAGAAAAGTGACAAGGGGAGTCATCCCAGGAGACACTGTGCCTGAAGAGTAGCTCTAATCTCTGAGCCGACACCGAAGATTTTGGTTCAGACAAGGGTGATGTGCTTCAAGCAAGGCCATCTGTTACCAGCAGGGAAATGGGCGTCCCAAGAGAGCCTTGCTACCCCCACATCCTGGGGACAAGCAGGCATGGGGAAGGTGCCAGCCAGGCCAGGATACTGTGTATAGGAGGGGGGGACTGGGCAGCTCAGCTTCCTTCCGCGTCCTCCCCCTCCCAGCACTGGTGGTGTCCCTCAGAGAGAGAACTTCTATCCCTGCCCGCTGGAGGAGGGAGTGTGGGTTGGGGGAGGTGTGTGTGAGCAGCAGAGGCCACTTGCCAGAGAAAGTGCTTCTGGGGTTCACTCCTCTTCCTCCCCTGGCAGGTTCCCATGCAGGGGATCAATCTCTCTGTATCACCGCACTTCACTGGGAGTGGATGCTGCCCGAGTGTGGGCATGACCCTGTGCCGTGTGTGGCATGGCTGTGTGTATCTATGACCCCAGCCTTGTTAGCAGTGGCTTGTCCCATCACGGACACCAGAGTAAGTCAGGCTCGTGCAGGAACCTTGTGAGAAGGAGCAAGGGGTTCCTGTGTGAGGATATAAGGGAGCTGAGTGCTCTGGACTGGTGCTCCATGTGCACCCATGTGCACAGGCTGTTTTGCAACCCCCAGGCTGAGAAGGCCGAACGAGGAGTGTGCAGCCCCTCGCAGCCCGTCCCCTGCCCCCACGTGTGGATAGGGAAAGTTATGGAGCTCATCTGAAGTGCCTTTGCCAGGATTGTCTGAGGCCTGGGAGACATCCTAGGAGGAGGGGAGGGGACTGGCTCCAGGGTGAGAAGCGGGTCATGGTGTCCTGACTGGCCTGTTCTTCCTCTTCCACCTCTTCCTCCTCCTCCTCGTTATTCTCCTCCACAACCCCTCTCTAGTGGAGGCTGGTGCTGGGCGTGTCCTGGCTGGAGTCAATGACGAAGTTGGGGAGTGACCGGCTCCCCTACCAGAATGGCATCCAGCTGCTCATAATAGCAGCAGGTGTGAGAAGCCACCCCAGAGAATGCACTTGGCTCCCTGTCCTTAGTGTAGGCCTGCCAGAGTTCTTTTATCTTCATGTGTCTGCAACCCTCTTGAGCCCTCTGGGAAAGCTGTAAAGAGCTGCAGGGTCATGGGCCTTTGGGAGACCGGCTGAGGCAGGGGCAGCAGAGGGGATAGAAGTCTGCATTCCTCCTCTTGGTATGGAGATCGTGGAGGTTGCTCTCCTCCCCGCAGACCTCGAGGAGGTCCAGGATCTTCGCACCAGTCCAGGCCAGTGCCCTCTTTTGCCCCTGGCCAGGGGCATCAGAGGGTGCTGTGGGAGAACTGGCAGCCATGGGGGTGCAGAGGGAGTGCTGGGGTCGGCCATGGCTCCTACGAAGGGTGTTGTGCAGCACAGAGCTGGCAAAGCTCTCTTTGTGTCACAAGCCCTTTCTCTTCTGCCTGCTGCTTTTTAAGCTCTGCAGGAGAAAGAGAACATTGGAGTTGTCGGGTGTGTGGCCAGAGCAGCCACAAGTGCAGTTGAGAGGCCTCTGGAGGCCAATTATTTTGAAATAGCAGCAGCTGAGTGTCCACAATAATGCTATTTTGAAATAACAATTTCAAAAAAAAGTTATTCCTCATGAAAAGCAGGAATATTTATTTCAAAATAACTAGCCCGTTATTTTGAAATAACTGACTTGGCAGTGTGGACTCTCCGCTTGTTATTTCGAAATAACTCCCTAGTGTAGACCGGGGCATAGAGCTTGCATATTAGAGAGCCTTCTGTTACCTTCTGAAACATAAGACGAACAAATTTGTGTGTACGTACATTTAACTGCTTTAACCTTGTAAATAACTGTCATTTCCTTTTCCGAGTAAATCTTTAGACCAGTGGTTCTCAGTGTGGTCTGTAGACCACTAGCGGCTGCCTTACTGGTGGTTCATGGGAAGGACACCCCAAAATGGCATTGCTCTATCAGCCACCCTGTGGGCCAGGGCCTGGTGGCTCTCTCTCTCTGCTGGCCTGGCCACATGCAGTGTCTCCCAATGGCAGCCCACCCCCACCAACAGCCCCTTGTTGCTCGCTACAGCTCACACTGCAGACCCCTGGCCTGTGTAATATGGGCAAAGGAGAACGTTTCCAACCCCCTTGGGCCCTCTGGGAAAGCTGCAAAGAGCCGCAGGGTCATGGGCCCTTGGGAGACTGGGCGAGGCGGGGGCAGCAGAGGGGATAGGAGGGAAGAAGGCCAAAGCGGGTGTGAGGCAAGACATGGTGGAGCCCCCCCCGGACCATTGCAACGTAGAGCTGCTGTCTCAGCCTGGCAGGGGTCACACAGAGCCCAGCTGAGGCGCTGTGGGGTGGGGCGCGCTCAGGCTCAGCAGGAGTGCTCCATGCGCTGCTGTCCTTTCTCCCCTGCCCCTCCCTACTCTGTGCTCTGCCGCTCTCTGTTAGGTGGGATGGTGGGAAAGGTTGGGGCTTTCCTCACCTCCCGCCACCCCTCCGCACCCTCCAAGCGGGGAGCTGGAGCTGGTGCTGTAACCTTGTGGCTGCGCAAGCTCCCTGCTGTGTGGAGGATGTGTGTGTGGGGGGGCTGAGCTCCCTCCCCCTCCCCACTTCACTGGGGGAATGGCAGCACTGTCCAGAGGCTTTCCCCACTGCAAGGGGATGTGAAGTCAGGTAAGTGTCCCCTCACACGCCCAGACCCCTGCAGCCCATTCTCTCTCTCTCACTCCCCTCCACCCTGCCAGGACACCACACCCTCAGCTTTCTTCAACACCCTCCCTTGCTCCTGTTCCCTCTCGCTGGCTAAATGATGGACAGCTTGACACTGACCAATTATAGCTAATGCTGGAAGAACTGAGGAAAAACTGCAGAATCTATGGGATTTAAGGTCAGTCATAATAAAACCAAAGCTTTGCATGCCCTCTATAACACACAAATGACCTTCTGACACTTTTTATGTAGATTGTAATGATACTGAATGAGTGAGAGGTTCTACCTCTAAAAAAGTCACACCAGATCAGCCTTGCATCAATAGCTATTTCAATCTCTTCCAAGGCATCTGATTGGTGGCAGGATGTCTATGGGCCAACTAAGATAGGAGTGTTCATTGTGGCAGTTTCAACTCTGCTATATGGAGCAGCATTGTGGTTGTTAAAAGCAGGTGAGAAGACGGAACTAAACTGTTTCAGGGACAGAGTAATGATATATTCTTAACACAATTTGGTTTGATTTCTTCACAAAGGAGGAGATACTTGGGTGAGCCCACCAATCTGCAGTCTTGCAGCAACTGAGGAAAAGGTGACTGCAATGGGAGAGGGAAAGAGTCACATCCAATATGCAAAAGAAAGATGCACTCTAGAAGTTTTATAAAGTTGAGGTTGACAGAAGAAGAACATAAGGTCAACCATTAATGAGGCTGGAAGATGCAATTTTGGTGGATTTAATAAGCCTAAATGCTCCCATACTGACCCTTGCTGAAGAAAGACTTGTGTCGGACCATTCCAGATGGAAGTCCATTCTACATACCACCATAATTACTACATAGTCCTGTGAATATGAAGCTACTTGAGGCAGGCCAGGTTTAATTATTATCCACACTGTTTTCTTGTTGAGTATCATAAGACTGATAAAAGGATTTAGTTGTAATGCATTCGATGGAGATAAGGGGAAAATGGATCTCTCAGATTTGTAGATGCTATAAAGGCTAATGTTGTGACTGAATAATTGAGCATGCTAATATGGACTGAATGGAAAAGGAGAACAAATTCACAGTTCCAATCAAACAGGTACAAGCAAGGCCATATGAGAGAGAACACACTGTATTGTAACAGAATTCAAACATGTAGAAAATTAAACATTCGGAGGCCAAAATAGAGACCATTTTGTTTAATACTAGACTGGAATTCTTAGGAAAGTCTCAAAGTCTGCTAACTGTAGTCACAAAATGTACTGTGTTTGTAGAGATGAGAAGAGTTGACTAATGAAATGTTGACTATATTTGTAAGGAAATGCCTGGCTTACATCCACCCAAAATGTCTGGGAATAGCTGAACGGTCACGTTCACCTATTTGCACTCCAAGGACTTGGTTGGGCTGGTAGGAATGTCTACAATATTTTGGCCTTGTTTGCAGTAGGTTTGCACCACTGAGGCAGTGCAAAACAGTGTTCCTCTGGCCTTAAGTGGCATACAGCTTGCATCTGTCTCTATGCCACTTGCTTCCCTTCTGTTGGTATAGGGGGGCATACCGAAATCATGTGAGGGGCTGTAGCTAGAGCTATTTCACTCCAGTAAGTCCTGATTGTAAGAATGGGCTGTTCTTGTCAACATTACTTAGAGCAATGAAGCACAAAGCTGAACCTGTAGCCAGCTCCTAATATGCATATGTAAAGTTTTAAAGTTTTCCTGTCCTGAAGGGTGGATTCCATTCAATAACACCGAGTTCCTGTAAAATTGACACTTGCATCCTTGTGACAGGGCATTTGCCCTGCACTAGCCCTTTAAGGGCAAAACCCCAGCCCTGAGTGAGGGCTGAAAGTGAAGCCCCAGCTGAGGCAGTTCTTGCTAATGAGGGCCCAGCTGGGGGCTATATAAAGAAGGGCTCCTGACGGTTAGGGAAGAACTGACTGTTGCTCTAGTTAGAGAGCAGGAGGGATCTGGCTATCTGGGAAGTAGGTGGCTTCCTGGAGGTAGAGTAGTGCTGGGGAAGCTCTGGCCAAGCAAGCCCCCAGGCCTGAAGCTACTGGGGCTGTGAGGGGTAGCCATGGTAGGCAGGGACAGCAGGTCCATACCCCTTTGCCAGTGATGAGTGGCCATTACAGGCTGTGGTTTGCCTCTGAGGCAGGGGCTAGATGAAGACTGGCAGTGGGTCACTGAGGCAAAGTGGGTACAGGGGAACTGGGTGTTCCCTGGGAGAAGAACTGGGTGCCCCTTGGGAGGGGAGGACCTGGAGTGTGCAGTTGGGTAAACAACACCCCCCCTGAAGGTTTGGAGTGGGCACTGCTGGAGGGCAGTGTTCTGAAGAGGGTGCTGTGGTCAGAGGCACCAGCTAGAGGGAGGCACCCAGAGAGTCAACAAGCTAATTCTCAGAGCAACCAGCTGGTGATGCCATGGTGGTGAGTCTGCCCCATAACAATCCTGCAGGACAGATGGGATTTTTTTTTAGTCTTCAGGGCCTGGCATTATCTTAATTATATTTTTGTACATACTTGGAGGAGTACAGCAGTTTAACATGATATTTTCTCAATATAATGAGGCCAGCCTAGTGTCTACTTCCACCAGCCCAACCTCAGTAACTTCTCTGGATTTGCAACCTCAGTGGAAAAATAGATCCCTGTTTATAAAAGTCCATCTCTACTACAGTAGAGGATGACAGCAGGCCAGCAGAGCTTTACATACTTTTCACTTTATAATATAGCTTGTTAATCAAATTGAAAATGAGCAAATGTGGCAATGTCAAATATGAACTAGTAAGAAGTGTCTAGACACAGTATCCAATAACTTTGCAGATCTGGAAACAGAGAAATTGTCAATTATAGAAAGTGAAACAGTCATGAGAACACAGTGAAGGTTGAATTGTTCAAAAATCTTTTCAGATGATAAAACCCCAAATATGGAGAGAGTTATGAAAGTTTTAATTTTTTTGTTTTTTGTTAGATGCAGGTGACTTCTTTGTGTTCTGAAATATTTGTTTCAGAATAGTTTGAAAGGTAGACTGGTTCATGAGTGTCTCACCCTCTTTCTTGGCAAATATGCCTTAGGGAATTGTAAAATAAATTTACTAATGTGTGTGGCATGATATATAATGTACCTTTCATTTGTTTTAATATTAACTTTGTGGTTTTTTGTGAACTGTAGAGATATTTCATGCTCTTGGGAAGAAAGATGACATTCTTCATAAATACAAGTGAGAAATTTGCAAGAGAGGAAACAGACGACATTTCCACGAACGATATACAGACTGCTCTTACATTGTGTTTTAGAAGATTATAGTTTTTAAGGAACAGCTTTCTCTTTTATTATGAAAAACACATTGCCACTCTTTGTATGGGCAATTAAGATAAAATCCTTTTTTCATCCTGTCATGTTTATACAATTTCTTGACATTCTCTGTTAACATAATGAATGATTGAAATTATGATGTTTAGAAATAATAGCAGCATTCATGTGGGAAGGGTTTCATATTTTTATGTACAGGTATCAGTGTTGATATGAAATAAGTATTTCTATAATTGTCATGTTTAGCTAAAATATTTAAATAGCTTGTAAAGGAAGACGGAGTAGTGTGCTTTTGCTCATAGTTGTACTTGTTTAAAAACACTACACTTCATTTATTAATATTGAAGATTTTCATAAGAACTTTCCCACATTTTGTCAGTATATTCTGGACAGTGTATTTTCCTGTGTACATCATACAATATTTAAGTACTTAAATTATTATACAATGAAGTGTTTTTTCAATCCTCTTTAAGTCAGTAGCATTTGCTCAGCTAAAGGGAACAAGTAACTTTGCCCTATTACAAAACCACCAGTACAGAACATTCCATCATTTAAGCACTTGAAAGACTTGCCAAGTCAGCAAGAGCAGACCTTCCCCTTTGCGGAGCAGGTAGAGACTGCAATGAACTGACTTACCTAAAAGTGGATCTTTCCTTATTCTAACACTTATTATAGCAGCATGTATTTGGGGGAACTTATTCTGCTAACTTCTTTCTTGCAAGTTCCCAGCAAGCCCTTGTAGTGTAAGTGATTCATCACTGTTTGCTAAACTTGTTCCTGAGTTCATTAATTTATTCAAGGCAAATCGGTGGCCTGTTGCTTGATCCTGACACACTGGTAAATGATTGGACTATGTAGCACTTTAAAGACTAACAAGATGGTTTATTAGATGATGAGCTTTCGTGGGCCAGACCCACTTTCTCAGATCAAATTGTGGAAGAAAATAGGCATGACCATATATACCAAAGGGATACAATCAAAAAAAGTGAACACACATAAAAAAGGACAAATCAAATTTCAGAACAGAGGGGGGATAAGGAGGGGGAGAGGTAAATGTCTGTGAGCTAATGATATTAGAGGCGATAATTGGGGAAGCTATCTTTGTAATGGGTAAGATAATTAGAGTCTTTGTTGAGACCCTGGCGTAAAGTGTCAAATTTAAGCATGAATGACAGTTCAGAGGTTTCTCTTTCAAGCCTGGAGTGAAAATGTCTTTGAAGCAGTATGCAGGTAATCAAGTCATTGAGACAATGCCCTTTCTGGTTGAAATGGCAAGAAACTGTTTTTTCTTTGTGATACTGTCTGATATCCGTTTTGTGTGCATTGATTCTTTGGCGAAGCGTCTGAGACGTTTGTCCAATGTACATAGCAGATGGACACTGTCGGCACATGATATATATTATATTTCTGGATGAGCAGGCATATGTGTTCTTGATCTTATAACTGAATTGGTTAGGTCCAATAATGGTGTCAGCAGAGTAAATATGTGGGCAAAATTGGCAACGGGGTTTGTTGCAAGGAAAAGTCCCAGGGTTGGTATTAGTGTGGTATGTCCTGTGGTTGTTGGTAAGAATCATCCTGAGGTTAGGTGGTTGTCTGTAGGAGACTATGGGTCTGTCTCCCAGAGCCTCTTGGAGTGTAGTATCCTGTTCTAGTATAGGTTGTAGTTTAGTGATAATATGTTGGACGGGTTTAAGTTGGGGGCTATAGGTGATGACAAGTGGTGTTCTATTGTTGGTTTTCTTGGGTCTGTCTTGAAGTAGATGGTTTCTGGGTATTCGTTTGGCTCTTTCAATTTGTGTTTTTATTTCTCCAGGTGGGTAATTGAGGTTTATAAATGCTTGGTAGAGATCCTGAAGTTTCTGGTCTGTCAGTAGGATTAGAGCAGATGCGGTTGTATCGAAGGGCTTGGCTATAGATGCTGGATCGTCTGGTGTGTTCTGGATGGGAGCTGGAGGCATGAAGGTAACTGAGTCAGTGGGTTTTCTGTAAAGAGTGGCGTCTAATTTACCATTGGTGATTCACAGTACAAATCACCATCCCTGGTGAGGGAGTCCAAAGCCGTCTGCGCCTCCTGGTCCTGGAACAGGAAGGCACCAGCCTGAAGCAGCAGCTGCAGGCACTCCAAAATGGCCGGCAGTGGCCAGAGCAGGCACATGGCCACCCCTGCCTCCATGGCAGACAAAACGAGGCAAACGGGGGAAAAAAAAAAACCAGGCAAAAGCACTAGGTGGCAAAAGGCAGTGGTGTCCAAAAGGCAGAAGGCAACTACCAAAACTGCTACGGCTGTCAGTCCCTACAAGAGGTCCTAAAGCATGGAGCAGGAGAGAAACAGTTGTCCAGAGAGATCCCTTTAAGCACATGTCAAAAAGGAGCTCCAGCCCCCGGAAAGGGCTGGTGCCCTTTTGCCCTCTGCAAAATGGTTCCGGGCTTCTGCTTTTGCGCAAAAGCGCGCCGCCAATGTAGACGTGCTTTTGCGCAAAAGCGCATCATTATAACGATAACTCCGTGCCAGTCTAGACGCGCTTTTGCGCAAATACTTTTAACGGAAAAACTTTTCCGTTAAAAGTATTTGCACAAAATCATGCCAGTCTAGACATAGCCCTTGTTTTTTGTTTTTCCTTCTACAGACTAACTCTGCTACCCCTCTGAAATTATTATTCTTGAAAAGAAAGAACTTTGATTTCACTGAAACCATTAGGAACTTCGTTAGCATTAATTGATCATACAAATAATACCCTCTCTTTCAAGATGTCATGTTTTTCAGATAATTATATTCAAAGTTGAAATTGCTTTTCCTATTTCATACTTCGTTTCCAGTATTTTGTTCTTTTTCACTATGCTTTACAAAAGTCATCTTATTAAAATGATTATAGTGTACATTCTACATTTTCTGTCATGTCTCACCTCTTAATGTTCTATACTTTTCTGCAAAGTTTCCATTATCTCAGTCAGAAGTAGATAAAAACCTTAGACTATTGTCCTTGTTAAATTGCTTCTTGTTTCTACTCTGAATTTGTCTAGCTTCACCTCAACCATCCTATGGACAGGCTTGGTGCAGGGCCACAACAGGGGTCACTCTCTGCCGCGCGCCCCCCTCCCCCCCCCAAGCATTCACTGTTTTGTTCTGTCCTGCTGCCTTCTCCCAGTCCATTTTGCTCTGCTTCTCTACAACAGCAGGAAGCAGAATGCCCTGGTCCCAGGCAGGCTAGGGGTGCAGAGTGGAGCTTGCTGCCAGGTTGCTCCAGCTCCCACTGCCAAGGTGAGTGCAGGGGGGAGGTGGGAGAGTGACCCTGTCTGGCCCCTGATATCCCTCAGTTTGCATTGCTTAGGGCATGGAAGTGGGGAAGGGGCAGAGCAGGGGCACAGTTTAGGAGAAGGGGTGCAGTGGGGGAAGCTTAGGGTGGAGCAGAAGCAGGGCAGGGTGTGTGTGTGGGGGGGAGGTTGCCCCAGGATGGCCCTGTGAAGAGCTTTCTATTACCAAATTACTGTTCCCCTCACGCAGATACTAATAGACTGTGATCAAGTCACTCATGAACCTTCTCTTTGATAAGCTAAATAGATCGATCTCCTTAAATCCTTAGAAGGCATGTTTTCAATCCTCTAATAATTCTCATGGCTCCTTCCTGAATCCTCCCTAGTTTTTCAACATCATCCTTGAATTGTGAGGTAGAGCTAGGCAAACACTGGACTTTAGATTCTCTGGCAATTCAGGGGAAAAGTATTTTCTGTTAGTTAAAGCAAAATAATGTATTTAAAAATTGTTGATTTAATTAAAGCTAAAATCATCTCAGATCAAAAATGCTCAAGATGAAAGAAATGTTTCATTTTTATTTTTAATTTACTTTAAAGGGGATTTTGAAACAATTTAAAATGAAAGGTTCATTTCTGAAAATGTCAGTGACTCATTTTGACTTTTTTGTCCCATGATTTTTAGTTTTTCACTTAAGTGAGATCTACACAGTTTCATGAAACAGCTCATTGTCACCAAATACTGAAATCAAAGTAGGTTGAACAATTTGTTTGGCTCTGTTGTGGACACTGGACCTGGACACAATTCCAGTAACACTGACACCAGTGTATTTAGCATTGGTAATATCTCTCTCGTATTACTCCATATTCCTCTGTTGTGTATTCTCTGAAGGTATGTCTACACTGCAATGCTATTTCAGGATACCAGAGTATCTTGAGAGAGCTATTCCACATCTTCATAGCAAGCCTGTTACTTCAGGCTCTCTATTCCAATGTCCATGTAAACCTCTTTCTGCAAGGAGTAAGGGACATTTCAGAATAGCGCTTTATTTCAAAATTTGGTGCTGTGTAAACAGCACCAAATGACAAAATAAGCTATTTTGAAATGGCATCAAAATAACATACGCAATTTGAGCTATGCAAATTGCGTATCTTATTTCGAGTTATGGTGCAGTGTAGATGCACTCTCAGTTAGTTGTATAAGCTTTTGTAACCTTTAGTGGTACAGTTTCTCCCTCTTTGACTAATCCACAGATGTGAAGATACTGTACTGAGACCTCCTGTTTACAGCAAATAGAGAAATCATTTTAAGTTGGCCAACCACAGTTAGAACTTGCAAGGTGGTGATATTTGTGTGAGCTCCTTGTGAGTATATTGTGTAAATGATGTGACATCACTACTTTCTATTACACTCAAGCAGATTTGTCTCCCACTGGTATTACAAAAGGAGGACCACACAAGCGATTACAGCAAATGCTTACAGTGTTTTGATAAGATCCAGCTGTGCCACTTTGGGCTTTGTGTTCTTGTAAGTTGCATTGTTTTCAAAGAGTGATTATTTACTGTGTTTGGGGGAAAAAAAAAAAGTTGCATGAAAATGAGGTACAACATACAGCTCCTTTTGATGTATGCTGTGCCTTTCTGTTCACTTCTTTTTTTTTTTTTAAGTAGGAAATCATAGCTGAGTCATTGCTCTCTTTCCTGTTACAAAAATAAATATAATTCCAGAGCATACTGGAAGCCTTTGTTGGGAAGCTAATATACAATGATGATTATCCAACTTCTTCATGTAACTCTTTAAAATTTTAAATATCCATGTTTTCCAGTTCTATTTTGAGACACAAAGATGGAGATAGGGTTTTGTAAAGATTAAAAATACAATTTGTCAGGGTTGCATGGGTGCAGGGGGTGCTGCACAGGTCCAGGTTTGGCACCTGGGTTCTCCATGCCTGGGGGTGAGCCCTGCTGCAGGTGATGAGGGTTGTCAACTCTCCCAGACTGAAGACTAGATGCCATTTGCAGCCATGGAGTCTGGTCTGGGAGAGTTGGCAACCCAATCTCAAGAAGTCTAAAAGGGGCAGTGCAGCTCAGCATCTCCACCCTAAAGTAAGTCCCAGCACCACTGCAGTGTCACAGTTGTGGGATAATTGCACCTCACCTCCTGGCTTACTCTAGGAATGTTGGTTCAGGTTTCTGGTCTCTAACCATCACGTCTTTATGGGGTCTTCAGTCTTCTCTCAAGGCCAGTTAAATTTCAGTCCCCATAGCTCACTGTTCTCCACAGCAAGCCAGTCTGCTTAAAGGCACTTTTCTTTCTCTTCAAGGGCCGGGAACAGAGTGCATTAGCATTTAAGTCCCTTTCTTAGCAAAGCACATTCCTTCAGGATAAGGAATATACAGAGGAAAAACAACAAAAGATCCTACACGCATACTAGACATACCAGAAATCACCCATCAGTCCTATAGTTAGTCTTTCCAGCTTTTCAGCAAGGGTTTGCTCCCCTGTCCTCCTTGGCTTAAAGTTTGTCCATTCGCTTGATGAGAAAGAAGGCCTTGACAGTTAAAAATCAGCGTTTTTATATTTAAAAAAAAAATTGCTTTGTCTTCTAGTCTCCTGAAAACAGGTAAAATTAGTCCCACCCTTTGTCCCATGTGATCATGCTTTAAACTCTAAACTCTGAACTCTGGGTATCTCCACTTCCTGCTGCTGGTGAGTGCAGGGGAGGAAGGTCTGGAGGGAGGTCCATGAGTGACGATGGCTGGGAGCCAGGGGAGCACAGTGGTATGGGGCTGAGTCACTCAGCTTCCCATCTCTGCTGGTGTGTGCAAGGGAGGGGCTGACTTCTACTGCTGCCCTGCCCTACTCCTGCCTCCCATAGCTCCAGGCCTGCACCCCCACAGTTCCTGCCCCCACATTCCTTGAATGCAACCCCCTCCCACGGAGTTCCTCCCCCCCCCCCATGGGAATTGCAGTTGCTTGGGCTGTGTAAGGCACCAGAACTGTGGGGGATGACCTTGACTTCACTCAAACCTTTGGTGGTTGTTTTTTTTTTTTTTAAAAGACTCTTGTTGAGTGCCTGATTGAATTTTAAACAAGAAGGGCATAAGGTAGAGGATTAAGAATGGGCAAAACTGAGATTTAGACACACCATGAATAAGAAAAAGCAGCTGAAGAGGCTGATTTTAAACTATTCTGTTTGCTGCATACAATTGTTGAATGTTCTGTGAGAACAAGATATAGAATATGTATTGTTTGTGAATTGTTCACTGTAGGGGTTAGGTGACATACAGCTTAACTACATAACTTGTGTATGTGGTGGCTTCTTCCATTTCCTGATCAGATGATAAAACCTCTATAAACTACTTTTGTACCTCAACAAAACACGTCTGTTTTATAGATCTAAAATTTGCTTCCCACCACATTCATGTGAGCAAAATGTCACTTGCAGATCACGGAAAGGGAAGGAAATGGGAACAAGTAAGGATGAAGTAAAATTATATTTACAAGTTAGTGAACTCTTCCCAAGTAACTTCTCTTACAACTGACTCATTTTAATCAAGCACAAGATGTTTGAATCGTCCATAAGATATTTATTTCCCTGAGCTGCGATTGTTTTGCTTTTTACTTTTAAGCCCAAGTATTTTTCCCCAGTGCAAATAACATTTGAGCGTTTGCATAATTTTTCTTGTAGACTCTGCTTAATATATACTAGTTTTAAATAATTCATTAATGGAAGGAATGATAAGCTGTTCTTGGAGGACTGAAATAGTTTGGAATGTTTTGAAGTAAAATATTTTGCAAAAAACAAAATAAAAAGGGAAATCTGCTGCCTATTAAACTTTTTAGACCTATTGATTTTTATCAAGGAAATTTCTATAGTATGTCTGTGTGGCTTTGAAGAAGTATTGGCACTGGCAGCTTCAGTGCTCACTCCTGAATACCATAGTTACAGGTCTGTTGGTATTTCTGTAATAAGCGTTCTTGGCCGGGAGGGTTGGGGAGGAGGGAATGGGATTGATTTGATTTACACAATTTAAGGCTCAGCCTGGAGTAATGGCTACCCCTTGCATTAAAAAAATCAAACCAAACCCTGTTCTGTTTCTCTGCCCGCCCTCTCCCTGCCCCAATCATCAGCATAAAGTTGTGTGCTCAAGGCTTTGACCCAACTGTTGACATAGCCACGTATGTTGAGCTAACATGTTTGCATTACTTAGGTCGGGGTGGGTAAATTCAGGCCTGGGGACAGGATCCAGCCCACCAAACATTTTTCTTTGGCCTGCCCAGCTAATTAGCAGAGGTGTACAATTACCATCAGCAGTGTGTGTTCAGCTGCCCTTCCCCCTACCTTGCTCATTGGGCTGCTTCCAAGATTCTTCTACTTGCTGTGGAGGGGAGAGTGGAGTGCTGAAGTCAGGGTGTTCCCCTGCCCCTGTACCCTATTTCTGCAGAACAGGCGTCAGGGAGATAGGCACACTGTCAGCAGAGCTGCTCCAGTCTGAAGCATGTGACTCAGGAGTGCAGAACGGGGTGGGGGAGACTATTGCCTCTCTAAATTTCCGGGGGTAGCCAAGTTAGTCTATCAAGTGCTACCAGACCATTTGTTGTTTGTTTCTCTCAATTGTTATACAGTAGCTTGTACCCATGCCATCAGGACATGCTATCCAAAGCTGTGATTTTGTGAAGACAGACCCAGGTCGATTCAGATAAGACTATTTTACTATCTAAAAGAAATCATGAGCATGTGGATGGGGCGGAAATAGGTTTGTTTCCAACCAGCACTGCTTTTTATTAATGATGCACATCAGCCAATGCAAGCACTTGTCAAATTTCTGGGCTGACCAATGGGAGGTGTCCTCTCAAAGGTAGTATCGAAGTGGTGAAACTGAGTTGCAGCACACTTTTACTAGGGGATTCTCAAAGCCAGTCGACCATTCATCTATAACAGGTGTGGTCAACCCGTGGCTTGTGAGCTGCATGCAGCTCTTGCCCCCCAAAAAAGTGCCGCGCCCCCCCCCCCATGGGCCCTGCCAGCTCGCCCCCTGCTTGCCTGTGCTTACCAGGTTGGAGCTGTGGCATTTTAAAAATGGTGCCCAAGATGGTGGCTGTCTTAAAGGGGCAGCCTCCTTTGTTTTTATTTTTTTTGGTGGTGTGGTGTGTTTTTTTTTTTTGTTTTGTTTTGTTTTTTTTTAGCTTGACAAGTCTGGTGCGGCTCTTTGCATTTTTTCTGCGGCTGTTTTGGTTGTCTTTGTGAAGTGGTTTGGCCATCCCTGATCTATAGGATCAGAGGTGAAAGTGGGAGAGTAGATGGGGCCTCTGGTACTGGCCCCAACACAGCTGACATTAAAGCACTTCCACAGTAATGGTTTAACATTGCTGCTCATTTTGCACCCAGCTTTGTTCCCAGCTACTGATGGGGGGGGGGGGGGGACAAAAGGGACAGTGATGTTAGTGTTGCTATGACAGTGCTGCAGGACCCTAGTGGCAGGCCCGCTGCTGAAAGGGGACTGAGGGAGAGGGCCAAAATTTTGTCTCTTGATTTACTTCTGTTGAGTGACACTTGGAGGGGAGCATATCAAGTTTTCAAACTCTTTTAGCAGCCATGAGGGACAAACTTATTTTTTTTCCAATGAAAGCTGAGCTTCAGAGAGCCACATGGTGCCAGGGGCTGGGGCTTTACGAAAGCACCAATTAGGGTATGACACATGATAAAATTGAGTTAGACACACTGCATCTTATTAATCTTCTTTCCCTTGAAACAGTTCTTTTTTTAACCTTGCTTCATAGTCTCAGTAATTTGATCCTCTTTGAGTCTCCCTGTTTTTCTGACAGGTCATTTTGAGGGTGACAAGACCTGAAACAATGTTCCAAGTGAGGACACTTCATCCATTTATATCAATAGTACTGACAACATAATGCTATTTTCTTAGGCTATGTCTACACTGCAGGGAGAAGTCGGAAAAAGATATGCAAATTGCCAACTGCAATTTGCATATCTTTTTCTGCCTTTTTTTTTCTGCTTTTCTTCCGAAACAGGCTTTTCTGACATTTGGCCCATCTACACTGGGCCAAATGATGGAGAAAAAGCCTCTTTGGGTGCAACCATTCTTGCTCATAGAATAAGGTTTACAGGGATACCAAAAAACACATCTGTTTCTCTGATTTTTTTTCGGAAAAACAGACGCATTCCTTGGCTGCAGCAGAGCTTTTCCAGGATAGCTCTGCAGTGTAGACATAGCCTAAGTTCTTATGAGTCCTACCTTCTTGTTTTGACTGCCCCTACACAATGAGCTGTGGCCACAATGACTTCATAGTGGGAATAGAGCTTTACTGTGGGAATAGAGCTAAGAATCTTTTCCTCAAACACTGCCCCTAACCACCGGACTGTTAATACTTAGAAGCTGATACCGAGTTAAGTTATTCTGATGCAGTTCAATGCAGAAAAGTCCTATACTTGTAAACTAGGCAGGTGATTACAGTACAAGTAATTGTTTTGGTTGATAGAAGCCACAGAAGTAGCTTTTTTCCTATGAAGGCAGTAGAGAAAAGATTTTATGCTTAGTCATTAACATGTGGGTAAACACAAATGGAACGATGTTTGTTTCTTTAAATTGCTACAGTAAATTTATTCAAGGATTGCTATGTTATGGAGAGGAGAGAGGTATGTTGGGTTTGGGGGAGAGAAGAGAGCTCTGTCTGATAATGGGTATGTAAAGGTAAGATTAAAGAAAGTTTAGTGTTTTCCTGACATACATTTGACTAACCTTAGACACTTTATACCCTTTTAGAAGACTTCAGTTTTTTTCTTTCCAGTATCATTACTTTTTCTGTGCGGTGCTAACTTTTTTTGTGTGCTCTCTTTATAGTGATATCTTCACCTGTCTCTCATAAATTAAACACATTTACACATTTATAGTTGCCCTAGCAGATTTACCTGGAGTTGCTCGGGCCCTTAACTCAGTTTTGTTTTTCTTTATTAAAATCATTGTTCTGGGGTCGGGCTGGGGATGAGGGGCTTAGTATGCAGGTTGCCCAGGGGAGAGAGGACTACCTCAGCCCTCTGTCACTGCAGCAGCTTGAGGCCAGGTGAGAAGTACCTCTCCATGGCTGCTACATCTGCAGCAGGCACAGCCATGGGAGGTGTGCCTGTTTCCCAGCTGACACACACACAAGCAGACAACATCTCTGAAATATATATCAGATAGCTGCCCTCTTCTCTACTCCTGCCCCCTGCTGTCCCAATGGGGTGTTAGCGATCCTGGTCCCCAACTATGGCCCCTTGCTGCCCTCCCCACCCCATGGTCATTCTACAGTGGGGGAGACAACCTCAGATCCAGGGGCCAGATGTGGCCCTCAGCTTGACTGGATCCAGCCCCCAAGGCTCAGGGCCCCCAGCATTGGGGAGCCAGTGCTGGTGCTCCAGCCCCGCTCACTTCCCACTGCAGGGCTGGAGTGCACACAATCTACTAGGCTGCTTCTCCCTCGCCCCCTCCCCCCCCAACTCTGGTGTGTGGGGAGTATCTTCTTCCTTCTCAGTTGGGGGCCAAGTCAGTGAGGGTTTTTTGGGGGAGGGGTTCCCTCACTTGTCAGTGGCCCCCAGCTCTGTTCCCCCAGCCTTGTTCTACAATGTAACTCCCTCCTACCAGACCCATCTCTCTCTATTTTATGAGAAACAATCAAATTCTAAGCACATCTCATTGTCCTGGCACAATCAATCCCTTATTTTGCTTTATGAGATGAGGAAGCTGCATACCACATTTGGTGGTCGTAGCTCTTATTGTTTTAGTGGAGTTCTTGAACAAATAGGCTTACAGATGGACAGACAGACATGCATTTCAAAATATATAGTAAGACAATAGCAAACATTAAGCAACACACCTTGCACATTACAGACTTACTAATATCTGAATCTGGGAAGGTTGGTGTGATATGATATAATATAGTATTACAGTGCAGTGTTGAGAAGGTTTAGGTTAATGGAGAAGGACGTTTCAAAATGGAGTGCAGATGCATGATGGGACATACAAAATGGAATCCATCAGGCCTGTAAGGACTTTTTGCCGCCAAAACAGTGTTTTGCACATGGCACTCCATCCATGCACACTGCCCAGCTGCCTCACCCAGCGCCACCTGTCTGCACCCGGCACGCTTTGTTTGCACTCTACCACCAAGAATTTTCCTCAGCTTCTTTAAAAACCCCCAAGATCAAGAAGCTCTGGTCGGCAGTCTCTCCCCACCATTTGGAGAAGGAGGATCCCAAGACAGAGGTGACTGTGGTGAAGGCCCTGTTTAACCCTTCTGGTCCGGTTCCATTCCTGCCTGCCGTCCCCAGGGTGCTCTGGCCCACGCTGTGGTGAAAGCTCAGTTAGTGAGCCTTAGCTACCTGCGCTCCCGGTAACACCATCAGGACTCCACAAGCCGTCTACTACCGTTGTGGCGAAAGCCCTCCGGCGTGCTGTCAGACTGCTTGTGCACGAACTCAGCTGTGCAGATAGAGGCCTACTCCATCGTGCCTTCATTACATCAAGGACGCCTCAGCGTTCCTCCTCTGACAGCCAACAAGGCTGAAGGAGTTGTAGGTCCTGAGCTTCTGCAGTCCTCAGACTGAGTATTCACAACATCTGCTTATTATTTCTGTTCTTTCTCCTGTTTTCAGAGGGTGAAGGTTGGTCCGTTAGTGTTGTGTTCTATTGTGTTATCTGTTATATCCAATACAGTTCAATTGATTATTCAAATTTGGACCGGAGTCCGTGTTTATTTAACATCTTGAGAGACCAACTGGTGATAGATACGGTATTTCCAGGCCGGATCTATCTTCTGGGACAAGGCAGTGTACAAGTCAGTTAACGCAGTTTACTCTAAGGGTATTATCAGTGTGCCTTGCTGGTAACAGCAGTTACTGGTGAGTTGTTTTGTCCAAATGTTGATTTATAGTTTCATGTATGTTTTCAATGCCAGTTGAATAATCGGGGTTGGGAAAAGAAACTAGTTTTGACCTTGATACTTTTATATTTCAGAGCACCAACTGGGAGTTGTATCTAGAATGGGATCTTCTCATGATAATTAGGAGTGTTGTCAGACTTGAATAATGCTTGGTTTTTCATATTTTAATACACAGCATGAATTTTTTCTATTACTCTTAAGAAATCCTGGTGCTGTTTTAAAAGCACTAAGACTGTGCTGAGAATATTTTAATATGGTTTAAAACAGGGCTGCTCGACACGGAGCCCATGGGCCGCATGCGGCCCACGGCCCGTTTGTTTGCAGTTTGGGTTTACACAGGGCTCAACACGCAGCCTCCAGATGGGATCCTTTGAACATAACCTCCACTGGGAACACACTCCACAATGGCGAGGCATCTCCCAGGTGGGGTGAGCACTGAAAGATGCAAGTGGATGGGCTAGCTGGAACAGATGGGTACAGGATGTTGGTGTTTCTAGCCACCAGGGAGGAGGTGCCAGGGCATTGTGTGACAGCTTTTTATTCATGCCTGTCAGTGAGAGAATCTATTTGCATATATATTTGTGTATATATATGCAACCATACTTAAGTTGTGGCTCTTGGCATGTACTGAGAGTATCATTGTGGCCCCCGGGGCTTCTAAAGTTGAGTAGCCTTGGTTTAAAAGGTTGAGATCTTCTTCATGACAGTTGATGAAATGAAGATGTAGTTCTGAAGATGTTCTTCAGAGACTGTACTTTAGAAGTGAAACTGTTAAATAAAAAATGTACTGCTGTGTAAAATCTCATGTTACCATAATAGATATCCAATATAAATAATTGCTGTGTGCTAATGAGCTAGTGAATCCTAAAGTGAAATGGTAAGCCTGTAAATAAATAGATTAGGCATATGCCTGAAAAAGAAAACTTGTTTATTTCTTCCTCTATGCCTTTAAAGTAATGGGAAGCAGATATTCAAGGGGCAAGTCTTTTGCGATTATTAGAGAACACAAACTTTCTCCAAAAATATAAATAACTAATTTATAGTGTGGCATGCCATACAGGTCTCCAGGGCGAATGAGTGATCTACCATCTTGAATTTCCACTGTGAAAAAGAGAGGAAATCCCATGTTTGCTTTACTGACTTCACTGTTGACTGAAAAAAGCATCTTTGTGCTTTTGGCCTGCTTAAATGATTTTGGAACCTAAAACAAATGCTTAAAGCCAATAAAATTGCTAATAGGCTTTCAGTTTCCCACGGAAGAAATAAAGGTAAGATTTGTCAGAGTGATAGATTTCAAGGCCAGAGGGAGCCATTATATCATCTTCTGACCTCTAGTATATTATAGGGCACCAACACCACCTAGCACCTGCATACCAAATCCAACAACCAAAATGAGAACAAAATATTAACACCCGCAGGCTTCTAGACCTTTAGGAGTGAGAGGGAGAGAATAGGAGGGAATGAGGTGCACCAGAGTTTGAGACCTCCACAATGTTAGGGATATTTGGATTAAATCTTTCCCTCAGTCTTAATATGGCCTCGTATTTTTCATATGTCACTGACTACACAAGAAGACATAAATGGGCTCTTATGTGTGTTTGTAAATTTGGTAGTTGGGTGCATCCAATGTGCTTTCACTTCTGTGGGGCAAGCAGTTGCATATACGACATTGGGGGTTAGGAGTGAATGTTTTACAGCATGCATCCTCTACTGCAAAATAAATCAAGTCCTGCAAGTCTCCCACAGCTTCGAAGTATCAGAGTGATACTTTTTTCCCCATGTAAACCATGTGAATGTGAGATGAAATGTAAAAAAACTAGAGGTAACTAAATTCTTTGACTGATGTTCCAGCACTGTGGTGGGATTAGATTAAATTTGCACTAGTCTGATTCTCATTATAATCCCAGTCAGAAGGGTGGATTCATTTTTCTCTGTTTGGTATTATCATTTTTGTCACAAGAGTGAAGTTTTTAATCTATCATACACCCAGCAAAAGACATTAGCTGGGAACTGTATTACTGTGACCTTTCCAGTGCGTTACAATTTGACAGGCTGTCCCATTCTGCTTTGTTCCTATTTGCGGTTTCTCAGCCTGAGAAAGTGAGAGGGGATGACCATTAATCTCTGTGAATAGAAAATTGAACTGCCTGCCTTCAAAGGAATACAAATGTCTCTAAACTTATGATGTCCTGTTCTTATCTGCAGTTAGAATGTACTCAGTGGTCCATAACTAACTTCCATAATGTTGGGATGTCCTTATCTGATAGGTTAGTATATTAGTCAGCTCAATTTATTATCACATGTCAATTCATTGCCACAGAGTTTCTGGTTGTAATTTGCAGATGTTCCAATCTTAAAATATGATATTCCCATGACCAAGTGCACTTGACAAAGGATGACTTCCTGAAGTGGTCCGTGCTGATGCAAGAGATGATTCATTGTGTTTGCAGTTCAGCAATGAAAATAAAATAAGGTAAAATGCTGAGCCACTCTTCTTGAACCAAGGT
The DNA here is from genome assembly GCA_032595735.1 of Pelochelys cantorii. Lineage (NCBI taxonomy): Eukaryota > Metazoa > Chordata > Testudines > Trionychidae > Pelochelys > Pelochelys cantorii. The sequence goes on from CM064327.1 coordinate 192,197,640, forward strand.
GGTGGTTTCCATTTCCTGAGCATTGGTTGGTTGGCTAATCTTGGAATAGAAAGGTCAAGCAACACTGACCCATGGGATTGTGGGATAGCGTTGATGGACTCTCAGGACTCAAGTCTGGGGACCTGGGCCTGAACTCAGAGGGACTTGAGCTCACACCTACCCCTGCTAGGTCTAGGGTCAATGTCCTGAGGTCTTATTGACCTGAGTCAAACAGATATGGGAGTAGACAGGAGGCAGATTGGGCTTGAACCTGAAATTACATTACACTAATCTGTTAACCTAACCCTATATGATGACGAACCATATCTTGCAGAAAGCCTTAATTCCAGTCTACTGTAGCTTGTTCACTCCTATTCTGTGCCTTAGAAAATGTTAGTTTATTCAGAAGTGATTTTTTTCTCCTGTTGATAGGATGCTAGTTAGCTTGAAAGCAACACAGCACCAGTTAGTACCTCTGAGTATGTCTACACTTCAAATTAAAACCTGCAATACAGGGTCTTAGAACCCAGGTCAGTTGATTCAGACTTATGAGGGTCAGGCTGCCTGGCTAAAAATAGCAGTGGTGACATTGCTGAGTCACAGTACTGCTTGTCAAACAGAGAAAGAAACACCATTGGGCCACATTCATCCCTGCGGTAAGTCAGCTGAAGTTACACCAGTGATAGTGTCCGTTGATTTCACCTTCCTTGGTCGTTGGGTGCTTTCTAACATAATTGAACCTTTTCTGATCAGTGCTTTGAACTTTCTCTCAATATTGACCTATTTAAATACTTTCTTGCAGGATGCCTACTGACTCTTCGTATTAATGGAATAGTGAAGCCTACACTTGCAACTGCCATACCAGCAGTATTTCCTATGGTTAAAACTGCTAGTTTGGTGGTTTTGTTTCTGAAGGGGGAGGAATTATTAGCTGTACTGCCCCCAGGAAATCAATGGCTGTAAGTGAAAGGACACTTATTTCTGATACTTCTTTGTCTCTAATTGGAAATTAAAATTGATTTTTTTTTTGCAGTCTGCATTTTTGCAGTGTGTTTTTATGCTATTGTGTATTCCTGTCCAGCTAAATCAGTGTTTAAAATTTTGTTTTTTTCTCCCAATCAGTCTAATCAAAAGCATACTAGTAGGAACTCAAGCACCCCCGCCCCCACTTTTTTATGAAGGGCCATGCCTAAACTTAAAAGCAAAGAGAAGGGAAATATAGAAGGCCAATTCAGTCGCACAAGTCAAAGCAAAGAGAAGAAAAAGGGACTATGCTAAAATCACATAGGGCACGTCTACACAGCAGAGCAAAACTCAAATGAAGCTATGCAATTTCAGCTATGGCAATTGCGTAGCTGAAGTCGAAATAGCTTAATTCGGCTTTGGGTGCTGTCTACACAGCAGGAAGTCAAAGGAAGAACACTCTTCCTTCAACTGTCCTAACTCCTTATGAAATGAGGATTACAGGAGTCTGAATAAGAAATACTCCAGCTTGCCCTTTTTTCAAAATAATGGCTGGCTGTGTAAATGTGCTCTTTGTTGTTTTGGAATAATGTTAGTTATTCCAGAATAACTCTGCTGTGTAGACATAGTCATAGAAAGCAAGCCAAAATGTGAGGCAGAAATATCCTTATGGAAGACCCAGAAGCATAGTTAATTTAACTTGCTTTTTAGATAAAGGTACAGTTCAGGCGTATTGGACTTTCCAGGATTAATAGGAGTTAAGAGATGGAATGTTCATCCAGGCCCTTAAAAGGTTTATGTTAAAGATCTTATTACATCTGGAAATGTGCTGAATATCTGATATTCTAGGTTATTAATAAAGAACTTACGCTACTGTTACCATATATGCTGCTTGATTCCATTTACACTGTATTGTGACCAAAATGGAGCTGATTGCTTTGGTCCATTATGTTAATCACCAGTTACTGATACTATTTGGTACATTAAGATTGATCTTGTATAGCTTAGTGTATTTTCTGTAACATTAAATGCTTTTAACTTCTGGGACTGAAAGAGTCAGCGTGTATGGCTTGTCTGTGCTTAGTGTGGTAGCAGTAATGGGGCTAACAGACTAGCTGGTCTCTTGGGCAAGGCTAGGGGTGTGCGGCTCCACACCCCCAAAAGGGTCTCCCACCAGGCAGCCCTCAGTTCCACTGTGGGGGCTCCAGCAGTGATTTAAAGGGGCCTGGGTTCTGGCTACCACCATTGCCATAGTAGCTGTTGCCACGGCCAGGAATACCACGCTCTTTTGAATCACCTGGCCCTGGGGCAATTGCACCACTGCACAGGCCTGCCACCAGGAGTTGGGGGGGAGAGGAGTAGGAGAGAGGAGGAGGCAACTGCAGCATTTAGTAAAGATACTACCTATTCTGGCAAGGAGACTGTCTCCCATAGGCAGAGGTACTGCATGCCCGAGCCATATGCTTATACAGACATAAATTTGTAGTGATATCAGGGCTTAAGAGACATTTAGCTTCATGTAGGGCTGAGCTTGCATGTTTGGTTTTAATATATTTTTGTCACCATATTTCTTTTGCTGAAAATTGAAATTTGGCACTGTTGATTTTGCATCCTAACCACTCACGTTGTTCTGTGATGAGGTGGCTTGAAGGGGTTGTGTTCAAATATTGATCAAGTTTAGAATGAGGGCCAGGGTTAATATTGAAGGCTAAGGCTTGTGTTTGGATTCAAGAGCCCCAAATTCTTGCTGTTTGTTGTTGTGATAGCAATGGTTCTGAAATGGGGTAATCTTTTGAGCGCTGCTCTTCTTGCAGAGATTTCCGCTGCCTAGGTGTGAAATCTCACCCACTGTTTGGCCACATTTGAACTAGAACCAGGAACTAAGTTCCTTCTGATTTTGGATCTGACCCAGAAATTCATCAATTTGGAATTTTAAATAGGCGAGCATCTAAATTCTTGTTTTGGCCAGTCTGTGTTAATGTGTGCTGCTAGGATGTCACAATGATGATTCAAATGTTGGGACATTCAGTGAGGAAGGACCTAGTTCCATCAGAAAAACATGCAGAAGCAGCTTGTGGTTGTGGTCCCCACCCTGACCACAGCTTCGTATCTCCTGAAGCTGCTTATCCCCTCATTGCCATGTGTCTTTCTGCACAGGTAACTGGCTAAGCTAGATCTGTTCTGCACAAGCTCTGAATTCCTCTGCCCCATGGCTATCTCCTCTTCCCCCATTAATCTTGTTTTGCTATCAGCTTTTGTATGTGGAAAAGCACAGATCACTGTTTCCTTAATGTTGGTGAACTTTCACCGAAAGAGGAAAAGAGTTTAAACTCCATCTCAATCGAACATCGATAAATGTGTGGCCAGCCACCCTCTGACAACATGCCATTAGCCATACATCAAGCACAAATAGTGCTAACTACACCTGTGTCCATAATTATTTAGCTGCTTTTTTCCTGACTAAGGTGGATCAGGTGATAACTTAATGGATACCTGGGCCTTATGAAAGGTCTCAGAGCTCACTCTGAGGGGAAAAAAATTAAGTAGGTTTGTTCTGGTGGAAGACACTGAGTTGGGATCTGGAGGTTAAAATCTCCAGGGGATACAAGGCTGTGTACCAGAGCAGGAAGGCAAAAAGCCCAGAAAGGAACTGAGAATGGTACTTTGTGGGAAGCTTAAATTTGTTTATCACTTGGCTGGAGGGCAAAGTCCCATCTTCCACACAGACTTGTGTGGAAAGCTAAGGAGACCCTCTTTTCGGCAGGACACTAAGGCAAGAAGTGCTGGTAGTGTCATGCTTGGTTACCATCGGGGACAGCTGTGCCCCTTTGACTCATGTCCACAGATTAGTCAATTGGGTGAGCATCATACAACAATCAAAATTAGCATGTCAGAGAATAAGTTAGGATAATGGTTATATACATGACACATTCTAGGTATGTGCATATCATTATGATATTTCCTAAACATCAGTTTTGGAAAGTGATCTACTACTGATGATGTAGTTGTATTGGTCGCAGGATATTAGAGACACAAGATACATAAGTTAATATCTTTTACTGGACCAACGTCTGTTGGTGGGAGAGCACCTCAAAAGCTCGTGTGTCTCTACCAACAGAAGTTGGTCCAATAAAAGATATTACCTCATCCACTTTGTGCCTCTAATATACTAATAAGGCAAATGTTTAAAAATATCATAATTAGCCTCAGATTCAATATTAGCAGGATACAAACAGCTAGACTAAGCTGTTTGTATATGAGGGGGGAACTATTGATTTTTCTTACTTCTCTACCACTCTGAATCATTATTGATTTGTCACTGTTATAATCACATGTCATGTCTATATCTGGTTAAGGTCCTCATTGGTGACTTTGCTTTGAATAAGTTGTAGCTACAAAATTACAAATTGTTTTTACCGATCAGTTTCTAAATGTATTTTCATATGTGGATGCCTTGCTCTGACTAGAAACTGTCTGGAAAATGCTAGAGGTATGATGGATTTTTCTGAGCAAATATCCTGGAATTTTCTGAATTCTGTTGGATGTAGTATTGCAGGTTAATAAAACTCAATTTGGATCCAGAAATAAATGGTTTGACTTGCTTTGTTTGATGTGATAAACTAAAAAATAGTTTTGAGCTTTAAAAAATATACTTAAAAATCCATTTAAGACTTATTAGAGAAAGCTATAATAAGTATTAATTAAAAAAATCTTGTACCCAGAAATGTAGAGTCAGAATTTATAACTATTGGTTTAGACACCATCAGCCCAAAGCTATGAGGTGATTGAAAGTTTTGGAGACTTGTATGCTTTAATTATTTCTCCTCTGACTATTCCTGTTCAGGAAGACAGAGTGTATATCTGTCCAGGTATTTACTGTACTGAAGAACCAGATTTTTTCCCTTAGGCTTTTTCATCTTAGTTCTTGTAGATGAGCTGAAGTGAGGAGTTTTAATAAGACCTTGATTCAACTTTCCCAAAAAGTAAATAAATAAGGGCAGAATGTTCACAATAGCCCAAGTGACTTGGGAATGTGAGATCCATTGGATGTCATTTAGGTGCTTTCTGTAAATCTCACTCTAGATTTATAAAGTAGTTGCCTTTTAGGATGTGTGTTGGATGCAAATTGAGAAACACTGAGAGGCATTGCCTCTGGATTTTTTGCTTTTGGAGTTTGTTCAAGCTTCCCTCAGGCCTGGGCCATTTTCTGATTTAAATTCTATTGGAAGACCTCAGTCAGAAAATGTTTTATTTTTTTTTTCAGTGAAAATATGTACATCACGGCTGAGGTGTAAAGATGGGGGTGGGAAATGCAAGAATTTGGAAGGATAGAAACTGCCTTTAATCCCCTCTTCAGCTGCTTGTCATGCTACTTTCAAAATGGTTTAGAAACTGCAAAAGAGAATGGCTCCTCTCTCTGGACAAAGGGAGGCAGATGGAATGAAGCCAGTACAACTAGAAGATTACACCTAAAGTGAAATTTTTTTTAAAATACTATGGCTGAAACTCTGGCCCCATTGAAATTATTGCTAAAACTCCCAGGGATTCCATAAGTCCACAATTTAACAATGAATATTGCAGAAATATATGCCTTCATTATGAAACTCTTACTTATAGAATCATAAGATTGGAAGACACTTCAAGAGGCTACATAGTCCACTCCTCTGCAGTGAAGGCAGCTCTAAAGATTATCTAGACCATCCCTGACAGATATGTAGCTAATCTGCTCAAAAAATCTCCAATGTACAATCTCCCCAGTCAGTTTATTCTAGTGCTTAACTACCTTGACAGGAAGTTTTTTTTGTAATGTCCAATCCAAACCACCATTGCTGTACTTTAAACCCATTGTTCAGTGTCCTAGCCTCAGATGTTAACGAGAACAATTTTACTTTCCTCCTTGTAACAAACTTTTATGCACTTAAACTGTTCTATCCCCCTTGGTCTTCTCTTCTCCAGACTAAACAAACCCTTTTTTCAATCTTCCCTCAGATCACGTTTTCTAGACCTTTCATATTTTTTGCTCGACTTTTTCCAACTTGTCTACTTTTTTTCTCTGAAATGTGGCAGCCAGAACAGGTTGAGGCCTAATCTAGAAGCTGGATATGAATCAACAGTGTGACTTCGTTGCCAAGAAGGCTAATGGCTTATTGGTCTGTATTAGTTAGAGCATTGCCAGCAGATTGAGGGAAGTGATCGTTCCCCTGTGTTTAGTGCTGATGAAGTCACATCTGGAATCCAGTTTTGGTCCTCTCACTACAGAAAGGATATGGACAAATTGGAAAGTGTCCAGCAGAGGACGACAAAATGATGAAGTTGGTGTTCATGGCTTATGAGGAAGTGCTGAGGGAACTGACCTTATTTAGTCTGCAAAAGAAAAGAATGCAGGGGGAATTTGATAGAAGCCTTCAACTACCTGATTAGGGGTTCCAAAGAGAACGGAACCAGGCTGTTCTCAGTAGTGGCAGATAACAAAATAAGGAGCAATGGTTTCAAGTTGCAGTGGGAGAGGTCTAGGTCGGATATTAGGAAAAAATATTTCACTAGGAGGGTGGTGAAGCACTGGAATAGGTTACCTAGGGAGCTGCTGGAATCTTCTTCCTTAAAGGTTTATAAGGCCCAGATTGAAAAAGCCCTGGCTAGGATGATTTAGTTGGGGTTGTTCCTGCTTCAAGCAGGGGGTTGGACTAGATGATCTGACATGTCTTCTAATCCTAATATTCTGTGATGATCATTGTAGAGTAGAGCAGAAGTGCCTACAACACTCCTGCTAATACATTTTAGAATGATGTTTGCTTTTTTGGAAACAGGGTTACACACTCAACTCTCACATGCACTTATATGCTGATCAATAAAAAATTAAAGAACAATAGCTAGTATGTGAACAGTTGCAATAGACGTCCTATTTAATTTCTATATATAGCAATATAATCTTGTTTGGTCCTTTTTACACTGCATTACTAACGCTAAAGGTTTAACAATCAGTTGTATTTATGATCTGGTGATGGGGTGCTTGCCCCACAGAAGGCCTGTAGGGTTAAAGTGGCTAGGCAGGCCAATTACCTACCCAAGTTGCAGTTAGAAATGTGCTCAGCTGGACAGGATCAAGAGGACTCTGAATAAAGTCCAGGAGCTGGTCTGGCAAACCCAGAAAGAGCAAGGGGTTGTATAAGTAGGAAAAAGCGCAGAGAAACAGCAGCAAGGGCAGGACCCTACAGATTGTGACAAGTTGTAATAGCATCCCTGGGTTGGAACCCAGTATAGAGGGCAGCCCTTGGTGGGAAGGGGTACTGGGCATTAGGGTAGGGGTACTGGGCATTAGGGTAGGGGTACTGGGCATTAGGGTATCAGCCAGACAGCTGGTCTTTGATTTCCCCAGAAGGGGAGGACTTTAGTGACTTGGCTGGAGGCCCAAGCCATAAACAGGAAGCTCCAATTCCAGAAGTGAGAGGCTGCAGGATGAAGACAATGGATAGAAGCTCTGCTAGAAGATGGTGGCACCTTGCAAGGACTAGTTCCTAGAGCTGCCAGGAGGAGATGCTATGTGCAGTGAGTGGACCCCATGACACATCCGTTGCCTTTCGTAGGGATGAATAAAAATAGGCCATGGGAGGGTGGAATAGGCAGAGGATTTAAATTTAGTTTTGTAATGGTTAGTTCTGAGGATTGTTAATAGGAAATTGCCAGCTGAAATACAGCCCAGGCCAACAGTAACCAAAACTCCTTGCCATCTGAAGGATGATCGTTGGCACATGTGAGAAGAGTTGAAGATCTTGGTCAAGCTATTACTGGAGAGGTGTCTGCAACACACAAAAAGTCCTAGAATGTGATGATAATTGGCCCTGTTGGTGACTTATTGTAGCAGAGAGACTAAAGTCTGAGTACTTCTGGAGAGTGAACTACCCTTTCATCTCTGAGCTGGTCATTCTGGTCAGTGTTGAGGTGGCTTGATGAACAGAGTATACCGGTTCTGAGTTGCTGCTCCAGCAAGTTTCGTAGTTAAAGGTTGATGGGGTCAATATGGTAAGGTGGTGTTGTCACCCAAGTCAATTCAGCGGCATCAGGGCCCCACAGATATTCATGACTGAGACATAGATTTCTTTTAAGTAAACTGTGGTAGGTATTTAAAAACAGCTTCCATTTGCTGTGTGAATATGCTGTTACTTTCTCCTCAAAATAAATTGAGGATGATTAAAAGGGAAAAAGGAGCCATATCCTTTTTCAGTATTTTGGCCTCCTACAAAACATAACACTTCAAATGTTACTTCATTATACCAATGCAATCTTCAATTTCAATTCTTTTTAAAAAAAGCATACAATTCATTTATTTAAAAAATAAAATAAAGCCTCCATTGGCACAACAGAATATAATGGTTTTTAAGAATCTACAGCCATGAAATTAAGTGTAATTATTTTGTTTCTCCTTCATTTTTTTTTTAAAAACCCCATTTGTGCTACACTGCAAGAAATTAAATTACTCTGAGTTAAAAACACAATTCTTGCATGCGGAAGGAGGGAAAATTCCTTGTAAAAACAGAGTGGTAGTCATATGGCGCTCTCTAAGTGCGGGAGGCGCCCTGCTGCTGTATGTGCTTACTGTCAATATTCATCCACATTGCAATTTCCATTTCAATTCCAAATCGCAGAATTGCTGTGCACTTGTATAATACGCTACTAGCTTCTAAATCATGCTACCAACTGATGTTTAGTGACCTGAATGAAACTGTTTGATGTAATTGACAGGCACCCTTTTATATATGAGAATAAGTCTGCTCAGCAAAGACTAAATTGTGTTTTTAGTCATAAAACGAGATATTTGTCTTTCATATTTTGAAAATCAATGTGATTCCATAATTTTCCTGAGCAACGCTATCTGTGGACACCAAAAGGTGCAACCTTAAAAGCTGTAGTTTTATGGTTGAATGCTAATTCCCCCTTCCTCTTTTAAATTGGATCTTATCCTATTCTTTCCTTTTGTGATCAACAATCTGCTGCAGATAAGGGATAAAGCGTTACTTCCCCCGTGGAAGTAAGCTATCATAATTATTAAACTGAATGCAAAAAGTAGAAATGGAACCTTGAAGTGAAATGTGTTAATTGTGCTCTCTCTGGGTATTAAGCCAGAGTGTTGCATTTCCTAAATTTTAAACCAACTGTAATTCTAGCTTGGGGTTTAACCAAAGCAAAATATTTAACAAATAATTAGCAATGAGTTTAGGTTAAATATACAGTGTCGTGTTCACTATGTGTCTTTCTGTTGTTCAGCTGTCATCTAGGATACCTTGGATCTCAACTCTGGAGTTCTACTGCAATTCACCCCGCCTTTCAGAATGCATTGTGCTATAATATGAGATTTATCCCCTCAATAAGGAATTGGTTGTCAATGTTCTAACAGCCTCAGGAAAAATCAGGTATTTTGGCTTCTTGAAAAAAATTAACAGAAAAATGGAACTAGGTGACAGTCTCTGAAGCCTGGTCTACACTACAAGGGAAGGCAGAAGTAAGATATGCATCTCCAGCTATGTAAGTAAGTACGTGGCTGGATTTAACACATCTGACATTGCATTTGTACCTTCCACACAGTGGGAGGCCAACGGGAGCAAATGCTCCCATCAACTTCCCTTATTCCTCATGAGGAGCAGGATTACTGGTACTGACGGCGGGGGGGCACCCTTTGAGTTCGATTTAGCAGGTCTAATACAGATTTACAGGGATGATGAATTAGTGCATCTGTTTTTTTTTGAAAATTTTTCCAAAAAAGTGGATGCATTCCTTGGACACAGCATTGCTTTTCTGGGGAAAGTAGTGCAGTCTAGATGTAGCTTTAGTGGTGTAGACCTGGTTCCTAAGTAAGAAAGGCACACAGGTGGCACAAGTTTTGTGGCTATATATAGTATATCAGTGATTAATGTTCTCTAGTAAAGAACACTAGATTACTTGACACTTAACAGTGGAACAGAATGCAGATTACAGTACTACACACACTGGTAGGAACTTACTATGGATGCCAATATTGGAAAAGAGAACTAGTCAGCTAGATTATTAAACAGTTTACCTTCATAATCATTATTATTCTTGGCCATTTACAGAAAATTCTTCTTTGAAAGAAAGTGACAGCAGTATATTGGGGAGTGATGGTGCTGGGGATGGTAACTATAAGCATCTTTGTACTGTATTTATATTTTAGGACTTGTACATTACTGGTATGGAGACTCTCCTTCAAGTATACATTCTATCTACCCCAACCTCAAGCATATCCATATTGAATGTTGGTTTGACCATTTTATATATGTGGTAGAACCAGAAGACTACCGGTGTAATTCAGGTATCTTAGTTTTAAATCCACTAATCTCAAATAAAAATAGAATAGAATAGTGCCATTTTGTAGGATTTTCTGTGCCTTGTACTCTGTCTGAACTGAGCTATTGTTACAGGTTCAGATTTAGCCAGAATATATTTTAATCCAATGGTGGCTAGATTTGCTAGTCCAAATTATCTTCTGGCACAACTCCAATGAGACAAACCATGAGAATTCAGTCTTCTGTGATTTGGATTATTATAGCAGAGTTAGATTGGAACCTTTATGGGCTATAAGCAGAAGGGAGAACTGCGGATTGAAGAGCTGTATGCAGTCTTCCTTAGCTGGAAGTTGCTTTTTTGGCTATGTAGTGAGTCAGCATGGCCTCTCACTGACTCAGAGGAGGAAACTCCCACAGAAACCCCTTGGTGGGCAGTGCCAGAGTCACCCCGCCCTGCCCACAGGAAACAGGAAGTGAGAGTTAGAGGTATAAGAGGGGGAGCTCCCAGCTCAGTCACAGCCCAGCTGCCGAGCAGGGCAGAGGCTCTTCCTCAGCCCCAGTGTAGAAAGGCTCTGCCGCACTGTGCTCTGGTGAATGACTGGGTTGGGCTGCCCGGGCCGCTACCAAGCCCTGAGCCTAGGCCTACACCACCCTGGCCACTGCTGGACTGGGATCCTGGGCCCACCAATCTATCTGGACCCTCAGGACTGGTGTGAGACCCTACTGAGTGGGCCAGACCTCCTGGGCTCTTGCTTACCCCAGATCCTGAGTCAATGGGCACCCTGCCGGCACCCTTGTTCCTAGCTGACAGCGAGGCGTGCCAGCCAATCCAGATAGGCCCCCAGGGAGAGCAGGGAAGTGACCCTGGGATGGCTGAAGAAATGGAGATTGGGTGGGCAGCGCACTGTGGTGCTGACCCACCGACCTGGATGGTGTGTTATGGCCTGGAACCCCTCCGGTCCAGTGGCTGCCACCTTGCCAGTATTAGGGCCCTGGACTGGGATGTGGTGGAGTAGGGAGGGCCCATGTCCCCCCTGACACTCTTTCCCTTGGGTGGCAGATCTCCCCCATGGGGCAAACCCCCCCCCCCCCCCCCCCGCGCTTGTCAGCTCTCCGCCAGTGAGGAGTGCCAACCCCTGGCTCAGCCTGCAACAGGCCTGTACTGAGAAACCACCCTACTGTTTCTTGGTGTATTTGCTCCCTTGCCCTGACTTTGGACCTGGTTCATGAATTGTTGTGAAGCCCCTAAGACTATTATATAAGTGGGTGGTGTTTTGCCTGGGCTCCTGAACTATGGGGTAGCCCACCAGACCCCTATTTCATTGTTGACTTACTGCCTGGACCTGAGCCAGTGGGCCATTAGAACTGCTAATTAGTGCTGCCCGGCCATTGTGGGTCCGGACTCGGGGCTTGCTGTGAGTCAGTGGCCTCTCGCTGACCCAAACGGTTTCAGGCTACAGTGATTTCTGCTTTTGTATGTTGCACACTTGCATTTGTTGGAGAATACTGAAGTCTTGTAATAGGCATAAGTTTCCAGTGAGCAGATAAGAGTGAAAGTCAATTCCTGCAAACACACAAATGCTAATTTCATTGAGTTAGTGGGATTTCTCACATGCATAAAGTTAAGCAAGTGAGTATTTTCAGTATTGGGCCAGGGAATTTATTCTGACCTGCTTAAATCATGTGTATTTTGGCCTTTAGTTTAAAATGTAAGAACATCTATTGTCAAAACAAACATTTTGAACTACAGTTTGTTTTGTATATAGCAGAATAGCTGAATTGCTGAAGATACATACTTGGGACAAACAGATGAATAATTTGGATGTGTGTTAAGGAAAGAATTTGTATGACAAAGAATTATAAATAAACGCAGTCACTTTTTCCAAAGTAGCAAAATGTGACTACCTTCTATAGCATTCCGCTTCTTTTATGATCAGGATAGTATTCCTATGAAACTGAAGTGGTTAAAATGAGAGGACATGGAAAAGACTGAATAAGGGCAAAGTGATTTCCAAGATGTCAGGTACTAAGGATCACCTATGGGGAACAATGCATTAAAATACTTTTCCATCTCCCCACATTTTGCAGACAATCAGCACCTGGGTGTACAATGGAAAATAGCTCTTAAAAGGAAGTCTTGGACAGAAAGACCCTTATGAAAACATGATTTATAGGGGAAAAACAACTTGAAAGCACAGGTTTAACATTAACTTTTTTTTGCCAAATGCTGAGAATAAAAAGTAGGTCAACAAGTGCATTTAAATAGCTTGTTCCACAGTCTTTTAAGTGAGTGCTAGTGACAAGTGTATGATGTGCCGAGCATTTTGGTTTCTCCTTTTATAGAGTATTGGTTAAATTTAGACTTGTTCAAAGTGGCTGTTATACATAAACCTCTAGGCAAATCCTCAGATCTTTCAGTCAGTTCCCTCTTTTTTTTTTTTTTTACTTACACTGTCATGCCATTGTCTTCATAAGCAATAATGTTTTATGCTAATAAGCAATTATTTTAATAAACTTTAGTTTGGCATCTTCAATGGAGCCTTGAAATAAGGAGCTGCCATTAGAACTAAGAATTTTAACTGGACCTTTAGATCCTGGACCAGGGTACTCATTTCCTATGAATCTAAGGATCTGGCTTTTAGCTTTGTCCAGGACATTCTCCTGTACAGTGATGTTAATAGAGAGTGCTCAGTCTGAACCCATTCAGAAAAGTTTTGAGTACCTGTGAGCTGTGTGGTACCTGCCCAGCTCAGGTAATTTTACTGCCCTTGCAATTTTAGTCTCTCACAATTCGGACCAAACACATGGCCTGAGATGAAACAGCATCTTGGAGAGCTTTTGCAAGAGTTTGTCCTTAGCTTTAAAAGCCATTATCTTGTCCTATGACCTAAGGAGACAGAAGGAGGATAGCCAGAAACAACACTGGGGGTGGAAAGAAAGGGCTAAAGGAGGAGAGCCTGCAACTCAGTTAAGGAAAACTTTTATTTCCTCGCTACTCTTCTTTCACTTGTTGCTGTACTGGGAGGGCCCTGATTTGTGCTGTCTGTTAATACTGAGATCACTGGAGCTTAGCGAATAATGAGAAACAACTCACTAATGTTCTGGCAACTTATAAATAGAATTTTTCCAAATCACGTTGTCATTTTTATCTACATTCATTGTTTCTTTGTGAAAATCTGTGGGAGTGAAGTGTCTGTTCATGGGAATGTTTTCAGAGAACAACTTGTGGATCTGCAGTCAAGATGAATCATAACATTTTCCCCCACTGCAAAAGTAGTTTATTAAAGGTTATATCCAGTAAGAGTGCAGAAGCAAAGAATAATCCATGTAATAAATTCAAATGTCAAGGCTGTATATCACCCAACTCTCACATACGCAATATCCTAGAAATGTAGGCTGGAAGGGACCTCAGGAGATCATCTAGCCCATCCCCTCTGCTGAAGGAGGACCAAGTATACTTAGCCCATCCCTGACAGGTGGTGTTCTACTCTAATCTGTTCGTAAACTTCAAGAATGGGGATTCCATAATCTTCCTTGGTAATTTAGTCCGGTATTTAACTGTCTTTTTAGAGAGAGAATGATATTCCCCTAATATGTATGCTAATTTCCCTTTGCTGAAGATTACACTGCCTACTTCTCCTACCTTCACTGGAGCTGGAGAGCAGCTGATAACCATCCTCTTTATTACAGCATTTTACATGTTCTGTGCATTCCTCAGACTAAACATGCTCAGTTTTTAACCTTTTTTCCATAGGTTAGGTTTTCTAAACCTTCCTTGGTTTTGTTGCTCTTCTCTCCATATTATCCATGTCTATCTTTAAGCCAGGCTCCCAAAGCTGGACATAGCACTCCATCTGAGATCTCCACAGTGCTGGGTAGAGTGGAACAATTATCACACATGAATTACACACGACACTTGTTTTAATACATAATTATATTGTCCTCTTGCAAATGTATCCCAATTTGTGATAAACTATAACCTCCCCCAGATTCCTTTTTTAGTATTACCGTGTGGCTAGTTATTTCCTGTCTTGTAGATGTGCATCCCCAATGTAATACCTGCCACTGGTCTGAAATCAACGAGATGAAATTCAGTAATGGCAAATTCTCCAATTTATCAAGGTCATTTTCAATTCTAATCCTGTCCTCCAGGACGCTTGCCACCCATCCCACCTTGATGTCATCCACAAATTGTATAAGCTAGCTCTCCACTTTATTTTCTAAATCATTTAATGAAAATGTTGACTACAGGTTGGACTTTCCTGGTCCAGCACCCTCAGGACCTGACTGATCCCTGATAAGGTACTCTTCTGGATCAGGGGAGGTCATTTCTGGCACACCTGCTGCTAGTCCCACCCAATGCCCTGTCATACTTCAGTGGTCCATACTGTCAGGGTTCTCGGGGTTGTCCTGGCGCACTCCTGACAGGACCTTTACTCCATCGGTGATAAACTCTCGGCTGCATGCTTAACTATCAGTGCTCCCTTTATCTAGAATGTTAGACCCCGTGCACTCGGGTCAACACAGGAGATCTCCGAGAGCCCCCAGACATGACAGATACAGCCAAGGTTTGAAATCAATCGAACAGGTTTATTGTCAAATGCGAAACTCTAACAGTTGTTAGCAGAGATCCTACAATTCTACACCATTACGCCTTTGGCCCGCGTTGACAAGGTACCAACTCCAAGCAGGCCTATTGCCATATAACTCTGACTAACTGCTGTTAATATCTGTTAGGCCACTGTGCATTCTGTGCCTCTTAGGCAATGACACCTGCCGTTCAGGTGCCTAGTGCCCCCCCCCGTCAGCTGGTGTGCATCATTTGCGGTGTCCTTTTATAGACATGTACAAACAACTTACATCATTTCTTTACGTACCAGGTTGCCACCCTCTGTTGCCTAGTTACCACCCCTCACCTTACAGCAGGGGGGCTTACTTACTATCCTTCATGCTGTCAGTCTTGACCCGGTCCTGAACCTAGGTTGGCATGTGCACTAGTTTTTGGGGAGTCTTTGTACCAAGACACTTAAGATGTTCCGCTACTCCCCTTTGGCTTATAGTCTGTACTTGGTGCCTCCCCTGTGTCCTTCCATGCTCCATCTAACTTACACAATTAGCAGTAGGGCCTCTTTCTTGGCTCCTGTGTTACTGAACCAAAGTCTTGCTCACTAGAATGCAGGCCTGTTGCTGTTTTCATGTTATGGGCCTCTATTTAGGCCTGCTGATTCCATGTTACTGACCCTCAACTTACTACATCCTCCTCTGCCCCCCCCAACCTGCAGCCTAGCTGAGCTGCACTCCAGCTCCCACCCCCTGCAACTCAGCTAAGCTGCACATTGCGCCCCCCCCCCATCATAACAGGCTCCTGGCCCCTCAAGCCCCTGCTGTGCACTGGCACCACAGATGTTGTCAGACCAGAGAGTTCTGGTTTGTAGAGGTGCAATGTATAATATTGGACCCAGGAAAGAACTCTGCAGGACCCCACTAAATATGCCCTGCTGTTTGGACAGAGAGTTTGAATATGGTTTTTCAACCAGTTATGCACCCATCTTCTAGTAACTTAATTTAGATCATGCTTCCCTAGTTAGTTTACAAAAATGTCATGTGGGACTGTGTAAGAAACTTTACTAAAATCATAATAAATCACATCTATTGCTTTTCCCCCAACCTCATCCACTAGGCTAATAATCCCAAAAAAGAAGGAAATTAGGCTGGTTTAACATGATTAGTTCTTGACAAATTCATGTCAGGTTTTATAATCCTATTACCCTCTAGATTTTTACAAATGGATTGTTTGATAAATTTTTCCCAGTATCTTTCCAGGACTTGAAGTCAATCTGACTGGTCTATAAATGCCCAGATAGTCTCCCCATTTTTAAAGAGAAGTACAATGTTTGCTTTCTCCAGTCCTATGAGAGCTTACCCATCTTGCAGGAGTTCTCAGGAATAACCACTAAATGGTTCTGATGCGTGGTCCACGCTACAAGGCATCTTACATTGACTTTGTGCTGACCTTGTTTTGCATGTGTCTATGCTTTAATTTCTCACACTCATGGAAGAGCCCCACTAACCTGACTAAGGCTGTCTAGACTACAGGGTTTTTTTGAAAAGTGGCCTTTTCTGAAAATTTCTCCTGCATCTAGGCTGCCGTTGAAAAAACATTCTTGAATGCAAATGGGGCTTTTTTGAAAGAGCGTCCAGATTGCCTGGGTGCTCTTTTGAAAAAATCAGCTCGCTTTTTCTAAAGACTTGGGGCTCTCTAGATGATCTCTTTCGAAAGAGGCTTGTGGTCTAGATGTACCCTATACAGTAACACCAGCTCCCTGAGTGACTTTGGGCCACTGTCAATGTACAGAGATCAATTCAGCATGCGTATAGATGCTGCATTACCTATGTTAACCATAACAGTCCTCCAGCATTAATCCCACAACGTCTCATATTGACAGCTCTAGTTACAATTGTTAACACCATTGCCAAGGGGTCACACGTACCAGAAGCTGCCTCCTTTTAACCCCCCTGCAAATATTTGAAATCCCTGTTCCTGGTTGTCTAGCTTGATGGCTCCACTGCTAGGCCCTACTGCCCTGACTACAAGGACAGTCCCCTGGCATTGGCCATTATGCCATACTGAGCTACCCCTGCCCCCTCACAGACTTGGGCCTCGAGGTTGAGCAGCCTTGAATTTAATAGCACCTCCCACCTCGAACATGCATCATGAAGTCACGCCACCCTAAGAAAGAGGCATAGTTATTTGGAGTTGATTGCAGGGCCAAAGCATACCAAAGAGCTGACAGGATATAATTTTGCCCTGCAGCATTGCTCCTGATCCATGGAATGTCTGAGCCAGACAAAGAGGAAAAAAGAAGCAGGAGGACGTTTTCTGTGAGATCCTACGAGACAGGAGCTGAATCAGACCTTGAGCAAAGGCTCTTGAGGATGAATATTGGAAACTGGTTATAGAAGGAAAGAGCTGACAGAAGAAAGAGACAGGAAAACAAGAGAGGCTGTTGTGGGTCTCTAGGTTCAACAGTCCTTAGCTCAACCCTGAGTGCTGTCTGTGGAGAACTACAGCATAGTGCCTCCCTACACACCACCTCAGCATTCCATGCGGGCTCAGCCTGAATGTCTACCCTTTCCACTCCACACCAGGGGAATAGTCTTTAACGTCAGAAAGGACCATAATGGTCGTCTAGTCTGACCTGCATGACGCAGGCCACAGAATCTCACTCACCCACTCCTGAAATAAATTCCTTGCCTCTGGCTGAATTACTGAAGTCTTAAAATAAAGATTTCAAATTAGAGACTCCATCATTTACACTTGTTAAAACCTGCAAGTGACCTGTGCCCCATGCTGCAGAGAGGCAAAAAAAGTCCAGGGTCACTATCAATGTGACCTGGGGGAAAATTCCTTCGCAGTCTGAAAGATGGCAGTTAGTCAATCCCTGACCATCTGGGCAAAACCCACCAACTAGACCCCTGGGAAAGAATTCTCTAGAAACTCAGAACCCTCGCCCTCTAGTGTCCCATCTATGGCCAAAGGGGATTTTTGCTACTGTTCATGTACATCAGTTTCCTTCTTGTTTTATTATGGTTCCTATTTTTTATTAAGTTTAAAATGTATTTACGCTTAAGGCCTTCATGTTTTATTAGAGCTGTGTTCCTAAGAGGATGCAACTCTTTAGTTCTGAAACTTATTCATCTATTAATGTATAACATATTGCTGTCTAAAGCTGGCTGGCAGTGAAAGTAATGGTACATTCATTGCCCATAGGGTCAGTGCCAACCAGTGTAGTCAACATTAACATCCTGCAAACACCCGAACCAGAGGTGAAAGTAAGCGGATGCACCCTGGTGTGCAGCTCCAGCAAGAGCTGGCTAAGCTGTAGCAAAAGCCAGCAGGGAGCTCTTTAAACAGCTGGTGGGGACCCACGTTGCAATAGGACAGTATCTGTAAGAAAAGTTAAGTTACTTTCACCTCTGACTATATCATTAATAGGTGCAGCGTCAGTGATAAATGCACAGATGCGCAACAAGCATCACACAGTTCTTCACAGGCCCCCAAACTGCAGTGCGAGGTTGAGCACAATACATTGCCACATGTTATTGTGGTTTGCTGTCAAAGTGCTCTTCAAAGCCCCCCTAAGCCATGTAGCTCCATAATGAATTCATCTGATAGCCCGTGTGTCTGATTGGTCAAACTCAGCAGAGAGAGGCTCCACCTCTGCCCTCCATCTCTGTGGAAATTTTCCCCTTGGCTTCACAAATATTATTCAAGACATAAGAGGCAGATATTGCCACTGAGATTTTTCACATTGAGATCCAATCTGGTGAGTAAACAATGCCAGCGCCCTTTCAGCCTACCGGAAGCACGTTCAACTGTTATTCTGCACCTGCTGATTTTGTCATTGAATCTTTTCTTGTTACTGCTGAGGTGGTCAGTGTATGGCTTCATGATCCGGGGGAATAAGAATTGAGCTGGGACCCCCAGAATCATTATTGGCATTTCAACATCACCAATGGTGAGCTGCCTGTTGGGAAAGAAAGCACCTGCTTGTAATTTTCTGAACGGTCCCATATTCTTAAGACATGCACATCACCCACCTTTTCTGACCAGCCAAGCCTGATATTGGTGAAGCATCCTCAATGACCCACCAGCACCTGTATAATAATGGAAAAGAAACCCTTCCTGCTTATGTACTCTATGCCAAGTTGCTCTGGGGCCATAATAGGGATGGGAGTGCTGTCTATTCCTGTACTGCAGTCCGAGAGCCCCATAACTGCAGCGCCATCCCCTGGGAGTCACAGCTCTGCATAGCAGGAAATGATTAAAGGCTCTGTACAATGAATGACAATAGTCCCCAGAGTGGATTTTTCTACTTCAAAATGTGAACATAAGAACATAAGAATGGCCATACTGGGTCAGACCAAAGGTCCATCGAGCCCAACATCCCATCTGCCGACGGTGGCCAATGCCAGGTGCCCCAGAGAAGGAGAACAGAAGACAATGATCAAGTGATTTATCTCCTGCCATCCATCTCCTGCCCTTGTTATGAAGGCTAGGGCACCATACTTTATCCCTGGCTAATAGCCATTTATGGACCTAACCTGCAAAAATTTATCAAGCTCTTTTTTAAACCCTAATAGAGTCCTGGCCTTCACAGCCTCCTCGGGCAAGGAGTTCCACAGGTTGACTGTGTGCTGTGTGAAGAAAAATTTCCTTTTATTAGTTTTGAACCTACTACCCATCAATTTCATTTGGTGTCCCCTAGTTCTTGTATTATGAGAAAAGGTAAATAATTTTTCTATAATCACTTTCTCCACACCATTCATGATTTTATATACCTCTATCATATCGCCCCTCAATCGCCTTTTTTCCAAACTGAAAAGTCTCAGTCTCTCTAGCCTCTCCCCATATGGGACCCTTTCCAAGCCCCTAATCATCTTAGTCGCCCTTTTCTGAACCTTTTCTAATGCCAATATATCTTTTTTGAGGTGAGGAGACCACATCTGCACGCAGTACTCGAGATGTGGGCGTACCATAGTTTTATATAGGGGAAGTATGATATCTTTTGTCTTATTATCTATCCCTTTTTTAATAATTCCTAACATCCTATTTGCCTTACTAACTGCCGCTGCACACTGCGTGGATGTCTTCATAGAACTATCCACTATAACTCCAAGATCCCTTTCCTGATCTGTCGTAGCTAAATTTGACCCCATCATGTAGTACGTGTAATTTGGGTTATTTTTTCCAACATGCATTACCTTACACTTACCCACATTAAATTTCATTTGCCATTTTGCTGCCCAATCACTCAGTTTGCTGAGATCTTTTTGTAGTTCTTCACAATCCCTTTTGCTTTTGACTCTCCTGAACAACTTTGTGTCATCTGCAAACTTGGCCACCTCACTGCTTACCTCATTTTCTAGATCATTGATGAACAAGTTGAACAGGATTGGTCCAGTACTGACCCCTGGGGAACACCACTAGTTACCCTCCTCCATTGTGAAAATTTACCATTTATTCCCACCCTTTGTTTTCTGTCTTTTAACCAATTCTTGATCCATGAAAGGACCTTTCCTCCTATCCCATGACCACCTAATTGACGTAAAAGCCTTTGGTGTGGGACCGTGTCAAAGGCTTTCTGGAAATCTAGGTATATTATATCCACTGGGTGCCCCTTGTCCGCATGTTTATTAACCCCTTCAAAGAATTCTAACAGATTAGTTAGACACGACTTCCCTCTGCAGAAACCATGCTGACTTTTGCCCAACAATTCGTGCTCTTCTATGTGCCTTGCAATTTTACTCTTTACTAGTGTTTCTACTAATTTGCCTGGTACTGATGTTAAACTTATCGGTCTATAATTGCCAGGATCTCCTCTAGAGCCTTTTTTAAATATTGGTGTTATATTGGCCATCTTCCAGTCATTTGGTACCAAAGTGGATTTAAAGGATAGGTTACAAACCACTGTTAATAACTCCGCAATTTCACATTTGAGTTCTTTCAGAACCCTTGGGTGAATGCCGTCTGGTCCCGGAGACTTGTTACTATTCAGCTTATCAATTAATTCCATAACCTCCTCTAATGTCACTTCAATCTGAGTGAGTTCCTCAGATTTGTCACCTAAAAAGGCTGGCTCAGATTGCTCACCACTTGCTTCCCCATTGATGGTGCAGTTCTCATTTTGGTGTTCGAGTTGGATGGTTGGACTGAGCTTGGCACACAGGCCCAGCAATGGGGCCTTTCACTTCTGAAAGTTATGAACTGTGGCTGCAGTATCCCAAACCTGAATTTCAATGCAATCGCTCCAGCCTTTGATCATTTCTTAGACCCAGAAGTGATGCTCTACTGTTTGCAACTGCTCTGTGAACAACACCAACAACATTCAATTGGCTCTTGCAATGTCTCATAGCAAACAGACTACAAAATGTGTCATGCTGACTATAGTTCTTCTTACAGCTCTGCAGATACTGGAGGGTCATGCATCCTGTATTTGCAAGGCTCATGACAACAGAGCCGAGCTGTGCTGGCTCCATGCATCTGTCAGACATGGTGGACAGGATAAGTTCATGGGGAAATTGAAAATAACTGCAAACATTACCCAAACAGAGATGATGCTCAGTAAGCACATTATTTGTTTCATTACCTTCAGTGGGATTTAAACATGGGCTTACAGTTATGCATGTGATTAAGTGGCCTCCCTGATCAGAAATACTTTCATGAATGGGAATCTAATTCCTTTTTGAAACAGGGATGCACTTAAGCATCCCTGGACAATGATGCATATGTTTAAATGCTCTGCTGAACTGGGCCGTAACTAGCATAACTTTTATGTGGCAAGTCTGAGAATCCGAGGCTGTAGTTTCCAGTGAGACTGTCTCTCTGGAATATAATGGGTGAGCTCTATACACAGTAATGCAACAATAAGTTTATACTTGGCACTTAAAGTCTAGCACAGCTACAAAGTGTTACCATTTCCAATCCACATACCTTTTAAATATTTAAAGTTCTAAATTGACCTCTTGCTGTTCATTCTGCTGCTCCCTGTCACAGCTTGCTTTTTACTCTTTGTGAGCTAAACTCTTCTGGCTTTCTTACTGTGAAAGAAAATAACTGTGCTTATCCTTTAATAAATGATTAAACTGTTTTGGTGTGTCACAGACTCCTCTTTCCTTTCAGTAGGACAGACAGCACTATGCAAAAGAAATATTTATTACTTGTAATGCATTGAGTAGACTCCAGCTAAAGCAAACATTTCAAGTTTGTGATAGGAGCGTCTGAAACATGCTGCCCAGCCTAATCTGTAACAATGAGAAGAACTCTAAAATTTATGGAGTTTGACACTGGAGAGTTGGCTTTTAACAGGACAACTTACTGACTTCTCTGTCTTTTCATGTCACCCTGTTTGACAGTAGAAACTTACACTAGGCTGACAATGTGAGAGACGAAGTCAGAACTCACATTCCGGTCTGACTGAGTTTGTAAAAACTGTTTTTGCCAAATTGTCTTCAGAGGTGGTTATTGGGTTATTGTAAGATCCAAGCAGCTGAGATGTCGTCCTCACATTTTATTCTGCTTACAATTTTTGGAAGTTAGTGTATAAAAACTGAAGCCAAATTTGGAGCCCATGAGACTGGCATCCTCTTTAGATAAGTGGCAGAGTACAAGACTTTCCATCCTACTCAAGCTATCCATCCTCTCATTGGATCTAGAAGTGGGAGAACTCCAGCCATAAAACACTAACCTGCCCAGTTTCTATTAGAAATGCAAGTTAAGAAGTCCATAGTGTGTTTCTACAGGAAGACTCCTGTGATGCTGTGTATAAGAAAGGGGACCATTTATACCACTGTTGTTACATCTGTTACACAGTTGCAATAAATCTTTGTATGAAGTATGTCATATAAGGTATCGACAGAAAAGGTGTGAATTGCTAAATGTGACTATCTTGTTTGTATCTGAAATTATGAATACTGGCTATGTACCTGTATCTCAAACGTGTTGTATAGCTGGGTTATAACCTCCAGAGAAATTTACATCAAGGTTAGGTAGCTATGTGTTGATAACCTATTAAGGGCACTTCACTCACATTGGGCCAGCAAAGAAACTCATCCCACCCAGTAGGCCTTTCCTGTGGATGTTTCAGACAGCAAGAAGCCAATGGCTAACTTGTGATTCGGCAAACTATGTATGGATATGTGACCTGAGACTCTCTTTGACCAGGAAGTATCTATGCTCATGTGACCCTGAGCTCCATGCATTTAGACAAGGCTATACATTGCAAGCTGTGATGTTCCTGCTTGGCCATTTTCCTGCTCCACATCTCTGACCTATGGGTTTACAGCTAAAAGGAGTATTTTGAACTATGGACTGAGGACCTTCCAAGCCTTTTGAAATTACACAGAGAGACTTTTGCAAGTCTATTTCATCCCTGCTACAAACCTGATATAAGGACTTTGCAATAGTTTGTACATATGTACTCTGTTGACTATTTTAACTCTTATTAATAAATCTTAGTTTACTAATGATTAGCTGACAGCACAGCATTTGGGTAAGATTTGAGTTACATATGGGGGGGGGGAGGAGTCAATGTCTGATCCTTTGGGATTAGATAGAACCTCACATATGGAAAATTTAGGCTTTCAGTAACTTCTCATTGTATTAGTCTTGTTTGTGTGGATGGGAGCTGAGAGCTGGAATGCCTAAGGGGGAGGACTATGTTTGGTTTCTGATTAACCAGTGTCATGCTATAGAAGCTTTTTTTATTACTAGCTCAGTGATTCTAGTTATCAAATAAATCATGAACTTTGGGGGATCGTCTGCTCTGATTCTTGCAATCTGCCCTGAGTGTGGCATTCTCAATTTGGTCTGTTTCAGGCACCCAGTCACAACTCCACCATACATTTTAGGTGGATTCTCATCTGCTAAAATGTATCATTTTAAAGCATTAGACTTCCTTTATCAGGCATAGTTACTAGAATCTGTTCCTTTGGTCTACTTTGACAGCTTCTAGGGGAATAATGAATGATGAAAAAATTATGTTCCCATTAATTGCAACTGCTACCAATAAAACCTTTACAGATTTCTAATTAATATGCATGTTTGCTAGATGTTGTGCATTGTGGGATCCTGCTTAAAAATCTGGGTAATTTTGCCAATTCAAGCATGCAGCCCATTAATCTTCATGGCTCTGGGATTCCCAGGATGTCCCATTATGATGAAAAAGAGACATCTGATGTAGAAAGTGTAAGTACTGCACAGAGTTAGTATTTCATTCTTCACTGGGGGGTTGCAATTTCATAGCATATCACTAAAACAAATGTAGGCAAGCTAAAACATGAGGAACAGGTGTGTGTGTATATATATATCATTCATAGGACTAAACCTTTTCAGAATTAAATTTTCCAGTCAGTGAAACACATTTTTCATCCTACATTTGATTTTATTTTTGGTGTTGTCAGAAACTGACTTCCATCTCGTGTTTCACAGAGATCGAGGGGCTGCTGACTGATGCTGTTACTAAACACAAACTCAGATGACTGCAAACCGATGTTTGTTGGCCCACAGTTTGATCTAAGAAAAGGGAAGGATGGGTCAGCAATAAGTGTAGGCTGATGCTCACCAGCTTCACTAGCCAGCAAATTTGCCTGTTTGGGTTTTTTTGACCTGATTTTTGTCTTTGTATAATATTATTCAGTCTTACTGATCAAAAATGAGTATTTCCACTTGCATGTAAAGGGATAGATAGGGATTTTATGTAGGAGGGAATCTGGTCTGTCTGATAAGAAGTCAGACATTACATATGCTTCAGTTTTCAATTCACTTTTTAAAAAATTGCTGGTTCCATTAGGTATGGGCTGATTCACTCAAACAGATATTGCACCCTTATTCAGTCATGTGTTTTTAGTCATGGGTGTCATTTATCTCTGTTTTTGCTTTCATCTGGGATAGATTAGTTAGTTAAACTATCATGGTGATACAGGAAGCTATTAGAGGGTAGCATAAACTATCTAGTGTGACCAGCTCTCAAGGAAAGCAGGTGGGGAGGCTAGGACAGCCTGTGATTTTTCGGACATATGCATCTGTTTTAATAAAGAAGCAGCAATAGTACCGTTCTGCCAGATAGAGTTTTCAGCCATTGGGACTGTGACCAGGAGAGTGAGAGAGTTTAAATAATTAAAGCCTCTTTTCCTTCCCTCAGTCTGAAGCTGTGTGTGGCTCAAATGGCAGTGAACCCAGCAGGGTTTGGATGCATACAGCATCTCTGGAGGAGGCCAAACAACGTACACATTGCAGAGGTAGGCTCCTGATCTACACCAGCAAAACAGGCGATTTTCAGGATGGGGTATGTTGCAGTAAATGGTTCTACAAATTGACCTTCACTGTAACTTACATTTCAAATGCTTTAACGGTTTTGTTTCCTTTTTGTATCTTTAGCAGAATTATACTGATGTGCTTGCTAAGGTGCTAAGTAGACTATGGTCACTGTACCAAACCTCAGACCTTTGCCAAGCACAAAGTAGTTATTGTTACATCTTGGTTAGCACTGTTTAATGTCAGATCATGACAGTATCAAGTTAACACTTTTGAGTCTTTGAGCTAGCTTCTTCCAGTTAAATGAATACAACAGGTAGCCCATTGGACATGTGGGAGTGTGACTAGTGGATCTGTAAATTGTTTACCCACTCGTGCATTGGCTGGAGAATGTTGTTATGCAGCAGCTACTGAGGCCGTAATATCTGTCAGAGTGGCTATGGGGTGGTTAGTACAAGGAAGTAATATTTGGTCTGGATGGAAGGACTCCACACTACAGGTTACAGTGTCAGACTTAGGAATTAGGATTTTGAAGAATTCAATGAGTATTTAGGGAAACGGTCCAGTGGCATAATTGTTACTATTGCTGATCTTAGTGAGCTCATTGGCAGGAGAACCAACAGGAATGCCAGACCTCTGAGCAGTGTGGGAAGGGACTGGCTCCGTTCTTCCACAAGGGGTGGGGCCTTAGACAGAAGGGATGGGGTTGGGGAACTAGCCCCCACTACTGTCTTGATGGTCTGGCATCCTTCTCTCCTGCTGGCCCTCAGAGCCGACCAGAGAGCTCAGAGCAAGGTTCTGGGGTACACCACCTGGTACTCCAGTGATAATTCTAAAGGGTCCAGAGGGTGGTAGCTAGGAGCCCTGGACCCTTTAAGAACTGGAGGACCCTAAGGCAATTGTCCCTTTGGCCTCCCCATCAGCAGGCCTGCTCATTGGTACTATGAAACTAGGCTTGAGCAAATCGTTAATACACTGCACTGGTATGATAGCAAGGCACAAGTGCTCTTTCACATTGAGACAGTGTAATGATATTATTTCACTGGTGTAAATGTCCATAATTTAAACAACCACTTTGTAATGAGGCTCAGAGGATTTTATTGAATCCGTCTCAATAAAAACCCAGGAGTCAAACATTGCCCTGAATTTACTGGATGTGCAGACTACTAGGGCTGAAGATCTTGAAGACATACTCAGGGGCAGTTCCTGGCTAGGCTTTATATGGTCTGCACACAGATGTCCATTGGTCTTTCATTTCTGCTTCTGAACTCAAAAGGAGTCTAGGAACGCAGTAACGTGCAGGTGGCTTTTTGATGTTCTCTGGGTTCTGAAGAAGAGTACTTTAAGTTAATGAGCTTTTTTTCTCCCTAATAATAATATAGAAAATACCAAGAGTATATAATTATGGTAAGGGCTCATCACAATACTCTGTATTTGTGATCCTAATTAATAACATACACCAGAATGTTAGGCGCGTTCAGAGTGTTTCTTTTCACTATATTGTAAGCATAAGGGAAGGATATTGCTAGCTGGTTTACACTCGAGACTGAAGCCAAGACATTTGTGTTCTGCTTGCAGTGGCCCTGCTGCCTTGTTGTGTGAGTTTGGGCAAAATTCTGTGTCTTAGTTTCTTCATCTGTCTATGAACAGGTATTTATTATCAGTACCAAAATCTGTGCTACTTTCCTATTTGGGTTCAGCAATTTCCAAGATACATTTTTGCTTTGTTTCCCTTTTTTTCCCCCTGTAAAAAGATCATAGTGGCATCTTATTTGAACTCCTTATAATTGGATTCTGACTCAAATTTTAGGGCAGCATGGGACTGTAGAAGAAAGAAAGAGCCTGAGGGGTCTGGTGTAAGGCCTGAGCTGAAGTCACCAAAGACTTCTGACCACAGGGACCATCATGAGCATGTAGTGCAATGGCTTTCAAACCTTTTTTCTCATGACCCAGTTGATGAAAATTGTTGATGCCCGTGACCCAACATAATTTGATTAGAGTGTGGGCTCTGGGGTAGGCTGAGGATGAGAGCTTTGCTCTGTAGGATGGGGCTTGGCTTTGAGGGGGGTCAGGGCTAGGGGAGGAGGGGCTTACTTTGAGTGGCTCCCAGTCAGGGGTGCAGTGGGGGTGTTAAGGCAGACTTCCTGCCTGTCCTGGCACCGCAGTCCATACTGTGCCAGAGAAGCAGCCAGCAGCAGGTTCCCAGACAATGGGAGCGCAGAGCTAGTGTTCAGGGCAGGGACAGTGTGTGGAGCCCTATTCATTCCCCCTCCCCCAAAACACACTCCACTCCAGGAGTCAGGCCTGCTGCTGGCAACTTCTGGGGTGCAACACGGTCTGTGGTGCCAGGATGGGCAGGAAGCCTGCCTTAGTGCCCTCACTAATCACCTTGCAGCAATGAGACCCAAGGACTGATATTCCACAACTCAGTACTGGGTCGTGACCCATAGTTTGAAAACCACTGATCTAGTCTGATCTCTTGCACATTGCATGCCACAAAACCTTGCCCACCCTCTGGCTGAGTTACTGAAGTCCTCAAATCATGATTTTAAACATTTCAAGTTACAGAGAATTCACCAATCTACTTTAAACCTGCCCGTGACCTATACCCTGTGCTGAGGAGGAAGACAAAACAACAACAGGTCTCTGCCATTCTAACACAAGGGAAAATTCCTTCCCAATCACAAATATGGTGGTCAGTTGGATTCTGAGCATTTTGGCAAAACCCAACAGACTATTCACTGTTGTAGCTCAGTCATCCTCATCTAGTGTCCCATCACTGACAATTGGGGGGTATTCAATAATTTAAAAAAATCACTTCTTGGCGATATCAGTTAAGGAAACTGGTATCAGTTGAGCTCAAGGAGAACTGTTGAAAAAGTCATGAATCCACGTAGGTAGAAATCCTGATGGACATTTGAAAGTAACTCTATCTCGTACATGCTTGTTATGAACTCTGTAACAATTTTTGTGAGGTGGATAAAAAAAGACAAGAGAAAAGAAGGGGGAAAACATTTTAAAAATTATTTACACTTTAAAGAAAAGTGTGTATTAAAAACCTGAACAAGTGATAGCTCTGGATTTTTGGACAGTCTGTCACCCAGCATAAGGTGGCACCAGGCACATCCTTTGTATTAGAGAGGTCTGCAACCAGGTGATTTATTGGAAAAAAAGCTGCTACTCACCCTCAAACAGCTCTTGGATAATTTAATCAGTTTGTTCACTTTGGGCCTGATCCTGGGAAGTGCTGAATGTCCTCAACCCCCCACTGACTTCAGTGGGAAGTCTTCATAGTGCACACTGAGCTTACCATCTATTTTTAGAGAAAATGAAATGACAAAAATCATAACTCTCGTCTCCTCTGATGTAACATGGGGAAAGCTGACAGATAACTTCCTTGAGACCAGATAGCAATCAGAGCAGCTAACCTAAATTAAAGCACGAGCTAAGGTAGTTAAATTTGAGTCCCTTGGCTTTGGGTTATTGAATTCTAAACTAATATATTGTTGGGTTTTTTTTAACCTTTCCTCAAGCAAACAAAAACAAACTGCCGCAATTTCTCATCTGATGATTTTTACTCTGGGGTTAATCTGGAGAAAACAAACAAACCCCAAACCCAGAATCACCTTATTTGCATGAAAAATAAGTTAATGTCCACACTTTATTTTATTCACTTTAAGTAGATATGGGATAATTTGACCACTGTCTGTTTAATTCATGAAGAAGGCCAACACTAACTTAAATTGAAGAGCTCAAGTAGATCCATGTAACGATTACATTTTACTACTTTTAAAAGCTGTTATTGAAACTGGGTCTGATCCAAACCCTGCTAATTGCAATGGGCTGTTCAGGGTGTGTGGTTACCTGGCTATGTTAGGCACTAGCTGTCTCTCCCATTATGACAATCAAGATTAACAGAGAGTCTGTGTTCAATTCTGGCTTTAAAGATATTGAAGTCTGATCCACTCTGCTCATTTATTTGAGAGTGCATCCCCACTTCTAGAATTCACTTCCCTGCTAGTCCACCTGAACAGAGTCTAATGAGCTTTGAGCTTCAATGTGAGAGAGTTTTACATCATAAATGGACACTCATTCCCTTTCTAAAGAGCTTTAAGATTTACTGAAATGACATTGCAGAAAACCTAATTATTATTACTGTTAGAATAAATATGGATAAGTTCAATAATTTATTTCAAAGTCCTATGAACAGATGTGCTTCAAATCAGGGTAAGAGACCCTACTACAATATATGGCTGTAAATGCACAAAAAAATCAGGACATGCAATGTTATGGTTTCCTCAGCAACAGCAATTTCAACTATAGTAAATATAAATGATACAGAAGAAAAGAAGTGATTTGTGGTTGCTACAGAAGATGTTGAAATTTCTTTTTAAATGCAAAAAAAAATCTGATAATTTAGCACATTTCTTTGAATGAGTACAGATGTAACAGAAAAGAGCTGGTCAAAATTCTGGTTCCCACTAGCCCATGAACTTTGGGGTCAGTTTAAATTTGAGTTTTGATCAGGACTTTATAGTTCATACCCTTTAAAAACAAAATCAAACAATGTTTGAAAACTTATTCCTCTTTTCTGACTTAAGAACATAAGAATGGCCGTACTGGGTGAGACCAAAGGCCATCTAGCCCAGTAGCCTGTCTGCCAACAGTGGCCAGCGCCAGGTGCCCCAGAGGGGGTGGACCGAAGACAATGGTCAAACGATTTGTCTTGTGCCATCCTTCTCCAGCCTCTGACAGAGGCCAGGGACACCATTTCTATCCCCTGACTAATAGCCTTTTATGGACCTAACCTCCATGAAATTATCTAGCTTCTCTTTAAACTCTGTTATAGTCCTAGCCTTCACAGCCTCCTCTGGCAAGGAGTTCCACAGGTTGACTACGTGCTGTGTGAAGAACTTCCTTTTATTAGTTTTAAACCTGCTACCCATTAATTTCATTTGGTGTCCTCTAGTTCTTCTATTATGGGAACTAATAAATAACTTTTCTTTATTCATCCTTTCCACACCATCCATGATTTTATATACCTCTATCATATCCCCCCTCAGTCTCCTCTTTTCTAAACTGAAAAATCCCAGTCGCTTTAGCCTCTCTTCATATAGGACCCATTCCAAACCCCTAATCATTTTAGTTGCCCTTTTCCGAACCCTTTCCAAGGCCAAAATATCTTTTTTGAGTTGAGGAGACCACATCTGTACACCGTATTCAAGATGTGGGTATACCATAGTTTTATACAGGGGCAGTAAGATATTCTGTGTCTTATTTTCTATCCCTTTCTTAATAATTCCTAACATCCTATTTGCCTTTTTGACCGCCGCTGCACACTCTGTGGAAGTTGGTATTTATACTGGTGTACTCCATTTCCACCATAGGCTGTAACTTCACTAGAGGTGTTCAGCTGTGCTGCTGTGAGTGCTGCAATGATGGGAGAGGGTCTTCTGTTGCTTTGTCACCTCCCTGAAAGGCAGTAGCTGGGCTAACAGAAGAATTCTGCTGTTGACTTAGGGCTTGTCTAGACTATGCAGACAATTCAAAAGAGGATATGCAAATTCCATTGGAATTTGCATATCTTCTTCCGATCTCACTTTTGAAAGCGGAGCTTTAGAAAGTGAATGTAGTCTAGATACGGTTTTTTGGCAACCCCCCCTTTTTCAAAAAGCCTCATAAATCTCATTTTTTGAGGAATTTGCATATCCTCTTCAGAATTTTCCGTTTAGTCTAGACATATCCTTAGTGCTGTCCACGTGGTATTAGATTGTCCTAACAACATCATAGAATCCTAGGGCTGGAAGACACCTCAGGAGGTCATCGTGTCCAGCCCCCTGCCCAAAGCAGGACCAATCCCAACTAAATCAACCCAGCCAGGGCTTTGTCAAGCCGAGACTTAAAAACCTCTAGGGATAGAGATTCCACCACCTCCCAAGGTAACCCATTCCAGTACTTCACCATCTTCCTAGAGAAATAGTTTTTCCTAATATCCAACCTAGATCTCCCCCACTGTAACTTGAGACCATTGCTCCTTGTTTTGGCATCTGTCAATAATGCAAATAGCCTCTCTCCATCCTCTTTGGAACCTCCCTTCTGGAAGTTGAAGGCTGCTATCAAATTCCCCCTCACTTTTCTCTTCTGTAGACTAAATAAGCCCAAATCCTCAGCCTCTCCTGGTAGGTCATGTGCTCCAGCCCCCTAATTATTTTGGTTGCCCTTCACTGGACCCTCTAATGCATCCACATCCTTTCTGTAGTGGAGGGCCTAGAACTGGACACACTACTCCAGATGTGGCCTCACCAGTGCCAAATAAAGGGGAATAATCACTTCTCTAGATCTGCTGGCAATGCTCCTCCTAATGCAAATTAATATTCCATTCACCTTCTTGGCTACAAGGGCATACTATTGACTCTCATCCAGCTTCTCATACACTGTAATCCCCAGGTCCTTTTCTGCTGAACTGCTACTCAGCCAGTCAGTCCCCAGCCTGTAGCAATGCTTGGGATCCTTCCGTCCCAAGTGCAGGACTATGCACTTATCCTTGTTGAACCTCATCAGATTTCTTTTGGCCCAGTCCTCTAATCTGTCTAGGTCACTCTAGATCCTGTCCTTGCCCTCTAACATATCTACTTCTCCCTCTAGCTTAGTGTTATCCTCCAACTTGCTGAGGGTGCAATCCATCCCCTTCGTCCAGGTCATTAATAAAGATGTTGAACAAAACGGGCCCTAGAGCTGATCCTTGGAACACTCTGCTAGAAACGACCACCAACCTGACATCGAGCCATTGATCACTACCCATTGGGCCAGACAATTGAGCCAGCTTTCTATCCATCTTACATTCCATTTATCCAATCCATACTTCCTTAACTTGCTGGCAAGAATGTTGTTGGAGACTGTATCAAAAGCTTTGTTAAAGTCAAGGTATATCACATCCACTGACTTCATCATGTCCACAGAGCCAGTTACCTCATCATAGAAACTAATCAGATTGATCAGGCATGACTTGCCCTTGGTGAATCCATGTTGACTATTCCTGATCACATTCCCCTCTTCCAAGTGCTTCAAAATGGATTCTTTGAGGATCCTCTCCATGATTTTTCTGGGGACTAAGGTAAGGCTGACTGGTCTGTAGTTCCCTGGATTGTTGTCTTCCCTTTTTTAAAGATGGGCACTACATTTGCCTTTTTCCAGTCATCCCGGATCTGTCCTAATCTCCATGAATTTTCAAAGATAATGGCCAATGGCTCTGCAATTACATTTGCCAACTCCCTAAGTACCCTCAGATGCATTAAATCTGGGCTCATGGATTTGTGTATGTCTAGCTTTTCTAAACCATACTTAACCTGTTCTTTCTCCACCAAGGGCTGCCTACCTCCTTCACATACTGCGTTGCTTAGTGCAGTAGTCTGGGAGCTCACTTGGTCTGTGAAGAGAGGCAAAGAAAGCATTGAGTACTTTAGCTTTTCCCACATCATGTGTCACCAGGTTACTTTCCTCATCCAGTAAGGGCCCCACACCCTCTCAGATCACCCTCTTATTGCTAACATGCCTGTAGAAACCTTTCTTGTTATCCTTCACATCCCCTAGCTACAATTCCAATTGTGCTTTCACTTTCCTGATTACTCCTCTGCATTCTTGAACAATATATTTATACTTCTCCCCAGTCATCTGTCCAAGTTTCCACTTCTTAGAAGCTTCCTTTTTGTGTTTAAGCTCACCAAGGATTTCCCCAGTAAGCCAATCTGGTTGCATACCATATCTGGGTTTTTTTTTTTAAATACTGTGCATCATGATGGTTTCTTCCTGTACCTTTAATAAGGCTTCTTGAAAATACTGCCAGCTCTCCTGGACTCCTTTCCCCTTCATGTTAGAATCCCAGGGGATCCTACCCTTCAGTTTTCTGAGGTAGTCAAAGTCTGCTTTTCTGAAGTCCAGGGTGTGTATTTTGCTACTCTCCTTTCTTCCTTTGGTCAGGATCCTGAAATCTACCATTTCATGATCACTGCTTCCCAGGCTGTCACCCACTTCTACTTCCCCTACTAGTTCCTCCCTGTTTGTGAGCAGCAGGTCAAGCTGTGCATAGCCCCTGGTTGGTTCCTTCAGCACTTGTACCACGAAGTTATCCCCAACATTCTCCAAAAACTTCCTGGATTGTCTGTGTACTGCTGTATTGGTCTCCCAACAGATGTCATGGTGACTAATGTCTCCTTCTCTCCCCCCTCCCCGCCCATAAGAACCAGGGCCTGTGATCTGGAAGATTCTCTCAGTTGTCTGAAGAGAGCCTCATCTACCTCATCCACCTGATCCGGTGGTGTATAGCAGACACCAACCACAACATTGCCCCTGTTGTTTCTACCTCTAAACTTAACCCATAGACTTTCAACAGGCTTTTCTCCCTCTATGTACTGGAGCTCTGAGCAATCATACTGCTCTCTTACATACAGTGCAACTTCTCCTTTTCTCCCTTGCTTGTTCTTCCTGAACAGTTTATACCCTTCCATGACAGTGCTCCAGCCCTGTGAGTCATCCCACCAAGTCTCCATTATTCCAATCAAATCATAGTTCTTTGACTGGGCCAGGGCTTCTAATTCTTTCTGTTTGTTTTCCCAGGCTTCTTGCATTAGTGTACAAACCAGTTGATTGCCCTACATTCTCCATTCGAATCAGGGGTCTGTCTTTGTTGCTCCTTCCTCCTTGTGTTTCTTCCCGGTATCCCACTTCACCACTTACCTCAGGGTTTAGGTCACCGTCCCCCAATGAACCTAGTTTAAAGCCCTCTTCACTAGGTTTGCAAGCCTGCCCGCGAAGATGCTCTTTCCTCACTTGGTTAGGTGGATCCCATCTCTTCCTAGCAATCCTTCATGCCTGGAACAGAGTCCCATGGTCAAAAAAACCAAAGGCCCCTTTCTGACACCACCTGCGCAACAATGCATTTACTTCCACAATTTGACAATCCATACCTGGACCTTTTCCTTCAACAGGGAGGATGGACGACAACACCACCTGCGCTTCAAATTCCTTGATCCTTCCTCCCAGCACTACATAATCTATAGTGACCCGCTCAAAGTCATTCTTGGCTGTATTGTTAGTTGCTACATGGAGAAGCAGGAAGGGGTAGCGATCCGAAGGTTTGATCAATTTTGGAAGACTCTTGGTCACATCCTGAATTCAAACTCCTGGTAAGCCATATACTGCTGTGTACATCATCTCTCAGGGATGTGGATTTTTTATGCCCCTGAGTAACACACCTGTATATACCTAACTTTTTAGTAAAGACCTGGCTCTAGACTTTTCAAGTTTGTGTGTGTGTGCATGTTGGATATGGAGTTGTGGAAAAAAATGCTCACCTCTAGGAAAACACTAAGTTTCTGCTATTTGGTTGTTTTTTCTCCCAGACAAAACCAAAATACCTTTTAGTTTTGCCTCCCGTGTTCCTTGAGAATAAAATTACCATTTGCATTTTCTGTACCTGCAGCAGAACTTGGTAGTTTCCCACATATCTAGATGGTTTGGCTATCTCATGGTTTCAGGTATACAGTATGAACCACAACTGTGCCTCACAATTTTTTAAAAAAGGAACAGTTTATTGCAGTACTGGTTTCTCAACAAGGCCAAAAATATAATCGGGTTTAAAAAAAGGATTAGATACGTTCATGGAGGGCAGGCCCATCAATGGCTATTGATTAAAACGATCAGGGTCCCAGTCCCATGGTCTCGGTGTTTGTAAACCGCCAAATGCTAGGAGCTGGGACTGCATGACAGGGGCTGGCATGCCCAAAATTGCCATGTTCTGGTCATTCCCTCTGAAACACCTGGCATTGGCTCCTGTAAGAAGACAGGATTTTGATTCAGATCGACCATTGGTCTGACTAGTCTGGTCATGCTTATATACTTACCAGTTAAAATGAATATCATCCCATATATTTTGGATGTATGTCACACACTACCTATTTTAATTCCAGGAGATATTACAGAAAACCTACAAAGAAAAATCCTAAAGTGGACGCAGAACTGGCTGAAAGACCATACTCAAAGAACAGCTATCAATCATTCATGGTCAAATAGGGGAGCTGTATTCCAGGAGCCCCTGCAGGAACTAGTCTTGTGTCTGGTACTTTTAATTATTTTCCTCAATAACTTGGAACACTGAATGGAGGTTATGTTTATAGCATTTATGGATGACACAAAGCTCAGAGGAGTCGCTAGCACTTTGAATGTCAGAATTAGAATTCAAAATGACCTAGGCATATCAGCAAGATGAAATTCAAGTGCAAAATACTACACTTAGCAGGCCCATAAGCAGGAAATTTCTGTGGGGTGTGTGAGAGCTTTTTTGTAAATGTGGACTGTAATTTTTTTTAAATATAAAGGAGTTCAAAATACTTATGTAATGAGAGTGCATAAAAGAGGTTAATGAAAAATTGACTGGAAATAGTGTTAAAATGATTTTGTTATAAAATACTAAATATGTATATAGTAATAACGGTTTTATAAAAATTACCTTGAGGGATCTTCCTATAATATCAAAAGTGAAAAACAATATTCAAAAATATTCCAGTCTTCACCTTCAGAGTTTTTCAGTTAAGACTATATATAGGCTTGTAGTGAAATAGATTTTTAGGTCACAGCAAACTTTTCTTCAAGACCGTGCATTGTCAGGATGTTCATTGTCAGGTCTTGAATGTAAGACCTGACAATCGCTTTTGCGTCATGAGGCACACGTGTAATTGTGCAGTCTCTGAAGCTGCATTCTCATTTACAACTTGTGACAGGAATACTACAGCATATCTTCAAGAGTATAAATATGTTAGGAAACATGACATAATCACATTGCTTGATGGCTTTTGCAGCCATGTCTGGCTATTCACTTTCTCATTTGCTGCTATATTTGACCTTTTGATGGAATGATTTCCTGATGAATCAGATCTGGTGCTGGAAGGTCATCTCTGAAAGCCTCTATTCCTCCATCAATGGTTTGCAAGTTATTTCCACATAACACAAATGGTACTAACCTAAAAGATAAGAAGATTTAACAGCTAAATCTTCAAGTTCTGCAATGATATGAGCTAAGAATGGAACTGCCACATTTCTTCTATAGTATTCCTCTGCAGTAGTTGCTGCGGCGTTTTGCTGGTGAACCTCTCTACCAACTATTTGAAGCATAGAAGACTCCACATTGATGGCATGGGCTACCCGCACTGCATGCTGGTAGATTCTACCAAATTCCTCATCTATATTTTCTGATATTATGCTGTAAGGTAGGGGTGTGTGTGTGTTTTTTAAACCTCAGCAATCTCCTTGTTGGTGCTGACAATATCTATTGTTTTGCTTTGTAATTTGACTGCAATACCTGACAAATGAGAGAGAACTTCATAAATGGAAATGAATGTGGTGATCAAGTCAAATGATGCAAGACACGAAAGCAAACTTTTGGCCCTTGCTTTTAGGGTCCTGTTCGACTTCCTGGTAGGCTTCTCTACATCAGTCTCAATTAATTCCATGAGAAATTAATTCCAAGGCTGTAATAATAAACAGGTGTGCTTGGTAGAAGTGTTGATATGCAATATGTCTTGCTGATCAACTTGTCCTGCACAAGTCTATCAGTGTAGTCCCTCGGCACAATGTAGTGTTCAGTGAGCAGGTGGTATTTTTGAGTAGGTGAGAGTGAATTAACAGCTTGGACTATCTCTTCTTTCATCATTGTGGCATTCAAAATAGTACCAATATCATCAACACAAAGACTACCTGCTTCTGTCTTCATTACTCTTTCCATGTCTAGTAGATGGCTTTTTTCATCTGCATGGCATTCACTGACTTCAAATCCTGATTCTACATGCTTTGATTCCTGATAGACTCT
Source organism: Pelochelys cantorii (assembly GCA_032595735.1). Lineage (NCBI taxonomy): Eukaryota > Metazoa > Chordata > Testudines > Trionychidae > Pelochelys > Pelochelys cantorii. The sequence goes on from CM064327.1 coordinate 192,234,553, forward strand.
AGCTGATTCTTGAGTTTCATCTGTATTCCCATCTGTCTCAGCAACAACCTTCCTAGCCTTTACAAAAGCATCTCTCTTCATGCAAGGCGTGGCTGTGGCCTTTTGTTTTCTTTCCTGTTGCTCTTTTCTTCCCATAGCAATATTTAAATAGGATTTGAATAAAAACCAGCACAACTAGAATACAAGGGGCTGTTTCCAAAGCAACACTAAAATGCAGTGGCCTTTCCACCTAGCTCGGCAGCCCCAGCTCTAGCCTCGCTTTCTGCCTGGCCTCTCCTCTGGCTTGCAGCAGGGCTCTTAACAAAGAGTAAGATGGTGCAGCCTCTATGCCTGGAGTTCTGGTCCAGCAGTGGCAGCTGCACTCTGCAGCCTGTAGCTTCCTTTGCCTTGGCCGTACATAGGGAGGAGGCAGCCCCCGTGTTGTGCTGCTTCTATATGGCCCAGCAGTGCCCTGCCTAGGGGCACTGTCAAGGGACTGGACCCTCCCTCACTGGCTGCTATACGGGAGGGGCTAACATCAGATTCCCTACTTCACGCTTATTTGGGGGACCATGGAGGGGCTGCGTTTATGTAACCCATACACCTAGTGTGGTTACTGAGCAATGCAAGTGGTACTAGATCACAGCAACAGTTAAGACCAAGAGATCTGTACAGCAGGGGCTGGGAGCCAGCTGGCTTTTAGCTCAGAGGGTAGAGGCTCCTATACTCAGCTCCAGAGGTCCTAGGTTCAAATCCACCTATTGGCAGCTACATTTGCACCCTTCACACACACCCCTCCACATAGGGGCTTGCTTAGGAAGGAAAAGTTGACAACTCCAAAATAGGGAATAAATAGCTAGGTGATAGTGCTGCTGAAAAAACCTCCAGATGCTATAGTGCATGAGAACTTGAGTAGGAATCAACAATATGATGCAGTTGCAAAAAAGTATCATTCTAAAGGGTGTTATTCTTACATAGTGATGGAACTGGGGCATCCTGCCTAGTGGTCAGAGCAGAGGCTGTCAGTCAGGGACCAGAAATCAGAACCAAGACTCAGGAACCAAGCTCTGGAGTGAAATAGGAGCAAGGCTGGGAACAAGGCTAGTAGCAGGATAGGCACAGGGGAGATCACAGTTGTAGGCAAGTGTATTACTGAACAGCTGAAGATTAGTTCTTGCAGTTGGGATTAAGCTCAGGCTTGCTCACTTCCTTGGCCAGTCCGGTAGACTGGTCAATCAGTAGGCCCTGCTGTGGCTAGAGACCGCCTAGAGACCGAGCAGGTGCAGATGCAAGTTCACATTCCTGACTTATGCAGCTTGTGTGTGACTAAAGTGTACCTTGCTGCAGAATAAAGCACATTATATAGAAGACCAGCTAGTGCTGATTTAAAGACATTAAGAGATGGAGAACACCTTCCCCCCCCCCCCAATGTTTATTAACCTTCATTGTTAAAAATTGTGACTTGTTTTTAATTTGAAATTGTCTGATTTCAATTTCCAGCCATTCGTTCTTGTTATGCCTTTGTCTATTAGATGCAGGAACCCTTTTAATAACCAACATTTTCTCCCTGTGAAGGTACAGGTTGCACCTCCCAAATCTGGGATTCTCTCATCTGGCAACAACCGTCGTCTGGCGTGACCCCAGATGTTTCTGGATGAGAGCGCCCTGGGGCAGGAAGGCAGCAGCTAGGAGCCAGGTGCAGCCCCACAAGTCTGCTAGCGCGATAGGGGCTGTCTGCCACCTGGCAGCTGGGCTGGGACCACACCAGCCCGAGAGAGAGAGAATTTATTTAGTAGTCTCCAAGGTGCTACAGGACTACTTGTGTGGTTTTTTCAAGTTACCTTATAAGGCTTATAACTTGTCCAGGAGTGCACATTCTTCTGTGATTACGGTATTTAACACCTTCTGTTAAACTCTAGAAGATCTTTCATATCCCCTTAAAATAATTTCAAGAACAAATTAAAATCGAATCCTTTGGAAGCGCTTTAGAGATTGCATTTCCCCAGTGGTGCTTAAGTCTCAATGAAGTCATGTTGCAGAAGCAATGCTAGGCTGGAAGGCTTGAGGTTGTGGCTTCTTCTGTTTCCTGTTTTTTGTGATAATTGCTTGGCTGAGATGAGAGGAAAAAGGCAGAGCTGAGAAGACAGTGCTTAAGATGAGGTTGATTTGGAGAGCATAAGAAAGCAAGTCTCTCACTTCAGAGAAATATATTCTCATCTCTTCACATAATCTTACAGAAAATGGAAGACTTACCTCTTTCGAGGGTTTGACTGGATTAAAATATTTGCCGCTGTTACCTTTCACTGTCTCAGCACTTTGCGGCTGGTCTTGGTAGCATCTTCAGCTCACACGCGCACAGTCTGCTGACACACACAAAAGCAAGACTGTTCTTTAACTTTATGGGTCTATTGCTTTTTCCTTTGTGTCTGGAAATAGTGCATTAAGCAACTGCAACATGACTAGCAACTGTCACACGATTCCCCTCCCAGTCCAGTGAAGGACTGGAACAACCCTGGCCAGCCCTGGGGCAGGCCCCCACCTCCACCCCTGCTTCATCCTCTCTCTGCCTCTTCATTTGTTCTGCCCCTGCTCCACTGTTCCTTCAACTGTGGTGGTCGGGGGTGGGGGGTATAGCAGGGTCAGAGGGCGGCACTGGCCGCAGGGAACTGACACCCCCCCCCCATTCACTGGCTGCAATGGTGGAAGTGGAGCAATGCAGCATCAGCTCGCTCTGCTCTCCTGGCCGTGTTCCCCCACACGTCTTGCCAGTAAGTGTGGGGGCAACTCTGCCCCTCCCCAGAGTGCCATGGCTGGAGGAGCAGAGCGAGCTGGGGCTGTGTTGCTCCACTCCCCCTGCTGCTGCCGGTGACTGCAGGGAGGCTGGATTCCCTGCTGTAAGTGCCATGCACCCCTGCTATTGCCCACCTGACTGCTGGCCAGCCCCCAGTCCATCCTGCACACAGTGTTGCAACCACGTGACCCCTTGTACTCCTCTTTGCATCATCCCTGTCAGCCGGCATAAATCTGTATCGCTGCATTGAAATCCAAGACTACTTTGCGACCTTCCTGGACATGACGCATTTCTCTATTCCTCGTTATTATTTATTATTATTTTGTATCACAGTAGCACCTAGAACTGCTAGTGCTAGATACTGTAAAAACAAATGGGGAGACAGCCAAGTTACTGAAAATCAAGCTGGGGATAAGTGGGAGAAAGGTGGGAGCAGAGCTGCAGAAAGAGTCAGTGATGTCCCCAACCTCAGAAAGGAACACTGTACAGAGCTCAGAACTGAACCCCCATCTCCAGGCCTACGTCCAGTGTCTCAGCCACTACAGTTTTCCCCTCTCCATTGTTTTTCACGTCTGTCTCTTCACTGTCACGTTCACAGCTGGCATCTCTGCCAATCATGGCTGTCATGGCGAGCGATCCTCAAATTTTAGAATCTGGAGGCCTGAGAGAAACCGAAACCTGAAGTCTGGCAGGTCTAACTATGACTCAGGCTGAGCTACTTGTGTCTCCTGATTAGCACAGCTGACATTTCTTCCAGCCCTCCTTAGGAGAATAGATATTGCCAGTTAATACACTAAGGCTATGTCTACACTGCCCCCTCTTGAGCAAAAAAATGCAAGTGAGGCAAAGCGTGGAATATCGCAACACCTCACTTGCATAATTGAGACTCCGTTTTTGTGCAAACCCCCCTTCTTGCACAAGAGCTGTTCTGCCGCTTTTTTTCCAGGAAGAACGGCTCTTGCTCGAGGGGTTTTTTTGCACAAAAAAGAGCCGTGTAGATGGCTCCTTTTTGTGCAAAAGCCTCTTGCACAAAAAGCGGCCACTGATTAATTATGCAAATGAGGTGCGATATTCCACGCTTCACCTCATTTGCATATTTCTTGCGCAAAACAGTACAGTATAGACATAGCCTAAATGTATAAAGTGAAGGAGGCACCAAGTAACATCTGTGTCTTTATTGCTGGGTGTTCAAAGTGAGAAACAGCTTGGAGGCATCTATTTGTCCCCAGCATTTTACCTACCCTACATTATTTTACTGTTTCACAAAAAACAAGTAACAAGATAGAAGTGTAACAGAAATAAAGTACGAAAGAAAGGAACAAAGCAGTTAGGGAGAGAAATGATACTGAGGCTGTGATTCAATGTGATGTTGAACCATGTTCATCCCTTACTTTGTTATATCTACCCTGTCTTGTACACAGCTCCTCAGCCCCAGGGCTAGAAGCAGCATATGATAAATCCCTCATCTTGTTTCTTCCCACTCTGAACATCATTAATGTTTTTTTTGTTATCACGAGGAATCCTGTGGCACCTTAAAGACTAACAGATTTATTTGGGCATAAGCTTTTGTGGGCAAAGACCCACTTCATCTTCCCATTGTGACCAAGTGGGTCTTTGCTCGTGAAGGCTTATGCCCAGATAAATCCGTCTTTAAGGTGCCACAGGATTTCTCATTGTTTTTGCAGATACAGAGGAGTAGCCTTGTTGGTCTGTTTCTTGTCAACAGCGACAAATGACGTACTTCAGGATAGCAATTTTGATTATATTGATCTGTTGGCAATGGTATCAGTGATAGAAGTTGCTAACAGTATGAGTCATGCCCAGGCTTAACACTGCAACTTCATGCTGATATTTTCTGCACCTATTTTTTTTTCCTTCTGAAAGCTCTGTAGTTTTTACAGAGAGAAGAGTACATGTATCTTGTTTTTATCATTTAGGTAACTTTCCCTCATGTAACATGGAACCTCATCTTCAACTTCTACTATTGCCCCATACCATTGCTAGGATAGTCTATATGTGCCAAAAGATATGTCTAGACTGCATTGCTTTTTCGGGATACCTCTGGTATCCCGAAAAAGCAACACTGCATCCAAGGAACGTGTCTGCTTTTTTGAAAATTTTTTTTGAAAGAACAGAACTCACTCTTTTGACATCCCTGTAAACCTCATGTACACGTGCCGTGTAGATGCGCCAAATTTCGAAGAGACTCTTTTGAAAGTAAATCGAAAAAAGATATGCAATTTGCGTACTGCAAATTGCGTATCTTTTTCCAATTTAACAATGCAGTCTAGACATAGCCTTAGAGTGTTTTGAATGAGAAACTTTTGGACCTCAATTCTTTTACATGAGAGCTCTCATCCCACACCTATTGTAATCAATGGCAAAGTTCCAATTGGCTTCACTAGCTCTACAATTTAGTCTTATGTTGTAAGTGTTCATCCTGGAATTTGTGGAATTTTTGGCCAGCTACTCATAGGGAAACATCACATGCTTGATTCTTTTCTCACATCTTTGTATGTTGGGAGTAACTGCATTATAAAAACTGGGCCTGATTCTCTATTGTTACACTAGTTTTACCAGGGTGTATACCAGTGGAAAACAGAAGTAACCTTGTGGAGAATAAGGCCTAGTGGAATTGCATCCATTTAAAATGGGTGCGAAGTGAAAAGTCTGAAAGATTTTTGTTCTACCGTAACCCATAACTATTTTGCAACCTTCATAGTCTTCAATGATAGCTGTGGAGGTTCAGCAACTCTCTTAGGGGTGTGTCTACACTGCACCCTTAGCTCGAAATAAGCTACGCAGTGCCAAATTTCAAAATAGAGCACTATTCCGAAATGTCCCTTAATCCTCATGGAATGAGGTCTAAGGGGACATCAGAATAGAGCACCTGTTATATTTCAAAATAATGGGCTTGCTTAAAAGATGCAGAATAGCTGTTTCAGGATACCAGAATATCCCAAAATAGTGCTGCTGTCTAGACGTACTCACAGTGAGGCAACAGATACTACAATCTGTTCCACGTACAAAGATGGGGAAAGAGTTGATTAATATTTTTAAATGGAAAATCTGTGGCAACAAATCACTCTTCTTCTCTGCAGGTTTTTTTTGTTCGTTTCATTGTGGTAGAGAGTGTGGTTCTCTGACATTGAATCAAAAACAGAAAATCATTTGGAATAATAGCAATTTATGGCTTTGTGTGTGTTCCTTTGTTTAACTGTAGTGAGATTATCTTGTCCTATCTACCTTTTATGTTTAAAATAATATTTAAAATAAGGTTTTGGCAATGGATGAAGTGCCAATTCCTATTATGGTTTACAGTATGCAATAGGCTTCAACTAGATATTTAAATTGGATCAGTTGCTGTTTTCTCAAGTATATAGAGCTTTAGCCTTCCCAACTGTTATTCAATTCACTTTATGCAGGTGAAAAAGGGTTTAATCTGTAGTTCCTAGTCTTTGAAGTATTCATGCAGAATTCACACTTCTTTATCTCTGCTAAAATAGAACTGGGTTATATTAGATATATTTGCTTTATGACCAAAACCCGCTGGAGGATGTTTCAGAGTAAGGATTGCCTTCGGTAACTCTCTTCATTTTTTTTTTTAAAAACCAGATCTCAAATGGTAAATCAGCACACTGTAGTTATTTTAAAGTAATAAAAAGGGAAGACGATGGAACATAATGGACTTGTTCTCTCTCAGCACAATTGTTATAGATTTTTGTCAAGAATATAAAACAGTGTGAAATGAACATTTCTCTCATTCTGGATCATATTCTGCTACTCTAGCTTTCACTAAATAGTATCTGACTCTGCAAATGGTCCTATCAATTTCATTGGGACAACTTTTATATAAAATGCTATTCAGTGTGAGTAAGGATGGTAAAATCTGCCGTTTTCTTTTTCCATCTGTCCCTCCCCCATTGCAGTTACTGGCAAAAAACAGGTTGACTTCAGTGGCTTAGGAGCAGCACCATTAATGCTTTTATTCACTTTTGTGTTGAAAGCTTAGTTTTCATGACTTTGGAAGGGAGAGCCCTAAAAAGTCACAGACTCTTAAGAAGGGATGGGCCCAAACCAAAGCCATGCCTCTACAGAGCTCTTAACTTCATGGAAGCACATGTTTGGCTCTAGAGCCAAATTTCACAGCAGACTTACATACCTTTTTTTAAAATAGGCTGAGCCAAAGCAGTGGACCTGAACCTCCACAAATTTAGAGTAAGTTGTCTTCTGAACTATGATCCAAATTTTGTGGTTAGGGTCCAATCCTTAGGGAATGTTACTAGCCATTTACCTATCCTATTGAATGTAAAAATTGGGTCAAGTTGGGAATTGTACAAGTCCCTGTGAATGATGTGGTGTCAATGCTGAGGAGTATGTAGTGTAGGTGAACTCTAATAACATGCGACCATTAATCAGAGTGGCCAAGAGACCTGATTATAGCAGTGCAGCATTGGTTCTTTGGGAACATGATAGCAGTAGCACAGCTGATGGCCCCACATTGCTCTTCATTTGTCTGGCTAATTCAGGGATTTCATTAATAGGCTTCTAAGGGTTCAACCTCTTCTTAACTGGTGGGGCATTGTGGATAATGCCAGGCCAAGAAAGTTGATCATTTTAATGCCGAAAAAAGTGCTTGGGAGACCTCATGGAGCAGGTGCCTAGAAGGAAAAAAAACAAAGCAGCCACAAACACAGTAAAGACCCTTTGAAGAGTTTGCTATATATTCATTAAATACAGTGGGTGTCATGAACATTGCTAGTGGAGGGCTAACAGCCTGTAATTAAAGTTCAATAGGTATTTCTGCACAAAGCCCTTTTTGAGGGGGCAGGGATTACAATTTGTTAGTTTGCAAAGTCAGAGCCTTTTCACTTTTATCTACTCTCAGAAATGCCTTGTGTAGTCAGCAGCCTCCAGTGTCCCCAGCAACGTTTTCCTGTTGCAGTCAACTTCATATGAGAGCATTCCAGTAGAATGATTCAATCCAGCAAAGTGGGGTGGAGGATCCTACTGAATGGAAGGCAGTATATAAAGGTAAGTCACTTGTGGGCATTTATGAAAAGGGAGTGGAATCGTAATGGCTGGCAAATGTAAATGCACTTGTGCTACTACCAAATAGCACAATCCACTCCAGTAAGAGTAATTTATCTTCCCCATCACCATAACGGAAATATGATCTATAATCTAGGTCCCACAAACCATCTAAATTGCTCTAGTTTCTGTTTCCCTAGAAGATGTTTCATTCCAGAAAACTCATATGTAAGTAATCTCAGTGTCTGAGGCCAATTAGAAACAATGGACTGTTTCTGGAAGCCCTCTTCTGTATATGCTTTCTCATTTTGTAATCTTGGCCGCCTTCCCTCTTCCTTGATTTGTCACTTGAGAATTCACATAAAGCAAAGAATGCAGCACATTCAAAGGAAAGATCCCCAAGCTGAAATGTTGCAGCTGTTCGGCTTCTGTCATCTCGTAAATCTCAGTTCCAGTTTCTATTGCTTGTGCTGTTGAGCGTTAAAAGTCTTGAAGAGTTGCTGTTGACATGGTGTGGTGTATGGCATCCCCATTCCTGATATAGCAGGGAGGATCATACTGGAATTGTAACTACTGGAACAAATATAGTGCTCAAACCCTAGCCTGAGGCTGTCATATTGTCTTCCGTTCATGACTGCTGCCAGAATAATTACTCAGAAGTTAAATGTAACAGAGGATTGACAATTCTGCAAGGTATTAGTAGCCTTCCCTTCTTTACTGCTAAAAGGCTATCCAGATACTGAACATGTGATTGGTTTGTGTGCATTCAGGTTTTTTCCCCCAAATGGTATTTGACACGATATAAAGCATAAATTATTAAACAACACTCATGTACACTGATACCTTGCAATAACTTTTACATGCTTGAAAAGTTAACATTCAGAATATTTTCCTTTTCACACATTGGCTGGGTTGCAGGTGAAGCTGGTTTGGGAGGGTGATGAAATCAATGGAAGGTGAAACAGTATTTTGATTGGGTGTGCTGTCATAAGCTCTACAAGACATATACCCTGCTATATGACAGCTCTGGCTATTTAAAGAGTGATGTGATGTTGAAGCATTGTACTCGCCCCTTATTACAGCTGAGTAAATAATTGAGTTTTCATTTTGGGGGCCAAAGTGAAAAATCTGGGGCAAAAATTAGTTAGTTTTGAATCAAAACTGATTTTCTTTTCACTGGCAGAAACCAAAAATCCTGAAAAAATAATTTGAGGTAATTTGAAACATGTTAACATTTCAGCTAAAACTATTTGCCAAATCTGACTCAGCATATTTATAATTTGCTCTTAAAAAAACCCCAAACAGTGCCCAGCTATACCCCTTGTTCCTGTGGGTACCTGTGAGGCTGTCATATGGAACATGAAAATGGAAATATGCACACTTGGCCACATATGCTATATGGTACTTGACACGGATTGCAGTGACGTAAATGAAGACAGATTTTGGCTTTCTGTATCCAGTGACCAGAAGTCAATTTTTGTGTGAGACTGGATAGTGTAATCTACTCCCTTATGCCTGAGAGGAAACAGACACATGTAATTTTAATCTAAATGGAATGTTAGCATATTAAACCAAAATTATTTTGTGTGACCAATTTAAAAGAAAAAAGATAGATGAGTTCAAGCTGCAGAATTCAGGTCTAGATTCTCTACACATCAAAGTTAGGGACGACTGGATACAAGATCTTGGGTCAGGGCTGTTTTCAGGATAAACGTCAAAGAAATAAAACTTCATCTGCCCCATTGTCATCAACCTGCTTGACATGGCTCTCTTCTCTACATACAACCTACACCTCCATTTCCCCTCTCATCAACTCCACACACATAAGAATGAGATCCTAGAGTAGAGCTGTGTGAATAACTGGTTTTCTGCTTTTTAATTTAATTTTTCTGTTTTGGGTTGAACAAAGTTTTGTTTAAAGGAAAATAAGTTTTTTGTTTTGAAATGATGATTTTAAAAGGTGTTTTTGAAAATTTTAATATAATTAAAGGAAACATTTTGCTTAAAATGTCAAAGCAAAACATTTAGGCATTCTGTAATTTTTTTTTTAAAGGTAGGGGTTGGTTGTTTTGTTTTAAAAAACAAATTCATGAAACACTTCAGTGTTGCCAGCTGTGCTCTCCCACCACACCACTGCCTTCTTGAGTCTAGAATAGGGATGTAAGCGACTCGTCAACTATCCGATAAGCATATCGACTAGACCCTTCCCTCCCCCGCTGCCTCTATCAGAGAGAGCGAGAGCGCAAGTGGGGAGGGGTGGGGGTGGTGCTGGGGAGAGCCGGCTTAAAAGCTGGTTCCTCCCAGCACCATCTCTGTGAGGAGTGGGGGCAGAGTGGGGAACTGGCAGTGATTCCGCCTTGGAAACCTTGCTACATTTCAAAAGCAGAAGAGCTGTGGGAGCAGGGGGCAAGTGGGGGACTCAAGCAGTCCCTTGCTGGCCCTGCACTCCCTGCTTTTGAAATGTACAAGTGCCCCCCCGCCCCCCCCGCCAGGGATTGCTGGTCAGTTGGGGAGAAGTGGGGCCATGGAGGCTGAAGAGCTCCATCCCCGGGGAGCCCTGGCCAGGCAGAGCAGCGGTGGGACTGGTGAGTGGCAAAAGTAGAGCAGCCAGCAAGCCCCATCTCAGGGGGCTCCAGCCAGTGGGGCAGCAGCAGGACAGGTGAGCCCCATCACAGGTGGGGCTCTTTGGTCAGGCAGGGGAGAAGTGGGGCCACAGAGGTGGGGCAGCTCTGTCCTGGGCAGGCTGGAACCCAGTGGCAGTGGGGCTGAAGCAGAGCCAGCCGCAGGGAGGGGGAGCGTCCTGGGAGGCCGGTGGCAGGGAACCTCCCCATATCTGACAAATTCCCTCATTTGGGATGGGTCAGGTCCTGAGAGTGCTGGACAAGGGAGGTCCAACCTGTAGCAGATGGTGAGGGTTTTTTTGAGGAATGGGGAAAATGTTAATACTGTATAACCAAATGTGCATAACGGACTAAGGGAACTTAAGTGAACAAGTAGGAAGGAGGGCACAAGGGATTAATGAGAACTGACCAATCAAAAGGGGACTCTTCCCTGTTAGTACACCTCTTGCTAGGAAAGGCTAAGCTTCATCAGGAAGTATTAAAGTTGCCAAGACACAACACAATGCTGCACTTCCTGTTAACTTTCTCTGACTGCTTCAGGAACTAGTTGCATAGCTGGAGCCAGACAGCCCACACAGGCTAGATTATAGTAGTATTCCGTTTCTCTTGCTTTTTCTAATTAAGGTACTACCACACCGCATAGGCCAAAGCAGGATGTGACCCATCTCCTTATCTACCGAATCAGAAGTGGCCAGCCTTGTAGTGAGGAGTGCATATGGCATCTTCCTAAAGGATAATTCCAGAGGTCCATGCTTCCTGCACAACAGGGATCTCCAGGCCCACAGGCCCACCGAGGTGGAGAGTGAAGGAGGCAAATGCCCAAGGCTTGGCAATTTTTAAGGACTGGAGGTTCCCGGCCACCCCTACTGATATTGAATTGCTGCTGGAACACCATACGGCTCCAAGCAGCTCTAAGGGCTGGGGGGATGTGATGCATTCTGGGTGGCACTGAGGGCTAGGGGAAGTGGTGTAGATCTGGGCAGCACTGAGGCCCTGCCCCTTCCAGGAGCAAGAACCCGGGTCCTCCCACACCCTGTCCAGGGGCATTAGCTATCTATCAACCAGAGGTGCTATATCACTAGTGATTTATTTCCTCCCATTGCCTCTCAAAGAATAGTTACCAAAATGGGTTCAGCAGTACCCCAGGTAACATACTGATCAAATTCACAGCTGACACAAAGTTGGGGAAGGGGGAAGCCAACACAGAGGCCATGATAAAAAGCAATGGTTCACAGTACAGCATAGCAAATTTAGATTGTCTCAGGAATAACTTCATAACTGTAAAAAAAACAATGGGAGAGACTGCCAGGCAGGTTGGCGAACATAACTGCCATACTGGGTCAGACCAAAGATCCATCTAGCCCAGTATCCTGTCTTCTGACAGTGGCCAATACCAGATGCCTCAGACAGAGTGATCACAACAGGTAATCCTCACGTGATCCCTCCCCTGTAACCCTCCTCCAGAGAAACAGAGGCTAGGGACACCATTCCTACCCATCCTGGCTAATAGCCATTGATAGACCTAACCTCCATGAATCTATTTGGCTCTTTTTTGAACCCTGTTAAAGTTCTAGCCTTCACCACATCCTCTGGCAAGGAGTTCCACAGGTTGACTGTGCGCTGAGTGAAGTAAACCTTCCTTTTGTTTGTTTTAAACCTGCTGCCTATTTTGGCAGGAGGTTAGACGAGATCACCCTTGCAGCCCCTTCTAAACTTAGGATTCTCCATCTATTGTCATCTGATGGGTGCCCTTCCTCAGGTGATGGTGCAATCAATGCACAAGTTAATTCAGCCCTGAGGCTTCTCCAACTTATGCCACAGACTGAGCAGGTGTGCCTCTCCCTGCAGGCATGCACACATACTTGCTACACGTGCACAGGGAGTGCTTCTTTAACCCAACTCCTTTCTGCCATAGTCAGAGATAATTCTGCTATTGATTCATTGTGTGGCCTACGTCAAGTTACCTAACTTCTCTGTTCCTCAGTTTTCTCAATCTTGTAAAACGTGAGGGGAGACAGGATGCTGCTGCTTACTTTACTCTACCTTTGAGATCTTAAGATTAATACTCAATGTAAGCATGGAGTAGTAGATGAAGCACAACCCTTTCAGATGTGAATGCCAACTCTTCCAAGGATATGTGACATTCATTTTATACATCTCTCCATCTGTCCTGAGTATTAATCTTACTTTGAGACTAGTGCCGTTACTAGTTGAGACTGGATTGACCTCTCTGATATTGTCCTACCCGGCAGCTACCTGAGGAAAGAGGGGAAGAAACAAAAAGCAAAGGCAAGAAGAAAGCAGAGCCATGTAAAACTATCAGTTTCTGCTTTGTTAGTATTTGCATCCAAGACATGGGTTTGCTTTGGTTTTTGCAAATGTTTAGGAATTAGAGCCAGGCTGAAACCTTTCCATTTCTGCTGAGTAAGAGACAACTGAAACTGTGCAGGCTTAAGCAAGGGTAGCAATATGCACTGGGGAGATAGCTAGATAGAAACTGGCCAGGCCAACCACATTTAGAAAAGAGAGTGGTGCTTTCTTAGGTTTTTGTTTCTATTGCACAAAATAAAGGCACAGTCAGGCTAAACAAATAGGGGAGCAACCAGAATTTTCTTAAATGTCGGGGAGGCAGAGTTCTCCCTGCACTGCCCATGCCATCAGCCCCAACCTCTCCCACTGCCACCTTCGTACCCAATCCTGTGCTCTCCCATTACTGCCTTTTTAACCAGATCCATGCTCTCACCACTGCACTCAACTATACACACACACTCACTCTCCCTCTCGTTTTGCTGTCCCACATTCAAGTCTGCACTCTTCTGCCTACATTACCCTGCACCCAGCTCCAAGCTCTCCCCTTCCCTGCACCTGACATTCTTCCTATCTCACAGCCAAACTCTTACCCAGAGAGTTGGTCAGGCTGGAGACTACCATCCCCACCTGGGGCCATGCAGCTCTCTGGGCCCCAGGGGCGGCCCGTGACTATAGGCCGACTCAGCTGTTGCCTAGGGCGCTGCCTTCAATGGGGCACCCAGGGTGCCCGATGATGATGTCACTCCATTGACGGCCATGCAGGCGGGAGCGCTAATCATGTGTTCCACCTGGGGTGCCAGCTGCCGCAGCCCGCCTCGGGCCGCTCCTGCTGGGCCCAGAACCTATATTCTTATGTTTCTGTCACAATGCCTCTCAGATTTGGCCCAGCTGTCCCTCTGTTATGATTTGCCATTATACAACTCAGGGGCTAAGGCAAGAAGAGGTTCCAGTCAGGCACCCCTGATGTGTCCCTAGCTGAACAAAAATAGTCTTGCAAAATTGTTTCACTTTAACTTCCACAAGCTTATGCTATGTGAGTGAGCCTAAGCATAGACTCTTTTCCTTCAAAGAACCACCTTAGGCCAGGTCTGCACTAAATAGGAAGGCTGAATGAAGATATACAAATCTAGCTACGTTAATTAAGTAACTGGAGTTGACATGCCTTGATTCAAGTTTCCCTATTGCCCCACAGTAGGAGGCCACTAGGAGCAAATGTTTCCATCTGCTTCCATTACTCCTTGAAGAAGCAGGAATACTGGCTGCCAATGAGGACACCCTCTGATACTGATTTAGTGGGTCTTTAATAGACCCAGTAAATCAAACTCCGGAAGATCAATCACAGCAGCATCAATCTTTCCTGGAGTGAAAACATGGCCTTAGTTAATTCCATGGGACTTCTATCTCCTTAAATGAGAGAATCAGGGTGCATTAACAGGAAATTAAGACACAGCATGTGGAGTGTTATGTGGGTTTAGCCACCCTGTGTCACACTGGATTATTCCAGGCTGTAGTTTTTTGTTGATCTCTTATTTTCTGACACAAATTAGCAGCTCTGCCCCAGATGGTAGAGGCAGTTTAATTCTCTCCTAGAGTCTAAAGCTATGTCTACCCTAGAATATTCCTTGGTATAACTTTTGTCACTGTGGAGTGTGAAAAAACACACCCCTGAGCGACATAAGTTACACTGACAGAAGCATCAGTGTGGACAGCACTGTTGACCCGCAAGATCTCTGCAGCTGGCAGAGTGGCTACACAAGCAATTTTACAGCAGTGCAGCAACAACCATACAGCAGTAATACTGAAAGCTCGCTAGTATAGACATGGCCTTTTTGAAGAGAAATGTCTCTGACACAGATGTGAATAATGAGTCAGATGTCTCCAAATCCGACAGTCATGTCCTTTTAATTAAATAAAATGACACTTACGGTGTGTCTAGACTACATCCCACTTTCGACAGAGGGCTGTAAATTAGGCACTTCAAAATTGCAAATGAAGCCAGGATTTGAATTTCCCGCGCTTCATTTGCTTTTTTGAAAGAGCTCCATTACGTAATTATGCAAATGAAGCACGGGAAAGTCAAATTCCAGCTTCATTTGCAATTTCAAAGTGCCTAATTTACATCCCTCTGTCGAAAGCGGGATGTAGTCTAGACATACCCTAATTGATTAAGAATAACAAGCACGAGGGGGAAAAAATTAAGCACAGTGAGGAGATCTTTATGTACAAGCTACACCTACTTCATACTTGGGTTCAGTCTCCAATTTCAATTGCTTTATCAACTGACAAGCTTTTGGAAGATATACAACACAGAGACCTGCCTTTGCACATTGTGTAGGAGTTCATATTGGAGCAAAGTGGGTGTGAAATGCTACTGCCTTAGAACACTATTTTATATCCATTCACTTACAGGATTCATGACAATGGCTAATCAGGCCCACAATCCTGTACACTTTAAAGATAATAACTACTTGCCAGCCTAAATTTCCAAAAACATCTAACTACCTGGAATGCCTCACACCAGCTTGTCTCTCTCCTCTTTATGTAAAAAGAGCAACACCAAAAGCCTCTCTCAGATGTATAGGTGACTTGTGGGTAGAGGTGGGCAAAATGTCTCATACTAAGCTTTTTTCTGGACTAAGGATGTTAAATTTAGATTAATCAATAAATCGAGTCGATGAAATTTGCAGCGACTTTTGGGTTAGTCAATAAAGGTACCTCCACCTTTGAAATGTAGCAAGAGCTCTACCAGCTCTTGCTACATTTCAAAGACAGAAGTGCTTCAGGGATCACGGGACAAGCCGGGGACTCAAGCCGCTTGGCTGGGGCTCCCCAGTCGCATAACCCTGCTTAGCCCACACCTGACCAGGGCTCCCCAGGGATGCGGTTCTTACTCCAGGGTGCCCGGGATCTCTGATCCAGACCAGACCAGAGAATCAGAGATTTTGGAGGTTCATTCTGTAGCTCCCCCCCCCCAAAAAAAAGTTGTTTTCCAGTTAAATGCACACAGAATGATGCCCAAAATTCAGATGCATTTTGGAAAAAACAGCAGTTTGGTGAAAATTGTTTTCCAGTTTAATGTTCAGATTCTTCTCTACTTCTTGGCTGCTTCTGGCATTGAAAGGAGAGATACTGAAGTATCATGTGTATTCCCAATATTTGATCTGACTCAAGAAGGAAACATTTAGAAAAGGCTTTCTTGTATATTTTTTTTAATCTCACAACCTGATAAATAACCCTTTTTGTTGTATTTAATATTTTTTGCGTGTTTTGTATTAGAGTAGCACCTAGTGGGCCACAGTCCTATTTCACTATGTCTTGTGCAGACACCCAGTGAAAGATGGTCCCAATCCCAAAGAGGTTTGGTCAAGTATTTAAATTCTGTGGCGCTTGTTTAAACCATTATTTCTTAGTTCTCTGCTCTTGTCTTCATCAAGATTTTTATCATTTGAGAGTTGAAACATGCCACTTCTGTGTCTGTTTGCTGTCACTGATGTTGTCTTTTCCCTGTCTCTAAGGATTCAAACTATAGAAGTCCTTTTGTTGTTAATGTCTTTAATGTTTCTGTGTAAATTGGATTAATACTTTGAGCCCCACTCCCCCAGAGCTTTGGTAATTGTAACTGTAACAAACAAGTGGGGGGGGGGGGAGTTATAGCCTTTATCTGCTAAATCAAGCTTCAAAGACTTATGTTCTAAAGTTCTCTCTTAATCTGCTGGTTAACATAATAGAGAATGTTGTCAATGAAACATTTCTGTCCTAGCTACAGCTCATTCTATGGGTTGATTAACATTCAGATTTCTAAGTAGGAGGTGAAATCATTAGCAAATATCTAATATAATATTAATAGTTTGCATTTTTAAGGTCTTGAATAATTGTAATGTGCCAAAACATCTTCTGATTAATTCATCCTCAAAATACCCCATGTTTTCCCCTTTTTCCAGGCGGGAAAACTGAGGCACTCTTACATATGGCAGCTTATGAAAGGTTACACAGGAATCCGCAGCAGAGTTATGACTCCAAGCTCCCAAGTGGTAACCGCAGTCTGCTCTAATTTCCCTATCCCCCTAAACTCTTCTAACTGCACATTTGATTCCTGTTCTCTAATACATATTTGTCCATCACAAACCCACCATGTACTGTAGTTCAATGAGAGGCCATGGACTGGAATGCCAGAGGCATTGCAAGTCATGGTTGAGACATATTAGTGAAACTTGGGGGAAGCTCAGATCTTTTGTAGTTGAGCTATTCCTGGCTCAGCAGAGTTGTTAGGCCCTTGTTTTCACTAAATACCCAAGTCAGCCACATAGATATGTGGGGGAATATATATAATGTATATCAAAGTAGATTGTTTGATTTTTTTTCCTTGTTCTGAGTGACAAACATTCCTATGATGAGTCTTCATTTGATTTTTTTTTCCCCAAAAAGTATTTCTGCTACATTACTCTCATCTCTTCCAGTGACTTACTGCTAGCTGTTCCATTTTAATGCAGTATGACTTTTTATTAGCATGCTGAGAATGTGCTTTTTGTTCTGCAGTTGGAACATTTCAAAGATAGTTTGGGCTTCCCTAAAGTTTCACGCTATATTATTCTCTTCAATTTTCCATATCATTCGTAAGTTACATTTTTATGTATCTTGCTCTAAAAGTGCTCTGTGTTGCTTTCCTCTCTCTCCCTTTCTCCCCATCATAAGCCTAATTTCTTCTGGCTAATTCAATACCTTTGCCACTAGAAATAACCTTGTAAGTTTCTTGCACATTCTGTTGTGCTTTACTGTGCTCATGATCTGTTCCAGTGTTTTACACAAGTTCGGTACAGTGCGTTCCCAATGTGTTTCCTTGCTATGCCTCATTTCTGTAGATGTTTTTCAGTGTTTACAAAGGAATATTTTTTTCATTTGTTTGGTTGATAGTTCCTTCCCTGCTGTTTTGAATGGCACATTGTAATGTAATCTTCATTAGCTTCTCGTTTCTGATTATCTATTTGGTCATCATTTTCTTCCAGAACTGTTTTTTAAAAGTGAGTCTTGAAGTGTCTCAAACTTCTGTACCAGATTTTACATGGATTTATAGAACTATTATTGAATTTAATAATGTTGAATTTTTAAATATTTATTATTAAATCCTTGTATCTAACACAATCAAACTGGATGTGACAGGGTCACTTAAAAGTTTGCCGCCCTGCTTCTGCAGCTGAGTAATACTTGTATTTATGAACTACAGTTCTGACTGATCTGCATGTGGCTGAGCAATATCAAATGATATTTTTCGGAGTAGCGGCAAAACATAAGCCTCTAGAGTGTACTAGTGTCAGCCAAACATTAAATGTAGTAACAACGATAATATTTATTGCTTGTATTACAGTATTGCCTGGAGGCTGCAACCAGTTAGGGGCCCCATTGTGCTATGCGGCGCACATTGTAATAAGAACACAAGAAAAAGTTCTTATCCACATATTGTATAAATGTAGCACATGATTCTCTGTGAATCCAACCATACCCTAGAACACATGTGTATCTATATTTCTCAACAAGCTGTTGAATGGAGCAAGTGTCGCAAAACATACAGAGAAAATGTTGCTTGCACAGAATGCTCCATTTCTCTTTGAAGAACATGGCAGAGTCCCTCATAGACTACCCAGCTTCATAACACTTATGTTCGTATTTTACAGGCTTTCAGAGTTGCACGGTCCCTAAAATAGGAGCCAGTGGACTTGATCTCCTAGATTCGATGCCTAGCTCTCTACGAGTGTACTGTGGGCCAGATTCTGCTACCCTGATGTACAATGAGGAGTACCTTGCTACGCAAATGCTGAAGAAAATGGGTCTGTTCACAGGGTGGAGTAACTATTCAAAGTGAAAGCTTCAGAGGGGTAGCCGAGTTAGTCTGTAACTGAATAAACTTAAAAAACAACAAATAGTCTAGTATCACCTTAAAGACTAACAAAACATGTAGATGGTATCATGAGCTTTTGTGGGCACAACCCACTTCTTCAGATGACTGGAGTATTAAATGTTCAGAACCAAGAATAAATAAGGGAAATAAGCGAGCACACTACCTCCCACATTCTAAAGACTTAACCAACCAACGAGTATGTATAGAGGTGCACATTATTCTTATCAGCCTCTTGTAACTTGAACAATCCAATTCACTATTTTTTTCCTCCCTCTTCTCTCTCCCCCCACCCCCTGGCCTTCCCTTGTTTATTCTTGGATCTGGACTTTTAATACTCCAGTCATCTGAAGAAGTGGGTTGTATCCACGAAAGCTCATGATTTCATCTACATGTTTTGTTAGCCTTTAAGGTGCTGCTAGACTATTTGTTGTTTTTAAAGTTTATTCAGAGTGAGTAAGGATGGCCGAATATGCCCTATGTTAAGTTAGGTAAGTCACTAAGGCTCAGACCCCAAAGGTATTTAGGGGCCTAACTCCCATTAGTATAAGGTACCTAAATACATTTTGAGTATCTGAGACCAGGGTCTGTGCAGCAGAGAAGAAATGCAGTCTTCTGGGATATGTTAACCTAAAAAGATTGTAGGTGAAGACTACAATGAGCTGAGCTATTATGAGATTAGCCTTGTGAAGTAGGGTGAAAACTAATAAACCAACTCACGGTACAGACAAGAGCTGAGCAAGCATTCAGAAGGCTGGGAATTCAGAGAGCTCTCTATCCTATAAGCAGTTTCACCTCAGTTTGTCCTTCTCCCCGCTTCCACTATTCATGTCCCAGGCCTACTTTTAAAAAAAATTGTTCATATTTTTTTCCTAATTTCTTTTATTGGTGCTCATCATTTTGTCTGAGCACCTCACATCTGTGTGAGACATTATGCTCTCAACACCACATCACAGTGAGGTAGTCATGTTACAGATAAGCCACTGAGGTGCAGCGAGGTCACATGACTTTCAGAAAATCCCTCAGGAAGTCTGTGGCAGAGCCAGAAACAGAGCTTAGTTCTCCATATCTCTTCCTCACTGGTAGAACACTCTTGGTGTTTCTTGGAGGTCAGCCATCCAAGCAAGGCTTAATCTTATTTAGGCCTTGCCTATACTGCACAGTTTTGACAGTAAAAGGCAGCTTATATTGACAAAAGAGTGGGGATGTACAACAGGGGAGAGACTGGGAAAATAACCTGGAATGGGAGCTCAGGGATGGGGCTGGGACTGCCATCTGCCTCTGGGTGGTTGGGAGGTTTCGGCTACTAGAGAGGTCCCACCGCCCTGTGTTCTGGGGCCCCAGCAGCCCCTGGGAAGGGGCGAATAGAAAGGGAAGCCATGGGAGGGGGACAGGGACGTGACTGGTGGCCTACTCCATGCACTCCATCTGCTGCAGGAGGAGCACATGGCCTCATGCTTGCTCAACAGCAGGTCCCAGGCAGCCTTCCTCTGCTCCTGGTCAGCCTGGCACTCCTCCCAGTCCACAGCATGCTCCTGGCACTCTTCCTTGAGACCCCAGATGAGGGACTGCAGGCAAGCAATCTACTCCTGCATCAGGTCCTTGCAAGTTCTGTGGCGTTGGGAAGATGGAGTGGGAGGTGGAGGACACGCCAAGCTTGCCTCTGGCCCAGCCGTGAAGAAAAGTTACAAGGGTAGACATCCCAGGAGATACTTGTATGAAGCTGAGCCCTAATCTCTGAACTGACACCAAAGATCTCAGTTCAGACAATAGCAATGTGCTTTGAGAAAGGCCATATGTTGCCTAGACACCAGACACTTTCCTGTAGAGGCACAGGTGTCCCTGGGAAACATCCCTACACCCATGGCCTGGGGACAAGCAGGCATGGGAAGGTGCTAGCTAGGAACCTGCAGGCAGGAGGGTGGAACAGGGTGGCTCGGCTTTCTTCTGTGTCCCGCACACATCAGGTCTGGCACTGGTGGCATTCTACAGAAAGAACTTCTATCCCTGCCCACTTGAGGAAGGATGGTTGGGGAAGGTGTGTGTGAGTGCAGAGGCTGCTTGCCAGAGAGAGTGCTCCTGGGTTCCCCTCCTCTTCCTCTCCCCAGCAGGTTCCCATGCACTGGATCAGTCTCGTCTGCATCACCGTGCTTGATCGGGGAGCGGATGCTGCCTGAGTGTGGGCATGACCCTGTGCCCCGTGTGGCACGGCTGTGTGGTTCCACGATCTCAGCCTCTTTATGGTGGCTTGGCATAGGAAGGTGTCCCACCATGGAGGCCGGAGAAAGGCAGGCCTGTGCAGGAACCTTGTGAGAAAGACGAAGGGGTTCCTGTGTGAGAGCACCAGTAAATCTGCTAATACGCTCTGCTGACATTTTCAGGGACTGGAAAAGTTTGAAGCATCCTGGCTTTTAGAGCAGTAAGCTGAGTGACAGGAAGTGTGCCCTTCCTAGAGTGTTCAGTGAACAAAGTGATTGAAACTGCCCAATCGAACTGAGAAGCAGATACCTGCAGTGTTGGGAGGAGTCCTACAGAGATTGGGTCCTTGTGAGTGAGGTAAGGGGAAGGGCCTCTGCAACATGATTGTGATGTTATTGGATTGTGATATGTCTTTACAGAGCATTCTTGAGATCACTGCAATATGTTTGCAACAAATTATCATGCAAAGTGGCCCAAGCGAGATGTCTATAAAAAGCTTGGCATGGTTGTACTATGTGCATACAGATATCATTTTTTGTAGTTGAAGGTATGAACATTTGCTGTGTGCCTGTATTTCAAATGTTAGCTTCTGGAGTAAGATTTTCTAGGAAAGGCTATTTCTTATTGGCCCATAAAGAAACATTCAATGACCAACAAAGCTTGGGATGCCCTCAACTACACTGAATGGATTTTCCTGAAAGCTTTCAATGTGGAATGTGGGCAGCGGCATCCACCCACAAAGAATTGAGTCATGCATGGACAGGTGACTTGCTCATGTGACTCCGAACTCCACCTTGGGATATACTTTTACTCAGTGAGAACAGTGGGATTCCCTCCACATGGCTGACGATACATCAAGGGCACTGGAAAGTCCTCCATTTTGTTTTTAACCCTGCTTCCCACCTCTGGAGGATCTTTACAACAAGCTGAAGCTCTAAACAAAGAACTGACAGACACATCCTAAGGTGATGTGACTTTAGTCAGCAGATTATTCCATCAACGCTACAAGCCTGCACCAAAAACTTTGCAATTGTATGCATCCAATTCCTTTAACAATTCCTTTTCCTTTCCATAAATGAGCCGTTAGATTTTAAAGGATTGGCTACAGAGTGCTTTTTGGGTAAGATTCTAAGTTAGAATGTGGTTGGACCTTTGGGGTCAGAAGAACCTTTTTATTTGGTGAGAGAGGTTCTGAAAACCTGTACAGGAAGTGTTACTGGTGGTAACACAAGAGAACTGGCGTGTCCAAGGAACTGCTTGTTTACCAAGGTGGTAAACAGAGGGTTTTTTTGTGTGACTAGTGTAGTCTGCTTTATAGCAGAGGACCCCCAGTCTTGGTCTGTAAGTAGCCCTGTTTTTAAGCAGTTTGCCCTGAATTAATGCTCTCAGCAAGGTGTGCCAAGTTTATTCTTGGAGACTCCCAAGGCACACCATTAAGTGTGTACAGGGCCAGCCAGGTGGAGGCATTGCCATTGTATGTTCCTTTAGACACAAAGGACAGCAGCAAAAGGGGTAGATAGGGAATCCCCAACTATCCAACATCACCAGTGGGGTTCTCAGGATCTCCTTTTATGTTAAAACTAGCAGGTGCCCAGGCACACAGGTGAGTGTGGTCTGCTCCTGAATAGCCCAGGGAGGAAAAAGGGGGTTACATATTTATATACTTTATTTTTGTATGGTAGTCTTTATGAACACTAGCACATAGATATCAGTCACATGTGAGAGCAGGAGAAAAGGAAGATTTGAAGGGAAGGCTTACCAAAGGTGCCCCTTGCATCCAATTAAATCAATGAAGAATTTGATAAGGGAGTGTATTGGTAAAGGAGCAAGGGAAATCTGGTGGATGGCACGTCACAAATTGATAAAAAGGTGACTTTCAGTGGTATAGAGTCATGGGAAGGTGAGACAGGGAGCTATGTGTGATATTCATGCTCAGTTGGGCTTAGATAAACACCCTAAAGTCCAATTTCACTCAAGCCAATTTGGTCTGAAAAATTGAGCTGGAAATCACTTTACTGTCTAAAGGTATTTACACATGTTGGCTTCTAATCTTGGGTTGACCCAAAAGTTTCAGAAAGAACAAAGACAAGAAGGGTTGAAGACAAATGTTGCTGAACTGTTCAAAACTAAAACCCCTTTGGTTTGGCTTTTGCATGTAGGTGTTGGGTTGTGCAGAAGAGGGCAAAGGAATAATTTATTTGAAGCAACCCACCTACCCTTACCAACATAAGACCAAGCAGGAGTAGAATCAATATGCTAATAGTGAGGAAGTGAGGTCTAGTGGTTAGGACAAGAAACTGGGGGGTCAGGAGAGCTGTGTGCTATTTTCAGTTCTGTACTTAAGTTGCTGTGGAACTTTGGGCAAGATTACCTTAGCAACTCAGCTATCTCATCTCTAAAATGTATACCACTTCCATTTGTAAAGGACTCGAGATTCTCTGATCAAAGGCACTGCACATGCAAAGTATTATTATTATGGTGTGAGTGGTAGGTGGTAGATGTGATGAGACTGATTATCTGAGGAGGTGAACTTGTCACCAATGTGTGTTTGAGGCTATTAATACCACTGTCTCTTAATATGAGGTTTGCATTATAAGTAGGATTATAGTTACACTTTTCTGTAATGATTTCCTTTGTTTACATTTTGTCTAATTATTAACATATCTGTAATATATCAAGACTTCTTCAGCAGCAAATAATCATAATGTCTAAAGAAGAGGTATGTTTAAAAAAACAACCCAAAATCTAGACCTTTCATGATGTATTATTCACTGTGTACATTTTAAATAGCAGCATGGTGTCTAAAATCTATTCATATTTACACTGGAATGTCTATCTTTTAAAAAATATTTTGCTTTTCTCCTAGTGATTGCACCCATCCGTAATACATTTTTAATAATAGTAACAGTTGTGAAGGCCCAAGAGGCAGGTGCCAACTTCTCTGCTAGCTGGGGAGGGAAGGAAGGACATTTGGCCCCCTCCCCATCCCACCTTTTCCCCCAAGCCCTACCCTTGCGCCACTCCTGCCCTGCCTCTTCCCCCAAGTGCACCCCTCCCTGTCCTACCTGAAGCATCCTGAATGCTGCAATTTAGCTTCTTTGTGGCCCTCCAGAAGCTCTGGGAAGGAGGGGGAGGTTTTGGACAGCAGGGCCTCCAGGGGCCAAGAGGCATGGGAGGATGGAGGTGTAGAGTTTGGTTGCCATTGGGTGCTCAGCACCCACTCATTTTCCCCTGTGGGTGCTCCTGCCCTGGAGCATCCTTGGAGTTGGCACCTATGGCCTAAGGAATAAAATAATAGAGAGTTACAGGATAATGGTGTTGATGTCAATGTTTTTCATATGGTCCATAGAAATTGCCACATTTAATCATAGCCATACATCTCCAAAGACTTATCTGATTTGAAATAATTTAGTGTTGCAAATCCAGGCATAAAAGTTATTTTATCTGAAAGTTTGGCAGCTGAGAGAACAGTAAACCGCCCTAGTAAGTTTGAGTGTATTGAAATATTTTTAGAATGCAATAAATCTGTTGATAAGCCAGCAGGGCAAGTTCAATTAGATTTTAAAACCCTTTAATGTAGTTCTGATGAGATACTTTGCACTGCGCAGGTGCAAAAGACATGCCTTTTAAGTGTGAACTTTAGTGATTTATTAAATTTGTTCCCATTCGGTAAAAGTGACTGAATGTTTTATGCACCTTAGATCTAGGCAACACAATGAGGTCTTCTATGCACAAGAGTTTAAAATACTCACTAAAAATAATGAACTGATTGTTTTCAACAACCAAGATTTCACATTCCTGTTTGTGTAGATTTTAGGGATTTATTCTGGTTTAAATGTTTACTCTGCTAATAAACAAACAAACAAATTACGAAACAATAAACAGAGGCTACGTGTAGACTGCAAGCTTCTTTTGGAATAAGCTTTTCCAGAAGAGATCTTCCAGAAAAGCTTATTTCAAAAGAGAGCGTCCACGCTGATTGGATGTGATCTCACATTTGAGGCCACCTGGAACCAGTTCAGACAACGTGTTAGGTGAGCATTTGCTTCCGGGTGCTATTGCCTAAGACTATCTGAGACATGTGCTTAAAGGGACCCCTCTGGACAGCCATTTCTCAGCTGCTTCTGCTTGCTTGCCTATGTCTCTGAAGGACAGCAAAGCTTTAGCAGTGCGTGCTCTGATTGCCCTGCTGTAGGACACCTCAGCATCCATCAGACCTATCAACTGGGGGTGCCCATTCAGGAGGCCCAGAGGGAGAGTTTCTCTGAAGGACCCCCAGTAACTCTCCCCAGGGTCTCCCACAAGGGGGTCTGTGCCTTGCCCCTCTCTGCCTTTCCCACAACAACCCCTTCATTCCTCCCTTCAGTGTACAGTCAATAAAAACAACAGTTTTGTGTCAAAAATAAGTCTTTGTTTTTTGTGATTAAAAATAACTGGGGGCCGGGGCTGAGAACCTTGGAGCGGGGGAGGAGAGGCTCAGAGCTGGGGCTGAGACTGGCACGTGGTTTGGGTGGTAGTTCCACCTTGTGTCTGGGGACCTCGGTGACCCTGGAGGTGTGTGGGTCCTGGGAGAACAGGGGGATAGGCAGGAGGGGGAGCTGAAGCGGGGTCAGGCATGGCCGAGGGAGTGGGGGCTGGCATAGTATGGGGAGTGGGTGTAGCCATGGGAGGGGGATCAGGGACAGGAGACGAGTAGGCCATCATCTCTAATTAGGTTGGTCAGGCATGACTTGCCCTTGGTGAAGCCATGTTAACTATTCCTGATCACATTCCCCTCTTCTAAGTGCTTCAGAATGGATTATTTGAGAATTCCCTTCATGATTTTTCCGGGGACTGAGGTGAGGCTGACCAGTCTATAGTTACCTGGATTGTCCTTCCCTTTTTAAAAGATGGGCACTACATTTGCTTTTTTCCAATCATCTGGGATCTCTCCTGATCTCCATGAGTTTTCAAAGATAATGGCCAAAGGCTCTGCAGTGATATTTGCCAAATCCCTCAGTACCCTCGGATGCATTAAATCCAGATCCATGGATTTGTGTATGTCTAGCTTTTCTAAATAGTTCTTAACCTGTTCTTTCTCCGAGGGCTGCCCACCTCCTTCCCATACTGTATTGCCTAGTGCATTAGTCTGGGAGCTGATCTTGTCTGTGAAGACAGAGGCAAAGAAAGCATTGAGTACTTCGGCTTTTCCCACATCATCCATCTATTAAGGGCCCGACACCCTCTCTGATCGCCCTCTTCTTGCTAACATGTCTGTAGAAACGTTTCTTGTTACCCTTCACATGCCTTGCTACCTGCAATTCCAATTGCACGTTCGCTTTCCTGATTACTCCCCTGCATTCTCGAGCAATATATTTATACTCCTCCCTAGTAATCAGTCCAAGTTTGCACTTCTCGTAAGCTTCCCTTTTGTTTTGAAGCTGATCAAGGATTTCACTGCTAAGCCAAGCTGGTCATCCACCATATTTGCTTTTCTTACTGCTCATCAGGATGGTTTGTTCCTGTGCCTTCAATAAGGCTTCTTTAAAATACTGTCAGTTCTCCTGGGCTCCTTTCCCCCTCATGTTAGCATCCCAGGGGATCCTACCGATTAGTTCTCTGAGGGAGTCAGTCTGCTTTTCTGAAGTCCAGGGTGTATTTTGCTACTCTCCTTTCTTGCTTTGGTCAGGATCCTGAACTCTACCATCTCATGATCACTGCTTCCCAGGCTGTCACCCACATCTATTTCCCCTACTAGTTCGTTCCTGTTTGTGAGTAGCAGGTCAAGCTGCGCGTGACCCCAGCAGCCATTACCTTAACTGTGCAGCTAAATATAGCAGTGGGGGCCTGCTCAAAGCTAATCTTGGTGGACCAGCTCTGGTCCATGGGCCGGTATTTGCCCACCTCTGGTATAGCCCCTCAGGAAAAACTCTCTAGAACTATAGCTTCCAAAGCTGAAAAAATGCTAACTATATATAAATACTAAGTATTCAACTCAAAGTGTTTCAGCAGAGCCTTGATATGAATTTTAGTGATTTCCTGCAGGGACCCTATTCCTTTTCAAACTATTTAATAAATGGACATCAATCTACTGAATAAATGAACAGTAGAGAACAAAATCCTGGACATAATGTAGTCCTCTAAGAGAGGGCCAGACTGTCTGACATGGAGGCTTATAAGATGAAAATTCACAGGTATGGCACAGTTTTTCCTTTCTCAGTCCACTCCAG
Organism: Pelochelys cantorii; assembly: GCA_032595735.1. Taxonomy (NCBI): domain Eukaryota; kingdom Metazoa; phylum Chordata; order Testudines; family Trionychidae; genus Pelochelys; species Pelochelys cantorii. The sequence goes on from CM064327.1 coordinate 192,261,583, forward strand.
ATCAGTCTTCACAGTGGGATGAGAAAGCAGTGAATGATATCTGAGAAGGGTGGAGGATTCAGTTTTCCCTTGCAGAACTGTGAGAAGGAATATAAAGATTACTGCCAGTAGGGCACCCTGTTTCATAACACCCATCAACCAAATGTTGCATCATTAGGGGTGAGGAAGTCTGCTCTACAGTGTCTGAGAGAGTGTGGCTGGAAGACCCTGTAGTATTCTTACAAGCTTACTCATAAGGTGTATGATTCATCTCCTCCCCCCCCAACCTGCCCAATCAAAACTGCTGCTCTTCTCAGAGTGCATAGTAATGAGAGGAGTTGTACATGAGGCTTTGATTGCCTTTGCCTGAAGAAGAGCTCTGAGTCCGCTTGAAAGCTTCTCCCTCACCGACAGAAGTTTTCCCAATAAGAAATGTCTCTTGTTTCTCTACTACATATACCTTTATACCTCAGACTAAGAAATGTAGAAATGCATAAATAACACTTGACTCCCATCCCACAGCTCCTTTTATCCCTTCCCCCTGCCTCTTAGGTGGGCATGGTCCTTCAGTGGCCTTTTGACCATCGTACTCTATCTGACTAAGTTGCCCGCCTGTAAGGCTGGCCTTGCTGAGGACTACCATTCTGAGGTGATGAGAGATTTCTCGTGGGAATCTTACAGAGCAATATGCCTGAAGTCACTAACTTGTCTTTTCAAAAGTGCTGGCCTTGAACCCCGTGGCCAGAACATCTTGTACAAATACTAGTACAGATTGGACCTCCCTGGTCTGGGGAAGTTTTAGGAGCTGCCCCACTCCAGCACCATTCCCACTGGCCATTTTCTGCCAGAAACCAGCCAATGGGAGCTGCTTATTAGAATAACAGGTAGCTAAGAAGAATTATGCCCCCTCTCCTAGGCTCAGTTATTCATGAAGCACATGGCCAGGCAGGCTGGCTGATTGGGAAACATTTTAAGTCGGCAGGCAGGCTCGTTTGGCAGCTGGCAAGTAAGTCTCTTGGCCAGAACCTGGTTCTGGCACCCCAGTCCTTTCCTGCCCCCCCCTCCCACTCAACATACCCAAACCCTCTGTCCCCCTCTTACACCCATTCCCCCTCCTAGATCTGGCACCCCAATCTCCTACCCCAGGTCACATTCCAAACCCCTGCACTCCAGTCCCCTGCCCTAGGTCACAATGGCCTGCTTCATCCCAACTCCCTCCCAGATTCCAGTCTCCCTCCTGCACCTCAGTCACTACCCCAAGCTCCCTTCTGCACCCAACCTCCATTCCAGATCCTGCATCTCCTCCATTAATATCATGGAAGAGTATGGCCCTTAACCACTTTCCAAAATCTTGGAGTGGCCCCCCATGAAAAATTATTGCCCACCCCTGTTCTAGACAAAGGTAAGTGAGATTCCTAGGAAATTCTTGGGAGGAGGTGAAGGCAACTTCTCACCTCCAGATTCATCCTTTTAGAGCTATCCCCTGAGGAGGAAAACCCTGGTCTGTGACATAAAGACCTAACCAGAAGCTCAAACTGGATAAAAGAGTGGACAGGTTGGTGGGTATACTTTTTTGGGCTAACAGCTGTTATGAATTTGTTGGTTGAGTTTTAATGACTACTCAACAGCCAGGCTCTTGTTGGCACTGGGGTGATCTCTGGTAAGCTTATTAGCATGTATGTAGGTTTTATTGTTTTAAATGTATTTTCCCTATATCGATTTCACCTTAGGAGTAAATGAGCAGTGTGGTAACTTACAACTGTGGCAATTACACTGTTTATGGCCTTTCAGGAGTAAGAAGAGCACAGACACTGGCCTGTTTAGGCAGTCTGCCCTGCTGGGGTATAACAATGTAGGCAGGAAACTACGAAATACCCCAGTCAGGAAAGAGAGAGAGACATGTGTCTCCACCCAAGAATAGTGGTGACTGGATAGGAAAGCCAGAAGCCTAAGACTGGGTACCCTTGCTGGACCATAGAGGGGGAATACAGGTGCAGCTGCCCTGAACTGCGACATCACTTATTGCAATATGCCCTAAGAATTACCTTTTCCCTTCCTCGGGTCATTGCTCTCACAATTTGGAAGAAAGTAGAGACCAGTGATGCCTTTAAATATGCATATTAACCACTGCAACTGGACACTCTCGTTTAATGTATTCAGGTAAAAATGATTTGAGAATTTCAGTAGTTCTGTTATAGCTTGTATGCTGTGGTTATCTTTCTCTGCTCGCCTCATTTATTACTTAGGCTTAATTTTTGGCTTTTTCATTACCTGTTGCTAATATGCTTGAAATTTAGCTTGGTGTGGAAATGGATAAACTGTACTATTAATATCACATTATTTTATGGTTATACAAGAGCACATTTGAAGTGTCATTTTAAATCAGCCCATGATCCAATGTAAAGATCTTAATGTGCACTCTCGACGTGTATCTGCACTGCATTAAACAGTAATTGGGCAGTCTCTTCTGCTAAATGTAGTGAGATAGCTAGTTAGCATGATATGCCCAGGCAAAGATATTGTGTTGCAGTGATAGAGACAATTCCCTGTGGGGATTGCACTGTCAGTTGACTTGATTCTTTTTGATAAATTGACTCAGTGTGTCCTTTATGTTGAAAAAGCAATGATATGCTGAAGGAGCTCATAATATGAGTACTAGGAATCCAGGAGAATATTTATGAGCATGTGAGTGGACCCTGAAATATACTTTTATTACATTTGTCTTCCTATTCCTTTGAAAATGTATTCTACTATGTAATACACCAAGTTTGAAATTACACACACGGGATAAACTATTGATGCAACACACTTAGATTTTCATATATAAAACTGTTAAACGTTGTATCTTTTGATTGCCAAGATTTGATTCACATGTATCTTTGTAAAACAGTGTTTTAAAAATCTCTTATAGAGGAGGTGGTACATTATTAATGTCTTAATGCCTTAATGTAAATGGAAATATTTAGTCTAAGCAGCCTTCATGGTTTAGTTAAGAAAAATGTCATTTCAGATTGTCAAATGCACTAAAAGTGGAAAATGGCTAAGAATTTTTTTTAACTGAATGTTCACTAAACAATGTCTAGTCTTTCGGCAGACTAGGTATTTTAAACAACAATTATTTAGGCTGTGCTAGCCTAAAAAAGGTATAGTGAGAGAAAATATTACTGCTGATTTTCATATGTAGCACTGAAAAACACTATCTTTAGCAGGGCATTAGCACTTCTCCACTTCCTTGAGTTCCTGCCTCTCTATATTAGAAATAACTCTAGCTACTGAAAGGTGAAGATGGAATAAAAGGGAAATGCTTCTCTCTAATTTTGAGCTGCGAGATAATAGGATTAAAATAACTGACTAAATTCTTTTTCGGTTCCTGAGGACAAACCATGTTGTTCTAACATGCTTCATGTATTTTTCCAATTGACACTTAGAGAAACAGTTATGGGCAGCATATGCTCCTTTATCTCAACTGCTGATTCAAAATGGATTCAGTACACATTTTAAACTGCTTTAGAATTGTGATATTAGTTCATAAAACAAAAAAAATCAAACAGAAACAAACCCAACCACCAAAACCCAAGTCCTTACAACAATATTGAAAAACAGGACAATATTTCTTGGCAAGGAAAAAAAATAAAATCCTCTGACACCAAAAAATGTATAAGACTGCTATTCCATTGCCTCTCTAATCCTGCAAGCATCTCTTGTTATCCAACATTTCCCCCTTAGTCCTATCATACATTCTGGGATAGTAGATGTGCATCTCTCTTCCCCCTAGGCAACATTGCCCAGGAGTACTATTGTTTTCCACCTATGCTAAAATCCTTATCCATGCCTTCATCTCCTGTCAACTTGACTATAGTAATTCTCGTCTTGACAGGCTTCCAAATCCTGGTCCTTCATATGACGGCATGTGCAGAAAGCTTAATTTTTCACAAAAAATGTCTGACTATTCCCTTTTATGCACTTGCTTGGCTGCATGCATTTCAGGATCCAGTCCAAAACTACCTCTCGCTAGGCAGTCTTTTTAGTACCTGCCTCTGCTCTGTCCCTTCATGTGGTCTAACCTCTGTGTAAGAAGCTCCTCCTTTGCACCTTCTGCTGTCTAAAACAATTTTTCCTTTATCTCACCAATTATCTACCTATTCTAACATCTATTTATTTGTTTAGGAAGTCTTAACAACTTTTACAAATTTTGCTCTACGATTGGGAGACTCTTTTTGGAAAAAGAAAAAAAATAGTTCGGCAACGGAGGAATGGTTCAGAAAAATATGGGAGGCTGTGATTATGGAAAAAATGACACCCCAATTAGAGAGAAGACACAGATACTTTGATATTGAATAAAAGATATCCAGATTTTGCAGATGAATGTACTTAAATAAAAAAAACAAACCAATTTTTTTTTTCAAAATTAGCATTTGATGGGCATGACAGGTATATTCAATGCATATACAGAGATTTCACTCAGTGACCTATAGACGTTGTGATGATGCTCACTCTGCAATATGGCGAGACACAGTCTGGAGATTCCCAATGGAAAATTCCCCGTGTGTATGGGTAATATTGGCTAGTATTGAGATTTGCTGCCTCCTATGCAGCAGCAGCTCCCACCTGTGCAAGATAGGGGTATGCTGGGGACAAGCAGATCTTAGCTCTGTTATGCGTACTCCTCAACCGGCATAAGAAACTTTACACTGGGACTAGGGCCCTAACTTACATGGGGCCTGTATCAAGGAGTTGCAAATGGTACCCTGCAGTTGTCTTCCTTCATTACGTTGACACAGGCCCATAATATTTAATTCAAAACTACTATGAAACCTGTGTTTCCCATTGCAAATGTAATTTACATATTGAAATCTTCTTACATTTTAAAGGTGTTTTAATATGGCTTTGACGATGGAGGGAAAAACCAGCTAGTCCAATAACAAGTTGGAAATCTTTTTTTAAACTGGCATATGACACATTAGACCAGATTCAGCAAGCTTAAGTGGATTGGGTACTGTGCAGAGATTCTGTTTTACATGTTCTCCTCTTACAAAAATATATAATTCCTCCCATCTACAATCGTTTTTTTTATTGTTTGATGGTATCCAAGGTCTGAAACAAGTTTTTCATATGTTGAACTTTTAGTGTTTGAAGAGAAGTGTGTCACCTTTTAACTGATTAGTAATGCTCTTAATGTTTTAAAATTGGAATACTGTATATTTGAATAATGTGGGCACATATTAAAACTTGGAATTTGTGTTATAGGCTTTGCATATAATTTTAATTTTTTTTTCTTTCCAATCCTCTTTAGTTTGACTTACTTTATATATTCTGCCATTTAAGAATGCATGCTTTTCCCATTATATTGAACGTCAAGAGTTTGTTTTGCAAAACCCATGAGAGAGATTCCAGTAGATTTTGCTGACCCCCAACTGTGACATTCAAGTTGTTTAACAGCAGTCTTTTTTTTGAGTTTATATTTATAGAAAAGATGAGCAAACATACAGGAACAGCAAAGGAAAATTACTGAAAAATGCCTGGCTCTACATAATTTCTCAGCATAGTGCAAAATAGATTAAATGTTATATAAAATGTATGGAGCCTACGTTCCCAAAACAAAACATATCACCCTGGCTTTTGGACCAAATTCATTGCTGAATCAAAAGAATGGCTCCATTCCCAATGTGCAGAGCTTTCTAAAACTTTCCCTTTGAATATTCTTTGATTTTGATTTAACTTTAGCTACAGGTTGAACCTCCCAAAACTGGGATTCCCTAGTCTGGCAACTTCTGTAGTCCGGCAGGACCATGGATGTTTCTGGACCAGGAGTCCTGGCTGGGAGCCCCAGTGCCAAGTGGGCTGGGGCTGGGGCCGGGACTGAGACTGGGCCCAGAGATGTGGCAGCTGCGGCAGCAGGACAGAAGTTGGGGCGGGGGATGTGGCAGCCCCAGTAATGGGGCTGGGGCTGCAGTAACCCAGGTTGCCAAGACACAGCAGCCTGGCGGGGGGGGGGGGGGGGGCGGGGGGCTGGGAGTCCAATAGCAAGGGACCTCCCCTGCTCTGGCAAATTCCCTCATTTGGGTCTGGTCAGGTCCTGAGAATACCAGACCAGAGTGGTTCAACCTGTAGTATATTTCTGCCCAATATCCCCTGCCCCATCCCTCCCTGTACACTTCTTCCTTGGTGTGATGAGCAGCAGGTATAAGAGGCAGAGGAAGGCAATGCTTTCCCCAAATTGCCAGGCATGACCCCCCCCCTCACACAATGCACCTTGCTTCAGTGTGGCTTCCATGCTGCCCCAGGGCTTCAGCTGTGCTGAGGCCAAGGAGGCTGGGGCTGTGTACTACCCACCCTCCCACTGCTTCAGGGCTGGGGAGGCTCAGACAGGGAACTGGAGGCTGCCCCTGTGGTAGGAGGGGAACTTGCATGGGGTGGGGGACCTGGAGACATGCCCCTGTGGTGGGAGGGTCTTAGCAGGGCCTCAGACAGATGGGGGAGAGCTGGGGGCTTGCCTCCCCCACCCCTAAGTTCACCCACCACCTATGCTAGATCACATCCCTTAGTAGTGAGAACACTGGCTACCACACCACTTAAGGGTGCAAGGCCAGATGTTGGCAGTAGGGGAATCTGGGCCCTCCCACTCCTCTGGGCCCCAGCCCAGAGCTCTGGGGCAGGCAGTTCAATTGTGCAACCTAGGCCAGGTGTCTCCTAGCTTACTCCCTTGGTTACTTCCACTGTCTGATTTGTAGTGAGAGAGGTGCTGGGGCTCAAGCAATTAGATGCCAGTGTTCAAACAGTTATTTTTACTTTCATAACTGATGTAGCAAGCCCGGAGATGGCAAGGCCATGAGCTGCCAATCCCAGAAGTGTTAGCACTGATTGCTTCCTACCTTCTCCAGAGGTGCCGTGAAGGTTCTGAATTGGGAGCTGCTTCAGTTTGGTGTGGAGCTCCTCATAGACTCCTGGAGGAGCTATCAGTTAAAGTCAGCTCTCTTGCCTTGACCACCTTGACATCTGTGCTGCCCCGCATCCTTTTAAGTTTCACCTCCATTGAGATCACACTCAGCAGGTGTGCTGGGTGGAGCCCCCTGTGACAAGAACTGCTTTACATATCCCAAGTGTGGGGTCTGTCCACTCCATCACTGCATTTACCAGCCTTGCTGCACCATGTGAATAGCTTCATACACATTTAGTTCAGTTACACTTTTATCTCCATCTCTCTCTTTTTTTTTTTTTAATCCAGAGCTGAATGTCCATTTGTCCTCGGGGTGCTGTCACGCTGCCGCTGTCAGATCCTCTACTACCAGACACATTCTGTGCTATTCCAGAAACCATCATAAAAGGGCAAATGTAAAATAAATTCCAAAGTCACCCATGTGATTATGTTGTACATATGAGCTGTGAGAAAGCATTGTACCAATCTGCTTTTACTATTGTACATTAAAAAGGTGGGATTGTGGCTCCGCCCTAAATCTGGGAACTGGAAGTTCTGAGGTCCATTCCTCGATCTTTCACAGGCATCCTGTTCATCTATGCACAAGTCATTTGGCCAAAATTTGCAAAAGTGGTTCAAGTGCCTCAGCTTGTGGACACCATCCACTTGTGAACATCAGCCCCACATTGCCTCAGATAGGACGCAACAAAGCCGAGGCACACAAATATTGGTCATCATTTTTCTAAACATTGGCCTTCATCTCTCTGTAGCTCGGGGGAGGGTGGGGGTGGTTATGTTACCCAACAATAAAAGGTGGAGAATATTTTTCTATGTTAGAAGGTATTGCGAGGCTTAATTCTTTTAATCCAGGGGACACAGCTGGGGGAAGGGTGCATGTTCCCTGGTTCAGGCAAATTCAGGTTCGTCTGCCACCTGTGCTTCCTGGTCAGTGTGAGGAATGCAGCAAAGTGAGCACTTTCTCTTTGCTCGTAACAGAGTGAAACAGCCATTAATGATCCTGCACAAATGGGGAGGAGGAGCTTCAGCCCCCACTCCCTCCCTAAAGGATGCCTGGGGGTGGGAGACTCATGGCTGGGGCAGTCCTAGAGATGGGCAGAGCCCCGCCCCCCCCGCCCAGCCAGCCTTCACCTGTCTGTTGATTGTCTCTTCTCTGTATAGTTTTATGAGAAGCAGTCCCATTCTAGGCATATCCAATTGCCCTGGCACAACCCAGCTATGATCTTGCTTTAAGTTAAGATAAGGAGGAAGCTGTGTACTAAAACTGGTGGTCCTTGTTCTTACTGTTTAGGAAGAGTTCTTGAAGAGACAGAGAGGCAGATTCTCTCAAATATATAGTAGTTGACATTAACTAGAGTGCCTATGTGGCACCCCATAGTTTTCAATGGGGTTCTGCATGGGCACAGAAATCTGTTCACATAGATGAAAATGTAGGATCTGTAAAGCCTAAAGCAGTTACTGAGATTATGGTGTAATTTTTACTCCAATGTAATTTAGCACAGGAGAAAAAATGGAGGAGTGGCACACGCGCACTTAAGTTGGTAAGGCTTTCACCTTGCAGGGAAAGAGAAAGCTTAAACTTGCCAGATAAACAATGGTGCTGCTGGTAGAATTCTATTTTGGGGATTACTGGTCAATTTTATTGCTGTCACTGTGTGTGTGTGCATGTGTGAATGAGCACAGAACACATTGATCAATTATACTTTGATTTAGTAGTTATGAGAGAGAGCATGCACTTAATTTTCTGAAGGGTTAGATAATAATCTCTGAAATCTTTGCTGTGTTGCAAAGTAATCGGTTACCTTTTGTACCATTCCATTTGTGGCTGAATTCCATTGGTTGAACCTTACGCTATTTCCTTAAAAAAACAAGCTTGTGACCAAAGCAATGATCAGCACATACACACAAAAATCCTAAATACACCAAACCATATGTTCATTCGCTAATACCCAACAACAATAAAATCCTAGCTAAAACCAACTCATTTTAATGTCAAAATAATGCTGACAAATCACAATTTTTGCTTTTGTAATGAATCTTTACAGTTTCCAATCTAAAACCAATACCATATGGGAGCTAAAGCTAATGGTATTTGTTTTAAGTGAAAAAGAATTATATTCTTATAAAGCAGAAAACTTTTTGCTAGTGGAAAAAATAAAAATGCTTTAGCCCAACTAACATTCATTTTCTCAACACATACTTCTGAAATCTTTTCTATTTTTAAATTGCAATTGAAAATCTTTAAAATTTTAAAAATGTAATCCAAGAATATTCTTAAAAAAGAAATCTTACTCTCTCATTTTTATTTTTTCCTTAATACCTAAGAAAAATATGTTGACTTCCTTCACACCCTCTCCTATATAGCCAATAAGGACTTTGGGCTTGATTTTAAAAAATCACTATCCATAAATACTGACTCTGTGATAATAAAATTTGGTCTCATCATGTATTCACACAATCAAAAAGAGAATCACTCATTTTTTCATAGAAAGCAAATTCAAATGGAATGCAGTTTACTGAAATGACTTCCTCTTCAAATTCAAGTGGCTCCTTGTACAACTTTAAAAATTTTGTTTCTGTAGTTACCCACCTCATCATTTTACAGATATATAATCTCTATCTATGTAGATGTAATGACGCATGAGTCTCAAACCCAGCCATGTTCTAATCCTCCACCTGAAGACAGTTGCTTATCAGTGATCCATGAAGCCCATTCTCACCTTGAGGGTCCACTCCTGAGGTCCAACTGGTACAGTCCCTTTCTTTATTGTTTATGGGTTCCTATAACAAGTACCAGGACCTTTGAGGCCCCCTGCAACTGAGGCCTTGTAAGTTCTATCACATCCAGCTCCAGGAAAGGAGCAATAAAGCTGGGTCCTCCAGGCTTGCCTAGATAGGCTACAGTAAAACAGCCAGTTGGAGCAGAGCTGGCTCAAATAAAAGGTACTGCAGGGCTGAGTAGGTCAGTTGTTGGTTGGGACCAGAAGGGTGAGGGAAGACCTGGAAGTCTCCAGGCAATGAGATGTGGAAAGGTCCTGCTCTATCAGGGAACAGAGAACCCTAGGACTTTAACTGTAAGGTAATGGGTAATGGTGATGGGACAGAGTAGAAAGCAGCTCTGAGAATGTAACAGCTATTAAAGAAAGCAGCATATGCCTGCTATTTGTAGGGTCCCCAGGTTGGGATCTGGAGAAGTTGCTGGGCTTGGGATCCCACACTGGCAAAGCCCTGAGAAGTGTACTAGTTTTGTTTTGGAGTCCAAACAAAGGGCTGGAATTTAAACAGGCCTAAAGAGAGGATGAAATCCCTCAAGAAAGCTAATCATTAGTTAAACTTTCTTATGCTAAGAGAGGGCTGAAGTGTAGGAGTGAGCTGGCTGGAGAGCTGGGATACCACAGAAATGATAAGGGGGAAAATCTCCAGGGATGAAGCCCTGGGGCAATACTTTGTACTAGGGCAGGCACAGTCTTAGTTGGTCTAGAAGTGGACAAGGGCTGAGCCCACAGACAGGGATCAAGACATTTTAATAAGGGCACAGGGACAGGTCCTGAGGGACTTTTGTTAACTTGGAGGGGGTTCATTTGTGCAGATTGACAGTGACTTGGCTGGAGGGCTGGGTCACTGAAGACCTACCTGATGGGATGCTGGAGCAGAGTGGGTGCGGGTGGGGGTTTGCACCTAACTGACAAGAGTACTCATGAGAGCTGACAGTCTCCTGTCACGGAACTGCCCCCAATACTACCTACAAATGCCCACATCCTCTCCCAACCCCTCTTTCTTGGACTTAGTACAATGCGTCCTTCTCTTCCAAGAAGAGCTGAAGGGACACCTTGACATGGTAAAAGAAGTACTACTAAAAGCATGAGGACAAACACAGACAACAGGGAACCTACCTACTCCATTGGGATAAAAGGTAAGGGTTACAACAGACACCTCAGACTCTCAAGGAAACTAGTTCCTTGGCCCATATAAGATCTGGTGACAAATCAACCTGGTTGCTTTCAAGCTCCAGCTTCCTTGATCCCTTACAATCTGTCCTTAATTCCATGTCTCACTTAAAAAAAAAAAAAAGCCCATGCACATTGGGAGCAGATTTCTCCATAAAGCCCAATTACTGCCCTCCACTGCTACATGTGCATGGTCAGGAAGAATACATACTTTGTGAAGTCCTCTACTGTAAGTGCAAATGAGGCAAATTATGGTACCTGACTGATGGAGAAGATTTTGGTCTACGGGAACCCACTTGGAAGCCAGGTGAAAACATTCATGCTCCTTGGGTTACAAGAGAGCAAGTATCTCAGGAAGGCACCCTAGGGAAGGGAATAATGTCATGCCAGATGGGTCTCAAACCCAGGTCTACAGAATTCATGGGAGCAGCCATGTTACAACCCTGCAACTGGCATCCTGCTGATAGTTGCTTATCTGGGACATGATGAGAAGCTCTGCCCTGATTGAAGTTCCATCCCCACTGATTAGTGGAGTCCCAGTGTAGCTGATAGGCCTACTAGTCCTACTTAAGTCAGCAGCAGGAACAGGAAGCATCTGAAAACTGAGCTACAGTAAACTCCCCCAGTTTGATTTATTGGAATCTGACTTGTGGTTCTGATCTCCAGTTTGTCTTCTGCTTCTGCGTTCCCAATATCCTGACCCAACTCACTCTTGACTCCTGTCTCATGATGGCAGACTCTGGTTCTGACTAGGTCTGGTAGCTCGTGACCCAGCCATGACAGTAAATGGCTTCAGTTATTTAGTGCATACAAGGTAGCTTGAAGAAAGGGAGTAATCGATTTGGATGATGAGTCTTTCACAACAGGTGATTTACAATGGTACCCTGGAATGTATTGATTGTTTGATGTATCATTGAAAATTGAATTCCTTTGAAATTCCTCAAGCCAAATCCACAGGGAAACCTAGGAATCACAATTCATACGCTAATTCAATTCAATTAATTATGGACTTAATCAAGATATGGGGTGGTGGAACCTTTATCAATGAAGGTGCTAACTACTTTCTGAATGGTATCCATCCTGCCTTATCCATCCACTGACTTTGATCTTTATCTACTCAGGTTTAGCATCCTTTCAGGTAGGGGGGTGGGCGACAGAACATCTTTCTCTCCCCCCCCCTCCCCTTCCCTTCTCCTATTTATTTCGAGTTGCCTTATCCTCTAATCATAACTCCAGTCATCTGAAGAAGTGGGCTGTGCCCACAAAAGCTCATGATACCATCTACATGTTTTGTTAGTCTATAAAGTGCTACCAGACAATTTGCTTGCTGTTTTTTTTTTCTGTAACAGACTAACTCAGCTACCCCGTGAAGCTTTTGAAATTCTTCTCTTTTAAACTTTCAAAGAATGAGAATTGTCACAGCAAGGGAAGGAAGAGAATGAATAATGAACACAATGATCATGTTATAAACACAATGGCAAATGAGCACATGTATATGCTGGGAAATTCTCTGCTTATCAGAATGCCTCACTTTTGCTCACATTACACACTTCTCCTTTGGGCTGCTGCTGAATTACTTAGAGGGCACCTATACTTGGAAATTGCATAACCATTTTTCAGTAATGGCAAAGCTGCATTGATGCTGGTGTTCCAATATAAGCTACTGTGGAACAGACAAACTAATTTTTACACCATGTAACATCTAATGATAATCAGAGGTTAAAATGTCTGAGCCTGATGTACACTAAAACTACTCTACTGGTAACAATAGTGCTGAAAAGTAAGTAAGAACATTCCAAATTCATAGGAAAGTGCAGGGCTTGGTCCAGGTTCATGAATTAGACAACCTGACTTGTCATATAATGCAGTGCTTCTCAATGACTGGTCTGTGGTCAGGTTCCAGTCCCTGAGATCTTCCTGATGCAGTCTACGAAGGCAGTAAGCTGGTCCCTCATACCGAAAAGGTGAAAAACACTGACCTATGCATTGAGATGGGTCATGGATTCTGATAGGGAACATTTTTGCAACAAAAGGAATGTAAAGAAGATAGAGGAATTGTAGTACATTGAAGGGTATAGCAAAACTGCTATTGACTTCAAAAGGGACAGGATTTCACCAGATATGTGGAGTGAAAAGTGAGGAAACAAAGCAAGATGCAACACTTGTCCATTTCTTTGCTATTTCGTGTAACAAAAGAGTTCTGGATGCTATAATGTAATCAATAGAGCAACAGGTTTTACAATTGTATTGTACCACAGAATCAACTGCACTCTGTTTGCAACCTTTTGTTGCAAACAAAGCAGCCTTAAAATAACATTGTAGAAACAGTAAAAGCATCAGCCAGGGGACTAAGGAACATTTTCAGAGTATAAATGAAGTGATTTCCCTTCCATTTCCCACTCTAGGTGTGTAAGGGACAAGGAACAATAATTCCATTTAATGCAGCGTATCTGGTTATTTGCCCTATTTAAAGCAAAAACTTTTGACTTACAAATTGTGGACAAAATATACAGTATCTACAAAACATGTTCATATTACAGGTACCCTGTCCTCTCTCTCTTCATCCCTGTGTTTTGGTTCGCCCTCCCCTTGCATCTTGTCTGAAACAAAGCATCTGTCTTTTATGATGTGTCTGCACAACATCTAGCCTAACAGAGCCCGAATCTGGTCAGGAACTCTGGGCATGTCGAGACTAGGAAATTATTTCAAAATAATAACTCTCAAAATAACTATTTCAAACTAGTGTGTCCACACTACAGGAAGCTGTGAAACTAGTCTGAGGCAGACTCCCTTAATGTGGACATTCTACCTCCACACAGAGCCCCGGGAAGCACTGGGGAATAATTACTTTGAATGACTCTGGAGAGCAGCTATTTTGAAATAGCAGCAGTGGAGCATCCACACTACCACTATTTCAAAATAACAATTCTGAAATGAGCGTTACCTCATTATATAGTTATAACGGGCTTGGTAGTGTGGATGCTCCACTTGTTATTTCAAAATAACTCCCTCATATAGAACAGGGTTCTTGGTGCTACTGTAGTACAAGAAGTAAATCTCAACCTAGTACAAATTCCTCTCACTTCTGACTTTCTAACCCTGGAAAGAAATAGAATTTCATTCCATTGCAGGTGAGTGCATGTACATGTGGGAGTGTTACTGTTTGAACACTTCTGTACTATAGAACTTTCTGCTCAGTAAACAAATTAGCTGTAAACCAAGTTAACTGATGTGTTTTGAAGAAAAAATAAATTGAAATCTAGTATTGATTTTCCATTTGTTTTTAAGCTCCTCTCCACGAGGGCTATACTGTATCTTTGACCAGCACACAGTATAATGGGACCCTGATCTTGACTGGCAACTCTGATTATTCCTATAATACAAATAATAATAGATCTCAAAACACTTCACAAAGGTCAATTTAGTTTGCATTTGTTTTGTAAAATTTATTCACTTAAATTTTGTGTCATTTTTGTGGAATTTTTAAACTATTTACTAGGGTTATGGCTTTCTGGAATAATGCTGCAAGCACAGTTGCTATATCTTCATAACTAGCAGTACCTTCAATTTCACATTAAGTGGAATTTACATTTCTATAAGAATAAAAGGAACTAGACTAAATAAACCATTCAATAACTCAATGTCTAGGACATAGCGGGTGCCCATTTAAAGAAATCTTACAGACACTAACATAGCCACTTATATGTTGACACTTGAAATCGATACAAAAGCCATCAAGTTTTAATTTACTTCAGCCAATTCTTTCTTGAGAAGTTAGACTTGAAATTTTACCATAAGTCCATCACATCTTGAGACATTCACAGCACTAGTGTAGGTAGTAAGAGGGATATTTTCTAGCTCTGCAGTGTTTGCTCACTTTTTAATTATTAATGTATCTATGTATGAGAGAGCAAAAGAGATAATTTTTAAGTACCAACAAATAAAATGATTTTACTGGATGTTCAGGTTCCCTTCCTTTCTCTTATTATTTGATGATACAGCTCTCTGATACCACAGTGATGGAATAACTTCAGAATAGTGGGGGATGGCAGAGGGGAGGCATGTGGAACCAAATTTTCAAAAGAGCTCAGCTACTATTTGGGTGCTTAAATAAAGGTCAGGTTGGTGGTTGCTGAGCATTTCTGACAGCTCCCACTGTGACACTGAGGGCCAGATCTTCAAAAGGAACTCAACATTCAACATGAAAATCAGGCCTGAATAGGAGCAGAGCTCTCCTGAAAATCTGACAAATAAAGCTATTGATAAATTGTACAGTCAATTGTTTGACCACACTGAGGTTCATTATGAAATATTCTCAAGATACCAAATAACTAATTTCAGTCAGATTTATTGTGATTAGTATAATCCAATAATACTGTACAGGAAACAAGGTTCTATATAATCCTAATCTCCGTGAAGCCATCTTGTGGCAATGATGTACATTTTCCTTATGCTGAAGGTGTGCACCCCAAAGTTACAACCCTAAAGCCATCTTTGTATACCTTACCTGTTTAAAAGAGGCACTGTGTATGTCATCTGTAACTAGATTTAACCAATCAGCTTTCTATCTTGTTTGTCAGGGACCGGGGTGTACCCCTTTACATCTTTCTTCTGAACACATGTATTTCAGATATCAAAGGGAATGTAGGAACCTTCTAAACTTGTACTAAGGTAGAACTTGTCTCCTTCCTTTAGGACATTTCAGTACAGACCTGGGAGAGTAACTCCCTTTCTGTTGCTACAATAAAGCATTAGCTGTCCTCCAGTGATTGCGAGGCGCTGTGGGATGCTTAGCATAAGGGATATAAAAACACAGACAAATTTAAGCTATATATCTGCTATCATGTTTGTGTTTTTAATGTGTGTGTGTGTAGTCTATATCTATATGCAGATAACACCTAGTATTAATATATATAAATGCTATCCAGCATATTTTAGTCAACAAAGTCAATTATGTTGATGATAGATGCATGCTGCATTGAATGATTCATAAAGGTTAGAGAAGAGCATATTGTAATTTGTTATAGATTTTTGAAAGGTTTGTCTTTGAAGAAAATGATGGGGTAGGATTTTCAGAAATGCTGGGAATCCACAACTGCTTGAGAGTTTCTAGTGAGTCCCTATGTTGGGGTGTGCATACCCCACACTGGAACAGGGGGAGTGAAAACCCTGTGAGGAGGAAGCCTCACCACTTGAACCAGACTGGGCATGCTCCAAGTGCTGGGGCAGCATAAAGGGCAAGAGAGCAGCTCAGTCGGGCTGGCCAGTGAAGGAGAAGGATCTCCAGCCAGAGCTCCCGAGCTGCAGCAGCCAGCAACCCAGACAGTGAGAACCAGAGTCTCAGGAGATGGCTGCTATGCAACCCCTGCAGAGTGCCAGAGAGAAGCTGTTGCCAAGGAACCAGGAAACCCAGCCACTGCGTGGGATGTCAACCCACCAGAATAGGTAGGAGGTGACCCAGGGAGGGTGCAGGAGCGGCCTCTCCCGCCCAGGCATGTTTTGGCCAGATGCCCAATGGGATGCGGTGGAGCAGGGTAGGCCCAGGTACCCCTACCAGGGCGCTTGCTCCAACCCTACTGACTCTAGCCATTAGACCCTACTGCCCTGCGACACAGGCTTTTTACTTACTCTGGCCCTTAGGCCACATTGCCATGAGACAAGGGCTGCTTACAGACTCTGGCCACTAGGCCATACTGCCCTGGAGTAAGGGCTACTTACTGACTCTCTCTGTACTGCCTTGGGACAAGGGACTGCATACTGACTCTGGCCCTTAGGTCATATCGCCCTGAAACAAGGGGTTCCTACTGACTCTGGCCCTTAGGCCAGTATCCCTGGAGAAAGGGCTACTCTCAAACTCTGACTGGTAGACTGTATTGCCCTAAGAGAAGGGACAGCAGTATTGACTCGAGCTTAACTACCCTAGACCGCAGATGGGTCTTTATAGACTATAGCAACTGCTAACGACCCAGCAGCCGACGAGGTGGCATTCGCACCCCTGAACACCCTCACCCCTATGACGGGGTGTGCATATGCCATCACAGGCCACAAATCTCTTGCCAGGAAGGTGGTTTTCTTCCATTGAAAAGAGGCAAACTCAGAACAGGCTGGACCTCCCAAAACCAGGACTCCCTCATCTGGCAACATCCCTGGTCAGGCAGGACTACGGGTGTTCCTGGACCAGGGAGTCCTGACTGGGAGCCTAAGTGGCAAGAAGGCTGGTGGCTCGGAGACCAGCAGGGTTGGGGTTGGGACCACCGCCGGAGCCCTGGTAGTGCAGCAGGGGCTGCGGTAGCCCCTGTAGCATGGTTGGGGATGTGGCAGTTGTGGCAGCCGTGGTGGTAGGGCCAGGGCCAGAGCCAGACACATGGCAGCCCCGATAATAGGGCTGTGGCTGGAGATGCAGCAGATGTGGCAGTTCTTATAGTGGGGCTGGGGTCAGGGCAGTCCGAGCTGCCAGGGCCACAGCATCCCAGCAGGGGCAGCGGCAGGGGCCAGCAGTGGAGAAGGAAGGTGGTCTGGGGAGCTGGTAGCAGGAGATCTCCTCTAGTCCAGCAAATTCTCTTGTTTGGGACCTGTCAGGTCCCGATGGTGCTGGACCAGAGAGGTCCAACCTGTAGTGCCTAGCTGGTGGATATAATTTTATTCTGCAACAAACCCCTTGATGTCCCTTCACCCAGGGATAACCATTACCAGCTTGTACACATGACAGTCACTAGATGCTAAACTGTATTTAACAATTATATGTTGGTTAATCCATTTTCTTACATGGGGATGTATTTTCTGAGAGCTGTTGCCCCTCAGAAAAGAACTTCTGTAGGCAATTTAAAGAGCATTACTCAATTGTAAACTACACTCAATGCTACAAATCACTGGAAAGTTCTTGCAGACAAAAGTGTTGCAGGCCATGGCATCTTTCTCATCTGTCTCTCATGTGCAGTTTAATGAACCTCATTAAGTACAAAAATCCTGGAACACTCCATAGTGCAAGAAGACAAGGTGGAAAGGCAGAATAAAATTATATCAAGCAACACTTTTTATATCAACAACAGCAATAGGAGGGGGACAAAGTGAATCCTTCTATCATTATATGAAGTATACTGGCTTGGGGAGTGGAACTCTAGACTTTTTTCACCCTACTCTTTTTCATCTCTTTTTGGTTGGCTAGACCCCCTCAGGTGTGCTAGTGAGGAAAATCTCTGGTGACAGACCTTGACATTGATGCAAAAATGATATCTCTATTATTTATTGGTTATTAAATTTCCCTGTGCCTTACTGAAGCTTACAATATTTTTCATTGCTTTCATACATATGGTGCTTGAAAAAAAGTACCTCATATGCATGTTTTTTGTTTGTTTAACCATATGAAATATTTAAGCTAACCAAGAGAATTCCAGAGGGCTTCTACTTTGTCTCTAGGGACAACCTTCCTTAAAAATGAAACTGTGCATATTACCCTGAAGCATGGTACAGAAACACAGGAAAGCTACATTTGAAACAGTACCTTGCTTTAACTTTATACTATTTTCTTTTCTGTGATACTTGATATTGATATTGATTATTGAAATGTGTGCTTTTCATGAACATATAATTGAAGTTCAATTGCTATAACAGAGATTATAACTCTAAGGATCTTAGATCAAGAGGGAACAAAGTCCTGAGAGTGGCTTGTATAGACTAAACATTTGCAAGACAGAATGTAGAAATGTGTTATCAGAGCAACAAATCTAGGTTTTAAATTGGATCTATACCAATTCTCCCTGTCTTTTCAAAGAAAAACCTCTGCTTGTGTCTTCAGAAAAGTCTCCTAGGAAACATAAGTGCAGTTGGAAATATTTTAAGCCTTTTGTTTATTTTTTCAATGTTGAAATGATAAATACCTTTGTGAAATGCATACTTGAAATTCACTGAGTGCAAACACAATGAGAAGTCCTGTGGCACCTTATAGACTAACAGATGTATTAGAGAATAAGCTTTTGTGGACAAAGACCCACTTCATCTTTGCCCCCGAAAGCTTATGCTCCAATAAATCTGTTAGTCTATAAGGTGCCACAGGACTTGTTGTTTATGCAGATTCAGACTAACATGGCTACCCCTGTGATACTGAGTGCAAAGTTGCTAATATAATTTCCAACTGTCAGAGCTATGTAAATGGTTAAATGTGTTATGTACCAACATGAAATATAATAAACTAATTTATCAAGGTAAAGAAGTCATTTAAGTGTGGAATAGTTATAGTATAGAATATGTGTATTGATGAAGAATTAATTACAGGAATCTCACCCAGCTCAGGAAGACAATACCACTACATCTCTTCAAAAATTGTCATGTAGAATCAACAACTTCTTTAATAATACTTAAGATAAATACTCTCTTTAAGAATTATTTAATATTAAGACTTTACAAAAAACCCTCTCAAGTTTTATATAAATCATATTGATGCTTGGATTTATGGAAAACAGAATTTTATTTCTGATCATTCTCTCAATTTTATTAGTTTATCTTGGAATGTGGACTGAATAAAGAGTTAAAACTAACTTTGAAAGTTATCTGATGCTTTCCCACCACAAGAAGAATAAAGGTGTTAGGATGTGTGGGACTCCTCCTGAGGTCTGTAGGAGTTGGGACTGCTGACATTTTTACATGGCTATCAGGAGCCAATACAGTGCCATTCCAAAAAGCACTGAGGAGAATAAGCACCAAGTCCTGCCGGAAGAATCCTGAACAACAGGATTGCCTCTTCTGATTGCCTCATCCTTACTATTAAACCCCTAAGAGTAGCCCAGGAAGTTGTTTGGGTAACGATGTAGTCCTCTGGCTTGCGATGAGTCTCGACCTTATTTTCTGATCTCCATCTTGACTCTGAGCTTGTCTCTTGCCTGGGGATTCTAGCTCTGATCCCTCCTTGCTAACTCCCTCCTTGTGGCTGTCCTTGACTTGTAAACAACAGTCTGTCCATCTCTACAGAAGCCATAATGACAGCTAAGGAAACAGAAAAGTCTTGAAGAGACCAACCCAAAGAAACCTCCCCAAATGTCAACATGGATTGGCGAGTGAAAGTAACAGACACTACCAAGGGATTAGATTTAAAATACTTGTATAATGAGTTCATTGGGATATGGAAATGCTGTTTAACTTAATAAGTATCTCCTGTTAATCACCAGATGCCAATACCATGTATCCCATGGACAGGAGATAGGGACTAAATATTGGTGAACAAAAAGAAATAGCAAGATTTAATTTGATTTAAGATTCATAATATTTGTGATTGGCCTATCTTAGAGTTCTTAAATAGATTTTCCTAAGTAACCAATTTAATTTTTTCTTTTGGTTTAACAAGATTTAGTTAAAATTGCTTACTTTGCCCAATTTAGTTATGAATAATATTCCACAGGATCCACCTATCATTAAAATCCCTTGCTCTGAAGTTATCCTCCTTAGTTATTGAAAGATATTCTATGACTGGTTTCACAACGTTGTTGGGAAATAAAACATTGGCCTTAATTTATCAGGAGTTTACTGCCCCATTAAATGTGAGTCTGTTCTCCAAGGTGTTGTATCTGCTAAACGCTCTCCAAAAAAAGCATATAGAAGGCATTGTAACAGAAGTGATCAGCTGATAATGTGTTCGGCCCTCTGTGTTGTGTTTAATATTTTCTTTTCTGTTCTTTAATAATAATGCCTTATCAATTATTTTGCTCAGTCTTGATCATGATATCCCCTGAGGTACTTAAAGAACCCCTGGGACTAAATTAATGGGATTCTCAACCTTTGAGATTGTCTTATGAATAGTTTGTATTAATTTCTTCTTTAGATTTAATTTTCCCAGCTTTGGCAATAAGAGAAACAATTAGTAGGAACGAGACTAACATTTCTTTTCCTCCAAATTAAATATTTATAGTAATGTTTAAAATAAAATTGTCTGGTATCTAACAATGTAAAATTACATCCTTTATACCCCTTCTTGTGCCTGAGTAAGGAGGACTTCAGTGCTAGCCAGTCCTGGTAAGAAGCATAATGATGCAGTGTGGTGAGGCTTTGGGGGTTTCCACCAATGAAAGTGGTGAAGGCACTGTCTGTATTAGTATTAATGACTATTATTTCTAATATGAGAAGTCTCATTGGGTGTAAAGATAAGATACTATTAAGACCACTTTTTCAAATGTGATCATCTTTATTGTGTTTGCACTCACAGAGGGGTAGCGGTGTTGGTTGCTTTTATGTAGGAAGATATCAGGCTTGGGTATTCAGTTACAAGCATAGGCACTAACTCTGCAGCTGGAATAATAGGTGCTCAGGTCCTCACCAGCAGACCCCACTGATCAGCTCCTCCCTTTCTCCTCCCCTCCCCCCAGCACCTCTCACCTACTGATAGCTGATCAGCTCCTCTCCTCCTGCCTGAGAAGAATCAGTGACTCAGCAGTGTGCAAGAGGAAGGAGTGGAGCGAGGACAAAGAGGGGAAAAGAATAAGATGGGAAGAAGTAGAGAGGTGATGGAGCAGGGATGGAAAGAGGTGGGATGTGGTCAGGGCCTTGGGGGAATGGTGAGTGTGGAGGCAGGACTGGAGTGAAGCAGGGGTCAAGTGTGCCCCAGCAAGTTGGAAAATGGTACCTATGGCGGCAGTATGAACCTAAAAGATTCAAAACCTGAAAAATGGCCTTTTGTGAGATGTGTGTGCTCTCCACTTTAGTTTTTTACCACTGAGAGAATATCAACATTTAATGAAGGCGGTGGTATTATGGCAAACTAAAGAACTCTGTTTAACCCAAGCAGTGTGGTAAGTGCTTTCCTTTCTTAAAGACCAATTTGGGAAACTTCCTATGGTATAGATAATTTTTCTTTTTAACTGATACCAATCAGAGAGGCAGTGAAGGGGGTTGGTTACTGTGCTGTCATCTTTGTAATAACAGTCACAGGATTTTCATCTTTGCTTATAAAGTCTGGCTGCTAGGAAGCTTGCAAAAGCAAAATTAAACACCTGCCTGTTAGAGCTAGTGTGTGCCTCTTTGATCCACATTTAGTACATAGGAAAAGCTGCTGGGTAATTTGGGAGGGCAAATTCTTATCAACAAAAAATATCTATTTTCTCTCCCATTGATCTCTCTTAATCCCTCTTGATTTTTCTTCTTCCTTCTTCGGCTGGTCCTAAATACTAGTGTCATAATACCTGTCCTCACCTTGAGCTGTCATCTTGAGTTAACTACTTTGGATTTCTAAGCAGCCACATTCCTTATAGGTGAATTATAGTTTAGGTAACTCCAATACTGGGCTTTGTCATTATCTGTGGATGCAATAGAATAGTAGGATTTTGATTCTTACGTCCTACCTTATGATAGGAGTTCACAGTAAAGCTATCTGAACTGTTCATACAACCCAGACTTGTTTTCTGAGCTGAAAAACTGTTTTTTAAACACTGTCTTAAAAATAAATAATAGGTATGTGTGAAAAATCTGGGTCATTTTTGTCCAGCCTATAAATTCCAATTGCACAAAGCAACTGTCAAGGGTAGTCAAAAACAAATTTCACTGACTGCAAGTCACACTTGGTCTTCTAGCAATGATTAGAATAAATACTAAGTGAACTCATATTTGAAATAGTAGCTTTGGACTTAATTTTCATTTACACTTAGATCTCTGTTAAAGGTTACTGTTATAAAGCAGTCATTTACATATACTTCTTTACTCTTATTTCCCCTTATGTTAAAATCAATTTTTGGTCAGTCTTTACCCTCCTCCCTTTTTCACGGCTTAATTATTCGGTAGCTTGGTATAAGCCTTGGTTTATTGTTTTCTACTAATATGCAAAACATTTTTCTGTATGTAATTGTATTTCAGAAACCACTTTCAGAACAAAGAAAATTCATGGTATGAGTTTTACTAGAAGGAAAAGAAAGCAGAGATTAAAAATGTTTGTTAGCGTTTTTGCATAAAAGGATTAAAAATGGAATGTCTGTTTCAGACTCTTTAAAATTATACAAACAAGACATTTTAAACACTTTACTGAGGCAAAGGAATAAAGAACTATATAATTCTTCTCTGTACCTAGTATGTAAATTGTCACTGTTCCCTTGATCTGTACATATTTCTATGAAAGGCAGGATAAATTTGATTGAAATAAGGGGTAAAAGCAAATACATTTAAAAATCTATCAGAATTAGCATATATTCTATGAAACAATGCGCTCTAGTTTGTTCAGATCATTTTGAATTATGACCCTGACCTGCAAAGCACTTGCAGCCCCTCCCAGCTTGGTATCATCTGCAAACTTAATAATCATATTCTCTATGCCACCATCTAAATCATTGAGGAAGATATTGAACAGAACTGGTCCCAAAATAGACCCTGTGGAACTTGTATGCCCTTCCCACATGATTGTGAACCATTAATGGCTATTCTCTGAGGGTATGTCTAAACTAGAGTGTTATTTCGAAATATCTTATTTTGAAATAGTTATTTTGAAATAACACGTCTAGACACAAAATGCATTTCGAAATAGCGTTTTGCTATTTTGAAATAGTACGTCCACGCTGATAGGACGCTGAATTGCATTTAAGGCCCGCTGGAACCAGTTCTGGCAGGGCATCAGGTCAGGTGTTATCTTGTGTGGCTGCTGCCTGAGGCTATCTGAGACCTGTGCTTAAAGGGACCCCCCCCCCCCGACACCTGGTTCTCAGGTTTCCCTGATTGCTTCCCTACCTCGCTGAGGGACAGCAAAGCATTTTTTCCTCTGTGTGCTCTGGTTGCCCTCACTCAGGGCACCACAGCACTCTGCAGCATGGAGCCGGAGCCGCCCCTGGGCACTCTGGTGCTTCTCCTGGATGTGTTGCTGCGAGCCTGGCAGCACGTTCTGCAGGCAGTAACAGTCTCCCTGGTGTGCCCCACTGGGGGCTTGTGCCTCATTCCTCCCTCACATCCTTCCACTTACCCCTCCCTAACCCCCCTTCCTGCTGTACAATAAAAGACACGTGTTCATTACAACAAAGCCTCTTTACTGAACAAAACTGGGGTGGGGAGGAATGAAACCGAGGTGAGACTGAGGAAAGAAGGTGGGAGAGGGGAGGAGGGAGGGTAGGAAAGGGGAGGGAGAAACCTGGGAGGACGGAGCTGGCGGGGGAGGCAATGGGAGGAAGGGGGAGGAGAAGCTCAGGGTTGGGGGTCTTGCCGGCCCAACTGTGGGTGCGGGGGCCTCGGCATCCCTGGGGTGTGTGGGGAGGAAGAAGTGGAAGTGGGAGAAGGAGTGGGAGGAGGAGGGGTATCTGTGGAGGCAGCAGGGGCTGGAGCAGTAGGAGGCAGCAAGCTCTGCCCCAGGGTCGATGACCACCTGGGGGGCACAGACCGTCCTGTCCCCCAGGATGCGGTCCATGGCATCAAAATAGGGGCAGGGGTCTGGGTATGCCCCTGGTTGGGAGCTGCCACCTGTGGCCCCCTTACAGAGGTGGGGTTATTAGGTTGATGGGAAAGCTTTTTGTCATCTTCTTAGAAGGTCTTCATCAGATGTACTACAGCAGTGCAGCTGCATCTGTGCAGCTATACCAATATAAGTCTGTAGTGTAAACCTGCCCTCAGGTCTGTGTGTTTTCTCATATTTTCTCACACACCTACTCAAAACATTACTTGGGGCAAAAAGTTCCTGGCAGGGTTTGCACATAGCTTTTGTCCTAGATGAGGCTTAGGTTTACACTTTTTTAAATTGCAGGATACGTTCAAACTGATCAACCTCAGTGGGGTTCTAACCCATCCCTTAACAAGGTTTCACCAAGGCATAACAAGTTACGTAAAACTTTCTCCCCTTATCTACCTCTAATGCAAGAATTATTGAAGTCAAATGAATAATTTTCAGGAGCATGGATAAAATAAGAAAATTGCAAAACCCTCACCCCAAACCCAAACTATATCTTTAAATGGAATTTTTCAATTACAAAAAAGATAAATGTCTATTTTTCATGGGGAACATCTACTATATATTTGAGAGACTTTGTCTGTCTGTCTGTTCTAGAACTCCTCCTGAACTCCGGTCATCTGAAAAAGTGGGTTTTGCCCATGAAAGCTCATGATACCATCTACATGTTTTGTTAGTCTTTAAAGTGCTACTAGACTCTTTGTTGTTTTTAAAGTAAGAGCTAGGACCAACAAATTCTGTATACAGCTTCCTCTTACAGCTTAAAGCAAGGTAAGGGTTTGGTTGTGCCAGGAAAATGGGATGTGCCTGGAATGGGATTGCTGAAAACCATACAGAAAAGAGAGTCACCAGGCAGGTGAAAGGGGTGTTGTAGGGCTCCCTCTATCTGGGACTGCCCCAGCCCTGAGCCTCCCACCCTCCAGACACTCTTTAAGAAGGGTGTGTGTGGGGGCTAAAGGTCCCCCCCCACCAGATTAATACAAGGACATTGCTGGCTATTCCCCTTTGTCAGGGAGTGAGGGGAAAGTGCACAGTTTGCTGCATTCAACTCTCTACCTTGGGAATGCAGGGGGCAGACAAGCTGTGTACTTTGCTCTTCCTCTTCCTGTCCCTGTCAGGAAGTGAGTGCAATTAGCCCTGGTATGAATCTTGGGGGAGGGGGTTGGTTCCCCTGCCCGCCCATGCCCCCCACCAGTCTCCTGCCCAGAGCCGCTCCTCACCCCACAACCCTGACTCCTGCACCCCCCTACACACAAACCCCCTGCCTCAAGCCCCTCCTTAAGGACCTGAGCAATGCCAGATAATGTTCTAGTACACTATAAAACATGCATGTCTGTTTGTCCTGATTTTTTTTTACTGTACACAGTAAAAAAACACAGACTCACATACTCTGTGTTTTAGAAGCCTAAATTGTTACTCTACACTATCACTTTAGAGTTAACCACAAGGAGCCAGGTCCTCAGCTGGTATAACGTGATATAGCTGCACTGACTGCAGTAGAGTTACACTGCAAGCTGCATGGAAACTTCTTAAAGACACCATAATAGAGGCCCAACTTAAATGTATACCCCAAATTAAAAAACATAGCAAGAGACCTAAAAAAGAGTCACCGTGGCTTAACCACCATGTAAAAGAAGCAGTGAGGGACAAAAAGGCATCTTTTAAGAAGTGGAAGTCCAATCCTAGTGAGATAAATAGAAAGGAACATAAACACTGTCAAATCGAGTGTAAAAATGTAATAAGAAAAGCAAAAAAAGATTTTGAGGAACAGCTAGCCAAAAACTCAAAAAGAAATAACAAAATGTTTTTTAAGTACATTAGAAGCAGGAAGCCTGCTAAAAAACCTGTGGGTCCCCTAGACGATCGAACTATAAAAGGCGCAATCAAGGACGATAAAGCCATTGCGGAGAAACTAAATGATTTCTTTGCTTCAGTCTTCACGGCTGAGGACGTTGGGGAGATTCCCAAATCTGCACCGTCCTTTGTGGGTAATGAATCTGAGGAACTGTCCCGGATTGAAGTGTCATTAGAGGAGGTTTTGGAACAAATAGAAAAACTTAATGTTAACAAATCTCCGGGACCGGATGGCATTCATCCAAGGGTTCTAAAAGAACTCAAATGGGAAATTGCTGAACTATTATCTGTGGTTTGTAACCTATCCCTTAAATCGGCTTCCGTACCTAATGACTGGAAGGTAGCCAACGTGACACCAATATTTAAAAAGGGCTCTAGAGGCGATCCGGGCAATTACAGACCGGTAAGTCTAACTTCAGTACCGGGCAAATTAGTCGAAACAATAGTAAAGAATAAAATTGTGAAGCATGTAGAAGAACATAATTTGTTGGACAAAAGTCAACATGGGTTTTGTAAAGGGAAATCCTGTCTTACTAATCTATTAGAGTTCTTTGAAGGGGTTAACAAACATGCGGACAAGGGGGATCCAGTAGATATAGTATACTTAGATTTCCAGAAAGCCTTTGACAAGGTCCCTCACCAAAGGCTCTTGTGTAAATTACATGGCCATGGGATAAGAGGGAAGGTCCTTTCTTGGATTGAGAACTGGTTAAAAGACAGGAAACAAAGGGTAGGAATAAATGGTAAATTTTCAGAGTGGAGAGGGGTAACTAGTGGTGTCCCCCAAGGGTCAGTCCTAGGACCAATCCTGTTCAACTTATTCATAAATGATCTGGAGAAAGGGGTAAGCAGTGAGGTGGTAAAGTTTGCGGATGATACCAAACTGTTTAGGATAGTCAAGACAGAAGCAGACTGTAAGGGACTCCAAGAAGATCTCACCAAACTGAGTGATTGGGCAACAAAATGGCAAATGAAATTTAATGTGGATAAGTGTAAAGTAATGCACATTGGGAAAATAACCCCAACTATACGTACAGTATGATGGGGGCTAATTTGGCTACGACAAATCAGGAAAGAGATCTTGGAGTTATCGTGGACAGTTCTCTGAAAACTTCCACACAGTGTGCAGCGGCGGTCAAAAAGGCAAATAGGATGCTAGGTATTATTAAGAAAGGGATAGAAAATAAGACCCGGAATATCTTACTGCCCCTGTATAAAACTATGGTACGCCCACATCTTGAATACTGTGTACAGATGTGGTCTCCTCACCTCAAAAAAGATATTTTGGCCTTGGAAAGGGTTCAGAAAAGGGCAACTAAATTGATTAGGGGTTTGGAACGGGTCCCATATGAGGAGAGGTTAAAGCGACTGGGACTTTTCAGTTTAGAAAAGAGGAGACTGAGGGGGGATATGATAGAGGTGTATAAAATCATGAGTGGTATGGAGAGGGCCGATAAAGAAAAGTTATTTATTAGTTCCCTAAATAGAAGAACTAGAGGACACCAAATGAAATTAATGGGTAGCAGGTTTAAAACTAATAAAAGAAAGTTCTTCTTCACACAGCGTGTAGTCAGCATGTGGAACTCCTTGCCAGAGGAGGCTGTGAAGGCTAGGACTATAACAGAGTTTAAAGAGAAGCTAGATAATTTCATGGAGGTTAGGTCCATAAAAGGCTATTCGCCAGGGGATAAAATGGTGTCCTTGGCCTCTGTTTGACAGAGGCTGGAGAGGGATGGCAGGAGACAAAGCGCTTGATCATTGTCTTCGGTCCACCCCCTCTGGGGCACCTGGTGCTGGCCACTGTCGGCAGACAGGATACTGGGCTAGATGGACCTTTGGTCTGACCCGGTACGGCCGTTCTTATGTTCTTATGTTATGTTTATGTTAATATACACGACGCTAGGATCTGGCCCATTCTGTATGCCACAATCATGTTGCATTCTTCTTTCTTATGCACTGGTGGTCAATACTGCTGGGGAATTCCTCAGCGTCAGCGTCAGAATGGATTGGTATCTAGTGCAGGGGTTCTCAACTTTTCAGACAACTATATCTCTTTCAGAAGTTGGATTTGTCTTCCGTGCCTGCAAATTTCACCTCACTTAACCTGCTTGCTTACAAAATCAGACATAAAACTACACAAGTGCCACAGTGCAGTATTTCTGAAATTTTTTAAAACTTTCTCATTATGTCATTATGACATTTTGGTTTGTACAGACTGTACTAGCACTCTTTATGTACTGTTGTAAAAGTAGGCAAATATTTAGATGAGTTAATGTATCTCCTGGAATACCTCGCTCTACTCACAGGGATACACCTACTCCTGATCGAGAAGTGTTTTGTGCAGATGATGCAATATGTGTAGCCCATAAGTTGCATTATTATTTGGAGCATTTATGTGTTTCGGTGGAAGAATAGACCATCTTGACATTGAAAGTTTGTGATGGGGCAGTGAAAGCAATAACATGCTGGAAACCCCACAGGAGAAAGCATTCAAGATGTGTCCATAAATAAGAGCAACTCTATTATCACATAGGAAATATACAAATATCTGAATGATTTGCATGGATGAAAGAAATACTGCAGGAAATTACACTTCTGATACACTCATTTTGATCTGACAAAAATGACTCCCCTAATGTCTACTTTGATACATCTTTCTTTGCTTCTATACAAGTATGCGTTTTGTTTAAAGACTATACAATCTTTGTTATTTCAAGGCTAGATTATTGTAGTTCTCAATCTGAAGCTCTCCTTGAGTGTGTTTCACAGGATGAAATTACACAAAATAATACAGCTTCGATTCTCACTTGTATAAAGCGCTGCACATTACTCCTGTATTATCATCTTTACACTGGCTTGTGAAATTTGTTGATTTTTTTAAAAAAAAACTTCTTTTTTCTCAAATAAAAGCCTTTAGTTATAGACAAATTATTTGATCCAGGATCCCAATTAGTTTCCCAGCTAGTCTCAATTGAGAATATCCTATATGCACCAGGTATTACTTATTTTTAAGTAATTGAAACAATGAAATAATATTAGAGCTGGAGTTATGGTTGTCTTTCTATCAATATCTGATAGAAATAGAAGGGGTATGATCAAAATGGAGACTCCATCTCTGCCACTCCCAACATCATAAGTAATCATTTTAGATGGATTGGGAGTAATCTTTCTTACACGGATTCCTGACTTGCATTTTCTTAAAATGATTGTGCATATTGTCTCAAGTTTGTTGGAGGAACCAATTGTTATCATTCCTGTACAATTATAAATTTAAAAAACAAAAAATGGTCTGGTAGCACTTTATAGACTAACAAAACATGTAGATGGTATCATGAGCTTTCGTGGGCACAGCCCACTTCTTCAGATGACCAGAGTTTTATGTTTATCCTGTACAGACTAACTCGGCTACCCCCAAAGCTTCTGTACAATTATAGTTTGTTATAGTATGGGTTGACAGCTACGCACCACTTAAATGAGTAGAGCTAAGTTTATTCAACTATTAAATATAGGAAGAAACTGTTTATGGGTCTTTGAATGTAGAATACAGAAAGTAGTCTATTTTGGAGGTAGAGAACTAATTCAAATAGCTCATACTAGAAAAGATTGTCTTAATCTTTTTTAACACTACCATTGCTGCTAGGTCTCTGAAATTCTTCTAGCTTTAATTCAATTCCATTCATTTTA
Organism: Pelochelys cantorii; assembly: GCA_032595735.1. NCBI lineage: Eukaryota > Metazoa > Chordata > Testudines > Trionychidae > Pelochelys > Pelochelys cantorii. The sequence goes on from CM064327.1 coordinate 192,291,377, forward strand.
TATTTACAATGCATACACGAATGCTGCATATTAGTTTAATTGCAGAGTAGAGCCAAATCTTTGATAAATGCCTTTCCTGTTACCTCTGTGTTCATTTGCCCTGTGTTGTGTACTATCAGCAGTTTTGATTAGTGGTTCTTTTCTCTTGTTCTTCCCTAGGGGTCTGAAAAAGCAGAACTCTGAAACTTACTCCTGTTGAGAATGAAATAATGTAATTTGTGTTGTATTTTATTAGCACTTCATTGGCTGTGGCTACATTATGAGCTGAGTGTGTGATTCCCAGCTTATGCAGATGTATCCATTTGGTTTTAGTGTGGGCTAACATGCTAACAATTGTGTAGCTATGCTACCATGGACAGCAGCAACAGCAACACTGTGCTAGCCATCTTAAGTACTATCCTGCCTGAAACACATGGGTATGAACTGGTGGTTGCTAGCATGTGCCAGCAATTCCACTGCAGCAGCACTATACTTTTTTAGTGTGCTAATTCAAATGAGAGGTCAAATGGGTATATCCATGGGAACTGGGAATCATCACAAATTCCTAATGTAGATGTAGTCTTATTTGGATTATAGTAGCACCCACAATGTGCTAAATGTTCTCCCCACAGTTAATCAGCTGAGGACCCCAGAAGTTACAGTCTAGAAAGACGGATATACACAAGATGAGAGAGAAAAGATACAACCAATTTTTTAAAAATAATCTGTCCCACTGGTCAATGGATTGAGTCTATTCTATACTCTATTAGCTGGCCTTTTTCTTGAATGTAGATTTATTTATGAATAGTTTCTGCTTTCCAACACTTTGTCTGGTCCTGTAGACAATGTTCTACCCTTTTAGATGAAAGGGTTTTGTCCTATCCTAGCTTTATCAAAGCTTTCTGAGAGCCAAACACATTGTATTATTTGCTATCATCAGTCTTACCTCTTACCACTACAAACTGGTCTAAGGTCAGATTTTTATCAGGAGATATATTAGAGAAAGAGAAGAAAGAGCTCTACTGAATGTATCATCAGTTAAAATGTTATACACGTGCATAGTGAGTCCTTGATTTGAGGATGATGCATCAAATGCAAACATTGAATTGCATTCTTGCTTCACGTAAATGCAATGTTAACATTTTATTTCACATTTTCTTATCATATTCCCTGCATATCCAAGATACTTTCTTTCTAAATCCATGTTGCTTCTCTTCAATTACAATAATGAATAGACTTGTCTTCTAACTTTCAGTCCATTATATTGTGTTATACAGCTGTGACTCAAGTGTGTCAGAATATTAACTCTCTCTAAAATACCTGGCACTTTTTATACAGTCTTACAAGCTACTGTGAACCAGTAATAAATAGCAATAATAGTACAACTGGCCTTTGAAGTCCAGATAAGATTATTTTCATCCTGTCAGTATCAAGGCAACTGCACAACTGAGGGAGGAAAATATGTTCTCCTACTAGAAATGTCCTCTGTCACCAAAACAGGAGAAATGTTAGGGGAAATATTTTTATGAACATAATATTTCCTTAGAGAAAACTAAACAGAAAGCATTCACTAACAAGCAAAGTTGGTGTTTGGCTCTTTTATGGCTATAAGTAAAATTCTGAGGAGAAAAGGTATGATCCAACAAATGGAAGGAGATATGGGTCACATATTATGTGTGAGAGAAGACCCAAGAGTAAATGAGGTGGTAGGAAATAGGAATAGCATCATTATTTTACTATATAGTAGCACTGTTAGTAGAATGATGAGCTATGGAAGAGTGTCAGGTTCAAACAGTACTTTACAGTTAAGATACAAAAATTATTTTAGAGACAAATAATTCTGAAGGGGCTGGATGGTTCAGAGGATTGGTAAAGGGCCTCTTACCTCTCTCACTTCAAATCCAATACAGGACAGAAATGAAACGTTGTATGTCTATTACATTTTCTATGACATCAGTCTAGAGCTATGAGAAGACATGTTTCCATTTCAGAGGATTTCAAACTTTGTTATGTTCTGATTCAGCACAAACCCCCATAATGTCAAAAATCTCCATGAAGGAAATGGAGCCATGCACCCTGGAAGCTTTGAAGTCCCCGACTACAGAGCAGTCTCCCTGGTGGACTGCCATGGACCCTGAAGCCCTTGGGATGACCAGCTGTGAGGAAATTTGGCAGGTGGACTATTAAGGAGCTGCGCAGCTAAGCTGGCAGGAAACCAGATAGGTTTCTAGTGGAATCCTGCCTGAGTGTTGGAGGAACTTTGACAAAAGCTAACTTTTTATTTTGACAAATCAGCAAATTCTGCTGGAAAAAATTCTGGCAAAACATCTTTTTAAATCTGTCTCAGTCCAATTTTTAATAGATCAGTGTTGACACCAGAAAAATACTTTTCTGCTTATATTAACAAGTATCTTTGCTGGCAGCCTCAGGGTGTGTCTATGCAGGAAGCAAAGCCAACACCAATGCGTCTCCGAGCCAGGGTCAACCGACTTAGGGTACATCTATACTACAAGCTTCTTTTGGAATAAGCTTTTTCTGAAGAGATCTTCCGGAAAAGCTTATTTCGAAAGAGAGTGTCCACACACAAAAACGCAAAGAAATAGCAATTTGCTATTTTGAAAGATAGCATTCAATCAGTGTGGGTGCTATATCTCACAATTAAAGCCACCCAGCACCAGTTCAGGCAGGGCATTAGGTCAGCAGTTACTTCTGGGTGCTGCTGCCTGAGGCTAGCTGAGACACATGCTTAAAGGGACCCCCCTGGACAGCCGTTTCTCAGCTTCCTCTGCTTGCTTACCTCTCTGAGGGACAGCAAAGCATTTCTACTGTGTGCTTTGGTTGTCCTGTGTTTGGACATCACAACACACTCTGACATAGTGCTGGAGCTGCCTCTGGGCACGTGATGGCCCCACACTGCCATGCTGCAGTTTCTGCAGCAGTTTTTTAGGCTGCCTTTATGGTCCTGCATGAGCTCAACTCTGAGCTCATCCTGTGTGTGGGAGCAAGGCCCTTGCAACCACACCCCATGGTGGAGAGATGCTTCTGGAGGCTGGACACCAGTTCAGACTGGTGGGACGGGTTGGTGATGGAGCGTTGGGTGACCAGCAGTGGTTCCACAACTTCAGAATAAGGAAGTAGGCATTCCTGGAGCTGTGTGCCTGGCTCGCCCCTGCCCTTGGTGACACCCAGATGAGATCTGTTTCTCCAGGGGGATGGCGGGTTTTCATCATCGTCTGGAAGTTCACCATGCCAGACAGTTACCGGTCCATGGGCAACCAGTTTGGCATGGGAAAGTCCACCATTGAGGCTCTCCTCATGGAGGTAAGGCGCTTTCGGGCTGTAGTCCCTGGAGGCTGGGAGTACTGGAAAGGGGGAATCCTAGGGAAAGTGGAGGTTGAAGGTGCAGGGGGTGGCCTGAGGATGAGGGGGGAAGCCCCGTCCCCAGGGGGTTCTGCAGTCCCACCCTCACATAGCCCTGTGGGGGGGGGAGCTTCAAAGGTGTAGCAGCTTCATAGGGGTGGCTGCTGGGGTATTTGTGGGGGAGGAGGAAGAGGGAGGGTTTGGGGACCACCCAAGGGCTCAGGCACCCCCTTTGATTCTCTGTTTTATGTGTTTGTCTCCTTCTGCAGGTGGTGATGGCCATTAACACCATCTTGCTGCGCAGGGTCATCCTCCTCGGAGACCTGGACCCCATCATGGCCAGATTTGCTGCCCTGGGCTTCCTCAGCTTTGGGGGGGGAGGCGGAAGGGAGGCTATAGATGGAATCCACATCCCCATCTGTGTCCCTGACCACCGTTCAGCACAGTGTATAAATCGCAAGGGTTATTTTTCTATGGGCCTGCAGGCCCTGGTCAACCACCGCGGACAGTTTTTGGACATTTTCGTTGGCTGGTTGGGGAGAAGCTGGAGGCTGGCACATTCTTCCCTCAGTGAAATATCATGGTTGGGGATGTGGAGATGTCACTGTGCATTGTGGGGGATACAGTGTACCCCCTCATGCTGTGGCTGATGAAGCCATACACCAGCCACTTGGACCCAAGCAGGAATCGTTTCAATGCCCACCTGGGCAGGGCCTGCATCCAGGCAGAATGCACCTTTGGGCGCTTGAAGGCTTGGTTCAGGTACCTCCTGACCCGTCTCGATGTGGGAGAGCACAACATCCCCCAGGTGATCATGATGTTGTGGAGAACACAACATGCAGAGGAGAGGAAGGGGGAGGCGTTCCTTCTGAGGTGGGGGGCAGAGGCCAGCCAGGAGAGACGGGCCTTCAAGCAGCTGTGCATTGCTGCCATCCGTCAGGCCCATCAGATGGGGGTGCGCATCCGGGAGGCCCTGAGGGAAGAGTTTCTCTGAAGGACCCCAGTAACTCTCCCCAGGGCCTGCCCACTAGGGGCCTGTGCTTTGCCCCCTCTGCCTTTCCCACAACAACCCTTCCCTTCCCCCCTACAATCTCCCTTCTCTGCAGACAAAATAAAAACAACTGTTTAGTTTTCAAAAACATAACTGTTTGTTTGTTTTTTATTTGGGATAAAAGTAACTTGAGAGGGGGGAGCGGGGCTGAGAACCTGGATTTGGGGAGGGAGGGTCAGAACATTGGAGAGGTGAGGAGAGGCTCAGAGCTGGGGCTGAGACTGGCGCATGGTTTGGGTGGTAGTTCCCCCTTGTGTCAGGGGACCTTGGCGACCTCAGGGGTGGAGGGGTCCTGGGAGAACACGGGGATAGGGAGGAGGGGGGGCTGAAGCGGGGGCTGGCATGGGAGGGGAGGCAGGGACAGGAGCAGGGACAGAACCAGTGACCGTGACTGGTGCCGGGTAGGCCAACATCTCCTGGACGGTGGCACAGATATTGTGACCCTGCTGCAGCAGCTCAGTCCACATTTGGGCCCGCCATTGTGCTTTGTCCCGGACTTTTTGGGCCAGTGTCTGCTGCATGTCCCTGAGGACTGACACATGCTCCCTCAGCAGGTCCTCATGGACCCTCTGACACGTGTGTGTCCCCTGGGGTCAGGCGGCTGGCTCAGCTGCTGGTGATTGCCCCACAGTCATGGCTGGTCCAGCTGGGGAGAATAAAGAGATTTGATCAGTCATCCCCTTGAGACACTGGCTCTGAGGCCTTGCCCTCATCAGCAAGCTGAGAGCAACAGTCCTTGGGGCAGAGGACAGTGGTGTCCCAGGAGCAAGGCCATGTGTGGCCTGGACAGCGGGCCCTGCCTCACAGGGGCCCAGAAGTCCCCATGGGACAATACTTCCCTCTCCCCTGCCCCCCATTCCATGGACAAGCAGTCAGGGGAAGTGTCTGGCCACACTGGGATCCCATGGGTGGGAGAGGGGCCTCAAACTGCCTGGGCTTCCATAAGACCACACACACACCTGCACCTGGCAATGCTGTTTCCTGGAGTGGGAGGTGCCTTGCCCGTGCAGGCATGCCCATGTGCTGTGCACATCACTCCAGATTCTTTGTGTGGGTGTGCATGTACCCTCATCCCCAGCCTCCTTCCATCAGTGGATGGTGGTGGGAGGGCATCCCCCCTCAGGGATCAGAAGTGTGTCTGGCCTCCCCAGAGCTTGGGGGCAGGAGTCCAGGGATGCTCTGGGGCTGCCTCCTGGGGCTGCATGGGTCAGACTGGCACTGCACATGCATCCATGTGCACAGACTGTAGTGCGAGGGCCAGGCCGAGAAGGCCGAGCAACGATTGCACCACATCCCCTCAGCACCTGCCACCCCCGCCCTGTGTGTGTGAAAAACTAAGAGCACTCACCTGATGATCCCTCCCCAGCCTCTAAGGATGCCTGGGAGACATCCAGGTCCAGTCGGGTACTGGCTCCAACATGAGCATGGTCAACGTGCTCGCTGTCTCTTCCTCCTCCTCCAGCTCCTCCTCCTCCTCCTGGGCTGGGATCCCCGGGCGGGTGATGATGGGCGTTTCCAGCCCTGAGTCCACCACCAGGGTTGGGGAAGGGCTGTACTGCCCCCCCCCCCAGGATATTGTGCAGTTCTGCATCATAGGGGCAGGAGTGGGGTCCTGCCCCGGAGTGAGAGCTGAGCTCCCTCACCCTGGCATAGCCCTGCCATAGCTCCTTAACCTTACTCCTGACCTGCTCAAGGATCCTGGTGTGGCCCCTCTTGGCCAGGATCTCGGCCATCCGGCCATATATGTTGGCATTGCACCGTCTGGAGCAGAGATCCTGGAGGGTCTTCTCCTCGCCCCATACCTTCAGGAGGGTCAGGATCTCCGTTCCAGACCAGGATGGTGCATGCCTTTTCCGGCCCCTGGCAAGCTCCTGGGAGCCCTGTGCATGCTCCCTGGGAGGGCCAGTGGGCTCTTGGGGGCTTGTGGCTGGGACATAGCTGCCCAGATGTGCGGCAGTGGCAGTTGCGCAGTGTGTTGCAGCTCCCAGGGCCGGTTTCCTGCCACAAGACCTGTCCCCAGTGTCTGCAACTTTAAGAGCTGCTGGGAGACAGGAACTATAGAGCTGTAATAAGCGTGGATGGAGTGGCCAGCAGGGCACCTGTGTTATTTCCTGGAGGCCTCTTTTTCCGACAGAACTCCCTCTTCCGCATCCACACGTGCCTTTTTCCGAAAAAGCTTTGTCGGAAAAATCCTTATTCCTCATAGAATGAGGTTTACCGCTGTCGTAAAAAGTCCTCCATTATTTTGACTTTTTGCTGAAATAACGCAATTGCAGTGTGGACACTAGTATTGTTTTTCCAGACTAACGGCCATTATTCTGGAAAAATGCTGCAGTGTAGATGTACCCTTAGACTTACAGGGCTCATGCTGGGGAGATAACAGTAGTAGTATAGCTGTTTGGGCTTGGATTGGGGCCTTGATTCTGAAACTATGGTGAGGAGAAAGGGCCACTGAGCCTGGGTTTCAGTTTGCTCCTCAGTGTCAACATTACTATTTTTAGCCTTGCGACATGAGGCCAAATCACTTGACCTGGACTCTGAGACACACTGCTGTGGCTTTTTTATTTTAATTTTTTTCTGTGTAGACGTACCTTCTGCTAACATTAAATGGATGGAAAAACTGAACGCTCATGCTTTTCTCAGCAGTGACCACGTGCTAGATCCATGCACAAAAATACCTATCTGCTCCCATTCTGAAGGATAGATGCAGGTAAGTCAAGACACAGAAGGTCCAGAGGAGATGATGGCTTTACAGTTTGTTATTTCTAGGAATAAATCTCTTCCATCTCAGTGAGGCACATTCATGGGACAGCATAGGGAAGCTTGCACTGCTTCTGCCATTGCTGTGCTTCTTTGGTGGATAAAGAATACCTGCCTCTCCTTTGCTGTCAGTTGGATTTTCTCCTGAGCATTCATTTCCATTCAGTGATAAATGAAAGGTTTTATATTCACAGGATCAGCCTTTTTGTTTTTCTTCTTGGAGAGAATGGCTTTTATAAGGTGATCTGTCAGCATGATGATTTAGATCCTGAAAGGAGAGAAAAGATTAAGAAAATCAGGCCTAATGTTGCATTGTGCGAGTCCATTATCCCTCTAGTCAGGATACAGCCTTGGAAATAATCATATTTTAGGAGCTGCTACATTTTAAGTAAGAATAGAGCAAAAGCTTTATAAATGTCATGAGCTGACAAGAACTCACTTATGTGAACCATCTTCACCTGAAAAATGCCCAAGTGGAGCATGGTCTACCAAATAAGTTCTCATATGACTAGTGTTCTGTCACATGATAATGTCCTGTTGTAAATTTAACAAGGTCAGCAGAGCCTTTAGTGACGTGCTAGGCTCTCAGACAAGGTGTAAAACTTGCAAGATTAGAATAACAATTTGCAAAGTTTCTTGGGATGAAAAGTAGACAGTGCTGTATATATACTGAAGACCTGGTATGATTGATTGAGTCCTGTCATTTCTCCTCATCTCCAGTGAGCTGTAGTAGTTGGATCCTATTGGTTATCAGTTTTGCCGTACTGTAAAACAGTGACCTTTTAGCTCATAGTATGTCAATTCCCTCTACAATGAATTGTGCACTTTTTGTGTTTAAAATGGTCTGTAAATAGGTTAATGTACCTGTCTTCTTGACTCCTGTGAGATTTGTGAATTATCTTTTGGCATTTCTATCAGTAATACTGCTTACATTTCATGGCTGTGATTTCCTCTTATTGTAAGGATAGCTTTATTTTCCAGTAGACATTCCCTGAAGCCAAAGGAGAAGGAGGGGGAAGATCTTTGCTGTCAACGTATATATTTATAAGGCCCATTGTACCAGAGAGGGGGGAAAAATCCTCAGGAAAATAACCCAGGTTTAAAAACAAGCAATGTTCAAATTTAAAATGATGTGTGAAATGCAGTATTTTAGGTCTATAAAAAAAATCTTCAGATGTTGTTAATAAAGCAGGTGGCACATCTTTCAAAATCCCATTTTAGCCAGCCAGTGATTTTCAATGAAACCTGACATGTTCATTTTTGCCAGACTTAGCAGCCCCCAAGGCCTGTTGAAAGTCATCTGAAAAAGCCTTTTTAATGGATCAGAGTTTTCTTTGCAGAAGCGATAGAGGCTTCCTATATTTATAGAGATTTGGTTCCCTTATGTCTGTTTCAGTTGAGCAGCAGGCTAACTGTGGTGATGTAGCCGTACAAAGTAGGCTGGTTATATAACAGTAAGGCATATCAGCTTAAAAAAAACAGTCCTGGAAAATGTTACAACTGTATCTTTAAATATTTGCTACTTTATTTTTTTATTTTAACTTAAACAATAAGGAATTAGTCCCTTGGAATTTAAAACTACATCTGAGGCCAGTTCGACACTAGATCTGGAAGGTCAGCTTAAGGTATGGAACTCCAGCTCCATAAAATTCGTAGCTGCAGTTGGCTTATCTCAAGGGGTATGTCTACACTAGCCCCCTAGATCGATCTAGGGAGGCTAATGAGGGCGATCAAAATTGCAAATGAAGCCCGGGATTTAAATATCCCGCGCTTGATTTGCATGTTCCTGGCCGGTCGCCATTTTAGAAATTGACTAGCCTGAAGTAACTGCCCGCGTCTACACGTGGCAGTGAAACGGGATTTTGAGATAAAGCCCTAAATCGAATTAGCTGGTATTCCTCCTGCAATGAGGTTTACCAGCTAATTCGATTTAGGGCTTTATTTCAGAATCCCATTTCACTGCCATGTGTAGATGCGGGCAGTTACTTCGGGCTAGTAAATTTCTAAAATGGCGACCAGCCGGGAACATGCAAATCAAGCCCGGGATATTTAAATCCCAGGCTTGATTTGCAATTCTGGTCACCCTCATTAGCCTCCCTAGATCAATATAGGGGGCTAGTGTAGACATACCCAAGCTGAGTTTTGGGCCATCCCCACAGCGGGAGGCCAACAGGAGCAAATGCTCCCTTTGGCTTCCCTTACTCATTGTGACCACAAGGAGTACAGGCGCTGGCCAGAGCTGCCCTCAGAGTTCGAATTTACAGGTCTATATTAGACCCACACAATTGAATGCCAGAAGGTCGATCTTTGACATGGCGAGTAAAAACATGCCCTAAACCTACATGTTTACTCACAGATATTTCTAATAATTCATGGACTGATCACAGACAGTAAACAAAAATCCATGCCCGGCAACCTGTCCTTGACTTGTACTATATAGCCCCAACTTAATCTTTGGTGCTGTGGGACAGGTGTAGCCAAGAGGGTGCCAGGGGTGCTGAGAAGGGAGGGTGGTGAGTGGCACATGACCCAAGATCCCCATGGGTGTGGGGAAGGAGGTGCGGGGCTGTGGCCTGGGACCTTGCTGGTTCTGGAGCGGGGGTGCTGGGCAGTGGCATGTGTGGTAGGCTTACCAACTTTCTAATCACACAAAACAGAGAATCCTTGCCCCATTCCCTTCACTGACACAGTGTCCTTGCTCCACCCCTTTTATGAGGCCTCATCTCCCCGTCCCTCTGTCACCTGCTTTCCCTACCCTCCCACCCTCCTTCATTTTTACCAGGCGAGGGCAGGTGGTTGGGGTGTAGCAGGGAGTATGGGAGGGTTTGAGGGCTCCAGCTGAGGGTGCAGGTTCCAGGGCGAGGGCAGAACTGAAGGGTTTCGTGTACAGGAGAGGACTCCAGGCTGGGGTTTGGAGTCGAGGGATTTGGAGTCTGGGAGTGGCCTCTACACTAAGGCAGGGGGTTGGGTTGTGGGAGGAGGTACAGACTCCAGGCTGGGGATGCAGATTGTAGGTTGAGGCCAAAAATGAGGTGTTCGGGGTGAGGGAGAGGGGCTCAGGGCAGATGTCTGGGCTCTGTGAGTTTGGGTATGGAAGCAGGCTCAAGGCTGGGGCAAATGGTTTGGGTGCAAGAGATGCCTGGGGCACAGGTTTTGGGTGGCAGTTACCTCGGCAGGCTCTACAGAAGTGGTAGCATTTCTCTCAGCTCCTAGGCACAGGGGTGGCTAGGTAGCTTTGCTGTGTGCACACTACCTCCTCAGCTCCCATTGGCTTTGGTTCCTGGCTAATGGGTGCTGAAGAGCAGGTGCATGGGACAGGGACATTGTGCAGAGCCTTGTGGGTGCCACCTTGGAGCTGTAGGGACATATTGCTACTTCCAGGAGCCAGTGGAGGCAGGAGGGAAACTTGCCAGAACTGCCAACCAGACTTCTAACAGACTTTAACAGTTTGCAGTGCTGACCGAAACTGCCAGGATCCCTTTTCAACTGGATGTTCCAGTTCAAAACTGGACACTTGGAATCCCTGGTGTGAGGCCTGGGACTCTTGTGGATGCTGGGGAAAAGAGGTTTGGGTGGCACGAGATTTCCCCAGGAGCAGCCAGTGCAGCTGCCCCAGGTGATGCTCGGGAAACCCCAGAGCCAGCCACACCGGCCTCTGCAGAAATTATGGAAGTCTCGGAAAATCGCAGAATCCATGACTTCCGTGACCTCTCTAACAGACTTGCAGCCTTAACTATATATGATGTCATCTGAACAACTTGAATTAGACTGTGACTCTCCAAGAAGACCATACCATTGATTAGAGTTGGTTGGGAATTTTTTTGGTGAACTGCTTTGAAATTATTGAAATATCCCGTTTCAGGCTTATTTTAAACTAAAAGTTCTGGCTTCCTAGTTCAATTGACTTTTGGTTTCAAAAAGTGAACCAATGATACTATTTTTTTTAAATAAAATGGTCAAAATCTAAACAGAACACTTTAAAATTATTGAAATGAAGTATTTTGATTGACCTAAAATGACTTTTTCATATGCTGGTCCACGAAAAATTTCCATCTTTTTATTTATGTCTAACTTAGATTTTTAATCTTGAATATTGTTTGTAAAATGTGAAACCCATTTCTGGAACAACCCTAATCTCAATCTCCCCGAGATTTAGCGGGTAAATGAAGATTGTTTAAGAACAGCGGCTGTTATTAAAAATGTGTCTGCTTGGGATCAAAGTTTATAGGAACTACCCCTTAAATGATTCACATTCCTCTATTGCAACATGTGAAATTGTAAATAGAAAAGCACCTATAATAAGAACTACACAGGCTTGAGTCCTCCAGGCCCTGTCACTCTTCATTTTTCCTGGTTGAGGGACTTTTCTCTCCAACCCAAAAGGTTTTGAGAATGGATCAAGTGCCACAGGAGTGGTTTGGTGGAGCATCTGTAGCTGTCTTAGGTAAGGTGTGGATGTGACATCTTGAAATTGGAAGTAGGACAATGGCCTGAACATAGTACCGCACATAGGAATAGCGAGGCTTTGAATATGTCATTATCTAGATGCTTGTTATATGCCTGAATTTATAAGCTCACTCATAGACCACAAGCCTCTTTTGAAAGAGATTGTCTAGACAGCCAAAAGGGTTTTGAAAAAGCGATCCGCTTTTTCGAAAGACAGCACCCAGGCAATCTGGACACTCTCTTTTGAAAAAGCCTTTACCAATTTTGAAAAAACTGCTGTGTTCTTTCGATTTAATTTTGAAAGAACGCGACGGCCATCTGGTGATGCAGGTGAAGTTTTTTCGAAAAAACTCAGTAGTCTAGACACACCCATAGTCTTCCAGCAAGATGGCGACTGACCCTTTTTTCAGTCAGGATTTCTTCCAGAGTCCCAAAGTGTCCTTGTCTTCATGGGTGAAAAAGAGAGAACTTGCAGATTTCTGCCCTGGTTTTAAATAATCCAGGGAATCTTTGACTTGCATTCTTTTGAAGGTCACTCTTCTAAGTACAGTTTATCCAAAAAACAAGGCAGGCAATATGAAATCCGGTGAAGGAGGATCCGTGCTCTTTTTTCTCCCATTACTGTTTGCTAATCTAAGAACATGAAAATGGTCATACTGGGTCAGACCAAAGGTGTTCTTCCTGGTAAAAGTAGGTTTTACCAGGTCCAGTATTCTGTCAATAAAAATTATTCTGTTGCCTGCCATCTCCACTCCCTACTGTCTTGAGGACCTTGTTTACTTTTGGGATAAACCTGTTTAATAACTTTTGCCTAATCAGGGCTGTATGGTTTTGAACATGGATGGTATCATTCAGGGGATACATTTCACCATTATAATATTGACCAGTGGGTTATTAGTTTTCAAATAACAGCCACAAAGTATATTTTATACAAAGATTATTACAATATAATGTAGGTTCAGAATGGTGGAGGGTGCTTTCAGTCACAATTGTTACATTTGATTTGGGAACATCTTTCTACAGTTCTGCCACTTCTGTTGGTTGGTCTGCACATGAGTATTCACTTTTATCTCCAAGCTATGCTGACTTTGTTTGATGCTGACTATTTGAAGTGTCCATAGAAGATATGCCTTTGAATTTGCATTGTGAGTGAATGATCAACACTGGTCAACTTTCTTTTTTCTTTACACGTCTTCCTTTTTCTTGCCTGTCAACCCTTTTGCATTGTCAGACTCTTTCTCTTCTCTCCCCCGCCCCCACCCACCCCGTTCACTGATGTGCAGTGCTGGAAACCTTTCATTCGTAGTGTTGAATTGGTTAAGGGAGAGAACAATCTACCCTCCCCTCACCTTGTTTGCCTTTTTTAAACTATTGCTGCATAATGAACCTCTACCTTGAAATGCAGTCATTCCAGCAGTCTGATTTAAGTTCAGAGAAATTATTTGGGTCAGATAATGCTCTGGTACCTTCCTACGACATACCTCAAAAATCAGTCGGAGTTATTCTGAAAATATCTGGGAATTATATAAATACAGCCTGAATATTCTAGAACGGTGTGAAATTCTGTGGCTTCAGTTTTCACGAAGCATATGCAGATATTTTTGTTTGTTTCCCATGTGTTGTTTTGAACATAAGGTGAAAAATAAAACTCAGTTGAAGCTGCCAGGCTTTCCTGGTGTTGAATTGAAATCATGTGATGCCAAAGGGGTTTGAATTTTTATCCCGTATTATAACTGGGACCAAGTTTGCATTAAACGCAGATCTCCTATAAAAGGAGCATATGACCCTTCATTGAACCTGGCCCAGGTTTTACACATCTCTTAAATTTACCTCTTCCATTCACATTTGGACTCCAGGCACCATGCTCAATGAAGTGTTCAATATTTTGATCTTTCAAGCGGCAGACTAAAGAGCTCCTATGTGACCTGGAAACTTCATAAGGTAATTACCGAGCAGAGTTTCTGACATGGATACCCTAATCCAATAAGCTCTCTACTACCCTAATCCAATAAGTGCTGTCCTTTCAATCTTTAGACTGCAGACAGTTTTGATTAGATAGAGCTCCGAAGTGAAATTTGTCTTGCTGTGACAAACCCTCAGAACTTGTAAGCAAATAGCTCCACATTTTCCATCCCCCACCCTCTTAAAACCAGAGAAATAAAATTTTACTCCCAAACACTGCCTACCTTCTCCACAAAAGAAGCAAACAAGCATGACTGTTTATGCAGCATTAAGATTGCAAAATCAAGTACTGAAAAGACCAAAACAGTGAAAGTAATGGAATTGGGGAAGAGCATTTTATTTTTCTGCTTTTCTAAAACCAGTTTGTACAGTGTGGCTAAGACATATACAGCCGCTCCCCGAGTTGCGAACGGTCGAGTTACGACCGTTTGCACTTACGACCAATGATCCCAAGGAGTGGTCGTAAAGGCGGTCCCCGAGTTACGAATGCTTACGAACAGCGCGGTCGCATGTAACTCAATGGGATCCGAGTTACGAACAGTTCGAGTTACTGACCAAGTGTTGGTCTGTAACTTGTTCGTAACTTGGAGAGCGGCTGTAATACTGATAGGACTGTGTCTAATTAGCTTCTGACTTTCTGACTCTACCTACCTCACACAAATAACTCACTGTCAGACTGCAAGGCCTTTTTTGTTGTTTAGTTATATTGTCTTATGTTAATTTTCAAGTACATTTTGGGGAAGTGAAAGGTCCTAGACAAATGATCCTAGACTCATACTCCTAGACGTCTCATGTACTACTCACAATAATATAATTCCCTGTGCTGGTGATTGTGCATGCCTCATTCATAGCTGACACCTTGGTAGGAGTTAATGGATAATTCCACTTTCCTGTTCATGTAGGGCACATTTACACAGAAGGACTAAAGTCGAATTAGGCTACACAACTTGAGCTACGTCAGTTGCATAGCTGAAGTCGAAATAGCTTAATTCGGCTTTTGGCGCTGTCCACATAAATACTCTTCCTTTGACTTCCCTTACTCCTCATAAAATGAGGGTTACAGGAGTCAGAGCAAGAAGTCCTACATCTCGCTGTTATTTCTAAATAATAGCTTGTTATGCACTCTTTGTTATTTCGGACTAACATGAGTTATTCTGAAATAAAGCTGCTGTGTAGACATAGCCTTATTTATTAGCTTCTCTGAGACTGCTAGCAAGGGACCTTTATCTTGCAAGCACCTGTTCATGCAAGTATTCTTTACCTATATACATAGTGTAATTAAATGGGGTTAGTAGTAATTAGGACTATTCATATGAGTAAGAATTTGGAAAAGATGGAGGCAAGTGGTACCAGGAGTCAGGATAATTTTCTGTATAGTGTGTTGGCTATTTGTATCATTGAGTTGGTATCTTCACTTAACTTTCTGTTTAGAGTCTCTTTCCAAACCAGCGGGATGGCTGCTTAGGTATATATTTTTATGCTTCAGAGTATGTTCTAATGACCCAGCTTTGAAATGAAATGGAACATTATCCTGAATTATAACTGTGATCAGTTTTAAGCACAAAATTATATTCTTCCAGTGATTTGTCCTTTCTTGCATCCCTCTGAATCTTATTTCAAGCTTATCAAATAGCTGATTTAAGAGTCAATTTTTATGTCTATTACCTATCTTTTTAAAATTGTATAGCTCATAAGACTATTTCCACTATCCAGACACACTTTTATCTGAGCTGCTATTCTGCAAAGCATGAAGCAGAAGCAAGGCAGGGACATATGCTCAACCAACACTAGGTCTATCATGAAGACAGGAAAAGTAGTTGCCAAGGCCATCAAAAAGTTCAGTAACTGTGTAAGAGACTGTGAAATATTAGTGGGTTTGTATGCCTATGGGGGTAGAACCCCTAGAAGTAATCAAATACCTAATTTTGTTTCTGTTACCAATTTTTTTCAGTTATTCAGTTGATCTTGTAAATAATTCCTTTGTAGGAATATTTCCAGATCTAACTGCCCTTGCCTTTTTTCCAACTGTGAAGCAGTACTTATTCCACAAATCCAAAAACATAGTAAAATTTCTCTTTGTTGTGGGTTTCTCAATTGCAATATATTTTATGTTACTTGTAATAAATATACTAAAGCACAGTATGGAACAATCCTGATTT
The DNA here is from genome assembly GCA_032595735.1 of Pelochelys cantorii. NCBI lineage: Eukaryota > Metazoa > Chordata > Testudines > Trionychidae > Pelochelys > Pelochelys cantorii. The sequence continues at coordinate 192,307,094 of CM064327.1, forward strand.
GGTTTAAAGCTCAATCGTTATTCCAGTATTGAATTTGTCTATATAAGTTTTCTGCATGAACTGAGCAAATGGGTAAATATTTTAGCGTTTTAAGATAAAAAATGAACAGAACTGAGTAATGTATAATCAACAGAAGAGTCTCCACTTAACTTTAGCAGGAGTTATATCGGATTCTAAGGGCATGTCTACACCTACAAGAAGATAGATACTCCAGAGGCTGATCTCATAGCATTCAATGTAGGGGTCTAATATAGACCCCCCTAAATCAAATGCTGAGGGTGGCCCCCACCAGTATCTGGTACTGTTCCTTCTGCAAGGAGTAAAGGAAGCTGACCGGAGCGTGTGTTCCCATTGGCCTCCTGCTGTGTGGATGGTGCCATGGCTCGGCTTAAGATAAGCCGACTTCAGCTACGCATTTTGTGTTACGCACTTTAAGCCGGCCTGCTTTACTCAGATTTACACAGAAACCTGCTTTGTTCTATTCTACTTTACGTTAAAGACTCCTCCAGTTGTCATATCTAAACTATATACAGATTTTGAAACATTCATATAAATTGTAAATGTAAAGTGTTTCAAAAAGTACATATCACCATGCTGGGCATGTGATAATTTTAATATACTGGAATCCTCTCTTATTGTAGCTAACACTTTCATAAAAGTCCTATTACTTACTTTCCCATGTAAGTCCTATTGAATTAATGTAAACATTCAATAGCTAAAACATATACACAATTAAACTAAAAAACCACACCAAAATTAGATGTCTGTCCAAGAGTGCCTCAAATTAATGTAAAAGTTAGTACATTGGTAAGCGCGGTTATTAGTCATGCCCAATTAACAGGACAGGGATAACAAAACACACCTGCAGATTTACTCAGATAGTTGAAGCAATGATGTGACATTCCTTTTAAACCTGAAGAAATTCACTAGATAACTGTTGAATCAAGAATTGGAAGGAAGAGAGCAGAAATTCTGGAATATCATACTGTCTGTCAGATACACATGACTGATTCTAATCTTTACATTATCTAGGAAGGATCATTAGCAGCCCTTGCTTTCTGCTTTCTTAGCTGTGAAGCAGGCATGACTTTATTACTGGCAGCACCACAACTACCTTTCAACACTTGCATTGTTCAGACTCCTCAGTCTCGGGTCCATATTTCATACTGTACTACTCAGACTGTGCATTGTCCCATCATCTTTTAAATTAATATCAGAGATAAAAAATGACATTGTTATGGAACCCACTACAATTAAGATATGATTTTCATGTGAGTTGACTGCTGCCAGGTTCTGCTTTGTTGCTTAATGTAAAGTTAGAGGGAATCAAAATTGAACTAAAAAAGGTAAGATGCTTGTAACCTTATATAAAGAGAAACTGTAGTTTCTCCAGTGTATTCAGGACTGTAAAATCTGATAGTTTAGTAGGGACTGTAAGACTTGCCTTTTCGTATAATTGTAGTTAAACATAATTATTACTATAATTTCTGACATTTATTTTTGAAAACCCTTAAAATGCATATAGAACCATCAAAACATTATTTATTTTCCTTCTAAGCAAATACATTTATCTGTAACCATGAAAGATATAAGATATTTGTGCCTTTTACTAACTAGAGAAATCATTTAATGGAAGACTGCAATCACAAAATATTTGCTAATTTTATTAGAATATCATAGCAAACAAACCTGACTCACTGATAAGAGAAGCCAAAAGAATTTACAGAATATCACCCATATCAATAACCTAACCTAAGAAGTTGCAAACAGGTAAATTGTGAGACCACTGACCCAAAGTAAGAAACGAATAAATGTTAGTCTAAAGGTCAAATTTCTGTTCTCATATATACTGATGTAAAATCAGAATGGCTGCATCGACTTCAAATATTTCCAATATTAGAATTTTATAACAAAATTGTAACTCATTGATCAAAACCATCAACATACATACCCTTTCCAGTTACCAAAAATCTGGGTGCTCTCACTGATGTCTGCTGAAAAAGATGTAAGGTGGGTGTTATCAGCATATTGGTGCATGGCATCTTGTACCTTTGTGGCTAGTCAGACTAAGGCTGCCTCCGCTCTTGCCCAGTATCTCTCCACCCACTGGCAGCCAGAGCTGTTAAGCCAATTTCTTACTCATGGCTGGATCTTCTGCCATCAAGAAGTAATAGACGGCAACAGTATTTTAAGCATTTGCACACTCCTTGCAGAGACTTTTGGCATCTTTTGACCTACTACATGAAGTAGAGGACAAGCCCTAATTGAAGGCAGGGAGGGAAAGGGGATATGTTCTTGTAATCTTGGCACTGTGCATTTCTTCATATATCGTTGTGATCAAACTACTTCCAGATCTCAACCACCACCACTTGCTTGGGATGTTAATAATCCAGTGGGAAAAACACATGGGCTATGTCTACATTGCAGTCTCTTGTGCAAGAACATATGCAAATGAGGCATGGCAATGAATATCGCTGTGCCTCCTTTGCATACTTAATGAGCTGCCATTTTTGCACAAGAGGCTTTTGTGCAAGAAGGAACAGTGTAGACTGCTCCTTCTTGCGCAAAAGCCCCTTGCGCAAAAATGGCACCTCATTTGCATATGTTCTTGTGCAAGACAGCGCAATGTAGACGTAGCCATACTTTGTTGCTATTACTTTGCCCCATTCATGGACCAGAATCACTTTAATTAGGCTGTATACAAAGAGGCTACATCTACACTGCCGGTTTTGCCGGCAGTGAGTAGGCAAATGAGGCATGGATTAGCACAGTGCCATGTCTCATTTGCATAATTTATGCACACCATTTTTGCAGAAAAAAAAGTAGTGGGGACCCGGGAGAGGCATAAGGATCTTGCAGAAAACAGGTTTTTGTGCAAAAAAAAAAAATCCATGCTACTTTTTTTCCTGCAAAAACGGTGTGCATAAATTATGCAAATAAGGTACAGCAATATGCTAACCTGCGCCTCATTTGCATACTCACTGAAGGCAAAACTGGCAGTGTACACGAAGCCAGAAGGAACAAAAAAAACCAGTCCTTGTCCCAAAGAACTTGAGATCTAAGTTCATGTATGTTGCTTGTTTTTCACATCTTTATAACCTGATTTCTTTAAAAAAGCAAAGCAAAAAAACCTCAAGAAAAGGAGAGATGATTACAAGCTTGCGTACATAACTTTTCATAGATATACTCATGTTTCTCAGGTTTATACTGTTGTACTTTATTACATATTTCCATGCATTTACCTATGCTAGGTCTGATTCTTTTCCCATGATGTTAATGGCAAAAGTATAATTGGCTTCCATGCAAACAGGATGAGAATCATTGCTGTCTCTTTTGCTAATATCTTATAAGGAAATATTTCAAACATTTATGCTAATTTTCACCAGTTTGTGTGCAAACAAACATTCCATTAAAATAAAAATTCTCTTAGGGTATGTGTACACTATGGGGCCAGGTTGAACTAAGATATGCAACTTCACCTACGTTAACTGTGTAGCTGAAGTCTAAGTAGCTTAACTCGATTTTTGGTGATGTCCACACCACAGGAAGTTGAAGGGAATACACTCTCCCTTTGACTTCCCTTACTCCTTGTGAAATGAGGGTTACCAGGAGTCAGAGTAAGAAGTCCTCAATCTTGACATTATTTCAAAATAATTGCTTAAGAACATAAGAACGGTCATATTGGGTTAGACCACAGGTCCATCTAGCCCAGTATCCTGTCAGCCAACAGTGGCCAATACCAGATGCCCCAGAGGGAGGGAACACAACGGCTGTGTCTAGACTGGCGCGATCTTGCGCCAGAGCTATGCAAATGAGGCTCAGCGTGGAATATCGCTGAGCCTCATTTGCATAACTAATGAGCCACCATTTTTGCGGAAGAGGCTCTTGAGCAAGACGGAGCTATCTACACTGCCCCGTCTTGCGCAAGAAAAACCCTCTTGCGCAAAGCCGTTATGCCTGAAAATAATCAGCATAACGGCTTTGCGCAAGAGGGTTTTTCTTGCGCAAGATGGGGCAGTGTAGACAGCTCTGTCTTGCGCAAGAGCCTCTTCCGCAAAAATGGCGGCTCATTAGTTATGCAATGAGGCTCAGCGATATTCCATGCTGAGCCTCATTTGCATAGCTCTGGTGCAAGATTGTGCCAGTCTAGACACAGCCAACAGGTAATGCGATCCCTCCCCTGTCTCCCACTTCCAGAGAAACAGAAGCTAGGGATACCATTCCTACTCATCCTGTCTAATAGCCATTGATAGACCTAACCTCCATGAATCTATCTAGCTCTTTTTTGAACCCTGTTAAAGTTCTAGCCTTCACCGCATCCTCTGGCAATGAGTTCTACAGGTTGACTGTGCGCTGAGTGAAGAAAATCTTCCTTTTGTTTGTTTTAAACCTCCTGCCTATTAATTTCATTTGGAGACCTCTAGTTCTTATATTGTGGGAATAAGTAAATAACTTTTCCTTATTCACTTTTTCCACACCAGTCATGATTTTATAAACCTCTATCATATTCCCCCTTAGTCTCCTCTTTTCTAAGCTGAGAAGTCCAAGCCTTTTTACTTTCTCTTCATATGGGACCCATTCCAAACCCCTAAGCATTTTTGTTGCCCATTTCTGAACCTTTTCCAATGCCAATATATCTTTTTTGAGATGAGGCAACCACATCTATACGCAGTATTCAAGATGTAGGCGTACCATGGTTTTATATAGAGGCAATAAGATATTTTCTGTCTTATTCTCTATTCCTTTTAAAATGACTCCTAACATTCTATTTGCTTTTTTCACTGCCGCAGCACAGTAAGGGTATGTCTAGACTACATGGCTCCATCGACGGAGCCATGTAGATTAGTTTACTCGACAAAGGGAAATGAAGTGGCAATTTAAATAATCACCGCTTCATTTAAATCAAAATGGCTGCTGCGCTGTGCCGATCAGCTGTTTGTCGGCACAGCGCGGCAGTCTAGACGGGGATCTGCTGACCCCAGAAACCTTTGTTGGCAGATCCTGTAAGCCTCATTTCACGAGGCATAAAGGATCTGCCGACAAAGCGTTCTGTGGTCGGCAGATCCCCGTCTAGACTGCTGCGCTGTGCCGACAAACAGCTGATCGGCACAGCGCAGCAGCCATTTTGATTTAAATGAAGAGGCGATTATTTAAATCACTGCTTCATTTCCCTTTGTCGTCCTGCCTCATCTACATGGCTCCGTTGATGGTGCCATGTAGTCTAGACACACCCTGAGTAGATGTTTTCAGAGAACTAGCCACAATGACTCCAAGATATCTCTCTTGTGTATTTGTAGCCAAACTGGTCCCCATCATATTGTATATACAGTTGGGATTATGTTTTCCAATGAGCATTACTTTACATTTATCAACATTACATTTAATTTGCCATTTTGTTGCCCAATCACTGAGTTTGGCGAGATCTTTCTGAAACTCTTCACAGTCAGCTTTCGTCTTAACTATCTTGAGCAGTTTAGTATCAGCTGTAATTTTTGCCACCTCACTGTTTACTCCTTTCTCTAGATCATTTATAAATAAGTTGAATAGGATGGGTCCCAGGACAGACCCTTGGGGGACCCCACTAGTCACCTCTCTCCATTTGGAGAACTTACCATTTATTCCTCCCCTTTGTTTCCTATCTTTTAACTAGTTATCAATCCACAAAAGGACCTTCCCTCTTATCCCACGACAACTTACTTTACTTAAGCCTTTGGTGAGGGACTGTGCTTGCTGTGTAGGCACGCCCTATGTTATTTTGAAATAATGTCAAAATAGACGTATCCTTAATGTCTATGGATGGGAAGTGCATGCAAAAGCTAAGTACTATTTTAGATAGTGGTAACTAGCCACCTACCTGTATGGCCCACATTACTGCACTGTATGAGCATTTCACAAACAATAACAAATTTATCCTCTGAACACTTTTGTGAGTATGAAAGCATTATCCCTATTTTTCTTTAGCAGATGGGAAAATGAAGTACAGGTTGAATTTTTCTATTCTGGTAATATCTGTAGTCCAGCATGATTTTAGTTAGCTGGATGTCCACTTATTATGGGTGTGACCAAGTTTCCCACAGTCCCATAAGATTTGTTTACAGCCACCAGTACTGGTCTTTTGTGCTCTTATTTAGCTCTAATTTACTCCTAAGGGTCTTTTAAGAGCCCAGTAAGCAGTGGAAGTGTTGGTAATGCTGCTAGACAATATTGACCTCCTGTGGTCCAGCAAGTTCTCTGGTTCAGCACCAGTCAGGTCCTGAGAGTGCTGGACTACAGAACAGGATACTACACTCCGAGAGGCTCTGGAAGACAGACCCATAGTCTCCTACAGACAACGACCTAACCTTAGGATGATTCTTACCAACAACCACAGGACATACCACACTAATACCAACCCTGGGACTTTTCCTTGCAGCAAACCCCGTTGCCAACTTTGCCCACATATTTACTCTGCTGACACCATTATTGGACCTAACCAATTCAGTTATAAGATCAAGAACACATATTCCTGCTCATCCAGAAATATAATCTATATCATCATGTGCCGACAGTGTCCATCTGCTATGTACATTGGACAAACGTCTCAGATGCTTCGCCAAAGAATCAATGCACACAAAACAGATATCAGACAGTATCACAAAGAAAAAACAGTTTCTTGCCATTTCAACCAGAAAGGGCATTGTCTCAATGACTTGGTTACCTGCATACTGCTTCAAAGACATTTTCACACCAGGCTTGAAAGAGAAACCTCTGAACTGTCATTCATGCTTAAATTTGACACTTTACGCCAGGGTCTCAACAAAGACTCTAATTATCTTACCCATTACAAAGATAGCTTCCCCAATTATCACCTCTAATATCATTAGCTCACAGACATTTACCTCCCCCCCCACCTTATCTCCCCTCTGTTCTGAAATTTGATTTGTCCTTTTTTATGTGTGTTCACTTTTTTTGATTGTATCCCTTTGGTATATATGGTCATGCCTATTTTCTTCCACAATTTGATCTGAGGAAGTGGGTCTGGCCCACGAAAGCTCATCATCTAATAAACCATCTTGTTAGTCTTTAAAGTGCTACATAGTCCTGTAACTAACACGGCTACATCTCTATTAGTAATTTCTTTTGTCTTTATCTTTGCAAACTTAAATCTTGAAATCCTGGTTCCATTAAAATCAAAGGAAAAACTCCCATTTAGTTCATTAGGGCCAGAATTTCAATCAAGGATTCCTCATGCAACTCCATTTCAAATTGGATGAATCTTGCATTGTAACAAGTTGGAGTGTTACTACTAATTTCAATGGTGATAATATGGGGTCCATTGATTTGGGTCCTGAAATTAATGTTGTCTTAAATTAAGTCATATAGTCCCATTCTCATTGATATAGTTCATTTTATGTTTAATAACGTTCTTGTTTTATGAGTACAGCAGAATCAGATCCATAGTTTGTTTAGAAGTGAAATAATTCTCTTTCAATTTGCAAATTAAGGAAATGCATAAAGCGAAGCTCTATACAGTGTGCTCAACCACACTGAGTAAACTCATTCCTGCTGTGATTCTCATTGATTTCAGAAGAGTTACAGTAGAATTGAATTTCCCCCACTGATTCTAAACCAGAACAGAAAGAGGGTTTTGTAAATCAAAAAAACATTTTCATGATCACATTGATCAAGTTTATCTTAAAAGGCCTGTAGCCAAAATATGTCTTAAGAGGGATGAATATCTTGTCTAAGATGCTGAAACAAAAACACAAGAAGTTTGTGACTGTCTTTTAATATTTATGTAATCCCTCTGAGCACATCAATCATATTTTGTGAAAACTTTTTTGTAATGGAACCTCTTTTTCAAAGGAAAATATAGCCTAAAGGGCATACACGAACTTCATTTCAAATGTGGAGAGAATGTCTCATTGCGATTCTTAGAAATAACTGGGTCTCTTTTGCTAATTTGTCTTCAAGAAATGAGTACTATAAGATTGGAATGTGAGAGAATTGCCAGATTCTCAAATTATGTTACTGTAATTTTGAATGAAGAAATAGTTCATACAGAGATGTTTCCATATACAGTGTGTGCTATCCAACAATATGCATTTCATTTACGGTACTGTTCATTTACTGCATATGCATCCATTTGTAGAGCTTCGCGGGATAAGCATTCCTTACATCCCTGGCTTTTTTGTTTTTCTACTTGCATTTTGACATACAATGATATTCTACTGTACTCTACTGATACGAGCTTTAATATATTCCTGTACTTTAAAAAATAATAATATTGTAGTCAAAGATGCACATAACATTTCCTGATGAAAAACCTTTAAGAAGTGCTAAGGTAAACATTGAATCTCAATAAAGTCCAATAAACATCTAAAGAATGTATACACAGACAAATAAATAGGCTGCAGTAACAACAAATAGATCTAGTCAGGTTCCCACTGGAAGATGTAAACTTCATTTTTCACTACCTTCCCACCCAACTTTCACTTTTCCCTATGTTTCATTTTATATGTAGATTTCCTTTAAAACAATATAATTAACAATGTAAGCCCAGGGTAAATTATTTCAGATTTCTGTACATTGTAATAGGAGTTGTTTTAATTGGAAATCAACAAACTTTCAGGAAAATATGAAATCTCATTTTCTGTTCAAGATCCATGTCCTATATACAGTAGCAATAAAATTTATTCACTGAAGGAAAATGACTTGCTAGTTGCTGCATAGTACAGCTAGTATTTTTAAAAATGTGAACTTGTAACTGGATGTTGACCTTGCATAAACCTAACTGCATTGATTTATTTAGTGAAATCATCCTAATTCATATTCATAATCATGTTCTCCTCCTCCACCTATGGGATTATCTTCACTAGAAATATATTTAATCTATGAAATATTATGAAGTCCAAATTATGTGATCCAAGACTAACTGGTCATTATAAATGAGAATAATTTAGAGTTTGTCTTCACTGCTGAGTTTTCGCAGCTCTGGGAATTTGGGTTAGCCAAGCTTGGGTGTGAGTATCTTTGCTGGTCAGACACATTGGGATCATACTCATAAAGCTACATGCAAGCTGGCACTGCAATAGCCCTCATTAGGCATTGGGATATCTGTGCGCCTATCTCATGATAATTAGTGTCACAGCAAACTGTGCTGTTCTTTGAATCAGTCTATGTGTAGTGTGGAAGAACTTGTCCAGTCTTGTCCAACACCCATGCAGAACTATTCTTAGCCCATCCTTTCAGTAAACAAAGAAACTCTCTGCCAGCTTCCCTGACTTCCATTCCAGCTGGTGCCAAATCATTGATTCAGCTCAGGATGATGAGCTGTTGGAATTAAAGCAACTCACTTTGGGAACGGTAAGCAAATGTAGGACATGAGACATGGTGAAAGGAATTTTGGTAGTGTCTTATCATTCTAAGAATGAGGTGATGTATCTTGGGGAGGAGGTCATGGAGGCACCTGAGGCAGGTTGTCATAGTTATGGCTTTCCCAGTATGCTGACCAATGGTCCTGGAGAAGAACTATAAGAGCTGACTGTTGGGACTACATTATCATGCAGACTTGGGAAGAACAGCACTGGACACAGAGAGTCTCTATAGGGAAGTGAAACTTCTTAGAGTTCTATGTGAAGCCTCCCAGAATCCTTCAGCTCTGAGACATGCAAATGAGGAAGGCAACAGCACTCCAGAAGCAGGTTGCTATTGCCATCTGAAGGGTGTTTCCCCAGACTGCAAGAGGTTACTGGCAAATCAGTTTATCATTTGTAAGTTGACTGTCAGTGCTGTCATGCTGGAGGTTAGTGAGGAAATTATTGCTGTGGTTGACCTGTGTATGGTGACAATTACTAATGTCCATGAAATAATAGCAGGCTTTGAGTGAATGGGATTCTAGAAAGCTGTGATGGCCATTGATAACACACATCTGTGATAAAATGATATTGGTTCTGTCAACAACATCAAGGAAGTGGTGAGTTAAGTAGCACAGAATTTTTTTTGCTACTCTAATCAAAGTGTCAGAATATTGTCCATTTGAGCAAACATGAAGTGATACCCTAGGTGATCAGTTAAAATCTCTAGATTTTGCAACGACCAGCTCCAGAAAAAGTTTGTGACTGAATCCATGCATACATTCAAAAAGACTACTGAAGTGTCATTTGAAATGGAAACTACAGACAAGGATTTTCTGGAACTTAGTATGAAGTGGGATGTTAATCTCCTGAATTGGCAAACGGGAGCCACAGAGACAGAAATTCCTTATGTCCAACTATTGTGCGTACAACCAGTGCTTTTTTAGTGATGGTACTCACTGGTACAGTATACCAGCACCTTTTTTTGGGAGCACTTGTGCTTGCGCCATGCCGCTTTCCTCCGGCACAGCCCCCAGCCGGCCCTGGGAGCACTTGCGCCACGCGTACCATCACTTTTTTTTTTGTAAACAAAAAAATCACTGCATGCAACACACAGGCTGGGGAGGATGACAGGATATATCAGATTATTTTCAGAAAGTGTTAGAAAAAAGGATACATTGCCATGAACTGTTGCACAATTCAATGACACAGCAACACAAAGTAACCAAACACCCAAGAAGACATCTATGAAGACTGAACTTAAAATTTAAAAAAGGAGGACATGAGTTGTGAATTCATAATGTGGAAAAAGACAAGAGCTCTGTTGACAACTGACCAAGGCCTAGCCCTATACATGTAACAAGAAGCTGAAGTCAGAGATTACTTCAGGTCAGATACTGAATTGAAGGAGTTTCTACAATAATAGAGCATGATACAGGAGCTGCCATCATATATCATATCCTATCATATCATACATCATATCATATCATCGGATGCCATCACAAGTGCTTCTGGATGAAACCTTCAGTTTTGAAGACTTATACTGTGAAAAAGTTAATTCTAAAAATAATATGCCAGGTGATGGTTCAAGTAGATGGACAATCAACTTTATCCTTGTTTGTGAATGAAGGGATGTATCCACCATTATCTGGCAGATCTTGGCTTGAAAAGCTCAAGGAGAATTGGACTGAGGTGAAAATGATCATAAAAGTACCTCAATCTTCAAGAAATCCTGGTCAGGCACTCCAGATATTTTGCATAAGAACTTGGACAGATGAACAAAGTGACAGTGAAACACATTATTAAGTCTGACAGCTAGCTAAATGGAAATGACACATAGACCAGTTGCAGCCTTGACAAATACTCGAATCTGGGAATGTTCTAATCAGACTTTGTTCCTCTAGCCACCTCCTGTTACAACTCCTGATTCTGATAACTTGTGGAGGAAACTTTGGTACCAGCACCATTTGAATCAGTACCATTGACTTTTGTTGTTCAGGTCACAACATGGTGATAACAGAACGATCATCTCAAGACAATGCGAAAACCTGTTGATTGCCTGAATTTATAAGTTAGTTAGCTAATGAATTTCAGGGCAAAACAAACCCTTGTAATTTAAGAGTCTGTGGTAGCCCACCTGCAACTTTCAATTAAGTTATATGGTGTCTTACGTTAGCCATGTAAATGTGTATCTATATTTGGGAAGTTTCTTAATGTAGAGTGGAAGAATGTGATGCCCTGTCCTTTTAAATGTGTGTGCTCTCCCTTACTTTTGTGTTTTCAGTTTTGCAGCCAAAACAATAAAGCAAGCTCAGCAGACAGCTGTGTTTCGATCTCCTTCTCAGTTGGGTTCAAATATAACAATAATGAAATGCTGTATTTTAACACTTACACTGGAAATGTAGTTTGTGGTTCAAACTATAAATGAAAAATAACAACTGAAATGGTCCAGAATAGCAAAAATGACTTCTTACCTCTTTATAATAAAGGTTAGAAATGGTCCAATATTTGTCAATACAAAAATTCAAAACATTTTTTATTTTTTTGAATCATTCAGAGACAAATCCCATTATCTGTTACAAATTTAGCTGGTACTCCTAAATATTCACCAAGTAGCTAGACTGAAGCACTTTCATACTGTGAATTTGTCATCTTGAGTGCTCATTATTTATGGCATGTGACTGGTTGCATGATTCTCTTTCTGCTCTCTGACTGGATGAATGAATTTCTTTTTAAGAAGAGTAAAACAAGACACATGTTGAATAATGGATAATGTGCTTCCAGTAAAAGTATTTGATACTCTGATGATTTACAAACATTTTCATGCTTACACATGCAATAACAAATAGTCCTGCAAATCAAATTTGACCTTTTCTAGTGATTCTGTTTTTTACATTTTTTAGCCAGCTCTACTGAAGATTTTATTTTCCAAACACACAGTAGCTTCCTGTAAAATTAATACATATTTTGAGATTAAATCTGCATTCTTTGAGTAGCCCAAATTTCCACTGAAGTTAAAAGGAGTCTTGTATATTCCAGGAATGGATAATAAGGCCCAACATATTGTATTAATTTATCCAAGTAAATATTTCATTTTTCTAATAAGTTTATGCCATGTGACTAATGCTAGAATAACACCCAATACAAGCATAGGGTTCCATTAATCTAAGCACTCAAGCACGTGCTTAACTTTCAACACATTAAGTCTCGGGTAAATTAATAGGACTATACACATGCTTTCGAATGTATTTAAGAGCTTTCTTTGCTGGATTGGGGTCGTAATAGGAGGGGACATATCTAACTTTGCCATGACCACTTATGTGTATTTGAAACATAATTTTGACTAATGTTATTAATATTTACATTTGTAATGTTTCACAGTTGTGTGGGAAGTTATGGGGGTTAGGCAATAGTAGTGGTCAGACAATTTCTTAATGACAGCAAACAATGAGATTTAAAAAGTTAAAGAGTTATAACTATTATGATACAAATTAACATTTGGTGTCAAAATATACTGTGTGTTCTGTTGCATAAAAAAGCCTCCGCCTGAGCTTACTGGATTTATATACATGGATTTTCTGAGAGTTACACCAAACTGTAAGGTCTAAGGTTTTAAACTGCAACTTATTGTGATCTTTGTCAAACTTTGTAATCTGTCTAACTCTCAAATTTACTGTAAACTGCAACCTTGTAATCTTTGTAACTCTCAGCCACCTTGCTTGTAACTTTCCCTAAGATGCATTCTCCCCTGAGTGAATGGAGAGAGAGTGTGAGTGTGAGAGTGTGTTTGAAGAAGACTGGGAACAATGGAGCACATTTCAATGAGTCATCACAGTATGGGCATGCTCCCTGCTGGATAAAGGGAAGTCTGGGCATGATCTCTGCTGGATAAAAGGAAGTCTCGGCATGCTCCCTGATGACAAGGTGAATGAGTCACAGGAGCCATTCAGACACTATGTAAAGAGAAGGAGCACATGTGAGACACTCTCTTTTTCCTTCCACTGATCCTGAGACGCTCCCTCCAGTGTCTTTCCTCCTGACCAGCTTCCCCATCCATGATGAGCATATAGACCCTCCAGGATCCACATGCCTTGGCTCCTTCTGCAACCTATATGTCTGTGTAAGTGTGTGATTGCCTGAGGGCAGGAATGAAGGGGTGTGAATGAGTGAATGAATGGAGGGATGTGTGCTTGCTTGCTTGTCTGTGTGTCTGTGTGAGAGAGAGAGTTCTATCTTCTTTAGCTTAAACCTTTGGTGGTTGCTTTCTCCTCTTTAGTTTTACCTAGTGGAAATAAACCCACAGTAGTGTAACCCTGGGTGGTCTCCAGTGAGAATATTTTTGGGGTAACATGTTCAAATCAGATTAATTACACAAAGTAAGAAAATGATGCTGCTTGAGAATCTTTAAATTTTGATTAACGATATATTTTTCTTCAGTTTGCATATATAGTGAAATAAACAATTACCAACCTTTGCTGATCAAAATCTAATTGTTCTAAGGCCTACATTTAAATAAGGATGCAAGTTTCAATTCAAACTTCCAATAGGGTGTTATATGTAACATTGAGGAAAAATATTTAAAAGTGATATTGGCATGGTGTCTGTATTCAGCATAATATCAAAACCACAGAATGGTCTATTAAAATCTTTCTGGCATGTTAAGCTTGGAACATAAAAACCCAAGAGCCTGTCTACAAAACCTTAGTTGAATGAATAATACTTACAGAACTGAGCCCCAAATCCTGAACTTCTTACTAAGTCTTTACTTAAGCATAATTCTCACTAGACTTCAGTAAAACTAAGTAATGTCTTCAAGATTTGGCCCACATTGAATTTTGCTGTACTTTTTTTTCATATTTAGACTTTAGAAATAGGTATCTAACAGGAAGCATGGGAATACTACCCAAGTTTCATGTGCCATCTGTTTGTCATATTCTTGAAATATAGTTTTATGTTACAGTGCCTACAAGTTCTACAAATTGTCATTTAGCAAATATAATCAATAACAGTATCTGTAGCAGAAGACTTTTACATTGTCAAACATTGTTGGTCACTATTCATGTCATTAAATTTAATTTCAAATTATGTAGGTAGGTTCAATCAATTTTTATCTCATCAGGGTATATAAAACTTTTGAAGTGTACTTTGTTTAACAGGGAGCAAGTACGCAGTCTTGTAACTTTCTAACTGACAGGTAGTTTCACTTATATGAGCAGTCTCTTTTTGAAACTAGATAGAACTACTTGCATGAATAAAAGTTTGCAGGCTTGGAATCATACTTTGTGAGCCAAATTTTTAGTGAACGTTGTCCTTGAGCCTCAAAGTTAACAGGCACAAAATTGCTCATGCAACTGTTTCGTTGTGTATTGGGTGAAAACCTGTTCCTACTGAAGTCCCTGGGAAAATTTCCAAATTTTGTAAGGGCAGGATTTCACTCATTTTGTCTGCTTGTCTATGCAAATAAAGTAATTGCAGGTGCAAAAAAACACCACCAATTTTTGACAATGGCTCTTTTTGAGTAAATGATTGCTCTTATTTTGCTGCTGAAGGAATTTCTGTGCTTGCTGTTGTACCAAAGTCTAACAAGTTTGTTACATTGTGCTGATGAAACGTAGTATCTTTTACATTGTAGGCGTTTCATTTTTGCTCTTGTACATTAGTGCTATATATGGCACTTCTGGAAGTGAACATGGACAATAAATTTGTGGGATTACATATCAAAATTTATGCTTTTATTTTGCTTACACTGCTGCATTAAAATTTGTATTGAGTTTGAGTTCTAGGAGCATACTTAGACTTGTATTCAGAGGTAAAGTCTCTGTGGGTGTGTTCAAGATTTGGTTTTATGGTTTCCTAGTGAAATCATTGCCTCACTTTGGTATTTCTGCTTTTTGAAGATTGGGGCAAAAACAAAGTTCATCATTAAATTGAACAAGTCACTGGTAGTCTCATGGTTTTGTTCACAAGGCTGAGCGATTGCCTCATTACAAGAAGTTGCAACTCCTGGATTGTAGAGCAGGAGCCATTACTATTATTTTTGAATTATCATGGGACTATGAGTTCCACAAGTGATGCTGAAATACCAGAGCTACTTCAGAAGGGAAAACTAAAAATCCACACAGTATGTATTTGTGTACACAGTACCTTTCATATATGTCAGAATATGAAAAAATGTTAATCTTCAGAAACAAAATATGCAAATAAAAATGATTTAGTGGGAGCTCCATGTTATGTGTATGGCATCTGAGTTTTATAACATTTCGATATTAAAAATTACACTATGTGATTATTCATTGAGCATGTCTGTATTTGAGTCGTGTCTGTCTTAGAGAACCATCTGGTTCCTAAATGACCTAGGTCTAGTCATTTGATATACTTCAGAGTCTTTAAACCATTCAGGGTATGGAAACTATGGACCTATGTGATCATATAAATTAAGCCACAATATTGCCCCAGTTACATCAGTCAAAAATGCTGACATAAACTGCATTCTAATATTCCAGACACTAACATGCAAACAATTCTAAGATTCTGCCAGCTGTGAGATGTGACAGTCAATTAGGACATGACCCGACATGCATCATAATTCTGAACATTGCCAGTATCTATCTTCTACTTCTTGCCTACATAATCTGTGCATATGCGCATGTGTAACAGAAGAGTTTGCATAGCATTCATACACATTGCCTAATGTATTGCTTAAGGTTCATATTTCATTCTCTCCTGTTTGCACCCCCCCCCTCCAGGGACATGAAAGGCCATAAAAGCAACAGAACTGCCAAAATTAATTTTTTTGGGATGCAGTGTTATAGCCGTGTTGGCTCCAGGCTATTTGAGAACCAAAAGGGTGACACATTATTTTTATTGGACCAATTTCTGTTGGTGAAAGAAACAAGCTTTTAAGATTTCAAAGATCTCTTCTAAAGGTCTTCAGACCTAGATATGTTCTTGGGGTGGCTATCCCACCGATTGTGCTGCAATGACTACACTTTCATTTTTGGTGCCTTAGCTCAATCAGCACTATTGTAGATATTTGAGCGGAAAATTACACCGTCAGCTCCAATGTGTATCTACTCAGAATCAGGACTGTGGCTAATTTCTTAATAAATATTCAGATCCATTAGCCAAAACTCATGAATGTTTCATGGTGAAGGGAAGGTGAGGAAGAAGTGTGTGTGTATGTGGGTGTGTATGAACAATGGGTATTATTTATACTGTCAAAATTGGTGCTATATACTCATCATGGGGATGATTCCCTTCCCCCCCCCCCCCAGTCTATGTGGAGATCTCTGATACATTTATTTCAGTTTTGCTTAAGCCCTCTGGATTATGCAATACCCATGATGAGTGGGCTACTAAATTGATATTTCTTCTTTAAAGTCATCTATTTTAGTTAACAGATGCAGGGCCACGTTTCTGAGTGAGTGGGCTCCATTGTAATCTCAAGGCCTATGTCTTTTGCAGTACCTATGGCATGAAGAAATACTTTTTCTTCAGTCAGTCCAGCACATTAGGGGTATGTCTACACAGCAGAGCTGAAGTCGGAATAAGCTATGCAACTTCTGCTACGCCAATTATGTAGCTGAAGTTGAAATATCTTAATTCAGCTTTTGGCACTGTCTACACAGCAGGAAGTTGAAGGAAGAATATTCTTCCTTCAACTTTCCTTACTCCTCGTGATGTGAGGGTTACCATGAATCAGAGTAAGAAGTCCTCCAGCTAGACATTATTTCAAAATAAAGGCTTTCTGTGTAGATGCACTTTTTTATTTTGGAATAATGTCAATTATTCTGAAATAACACTGCTGTGTAGATGTGCCATAAGAGGCATGGGATGGGTCCAAGTCCCTTGATGAGCGTCTCCTTTGGGTGTTGACTCCCACTGAAGTTTTAAAATGCCTACTAACAGTGTATGTTCAATTAATTGTGAGAAGTCATTTTCCTATGTACATATATTGGATGCAGAACTGTGAACAGCTGAAAATGTGATGCTTTTTCAAAGGATTCGATAGTCATGGAATGAGCTGGGCTACCAGACTTTCTGGACAGGAAACATTTGCATATATAGAAACAATTAGGGATTTTGTGCACAGTTAATTTTAACGGGGGTGTTCAAAGTGGTATATCTGGCACTTGTGGTTCCATAGTCTTCAGCATTTCTGAACAAAGATAATTTTACAAAAAATTGGCCTACATTGGTTAACACTTACGCAACATACTTAAAACTAATATGAATAATATTTCTGTAAGATCATTTACTAAAGAGTAAGGTGAATTATCAAAAGAATAGAGATTCAAACAGATTAAACTAGACAATTCATGTCCATATGCTTGTTTGTAAACAGTGAAGATGTCTTCAAAGGGAACATAATCAATCTATCTTTTAGGGGCATACATGAAATTGCATTGCAATATCTCCTCACACATGGGTTGATACTGAAGCACTCTCTGAAAAAAAACCTAAAGTGACTGCCATTGCGTAAGGGCCAGAAATATCCTGAGCAATGTGGTCCTACTGGGAGTTGTGGATGATACCCGGACCTGAATATCTTTATTATATTTTTCATGCTTATGTACAGTTCAGTAAGCCTATTGGTTTCAGTCACTTTCAATGTGCATTTTAACCAGGACCAACATGGCCCAATCCTGGAGTCCTTACTCAAGCAAAACTCCTGTGGTAGGTAGGACTGGACATTTGTTTAACCTTGTTTTCTGCTGACATAAATCAGAGTTCTGAGCCCCTTGTAGCATTAAGGCTGATGGAGTGATATACAATATATTGTCACCTGCTATATGCTAGAGGGGCAAGACATACTAAAGTTGAAGCTGTTACTTGGAGGATGCCTGGCCAAAAGAGTCAATGTTTCAGTGCATACCCTTTGCAACATCTGGAAGTATGGCTCCTATAGGGACATTAATAGAAACTAAAGCTGCACCTGACTCACAAAGCCTCCAAAAAGATGGCAGGTATAAAATAATTAGCACTTCTCAGGTACATGACTCCTCTCTGGAGTGCAATTATCCTGTTTCAGGTATTCATTCCCCTCCTGCAATAACTAACTCATTGGCTCAAACTCAGTCATCATTTCACCCAATGTAATCCCATTGATTAAATAATTTTATTGAGAACTAAAATTCTCATGACTTACGGAAAGCTTATTGTTGGTGATAAATACATTTCCAAACAGTAGCAAGGAACCATCTTTATTATAGAGACAACTGCTAAAGCAAACTGACAAGCAACACAATAATTTAGTCTGTTAGGCTACGTTTACACTGGGGGATAAGTTCAAATAAAGATACACAACTCCAGCTATGTTAATTGTGTAGCTTGAGTCGAAGTATCTTAAATAGAATTTTGGCACTGTCCACACTGCAAGAAGTCAAAGGGAGCATACTCTTCCCTTCAATTTCCCTTACTCCTCATAGGAGCAGGACTACCAGCATTGACAAGAGTGCCCTCTCAGTTCAAATTAGCATGTCTTCCCTAGACCCACTAATTCGAACCCCGGAATATTGATTGAGACAGCTTTGATCTTCTCTATAGTATACACATGGCTTAGAATTACAAATCATACCAAAATATGTCTAAAATAAATAGAAGGAATAATGAAGGAGTGAGATTAAACAGATATATCGGCTTGCTTGGGAATTAAGAGTGTCAAGGAAAAATATATTTAATTAGGGGAAGAGAAATAGGAAGGAATGCCCTCTCTTACTTTTTTCCCTGCATTTTTTTAAAACCCCTTGACTAGAATATTATAGGTTGAATTTAGCCCTTCATACTTTACCTTTCAATTCTTGTACTTTACCTTTCAATTTATGTTGTACATATTAAAAATATGTTCCTTAAGGACATCAAAAGTGGAACACATACTATCTATGGGTCATTTTCCCACATGAGATCCGAACATTCTAAAGATCGTCCTTCTGACATGAGGTATTTTATCAGCTAATGTGACCACTTAAGCAGTTAAGCAATAATGCACACCATCATGGAAACATGTGTTTTGTACAGTAGTTGTGGGTTTCAGGCATCTAAATTTACCTGACGTGAATGGAAGCTACATACAAATTTTGGTTTGTACATTTTATGCATTTACTGTACACCCTTGGGATATGCCTACACTGCAGAGATTTTTTTTTGAAAAATGTCCGTTTTTCTGAAAAAACTTCACTTATGTCCACACTGCAATCTCATTCTTTCGAAAAAGAATGAAAAGAACAAAGGGTTTTTCTGACAGTGGTAAACCTCTTTCTATGAGGAAGAAGCCTGTTTCTGAAACAGCTCTTTTGCAAAAGGCGTGTGTGGACAAGGAAGAGGGAGTTCGTTCTAAAGAAGAGGAAAAAGCACAGGTGTCCTGGTGGCCACTCCGTCCATAGTAATCCCATTTTAAATACGAAATAGCATCCAGTCAGTGTGGACGCCATCTTTCGAAAAAGCAGATCGCTTTTTCGATGAGCTTTGACAGTGTGGACACTCTCTTTCGGAAGAAGTTTTTCCAGAAGATCTCTTCCGGAAAAACTTCTTCCGAAAGAAGCCTGCAGTCTAGACATAGTCTTAGTTCTAGTCACTCTGTACCCTTTTTGTTTGAGAAATGCTGAAAAGTTGTGCACATATATGAACACATGCACCTTCTCTGTAAATGTTTTGTGAAGCAGTTTAGAAATGTACTTGCATGAAATGTTTCAAATACCTAGCCATGTGCTGAAAATTGCCATATGCTGAAATATCTTGAGTCAAACAACAATGCTAGTTAAAATGAACCTTGGATTAGAAATTTCCTAGGTAGTCATTGTATTGGAAGGAAAGATGAAAATGTGCTGATATCTTTGTTCCATGTTAATATCAGATAATGGATTGAGGGGATTGTGATTTAGATAGGTCTCATGCTCAGATTGTGTCTCTGTGCAAACAGCAATGACTCCTATCAGTGCTCCCATTATGATTTGCCAATATAGCTCTCTGAGCATTATCTTACTAAGACTGAAATCCTCTCCTTTTCACAAAGCCTGAATAAATGGGCTTTCAAGCAAGTTCTATACGTGACAAAATTTTCCCACTCTGGCCTGCAAAGTGACAGTTAAGATGCTGAATAGTTGATACTGCAGCATACAGGCTTTTTTAGCCTCTACATCCACTTTACCTTTTAACAAAATGTTGGAATTTGGCCGCAATCTGTAATTGCAGATTCACTATCAATCCCTGCATGTCATCTTGTTCACCCCCTACATCCCAAATCCCCTCTATGGTGCAGTAGATTGACATGGAACTCAACTGGGGTTTGCAGATACCATACAGGAATCCCTCTGCATTCTGTCCTGTGTGGTGACATTGTATTGCTTCATTAGCTTTTCAGCTATGCTTGTTGTAGTTAGCAGATTTGGGCTGAACAAAGTACACAGATTGGTAGGGGTATGGACAGTCAAGGCTATAGTTTGTACAAAGGGTGCTGCTACTCCAGCATCCAACCTATTCATTAGCTGGTGTCATTCCTCCCTAGTTTCTGGTGGCAGCAGTGACATGTTGAAATGTTAAGACTTGTGGTAAGTCAGCAAAATGTAGGAGTAAGTGATTTAGGAATGAAACTTTCTGGGTTTGCAGTCACGACACTGTTTCTTTGAATTTATTCATCTCATGACTAAATTACAGTGGTTGTTTGTTTAGTCAAGCTTCCACTTGCAATGTCCTGACTCCACCATGCATGTTCATTTTAGTAGGGCATCTTTCTAATCTTTTAAGAATGTCCCCAACTGTGAGCAGTAGAAAAACACATTTTCAGAATTGTGAGTCCTTGGCAGTACATAGCCCCCTTGCCAAAGGAAAAAAAACCCCTCTGTACCAAGCACAAAGAAATGGTGATATCACAAATTCATATAGTAATCGCTGACTAACCTCCCCACTACACCCCCCGCCCAAAGCAAATGTATCCAACATTCAGCATAGATTTGGTGTCCTAAGAATGCAAATTATATAAGCAATGTGAAAACATACTCTTTATTGTTTTGATCACTAGTATGTTCAGGAATATATTAAACAGGTAGAAAAACATTACTTCTAAATACCACTTTGCAGGGAAAACAAATCAAGTGAATTCATGAAATCAGGGTATCCACATATCGAATTAAAAACATTAACAAATGGAAAACACACACACAAGCAAATGAAAACACACATGCAGTTCTACACCAAAAAAAAAAAAAGTATGATCAATCAAATACTCATTTGTATAGTCACAGTGGTTCTCCTTTTCTCCATCACACTTTCTGTTAAACTGTATTTTTGATAATCATATTTCCCTCTAACTCATATATACCACACAATTCAAAAATAGTCTAGGGTACGAGAGGGCTCTTGCCCTTTTCATTCACTCAAAAGCATTTTTTTAAAAGGGCGATAAACTTTTCCCTTCAACAATGGAAATTTCCACAATATCTTATCTCAATATGAAAGACAAATTTAAATACATGAAATCTCAGTTGGCATCATGCGTCTCTTTTTTGTTCCATTTTCTTTATCCTTTTCTTGGTTTCTTTCCAAGTATTTCAGTATATAATAATTCTACCTAACCTGCTACAGTGTTTTTCCTTTCCACTCCTTTCTAAGCTTTCTACAATATATGTGTATTTTTACTCCACATAAAGCCACTGTTTTAGATGTAAGGATCACTATACCATATACTTTTTTAACATACTTCAGAATTGATATTGAAATTTCACATATGTGAAATTTCACATTTGAAGTAAAGAACAGGCCGTTGTTAAAGTTGTATTTTCTTTGGGATTATTTCTCTTCCTTTAATAATGAAAAAGTGTTTATAGTAAAAATAAATACACATTTAACAAACTAATATTCACTATAAAAATCCTACTGTATATCCATAATAGCATAATACATCGTTCATCCACTTGGGTTATCACTTCTAATAACATTGGAAATAAGAAGAAATAGAAGAATATTTGATTTGTCACTCTTCTGGGAATTTTATTTTTCTACATATTAATTTAATAAGGCAGAAAAGTGATTATTTACATTATAGTGCTGTAGACAACATCAAGTCAAATAACAGTAATAGATAAGAAGGATCAGAAGTTTGTGCTATCACAGGGGACACATTAGGTAAATCTGGGCACTTTCAGTCAAGGTAATTCTTCTTTGCTTACATGAATAATTTTGTGTGCTAATGAAAACAGTCTGATTTGTGCAGTAGCTTATACAGACTAGAACATCTGACTGTTTCACCTGTGTGAGCACAGGAAGATGAGGTCAACTTACATTCCTGTAGAGATACCCTTCATTTCCTATTCTACCATCACATGTAAGACTAGCTTTAAGAAGAAGATTGGAGAATTGCTGTTGAGTCATAGTAGAGGGATGCTCTCCTTTCCAGTTTGGTTATTGAATTGAATATCAAAATGTGTACTTTTAAAAAAGCACAATCTTATAAGAATGAAAATTTTATGCTAGTGATGTACCTTATCTTTAACTTTGTTTCCATAATATCTTTCTCTATGAAGTCACAGCAGTAAGGGACAAACAGCTTAAATAAAGTGTCACCAAAAACCAAACAAAATAAACCTGTATTGGAACCTTAAAGCAGATTTCATTTTCTTTAAATATGAAAGTCACTGGGACTTCTGTGTGCCTTCTGCCTACAACTCACCGTGATTAGTAAAATTTTCCCAAATGCTTGCTGAAAGAAATATCTGGTAGTTGCTCCAAGCATAGCAATTTTTAATACCAGTTGTGGTCCTTCCCCCCCCTCCCCCCTTTTAGTGCTGCTTTGGTAACTACTTAAATTTGGCACGCAGGTGTAAACACATAAAAACTTACACACTATACAGTTACATTACCACTCAGGTTACTAGCAAAAGACATACAAAATTCTGAAATCTGTTCAGGACTACTTTATCACATTTTTAAATGGTATTTTTTGTGTTACATACTAATGTGATTGCTTGTGTGTGTGTGTCTGTAATGTACTAAACAGCACTTCAGACTTTAAACAAACAAATAACATTTCCAGAGAACTTTACACTTTCAGAAATCAAAGCAGGAATTAACAGCCTGCAGCTCTTGGATCAAATGATTGTTCTGCTTAAAAAGTTGAAGGCCACTGTCAAATTAAGTGGAGGCTCTTAAGGGAACATTCCAAAGCAGTGAGTGATCTTATTGGGATGATTGTCACATTGTGTACATGAGGTGGTCATATTTGGTTGCTTGCCACAGTGGCTGGGGGAAAATTATGTAGAACAAGTATTGATGATGGAAAGGGGTTGGTAAAAGGTATTTTTCTTCAAGGGGGAATGTAGGAGAGTTTCATAGATCTGAAGGAGGTTTAGGTTAAGAGTTATTATCTGTAAGTGTGGAAGGTCCTTAGCCCAGAAATCTGCTGCAGTTGATTGTGTCCCTCTGTTCTGCTCATACACTACTTCCTCTTGTTAAAGCTGAACTTAAGCCTTAGCTGCCTTTCTGCTAGAAAATATTGTGGAACATCCCTATTACACTTTAGTGTGCTATGAAGGCTCTAAAGCATGGGACGCTAAAGCCCCCAGTTTTGGGCTCCTAGGAAGCACTAGATAAGCAATAGGGGTAGGGGGACAACTGAGGCCCAAATTAAGCTTTTGAGGTAGAGGGACTGCCCCTCAGTCATCCCTTTACAACCATAGGCTTCCCAAATTTCCCTGGGGGTGAGTTGTGACCTGAGCCTGCTTTCGGGTGTTGATAAGCTTCAGTTTTGCTCTGATGATGCTGGCCGATGGCACAATGTCTGTGGGAACATACCCCTGGAGCAGGGGTGAGACAGAATGGGGGAGGGGATCTCCATTCTGCAGGGCACAGTGAGCGCTGAGAGTGGGGACAGATGCCCAGAGGGGGAAATTTCGGGGGAGCGGGGGCACTGACCCATGGGCTACACTCGGGGAGGAGAACCCCCCACCCCCATTGCTGCCAGGCGCTGTGACACAGCGAGAGGAGGATGGTCGTGGCTCCAGCTGCGCTCCTCCAACACTGGCGGAGAGGGGGCCGGAGGGCTGCAGGCGCTGAGCTTTGGCGCGGGCTGTCCGGGCACCCGCCTCCCTCCCCAGCTCCATGGCTGCCTAGCTGCTTCCCCTCCCCTAGCGGGTCCCTACAAGGGTGGCGGGCGGGGCGGGGGGCGCAGCCCGGTCTCTGCGGCGCGCGGGGGGCAAGTGGCGAGGCTGCTAATCCGCGCCCGCTGATTGACAGCCCGGCCGGAGAGGAGGCGGGACCGCCCCGCACCAGCGGCGCTGAAGCTCCCCCTCCCCGCGCATCTCTGCTCCCGAAGCTGGTCCCTCCGCGCCCCGCGCGCCCCGCTCCCGCCTGCTCCCCGCGCGGCCGCTTCGGAGGATGAAGCGCTCAGCTGGGGCAGAAGGGCAAAGCTGCCAGCCGCTCAATGCCAGCACAGGCACGGTAAGTGGGGGGCCCGGCGCCCCCTGCCCTACCTCGTCCGTGTGCCTGACGGGGGTGGGGCGGGGCGGGGCGGGGAGACCCTCCCCATCCTCTGCATTTCCTGAGGGTGACGGGAGGAGGAGGCGGGTGGAGGTGCTAAGTCTCTCAGTGCAGCAGCAGCGGCGGCGGGTGCTGTTTATTTTTTCCTGTGGTGAAAGGTGCGAAGATATTTGCAGCCCCCCCTTCTGTTCGGTGAGTAATAACAAAGTGCCAAGTGCCTGGTGCGTGGGGGCGCGGGGGAGGAAGGGTTACCGTGCTGTGATCTGTGCACATGCACATTCACTTGTAGTTTGTTGATTGCTTATTTTCTCGCTCAGAGAATCCGGGGTGATGTCTGTATAAGCATCTTTGCCTTGTCGGACAAGCTGTGATCAGATCGGTCCGTGATCAAACTCCTTTAGGCGGCTCCTTGTGCGTTTTATTTACTCCGTGCCAAGGCTGGATGGGAAAACCCCCAGTGTTCACATGTCTTTTGACATCTTGTTTTGATAGTGGGTTTTTTTTTTTTTTACTAGATTCTAAAGGACGTTAAAGGTATTTAAGAACAGGCAAACTTCAGGAAATCTTGAAGGAGTCCTTCAAACTCTTATTGGCTCGCGATCTTAATGCTTGAAAAGTATTTTTTAAAACCATTCTTCTGTGTTGTTACTTGCTGAAGAGAGCAGAACCATATTTCAAGGGCTAACAGTACTCCACAAAGCTACTCTCACCTTGGGAAATACAGTCCGTGAGCAGTTTTACATGAGCTATCAAAAATAAATGTTCAGGTTCATAACTGACGTTTATTGAATGGTGAATTCCTTTACCCAGCAACAAATCCATAAAGTATCATTCCCTTACTGTAACACTTGGCTGTTGTGGTCTGCTTTGATGACCAAAACCAATAGTTTATGGGTGCAGGTCAGATTGTTTTGAATTCTGCCTAGAATTCCTTGTAATGGTTTGTTGTCAGTGGGGTTTTAAAACCACTATTTGGATTAAATTAGATAAGTGTGTTTACATAAATTCCCATTATCTAACCATAAAAGCCGAAAATGTATCTCTTAAATTATGCAGATGCAGCTTAACATGTCAAATTTTATAATAATTTGTGCTGTTTGTTGCCAGATGTATTTGCCAAAAAGTAACTTTGGTGGAATTCCAAACCAGATCATTAAGCAGCCTTAAATATTCTCTCAGAGATGTGTAGTACAGTGCAAGAATGGCTAAGCTGGTAATGACAGTCATAATGAATGAGAACCTAGCAGTATTAAGTGTGTTTCGCAGAAGACAGTGCTTGCTAGGAAACTTAAACAGATGCTGCCAATTTGAGACCTAGTAGTCATTTAAAAATGAAAATTAAAAATTGTTTCTGGTATTATACCTACCCTGGAATCCTTCTGCCAATAATAGTGGTTTTACAGTCTCGTATTTTTTCTCTCTGCCCTGTTTTTCACAGACTGAAAGAGGAGCCAGAGTATATAAGACTACATTTGAGAAACTCTGGAAAATGTGCCTGAAGTGCTATCAAGTTCACAAAGTAACCATATAAATACATCAAACACTGTTAATCTCTTTCAGTTCCAGTAATTTAAAATGTTACTTGTTACAGACGTAGTGGAAAATTCAGACAAAGGAGTGATTTTTTAAAATTGATAGTGTCCCTTTAAGGCCAGTAAGCATGGATATTATGTAATAACCAACCATACAGAGTAAAATCTTGGCCCTGTTGAAGTCAAGGGGTGCTTTCCCTGAACCTGAATGGAATCTGAGCCACACCAATCACTGAGAGTTAAATCCAGTCATGGATATAAATCTGAAATAATTCATAGGAGTTTTGCCAGTGACTTCAGTAGAGCCAGAATTGCACCCACAAACTTCATGATGTGAGTCATTAGACATGCTAAGAGCCCGTGGTTGATCTTGTTGTGCCATTATGGCAAAGTGCTTTTTTTAACTAGAGTATGTTAGTGTGATTAAAATAGCTTTACAATTATCATACAATAAACCAGATATTTTAAATAAGTATTTTATAACTTCTGCTCTGTATTCTAAAATACAAAAAGGTGTAATGTTTATTTGTCCATCAGTCAAGTTTCTTAATACAAATGTGTTGTTTAAAATACCATGAACCCTTAAGGCATTGTATAAATAATAATAGCAATAAATAATGTTTAATATTAAACTACAGTTTAGTAGAGTACATCTGTTTTGTTTCTTATTTAATTTTCAGTGCTATTTTAAATGCTGTCATTCTTTCTGATATATTTGATTGGAAAGATGCATCAATTTTATTTATGTAAAGCATTGCATAAATTACTAACTGCCCCAAATAATGGCAAAAACAAATGTTAGGATAATTTGTATGCTTTAACGCTAATTATTTGGTGCATTGAGTACTAGAAAACGTGTATACAAAAACCTTGCAATGTTGTTCCAGTACATTTCTTTCCATTTTAAATCTTCAAATTCAAAAAGACACTTTACTTTCTAAGTGAGACATCCTCAGATAAATGTTAGCATCTCTTAAGAATACTGATTATTTCTCTGCCAGTATAATGAGACTACTTAACATGTGCAGGTGAAAAGTATACAGGGATGACAAGACAAGCAGGCTGTGTGCATACACACATATATAAAGTATGCAATGTTGTAAATTGTTATAAATATATATATTCAAATGTTAGTTTAAAATATATCATCTATGTGTATGTGTGTATATATATGTATGGGTGTATATGTGTTAAAATAAAATTGCAATCTGTGCTTGTTCCAGCAAATTTATTTGTTTGTTTGCATGTTTGTTTGTTTGGCAGCAAACAGATTTGGACTTTTAGCTCATAGGTACATGCATGGAATTATCAAAATGGTATTTTTAGAGGTCCTATGGTAAATAAGTACCAGCCACATCCCAGATTAGGAAAGAGACCTCTTAGGAAATTGGAACATTATGCTTTATCCTTTTGTTCTTTTGCTTTGCTGTGAAGCAAAAACAGTGGGCCGCAAACTCAGCTGGTGGAAATTGTCTTGGTTGTCTTGACCACAGTGGATCTTTTCCAATGTACACCACTTGAAGATCTGGAGGAATAATTAAGATTGCCACCCCTAGAAACCTTTGGGAGAGGATTGAAGTTTCATCAAGATCTCTCAAGAGGACTCAAGAAACATTTCTGTATACATAAACAAATGAGTCTGCATGTCCCTACATCACCCACGCCTGCCTTATTCAAGAGGGCGATGTAAAACAGAGAGCAACTCTACATCTCTCCATTATACCACTACATCTTGTAGTATGACTCAAATAATAAAAAATCAATAGGTGTCTCTTTGCTAAGTAGGGTCTCCACCTTTGTATTGGGAAATTTATTTACATACTTATCTAAGGTTCATTCCTCTGCATGGGCCTCGTCCATGGCACAGCTGGAGCCCGTGGTCACCAGTCTCCCATACTCCTCCTCCTCATTGTTCATAGAAAACATCTCTGACTCACACTATGTCTACACTAGCACTTATGTTGGCTAAATTTTAATCGCTTGGGGTGTGAAAAAACACCACCCTGAGCAATGTAAGTTTTACTGATGTAAGTGCTAGTCTGCACAGCGCTATGTCAGGAAGAGAGCTTGTCCTGCCAACATAATTATCACTACTCATTGGGGGTGATTTAATTATGTTAATGACAGAGCTTTCTCCAATCTGTGTTGAATAGCTACACAAGAGATATTACAGTGGCACAGCTCCATTAGTAAACTCTCTAGGGTAGACTTAACCTTAGGTTCCTTGAAATTATTCATGATGGTGTACAGGGTGATGGTAGGATTTCTGATAAGGCTGGCATGTAGCTCTTTGTAAAAGTGATGGGCCTTCAGTTTGGCACCAGATCAATTGCTGGCCTCCTTGGCCTTCTGGCATGCTTGCCACATTTCCTTGGCTTTCAAGCAGCACTGCTGCTGGTCCCTTGTAGGCTCCTCCTGCTTCATCCCCCAAGCAATTTGGTCATAGAGGTTTGCTCACCAACCTGGAAAACCAGGAAAGATCATTTAAAAAATGTACAAAGGTTTGAAAGCAGGGAGAAGGCAGCTTCTTAAATGCATGACCTCTGGAAAGTCAACAGTTGTGAAGTGAGTGGCTCAACATTGCTCAGGGTACGTCTACACTAGCCCCCTAGATCGATCTAGGGAGGCTAATGAGGGTGACCAGAATTGCAAATCAAGCCCGGGCTTTAAATATCCCGCGCTTGATTTTCATGTTCCCGGCTGGTCGCCATTTTAGAAATTGACTAGCCCGAAGTAACTGCCCGCGTCTACACGCGGCAGTGAAACGGGATTCCGATTTAAAGCCCCTAATTTGAATTAGCTGGTAAACCTCATTGCAGGAGGAATACCAGCTAATTCGAGTTAGGGGTTTAAACTGGAATCCCATTTCACTGCCGCGTGTAGACACGGGCAGTTATTTCGGGCTAGTCAATTTCTAAAATGGCGACCGGCCGGGAACATAAAAATCAAGCGCAGGATATTTAAATCCCGGGCTTGATTTGCAATTCTGGTCGCCCTCATTAGCCACCCTAGATCAATCTAGGGGGCTAGTGTAGACGTACCCTGGTGTTACTGTGTTGGTGTAATGGGGGATTTACATCAGTGGGAGACAAATTTAAGAGTAGACGTGCAGAACTAGGCTGATGTAAGCAGGTCTGCTCATTGAGAAGGAATAAAGGAGGCAGCTGTCCCGGTGATTCAAAGGGGCCTGGAGCTCCTAACTGCTGCTGCTACTGCTACGGCAGAAGCCTTGGTGGCTAGAGCCACAGGCCCTTTAAATTGCTGCTGGAGCCCAATACGGCATGCTCCTCGTAGCTTTGAGGGCTAGTTGGGGTGTGTGTGTGTGTGTGTGTGTGTGTCGGAGTGATGCAGTCTGGGCACGCCCAGCCCTGCCCCCCAGCCCTGCCCTTTGTGCCTGAGGCTCCCACTCCTTTCCAGGGGCCTGACAAGTATTTTGACCTCCCTGGATGTAAGGTGGCTTATGTTGACATAACTTTGTAGTATAGACCATGCCTAATCGAGTGTTAATTTGCTTTTTTCCTATTTTAGTCTCAGAGTCTACCTCATTTACACTGATGTTCACTATGTTAGTCATTCAATCCCTCCTAACCTTTTTTGGTGAAAACTGAAACAAAAAAGGCATTTAACATTTCAACCATTGCTGCATTTTCATTATTGTTTTTCATTCTTCATTGAGTAATAGGTATACTTGTCTTTGATTTTCTTCTAGCTTGTAATGTTAAGCATGTTCTATATTACAAAGTTAGGTATGGTCTATACTACAAAGTTACATCAACATAAGCCACCTTACATCCGGGAAAGCCAGGTGTTTGTAAAGTATTTTCTTATTGCCACAGCTCGTTTAATTTTGTGCTTTGGCCTTTTAATTTTGTCCCTACATGCTTGTTTTGTCTTTTGTTTTAATATATTCATCCTTTGTATTTTGACCTAGTTTGTTTTTTGTATGATTCTTTTTTGAGTTTCAATCCACTGAAGGGCTAGATAAAGTAGCATGGTCTTTTACCATACATTCTATCTTTCCTATGCTTCAGAATAGTTTGCTTTTGTGTCCATAATAATGCCTCTTTAAAAAGTGCCAACTCTTGTGAATTCTTTTTTCCTTTGCTTTCCACAGGATCTTACAAACCAATTCTCTGAGTTTCCTAGTCTACCTTCTTGAAGTCCATTGTCTTTTTATTTTGCTCTTTTCCATCCAATCATGATCTTGATCATTTCATGATCACTCTTATCTCATCTGCCTTCTGCTTCAAATTCTCAACCAGTTTTGCCCTATTTGTCAGAATCAAATCTAGAACAGACTCTCCAATGGGCATTTTCCCCACCTTTTGAAAAAAAAAGTTGTCTCTGGTACATTCCATTAACTGATTGAATTATTTTCTTAACAGATGTCTGGAGAGTTGAAGGTCCTGCAAGCGCAAGTGCTGTGCTTTGAATGATTTTGTTAGTAGTTTTTTTTTTTTTTTAAACCCCTCATCTACCCTGTCTTCCTGGATATATGGTCTATAGGAGCCCCATTCTATAAATATTTTGATTTATTTTATCCTTACCTAGGAACCTTCAACAGATCTGCCTCCTACTTGTATTATCAACCATAGTGCAAGACTATACTTCTTTCATACACGAGGCAACACCTCCTGTCTTTTTTCCTGCTTCTCCTTCCTGTACACATTCTATATTAATATTACAGTTATGTGAATTATGCCACCAAGTCTTTGTGATGCCAATTTGTCATAATTGTGATTATTCACTAGTCTTTCTAGTTCTTCCTGTCTTATTCCTCAAAATTTTTTCATTAGCATACAGACATCTAAGATCATTAGATTTCCTCACTATATTCCCTATTTGCTTCTCCTTTATTTCTGCTACGAATGCGATGTTCCCCCCCAGATTCTGACCCTTCTCCCAGGTTTCCATATTCTGGACTTATTGTGGGCTTTTGTCTTCTGTACCCAACAAGCCTAGTTTAAAGCACACCACATTGGGTTAGCCAGTCTGTACCCAAGCATAATGTGGATCTTCTGTCCATATCCAAAGATCCTAATGTTTCTAAGATACTATATACTGACATGAGTTAATTTTTACCATTTTACTGACAAAATGGCTTTTTAATAAACATAATTATTAATGATACCAGCACTTCAACAACATCAAATTGATAGAATACTAATGGATTTGTGAAGACAATGTTTTCTACACTAGTTAAAATATTTTAAAAGATGAGTGTGAGGATTTGAAATCTGTCTGCTGGTGGCACACACATAAAGTCTTTAAAAAATACTTTAAATAATCACTAGGGAAACTCAGATTTAGAGCAATATAAAATAGGATTAACATTTCCACTTGAGGGGTCTAGACAGAAAGTTAGGACAAAGAGTTCCTTAAAAAGTGTCAGATCTTGCTAAGATTATAAACATCAAAGAACTTGTAAAAAGCCTGGTTTTAAGGGATTTAAGATTGGATGAGCATTGACAATTTAAATTCAAAATCACTCTATATGAATGGTTACAGGTAGAGTTCTATTACAAGTACTCTCAAAGAAGGTGTTAAGTACTCTAATGAAGTACTCAGATGTAAATCAAGCAAATAGTTTTAGATTAGTATTTAAGAAAAGTTTGAAATATCTGTATAAATTGGCAAAAAGGATTATTATATCTTACCTGTTTTGAAGAACAGTTGTGGAAAGTTTATGGATAGAAGAATTAAAAAGGAGGAGTATTTAAATTATTTGTCTACACCAAAACATTGTGTTACAGTCAAATTATACTCTTAAAAGTCAAATACTTCTGCCTTTATTATATAAAATGTGTATTGATGTTTGAAATCTTAGGATACAGAACTGAATAGTCTGGTATATCCTGCATGCACATCATGTTTTAACATATGGAAATATATCTATTAATGGACTGAATTTACTGTTCATGGAAGGTGCCATTTCCTTGCCTAATCACATGTACACAAACTAATCCCAGCATCATGTGACCATTCAATTCACTTCATACCACCAGTCAATGCTCCACAGATAATTAATTGTGTATAGAACATTTTGTGAAACTAGCCAGTTTAAAAAAAAACCAAGCACCTTAAGTACTGTTTCTATTCTTTATATACTTTGTTCATGAAGATCAATAAGTCTTCATACAATGTATAGACTTGTTCTTATGTTTCTTCAGAATCTGAATCATCTGAAGGTACTTTTACACTCTTTTGTGTTGCCAACAGGTCAAAACAGAGATTGGGGGCACAAATATAAGAAACATGAAAAGTTTAAGATCTAAACAAACAGGATAGACAAAGGGCCTAACAAGACAAGGAAAACTGACCAGATTATTTAACATGTTTTTTCTAACCTTGACCTTTTCCAAAGTGTAGACTCAGGTTTGATACTTTTTTTTTAACCAAGATTTAGCTGGTCAAGGTACATAATGGATGACATTTTCAAAGTCACTTGAGTGGTTTAGGTGCTTAGGTTCCAATGACCTTCAGTGGAAAGTAAGCTTCTAAATAACTCTAACACTTTTAAACATTTTACTCAATATAGGTTGAACCTCTCTAGTCTGGCACCCTCAGGATCTGACCAGTGCCAAATCTGAGAATTTGCTGAACCATGGGAGGTCAACATGGTCTAGCAGCATTACCAACACTTTCACTGCTTATTGGGCTCTTAGAAGACATATAGAGAAGCTAAATAAACATTACAGAACACTGAGAGCCAGAACTGGTGGCTATAAACAAACTTTATGGGACCACGGGAAACTTGACCACACCCATGATTGGTGGCCATCCAGCTAACTAAAACCATGCTGGACCACAGATGTTGCTGGATCAGAGAGCGCCATGCTAGAGAGATTCAACCTGTATTAATTTTTGGACACAATGTACAGAAACGTTTGCAAGTCCACAGACTTCAAATAATAAAAGCAGACACTGAATTTTCCTCCAGACAACATTTCATCTGAATGACTTGCAAAAACAAAATATAAGTTGATGGGTACTTTCTACGTAATTATTCTCTACATGACTCTGTATAATTACTTTTAACATTAATTATATTCACTAATAGCAAAAAACAATCAAAGAATGAAAAAGAATGGGTGTTCATACTAAAAATTACATAGTGTCTGCTTAGGAATTGACATAACGAAGTTTTTACATAGAAGAAAAATAAATTACTAGTTACACAGTTACGAAATAATCACAAAGAGCAGATAATAGATGGCCCGTTTACTATAGTCTTACCACAAAGATTAGGACTAATATATGGCCCTTTGTGGAACAACCATCAGTCTCTTGACTCACCACCACTTAGCCATGTCAAGAGACATGTCACCACAGAGGGGCATCAGGAGCACAATTTTACTTGCTTGTGGGTGACTAGTGTTCCTCATCCAAAAGAGGCTGAGGAAGAGAGAAGGCCTAAAATTGCACAGCATAAATCAGGCTCCAACTGAACACTGGAGCTCAGCTCAATTCAGTGAGGATTTCATGAACGTGACAAGTTCGACGAGTGTTGCCAAAGTGACAGAAAAGTTCATACTCCTCATATATCTATCAAGGGAGGGGACAGCCCATTGAGGATAGGGTTACACACTGTGTTTCAGGTAGAGCTAGTTAGGATTTTATTTTCAACTGAATGTTTTTTTCACACCAGAAAAAACTGAATTTGTCAAAACAAACTTTTTTTTGCAGAAACATATCTATTTTGATAAAACTCATGAGGGAAGATTTCTTAAGTCCAGGTTGGAATTTCTGGTCCACACCAAAGAGAAAGATGTCCTCCCAACCAAGAACAGACAAATAGCCCAGTCAGTAGGTTACTCACATGGGATGTTTGGGAATAGCTGATCAGCATCTTGTCTCAGGTCTCTTACATCCCAGGTGAAGTCTTGGGCTATTGTTTATCTCTCTTGCTCTAATTTTTCACAGAAAAGTTTGAAAGATCTCAGTTTCATCCCATTAAATCTCAAACATTTTCAAGGAATGGGAAAACTGTTCTTTAGCTCTTCTCTACTGGTTTGATCCCATGTATCTTTGTCATAGTCCATTCCAGTTATTTTAGGTGCTGGTTTAGCCTTTCGGTTTGGGGCAGAATTGTTTACTGGTCAGCAGGTTGTTGAAACCAGAAAGTGATGAAGTATAAAAGTAGATTGTGTTTTCATTTGGATTTAGTAGGTGGCAGCAGCAATTATCCAACTAGAGTGGAAGTCCAGAGCCAAGATTTACATGAGCTGTTAAAAAAGATTTGTTGAAACTGGTGCCATCACAAGGAGAGCTACTGTAACTCACACAGTCAGTAACAAACGAGTCAACATTCAGCTTCCTTCCTTTTAACTGACAGTATTCATGAAGCTGGTTCAAACAGAAACAGATGATATTGTACTGAGAGAAGCAAATGTATTAATAAGCTTTGTGCTCAGATCTCTAAATGCATTCTGACACACATGAGAGCTGAGAGCTTGGAGTGGATTTTCAATGTACAGTCTGATGACCTGATTCCTAGGCATTATCCGGGTTGGTTCAATAAGCTAAGTTTCTCAAATGATTCCTGCTTTGTATGTAATAATTACATTGGACTGGAAACTCTGGAATGGAGAGGCTCCCACCTTTTGATCAGAAAACTAGTTCCTCATGCAAATTATGAGCATTCTGCTGAAGAAAATCCAACAACATGACTTACACATGTTGTTACCCTAATTTGTCTGTGTTGGTACATACTTGGGATCACTAACAGCATTGCTACTGAAGTTTTGTCTCATTTCCAGGTGCCAGGTTTGAGTCCTGGCACCAAAGGCGTTTAGGGAACTTGTTGTGGATGCTCCTGTTTTTACAAAACTTTTGTCTCAGGCATCCTTTGAACTTCTAGAGCGAGGAACTGATCATTATAGTAACCACACAGCTGTGCTTTGAATATGAGGAGGGTCTACTGGACTAGTTTCTTCAGGCTCTCATAATACAAAAGGGCAAGTTGGTTACCTGTGATATGGAGGATGCCAGAGAAATATATTGTGTCATTTTGAGCAGCCTTAACTAAGTCCCTGTTATGCTCTTCCACATCAGCATACCTCACTGGCATCTCTTTCTACATTTGTCTGACTGGTTTTCTTGATCTGTGTGGTGATTTTACATTCTGATAACTGGTTTAGGAATTCAGGGAGACGCACACTATATAGTGACTAAATTGCTCTTGGTAATCTATATAGTTGGCACGCCAGTAGATCACCACCACTGCCACTTAGGCAGATCTCTCACCTGTATCCCTCCTTAAAATACATCATAACAGCAAGAAAAAAACAGGCTAGTACCTAGAAAAAAAGTTAGAGCAAGTCTCAACATGCTGCAATCAGCAAACTGCTACCTCAAATTTCTAGCTAACATGGCCATAAAATATGCCCAGTGCACCCTCCAGGTTCAACAAGCAGATGGGGAATAATAAGAACACAGAATCTAGTATTTTTACATAATCTCGTGGTTTTAAAGCCAATTTTATGATTTTTGGTCATCTGACTCATAATTTTTGAATATTTGGAGTTGGCAATACTGTAAAATTCCAAGGAGCAGCCAGTGTAGTTTCCATAACTTAACAATAGGACTCCTAGTTGCAAAAAGTCAGTTTAAATGGCAGTGGTAGCACTGTCTGTAAAGCTATTCACAGGCATAATTGCTGGAACTAGAGCTACCATTGCACTCCTTTGCTTGAAGTGTTTTCCATCATATATAGGATTTATCATTTGGTTCAATGGCTCTCAACACCCCCGCTATACAAATTGTTCCAGCTTCCCCATCCACAGGTTAACAAATGTTAACTGGTGTTTCCTGGCACATATTTTCCTCTAGTGTGTTCAGTTCATGCTAGGTGTCTTTTAGCTTATGTGACTATAGTTTTGTGGAACAAAGCCAAATCCTAGTAGAATAAAAGGTATTTCAATTTTTGTGGTGGTTAATCCTTCCACTGTGCAGAACAACACTGGGTGCAGTCCAGCCCAAATACATATGGGAAAGCAGTTGGAATTGCCAGCGTTCCAATAAATTATTATGACAACGTGATGAAACAAATTCAATGTATAAGCAGACATTCCAAGTTTATTTAGTGGAGAAGATGATTCATTGTTAAAACATGGCAAGGCTAAATGGAAAAAAAAAGAAAGCTAACTGAATACTAAGGCTGGAAAGCATGTCAGATGTGAGCATAAAATGCCAAGGAGCCAGTGTTACTCAAAACATAAAATACTTCATCAAAATGTAGTAAAATAAGCTAGGTTCTATAGCTCTGTCAGAGTAATCATTTCACAAAAATATAAAACTGTTAACAGCCACATGATCAATGAAGACAATTTTCCCTACATTTTAAAAGCACCTCTCATGTCCCAGCAGAGCCATTTGTGGTCACTGCATGATTAAAAATCTCGATGCCATCTTTTTAAAGAATTCTGTATAGCCCAGACAACTCATCGGGGGAAAAATGAAACTGAAAAAGTGACAGAGGAGAACCTTTTTGTATGTAAACTTCAAAAGAATACAGTTTGTTTTATTCCATTGTATCACAAATGTTTGTAGCCAAATTCTAGAAAATTTGTTTGTCTCTTTATTGCAAATTCAGACTTAATACAAGTCTTTGCACTCTGATTAAATACTTACTTGAAATTGTGTAAATAGGTACCCTAGTTTTTTATCAGTGTAATAATTAGCCAACCCTAGAGAAACTCTATACCATGTATACCATTCCAACAGGTTTTGGAAATGTATACCATTTTGAAATGTATACCATTCCAACAGGTTTTTTTTTGTTTTATTATTTTATAAATTAGTGGACAAAACATAAACTGTCTTCTTAGAGATAGATTTTAAAATAGCTTATAGTATAAGAGTTCACATCCAGACTTTCCAAACATTGTAAATATTCAGAGATAGTTCAACTTTATACAGGTTGAACCTCTCTAGTCCAGCATTCTCAAGTCTGGCAACATCCATGGTCCGGCATGATTTTAGTTAGCAGGATGTCCACTTATCATGGATATGGCCAAGTTTCCTGCAGTCCCATAAAGTTTATTTACGGTTACCAGTCCTGGCTCTCAGTATTCTCTGCTGTTATTTATCTATAATTTACCCCCAAATGCATACCTGTTTCTGGTCTTCTTGATGACCCAAACTAGTTAAAGGAATGACTCTCAGATTTATGAGAGTTCTTGTTCTGTGCTGAAACTGTGATGAACTTGTGACATCACATAAAACAACTCCTCTGTGGAGTGTTTGAAAGAATAACACCAGCCAGAACTCTTAGGCATGTCTACATGAGGAAATCATTTTGAAACAACTTATTTAGAAATAATAACTTTGAAATAGCATGTCCACACTATGGGTAAGCCTTGAAATTAGTCCGAGTCAGGCTCTGCTAATGTGGACATGCTACCTTGACTTAGGATAGGTCTACACTATAGGTTTTTTTCAGAAAAAGCTACACAAATTGTGCTCCGCAATTTGTGTCGCTTTTTCTGATTGCTTTTCCGAAAGAGGCCCAGTCTAGGGCAAATGGCGGAAAAGGCTCCTCTTTCAGCGGAGCCCTTATCCCTCGTAGAACGAGGGATACAGGGCTCCCCAGAAGAGCACATTTGCTCTTCCACCAAAAAAAAAAGAGGAAGAGCAAACTCATTCTTTGGACACAGCGGAGTTGTGGTATCCCAGAAAAACTCTGCAGTGTAGACATACCCTAGAACCCCAGGAAGCACTGGGGAGTAGTTAGTTCAATTTACTCTGGGGAATAGTTATTTCAAAATAGCAGCAGCTGAGAGTCCACACTATTGCTATTTCAAAATAATGGGCTTGGTAGTGTGGATGCTTTGCTCGTTATTTTTAAATAAGGAGAGTTATTTCGAAATAACTCCCTAGTGCAGACTAGTGAGTCTTGTGAGTGAGTGGTTAATCGCTGGTAACTTTATTAGCATGCACATAGGTTCTTTTATTGTTTTTAAATATGTTTTCTCTGTATCACTTTTACCTTAAGAATAAATGTGCTTGCTTAGAAAGAACTGTGCCATAACTGTGGAGAAAAAGCTGAGCAGCCCTGCATAGGAAGTCAGTCTTTGTTGCACAATTCACTGAATGGGCAGGGAGCTCTGCAGTATGGAGATATGCCAGTGAAGAGGGAGTGTGATGTGTGTGTACACCCAAGGCAACATGATGGTTTAGGAGCTGAAATGCTAGAGTGGGTTACAGAACTGTCTAGGGAGAATACAGGTATAGTTGCCCTGAACTCTGACAGTGATAATCTACTGTGACCTCCTGCATAAGACAAGCCAAAGAACCTCACCAGAAATCTCTGCATTACCCCCATAACTTCTGTTTGAGTTATAGCACACCATTTAGAAGGCTATCCGATCTTGATTTAATGATTTAGGACTGATAGGCATGCTCTGAATGTAATTAGCAGATTGGGCAGTGCACAAAACACAGCAGGAGAAAGAGGGATTATATTCCATTATATTCAATAGACCAATGGTTAGAGCACACACCTGGGGTGTGAGGGAGCAAAGTTTGATTGCCTGCTCTGCCTCATTTGGACCAAGGATCTAAGCCTCCTTCCCCTTCCCTGGTGGGTGCCCTAACCACCAGATCATTTGGTGTCCTGTGGTGAGTTTCTTTCCATATTCCTGTTAGAGCTGTTTCATTTTGTATAAATAATCAAATGCTAATAGGAATTGGGACTTTAATCTGATTCTCCCATCCCAGGGAGTGCCCTAATCACTGGGCTATCCACTAAATCTCCCACTTTTTCTTCTTTCTCTGGCCTAATGAATATTTATTTATTTAAAGAGGCATAGTTTCAGCAGGCATGATTGAGAATGACCTATCATAGGATACTAAAGTGAAAATTGGCAGATCTGGGTTCAAATCACTGCCCAACATCAGACAGGAGAGAGATTCAAACATAGGTCTCCCACATTCTAGGAGACTGCCATGTAGCTCTCTGGGTATTCACAAGAGAGCGCTTATGTGTTTAACATCATGACACAGTTCATGGCTGTGACTCCTAAACAGAAGTAGGCACCTCCCTGTGGCCTGGTCTTGGATCTCTAAGGTCTCTTTTGAGGAGTAGGGCTTAGGCCTTTCTTTTGGCATTTCCTGTTGGTTAGTTTAAGTAGCTCCCCACTCAGCCCTGGTATATGCTAGGGAGCTATTTTGAAATAACCCCCTTTATTTCAAAATAATAAGTGGTACGTTCATACTACCAAACCTGTTATTTTGAAATAACAGGCTGGATATTTTGAAATCTGTACTCCTGCTTTCCTAGGGGAATAACACTTATTTCGAAGTAGCGTTAGTGTGGATGCTCCACTGCTGTTATTTCGAAATAACTACTCCTCAGAATAATTTGAAGTAATTACTCCCCCGTGCTTCCAGGTAGCACATCCCCAATAATGGAGCCAGCCTCAGACTAATTTTGAGGCTCTCCTGGAGGAGGGGCATGCTATTTTGATTTCATTTCAGGAGTTATTATTTTGAATTTAGTTATTTCAAAATAATTTCCTAGTGTATACATGCCCTCAGAGGCTGTGCCTACACTGCACTGTACCTCAAAATAAGATATGCAATCTGAGCTACGTAAATTTATTTAAAATGTGTACTTTTTTGATGAAGTCAAAATTCAGTTTCTAACACTTGGATCTTCTTATGCCTTTTTTCTTAGATTAAAGTGCCATTTACTATCTGATATAATTTCCCCATATAGGTACTTGCAGACTGTGATCAAATCACCTGTTAATTTTCTCTTGGATAAACAAAATAGATAAACTTCTTACATGTCTCACTTTTACAGACTTCATTCTTGTCGTTTTTATTAACCCTTTTAAATGTATTATCATCCTTTTATGAAGTCTAAACACCACTGATATGGTCTCACTGATGCCGTACATGCCATACACGGAGCTAGTAACCTTTCCCTACTCTAGCTTGATGCACCTCTGCTTATGTATCCAAAGATTATGTTCATCCTCTTAGCTATAGAACTGCACTGAGAATTCATGTTCAACTGGTTATCAACCATGGTCCTAAATCTTTTTCAGTAACACTGCATTTCAGAAAACAATCCCTCATTTTGTAAGTTTGACCTACATTTTTTGTTCCTAGTTATATTACCTTACATTTTGCTGAATCGAAGTGCATGTTATTCAGATGAATACCACCTTTCCAACCGATCCAGATTAAATGGCACAACTAAACTGCCCTCATAATTTCCACTCTTCCAATTTTTGTGACACGTTAAAAATTTACCAGTGATGATTTTAATTTTTTCAGATCATTTATAAAAATACCGAACAGCATTTATCCATGAAAAGATCCCTGCAGAGCCTCACTTGATGATGATTCTAAATGTACAAATACTTTTTAGATCTATCAGTTAATCATTTATAATTCCATTTAATATGGTCTACATTTATTTTATAGTACTACCTTTTTATCAATGGCATGTAGAACTAAGACAAATGCCCTATAGAAGTATATTATATCAGTACAGTTACCTTTTCAACCAAACTTATTGTAATGGACAGGAGGAGTGCTGACCAGTACCCGGTGACTAAGGGGTTAAGCTCAGGTGGCTAGCAAGGTGTTGGCTGGGGGCGAGGAGAACCAATCAAATGTAGGGTTGAAATTTGAATTGGATATAGGTTCCTTGCCTGTTTTCTTTGTGGGGGAGAGAAAGACCAGGAATTGAGAGACACGGAATGATTTAAACCCAGGCAGGATTACCATGGCTCCATGGAATTCAGGGCATGGGATTGGACTGAACAAAGAGAAAATTAGAAGTAAGTAAAGGGAAAAGTGAATCCAGTCGCGTTCAGAGTATTTTTCTTTATTTTGTAGTTTGGTTTGAACTGCTCTGTGTGATTCTTTGCCCCCCCCCGCCCATTACCATCTAAGCATTGTCCCTAGAGATTTTCTGTGTTTTTTAAAAATTTGTTTTCCTTAGTGCTCTGTAACATTTAGCAACCAAGTATGCTGAATCAAGTTTATCTTTTGTTTTGTAGTAAAAATCTTTTTTTTAAGATGATGATTTGATTCTTGTGTTCTGGAATGTCTGTCTGTGTGTATCTGCATGCCTCTTACTGAGGGGTCAGCTACCACAGGCTGCAGCTTGTTTTTCTCTGTTCTCTTTTCAAGTTCATTTGGGGCAAAAGAACTTGGGGGT
Organism: Pelochelys cantorii; assembly: GCA_032595735.1. Taxonomy (NCBI): domain Eukaryota; kingdom Metazoa; phylum Chordata; order Testudines; family Trionychidae; genus Pelochelys; species Pelochelys cantorii. The sequence goes on from CM064327.1 coordinate 192,348,607, forward strand.
ACCCTGGGAGGGTGGTTTCAAGAGTTCATCCCCAGTTTTAGGGAAAAAGCTCTTGATGGTGGCAGCAATTCCCCAAAATCCGTGTATCATGATTCTGGGGGAAGTTTTGGTAAGCAGTGCCTGTAGAGGCAAAGGGTTTTTTTTTCTTTTCTTTTGAGCTCTTTGCGGGCCCCCATCTTCTGCACTCTCAGAGTGGGGAACACTTATGATCACAGCAAAACCAGCCAATTTCTTTGACAAGACCTATTTTCCATAAAATCATATGGACTGGTATTAATTATGCTTCTGTCCTTTAATAATTTACTGAATTACTTTCATAAAAAACTTTTCGTGATTTAGTCTGAAAGTGATATTAGATTAAGAGACCTGTAGTTATCCAGGTCATCCTATTTACTCTTCTGAAACACTAGCATGATATTAGCTTTTTTCCAGTCCTCTGTAATTTCTTTACTGTTCCAGTATTTTTTTTTAAATAATATTAGCAATTTAGAGACCTTTTCAGCCAATTATTTTAATACTTTGGGTGCAAGTTATTTGGCCCTGCAGATTTAAATAACATTTTTCATTTAAAAGGACTATTTGTTACCCTTCTATAACCCTAGAGGTAAAGCCTGGGAGGCTAAATCATATACCACCAGCTCCTCATGGAGTTACTATTAAAATTGTCTTCCAAAGGAAAGAATGCAGCACAGCTCAAGAGAAACAGGAGATCCTCAGGATTCATTGGGGACTCCATGTTGAAATGGGTTATGCCCTTGGCATTCATTCCCTAACCTCTTGTTAGCAGTGAGAAGGGATGGAAGTCAGTGCCTGTTGGTTCAAGCAGCATAATTCCATTCGGGTATGACCGTATATTATTGCCCAGACACGGAGGAGAAGATGCCAAATAGAGCAGCTGCTCTCTTCCTGGTACCTGGAAAACCTTTCTTCTTTCTAACCTGTAGAAATTCAGAAGAACTTCTGCTGCACCTAGTGTCAGCAAGGGTACACAGCATAGAGGATCTCCTTCCTCTCGCAAATGGTAGGTATTTTTTTCTTCATTCAGCTCCATCCTGCATCAAAGAGGGAGTATATAGCAAAATATTAGGAACCTCAGTGTTTCAGTGATTAAAAGGCCTCTGTTATGTCACTTCATTCCAAAATCTTTGTCCATGTCAGTTTGTACATCTCCATTCTTTTCAGACCTTCTCTTGAACTTTGAAAAATTTTGGGACCAAATTAATGTGTTTGGCTAACCTGTGTTTGGCTAAATAAAATAAAATAAAATAAAATTTAAAAATGGAGTAAGGACCAGTGTGGCTTCAATCTTTAGGAATGCTCTAAATTTTGCTTAGCTACCAAGATCCCCACAGATCATGTTTGGGTTGTAGACACAGGCCAAGTACCTTCCCTCAGTAATATTTCATGTTTAATGGATTAGAAAGGAGAGTAGTGTAAACGTCAGATGTTTCCCAATGCAAGAGAACTCCTCAGAAGACTGAATCTGCTGGCTTTGTGAGTGTCTTCTACTAAAAAGTGGCTGGCCCACAACAGCCAGAGTGTAGTCTAGATGCTGATCCTTGAAATTCAATACAGGTTGGACCTCCCTAGTCCAGCACCCTTGGGACCTGACTGGTCTGAAGGAGGGAGTTTGCCGGACCAAGGGGGATTGGCACCTTTGCTGACAGGCTCCAGGCTCTCCTGGGATCTGTTAGCAAATCGCCAGGATACCCTGCCCCCAGTTCTTCGCCCAGCTCTAGGGCTGCTGGGCCTCCACTGCCCCAAGGCAGCCAGATTCCTCTGCTCCAGAGTCACCGGGGTTCCACTGCTCCACTGCTCTGGGGCTCTGCTGTCCCTGGGCTGCAGGGGTTCCATGGCCAGATACAGGCTGCAGGCACTCCACAGCCCGGAGGCTGCCCTGGGGCATGGGGACTCTGCTGCCCTGAGCCAGGGCTCTCTGGTCCAGGAGCTCTCTGGTCCAGCAACATTGGATGTTGCTGGACCAGAGAATCCCAGGCCAGAGAGGTGCAACCTGTAGTAAGTCAAAATTCCTTTATTGCCACATACTTAAAAGGTCTTGTACAAATTTAACTCTTGCATTTGATAATTTATAAAATAAAGGAAAGATTGATGAGGGTATCCCAGAATCACTCTCAGCCTAGAAGCCTGGCAGAGATCAGTCTCTGAGTTCTAACTGATTAGCAAGGATTATGTAACAGGAGCCTGCCTAACAAGCAGCTCCAACTTGCTTTTGCCAGAGCATCTTAAAGACACAGTTTCCCACATAAGAATGTGTGGATAAATCAATTGTGGTATCTGAAGGACTTAAAATGAACTAATATTGCCCTTTACCTGTACTGCGTTAGCTGGTCATAACTTATAAGTCTTCAAATCTTCTGTGGAAAAAATGTGTCTCAGGCAGGATAACAAACTGTACTTCCAAATGCAAACAGCACTGCATACCACATATCTGTTTTACCCTGTTAAGTTACGTGTGTGCTTTTTGCTACAGATACATAATATGCCATTGGTGCAGATAATGATCTCAGCAAACATTATGAGGATAACTTAGGACTCTACTGCCCTCTACGCTCATGTTCTCTGTTAACGTATGTCAGTTTTCATATGTATAGTCTAGTCACTGTTATCATTATCCTACCATGTCTTAAAATGGTATACAGAGTAAAAACCATTCATTTTAAAAATAGCTTTGCTTGCCTCCAGCATACAACCTGTATTTTTGCTGTTCTTTTCCTGTGATATTTTGTTTGAAAACAAAACAAAAAAAACCCTCTTTTCTTCTTACAAAAATAATGCAACTATTTTATAGAAACATAGTTTTCAAAGTTTTCCATGGGTAATGGAGTTTTTAATATTTCATGGGATTTCTTCTTCCCCTCCTTTCTGCACATTTAAAAAAGTCCTTATGTTCTGTATCCCTGGCCAGCAGAAATTTCCCTCTAACCTCTGATAGCTTTCTGTGCCCTCAAATGACCAACAAAAGAAAAATCTTGTCCTAGCATTAATTCCCCCTGGAGCTGGGCAGGCATAACCAGCTTTTTGTAGGGGTTTCTAGGGTCTTCCCCTCCCCACCTAGTAGTTTGTGTATCTTTACCATTTTTCTCCTTTTTCCTAAATGTAAAACTGCCCCCTCTTTACACCAGGCTTCTTCTTCTCCTTCTGTGTTTTACACTTATTAGACATTTGGGCTTGCACAATGGAATCAGCCAGGATGGAAATATCCTGAGCAAAAATTAAACATTGTTCCATATTGCATCTCTGATCGCCTCAGAAAATATGCCAGGAAATGTTCTTGAGTAAAGAGATCAAACAATTGGCCATAGTTCTCAGCCCCTTTTTAAAAAGCTTTTTAAAATTCAGGATATTTCAAAGCCTCACCAGTTGGCTTTTCATTCCATACTTTTAAATTTTTACCAGAGTTTTGTGCAATTAATGTGGGGATTTTCTTGTCCTCTGGAGCTTTAGATACAGCACACAGGTTTTCAAAAGTGGCAAGGCATTCTGCAACTGAGGGTATGTCTAAACTGCAGAGTTTTTTTGGAAAAACAGTCATTTTTTCGAAAAAAAATCACTTATGTCCACACTGAAAATACATTCTTTCGAAAAAAATTCGAAAGAACAGAGGCTTTTTCTGACATTGGTAAACCTCTTTCTATTAGCAAGAAGCCTTCTTCCCAAAGAGCTTTCTGAAAAAGGCATGTGTGGACAGGGAAAAGGGAGTTCTTTCGAAAGAAGAGGGAAGAGGAAAGAGCACAAGTGCCCTGGTGGCCACTCTGTCCGTAGTAATCACAGCTTAAATGGGAGATAGCATCCATTCAGTGTGGACACTATCTTTTGAAAAAGCAGATCGCTTTTTCAATGCACTTTTGCTGTGTAGATGCTCTCTTTCAGAAGAAGTTTTTTTGGAAGATCTCTTCTGGAAAAGCTTCTTTCGAAAGTAGCCTATAGTCTAGACATAGCCAGAGTCTCCTTCTTTGTATGCAGGGCACAACTTGTTCCAACTGCGTGTTCCTTGGATGGAGGCAGTGACTGGGGACTGTGGAATCTGTTGATGATTTGCCGTCATGTCCAGATTATATTGTCTCTCTTCCTATCCTATTCTTTGTCTTTCACCTCCATGGCTCACCAGTGTAATTCTCCCTGCTACTGCCTTTTTGCCTTTTTCTCTTTGGCTCTCATTTCTGCTTACCACTTGTGGTGTTCACTTGTGTTTCTGTTCTTTCTCCAACCTAGTCAGCTCGGGCTTTATAGTTGCTTTGCTGACACTCAAGTTGTTTTATTTTCCTTGCCCCAAATAAACAAACAGAAAATAATAAAGTTGTAACTTTTCTTGAGACTGTTCCCAGCCAACATTGTTGAGTCTCACTTAAAATTGTTACATCAGTGCTGAAAGTGTAACTCTCAGTTTAAACAACAAGCTGTGTATAAACCCTGTTTTGACTACATCACTGTGATATTCTGGGATGCATTCCAGACTAGTGAAGAGTTGTGTAGCCAGCTGCGCTGCAACCTTGGATGCCTCCCAATGCTTTGTTGTTGTAGTTACCAGACAGGGCTTCTCACAAACAGTCTAACAGTATACAGGTCTCCCTCTGAGTGGTCTCAGTATAGGTATAGCGCTGGTCCAGTCGCTCTGACCCCAGCAAGCTGTCAGCAACATACTAGTCACACACTCTGTCTTCTCTTAGCATTGGTTACAGATTGCAGGGTGACCCCACCATACATCTAGTCCCAATTTTTCCCAAACCATATGCTGCACTATCCGACCCTTTTCTGGCCAGTTCGGTTATTAAAAGTCCATAGCCCCTGAAAAGGGTCAATATTTTGCCCCTGAAAAGTGTCAATATTAAATAGTTTGCAGCTTTCCAAACAATTCATTTTAAACATAATAGTGGATTAGTTTGGGTTAAAAATAAAACAAGTTTATTTCACTACAAAGAGAGAGGTTTTGTGTATAAGGCGTTATTAAGTCAGATATGGCTATAAGAGAAATAAAGATAAAACACTTTCTACTAGCTAAAACTTAACCTTACCATCTGTTCCCTGCCACAGGGCTGACCAAATTATCAGGTCACAATCATCCCCAAAAGTCAAAGTGTTGGCTTCTTTGTCTTCTGAGTGGAGATAAAGAGAAAGCTGGGGGTTTTCTGCCCCTTTCCTTTATAGTTAAATTCTCTTTATCTCCTGCTATTTCTTCTCCCTGCTGTCTCAAGGAATTTCTATACTATTTACATGTAAACTGAGGTAAGCAAGTTTAGTTTAATTTTTGTCTAAGCAGAGCTGTCTGGTTTTGAATGTGGACTAATAACATCATACAAAGGGAATTCATAACGTTGTATATAATATTGCTACATATCTTTCACCAAATTATTGACCAGTGAGATACTAATTTTCAAATGATACTTCACAAGGCGTATTTTGTACACAGCTTATTACAGTAGTGTGTAGGGTGTGAACACAGGGGTGCTTGCCATCATGGGTACAATCTGCCCTGGAGATACAGTTCCTCTGCTGCTGCTGCTGCTGCTCCCTGTTCCCAGGAGGCAGCAAGTGACTTGTTGTTCATAGAGTATGAAACTAAGTTGGACCCACTCTAGTGTTCTGAGAATCCCCACCCGGTTTCCTGCATACACCTGAGTAATGCTCTCTGCTGGACCTGTGAAAAATGCAGTGCCGCGACAATGGCTCAGTCTTCTTTTGAACATGGAGAGTCACTCTATATACAGATTTTGGGCTATCTCACTATCCAAATTAGAATTTAACTAGGGAACTGCAGGCAATTTTAAAAAAATTGGCCATTTCCCTATTGGAGATTGAATATTTTAAATTCCTATTCAGTTTTGTTCATCTATTAAAGCTGGTAATATGAGATACTGGCTGTTTTGTAATATGTATATTTGCTCTGAGATCTTACTGTTCAGGCTGAATATTAGGCAAATGTGTTAATTCAAAAGTAATTATTCTAAGTTTTCATTGTTTCATTTATTAAATCATAATACATATTATTTTGTAAATCTATAACTGGGGGCAATAGGATTTGTCAACAGACTTGTTAAGAACGTGTTGGCAATGTTAGAGAAGAACTTAATCTTGCATATATTTGTTCAGTTATATTATAGAAAGAGAACTCAAAAATATTTATAATGTTTTATTTTTCTCAAGTCAGACTGTGTTGTAGCCTGCTACCATAATGGCAATAGATTGTATCATCTGTAACTCGTCAATGCCTCAGGAAGTACCAATGGCTTTGGACTGATAAGCACTGTCGAAGGTAGTGGCCCCCTTAAATGAAGGAAATACCATAGAAGGGTTAAGTGACAATTTAACTAAAGGCAGCCACAAAACAAAGGGACTGTAATGGGAAAATACCTCTGTATTTTCTCCCAGGAAAATTCTGTCATGACAGGAGAAAAGCATTGTGATCCATTTGTGATGCAGGATGGGGAAATTCCCCCCAGCACCTGATGCAGTCCAGAAAGTATGAGAAATCATTCCGTGAAGGTTTAGGCCTTTAGCAGTACCATTTGCAGTTGCAATGATGCTGCACCAAGTCATTTGGATAGTATAGTTCCTGATATTTGTATGAAGGAGAAGAATGACCTGAAACTTTGCAAGCAAATCACCAGAGGAGGAGCATGGAATGTAAGGAGAATGTATGAAGGAAAGCTCATCACTGTGACTAAATAATTGGAAAGATGTAAAATAAATGTATGTGGAATCTCAGAGTGGTGATGAAATGGTAAAGGCTCATTTCATGGCGGTTGATGGTAATATGGTGTAGTACTCAGGATCCAAAAAATGTGATTAGGATTGCTTTTCTCAAAGTGTGTCCTTGGTTATCATCCAATCATCAACAGAAACATGACAATTTATCTTTGAGCATAGTGAGTTAACGTGTCAGTCATGCAAGGTTTCGACAGCAACTGATGACAACATGTTAAAGTTCTATGAACCATTTGATGAGACACTCACTAAAAATCAAGCAAAAACCTTACCCACATAACATAAAAGTTGGAACTGTAATTTCTCATAAAGAAGTAATCGGTAACGATGGTCTGGGTTTACAAAATATATATGGAAATCGCTTGAGGACACGACGAAGAATCAAATTGATGGTGTAATGACAGAGGGATGCTGGAGATAGAGTATCAAATAGGCAAGGACTTTCTCAAGTGCAGACAGAATGTCAGATATCAAATGTTGGCCTAAAACATAAAATCAAAACTTTAAAATATAAGATATTTGGCAGGTCCACTGTATTTACGCTTATCCAAAATCAGCAAAAAAGTATTGGATTTCTCTCCAGAATGGGTTTTAGGCTATGTCACAGGTGAAAGAGGAATAAAACACAAGAAACCTTTGGAATAAAATGAAAATTATTATGCTGAATCCCACCAATGCATACATTCTGAAAAGTCAGCATTGGACTGCACCATGTTTAATGGAAAAGGTGTCTGAGCTGGTGAATAAATGATGCAGAGTGAAAGAGAGTGCCCAAAAGACTAAAAAACACAGGCAGAATACAAAGAATTTGATACACAGATTCACAGGCAGACTAGAGAAGAGCAAATACATCCTGGCAAAGTGCCAAGAACTACAAAAGAATAATAATAATAATATAAAACGTCTTAGTGGTTAGACTTCTTACTAAAACTAAAAAGCTTTCCCTGCCACCAAGTATAATAATACAAATTCATGTTGTCGGCCTTCTTACTGAAGGATATGGTAGCAATTCAAGATACAGAGATCACTGTGCCAATTTGTTTACCTCATCAGACATACTTACAATTCTACATGGCAGAAAAGAGAGTTTGGTGACAGTGTCATCAATTCATGCTGCAGTGAAACCTTTGTTATCCAGCACTCTGTTAACTAGAAAACTTTGTTAACTGGCATTGCCTCTAGCCATAATACTGTCACATCTCCAGGCGCACAGGCCTGGCTTGGTTTACCATGATTGGCTTAACAATTTTTTATTTAAGAAGTACTAATCATCTTTAACTCAAAAGAGAAATGTGAGACCAACTGCCTCACACTACAAAACTACCAATATTAAAAACGTGAGTTTTTCTATTATTGTCCATTATTTTTTCCTAGGTTGATGGGACCCTCAGATAACCGGAATTTTTAGATAACCGGAACACCCTAATCCCCAAGCATGCCGGATAACACAGGTTTTACTCTATTATGAAAATGAAGCCTTGGAAAACACCTGTGGTAGAAAATATATCAGTAAAATTGCTTAAGCTGGTTGGTGACTATTACTGGTCTTGTGGAAAAATTACAATGATGTATGGATGACTAGAAATTGGCTAGCTGACTGGATAAAGTGAAACATTCTGCCTTACCATGGAAAGGGGTATAACAGAGTACAGTGGATATCAAGTCGTGTCTCTAATATTATCTGTGTGTAAAGTGCCATTATGTAACATAAGATTGCATGAAGCAAGTGATAGAAACAGAGTTACCAGTTTCAGAGAGACAAGGCACATGCGATCAAATTGTGAATATCATATTATTGAAAAATGCAGTGATTACAATAGTGAAATGCTTTGGAATAGGAATAGTCAATGAAACACATAATAGCATTAGATCCATCCAACATGACTGTCTTGGGAGACTATTAGCAGACACAGAGATTATAAAGCATCTCATGGAACTTATTGCAGGTGTCTACTGTCAACAACAGGCCACAATGTGAACAGCAGCAGGTGACAGTAGATTTCCAATGGGCAGGGGAGACAAAAGTGCATTTGATCTCCTAGTCTTTTCAACATGTATTCACAATTTATTATGAGACAAGCTCTGGAAGGTTTGAGAAAGTGTAAGGAGCTGGAATGTCCATTGGTAAATACCTCTTAACCAACTTCAGATATATTGATGATAAAACACTGTTTGCCACATTATCAGTGGAATTTGATAAATGTTCAAGTCTGTGAATATATCCCTGAACATAACAAAAACTAAATGCATTCATATTGATTCAGTCAATAACAATAGGATGCAGGTGTCTATAACAATTAATGGTCAAACTTGTAAAAGTAGTACATTAAATAATTATCTAGGATCATACATATTGAATCAAGCAGGCAACTCTAAAGAAATCAGAGGACTAAAGGTGGCTCAGTCAGGCCTGGGCTCCCTTATGAAAGTGTAGGAAAACCATAGAATCTTGAAATGTTCAACGATTTCATTGGAAAAGCTTATTTTTCTCCATAGCAACTAATGAATATCAATTGTTGGAAACTAATACCAAGAAGAGGGAAATTGAAGCCTTAGAGATGTGGTGCTGTTGAAGACTTTTGTGTATCTTCTGGTTGGAAAAGAAGACAAACCTTTTTTTGAAATATTATTGGAGAGAAGTGGACATAGTCTTGGAAATCAACAAATGCAAATTTATGTACTTTGTTCATATCAAAGTACCAATATATGTACTTTGGAAATAACCTTAAGAAATGTATCTTGGAAGGAATGTTGGTGAGTCATCATAATAGGGAGCGATAGGGAGGAGATGGATAAATAATAGATAACTGCAAGGTCAGCTGGTGAGTGTTCAAAGCTAATGGTAGATTGACAAGGCTTCAGAAAATTCTATAATGTCACCAGTATTCAGTCATCAATAAATGGACTTTACTTACTTAGTATTTTCTCCCTGGAACTGAAGAGGAGGACTATGTAAACATGCAAAACTGTAACTGTAAGCTGTCTAGTTACTTTGTACAGTCAGGACTTATATCTGCTACCCCGGTAGGCCACACAACTGATGGAAAAAATATCTCTGCACTAGTTCTTGTGCAGCAAATTCTTTTCCCTATGGGTTTCTAACACTGTTTCAGTATGTGAGCACCTCGCCTCCTATTCACAAAGGCTCACCTTCCCTGTGGCAAAAATAAATATTCACATGCCCTCGCTGTTCACTCAACATCTTAAATAAATATGCATGTAAAATATATTACATTGTATATTTCAAACATAACATTAACTCTTACTCTTCTCCTATTGAATAGAAATTTAATGCCTATATTATGAGCCAAATCTCCTAATAAGAAAAACAGGATCAGTAGGGATCTCTGTTTAATATAATGCTGATCCTATGCTCCACACAACTTGTTAACACAAGGATACCCCACAATATATAAAAAGGGTAATATTTTCTTTTCCACAAAGCCAACATTTTTCATTTACATTTCAAAGAGAGTGAGCAAGTTCATATCTCTGATTCCAATATGCAGTAAAGCTAGATGATCATTTCCACATCCTGTACGGCCAGTTTTCATCAGTTTCATTGGTTTCATCTTTTCAGTCGCCTCTCTAATTGCTTATTTTTTATCATTGGCTTATGATCAGATTTGACAGTGACAGGATGATCACAAATATATTGATGTTAGTGATTACAGCCAGATAGAATTGAATTTTTTTTCTTTTGATAAAATTCCCGTCAAATAGCATGAGCGTATTTATGTCTAGTATCAGTAATTCTCCAGGCCGTTCTAAGTGCATCAGTTTACAAAGTTAGTTGTTTACTTTGATCAAAAAAGACAAGCCCAATATCTGGTTTTTTGTGTAACAAGGTACTCTTCATGTCCTGGAAAACTATGTTGTATTGTTTATTCCGAATAAATTAGTTCTGCTTTTGCAGCACTTGGTGGTTTGTTGATTTCAGTTAAGAAACAGACAATTGTGCATAATTATTTTTATTCTTGAACACTTACTTTAATAATAACCATACAATCACATTGTTTGCCATTTGTTAATAATCATCAATATGTATGACTTCGGGCCAGATCTATGTACATTTTCAAAGTGTTTCCTTCATTTTTATATGGCGTGCAAGAGCCTTTTCAAAGATTTTCAATGTAGTTTGTGTCCGTGGGTGCTTAGTACACCGTTTCAGCATTCTTAGGCTTTACATCTTCATAGCCAAACTGAATTTGAGGAATAACCATAATAGCCACTGTGAAAAATCCCTGTTCCATCCCCTCATCTGTTCAAGACATGCCTTCTGAAATTGAAGGCCCACATTTTGTTAAGTGTTTAACTTTATGAGCTGTGAATAGTCCTATAAAATTAAAACACGTGTGGGTCATTGCAGGTTTTGGGCAAAAATTTAGAACTACAACAGTTGTGTGTTGTATTTAATTATAAGGTTATATCAATCGTATGTAATACTTATTTCTTATTTACTGTGTTTATCTTGCTTTTTTCTTTTCCTAGATTTGTTCCACCATTTCTTTTCCTGCCATTACTCTTTCTATTATAGATCGTAATACATTTTTTCTGGTTTTATATTCAGTGTTTATTATTTTCTTTTTTTCACATTTTATATCATTCCTTCTTTCAGTCCACATAGCATGTCCTCTAATTCCATCTTATATAGTCTTTCCATAAAATCTCTGCCCACTTCTGTCTTTTTTTTTTACAACCACTCCCACACTCAGGCTTCTCGCCCATGCTCCCACTTTTGCAAAAAGAGAAAAGCCTCTCTTGCTTCTCTTTGTGGAAGAGCAGAGACGGGGTGGCCATTCAGCTCCTGACTTCTCTACCCACTTTCCTCAAGGGCATGGAACTCATCTTGCTTTCCCATTTAATTCCCCCAAGCCTGGCTCAAGAACTACCAGAACTTGCCCCTTTTCCCCTGGGATGAAGAAACATTAAGTCATATTAAAATACAGTTGGTTGAAAAATATCTAATGAAATAACCATTGTTTCTGTGATGTTTTTGTTTGTTTGGAAGCTAAAGCCTTATAAAAGCAAAATTGTCAATCTGGAAGAGCTCCACTGTGGCCTGAGTTTTGTTAGTCTTTGAGGCTGGTGTCATTATCCAGGCTCACAGCCCTTGTTATGACATTTTATCCAGGAGCACTCTTATTTTTGTTGGCCTTGTGGTTATGACTCAAGAAAAATCAACATTTTGTATCTTGATGTTATAATTTTATATAAGGCAAATGCTTCTTGGTTGAAAACCTGAAAAGTATGATCTGAAGGCCAATAGTGCGGATGCATATTCTCTTTTGAGGATGCTGTTGTCAGTAACAATTTTGAAGATAAGATCTACTGTATTAGTAATGTTTGCAAATAAATCTTACCATCAATAACATGTGAAAATTTTAGCTGGCAAGAGACTTTTGTGCATGGTTTAAACATGCTGCAGGACAGTGCCAAGCATGTGCTTTGCAGCTGGAGACTTTGCAAACTAGCGATGTCATCTGGAACTCCTCTTGGGAGCTACCAGAGTAGCAGCTCTGATATCCCTGGAGTACTCACATTATTCTGCCAGACTAGTTTGGCTGATCACCTTAGCCAACAGTCCAGTCTTAATGCTACCCATTGTTGAGTTTATTGTACCTATGGAGACTCTAACTGGCAACAGGGACCATGCTTCTTAGAATGATTTTAGCTAGAACCTTAAACAGCCCTGCAAAAATGGATCAATTCTGGCTCTTAGAATATGCTATGCAAATTTTCAAATTAAGCACGAATTGTCCCATTGACTTAAGTGCATAATAGGTGCTTAAAGTTGTATGCTAGAGAGCTTTACTAGACCAAGTCCTATGTGTGCTTTTGGTTATGCATTGGGTTGGTGCTTCTTTTTTGGCCTGATTCAAATTCCAATGAAATCACATGAGTGCTTTCATTGACTTGACTGGGAGCTAGACAGGATCCTTAGTGACGTGGATATTTTACAGCAGAACTTTGAAAAGGGTAATAAAAAGTTTCATGCAGTAAATCAGCATTGAAATTTTCTTATTAATGTTACTTTCCCCTTTGGAAAGCTTTTTAACTGAGTCAGTGTATTTCTTTCTTTGTTCTTTAAAAAAAAAGATTAATTTCATATGTGTTGGTGGCTATGTTGTGTGAGGCAGGATAAAAAGATACAGACGGTACTCACCATAGGTGAACATTTAGATTGTGAGGAATCCTGCTAGCTTATTACTGTGTCTGACTGACCATGAACTGGAACAGAACATCTGGTAGATGAAAATTGCACTCTGACTGAGAAACACAAGTTAAATGGATTTTACAAAAGGAAACCAATTGGAAGTCTAGTAGTTTGAAAATAAGGCAAGAGTGCGAACCACCACTTTGTGATGTGTGTGCACAGGCTCTGTAATTAGACCTGTGACTGTAGAAGGTATAATTTGAGGTGAGAAACTGGGAAGAATAATTAACTGAAATGGTACTACACATGCTCTTTGAGAGTCATTATTAAAATAGTAATATTAAAATAAAAATACAAAGTGCCAATGTCTGTCAGAGTTGATGGGTTTTCAGCCCATTGTACAAAGAAATGTCCAAACTTCTTACAAAAGGGCAAAACTGACAGTGACCGGGGAACAGAATTAGGAGGGGGAGTTGCATAAAAGAGGTCATGTGTCCTCTCTGCAGCACAGAGCTAAGTGTGTAGGTAAGGTTAGACAAGTGGCCAGAGAACATGTTAACATGGATTCCCCAGTCCTCTTGCCTTTGTCAGGAGTGCATGGAGAGCTGCTTCAGCCGTGTGGGAAAAGATTTATCCCATTCTATTTCCCTACACATTTATCCAAAAGCTATCTTATTTGGCTGTTCACTGCAAAGAGGATTTGGTCCAAAATTTCTACATGCTCTTTGCTGCAAAACTCTCTCTCTATCTCTCTGTGAAAAACAGACAAAAGATGATATTAAAAGAACACTATTTTTTTTTTTAAACTTTCAAGCTCAAAAGTTAGGAAATGCCAGATTTAAGGCTGTCTGTGAAACCTTAATTTGATTTCCTTGTGCATATGCATTATGATAATCTTTAATCATTTGATCATATACTATTTTTTCCAGCAGACTACTGCTTCTTTCAGTGCACAGGATGCATGGTGCTCAGTTAGCATGCAGATATTCCTTATTATGTTTTATACTTGTGGAATATGTGGTTCTACCTATTCTTAATAACACACTATTCAAACTCTGCTTTGAAGATACATTTTCTACATAGGTTCTTCTATTGCACAAATCATTATAGTACCTGAATGCTTTGCCAAAATGAATGTATTGTCACTATACCCCTGTGATGTGAAGGGTGTATGTGGTATTATACCCAATGTAGAGCTAGGGAGATTTAGTACAGACAAACTAAGGTCAACAGTGTCCACTAATTTTGGGTGCCCAATTTGAGATGCCTAGAGCCTGATTTTTTTCCTGAGTGTTTAGCATTATATAAGCATTTCATATGTTTAAAGCACAACTCCCATTGACTTCAATTATACATATGAATGTATAGCCCCTCTCTGAATCAGACACTAGGACCTCAGATTGGGCTCAGAAAACTGAGGACCACACAATTGTTGACCAGTTGTGAAAAGTTTGCTTTAAGTAACTTGCTCAGCATCATATAGGAACTCTGGAGAGGAGGTAGTGATACAATCCAATGATCCAGGGCATAGTTCAGCCAGTAAATTATATGGGCTTAGTTTTATTAAGACAGTGTCTACAAAGGAGAGATTCTTCTAATTAGATATTGGGGGATAAACTTCCTCAAGTCCATATATACAAGGTTTTCCCCCAGGCACCAGAGTGCTATGGTGTACAAACTTCCAATGTTGTTTGTGGTGGTGTTGTAGCCAGGTTTGATATTAGAGATACAAGATGGCTGCAGTAATATCTTTTATTGGATTTTATATATTTTCTGTGTGATTCATTCAAGAATATAGTGAGTGTCTGGTTTTCCCTAAATGCACTAAATGCCCCAATAACAAACATGTGGATGACAGACAATAATGATACAAGACAAAAATGAGAAGAGACAGAAAAATGACAAAAGACAAAAATGCCACACATGACCTCTGGGTGAGCACTGTTCACAAAATGATAACTCCATATTTGATCTCTCAATCCTTGTCTTCAAAGGAACCTGCCCAACACTGAGGTTTTAAATTCATACATTTTTTAGACGCTAAAACCACGATTTTAGTAAAGACACAGGATGTATGGCTTATTACAGCAATCTGTAACCCACTAACCTGGATTTTGTAATAAAACTACAGAGAAGTAAACTGGATACTTCACCTTGAAGGGTCTCTTCCAATATGTGTTAACTACTTCTGCTAACCAGTTTGTTCCACCTAGGGTTTAGCTGTGACATTCTGAATTCCTTTCCCAGATCTGAATAAAAGCTCTGTGTAGCTCAAAAGTTTTTATCTCTTTTATCAATGGAAATCATTGTACTAACTTGATATTACTTCACCCATGTTCTCTCTAAGGGCCACAAATGACTGACTGGCCAAATGCAAAGGAAGGAGTATTCCTGGAACAAGGATCAGCACGATTTCAAAGCAAAGAAGTTCTGAAAGAGCTACAAGAATGCAAGGGAGAAGAATAGGTTCTCTCGTGATGCTTCCAGTACCTGCCCGTACAATGAGGAGCTGTTCAACAGTTTTGATAGAGAGGATACTACTAAACCCCAGCATGTGGTCTGGACAGTGGGAACTGGGGGTGGGTGGGAAGCCTTGGATCATTCCCAAGCAACCAGAGAAGGGTCCCAGAACAATCCTCATGAGGCGGTAACACCCCCAAGTAGCCAAGAGCTATTTATGAATCTCAGGCCAGAGACCCAGGTGTTGGGGATGACCTCTGAAATCTAGGCAGAGAGCCAGCCTGAAACTGTTGCAGGGGGCAGCTCTATGAGTCAGTATTGTGTGTTGTGTTCCAATATAATTGTACAGAGGGATGTCAATAACTTTATTCTAGGTATTGATCAAGTGGCACAGAGTTAGGCAGGAATGAGTTATGAGCCTCTTTGCAATATCATCTTTCTTCTCCACCATTTAGCAGGCTCACAATGGCATCTGCTTGAATAGTTAAACTCTAAAGGGTTTATTACCTTGAAATATCAAAATCTGCAAACCCTAAACAGGTTGCTGCTCTTCTACCTACTTCTTGTGCAGCTGGATTATTTTAGTCAACTGCTGCTCCACTTCTTCCTTCTACTCAAACTGGCCATACCACACAGCTTAAAAACTAAACAGTGCAATGCAGGCATGTTTATGGTAATGGAAGATACAGATACAAAAAGAGGAAAAAAGTACTTTGACTGCTGGTTTGATCAGTATCTTAACCATTTAGTTATATTTCTAAGGCCTTGCTTACACTTAAAATGCTGCAGTAGCACAGTAGTGCATGACCCCACTGCTCAGGTAATACACCTACCTGAGAGACAGTAGATAAGTTGGTGGAAGAATTCTCCCATTGACCTAGCACTGTCTGACCAGAGGTTAAAGTGTGGCTGTGATGGGGTGGACAAAGTATGACATTCCTGCTGGAGGCCTTTCAGCACCCTGGCCAGCAACAGGAGCAGTAGAGAGGTCCTCTGAGTAGAACAGACTGGCAGCCCCTGCTGCAGCCAATCAGACTGCAGCAGACTGATATAAAAGGAGCTGCTAAGCCTAGGCCTGTCAGTTCCTCCTGAGCTTGACCCAGGCAGACCTCATGGCTGACTAGGGAACACTAGCACTCTGGACAGCTGTGAGTGGGAGCTGGGCATCATACTTGGTCAGAGCCAGGTCCTGTGGCTGAAGGCTAGCCAAGAAGCCAAAGACAGCCCTGCAGAACCCCGGACAAGGGGAACTCAACCACAAGGCTTTAGAGAAAGGGCTGGATGGGACAGCATCCTGGGGAACTGGCTCAGGGACGTGACAGCAACTAAGTACTTTGAAACTCAGCGGCTGTGTCTAGACTGGCAAGTTTTTCTGCAAAAGAGGCCACTTTTGTGGAAAAACTTGCCAGCTGTCTAGACTGGCCGCTTGAATTTGCGCAAGAACACTGATGATCTAATGTATGATCGTCAGTGTTCTTGAGCAAATACAATGACTCTCCCGTTCGGGGAAAAAGCCCTCTTGCGCAAATGCTTTTGCGCAAGAGGACCAGTGTAGACAGCTGAGAACCGTTTTGCGCAAAAAAGCCCCGATGGCGAAAATGGCGATCGGGGCTTTCTTGCGCAAAACCGTGTCTAGAGTGGCACGGACGCTTTTCCGCAAAAAGTACTTTTGCGCAAAGGTGTCCGTGCCAATCTAGATGCTCTTTTCCACAAATGCTTTTAACGGAAAAACTTTTCCGTTAAAAGCATTTGCGGAAAATCATGCCAGTCGAGATGCATCCAGCAGGTAACTGCTACTTATAGGGTCTCTGGGCCAGGACCAAGAGGAGTGGATGGGCCTGGGTCCCCCCCAACCCTGATGCAAGCTGCACCCAGGGTGTGTGTGTGTAAAGAAGAGGCCTGATCTCTGGCCACTTGCTGGATGCTGCCTTGCCCACAGACAGGCAAGTAGAGATTCTAAGACTCCACTCAGCCACCAGGGGGCACTCTCATGAAGGGCAGACCCTGCTACAGTGGCACTCAGGTGTGCCTTTTTCAGACCCCTTTGTGACGTACTTATACTGACATAATTTCCTAGTGTGTACTAGTCTACAATCAACCAAATCAGGGAACTGCTTTGAATGTATCTAGTTGAAATTGATCAATTCAGTTGAATTTATAATGTTAAAAAAAATCAGTGATCTGCTCACAAAAGTCTGCAGAGCAAGAATTATTTGCAAAAATTATTTGGAAAATAGTTGTAACAAATTTGAAGAACATAGTGATCTGATTGAGGACAATTTATAAACAGAAAAAAAACATTCATTCAATACATTGCTTTTCAGGGAATGGAAAATGAACAGCCTTTTGGGCTAATTCCTTCAATAGTAGGCCCCAATAAGGATGCCAGTCACTATTAATTGGTATGCGCACTTACCTGTTATGGACTAGACTTTGCTACTCCTCAGGCAACAGAAAGTAAAAGATGCAGTTCATTACCAATCCAAGGCCGATTTGAATTTAACAGTGAACATTTCCATTCCTAATCATATGAGCCAACCAGTCTCATGAGGATTTTTAAAAAACATTTATCCTGTGTAAGATGCATGTCTTCAATTCTGTACAGAGAATAAGCAAAGTAAATATCTGAGACCAGATGATAAGAAATCCATGACTAATGTCAATGGTGCCAGATGGGTGCCAGAAATAATTAGAATGTTGGTGCTTTCTATTTAGGGCACCATAAGGATCAGACTCTGGTCAGTCTGTGGAAATGCACTTTCAATTGCACCTAACTGAAACATATGTTAAAGGATGAATCTAAGTAGATATTATTGCAATCTGTTCATATTTCTTGGAGCAATCAAATATCCTGCTAGCATAATTATGCCATTGATGTTCTTTGTAAGTACAGCGGCAAAACCAATAGTTAAAACATTCTTTAAATTATTCTGTCTCTTAGTGAAAATAACTGCTTAAATCTGGAAAAAGAAATATATAGGTCACCTTGGTATTGTGTTTGTAATTCAGAATTGCATTGTCATTATAAAAATTTGACTCTGCCAAGTCAATACAACAGAGGCAAGCTTGAAACTAAAACCATATTGTTTTGTTTTGTAAATAGTGATTTGTGGAAGAAACTTTTAAAAAACTGTCACTTGATCTATAGTATCTAGAGAAGCACGATCTCATTTAGAAGACAATGAAAATTGTGACAGACAATAAGGAATCAGGTTTCACATCTTTTAGTCATAAATTTTGGTAATCTCAAAAGAATTCCTACCCTGTGGTAGTATTCACTGTTCTTGTCACTGTGTTTGGTTGGAGGCAGAATGTTTATGTCTTGAGATCAGCAAAGAAGTGTATTTCCAGGTGGACTGTTTCAAGGCTCAATTTCTTAGGTAAGCAGTATATTAATTTGACTTAAACTAGAGCAGATTTAATGTTTTTATTCTTCACTTGGTAGTTTTTAAGATTGTATTTGCTATAATGATGAAATAATCATTTAGAAAAAAATACCCATTCTGGAACTAGATGTAACATAAAATCAGTTTTTCAGGAACAAAGGCAATGTAAAGCCTAAGTGACTGGAATATGTGTGTTGCACTTCTGCTTAAATTTCTGGTAGTTGACATTAATATGGCAGCCTCTTTAATCTGGAGTTTTAGCATTGATATCTGCATAAACAACCAGACACATCTCACATTTATTCTTTATGATGATTTATAATCACTCTATCCCAGGGACAACATCTGCTAAAAAGTTTAGCAATTCAATAGTTGATGCTGATATTTAAAGTATTATCATTAGGCTAATAACCCTACAGCCTAATGAGAGGCTTCAATGGCTCTTTGCAAATTAAAGAACAGAACACTCTAGTGGTTTACACTTGGTTCACACTTTAAAGGTCACTTTTTTGCATTCAGATGCACTAGAAAATTATTTTCATTAAAAAGATAAAGATTCTGATTCGGAAGAATATAAATGTGCCATGTGACCTCAACATGTCAAATGGGCTGGATCCAAACTGTAGGGATGGAATTGACACCATCTTACTAGCATGAACAAAGAATTGTTACATAAAAATACCCTGACCAAAGCCTATTTTTCAGCAAATGTGAGAGTACTAGAGTGTCTTTCTATCTCTACATATCCTGGAGAAAATGTCTTATTGCTTATTAAAGATCAGCTGACCAATTACTGCAAAGGGCATTTTGTATTTAATTGAAAAATTGTTTTAAAAACAATTCAGTCTAAAAAATTCTAAAGAAACATTCCTGCTTGGAAAATGGAATTTCATCAAAATTGGAGTCCTCATGGGAGACCCTGCAGATGCTTAATCACAGGAAGTGAGCACCATGCATGAGGGCCCATCTAGGAGAATGTGGGAAACGCAGCACTCAGAACTACCATTCCCATGAAGAACCATAATTGTTCAGACAGATGCAGCAATTAATATTGAATCAACCCTCCTTAGAATGTTTCATTTGGACTGAAAATGCTGCAATTAAATGTTATTTTTCTGAACATTCATTCTATGGAAAGTTTTCGTATTTGACTTTTTTGCCTACCTGTGAATGTGGTTGTTTGGAAAATTCCTTTCACTACTTTATTTTGAAATCCTGGATGCTCAGGTTATGCTTTGAAAAAAAAATCTACAAATCAACTAAAATTCATCATGGGCAGCCTCTGAGTTTAATTTTTAATTTCAACCTCATAAGTATAGTTTCTCAATAATACTCATAATCAAAATAACAAAACAATGAATTTAAAAAATTCCTACTATGTTTTTATGATAGTTAATTATGACGAGTCTAAGAGATTTCAAAGCCATCAGCCTTTAAATCTGGCACAATTTCTACTTTCAAATGCATACGAGGAACTTTATCATTAATTAATAATGAAACAAAGCTAACTGCTATTCATAGCAAGCTTTTTTAAAAGCAATTTTTGTAGATGCTCTTCTACTCTCTTTAAATCACTTAGTGGTATTTATTAACACAAGCTTGGGGTCATGGTTGGGATTCTATTAATATTTTCCCTTCTCAGTCACCAAGTTCCAGAGTTCGTTAAATCACATTGCTCTGTGACCTGGTGTGGAAATTGATCCCTATATTATCAAAGTAAAAATGCTGTCTAAATATGTTTGTCTTACTGCTGTCAGTGTCATATATTCATCTTCCACTTTTATTGATGTGCATACGTGACAGCAGTTTTCACTGTAACATGTCATTTTACACATGAATAACCTATACATAATTCAGTGAATTGTTTTGATTTTATTTTATGGGGTTTTGGTATGAAACATATGTAAGGACTGACTTAATGATGTCAAAAAATCTTGTTGGACTAAGCCTCTGAGCATCTTTTTATGCACAAAAAAATCCCCTCCCTCTTTTCCTCCAAAAAGTTTAAATTAGCTAAGCTAATTTTTAAAATTATAATAACTCTATTTCCCCCAAAAAACTTGGCTACAGTACAGCAACACACAATTTGACTGAGGTTGCAATGCTTCAGTTCTAAAGTATCAATAATGGAGTGGGTTCCATTTTTAAGAAATTACTTCACAAAAAACTTAAAACAAAAACATCCTAGGATTTTTCTTTCTTTTTTTTTCTTTTTCTTTATTTTGAGTTCACCAAAAATGCTTTGAATACCTAAACTGCTAAGTATTTTCAGTACTTATTTTATCTAACTTTTGGCAAGTCATTCTTATAGCTAATTTAATTATTTTGACCTCACCAATTTAAATTTCATATCAGGGCAAGTCTTTGTATACAGTGAGGTTTCTGCATCACCGATCTTTACAACTGTAATTCTTGGATTTTGTACTAGGACAAATTGTAGGCAGCAGTACTAATTTATAAGTTAACTAATTTTCATGCACTGCTTCTGCTTTTCCCACTACTTGTTCTACCTTACCATGAGACCATCATAAAGGAAAAGGCGTTAGTGAATGCAGACAACCATTGCAGGGTTAGTGTGCCATTACTATGCTTCTTAATTTCTTCCAGCAATTTCTGTCACTGAGGGTATGTCTACACTACAGAGTTTTGTTGGAAAAATGGCCGTTTTTCTGACAACCTGAGTTACGGCCACACTGCAATTGCACTCTTCCAAAAGTAAATTGAAAGAACAGAGGGGTTTTTTGTGGTGTTGGTAATTCTCTTTCTATGAGGAAGAAGCCTTTTTCCGAAAGAGCTCTTTTGGAAAAAGGTGTGTGTGGACAGGGAAGAGGGAGATCTTTTGAAAGAAGAGGAAAAAGCACAAGTGTCCTGGTATCCACTCCATCCATAGTAATCACAGCTTAAATGCGAGATAGCACCCATTCAGTGTGGACGCTATCTTTTGAAAAAGCAGATAGCTTTTTTGATGCGCTTTTGTGTGTGGACGCTCTCTTTCGAAAAGTTTTTTTGGAAGATCTCTTCTGGAAAAGCTTCTTTCAAAAGAAGCTTGCAGTCTAGACATACCTTTATTTTGTACACTGAAGTCATACTTCAGCTGGTGATTAGTTGTACTTTCTGTGTCATTTTCTAGCATGATAACATCACAACTGTATTAAATTGAAAGTGAAAGTCACCAAGTTGCCCAGTATCTTTGCAGATGGTAACAGATGCATTTGGTATTGTTGATCCACAATCTCCCCAAAGACTTTCTTAAACAGCTGAAAGGGAGCAGAAAAAAAAAGCTAGCTTATACATGTTTTTTTTTTAAATATTGAGGACTTAACAATACAAAGGGTCTTGTAGGAAAGTGATTTTTTTTAGTTGAAAGACAAGTAAAAATTAACTGCCCCTTTAAAGATATTTGGTGCGAACCCTGGTTTAACTTTTTATTTCTAAAAAACCAAAAACTCCCTGTTGAACCCATATCATTGTAGAATTATCTAACAACAATTTACACACCCTTTTATGACTCATCTATGTGTGTGATTGAGAGTACATAATGTAATGGTATGCAATACAAGTTTTATCAGTCTGAATCTGGGAAACTTGCATTACTTTCAAATAGTGAGACTACATTAACTAGTATTCTAAATTACTGTCAGTAAAACCTTTATGTCACAGTTATGTATTCAATATATTCATTGGGAGCGGTAGAAAAACTCCTTTTAGAAATGCTCCTTTTAGGGGCTCAAAACGTTTTGCTAGTTTTATTTTCTATTCCATTGCCTGCAAAAGCCAAGCTTCCTGCCTGCAGAGCATAAATTAATCCTATAGCAATCAATGGAGAGGGAAATTACAGGTAATATTTCTTAGAAGTTTCCAAAAATGACCTAAAACTGTTACAGTTTTTCCTACTTTTTACACCTAGAATATAGTTCTGTATTAATTTCAAGAACTATATTTCAGGATCTAAAGAGGCTAGATGCAAATTCTGTGCATAATATTGGAAAATATGAATCTCTCCTTTCCAAATGTATAGATTTGATGGATTGAGAGAGATTAGTGGTAAACTTTATCTTGTATCTGAGACCTGTGTAATTTGGAGGAAAAAGTTTGTTTTGAGTGTGGCCAGGGAAGAGAAAATTTTCTCTGTTAGAGGATGTCACCACTGTCTAGTATAGTTCACATGCATGAGTGCCATCTTTAAGGCAGACTGGCAGGAGGCAGGGCAGAAACGCTTAACTGGATATATGTTCTATAATTTATTTAGATTTTACCAACCTAGTAACAAGTGTGAATTCCTAAATTACTACAATAGTCTTACCTAGAGTCACAGATAGTCCATTTAGGCATTCCAGTATCTTGCTACCCAAGCAAGTTGAAATATGTGGTAGATGGTCATGTTACATTAAAAAACAACAACAACCCCACAGTAATATTCAGGTTACTCCCAGTCCCAAGGGTCTAGTCTGTTACCCTAGGTCACTTGTTCTCAGATTTCAAACCAAAGATAGGCTTTTCACCAATCCTGTAGTCATCTAACTAAAGATGTATTAACTACAAAAAAAGAGCACAGTTATTTATATGATTAAAGGAGGTGAGCACGTACACACACAAATTACGTACAGTCTTAATTTTGAAAGGTAATGGAAACTTTCATAATAAGCAAGCTTTTATGTCCCTAGGGGCTAACTCAAGCCAAGCAGCTTGGGATTTCTTGCTTATATCAGAAATCTTTGCCCCTTAGGATATGTCTAGACTTTAGGGGTTTTTTTTTAAAGTGGCCTTTTTACAAATAAACTTCACCTGCATCTAGACTGCCATCAAGTTCTTTTGAAATTAAATTGAAAAAATGCGGCGTTTTTTTTTGACAGTGATAAACCTCATTTTATGAGGAAGAAGGCCTTTTTTCAAAAGAGCTCTTTCAAAAAAAGGTGTTCTTGAACACAAACGGGGTTTTGCAAAAGAGAGTGTCCAGATTGGCTGGGTGCTCACTTTCAAAAAAGTGGATAGCTTTTTTGACCATCATGTGGCTGTCTAGATCATCTCTTTCGAAAGAGGCTTTTTTCGAAAGAGGCTTGTAGTCTAGACAGCATGAACAGTCCCCAATTCCTTCTTTCAGGGATTTTTATCCCCTCCCTCCTTCTAGAGTCCAAGCTGATGGGACAAGTGCTCCTGCATGTGGGAAACAATGGACAAAATCTTTGCTCAAAATTGGTTCATTTGGATTCAATAGTCCTTCCTGATGGACAGGCAATAACAGCTCTTGGATGATCTAATATTTCACATTTGGTAATGCTTTCCCCTTGACTGTGTGGAATGTACATTCTTAGCAAGCATTTTTATTTTATAGAGCACACATTAAACATTACCTTATGACTAGGGCTCTACCAAATTCACGGCCATAAAAAATGCATCACAGACCATGAAATCTGGTCCCCACCCCCCGAAATCAACGTTTGTGCACTTTTGACTTATACTAAACAGATTTCACAGGAGAGACCAATGTTTCTCAAATGGGGAAGGGGGGATTTTGATCCAAAAGGGATCTGCAGGGGGTCAAAAGGTTATTTTTAGGAGGAAGTCACAGTATTGCCTCCCTTATTTCTGCACTGTTTTCAGAGCTGGGCTGCTAGAAAGTGGTAGCTTTTTGGATGGGCACCCAGGTCTGAAGGCAGTGCCCTGCCAGCAGCAGGACAGACATAAACAGTGGCAATACAATGCTATGGCACCCTTTGCTACCTTCAAGGCTGGGTGGCCAGAGGGTGATGGCTGCTGACTGAAAGCCCAGCTCTGCAGGCAGTAGCAAAGTAATAATGGTAGCAAGCAGCATACTGTGTCATCCTCACTTCTATGCTGCTGCTGCTGGAGCTGGTTCTTCCCAGCTCTGAAGGCAGCACCACCACCAGTAGCAGCAGTACAGAAGTAAGGGTAGCAATATGGCTACCCTGCCATACAATAACCTTGCCACCCTGGAACTCTCTTTTGTGTTAGCACCCTACAATTGCAAAGCTGAAATTTCATATTTTAATAGCTGAAATAATGAAATTTACTAATTTAAAAAACCTCTGGCTGTGAAATTGACCAAAATGGACTGTGAATTTTGTAGGACCCTACTTATGACATGTGAGAATGACATTATAAGTAGCATTAAGAAATGCAGCATCCTACAAGTATTCCAGAAATTGTAAATACTAGGTACATTGCTAGAAAGCTGATATTTATTCTGATAATGCCAACATTGAAGTAATCTAGACTGGTTTCCAACTATATATTTGTAAGTGTTCAGTGAGGCCTAGGGATCTTGGTACAAGCTAGCACCTGGTTTCCCAGCATCACAGGTGGTTTTATACATTTTTAAATTGTAGCTGCTTAGAATCTACTAAAAGGTTTGGGACAGTGACACAAACCACGTATTACCTGGGGTGGAGAAAGCTGTAGGGGAGATAGCTCAGTCTCTCACTTCTGCTGTCTGGGTTACTGATATATGTGACTGGGGCTGACTGCCAAGCCCCTGCCATTGAAGAGCATTTACACAAGTTCAGTTTTGGGTGGACATAGATGTTAATTGGATGGGCTGTGCCCTATCAAGGCCCATCCACTGCTATGCCCCTCTTTTCAGCAAGTGCATAAACCTTAAGGGGGGCATTTGCCTGTTTCCCCCCACCCCTCAGTTCCCTAATTGGTACCCTTTTTCTGGAATGCTTGAATTATTATAAGTGAAGATGGATTAGTGGGCAGAGTACAGATGAGGGCAGAAGTTCAATTCTTCAGGTCTTCAATGTCACTTATCTGTATATTTAGCAATATATGTCTCAGAGACAAGATCTTCTTCAAGTCTGTGAAATTTTTACAACAGAAGTTGCTCCAATAAAAGGTATTGCTTTGCCCACCTTGTTTCTATCATTTCCTGGGACCAACACAGCATAACAATACGGCAAAGCGATATCTCCCTATTTACGGTGTTTTATGTAACTTTGTATACATGCACACTCTGCGTAATATATGTATATTTCTTGTTCATAGCTGGCTGGGGAGAAATTAAAATCTTGTGGGCATAAAATTTCCTAGTTTGTCTCACTTTTATTTATTTTCTAGAATAGTATGTGGAGTAATTTGAGCTTACAGCTATTGTACACAGACTCCTCCTTGTGGTAGTAGTGATGTTAAGTCTTATGTTCCAAAATTCACTATTCCCTTCAACTGAAAGTCTTCTGCTGATAGTGTATTTCCAATAAGAATTAACTTTAAACTTGAATATTTGTATTAACAATAGAAAATAATAATGTTGAAACACAGTATGACTGCTAATAGGTTATTAACAAAGGCATACTTCACTTTTACTGTTCCATTTCTGCATGTTTGATTTTTATTCAGATTTCCATGAAGATGGGGGTGAAAAGGTTATGGGGGACAACCTAGCCTTATGCCCACTACATATATGGGAAACTTCTAGTTCAGTGTCAGTTTCCTCCTGTGAAACACAATTCCATTTAAAAATCTGAAAAACCAACTCCAGAAATAAAAAGCTGTAATGGTGAATACATATTCTCCTTCTCTCTGGACAGCTGAATCCACAATTCATCTGATTTCACTACTGGGAATCGTACACATAGATTTTGAGTGTGTGAATTATTAAACATTGCAAATCTGAACCTTTCATCTGTATCATGAGAACATAAGGTGAAATTAACCCAATTCAGTGGGCCGTCATCAGGCTTTCTTGCTTTCTCTGGCTATGATACATAGATATTGTGTACCTTTCGGTGACTATGCTCTATAGATGGCTGTTCATGAGCAAAGAGCCAATTCAAAGGAACTAGGGCACTGCTGTTTAAAAGGATTCAAGCACCTAACTTTCATTTTAGGTGCCTTAATCCAAAATTTAGGCACTACTGAGTTTCTCCAGTGGAGCACCACTCCCTGGCATGCAATGATTGTATACAGATCTCTGTCACTGGCTTTTCATATGCTACTTTTTTTCCCCTGCATTAGGACATTGTATGACCATGGGGGTTGAGTGGGTAGGATTGGTCTCCTATTTTTATATAGGTTCTTCCTATGTTTCATTTTATCTTTTGGAACTGTGAAAACTTCCAAATGTAATTGTATGAAGTAGTTTTAAAAAGAGGGGTTGGAACAGCATCTCTTCCCTGTTTTCTTTTCAGACCTGCTGTATTGTCTGTTCAGGTCATTCTGTTCCATTATGGTCTGTCTGCATGATGGGCTTCCAGCTAAGAAAACATTGGTTAGTTTCACTTGGCAGGTGGTGCCTCATAGTGATTTGCAAGTCCACAATTT
Organism: Pelochelys cantorii; assembly: GCA_032595735.1. Taxonomy (NCBI): domain Eukaryota; kingdom Metazoa; phylum Chordata; order Testudines; family Trionychidae; genus Pelochelys; species Pelochelys cantorii. The sequence continues at coordinate 192,375,613 of CM064327.1, forward strand.
CACTCTTTAGGATTTCACTTCTGGATCTGCTCTCCTGGGTACAATCCGTGCCTGCAGAGCTGTAATGAGCACACTGTTGTCTCCTACTAGTAGGTCTCTCAGGGGTACTAGAGCTGTTCCCACAAGAGCGTGTTGGTAATCTGACTCCATGAACTTAGTAGTGTCACTGAGATACATCATCTCTGGAAATGTGGAGCAAATGAGGTCTCTTGCTCAAATGAATTATTTTTATTAATAGCCTTTGATTAAGCTTCCTTGTAGTCATTAGACTTAAGGGAACCATAACAACAACATCTGCTGAACATATAATAAAGCAGATAAACAGTAATATATAGTATTTTGTGTTTTCAGTTTGTTTTTTAAATTCCAGGCATGTTTTTGTATTTATTTTCCAAACATTGAAACCAGGATGAAACCATGTTAAAATAATTTTAATAAGGAAAAAAATTGAGGGGAAAAACGATTTTGAATATATAAAGGTATTTTGTCTCTCTGAGTTAGTAGTATTTTTACAGAAATCCTGACTTGTGTATGTTTGCATAATTTCCCTCAATTTACCCTTACTCATGTTGAGCTTCTTGCTGTCTTGGAGGTAGTCCAATTTTGACAATAAGTACTCTGCATGAATAGACCCAGGGGGTGCACTCAAGGTTTGCTATGCCACTTTGCTGAGGTTGGGGAGTGTGTTTTGATGACTGTTACAAAAAACCAGCACATCCAGTTTCACAGAGTCAGGTTTAGGCATGTCCATGTAAGCAGTAAATTCCTCATTCAGATATGAAATTTTACTCTTTAATAGCAATGGTTGAAACACTCTGAAATAACGGTTGTCATTGATAGCAAAATTTGCCTTGAGGAAGGGGCATAATACCTGGATGACATTCCAGTGTTTGGTACCAAACATTTTGGGGTTCAGATCATGGACCACAATCATCTTCCGTATCTTGCTGAGCATTGGATTGAAGGTTTTGAACCATTTTTTTTCATTTGTCTCTTTTTTTCCAGGGTTGGAAGAATTTCCAGGCAACCAGATTTCTTATATGTGCTCTTTTCAGCTGAGATTTTGGTTGTCAGAATGCAGTAATTATCTGTACTGGCAAACATCTTGGCAGGAGTCAGAGAAAACTCGAATGTTTTCTGTGTCATATGATGATTCTGAGTTTTCAGTATAGAACATTCCCTCAGAGTGCAGAATCTGTCGGTCATTTTGGCTATTTTTCAGTCTCTTCAGAGTTTCTGCTTTAGAATCAACAGACTCAGGATGATCTAGGACTTTAGCACAGTCTATGCATTACTTACATAACAGACAGCAAATTACCAGCTTCTCCACCAATGTGGCATAGCGGAGTAGGTAACAAGCCGCTCAACTTTGTATGCTTGAAAGTAGGCCCCAATCCAATGATGCAAGATTTCATATATTTCATTTTTTTAAAAGAAGTAGCTGCTGACTTTGCAATGTTAATCAAGTGACTAGGACAGGTAATGTATTGCTGCTCTGGTTTCTGACTGAGTGTAATCTGCAAACTTGGATCAGGCCTACACTGGCAGAGAAAATTCATGCAAGATACGCAGACTTCTTTATTAAAAATAACCATTGTAATTTATCAGTAAAAACTGAAAACACACAGCATTACTTATCAACTAATAAAAATTATTAACACATGCTCTTGCATAAAACAGGATAAGTTGTATCCTGGTAACATCTCTCATTATCTCAGAGTGGTAGCTTTGCAAGAATTGTAAAAACCTCACAAGGACCACATCCAGATAACATGGAAAGTTTTAAAATTAAGATTATACTCAGCATCTGAAAATCCTGATGCTGAGTGAAAGTATGTATGTGTCCTCCATAATACTGCAGAGACATTGTGTCCTGCAACCTGTTTTCAGGCTTGCCAGCCTTTGGTTATTGCAGATTGACCAGCTGCTATTATTACCTAATTAACGAGGGAGAGAGAAGGGGAAATGATCATCTGTGACCAAGATAAGAGTGTTAGGCTTGATTACCTCACAGCTAAACCCTTCCTGCTCCATCATCCTTTGTTGTCGCCTGGACAATTGACACGGGCAACAGTGGACTTTGCTACTCTCAGTTCATCTGACACATCCATCTTTAGCTCTGCCCATTTAACGTGCTTTAAAACAACAACAACCAGAATTTAGAAAAAGAGAGATGAGATTCCACTAAACCATTTCAGGGATTTCTATGGCCCTGTTACCATTGTATAAGAACACCTCATCATGTAGTTCTCTAATGAATTAATCCTGACAACACCCCTGTGAGGTAAGAAGTACTATCTTCCCTGTTTTACAAAGGGGAAACAGCGACCAAATGGCTTGTCCAAGGCTGGACAGGAAATAGGTGGCAGAGAATTGAATGCAGAACCCCCAGCCTCTGGACATTGTTAATCCTGAATTCCTAATTAGCAAGGAAAATTTTCTGTGAGACTAGTTCACACTTTTCTTATGTTTGTTTATATCAGAAATCAGTGCCACAGAATACATGCAAAAACATGTATTATTCTTAACAAAAACAATGCTAAACAAAACCCACAAGGAATAATACAAAAAAGCCTGCTGTTGTACTACTACCCCAGTGGCTAAGAGCAGCAATTTTATTATATAACACATGTAAGTGTGATTGCACTTATCATGATGTAAAACTAATGGTCTCATTATTTTAAAGCTTATTTTTGGTTTATACATACTAGAAAAAACTTGGGTGAATTGTGGAAAAATATTCTGTGCATATTTGGTTGTGCATTTTTGAATTGGTTAGCTCCTGATATGTGCCTAAATGGATTTATTTACAGTAATGTTGACTGAAACCATGTATTTTATGCAAATACATTGGAGAATATTCACAGAAAGCAAATATCTAATTATATTTGTATTAGTACCAGACAGCTTTGGGGGAAAAAAAGGGAGAAAATCCTTTCCTGCCACCCCAAATCACATGGTCACGAACAGTTTTTAGTTTTTTCTTGTTCAGAGGTATTTCTTTAGAAATTTTGGAGCAATTGAGAATGATGGATTCACATATGGAATATACATAGTATTACCAACCCTCAATATTAAAAAATCATGAGTCAGCTCCCCCACAGCTGCCAAAGTCATGATTGGCTTAAAATAATTGAAATTATGGCCCTATTAAATTCAATGGCAGACATCTCACTGACTTCAGTAAGGTCATGATTTCATCCAATGAGATTTTTAAACCCTAATACATTTTGAATATTTCTCATTTGACTTCTGCAGTTTGAGCTTTTAGGTTTTTTAGACCTGAAGCTTAATTTTAAAAAAAATGTAAAACTGAGATTCCATGCAAACACATGAATCCAGGAGCTGAGAGTTTTAAAAAAATAAATACCAGAAGTAGGGCTGTCAAGCGATTAAAATTTTAATTGTGTGATTATAAAATTTAATCGTGATTAATTGCATGATTAATCACGCGCAACTCCCCTTTGAAACGCCATAGCTGTGTTTCAGTGGGACAGCACTGCATGGAGCCCAGGATCAGCTGGAGTTCCTAGCAGACCCTGGGCTTCGTGCAGCGCTGCCCCTTGGAAGCGCTGCAGTGGCATTTTCAAGGGACAGTGCAAGGCAAAGCCCGAGGTCAGCTGGGGTATGTCTACACTAGCCCCCTAGTTCGAACTAGGGAGGCTTATGTAGGCATTCGAAGTTGCAAATGAAGCCCGGGATTTAAATATCCCGGGCTTTATTTGCAGCTTCCCGTCCGGGCGCCATTTTTAAATCCCCCTCGTCCGAACTAACTGCCTGCGGCTACACGCGGCAGTCAAACGTTAACTCGAACTAAGGACTTTAGTTAGATATTTAAATCCCGGGCTTCATTTGCAACTTCGAATGCCTACATAAGCCTCCCTAGTTCGAACTAGGGGGCTAGTGTAGACATACCCCTGGAGTCCCCAGCTGACCCCGGGATCCATGCAGCACTGCCCCTTTAAGGCACCGGAGCAGCACTAGAGCTACAGCAGCTATGGAGAGGCGCATCTCACTTGGTCCCAAGCTGCTGTGGTGAGAGAGGACTGGAGTAGTCTTCTATCCCTGGGGCAGCCTGCAAACTGAACTCCTCATCCGCAGTATAATGATTTAAATAAAGAATGTACATTTTCATTTTATTTTCAAAAAACAAAAATTCATTGAGTTAAGGACTTGAGCAATGCTGGGTAAATCTTCTAGTGGTGAATATAAAATGAATACAATTTTCTTTTGATATAAAACAATTATTTCAAATTAACACAAATTTGTAAAATGTTCACGGAATACTAAACTGAAAGGAATCTCAGGCAGTCATCAAGTCTATTCCCCTCTGCTCATGGCAGGACCAAGCACCATCTAGATCATCCCTGACAGGTATATGTCTGACCTGCTCTTAAAAATCTCTAATGATGGGGATTCTACAACCTCCATAGATAATTTATTTCAGTGCTTAACCACCCCGCCAGGAAGTATTTCCTAACATTCAACCTAAACCTCCCTTTTTGCAATTTAAGCCCATTGCTTCTTTTCTATCAGCAGAGGTTAAGAAGCATATTTTTTCCCTCCTCTTTCTAACAATATTTTAGGTACATGAAAGCTTTATTTGCTACCCACATCCCCCCATTTTCTACTTCTCTGTCTCCCCTCTAACTGCTATCAGACACTGTGCTCTCTGTGGAGTGAGACAATTATAATTATTATTTGACTGGGTGGAAAAGTCAGTTGCTTGTCTAGACTTTACTCCTTTTTCCCATATCATGATCACTGTTGGCTACAAGGCAAAGTGAATTTATCAAAGAGAAGGTCATGGGGTGTCTTGAACATTATCTGTAAATTCCTGCATGCAAAACAAAAATTTGATAATGGTATCTTCAGTCCAATAGACAAAGGTATGACAAGATCCAATGGCTGACAGGTGAAGTTAAAATCAGGCAGGAAATGAGATTCACATTATTAACAGTGAGGGTAATTAACATTTGGAACAATTGACCAAGGGTCATGATGGATTCTCCATTTCTGGCAACCTTTAAATCAAGATTGAAAGTTTTTCTAAAAGATATAGTGTTGCTCAAACAAGAATTAATTTAGGGATATTGTATGGCTTTTGTTAGAAAGGAGGTCAGGCTAAACAATCACAGCAGTCCCTTTTGGCTTTATAACCCATGAATCATTGATCTTAAAATCTAGTATATTTCAAACTGAAGATATTTGGAGACAGCAAAAAGTGGTAAGGACAGCTAGAAGGTTTTCTATGCAGGAATAAAAGAAATAATATAGTGTGCTGAGATGATGGGAGAAATGTTCCCATTGCTTGACATTACCACTTCAGCTGGGCCTGAGAGGTATGCATGTGTATCTTGAGATCCGGATGTTTTAGAGAATAGAAGCGCACTAGTAAACACTTAATTATGTGTAGAGGCAGCTGTCAGCCCCATAAACATATAAATAAAGCCACATTTCTGCATTCTGTAGTTCAAGTCTGATGACATATGGCCCATAAGCTTTTAGAATTCTTTTCTGAAAATATTTATGCATCATTAACACTGAGCCCTTCTGGTAGTGAATAAAAGAGTGTTTTGGAGCATTCCCTGAACAATTGCCTTCGCCCTCTGTCTCAGCATGTAGACTTTATTGTCAACCAAAGTGACATGAAAAGCATTTCAAGACTATTTAGAAGATTCATTTAAAATATTGTGCTTTCACCCTGCTATATATTTTTCCTGTTACAAAAAGTCATCTTGCAATCAAAGAATTTCATTTGTGATGTGCAGAAAATGTATGTGGACCACTATCATTCATATTAGCAAGTACCTCAGTAAATCATCTATACATTTACCAACAAATAGCTCTTGATCTGTCTGTGTGTACTATTGATACCAAGAAGGCATTAGAGTCCACATTTTCAAAACTCAGATACTTAAATTGCTTTGCACATACACATATGAATCAGTACACAGAGAATGGAAAACTGTGTATTGTAGGTTCAAGTAGGCAAAATATAAATACATGCATGCGTTAAATTATATACCTAGTTGTTACAGCAGAAATCTTTCCCTCAGAGGCTTTTACTTGCGAAGACAGTAACTAGTTCCTATATATTTTAGTTTAAATCAATGGCAATCATTCTCTTTGATTTCATGGCCATGGAAACTGTTGAAGAATTTATATTTATTCCTGAAAATTGTCTTTTATATAATTAGCTCTTAACTTTCTTCCTACTGTTTCTGGTTGCATCTCTACTAGAGTTATCTTCATCCTGCAACTGTGACTAAATGTCCATTCTGTACCTGTGAGATTTGCAGCTCACTTGGGGGTACGTCTACACTGCATGCTTATTTCGGAATAAGCTATGCTGGAAGAATACTCCAAATGCCCACTGAAATAGTGCTGAGCTATTTCAAAATAGAGCGTCAACACTCATTGGACACTGAATCGCATTTAAGGCCACCCGGAAGCACTTCAGGCAGGGCATCAGGACAGCACTCTCTTCTGAGGCTCAAGCTTAAAGGGACCCTCCTGTTCAGTCCTGTCTCAGGCTCTTCTCCTTTGCCTACCTCCTCAAGGGACATCAAAGACTTTTCTTTGCCTGCTGTGGTTGCCCTTGGAGACACCTGAGCACTCCTGCCATGGAGCCAGAGCTGCCTCTGAGCAGTCAACAGCTCTTACAGGTTGTGTTGTACCTCCTGCAGCACTTTCTGCAGGCTTCCTTCTTGGTCTTGCAGGAACACAATCCCCAGATCATTGTAGGGAACTTCCTCATCCCTCTATGGGCACTGATCATGCAGTACAACCCCATGCACTGCTGCTTCTGGCATCTGGACCCTAGTTCCGACTGGTGAGACTGGATTGTTATGGAGCGGTGAGACAACCAGCAGTGACTCCAGAATTTCTGCATGTGGAAGGACAACTTTCTGGAGCTGTGTGAGTGGCTCACCTCTGCCCTCAGGCAATGGGGCACCCACATGAAACCCGCCTTCCCCCTCTAGAAGTGGGTAGCCATTGCCATCTGGAAGCTCACCACGCTGGACAACTATTGATCCATGGGCAACCAGTTCGGTGTGGGGAGATGGACCGTCAGGGCCGTAGCATTCAGGTATGGAATTCTTGTGCTATTGACGCAGGAAGGTGGTGAACTTCTGGAATGGGGTTCCCCAGGAAAGAGGGGTTGGTGGTGGAAGACACCTCCCTGGGAGATTTTTCAGTTCCAGCTTCACAAAGCCCTGATAGGGGATGGGGCAAGTAGGGGGTTGGTCCTGGTGTGTGGAGAGGAGGGCAGGGGTTGGGCAACCCTATGATTTTCTGTTTGTTTGTATCCTTCTACAGGTGGTACAGGCCATCAACACCTTCCTGCTGCATGGGGTTATCAGCCTGGGCAACGTGGACCTCATCATCACTTGCTTTGCTGCTATGGACTTCCCCAACTACAGGGGAACTACTGATGGCACCCATATCCCCATCCAGGCCCCCAACCATTGGGTATCTGAATACATCAACTGCAAGGGGTATTTTTCAATGGTCTTGCAGGCCATCATGGACCATCACGGGCAGTTCACAGACATATACATCACGTGGTCAGGGAAGGTGGATAATTCACATGTCTTCCAAAACTCCAGCCTCTTCCAGAAGCTGCACTCCGGAACCTTTTTCCCCGAGTGCACCATCAGGGCTGGGGACGTGGACATATTGATCTGTATTGGGGGGGATGCAGCTGGGTCCAGCAGTGGCAACATCTCACAGGGAGAGGATTTGTATCCCTAGATACTGTAGGATGGGGGGGCAGGGTACTAGGGGAGGTGCGTGTAAACGGAGAGTGCGGACATGCCACGTGCTGTGTGTGTCACTGCTGAGTGTGTGTGTCTCCATGTCCCTAGCCTTCTGTTAGTGATGGCTTGTGGTGGGAGGGCATCATTCCCGACACCAGGGTGGGATGGGTGAACAGGAGGCTTCTCCAGACACTCTGTGAGCAAGAGCACAAGGGTCCTCTGTTGTAGCCTCCTGGGGATGTGTGACCCGGACGGGTGTTCCACATGCTCCCATGTGCACAGATCCCGAGCCCGAGAAGGCTGAGCAAGGAGTGCACAGCTGCCCCTTGCTTCCTGCCACCTCCGCCCGTGTGTGTGTCTATGGAAACTAATGACACTCACCTGAGGGGCCTTCCCTGGCTTTGGATGATCCTGGGAGGGGAGTACTGGGAAGCATCCTGGGAGGGGAGTACTGGCTCCAGGATGAGCACGAGGTCCTGGCTGGCAGGCATGGAGCTGGTGCTGGCCTTGTCTGGATCCTCCTCCTTCTTACTGTCTCTGCCCCCCGGGAGGGCAACAATGGGCATCTCCAGGCCTGAGTCCATTACCGGGGTGGGGGAAAGGGATTGACCTGCCCCCTAGGATGTGGTGGAGCTCCTTATAGTGGGGGCAGGTCTGGAGTGCTGCCCCGGAGTGGGAGCTGTGCTCCCTGTTCTTGGCATAGGCCTGCCTGAGCTCCTTAATCTTCATGCACACCTGCTCCTGGGTGTGGATGTGGCCCTTCATGCCCAGGCTCTTGGCCATCCAGCCATAGACATCTGCATTCCTGCAGCTGGTGCAGAGATCCTGGAGATTTACCTCCTTGCCCCAGACCTCAATGAGGTCCAGGATCTCCACACCTGCCCAGGAAGGCGCATGCTTCTTTCATCCCCTGGCAGGGTCCTGGGAGCTGGCTGCCTACTCAGCTGCAGCGTGGAGGCCTCGGATGGAGCCCAGGGGTGGCTCATGGCTGCAGGAACAGCTGTGCAGGCTGCTGCTCTGTGGCTCAGGGCTGTCAGGGCCAGCTGTGTGCCACAAGCCCTTTTCCCTGAGGCTGAACCTTTAAGGCCTGCAGGGAAGGGGTACAATAGAGTTTTGCTGAGTGTGGACAGAGGGGCCAGCAGGTCACCTGTGGAAGAGCTGGAGGCCCCTTATTTCAAAATAACTCCAGCTGCGCTGTCTATACATCTCCTATTACAAAATAACTGTTTCAGAATAAGCATTATTCCTCATAGAATGAGGGTTATAGACTCAGAAATGAGCTGCCCGTTATTTAAAAAAGTATTTTAAAAAAACGGGCTTGATGTGTAGAGATTCACGTAGTTATTTCGAAATAATGCTGCTGTGTAGACATGCCCTTACACTGATCCTCCCAGATTTCTGCAGGTGGCAGCAACAAATCTTTTCTTTTCCAACTGCTCTATGCAACTCCGCTAGTTTGCCAACAGACTCTGAACCTAAAGGCTATGGCTGGGCAATAGTTCACCCAGCAGATGGAAGAAAAAAACATTGCATCACTGTGTGCTGTCTGTGGGAGAAGTTAAATACATTATCAAAGAAATGTATTCCTTTTTGGTGTAATATTTGTTGGCTCATGTCTCTTGTTGCAGTCACTAGTTCATGTATCTTAGCCAAAAGCCCTTGTACTCTGTAGCAAGCTGGATCTAACTTCTATGGCAAGATTCCTAGATACTACAGCACTCTGTTGCAACAGACTGGAAATTCATCTGCAGCTTCATTTAAAATTTTAAAATGAAGTTTTTGAACTAATTAAATATGCAGATGAAGAATATAAGCAATAGTCTAGCCTCTGATTTATGTTCATATTGAACTCTATTTATTTTACGTTCCCCTGTCATTTACAGTTCTTGATTTTTGTATGGACAATATCAAACAGCATCATAGAAGCTGTCAGGAAAGAAGCTGATGGATTGGCCACTAGGATGGAAACAGTTGGGGTTTTTGGCACTGCAGTGGAGGCATTGAGACAGTTTAGGATTGTGGAATAAGCCCATTAGTAGGATGTTTCTGTATGAAATGATCAGCAGTGAAAGTTAACTATGTTGGCATTTAAATTATCATCTTTAGGTGTTTGCTTTGGATTGTACCAGAATTCTGTAGAATCAGGTCAGCAAAGATTGCAGTCAATCTGCAGCAAATTCCATGTGTGCTGCATACACTCAGCCCAGCACCAAGTCCGATGGGGTGTGTGTATATACGTGTGTGTGTATGGGGGGAAGGAGGGGGCTTCTGCCAGTAAATGTTGCTAGTGGTTTTTAAATGGTTCCTGCACATCTTGTTTTAAGGTTCACAACTTTGACTTAGTTTGAGATGCACACAGACTACACAGTTTTATTGGGAGATGCTGCAGCCTAGCACAGTGTATACAGACATATAAAATATCTGAAGGCAGGGCCATTGGTTTGGTGAAAAATGTCTCATGTTGTGTGAGATCAGCATTTAAGGATAACCTCACATCATATAAATGCTGGACATGATGTACAGAATTATGCCACTGCATCTGTCATTCTCTGGGAAGAAAGGGATAGAGAGAATTCATCATGCGCCCATGAGCGGCTGAATACAAAATAGTATTGCAGCTTCAAAAGAAATAATTGGCCTCTGTCTGGTGAGCTAGATGTCATGCTCCATTTGCACTGGTGAAGGTCAGAAGTCCCCAGAAGGGTGTCATAGAGGCAGGTAACACTGACTCCCTCTCTCAGACATGAAAAGCCATTGAGAAGGGATGTAGATATCAGTGGTGCACACAGCTGCTCCTCTCTGAACCAACTGGATTTACAAGTGGAGAAGACACAAGCAGTTAATGATGCTCTAAGGAGCTTTTAAATTTCCATCCACATCACCTCCTCCACTTGGAATACTTATGCTGTGTAGGCATACAATAGAGGATTTTGGCTCCCCATGGGTCTCTCCAGATATGTCTCCATGAGGTGTCCTGTTAAGCTCTTCTAGTCATTGGAAGTTTAGCAACTCTCCCTATTGAGGAATTTCCATGAGATGGGTCTTTTTCTTTTCTCAGTGACTTTTCACCAGGGAGACCAATTGGGCCCTTAACTTTGAAAACATGGCATCCAGGAACAATAAATAAGTGGCAATTCCACAGCTGCTGTCATTCAGTGTCCTATCCAAAGGTGTGAGCATCCACTTGCTTTTCTCATTCTTTTAAGTCCTGCTCATGAAGCAATTTAAAATTAGAGACCTAGATATAGGGAAAGATTATTAAAATAAGTAATTTTTTTAACTTAACAGGAGGTTTCATAAGTGAAAAGCTTTCTACAACTCTTATTTGCAAAGCATTTATAGTAGCGCAATGCATCAAAAGTGTACCCAGACCTTTCAGTTTATTCCCAGAGTTCAGACATCAGTGCTGGCTTGTAAAATAGCTCTGAGGATTGTTTACTTAAGCTTTTCTCACTGGAATAGCCTCCAGAGATGGAAAATTCATTTTCATGTCCTACGGGGATAGCTGCCATGCAGTGTTATTTGAGCATAGTTCAAGCTCAGTATAATGCAAACAATGCAAGCAATGTAATGTAGTATAGTGCAAACAATGGAATGCAAAGCATTCAGTTTTAAATAGCACAGAAGCACAATTGAGCTGGAAGTACATTTTGACTATTTGGCATGGTAATGCTACATTGACCTTTAAAGCTTACTCAGTGTTGGAGGTGAGGTGGTTCACTGACCTAGTAGGGACTCTTGTAGGCATAGATCCAGAGGGGCTCTGGGCAGAGATGGGAGAAGCGGGGGTAGTTGCTCCGAGTCCGGTGATTTAAAAGGGCCCAAGGCCCTGAGCCCTTTAAATTGTCACAGGAGCCCCATCAAGCATAGTCCAGGCAGCACTGAGGGCTGGCTGTGGGAAGGATGGCTAAATCCAGGTGGTGCTGAGGGCTGGCTGTCCTTAGCCATGCCCCTTCTTCATTAGGCACCGTTCCTTCTGTCGACAGCCCTGACTCTGGGGCAGCCTAACCCAGAGTGGACCCTGCTGTGTGTCCTTTTACTATGTACTTCATGTACTCTGTCCTGTGCAAGTCTACATCTATTGGCTCATATGTAGGGCAGTGCTATGACTGCATCCTAATTCTGTTGTCTCTAGGTATGCTGCTGCCAGCACTAGATGGAACGTTTTTTGCAAGGGCTATGGTTATGTCTACTCTTGCCAGTTTTAGGGCAAAAAGTCAGGTTTTTTTGTAAAATAACCACAATAACGTTTTTACTGGAAATCCATATTTTCTGCTGAAACTGCTGAGTTTCAGCGCAAAAATAAAAGCACCCCCAGAGTCTTTTCACTTTTTTTGCCCTGATGCTTTTGTGCTGATGCACCAGTGAAGACTCTTGATTGCTTTTACTGGTCTAATTGCCCTCCAGAGCTGTCCCATGATGCACTGCGAGAGTGGCTGCTCTCTGAATCTCAATAGTTCACTCTGCAGGTGTGCACCCTTCCCCTATAACTCTGTTCTGACAGCTAGTGATGTCACTGCTCTGGGACACAAAACAAATCATTATAGTGGAATGCTTCTGCTGTCTCCCACAATGCCAATGGAGGCAGGCAGACAGAATGTGCTGTGCAGAGTTAGGGAGGAAGGCAGGGGCTGAGGTCAGGGTCTTCCACCACCTCAGGACTGATTGCTTCTATCAGCAGTCACACACACGTATCCACACCGTCACAAGTAATGATCTGCTTTGCGTCCTGAAGCAGTGCATAGTGGGATAGCTACCTCAGTGCTCTCCTCTCATTGGCAATGCAAGTGCTGCATATGTAAACACACTGACATGCGTGGAAAACAATATGAATACAAACCAGTGGTTTTCTTTCAGGTGGGAAGCCTTGGTAGCTCTACTTCCCCACATACTACTGCACAAGGCCAGTCAAATTTGAGCTGAGTGAGTGCAGCAAGCATTCTAAAGCGCTTCAGAATTCCATGTCCTGTGCTTCCATCACACTTGGTTTTCGGAGTAAGCCTAAACTATAACAAAATTTAGAATGCAAGTGTGAACACCATTAGGGCTTATCAGCATAGTATAACAACAAGGTAATATAAATACAATTTATGAACATATTCATGAAGAGAGAGAGACAATTTTAAAACATATCCATTGCTTCGACATTAGATGTGCTGACTTCTATAAATATGTATGTATTTAGGTAGCATCATCCCCTTTCTATATGTAATAAACTGGCTGCACTCTTGGGATCCTATCTTTCCATCAATGGATTGACACTTGTGATGGGTAAGTTACTTGTTCAGTTCACATGGTGATAGCTTGTGCTTTTCATACTGTAGGGCTTGGTGTCTACTCCTTTGATAAACTGTGGCGGTTGTATGTAGCTAGATATAGATTTATGATATGTGTATGTCCTATACTACATTATTTGAAAAAAATAAAAGACCTTAGGATGATTTAATGCAATGTCTTTCTGTTGGTAAGCAATTCAAGTGTCCTTCTTTTATTTCTCCTTCACAATCAAAATGTAATGACTAGTTATGTATATGGGATGCTGTGAGAAGAATCCAAATACTGTATAAAGGTTTATATACTGAAATTTTAACAGGATTTTCTTGATGGAAGAATATCATTTTTTAATATTTTAATACATAAAACTGCATATCTGCATTGTTGGGGATTATGTTTATATTCCTCATAAGTCCAAAAGCCTACTAGAATTCAGTGAGAAAATGGAAATGTTACAAATGAACACATGTATAGCAACCTTATTTTGGTGATTGGTTCATCACGCTTAAGATAAAGTTGAGTCATTTTCTGTATTATCCAATGGAAAAAGGTCTGTTATCCATTTTAAAAGCCTTAGTGAACAAATATTATAAATACTCCCATAAAATCTCTCTGAGGGCACGTCCTCACTACAGCATTATTTCGAAGTAACTCATGTTATTTCAAAACAACAAGGTGATTGTCCATACAGCAAGCCCATTATTTTGAAATTATTTTGAAATAACGGGCTTATTTCAAAATAATAAACCCTCATTTCATGAGGAATAATGCTTATTTCAAAATTGCTATTTCAAAATAGCAGTAGTGTGGACACTCCACTGCTGCTATTTCAAAATAGCTCCCCCCCAAGACCATTCAAAGTAATTACTTCCCTTCCCAATGCTTCCTGAGGCTGCAAATTGATGTAGCACATGCCTGGGACTAATTTTGAGGCTTCTCTGTAGTGTAGATGTGCTACAGCCTCTCCCCGACTTACGAACCGGTTACGGACCAAGCAATTGGTCCGTAACTCGGTTTGTTCGTAAGTCGGACCCCATAGAGTTACACGCGACCGCACTGTTCATAAGCTTGGATTGCGTTCGTAACTCGGGGTCCGCTATTTATGACAGCTTCGGTCGTAAATGCGAACGGTCATAAGTCTACCGTTCGCAACTCGGGGACCGGCTGTATTTTGAAATAGTTATTTTGGGAGTTATTATTTCAAAATAATTTATTTTGAAATGCCCTTGTAGTGAAGACATACCCTGAGATATTAAAAAATAAATCCTCCATACAAAGGCAGGAAAAGACCATTAATGATCCATAGTGGGCTTGGAAGCTACACCCAACGTATCAAGGTTTGCTGGGAGGACAATTTTCCCTGAGCTGTTGGGAGGTGGAGGAGAACATGGGACATTCCCTAGTATTGAGAATGATTGAGGGAGTAGAGAAATGTACCCCAGGGCACCAGATATTCTTGCCAGGCAGATCCACTCTTTTGAGGAGGGAATTAAAACAGAACAATTTGGTCCCTATCAATAGGACAGATGAATAGTCAGATGATAGAATGGAGGGTTGATGACCAGATCTATCCAACACAATAGCCAATGCACATAGTGATATAATTGACTGAAGCACACCTGCCAGTCATGAATATAGACAGATTAATTAAGGTTTCAGTTCACTCTTCAGTGAAATTATAATGTGGTTAAAATTGGCTGTAATTTTCTTTGGAAACTAATATCACAAACAGGGAACTGTTAGAGCACGTTTCCTTGGGAGTACTAAAAAATGAAAGCGGAAATTACTAAATTATAGTTTTCAGAATGGTAATAGAATAAATGAATTGCAGAAAGATAAAGATTTATAGCAGACTGAGTATGACTTGTCAACTTTAAATTCAAAGAAATTAGATACGTGCAACATAGAATTGTACAGGGACCATTCTGGCTGAAATGTATTTTTAATTTTTTATGGATGAATCTAACTCCTGAAGCAGTTTAAAGTAATTCCCATTGACTGTGATGACTCTTTAATTATGAGGGCAGAGCTAATCAACTGAAAGCTGTCCTCTTGCTGAGTTCCTCCAAGAAATTACCTTGATACCAGCAGAATTTATTGTCTTTTTTTAATTTCCTATATTTTGCAAGCCAGCGAGACCATTTTCTTCCCCATCTCAAGAGCAAACTCAAACATTGCTAAGAAAGGGCATGTAACTTGTTTGATGCCAAGATCACATCAACCCAACTGGTGATTGTTGAAATGGATCCAAATTCTATAGCCATACATCTTACAGAGTTAATATTAATCAGTTATAGGACTAGTCAGGGTTCAGTCTCTATTAAGTACAGATATATCAGACTTGCTTTTTAAATACATTATAGGCCTTATGAGAGCTATTGTATGTAATAATTACCTTGATTAGAGAAGAAAAACAGTACCTGGAACTAATCAAAGCACACTAACTTGTTGGTATTAATCATTATTATTTCCCCTTTACAAAACGCAGGTGCTTGGTTTGAGTCTGAGAATAGCTGTTTATCTTAAAGTTTTGATTAATAGCTCATTCTTTTGCATCATGGAAAAGGGCTAATTATATATTAAATTTTCTAATCAGTTTCTCATTTTGATTAGTGACACATAATCACTTGAGAAAATCAAACATTACATATATTTAAGCTTGAGACTTTGAGCCACATCCTACTTTGGAGGTGGAGGACGTATATGAGGAGAGTATGCTGCCTGATAGCAGCTCATGGAGGCCTCGTGCCTAGGGCAGGTGAAATGCCTACAAGAATACCTGGTAAAGTACATATAGCAGGAATGGCTGCCTCATACTGTTTTACAAGTTGAAGATGAGCATGTGTTCCCATGTCTCCTTAACTCCACTGGCTTGTCTAGCTTGAGGCTATGTCCTTACCCCTGGCTTTCCTCCACTTCCTGCTTCCTTCTTGGGAAGTTCAATGGGACTCCCCTTCAGTAGGTGTTTTGCCTACACAAGCTCTCCTAGGGTATGTCTACACAGCAGCGTTATTTTGAAATAGCATCAGTTATTCTGAAATAACATGTTGCACATCTACATAGCAAGCCCGTTATTTTGAAATAAAGTCAAAATAACAAGCTTCTTACTCTGACTTCTGTAAACCTCATTGTATGAAAAGTAAGTCGGAGGAAGAGTGCTCTGTTTTGAAATAACTGCTGTGTAGACATGCCCAAATTTGAAATAATCCATTTCAACTTAAGCTATGCAATTTTCATAGCTCAAGTTGTGTAGCTTATTTTGAATTAGCCCTGCTCTGCAGACATACCCATACAGCCCTATTTCCGGAGGGGGAATGCCGGCAGACTCCAGTCATCTGTGGGCGGAATTAAACCCAGGACCTCTGCAGCTCAGTGCACGAGCCTCTACCCATGAGCTAAAACCCAGCTGCAGAGCAGACTCATTATTTTCTCTGTAAGCCCTGCTTTACACTAGGACTTTATTTTGAAATAATGCCCCCAAGGTCAAATTTGTACGTGGAGTGTCAACACTACCAAGCCCGTTATTTCAAATTAATGGGCCACGGAATTTGAAATCTGTACTCCTGCTTTTCATCAGGAGTAATGCTAATTCCAAAAATAGCTACTCTGGAATAATGGTAGTATGGATACTCTGTTGTCGTTATTTCAAAATTATCTACTCCTTAGAATAATTCAAATAATTCATCACTCCCCAGTGCTTCCTGGGGCTCTAAGTCCGAGGTAGCACATCCACATTAAGATGCATTAAGATTTACTACATGGCAGCAGTAAAGTTGGAATAAGCTATCAATTGCATAGCTTAAGTTGAAATATTGTAATTCAGCTTTTGGTGCTGTCTAGAGCAGGAAGTTAAAGGAAGAATGCTCTTCCTTCAGCTTCCCTTACTCCTCATAAAATGAGGGTTACCATGAGGCAGGGTAAGAAGTCCTCCAGCTTGACATTATTTCAAAATAAATGCTTGTAGTGTAGACGCGCATTATGTTATTTCGGAATAACATTAGTTATTCCAAAATAACACTGCTGTGTAGATGTACCCTAACAGAGCCTGCCTCAGACTAATTTCGAGGCTTTCCTATAGTGTGGACATGCTAGTTCGATTTTGTTAAACCAGGAGTTAAGTCGAATTTAGTGATTTCAAAATACTTTGCCAGTGTAGACATGGCCTAAGTGATCTTGGTCCATTAGATGGGAAATACACCAGATCCAGTAGGTGTGTGGGTTACATGTGGGGTACATACAACCCCCCCTTGAAATCGATGGGAGTTATAGGTGATTGGCAGCTCTAGCAATGAGGCTCATAGTAAATAATTTGCTTCAGTCTTGCTATTTCTGAACGTATTTTTTTAGTGTACACTAGAAACTCAGAGTTATGAACACCTTGGAAATGGAGGTTGTTCTTAACTCTAAACAAAGCACTATAGTTATTCCTTCAAAATTTTACAACTAAACATCAACTTAATATATTTTTGAAACTTTACTATGAAGAAAAAATATTGCTTTACCCATCTTAATTTAAATGAAACAAGGATAGTACTGTACTATATTTTCTTTCTTTTATTCTTTCAAGTAGTTTGTGCCTGAAAGTGTACAGTTCCAAATGAGATGTGTGGTTGACTGGTCACTTCATAACTTTGGTGTTCGTAACTCCGAGTTTTTGCTGTATATCTAATTGTGACAGTGTGTGTGAGCAGTAGTACCTTCTCTCATACTGTCCTATGCAAGAGTCTTAGTTTTCTCTTTGACTCTCTTTGCCATAGCTTCTCTGTGGTCTACTATTACTACTTTTCTAATGAAACCTTATTTCCTGATCCTTCTAGTTTCCTCATGGTCAATATCTTTTCCTGAAATTTCACTGAATACCACAACATCACTACTTTATGTAAAAGAACTGTGTGCATTTGTGTATATACAAATATATATAATTTGTTCATTCTGTGAGAGCTCAAGCTCTCAGACTATTGTGACAGGTCCTTATGAAGCATCACGAGGAGAAGAGAGGCTCCCCACCCCAGTGTACCCAGCACTAGGAATGGTCTGATCCCTAACTGAAAGGAAGTTCTATCTACAATGCAGCTTTTTTTTCTTCATGACTGCTAGTTATGTATTATGCATCAGTAAGTTGTGAGACTGTAGGAGTTTCCTATTTGTATCCTTGTAAGTGGTTGCCCTCACTGCCATAGCAACCTGTCATCAGAGCTTGGCATTGCCGAGGTCTGCCACTCTGATGTCCTCTGCTGACAATTTCACTGTTGACCATTTATTTGGCCTTAGGAAGTCCTATTTCTCTCTTTATTCTGTAGCCCAGCCCTCCCACAAGCTCATCTTTCAATTCTCTTAATTTCCAGGATAAAAGTCATGCTAAATTCACACAAGTTCTTCTTGGGCTGCCTTGTATTTTCCTGATCTTCATCTCTGCTCCAGGGGACTGCAGAGTTCCTACCTGGCTCCTTTGATGGAGCATTGCATATTCAGGCTCAGGTGGGGAGCTGCTGAAATTCATCCCCTTCCTCAGGCTTAGGAACCCAAGGGCCAGCCTGGGTCAGAAGATCTACACACCTAATTTTAACACTGTATCAGTACCAACATTCTGAGACTCACTGTTACAGGTTTTTCTTTCTCCCCCTGTCCCTAGGGGGACACCCACAGGAGCATAACCTGCATCCAGTGGTTCTCTCTAGCCTGCATTTTTGCTATTTACCTCTGCTCTAATTTTTATGTCATCTTCCAACTTTAGCAGTGATGATTTTATGTTTTCTTCCAGGTCACTGATAAAATATTAAATAACATAGGGCCAAGAATCAATCTCTGTGGGATCCCACTAGAAACATAATTTTTTTATGATGATTCCCCTTTTAAAATTACATTCATGACTTATTTATTACGCAGCTTTTAATCTATTTAATGTGATCCATGTTATTATATCATTCTAGTTTTTCAATCAAGATGTCATGCAGTACCAAGTTAAATGCCTTACAAAGTCAAAGTATATTACATCAACACCATTATCTTTACCAACCAAACTTATAATTTCAGCACAAAAATGATATGTTAGTTCGATGAAATCTGTTTTCCATAAACCTATGTTGGTATTAATTATATTATCTCTTTTAATTCTTTAATAATTGAGATCTTTAGCATCTGCTCTGGGCTTATAATTAGTTGGGTCATCTTTTAAAATATTGGCATGATAGCAGCTTTTCTCCAGTTTCCTTGAACTTCTCCACTGTTCCAAGATGTATTAACATCAATATTAATAATTCAGCCAGTTCTTTTAAATACTTGGGTACAAAGATCTGAATCTGGATCTGCTGATTTAAAAATATATAACTTTAGTAGATGCTGTTTAATGTCTTCCTGAGATACTAGTGGAATTGCAGTAGTGTTTTTGTTGTAAGATTTCTGTGTTCCCCATATATAGAGCAGAATCATTTATTGAACATTTCTCCCTTTTTTGCATTCTTATTGATACATCTATCATTTCTTATTGTCCTTAACTCTGTTAACCATCGAGTTCTCCCTGTGTCCCTTTGCTTCTCTTTTCATTTTTCTACAGTTCTTAACTTCTAATTTAAACACCTTACTATCAACTTTCCCTTTCTTCCCTAAATATAGTTTAGCTACTTTCACTTTCCCTCTAAACCAATACATCCTCCTTCCTTCATTGTGGCTTTTTTTTTTGGGGGGGGGACTTCTAGAAAAGTATTCCTAAACAATTCCCAATAATCATTCACATTTTTCTGATTAAATTTTTGCTCCCAGCTGATTTGGCTCACAATGGAGGGGAAAGTAGTGTTTGTGAGTTAGCTATACCTAAATCCTGGAGATTAGTGACATGAAACTGTATGGATCTGTAAATGAGTTTAGACTGAGTCATGGTGCTGTATCTATTTATCACAATTAAACCATGAAGACATAAGCATCCATAATCTGATCTTAATCAGAGGATTGTTAAAATTAGACCATGAATTAGTGGTACAGTAATTATGTTAAGTGTTCTCTTCAGCTTGAGAATGGAAAAGAATATTTCTAGGATTTTTCATTTTAAATCAACTTTGTTTCTTTAACCCTTAGACCAGGGGTGACTAATCTTACTGGCCTACCGAGCCACATACAATAATCTTTAAAAGTTCAAGAGCTGAGGGACAACTGCCAGTTGTTCCAAGCTGGAGGTTGTGGATTCAGCCCCATTCCTGCTGAGGCCGCACCATTGTAAGCGTGCCCAAGAGGGGAGAAGCCCCAAGACCCTCCTCCGAAGAGGGCAGACACCCCTTCCATATTACCCTGCTGCCAGGCAGAAGTTCTGAGCTTACCCACCCCACCCAAGTAGGTTGAGATTGAGGGTACTGTGGTGGGATCTGTGAGCTGCACTTTACTGGTAAAAGAACCACATGTGACTTGTGAGCAACAGTTTGGTCACCCCTGCCTTAGATGGTGTTGTCTTTTGCTGGCTCATTGCCAGGGTCATAGGTGAATATTATTTGACTGAAGTTCAGTCCAAATAAGACAGAAATATTGTTAGTTGTGAGATGAGGTAAGCAATCAGAAAGAATAACAATGCTAATAACTGACACTGTACATGAGAGTGTCTGCCTTTACTACTTTTCATGATTCAGAGGTTTGATTCCTTAAGATACTTCTAGTAGGCATAATGTCAGAAGTAATCAAAGAATGCGTTTTTTTCCAGCTGCAGTTGGCTGGAAGCAGACAGACGTGGGCTTTGCCACAATTATTCAATTCATTGTAACCTCCCCAAATTGGGTGATATATAATGTTCTTCATGTGGGGCTACACCTAACATGCATTTGGAAATTGAAACGAGAGAACTGTGTCTGTTTAGCCATGCAGGAACTTCCCTCTAAACCACATTGGGGTTTTAAAGCAAATATGGCCTTCTTCTGTATATTTTTTGGGGATCTAGAAAGTGTATTTAAACAATTCCCAATTATCATTCACATTTTTAAATTAAATTCTTCCTCCCAGCTCCCTTGGCTCACAATAAAGGGGAAGGTAGCATCAGGAGTCAGGTGGCTTAGGCGCAGAAGATGTTTCTTGAGGAACTAGATACCTGTCTTGTTCCACACAGAATGGTTGGAGGAGGAGGTGATAGCCACCTTATAACTTTAGTACAGGGATTACAAGCACTTGTCTGGGATATGGGATTTGTTTCTATCTTCCTGTGACTGCATCCTGTTTGGAGGGCTAGCAAGGTTTCTGGAACTACAACTCCTCTAATACATGTGTTCAAGGAGCACAAACATTAAGATTCTGACTGCTTCCTGCTCGTGTGAGCAGAAGACAGGAAGAGCTTCCCATCTGCCTGTCTTTGGGCACCTGCACAAGAACCATCGGAATCAGGTTTTTAATGTGACGGAATTCCGTCATGTAGATTTATTATTGTTACTTTTTTCATTGACTGCAACAGGCACTTTTTTCAGGGGAAACAAATATATTTGCTAAATGCAGTCAAAATGTTGCATAACCAAAGTAAGCTTCAGTAATGAGTATTCATGCACATAAGGGAGAGTCTTATCAACCATCTTAATAAGCAGTTATTTTCTAATATACCTAACATACTCTGGATAATCAATAACGTGGTAGAAAGAAATAGAAAAAGTCAATTTTTTTGTAATGGTGTCATGCTCAAAATAGCCTGAAATTTCATCACATTATAAATAATTCTGCATCTTCCTTCTGAAAAACAAGGGAGAGTTGTAAACTTACTGCAGAGACTATGATAATGGTATGCAGAGTGATGTTGACATCAGCCTGGTGGTTCTTGCCATCACTGAAATAGCAACAGTTACTATTTAATTCTAATGCAGTTAGATAGCCTGGGGCTAAATAATACATTTTTGTTAGCAATTATTTAGCACAATCTCAAACTGCAAAATACATTCACATAACAATTTGTCTCTTCCAGAATATACTTACAGGGACTGTAACAGGTCATAGAGGAGAGAAAATGGCTCCAAAAGGATGGAATGTTTGCATTATGTTGACCATTAATATACCAAAAGCCTTTAAATAAAAATAAAATATAAACAAGTTGCAGTTTTTAAACATTGAGTAGGCATGCATACAATATTTAACAATATTCCATCAAAGTTATTACCTTTTTATGTAATAGGAAATGTATGTATAGGAACACATTTTCCTCAATCCTTCAGCATGGAAGGCTTGATTTATTTTAAATAATTGAAGTCTATGTGGAAAATTTTGAACATGTACACATTAGGCCAAGCCATCTCTGGTAAAACCCCATTGACGTCAATTTGAACAGAGTCTATGATTCAACAGAGGATACATCTACACTGTAAGCTTCTTTTGGCAGTATCTAGAGTATGTACTCAGGTAACCCCTAGTACAGGTTTAAGTTGCACCATAGAGGGTGAGATGCGGTTTATGTGGATTGATTATGGACATGCCTGAAGATACCTGAACCCCAGTATCTACGGTAATGGCTCTCTACTCCATTGTAGAGAGTAGAGACCATACTTTCCATGCTTACGGAGACAATATTTCCCTCTGCTGAATACAGAACACCTGGTAAAATTACTCTTATTCAGGTGAGTACATTGGCAATTAACCATACATACATTCAAATTAACATCAAGTTGATTGAGATCCTGTTAAAAAGGAAAAAATGCACCGTTGGGTTCTTTTTATTTACCTTCTTATCTTTAAGGCTTTTGGGTTCACATGGGGAAGGGTGACACACACTCCTACCTCCACCAAACTTGAGGAGAGGTGACATGCATGCACTTCTGTACTCCTCTCTCATACGGGGTTGGGGTGTGTGTGACTGATTGACCCAACTCTCCCTTCCTAGTGCTCTCCGCCCTCCATGCCCGGCTACGCCCCTGAGATCAACTTACCTCTACTGGTACCTGGCACTGCAACTTCCCGAGGAAACATGTAGGGAATGCACATAGCATCATCCCCATGCCAGATTTCTGCCAGGGGTCATACCAGAATGCAGCCAGCTCTGTGCAGGATTAAAGGTGACGGGAGATGCTTCCAGCCACACGGAAGGGAGAAGAGGGGGGAAGGGATAAGCTGCCTCATGTCTTTGAAGAGCTCTTCTCTTTCCCACCTTCCTGCTCCTCTGTGGCTTCCTGCCTGCACAGTTTCCAAAGGTACTAACACCTCCAGCCACTGACATAACCCAGATGCCTTTTGTCCCCCAGCTATGGCACAGGCAGTAAGGGATTAAATGCTAAGGATACATTGTGTCCCAGAGCCTTGGGAACCTGATGTCAGGGGCTTTGGAGAACCTGACCAGAGAGGTGGCTCAGATGGGAGGGTGCGTAGGAACAGCCTCATGGTCCCAGGGGGCAGGATCCATGGTGGGGGGGCAGGCAACGAGGTGCTAAGCCTCTGTCCTGGCAGCTGCTGTAGAGCTGACACATTTGGCGCACAAAGAGGCTGGAAATTGCTTCGCCCCCACTGCTCCAGAGCTTAGCTGACGAGCAGAGAGGCTTCCCAGTGCCAGAGTTGTGTGGGGCTTTGGCACATGCAAGGCCCAGTTCCTCTGGGCTATCACCCTGGACTGGAGGGTCTTAAGAATTTCTGGGATGCCAGGCCAACCAGAGGCAGAGGGGGAAGGAAGGAGCCTGCCGGCTAGGCTCTTTGGTCAGCTGAGCACTCTGACTGGGGGCTGATTCTCTGCACAGTGCTGTGAGTGGGACGCATCCCATCAGGGGGAAGAGGGATATAGAGGAGCAGTGAGGCTGGGGAGGGAAGGGGCAAGGCAGTAAGAGAACAGTGAAAGGGAGAACACTCTGCTGTTGGAGCATTTTCTTGCTTCAGATAAGGACTCCTGGCAGTGGGCAAGGGCTTTAGCAGCTTCCTGCTACTACAAGCTCACCCACCACCCAGAGATTCTCTTGGAGTAGGAAAATGCTATAGCAAGGGGATGCAGTGGGTATAGCCTCCGCTGGCTATGTAGCTACACTCTTCAGGTGGAGGCAGCTTGTTTTTCACTGTGCATGTACATGCTGAAGATGCGCCAGGGAGGAATATAGCCTCTTCTCCATCAGAAAAAAAAATTCAGCACATCGATTAATTACTTACAAAATAAACTTAAAAAACAACAAATGGTCTGGTAGCACTTTATAGACTAACAAAAGATGTAGATGGTATCATGAGCTTTCGTGGGCACAGCCCACTTTTTCAGATGACCAGAGTTCATTTGAAGAAGTGGGCTGTGCCCACGAAAGCTCATGATACCAACTACATCTTTTGTTAGTCTATAAAGTGCTACCAGACCATTTGTTGTTTTTTAAGTTTATCCTGTACAGAGTAACTCGGCTACCCCCTGATGCTTAAAAAAATAAAACCTTTGTAAATCATTGATACATAACTTAAAAACATACCATTGTCAGTTGAACTGGAAGTAAAACAGACGGTATATTCATACTGAGGTGTGCTCTTTAAACTGTGGGTTCTTGAATGAAATGAAAATGACCAATTAATGTTCCCAAGGAGGAGGAGAAATTGGGTTTCATTATGTGACCTGTGCCTCATCCTGCACCCATTTGCTTGCCCGGTGGTAGTACTCTAGACACTTTGCAAAATAATGGAAAAAGCAGAATGCAGCACAGGCTGCAACAAATCCAGAAAATGACTATATTCTGACAAGACAAGAATAACATTTGTACAAACTGTGGAAGCTCTGTAGCTTCAGTCAAAATAGGATGTACTGCATGTCATGTATCTATAGGGCACATACAGGGCAAACAATTATACACTTCACCAGTATAGCTATCTTTAGCTGAATTCTTAAATAAAAGTTTGTTGTTCCTGCCTTGACTTATTGTGTCTTATTTTTTCCTGTCTCATTTCCTATTGCATTGTGATTTGGCCCCTCAGCACTTGTCACAGCACAGTTTTAATTTAACAAAATAGCAAGTTTATAGCCTTCTTCATAGAAGAAAAGCTTGTAGACATTCAATAGAGGTGCATCTTAAAGGCTCAGAAACAGAAAGGCAAACAAAAAAAAAACCTGGTGCTTTTAAATCTCATGATTTTTACACTAATGTCATGATTTTTGAACATCTGAGTACATAATTCAGAAATACTACTTATTACCCATGTAGCAAAGTCAAAGTGAATTTAGGATCCATTAAATAAACCAGACAGAAAGTACTGGAAACTGAGGTGCTCAGCTCACCCACAGAACAAACAGCAATGGCAGGAGAGCTTCCCTACTTCCCTAGCAATCTCAAGAGTCCCACTGCCAGAAATAAGAAGCAGTTGAATCTTCACGGTGGTGCAACTCCTACTTACTGAACTGAGACTATCAATTTATTTCACATGCACCAAACACCCATTAGACAGTACCAACTTCGGTCACTGCAGGCTTGAGTTAATTTCAAACCAGTGACTGATGAAAAGCTCTATTTATTGTTAAGACTTCCCCTCATCACCAGCTATCCAGTCCTGCACATTTCAATTTACCAGGAAAACAGCATGGAAAATAAAATTATTTTCCTCCCTCCCCACCCAAATCCAACTCCATTTGTTATTTTAACCCTGGTCAAGCATGCAATATGGTGGTGACTATAAATCTGGATGGTTGCAAAAATCCCTCACTTCATCCTCAATTTACTATTCTTAACAAACGTAATTCTAAAAACAGCACAGTGGGGAAGGGCTTACAGATCTGCCATCTAAAAGGAAGGGAAAATCACAATGATAATTTCATTGTCACAGTATTATAATCCTACAATCAAATATCAATTCTTCAGCGTACATGACACAGACAGGCACACAAGTTCATTTTTGGCCTTCTCCAGGGAATTTTTGTTGTTGGACATTTTTCAGTCTATATTGGGGAGTAAAAAGAATGTATTATTGCACCCTCCCTATTTCAGTAGGGTACAAATGTCCAGCAATTGTTTTGCCCTGTAGTCAGATTGTGGTTGAAGGAGGAGTATAATCTCTGGTTTGTATGATACTAAGATGTCGTGGGGCTATATTGGACAGATAGGCTGGTCAATGTAGAGCCTCAATCCTATATAGACATATTCTTTAGAACTTGGAAGACTATCACATAGTATTTTGATGGAGAGGACAGTCATCTGTGATCTGTACTACATTTTGAGAGAAGGGTATTGGAGGCCTTCATATACAGAGGAGGTTAGTTGGAACAGAGCTTTAATGAGGTTTACTTTTTTAAAAAAAAATCACAGTAGTCCATTAACGTTAATATAGGTTGGACCTCCCTGGTCCGGCACCCTGGGGACATGACTGTTCCCAAAGGAGAGAGTTTGCCGGACCAGGGGAGGTCGGCCCCTCTGTGAGGCTCCCCTGCCCCTGGGCTACCGGCCTCCCAGTTCCTTGGCCAGTCTCAGGGTTGCTGGGGCTCTACTGCCCCAAGGCTGCAAGATCCTGCGGCCCTGGGGCTGCTGGAGCTCTGCTGCTCTGGGCTGCCGGGCGCCACTGCTCTGGGCCAGTAGGGCTCTGCTGCCCTGGAGTCTCTGGGGCTTTGCTGCCCTATGGTCACTGGGGTTGCACTGCTCCAGGGCTCTACTGTCCTGGGGCTGCCATGGCTCCACTGCTCTGTGGCTGCCCCAGGGCACCAGGACTCTGCTGCCCCAAGCCAGGGCTTTCTGGTCCAAGGCTATCTCGTCTGGTAACATCTATGTTCCTGCTGGACCATGGATGTTGCTGGACAAGAGAGTCCCGGATCACAGAGGTTCATCCTGTATTGTCAAACTTACTCCTATTTAATGTCATATTTTACCTGGGAATTTCCCTGGATACTTTCATAGAGGCTTCTTGAAAGCTTAATTCTTTGCTGCAGTTGCCAGTGGCTCTGTTCCCTCAATATTTTCTAACATTACTGATTACAAAATGTTTGAGGGGCTCCTTTAAATGTTGCACTTGGTGCTTCTCCCACCATGTACAGGGCGTGCCTGCTATAAGTTGCCCTGGTTTACATCCGTTCTGCACTAAAGTCATTGACACTTGTAGGAACGAATGCATAATAAAAGTCCTCCCATTCTGTGCTTGTAAGTCACCCCCCCACCCCCAACTTGCACAAATGGAAGTCAGCTGCGGAGAAAAAAAATCCCCGCTTTAAGTTGTTTTGCTATAAGTCCAAGTTTTTTGGAAAGTATCTTGGACTTATAGCAAGGACATCCTGTAGTAACTTTCATAAGGCCTCCTGCTGTGCTGACTAAGATTTTCAAACGATGCACACGCATGGATTTTTAGGTTTCCAAAAATTCATGAGACGGTTCAAACCCAGGTCATTGTTGTCTCTTGAATTCTATTACAAACCTAAAACTCACTAAGGTTCACCAGCTTCTTGTTTTTTATCTTGTTTTTACCCTAATTGTTAGAACAGGGACTATCCTGTAAAATGTCTAATTTCTGAAAATGAAACTTTTCATGCCTATTGAGATCTCACTAAAACCCCTTATGTTCACCTTTTTCAGTACTGATCCTTTAAAAACCTATTAAGGACATCAAAAAGGCAAAGATGGACCTCTGCACTAATTTTCACTGAAGAAAAATATATGAACACATCTAAATATTTTAGTCCAACCAATGTTTGAGTGACTAGTGTGCAAAAATATTTATAACAATTTCAAAAAAAATGAAAACCCAGATGTTCTTCTAAGACTTTTAACTCAATTTTGCTCAATTTGTTTCAAACTCTGTTAAATATCTTACCTAAAACAGATGATGTAAAATTGAAGGCTGAGAAGAACCTTTATATAACAAAAGGGGAATAGTAGGTTGCCTTTGTATGTATGGAAATTACCTTGTAATCTTAAGAATAGAATAGCTACTGTACCGCCATAATATTTCCAGATAATGTGTTCCCGTTTTCCCAGAATGTGGGGATTGACATGTATTTTTCTAGATCAATAATCTACATAATCTCGGGGTGATGTTTAAAGAAGGAAACTAAGAAGTTAATTTTCTTATCTTAGCATTATATAATCATAGAAAATATAGCTGAAAATAACTTGGTCATGACTTATTTCATTATTTTAAAACTATTTCTGGAGTAATTAATTTGGTCTCATTTTAAAACTTTTGGAATCAATGCTTGTCAATAGAAATATCTTTTAATGTTAATTTTCAGTGATTTTGTTTAATGTCCAATATCTCTTAATATGATAAATAATATTCAAACAATCAATAACCATTCAAAAATTCTGTTTCCAATGAAACTGAATTCATATTTTTAAAACTGCCATATTAAAGGGGTGTTTTAAATATTAATCTGAAGTGGCTTATTTTTAGGAAATAGATTAACTACCCTACCTCAGAAAGTGCATGTTTGTGTGTGCCCGGGAGGGAGTGGGGGGAAACCTAATGTGAAGCTTCATGCTCCAGCTGCATGAAACTAGTCCTGAATTTAAATCATAGTAATTAAAGTATTACAATTAAATATTCACACACTGCTCCATTCACATCAAAACGACCCATTGACAATCATGCAGGCTTCAGCTGGTGGGCCTTCTACAAAGCTTAATATTTTAATAAAGCTGATATTTTACAGTATGACAGAGGACGTTGAAATCATACAGCACATGGTAAAGGGTTCCAAGTACTGAAGTCGTCTAATGAAAGAACACTTGAGTCACAATTAACTACACCAGTGGTGGCAACCTGTGGCGTCCAGGTCACATATGAATCATCATGGTAAGCTGCTGGTGGGCCACCAGATCAGTTGTTTAGCTTGCATCTGCTGGTACTGCTGCCTGGAGCTCCCATGGGCTGTGGTTCTCCATTCTCAGATAACGGAAGCTGTGGGAAGAGGTGCAGGCTGCAGGAACTTGCTGGCCACTGCTTCCCACAGCTCCCATTAGCCAGGAATGGCAAACCATCGCCAATGGGAGCTGAAGGCAGCCATGCCTGAGGACACAAGGTAAACAACCTGTTTGGCAGCCTGCCAGCAGCTTACTCTGATGAGTTGTGTGCAGCTTGACCGCGACTGGGCTAAACTATTACCCATCTTGTTTGTTTTTGCAGAGAACTCAGGTCTCAGGGGATGTTCTCCTGATATACTCTGTGAGCAAAAGAACAGCCAGCCTAGGGATATAGTTGTGGAATGGGAGGAGTCTTATTTCTAGCCCCTTGCCCACTCATTGGCTAGACTACTGGTCTAGCTGCATAGTATGGTGTAAAGTGCTTCATGAAAAGGGCTTGAATGACTTGTTCCTACAGAAAAATAGAGGAGCAGGGAAGGAATTGTGACTATCATGACTCATTCTCTGATTTGCTCCTTTGATTATGCATCCTCTCGTGCTATCCTTTACTTTGAAACTTTAGTCTGTCGTATGTAGCTCATAGCTGTCTTCAACGTAAAAAATAAAATACTTTGGCCTAGCTGATCAAGGCCAGCAAGTCTGAAATGTCTGAACATAATCATGGCTGAATTTATATGAGGTTTAAAACTCCCTTGCACTTGGGGATGAAAGTACCTGGGATGCTTTCACTAATGTTGTGATCATAAGTGATCTATGATCACTTAAATCAACATTATGAAAGCTTCTTTCT
Source organism: Pelochelys cantorii (assembly GCA_032595735.1). Classification (NCBI taxonomy): domain Eukaryota; kingdom Metazoa; phylum Chordata; order Testudines; family Trionychidae; genus Pelochelys; species Pelochelys cantorii. The sequence continues at coordinate 192,405,171 of CM064327.1, forward strand.
CTTCTATCATAACTTTAATTTATGGCTTACTAAAATATGTTTAATATGATTAAAAATATGTTACCATTTTAGACATACTTGGGGAAAGGCATGTTGTTTGCAATCAATTACACACTTTATTGCATGCCGGTAATGATTTCATAATTAGAATAAGTGAAGTGCATTGATGTCAGCATGTGGCATAGCTTACTGTTGTAGTGTTAGCCATGAATTATTCCAAAATATGCTGTGAAAAACTAAACAGAAATGGAATGGAGAACTGAGTTATTGAAATCTTGAGTAGGACATCAGTAATTGGAGAGAGAGTTTTACAAATAATCTGAAAGTGAAACATACCCATAGGGCAGAGAGTTAGCTGAGGCCCTTTACAATCCTTGAGCTCCTAGGTGAGGCTTATTATGATGCTAGAACTTGAGCAGTTAATTCCAGCACACCGTGAGCAGAGCTTCTGCGCTGACCCTGCAAAGGCAGCAAAGGGGAGGGGCGCAACCATGGTAACAAGCTGAAAGAGGGCCCTCTGATTCATATTTATATGAATTCAGTGATCTTAGCCCTACACAACTGGCCTGGAAGGACTACAGCTTCTATACCAGCCCATCACCTGGAACAACAGTTGCAGGGGCACAATGCATGTGAGACTAGGTCTACGCTACAGCTTTTTGAGGGTATGTCTACACTACCACCCTAGTTCGAACTAGGGTGGCTAATGTAGGCATTCGAAGTTGCAAATGAAGCCCGGGATTTAAATATCCCGGGCTTCATTTGCATCTTGCCGGGTGGGTGCCATTTTTAAATCCCCTTAGGTCGAACTCCGTGCCCGCGGCTACACGCGGCACGGAGTAGGTAGTTCTAATTAGGATCTCTAATTCGAACTACGAGTACACCTCGTGGAACGTGGAATGAGGTGTACCGGTAGTTCGAATTAGAGATCCTAATTCGAACAACCTACTCCGTGCCGCGTGTAGCCGCGGGCACGGAGTTCGACCTAAGGGGATTTAAAAATGGCGCCCGCCTGGCAAGATGCAAATGAAGCCCGGGATATTTAAATCCCGGGCTTCATTTGCAACTTCGAATGCCTACATTAGCCACCCTAGTTCGAACTAGGGTGGTAGTGTAGACATACCCTCTGATTTTTTTTTCAGAAAAGGCTTTTCTGAAATTTGGCCTGACTACACTATGCCAAATTTCAGAAAATTGCCCTCTTTCAGAAGATCCCCTCTTCCTCATGAAATGAGGAAGACAGGGCTTCCGAAAGAGCGCATTTGCACTGCCGCAAAAAAAAGCAGAAGAGCAAACGCATTCCCTGGATGCAGTGGAGTTTTTCCAGGATACCTTTGGTATCCCAGAAATCCCCCGCAGTGTAGACATACCCTGAGTATGCACAGAGCTAATTGGAGGGTGTGAATTTCAATTGGCAAGTTGCATACAAACAATATGTTTTAATCTGGCTAAATTGTAGATATATACATCTCAGAACGAAGCCTGTAGGTCATACTTACGTGATGGGAGATGCCTTCCTGGAAGCAGTGACTCAGAAAAAAGAACAACAGAACATGAGCTCCTAGTGCGATGATGTGGCCAAAAGGTGTATTGGAATCCTTGGATGCATAAACGGGGGAATCTCAAACACCAAAGGATATTTTACTGCTGCATTTGGCATCGACACAACTGCTGCTGGAATACTGTGTCTGGTTCTGGTGTCCACAATTCAAGAAGGATGTGGATAAATAAGAGAAGATTAGAGATGAGCCATGAGGATCATCAAAGGATTAGAAAACATAGTAACATAGCCTTATAGTAACAGAATCAAGGCGATCGATATATATAGCTCAATAAAGAATAAGTTGAAGGTTGACTTGGTCACAGTCTATAAGTACCCATATGGGGAACAAATATTTGATAATGGGGCTTTCAGTCTACAGAAAAAGCTGTAACATGATCCCATGGCTGGAAGTTGATGCTAGACACATTCAGACTAGAAATACAGCATGCATTTTTATATTGAGAATAATTATCCATTGGACCAGTTTGTCAAAAATTGTGGTGTGTTCTACATCACCGCCAATTTTCAAATCAAGATTTGATTTTTTTTTCTAAAAGGTCTTGTTGTAGGAATTTTTGAGGGAAGTTCTATGGCTTGTGTCACACTGGAGGTCAGACTAGATGATCTCTTCTGGCCTTGGCATCTATAAACCACTTCAGCTTCTCTGTACTCCACACTATCTACCTGCAAAGAACCCAAAAGACTTTCAATTTGACCAAATTTTCCAAAGGCATCAGCAAACTGTAGTTAAGATGAATTAGAAAAAGGGAAATGTGCTGTACCACCTGCTTTTGTCTTGTTTCTAATATTTTCTTAATGCTTTCTGTCATTTCCTTATACCGCATTATCAGTTTAGGGCAAATGGTGGAAACTGGGAAAAACAAACCTTCATGCATTGCAGCTGGAAATTTTCCCTTAGTGGGTAAAAACACTTTTTTCCTTATATAGCATTTACTAAGAAATCTAGTATGCCAGAGGTAGCTTTCTCGTTTGTATCTTTAACAAGAAGTGCTGATTTTCCATTAAATTTTCCTATAGAAATGTCCTTCAAATCCTCATTAAAAGCGTGGGATCTGGTATGCAATTTTGTAGGAATTATTTATTCATTATTATCCTTAGACTGTCCAATAAAAAACACAAGCTCACTTCAATCATTCTGTTCTGACAACACTTGTTATTTCATTTGAGAACTTATGTTTTCACACATCACATCCAGATTTAATGCTCTACGCTGAAAGATGAATCGTGAGCATCTCCTGCTATTCAGCATCTTCCTGCTGTCAGTTTGTGAGGACTAGTTGAAGAAGATGCGAAGAAAAAGGTTGTTTCTTCTATTGGTTTCTTGAACTGGTGCTTTGTCCAAAATCTCCACTAAGTTATAGCTGTTGCTGATGTTCTAGCTGCACTGTCTCACTGTATTTTAAGTATGCCAAATCATTCAGCCCACTACTGATGAAGGGTGAACAGAAAAAGAAGATTTTAAAAGCTAAGAAAAGTATAAACTGTTGACCAGATTTTGATCCATTTATGCTAGTGTTAATCCCAAGTAGCTGCACTGAAATCCATGAATTTATTTTGGATTTACATTAATAGGTAACTTATCTCAGAATTCGGCTCTCTACGTTTGTGTTGAATTTTCATATGCTCATGCAGGAAACTATAGATGCTATCACTGCCCTAATCATTCTCTTGCTTATAACAATATCAAAATGTGGTCAGGTTTAGACTGTCCATCAGTACTGTTTGTTTCACTGTGCCTTAAAAATGTGAAAGCCTTGTTGTCGCATCCCATTGAGATTTAGCAGCCTTTCGATGCCATTTGTAAAGCTATTCCATCCCCATGGAGCCAAAGAAAATCAGAAGAAAGTCCTTCCCTTTTCAAGATAAACTTAAAAAACAACAAATAATCTGGTAGGACTTTAAAGACTAACAAAACATGTAGATGGTATCATGACCTTTCGTGGTCACAGCCCACTTCTTCAGATGACCAGAGTGTTGGATGTGCAGAACTAAAATAAATAGGAGAGAAGGGAGCGGGCGGATGGGGGAAGAGAGAGAAGGAAAAAATGGGAGCGGGGGGGGGGGGGGGGGAACAAGAAGAGGCAGTGGGTATAAAAATATCAAGGGGAAAGCCGAGCTGGACTGCAAGGAAAAACAAATAGTCTATAAGCATCTAAAGACTGGATAGTCAAGAGGCAGATAAGAACCATTAGTAGGCAAATAGAGAGGAAGAGTACTAACTCCAGATACTAAACAAACAAAGAACCATTGGCACCTTTATTGTTTGGTAGGTTGATAATGTCCCAGCCATCCAGTATCTTTATTTAAACCATTAGCATGGGTATCAAGCTTGTGAATGAATTGTAGTTCCAGTCCTTCCCTGTGTATTTGGCTTGTGGAATTGGTCTGTAACAAAACAGCCACTTGAAGATCTGTTAATGAATGCCCCAGGCAGATTGAAGTGTTCCCCAACGGGTTTTTGTATGTTCTCTTTACGGATATCTGATTTGTGTCCATTAATGCTTTCCCGTAGGGACTGTCCAGTTTGTCCAATATAAATTGCAGTGGGGCATTGCTGGCATTTGATGGCATAGATTACATTCCTGAATGTGCAGTTAAATGAACCTCTGACTTGGTGGCTTATGTGGTTGGCTCCAGTAATGGAGAAGCAGTGGATGTGGTATACCTAGATTTTAGTAAGGCGCTTGATACGGTCTCGCATGATATTCTTATAAATAAACTGGGCAAATACAACTTAGATGGGGCTACTATAGGTGGGTGCATAACTGGTTGGATAACCATACTCAGAGAGTAGTTTTTAATGGTTCACAATCCTGCTGGAAAGGTATAACAAGTGGGGTTCTGCAGGGGTCTGTTTTGGGACCGGCTCTGTTCAATATCTTCATCAACGCTTTAGATATTGGCATAGAAAGTACGCTTATTAAGTTTGCAGATGATACCAAGCTGGGAGGGGTTGCGACTAATCTGGAGGATAGGGTCATAATTCAAAATGATCTGGACAAATTGGAGAAATGGTCTGAGGTAAACAGGATGAAGTTTAATAAGGACAAATGCAAAGTGCTCCACTTAGGAAGGAACAATCAGTTTCACACATACAGAATGGGAAGCATTCTGTCTAGAAAGGAGTACGGCAGAAAGGGATCTAGGGGTTACAGTGGACCACAAGCTGAATATGAGTCAGCAGTGTGATGCTGTTGCAAAAAAAGCAAACATGATTCTGGGATGCATTAACAGGTGTGTTGTGAGCAAGACACGAGAAGTCATTCTTTCGCTCTACTCTGCGCTAGTTAGGCCTCAGTTGGAGTATTGTGTCCAGTTCTGGGCACCGCATTTCAAGAAAGATATGGAGAAATTGGAGAGGGTCCAGAGAAGAGCAACAAGAATGATTTAAGGTCTAGAGAACATGACCTATGAAGGAAGGCTGAAAGCATTGGGTTTGTTTAGTTTAGAAAAGAGAAGATTGAGGGGGGACATGATAGTAGTTTTCAGGTATCTAAAAGGGTGTCATAAGGAGGAGGGAGAAAACTTGTTCATCTTGGCCTCTGAGGATAAAACAAGAAGCAATGGGCTTAAACTGCAGCAAAGGAGGTTTAGGTTGGACATTAGGAAAAAGTTCCTAACTGTCAGCGTAGTCAAACACTGAAATTGCCCAGGGAGGTTGTGGAATCTCCATCTCTGGAGATATTTAAGAGTAGGTTAGATAAATGTCTCTCAGGGATGGTCTAGACAGTCTCTCAGGGATGGTCCGGCCATGAGGGCAGGGGACTGGACTCGATGACCTCTCGAGGTCCCTTCCAGTCCTAGTATTCTATGATTCTATGAATGAATTCATTTGTATAGATATGTGGGCAGAGTTGGCATTAGGGCTGATTGCAGGACTGGGTTCCTGGATGTTTATGATGTAGCTGTGTAGCATGGTTACCGGAGAGAATTTGTTTCAGGTTGGTGGGTTGTCTGTAAGTGAGAATAGGCCTTTCCCCCAAGGCCTCTGAAAGTGAGGGATCATTTTCGAAGATAGGTTGTAGATTATGGATAATGCATTGGAGGGCTTTAAGTTGTGGACTGTAGGTAATGACAAGTGGAATTCTGTTATTTTCTCTTTTTGGCCTGTCTTGAAGTAGTTCATGTCTGGGTACTATTTTGGCTCTGTCAATCTGTTTTTTCACTTCTCCAGGTGGGTATTTCAGTTTTAGGAATGCTCTATAAAGTTCCTGTAGGTGTTTGTCTCTGTCTGTGGGATCCGAGCAAATCCGGTTGTATTTTAGAGTTTGTCTGTATACAGTAGATTGAGAAATGTGTCTGGGACAGAAGCTGGAAGCATGAGGGTAAGTGTAGTGGTCAGTGGTGGAATAGGGTGGTGAAAATTTGTCCATTATTTAATTGTACTGTAGTGTCCAAGAAGTGGATTTCCTGTGTGGACTGGTCCAGACTGAGGTTGATGGTGGGGTGGAAGTTGTTGAAATCCTTGTGAAATTCTTCAAGAGTCTCTTTTCTGTGGGCCCAGGTGATGAAGATGTCATCAATGTAGTGTAAGTAAACTAATGGTATTAAGGGGCGGGAGCTGAGGAAACATTTTTCAAGGTCAGCCATAAAGATGTTGGCATATTGTGGTGCTATGTGAGTGCCCAGGGCTATGCTGCTAACTTGAAGATACAAATTGTCTCTGAAACGGAAGTAGTTGTGGGTGAAGACAAAGTCGCAGAGCTCCGTAACTACGTGTGCAGTGCTGCCATCAGGGATGGTGTTCAGAATGACCTGTAATCCATCTTCACATGGAATGTTGGTGTAAAGGGCTTCTACATCCATATGGGCTAGGATGGTATTTTCAGGTAGATTACTGATGTTTTGAAGTTTCCTCAGTAAGTCAGTGGTGTCACAGAGGTAGCTAGGAGTGCTGGTAGCATAGGGTCTGAGGAGGGAGTCCCTTTTCAGTTGAGGCTGGGTTTCCAACAGCATAGCTCATATTGAATAATGCGGGCAGGACTCCCATAGTATGTGACTGCTCTCCAGGGTCCCTTGAGTGGGATCTCTGAGTGTGAGGTGCACCCTGGAAACATAAATAGCTAGAGGGTGAGCACATGGGGAGATCAGGCACAATTCCTCCCCCATGTCCTAGCTTGCCCACTACATGGCTTCTCCTATCTGTGTCTGGAGCCAGGGGAAATGCTGATTGCAGGGTAGCGAGATACAGAGATACATTTGTGGAAGGGGTCCTTCCAATGGGAATGTTGTATGTACAATTTGGCCCTATCACTTGAAACAATAGTGTCCTAACAGAACAATTTCTTGTGCCGACATCAACTTTGGACTGTTGAGATTTCCGTCATTTTTTAACATATTTTGTCACAGTGCCTTTGACTCTGTTGAGCTTCTCGTTGAGACACAGTGGTAGTTTCATTAAATTGAGCCTCTTAGTAATCCCCACATTTCATTTTTTATTGACCTTATTAAATGGGTTGAATTTTCTTGGTATTTGGAAAATAAGAAAGCTACTTTGGTTTTTCACAAATGTTATGGTTTTCTAAAAATTTAACTGAGCTTTATGGCAGGTCTTCTGCAGTTATTTTTCTGCTAGTTGACTGCATGTGTGTCTGTAACTACCACTGAAAATTGTTCTCCTTAGTTTTATTTTGTTTTTCATTTTCATGGCAATAATGTAAGTGTTCTGTATTGTTTATGTGACTCAAATGGATTGTTTTTAAAAGATTTTTTATTTCACTTGATATGATACTTCAGAAATGCATTGATTTAAAGTATGTGCGTAGCTGAAAGGAAAGAAATTAATAATTATACTGTCTGAGCTTCAACATGCCAGTCACAGAAATTTCTTGTTTTCTGTCACTCTCTTAAGATAAATGTGATCTTTTTTTTCTGTTTCTGCACTGAACAAATAGTTGTAAAACATGAGCATCAACAAAATGAGAGAAAGGGAAAATTAGTTTGAGTTAGATACTCCAGTGCTACAAAACAGCCTTGTTATGCTGAATCAGTTTAAAGAACAATTCATTTCAAACTGGAAGTTTTAAGCAATTAGTTTTTTGGGGGGGAGGGGCAGAGACTATTTTTCGGTTAGGTACAATGCCTAACCCAGTGGGACTTGGAATCTTATTAGCTGTTCTTAAGCAGTATGGGCGATGAGGATGTAGTGCTATATTATTTCTTGGCAAAATAATATCATTGCTTTTGATTTATTTCTTGCCATATTCTTCAAATAAAAGAAGTAGTTCAAATAAATGCAAAGGCAGTCCTAAAGATCTTTATTGATGTTTTTGTAAGGGGAATGTTTTATACACTTTGTATTTTATGGTTATTGTGACATTGTTCTGTTCAGATGCAAAAGATGGAGTAGTAAAAATACACAGTTTGAACACTGTAAACACCTGGCTGAAATTCAGTTCTATGAATTTCAGGGGGTCAGTGCAAGGCCCCCTGCTCAGCTTAAATGGCATCTGCCAAATCTTCCATAACACCAAACAGACTCAACTTTTGGTGACAACTAAGGGAGATGAACATGCTCAGTACTTTGAATGAGGAACTCAGCATCATGCAGTAACGGGTATTTAATGAAAAATGTTTACACATACATATTTTATAAAAGAAACAATAAATGGTTCCTGATCTTATCTTTGAGTTATTTATAGATTTAACTGCAGTGTATCAGTCTATGCATAAAAATGGCCTTTGCTATAAATCAGGCCAGCTGAAAGAGAGGTGCACTCAAAAGAGTGGTCCACAATACAAAGCAAAAAGTGCTTTTGCTCATGTTGCACATCTATGATACTGTATTACTTAAATCTCTCCTGCTACTTGACATTTACTTCTCCAGAGTGCATCTTGGATATTGGCTTGTCATTGTGGTGGCTTTTGTTTATAAACATGAGTATATTAAATGGAAAGAACTACATCCGTAGGTCATTATGATTGACATTTATGCACATAAAAGTAAGGAAACTTCAGAAGAATGGTTCCGATATTAACCATAACGTGTCCTGTTGCTCATACTGTGTTTCTCCATGCATAGGGGTATGTGGGTTATTAAGCACTCTGAAATTCTCTGGTAGGACAATCTGTTTGCTTTGTCACATGCAGCATCAAAGTCTGCTGAAATTTTAATGGAATTTTAATTTGCATGGCAGTATAAGATTGCAAAACCAGTCAATAACATCTGTGAAATAAATATAAGAAAATACTGTCCCTCTTCTTCTACATAGATCATCTCGGCCTGATAGGGGAATGCTGCTGTTCATGACATTGCTCAGGAGTCCAGGCAGAACTACTGAACCATTCTGATTAACATTGTTCTTATGAAGGCCTTACAGAATGAGATAGGATATTGTTTTCTCTCATACCACTTTAAAGTATTTGCAGAGATTTTTCACAGCACTGTATAGAGTCTGTGGAAAATACAATGTATTCAATGTATTGCAGATGAGTTATTGTGGCTATGGGAAAGGTAACTTGAAATTTCTTGATTATTGTGTATGTAAAATCTCCACACTTTTACATATACAATAATATAATATACACTAATATACACATTTTTAAAAAAAAAATTGATATACCTGGTTTTTATTTTAAAAGGGAATAAGAAAGTTGTGGAGGCATCAGATGTTTTGTTGTATTAATATATATTGCTTTATTAATTGCACACTCCCCACCTAACAAAGACATACATATTGTAACTAAAACGTGCACATTTGTAATTTAAAGCAGAGAAGGCCAAAAACCACCACCACCACCAACAGAAACTTCAAAGGACTCCTATCTACAAGTCCTCTAGCAACTGCCTGAGAAAAAAATGTACGCATTCAGTAGAGATATGCACAGATGTACACATATTTAATCTACATATCTATACAGACATTACCTGAATTCTGGCATTTTGCATCCTAGTTCTACTTCTCCATTAAATGATCTGGGTATCTGGCAGAGAGTGATTTTTCTTCTTATTTTTATACCAGGAATTCTTAATTATTCTATTGATTACAGCATGGATACTTGTCTGCATGGATTCTGCAGGTCTATGCTTTTGTAATGCTGAAGGTTGAGCACTGTTCCCTCAAATGTCATTTAGAAAAACTTTTGTGGCATCTGGTCTCACTGAGACAACACCCATATCAAGCTTCAAGTTTTACAAAATATATTTGGGTTATCAGCATGCAAAAGAGTCTGGAAAAAAAAGTGATGAAAAATATCTTTTAATCAAGGCTCGTGTAAAATATAATTTTCACAAGCATCTTCCATTAAAATCTCATGGATGATAAAAAACACCTGTGGGAGAGATTTCAGGAAATACCTTTTAGAAAGTTACAAAAGTGATTCACTGGAAGTGCCTTCTCACCAGCCGTTACTAGTTTTGCTAGCACAATGTAATCATATAGTCTGCATTCTGTGTCTAAAAACTATTATGTGTTGAATAACTGCCAAGTGCATTAGCTTTGTCAATTTAACAGAAATTTGTTGTAAGTGAAGCTGCCTGCTTCATAAGAAGTTCAGATGGAGACTTGACACTTAATCTAAATACTGTATCTACAGAGATTTTCCTGGAGGTAATTTAGAGTATTTATTAGTTGATTAAAGTTGTTCTTTGTGTCGTCTTCTATCATGAATTGGCCTTATGTGTACCAGAGCTGGAATGTATCATTCTGATTGATATTGGTGTTCAACTTAATATCTCACACATAAGTTGGAAAAAGTACCTTGGAAACCTCTCCTCCCAATTTTTAACAAAATCCTACACTGGAGCTGTGTGTGTTCATCTACTCACAGAGTAGCTAAATGATAAATTTTAAATAGTGCCCCCCTCATCTTTAAAAAAATCAGAAACAAACTGGAATTCTGTGTGCAGAAAATTGGCAGTGTGCTGAGTAATATCATGAAATATAAATAGGCATTCTCCAATATATTTTGACAAATCTAAATTTCCAGTAATACAACTGAGTTGGATAGCATCATATTGACTGTAAAAAGTAGAGTTGATTGTAGAGCTCACTGGGTAATTTGGATTTTGCTGTACTGAACCAGCAAAGTGTTTTACTTTTGAAGACTATAATCACAGCAGTAATGAACAGCACAGAAACTTCTGGGCCATGAAGTAAATAAATAACATTGCGCTTGGATCTGTAGCAAAAAAAGACAGGCCTGAGTATAGCTTTTCACTAGTTTTTTTGTTGTCACTGAAAACTTCTCTATATGCTTTGGCCTGAATATTGAAGATCTTCAAATTAAGAACATGATTCAGGTCTTCTATATTTAGTATATGTTTAAAGCGAAGCATATCTTAAGTGCTTTCCTTAATAGGCACCTTTTCCTGATTTAGGGCCAAATGGGTACAGTTAATGGGTACTCTGAGAAGTACGCAACAGTAGGTTTAACAAGCTAATATGAACATTTAGTTCATAAGCAACTAAAAACTGACTTTTCATTCTCGTTGTTTCCCTCAAAAATGAGTTATTCTCTGATGTTACCAAAGCAAAACAATGCTACTTAAATAGTGAAAAACCTGTTCGGTGTATTTGTTCATGAACATGAGCCCCAACAAGCTTCTGGGATGTAAGTAGTTATTTCTGAGTATTTGGGCAGCCAGCAGGCATTCGTGAAAATGTTTGCAGATTCCAGAATTGTCATGAAATTTTGCACAAGAGAGGTTCAACATGTATTTATAGAGTGCTTCACAGACATAATGTCTACAGATGACTAAAACACTTAAAATGGCCATGGGTGTCTTAGATGTGTGAACTTTGTGTGATGGGTCAAAAATTGTTTGGGTTTTAGATTGAAATGTGAATGAAACTCAGCAGGTTTATATAAGTGGAGCTTTTTCTGTGGTGGTGATGCGTGATTGTGACTAATAACATATGTGAGTGTATATATGTGTAGTTTGGTTGCCAGTTTCGGATGGATGTATTACTGGAGCTATCATCACATGACATAATCTTCATTTAAAGATTAATCTTTATTTCCTGGAGACTCTAGGACAATCCTGGAGCGTTGGCAACCCTATTTGCAGTGGTAAGTGGAAGACATATATTTACTTGTACAGTATGTGTTTGCATGATGAGCCTGATCTAATGTCCTTTGAAGCCAATGGAAAGATTCTCATGGACTTCAGGGGGCTTTAATGATCAGGGTAGTATAAGCTCCTGGCTCTAGGGCATCCTGCAAGTTTCTCTCCTGGTGGAACTCTGGGCAACTGGGTAAACCTCAGAAACACTGAAGCCTGGTCTACACTAGGAACTTAGTCCAAAATTAGCCCCCTAAGGTTGATTTACTAAGCGATGCGTCCACATTACCAAGTCTATAATTCTGGAGTACGGGGCTACGGAATTCAAACTCTGTAGTCCTGCTTTTCATAAGGAATAATGCTATTCCCAAATTTGTAAGTCCAAAATAACGTTGATATAGATGCTTTAGTTCTGTTAATTTCAATTAATTGGCCTCTAGGAGGCCTCCTGCAGCTCCTCAGAGTGCTTCCTGGGGCCCTGAGTCTGAGGCAGGCTCTGTTAACGCTACCTTGGACTACATTTGATTCTTCTCCATAGTGAGGACATGAAACTTCAAATCTGTAAATTCGAAAGAATAGTCTCGTGTAGACATGGCCTTAGAAATATTGAAAAAGGAAATAAAGTTTGTACTTTTACAAACTTTTTCTAAACTTTTTCTAAATTCTTATTCCATGGGAAATTTCATTTTTCATTCCATTTCAAATTGGAATGTTCTTTTTCCTTTCCATCCCTTCAGGAATTCCAGTTTCTGGTCAACTCTATCACAATCTCTTTCCTAGGTGATTTCAGTTAATTTAGAATCCAGAAAGATGTCTAAATAATGAAATTATTTCCATGTGCATTAACTTTATCACCTTGGAATGTCATCTGCCAATATGTTGCTCATTTACATAGCTTGACTGGATACTTCTGAAATTCCTCACAGGGTAAATCTGGTCTTGGATAACCTGAAAATGTTGTCAGGTCACTACTTGCCAACTTGTCAAAATAACAAAATAACAACATAATCTTTTGGTGTGACAAAAAATGATAATGCATTTGTTTGATTAGTTTCTGACTATGACAAAAGTTAAAAATGTTTAATTCTTACTCCCTAAATGAACTCTCATTGTTGATTCCTCTATTCCTCTAGCAGTAAGGTATGTAGCCTTTCTATGTCCAATCCTTTGTTTGATTTTATTTTCTCCTAATACTTGTTGATCGGTGTTGCTGTTTCTTTTCTTGCAGCTGCTTCCAGATCATAGAGTAATACTGGTAGTACACTGGTTTGATATATTTTTACTTTGGTACCTAACATAATATTTTTATCAATAATTTCATCCATCTCTGTGGAACACGTATTGCTAAGGTATCTCTCTTTTTACCTCATCCTTGACAGAAATGTTGGCACTGATAAAACTTCCTAGGAACACTTAAGATTTTCTAAGCAATGCTTGTTCTATGACTTCACACCTTCATTTCTAAACTTTATGTAGTGTTCCTTTTCCAACATGCAACCACTTCATCTTCTTGCCATTTATTGTGAGTCTAAGACTCTAAATAGACTACAACAATTTTATAGGTAGTGAAAAGATTCATCATTAATTCAAATGACATCAGAAGACTGGAGGCAGTCGAGATGAAAGTTATTCAAAAGATGGCAGGTGTAAAGAGGAATGATTTTAAGACAAATTAAGACAATGAAAGTAGAGTAGAATAAAAAAGATGACTGTATTGGGGACACTGTAGAAGACAAACAAATGAGGGAATGTCAAAGAAAATAATCCAAATACTACCAAGGTCAGTGTGACCTAGATGCTGACCATTGACTAGATGACAGGACATTGTACACAGATACATGACCAGTCTGGGCTCAGTGGAGGAGCAAATCATGGACAGAAATGAATGGCAATGAGGTATTGCTGCACATGTCTTAAAGTCACTCTATTAAGAAAGAAGATTGTTCATGAAAGCTCAGTCTTCTTCAGTATGTCCTCATTGATGCCCACAAACATATCATACACAGATGCCTTATTAATGTTCTCTTTATCAAATACAGATGCAAATAAAACATTTAGTTCTTCAAAAATTTCTTATTTATGTTATGGTGAGGTTCTTTATTTTTATGCCCTGCTAATAACCTCACTAGTTTTCTGAGGTAATTTTTACTATTTTCTTTTCTTCCATCATATTTCAAAGTACATGTTAGTTTTTTGCACAGTTTTCTAGGTTTGTAATTGATGAATTATTTATCTTGAAGTTTCTTTGAAAAATGAATGGCAGGTAGATGATCTGGGTTTTTGCACCAGTGTCAGGTGAAGATTATATATTCAATAATTCCCCCCATTTCCATATTTTCTATTTTTTTATATTCACACATGAGTAATCATTGACAATTTAGATGAAGGGAGAGGAAGGAAATTTCTTCTGGGAAATGATTCTTTAAAGTCCAGCATTGTTTATAGATTCTGATCTCTTTACAACTATATGAGCTATCATTAACAAAGAATGCATTGGGAGTGGCTCTTATGAAGTTGAAGAAAAGAAAGTTTATTAATCTGGAAGCATACAGACATTTTCTGATCATTTTAACACATTTTTGATACAGAGAGAGGCATGATAATTTTAGCTATGTCACGATACACCTGAAAATATAATTTTGTGATATATATATATATATGGTATGTTTTGTGGAACAATAAGATCCTGACCTGGGAAAATCTGTTAATTGAAATTTCTCTTCCTTTTCATATATTAAATTTGGAACTCTGCATTTGGTGTCATGCTATCCAGACTGATAATATTTTTTTTTAGAAAAATGACTAGTGATTTTGGGTGCAACAAATTTTGGTTCCCAACCTGAGGCACTTTAAATGGTTCTGATTTTCAGAGTTGGTGTTTTCTGAAAATGAGGTGTCTCAAAAAGGACACACAAAAATGTCTTTTAAAAAATTGTATCCTTTGTCAGGGTTAGTCCTGTGTTAGTCTGTTTCAGTAAAAAAAAAAAAAAAAAAGAGTCCTGTAGGTGCCTTAATGACTAATACATATTTTTAGGGCATAAGCTTTCTCGTTTTTTCCTTTATGTATAATTGGGGCTATTATGATTCAGATAAATAAAGAAAATGTGGACATGGTTTATTTTGCTGTGGAGACTTCTTATATCTAATTCTGTCCTCAGTCCCGTCCCACTCTTGGAATTCAATGTTCTCACAGCAGGCTGCTTCCACCCACCCCCCCTTTTTTTTTTCTCTCTCACTCTCCTCCCCACAGCAAAGATATCCCCTCCCCTCATGCTTTCCTTTAATAGAAGATAGGAATCTTCAGGAGAATCTTCTCAAAAGACATCACTCTTCAGTAAAGCTGGCTGGGATTTTTCAATAAATGTTTTTGTTGGAGAATGCCAATTAATCAAAATGAAAAGTTCCGTGCAAAAGGGTAGGTTTTGACAAAGGTCTTTTCAGGGAAGTTTCTCAGATATAGCATGGAATTTCAGGTACGAGAGAGCCACAAATAGCTAAGGGTATGTCTACACTACCACCCTAGTTCGAACTAGGGTGGCTAATGTAGGCATTCGAAGTTGCAAATGAAGCCCGGGATTTAAATATCCCGGGCTTCATTTGCATCTTGCCGGGTGGGTGCCATTTTTAAATCCCCTTAGGTCGAACTCCATGCCCGCGGCTACACGTGGCACAGAGTAGGTAGTTCGAATTAGGATCTCTAATTCGAACTACCGGTACACCTCGTGGAACATGTAGCCAAACCAAGGACTCTCATCTGGATATTCCACATTGTAGTGGAGTGCCCTGCCCACTTGGATGTTCTGTGACAGGAGCTTATTCTTTTTTTTTGTAAAGGGTCCTGGTTTTGTCCTTATGGGGAACTGGGAAGTTTTTGAAATCTTGAAAACTTTTTCAGGATGGGAATTTTTTCCCATCTAAATCTACTCTGGAGTAGCATTATCTTTTCTATAAACTCATTGATATATAAAGTGGGCTTTAATTACATATCACTCTCTCTTGCAAATATTAGGACATAATATTGGCATAAGAAGGTAGAAATTACATAAATGTATCCCATTTTCATTTTATGAAATAGCTTTTGATTTCTCTTGAGAGGAGATGGCTTTGCTCTGGCTGAAGCAAAATAGCGGATCTCCTTAGTTTTGCCCAATTTTTTGGTCAGTGACCAAAAAGAAGAAAAAAGTACCAAAAAAAAAAAAAAAGGAAGAATTCTGCTGACCTGAATTCAGGATGACTCCTGAGATATTGGGATAGGGCCAGTCAGATTGAAAAGAGTTGGAAGTTGTATGGAAAAATGGCTGAATTCCTGTAATTCAGTTTTAGTCTAAGGTAGTGTTGCTGAAATAGCATCAATAAGAGCTTTCTGTGTTTTGGAATATATCCATTTTGTATATTTAGTTTTTTTCCCTTTTTTTCTACATTAGTTTTTCCATTTTTCTGACTTTTCAGAACCATGATTTAGTTGACATCTAGTGACCAGACTTGTCAGTTACATGCTAAAGACAAGAAAATGCATGATTTTTTATGCTCTAGAATTCTAGATGGAAAGATTATTTAAAAAATGCATTGAAAATTCTGTCAGCTGAATGAGTCATTATCATCTTTAGACAGAAATAAGCAAAGCCTCCAACAAGGGAATTGGATACTTTTTTGTTTTTAATTCCTTGTTTTGTCCTTTTTTTTACAATAGTTTTTATTTTTAACTTGAATTATTTTTAGTACCTGTACATAAGCCAGGTATTCATGGAGTGAGATGACTCAAGGATTGAGTCCATTTCTGGTTAAAAAAATTAGCTCCAAGTTGGACTTGAAGCAGTTATAATTATGAGACAATCTAGTTATTGGCTTCTGTGAGATTTATCTCTGAGCCAGCACAAAACCTACACATCAGTTCAGTCCCTCTCAAGAATCACTTCAGCCCTGTTTTGAGTGGTGTGTAGTGTCTCGTTATACTGGAACTGGATTTCGTGTGACTGCAATTAGAATTTTGTCACAAGAAAATAAAAAACTGCTGGGAAAGGAATTAATTTTACTTCATACTGTGTAATTCTTTTTAGTATCTTTAATACGGTTGTCTGCATTTTCTAATTCTGGGGCTACAGATTTTTGCCACAATGTATCTGCTATGGAGATACTCAGTTCTATGATACCTCCTTAGGATGCACCAAAGAAGTGCTTTCAATATTTTTTAACCTTTCTATTCTATAGAGAAGTCTGGATGTCATGCTTTTTCTCCAGTATTTCATAGCATGCAAAGGGGGTGCTGATTTGTTTACAATAATGTTTTTATGTTCCCACAGACTGTACACTGAAATTGTAGCAATTTGTTACAAAAACCACCTCCAAACTCTACACACATCTAAACCTCCTACTTATTATTCTGCCATAGCAAGTCACACAAAAGTTCCCACACAGGAGACTGGCAAAATATCACCATATTCAAAAATAAAAGGGGGTAGGGGATTTGGTCTGAAGAAATGTGAAACCAGTCATGGTAAGGACAACTCAAAGTATTACAGAAAAAAATAGCAAGGAATCTTCTTTTCTTCCTTGTGTAGTAATAATTCACGTCAATAGAAACTTCTAAAATTGGGGATCTTGTGCATCACAGAAAACTGGGCATTTATTTATTTAATTTATTTATTTATTTAGACTTTTATATTGCATTGTAATAGCTGAACACCTTCTAGTAGTTCATTACGCAATGCAACTTTTGTCTGTCACATGTAGTCTGTTCTATTTTTTTCTCTTCTCAGTGGGAAAGTTGTGAGCAGTGTAGGTTTTTTAAATAAATTGTGTGTACAGTATATAGTAGCATATGCACTTGGAATGTATATAGTAGTATAAGGACTTGGAATGAAAAGTTTTTGGTGCTTAGTTCCTGTGGAGGTTGATTCTACATGTCCAGTCTAGCCTCTGAGAAATTTGTTTCCTGCACAAAAGAGCTTTATTGTAGTGGTAGACAGTTCCATTGTGCTGGATGAGTGGTGTTGTCAACTATGTTCATTACCCAATGGCTATAGAACACCTTTTAGTCATTATAAGCCCAGGAAATGGAGTGCAATATGATGTGCTTGCAATTGGCAATATGGCCTGGGGGGGAGGGGTTGTTGCATTCTGTACTATCTGAAGTTTTCTGAGGACTGATGGCTCTATATCAAGATAGACTTAATTCCTGTAGGTCAGCCCAGAGTGAAGGAGGCTTGAATTACTTATATCATTGCCATTGTCCACCAGGATAGCATGGTGTCCCGTTGCTGGCTCCAAATAGTAGAATGAGTTATTTATGGACTCTATTTTGGGAGATCAAGGAATCAGTAATAGGTTGTAGCCAATAATTTTCGTTTTAGTGTTCATTTATTTTGTAAGGTTAATCAATATGTCATTCTGTATACCCACTATATGTTAATCAAAATTAATACATGAGTTATAAAAGTGTAAGTCTGAGCAAAGCATAAGAGTAAGCAGCATTTAGAGGAATTAGGAGGTAGGTCAGACAAGCTGAAACTCAAGGAAACTGTAGGCTGATTCCTGCAAGATCTAGCTTAGCTATTTTAAGCCTTGGATACAATAAAAGGGTGGCTTAAAATGACTTAATGTCCTAAAATTCTGAGAAAAGAGGCAGGAACTGGTAATATTGGGGAAGCAGATTTATGAAAGTTAAATTTAATATTAGAAGTGCTGTAGTAACAAAAATGTGCTTATAACATGTACATTGGCCACAAGGAGGAAGTGGAACATCAGCCTGAACAGCCTATAGAATTCAGGGTTCCTTGTATCTGCAGGGGACATAGACCAATAAGAAAGAGAGGGACGGTGACAGCATATACATGTGCAGAATGTAGCTATAGTAAGAATCACTGTATAAAAAAGGGATACCTAGGAGAGGCAAATTGAGTTTCCCATGGGAGTCTCTAGCAGGAACCTCTCTCGTATTGACAATCAATCCATGTGAGGGCCAACAGACTTTGAGAGGGCTGACAGACTTTAACACTGCCTAGAAGGATTTTTGTTATAGTATAATACAGACCTTTTTTTAGAATCATATATACTGCTATTTTTATGATTTTATTGGTAGTTTTAATAAAACAACTAAAAGACAGATACTTTTGTAATTGTATGTTTTATTTGCCTACAATGTCTTGTGTTCCTAGGGGCTCTAGATTTAGAACTAACAGAGACTGTTAAACTCGGGTCTGTAGTTGCCAGTGGAACTCAGGGAAGTAGGATTAACAATAAATAGAATAAAAGGCTCCAAGGCCCATGAGCAAGCCTAAACTCCAGACTGACTGGATAAATTGTGGATATGAATATGCTACTGTCAAAGTTACTTCTTAGTTCAACTGGTAGAGGCAGGTGTTGTTAAGGCTGAAGGTCCTAGGTTCAATTCACATAGAACAATAGCATGGGGGCAGACATTGTTTTAAGTTATAGTATAGCCTACTATGTGCTAGGGTTTGATACTCAAAGCTATTTAGACACCTAATTCCCATAGAACGCAGTAGGAGTTAGGTGTCTAAATTCCTTTGAGGACCTCGGCTTAGGTATTTTCCAGACTCCACAAAGAACTATCTTGCAATGGACAGTCTAAGGACAGACAAGCAGACGGAGGGCAGGGAAAGGGAAACAGAAGAAAAATAATAGATAAATTATACATCAGACGGAGTGCATATGGACAAGCATATGTAGGGGCCAGGAAAGGGAACAGGGGAAGGAGAGATGGTTCAGCAGCAACAGCATCCCTTGAATAGAAAGGGAAGATACACAACACTGCAGCTACATAAATAGTCTTCTAGTAGATGCCTTAGATCTTCAGGGAATCCATGGAATTATGGTGCTGAGCCCCTGAAGAAGGTGAAGGAAATTAAGCATGAGGAACTTCACTGATTTGACTCCTCTTCTCAAGATACTTTCTATGAGTTTTCCCGAGGAAGGAATAATCAAGGCATCAGGACAACCACTCACTGTAAAAAACTCTCTTAAACTTACTGAATTCTCCCAGAAGAAATGTTATTGCATTGAGATTCTGATTAAGGCTGGAAAATTTGCAACCCCAATACCAAACATCAGTGTAGAAGCTTTATATTTTCCCTACCTGTGCTTGTTGATTTGTCACCAGTTTTTACAAATAAGATTGAAAGTTCTTATTTTCCTTCCATCTCTATAGAGTTTACTGTTCTGTTTCACATATATTGGTATTCCAATAGTTCTGCAGTGTAAAAACATGGTGTCAGATCAGAATCTCTATGAGCTCAGACAGGATTCTGATTTCAATTACACTGGCTTGCCATCAGAAGAGTTATTCCTGGTTTGCCCTGGTGTAAATAGCTATTCCAGTCCCTATATACCTGTAAATTGGCAAATACCTGTGGTGCCCTATGAATGTAATGTATTATTTAACCTGATCTGGGTTCCCAGAATTTCTTATAATTCTTATTCAACTTACAATATTACATTCTTGTATAATTTTACCACAAATACATTTCACTGGTTTTAAAAATGATTTTGTTTCTTATGTTCCCTATATTAGCAAACAGCATTCCTCATGTTACTAATAAGCCACCAACATTGTTACAGAATCCTCCTCTGATATGATAGATATCTGTGCATTGCAATCAATATAAAAAGCTAAATGACAAATACCTTTGCAGTCAAGAAATAGGATGATCATAGAATCATAGAACCATAGAGCTGAAAGAGACCTCAGGAGGTCATCAAGTCCAGCCCCCTGCTCTTGGCAGAACCAATCCCAATTAGACCAACCCAGTCAGGGCTTTGTCAAGCCGAGACTTAAATAGCCCTAGGGATGGAGACTCCACTACTTCCCTAGGTAACCCATTCCAGTGTTTCACCACTCTCCTAGTGAAATAGTTTTTCCTAATATCCAACCTGGACCTCTCCCACCACAACTTAAGACCATTGCTCCTTGTTCTGCCATCCGTCACTACTGAGAACAGCCTTTCTCCATCCTCTTTGGAACCTCCCTTCAGGAAGTTGAAGGCTGCTATCAAATCCCCCCTCACTCTTTGCTTCTGCAGACTAAACAGACCCAACTCCTTCAGCCTCTCCTCATAGGTCATAGGCTCCAGCCCCCTAATCATTTTGGTTACCCTCTCCAATGCGTCCACATCCTTTTTGTAGTGGGAGGCCCAGAACTGGACACAATACTCCAGATGTGGCCTCACCAGAGCCGAATAAAGGGGAATAATGACATCTCTGGATCTGCTGGCAATGCTCCTCTTAATGCAACCTAATATGACATTAGCCTTCTTGGCTACAAGGGCACACTGTTGACTCATATCCAGCTTCTCATCCACTGTAACCCCCAGGTCCTTTTCTCCAGAACTACTACTTAGCTGGTAGTTCTAACCTGTTCTTTATCCACTAAGGGCTGTCGATCTTCATCCCATCTTGCATCACTTAGCGCATTAGTCCGGGAGCCCACCTTGTCCGTGAATACAGAGGCAAAGAAAGCATTGAGTACTTCAGCTTTCCCCACATCATCTGTCACTAGGTTACCTCCTTCATCCAGTAGGGGCCGCACACCCTCTCTGATCACCTTCTTCTTGTTAACATGCCTGTAGAAACCTTTCTTGTTATCCTTCACATCCTTAGCTAGTCACAATTCCATTTGCGCTTTCGCCTTCCTGATAACCCCCCGGCATTCTCGAGCTATACATTTAAACCCCTCCCTGGTCATTTGTCCAAGTTTCCACTTTTTGTAAGCTTCCTTTTTGTGATTAAGTTCACCAAGGATTTCCCCTGTAAGCTAATCCATGTTTGCCTCTCTTGCTACGCATCGGGATGGTTTCTTTCTGTGCCTTCAATAAGGCTTCTTTAAAATACTGCCAGCTGTCCTGGACTCCTTTCCCGTTCATGTTAGCATCCCAGGGGATTCTGCCCATCAGGTCTCTGAGGGAGTCAAAATCTGCTTTTCTGAAGTCCAAGGTGTGTATTTTACTACTCTCTTTTCTTCCTTTGGTCAGGATCCTGAAATCTACCATCTCATGATCACTGCTTCCCAGGTTGTCACCCACCTCTACTTCCCCTATTAGTTCCTCCCTGTTTGTGATCAGAAGGTCAAGCTGCGCATGGCCCCTGGTCGGATCCTTCAGCACTTGTACCAAGAAGTTATCCCCAACATTCTCCAAAAACTTACTGGATTGCCTGTGTACTGCCGTACTGGTTTCCCAACAGATGTCAGGGTAATTAAAGTCCCCTACGAGAACCAGGGCCTGCGATCTGGAAGCTTCTCTCAGTTGTCCGAAGAAAGCCTCATCTACCTCATGCACCTGATTCGGTGGCCTATAGTAGACACCAACCACAACATCACTGCTGTTGTTTGCACCTCTAAACTTAACCCATAGACTCTCAACAGGTTTTTCTCCCTCTATATACTGGAGTTCAGAGCAATCATAGTACTCTCTTACGTATAGTGCAACTCCTCCTCCTTTTCTCCCCTGCCTGTTTTTCCTGAACAGTCTATACCCTTCCATGACAGCGTTCCAGTCATGCGAGTCATCCCACCAAGTCTCTGTTATCCCAATTAAATCATATTTCTTGGACTGGGCCAAAGCCTCCAGTTCTTCCTGTTTGTTGCCCAGGCTTCTTGCATTGGTGTACAAACACCTCAGATAACCAGTTGATCGCCCCATCTTCTTCATTCGAATCAGGGGTCCTCCTTTCTTGCTCGTTCCTCTTTGCATTCCTTCCCGGTATCCGACTTTCCCACTCCCCTCAGGGTGTTGGTCATCGTCCCCCAACGAACCTAGTTTAAAGCCCTCCTCACTAGGTTTGCAAGCCTGCCCGCGAACATGCTCCTTCCTCTCTTCGTTAGGTGGATCCCATCTCTTCCTAACAATCCTTGTGCCCGGAACAGAGTCCCATGGTCAAAGAAACCAAAGCCCTCTCTGCAACACCACCTGCGTAACCACGCATTTACTTCCTCAATTTGACGATCCCTGCCCAGTGATATTGATAGTCATCCTTATGCATAGTCACTGTCAATGTCAAAGCAATTACAAGTGCCAAGGAACATTTAGGAAGATTTTCTGTAGAGTACATCATGTAGCTCCAACATGGTTGTCAAGTCAGAATTGCACACGATTGACCCGAGATCAGACTCCTTTATCAGTAACTGCAGGAACAGTGACAGTATATGGGTCCGTCTCAAAATTCTGAAATTGTTCTTCTCACAGACACTAATACTGCCATTAGTTGTGAGTGTGCCAGCTGTTCGGCTAAATTTAAAGGAATGATCATCTGTCCAAGACTGGTTTATTCTGAGCAGGGAATTCAAACATTTTAATAATGTGCCTAAAATTTCTTTCAGATCTGTATGATTGAAGCTAGATGTTCTTGCAAAGGGCTGTCTACAAATCTCCAGTTCAGTACAAACCCAATCCACAGCCCACTGAAATCAGTGGGAGACCATCCACTGACTTTAGGGCATTATGCCAGGCCCTAAATTAGCTACTAAAAATTTGTGCAGACAAAAATCCATGCCTAAGAGATAGGCCTACACACACCTTCTTATTCCAGTGATTTTAGCATTAAACCAAGAATGGGATCTAAGTTTGACTGCCACAGGCCTAATCTCCCCAGTCATGGAGAAGACAACCATAATGTGTCTTCTTGGGATTCTTGACTACAATGGGTGCATATTTGTCACTGTGTAGCTCTGTCAGCAATACCTCAAACACCAGATGATGACAAATCTGTGCCCCCATCTATAAGCACAATGGCTAGTGTTGAGGGATAAGAGATTGGTGGACAGCCAGTTATGACATCCCTTGCAACACAGAGTTTAAAGGTACATTTTGCTGATAAACACAATAACTGAAACAAAGGGCTATCTAAGAAAACCTAACAGAAAATATGAACAAGAATTATAACCTTTTACACACAATAAACCAATGCAATGTAAAGTGAGTTATAGTGTTTATGAATATTCATATGTTCATATCCTTTCTCACAGTTCAAAAGAGCTATCTCTCACCTATATAAAGTGGTAGAACTTTTGGGTTCCAAAGTGAACCCTCCTTAATAACTTGTGGAGCAATGCTCTTCAATGGCCAAAAAAACAAAAAACAAAAACAAAAAAACGGTATTGGTATGACATGGTTCAAGTGCCTCTCCAATTCAATGATGATTTTTTTAATCATTCTTTTCCCTATTCTGTTTTTCATTCCAAGCTCTTGTTGGACTTGTGTCATGCTGAGGCCTCACGCTTTTCAATGTCTTTATCACTGCTAAATGCCTGTTTATAATTTATGTACCCAGCTGTGGTGAAAGCATATGCTATTAAGAGGCTGTGGAAGGTGAGGCTTCCTTGCTGGGTCAAACTACTTGAAAAAAACAAACACAGAGCACTATACACAAAAAGGTGTACTTGGCCAGTATTTTTCTGTAATTATAAACAATGTGCTTAATAGATACTTTCTCTTTCACAGTTTAGTTTTTTTCCTGCTTGATCCTGCAGTAAAGTCACAGTTGGAACACTGAATATTTTCTGCCAACATTTTTTTATCTGTGAAAAATACAGATTTGATGACACTATGAAAGGTTTGAAAATTAATGTCTGTTTCACCAAATGGTCAGTGTTGGAAAACATTCTGAAAGGTTGAAACGTGACATTTTTTAAACAAAGTCTCTTGATTTTTTTTGTTTGAAATGACTTTTTGTTCAGAATTTTCCTTCAAATGTATTTTTAAACTATAAAAAATTGTTTTGGTCAACTCAAAACATTTCCCTCCCGTAGTTTTTCAGAATTGCCAGGAACGGAACAATCCATTATTCGCACAGCACTTGTCATAATCTGATACTTACCACAGATGTCCCTGTAGCATTGTAACTTTGGCATTCTCGGCATATGGGTTACTCTCCTTTATGTTTTCCCTTCTACCTCGTGTTTTAAGTTTTGCCATTTGCCACAAGTCTTCTCAAACATGTGTGCTCACAATTTCTAGGCATAATGGGTGAACCTAGAGATGGCAAATACTAGTCTATTGTGTGATTAATTCAGTACTTTACTACTAGGGGCACATAATGGATAACAAAATATAGATTTTTTTTCAATACCATTCACTAAAAAGATTTGTGTGTCAGCTGTTTGCATAATTAGAGACATCCTTCATAGATCCCAAGGGAAATGGCACATAGAGCCATCAATTCAACAACCTTGCATCTGTACCTGCCAGGCACATGGATGCAGGAGATTTGATTGTTAGTTTTGAAATGCATTTATATTTGTGTTTTCATATACTTATCACAAAATGATGCTTCAAGGCCAAAAATCGAGTAGAATCTACTACGCTCTTTGAATCTTCAAAATAGAGCTGCAGGAATTGTTTTGCCCTCACCCTATTTTTTAAGGGGAGGGAGAGCTAGATTCAAAAGGAAACTTATGTGTCATTCATAAAGGAAGTGGGGACAGTGGCAGCATGGGTGAATCCCTTATATGATCTCGTTCTGTGGCTATAATAGTTACAAGGATGTTTGGGCCACTAGGTTCATGTTCCCACTCTGCCTGATTTGAATGAGGTTCTCCTACATTGCAAGTCAATGCCTCAAACATTGATATTCTGGTGTGGGCATCTCAGTGCTGTTCCACTGTGTATAAAATACTTAAGTAGTCACTGAAGCAGAGACTGTTTCTAGGTGAGAGCCCTAAATGCAAGGCTATAGAGTCAATCACTCTCTTTTCCTCCCCAATGAAAAGACTCACATCCCAGGTGAGTGCTTTAGTCTCAGGGCTAGCTAATCAAAATATTGATTATTTACACATCTGTGTTCACAATGCCACTATTCTTGATTCTGACATCAAGCTATAAATAAGGTAAGTGGTGTCACTTACTTCCATCTTCCCTCCCTTTCCTTTCCTTCAGTCTTAAATGCACACAAAAGACTGAGACTGACATACTACTGATTCTGTCTCTGCCTCTAGCTGCCAGGATAACTGCAAAAGCATTAGAAAGGAATAGGTCTGGGAGGAATCTGTAGGGCAGTTTTGGTTTTGTGAAGGCAGAGGGGCAAACTGCAGACAGAGTGAGGAGGAGTGGGATTCCTGCCATCCTGGATTTACTTCCAGTTGAAGTTGGTAGAGTTACATTTGTGCAAAAGCAGTGTGAGCGAGAAAAGAATCTTTCCATCTAAAATCACTCTAGGATCAAGTAGTAGGAGAAAGGGGTCTGAAAGCCCTTAAACACAAAAGGTGAAATCCTGAACTGACCTGTCATGGGGTGGAATCACTGCCAGAGCGCCTCCAGCCAGTAGCCCTGGGAATTAGATTGTTAGCCTGCAGGGCACCCCTTTCTGGCTAGTGTCTCCCCAGGTCCTCACTCTATGCTCTCTGTTCCGGACCTATGTCACTCCTGGACCACAGTGTCCCTTTCAGGACACTGCCCTCCAACAGTGCCCACTCCAGTGTCTCTCGACCCCATTCTGGTGTGTGTGTGTGTGTGTGTGTGTTTTATCGGTAGTCCTGTCTCTGCACTCTTGGGTCCTCCCCTCCCAGGGAACCCCCAATTTCCCTGTATCCACCTTGCCTCAGTGACCCACTGCTAGTCATCATCTAGCCCCTGCCTCAGGGGCAAACTGCAGTTTGAAATGGCCACTCATAATTGACAACGGGGTGTGGACCTGCTGCCTCTTCCTATCCTGGCTGTTTCCAGCCCTAGTACCTGCAGGCCTTGCCTCAGGCCCTGCAGCCTGCGAGTGAGGTCAGGCCATGGATCCCCAGCTCTGCCTGCCTTTCCCCAGCACTGCTCTGTCTCAGGAAGCTCTCAGCTTCCCTGGCAGCCAGGTCCCTCCTGCTCCCCAGCTAGAGCAAAAGTCTCTCTCTTCCTCCCACAGCTGGGCCCTAATTGGCAATATCAGCCTCAGCTGTGGGCTTTACTCTCAGCCCTCTCCCAGATCTGGGTTTTAGCCTTAAAGGGCCAGTGTGGGGCAGACACCCCATCACATGACCTCAATGAGAATTTTGACATTGACTTCAGTGGAAGCCAGGATTTCACCCAAAATAAATGTGTAAATTGAAAACCCACTGAAAAAGTTATAGGGTTTTTTGGAAAGTTGGCTCCAGTGATGTCAAATATTACATCTTACCCGGATCATGATCACACCAGCCAACCGAGTAAACAGACCCAGGAAGAGGAATTGAATTTTGAACACTATATACTCAGCAGGAAGAATTTCTCTGAGGAGACCAACAATAAACAGAGCAAAAAAGCTTATCTACTCCATTCCAAGCTTCATTGCCCTCTCACTCACATACAGATGGAACTTTTCTGACATTTGCTCCTTGGTGATAGAAGACATTAATTGTATCTAGAATGAGTTAGGCTTTTACATCCACCATGAAGAGTGAACAATAGCACACCATTTAAATGTTGATGTTATTTTCTCTTGCACTGTGAAGAACAGCTATTTGAAAGGGTGTGGATAATGTTCAATATATTTGTACAAGTTGTCCTCTCCTAATTTCTTCTCTAATCTCTTGGCATTACTTTTGGCAGGATGAACACTTTTTGTTGCACTCCTAGTTACTAGGAAATTTTAAATCAAAATACAGATATTAGGTAGTGCATTGGTTCCCCAACTTTTTACTAAGGAGACCCACCAACTGCATTTGTGGTCCAAATTTGTCTGGGAGTGGGGAAAAAATCAAAATCATACACCAGTATTGTTCTCCTCCTCTGATAACTCTTAGGCTATGTCTACACTGCAGCGCTATTTTGGGATACCAGAGATATACCAGAGGTATCCCAGAATAGTTATTCCCCGTCTTTTGAGCACGCCTGTTATTTTGAAATACACTGGGCTCGCTATTCCGAGGTCCCTGTAAACCTCATTCCATGAGGAGTAAGGGATGTTTCAGAATAGTGACTTATTTCAAAATAAGTGCTGTATAGACAGAGCCAAATTTCAAAATACGCTATTTCAAAATAATATTGAAATAAGATACACAATTTGCATAGCTCAAATTGCGTATCTTACTTCAACCTATGGTGCAGTGTAGACACACCCTCAATCTTCACTTAACTTGAGAAGATACCAACCACCCACAGCAGTACGCTCTACCCAGCTGATCTAACATGTGGTGTTGCAGTACCTCTCATATTTGGCCTGGCTGCCCCTCTGTCATGAAGGAGGAATGGCTGGGAAAAACCTGATTTATCTGTGTGCCAAGTGGCAACGCCTAGATAGGAACTGCCTCTGTGGGGTGACTTCAGCCTGGGTTCATTCTCCAACTCCCTCCCCCAGGTCTTCCCACAGCCCTGAGTCTGCTACTCATTTAGAATCTCCCTGCAGCCTGACTCACTGTCTGGGAAATGCTGAGATAGTGAGTTATATAATTGAGAGTAACCGATCATATTCATACTTCCTATGCTACAGGTGGCAGCATGCTTCCCAGCTCAAGTAAAGAGGCATGTACTACCTGTGCTCAAGCTAGCATGTTCAATATATTAGTGTATATAGGGGTAGCATGGTCGGTGACTTGGAGTAGTAACTTGAGTGTGTACTCTGGGATCTAGGCAGGTGTTTACTCAGGCAGCCACCTGTGTTACCTCTGGTTTCACTGTTGTTTTTAGCACAATAACTCAAGCCCAACTAACATGTGTATGTGTAGCTGAACTGGGAAGCAAGCTCCCAGCTGCAGTGTTGAGGTAACCTAAGATTACTGCTCAGACTACAGGCCAAATCCTCAGGGCTAGTCACAGGCCCTCTGTAACTCTCAAGTGGCATAAATGGTCTGTAATACAGATTGGTATCGTCATCTGAGAAATCTTCTTATTTAGAGGCATTCTCTACTGGACCATCTGTTCCACTGCAAGTCATGGTACCTCGATTGCACCTCCCTGAAGGGACTGTGCTGCGGAGGTGTCATTGCAGGGGAAAGGCCTGGAACAGCTTCAGTCCTCTCTGTCAATCCTTCACTGGCATTAGATCCATTAAAACTCTAAGCCAGGGCTACTCAACACGTGGCCCTCGGCCTGTTTGTTTGTGGCCCACAGTGTGGTTTGGGTTTATGCAGGGTTCAACACGCGGCTTGCAGGTGGGATCTTTTGAACATGGCCTCCACTGGGAACACACTCCACAACAGTGAGTCAATATAATGGTCTTCTGTTGATATGTGTTTTAGAAGTTAAATTCCTGGACTGTCATTGCTCATTAAAAGTGTTGTCATGTGGGTGGAAATTGGATAAATATTGCATTTTATTAATATCTGCAGAACTGACTTAAATGGGGCCTGTGTGTTGTGTAGTCTTGCCTTAATCTTTGTATTCATGCCCATCAGGCTGAAAGAAGGTATTTGCATATATTTGCATATATATTTGCATGTACATGCAACTACACTTAAGTTGCAGCCCTCGGCATGTGCCATGAGTATTACTATGGCCCCCAGGGCTTTCAAAGTTGAGTAGCCCTGCTCTAAGCCAATGGTGGAAGTTAGAGCTTCTAGGCATCAGTTTTAAGTGTCCTGGGAGGCAGGGCGAGGCCACTGGCCCTCAGAATTGGGGAACTGGAAGTGGAACTGACTCCTTGGCATATACGCTTCCCTCAGAACAGAGCTAGACTCAGAAGACAATCTGCCCCCCTCAAGTCTTGTAACAGAATGCACTCTAAAATCTGGAAAGGATGAGTTAGGTGATACTTGCTGATTGTTCCAAAGGTACTGGTAAGAATCTGAAAGGCATGTTCCAAGACACTACACTTTCTGAATGAAAATTAAGATTGGTACTCATCTTCTAATGCCTGGGTATCCGATTACTTTGAATGACTGAGGAAAACAATCTCAGTTGCTATTATTTTGTATGTGGATAAAATTCATAATTAAAGTAAGTGAACTGGATGGCTGTTTAACTGTGTGTGGATGACTGTGTGTTTAGATTTCTGACATTCAAAGTCTCAGTCCCTTCCCATCCCTAATGGATTTGTATTGTTTTCATGAAGTTTTTCCATTCCTTTCCATAAAAGGCTAGGCAAATGTGTGCCAATTTCCTGTATACATTTGTGGCAGGCAGAGCAGTAGAAGACTGAGGTAAATCAAAAAGTCTGGAGATGGGCACAATTTATTTAATAATCTAAACAAACCAATTAGAATGACTATAGTATAACGCAGCTAGAAAGGGTGGTGTCAAATTATAGCCCAAAACTGCAATGTGTTGAGCAATCTTTAGCTGAAATACTATTAACTGAATTTGAGAACATTCATTACTTTGATGAAACGGGCCAAATCAATATATAGGATATATAGTACTCCCCAAACCAAGATTAAAGTTTTTAAGGTTGCACACTGTCTTCACCATTAAAATGGTCTCATGTGAATCTCACTGTTGTAACAATGAAGTGAAATTACAGTATTATCCCTTACTGGTGTAAATGCAGTAGACTTTAAAGAGTCATTCTAATGAAGGAAATAAACAGAATGAATTCAAATCTAGTTTGTTAAAAATATCTTCAATTCTTCCATGAAAATTGGTTTAAATATATCTTATTTTTTCTCAGCAAATAATTAGTGTGGTAAGAGTTATCTCAACAGTTTCTTCTATTTACCTTCCTTTGTGTAACGTCTGAACAACATTCAAGAGTAAAATATAACAAATCTAGTTACAACAATAAATCAGTTATTATTATGTCTCTGTGTTCTTTGTTAGTACAAAGCACATTCATGGTTTTGAGTGTGTACATAAAACAGAGAAAGGTGTAGTATTTTGATAAAGTTTGAGTGAAGAGATGGGTCTTCACTCAATTAGCTGTTTATGTTTCAAACCATTTATCTTCAGAAGATTATAACAATGTTGTGGGTACTGTGTTGTTGGAGGAGTTAATTACTTTTTGAGTAAGATGTAAAACTGCAACTATGGGGCAGGAGGCAAAAAACAAAAGGAAAACTTTGTCATTCTTTTGCAATTTTTTCCATTTTTGCAATTTTGAAAATTTTGAAATTCAGCAAAATTTCAACCAGCCCTACAACAGATCACAAAATGGGGGTGGGTGAGCAAATTCACAAAAATGTGGATTATTTTTTCACTCTTTATTTTCAGACTTCAAAATTTCCAATTTTTGAAATTTAAAGTGTCAGTTTATATAAATAGTAGAAATGCTATTCCTAAAGTCCTGCTTAAATTACAAGTAGGGATAATTTCATTTTACCTATTTAAATTCTCTTTGAGGTTAAAGATTGAAACCCTCCTTTGTGTGTGTGTGTGTGTGTGTGTGTGTGTGTGTACGCACGCACGCACACATTCATGTTCTTGTCTTTCCTCTCATTATTTGAATTGCAATGGCAATATATTGGTAAAATTCTCTTCTTAGAACTAAGATAGAACTTCATACTGTCCATTGAGAAATAATTTCTATACATTTGGAATAATGAAACATAGAGAATTATGGAAAATTATAACTTTTTCAACAATAAAGAATGATGAAGAAAATGGTACCTTTTATGCACATATAGGATGAACTACCCCATAGAGAGATGGAGCTATTATCATACCAATTCTTTTTTTCTGACAAAGGTATAGCCAGGAAAAGTTGACAGCCATAGAGACTCAGAAGAGCTTTTAAATTACTGACAGGATAAATGAAGAGAAATTACTGCTCGACAGTAGAATGGGCCATTCATTAAATGTAATATATAATGTGGTTATTTCCAGAAATGGACAGAGGTTAGCACACTATGTGCATTATGCGCTCTTTGTGGATATGACCCATGACAGCATGGCTAATGTGGTATTGTGTGGTCACAACTCACACTTCAGAATGACCACAGGAGCTCTCACAAGGAGGAAGAAAAAAAGATATATAGATATATTGGCATTAGAAGAGGTTCAGAAAAGGGCGACTAAGATGATTAGGGGCTTGGAAAGGGTCCCATATGGGGAGAGGCTAGAGAGACTGGGACTTTTCAGTTTGGAAAAAAGGCGATTGAGGGGCGATATGATAGAGGTATATAAAATCATGAATGGTGTGGAGAAAGTGATTATAGAAAAATTATTTACCTTTTCCCATAATACAAGAACTAGGGGACACCAAATGAAATTGATGGGTAGTAGGTTCAAAACTAATAAAAGGAAATTTTTCTTCACACAGCACACAGTCAACCTGTGGAACTCCTTGCCCGAGGAGGCTGTGAAGGCCAGGACTCTATTAGGGTTTAAAAAAGAGCTTGATAAATTTTTGCAGGTTAGGTCCATATATGGCTATTAGCCAGGGATAAAGTATAGTGCCCTAGCCTTCATAACAAGGGCAGGAGATGGATGGCAGGAGATAAATCACTTGATCATTGTCTTCTGTTCTCCTTCTCTGGGGCACCTGGTATTGGCCACCGTCGGCAGATGGGATGCTGGGCTCGATGGACCTTTGGTCTGACCCAGTATGGCCATTCTTATGTTCTTATGTTCTTAAATGATTTACAGTGGGTTTTTAGGTATTACAATGTTATCAGTAGGAGAGCAAGAAAGAAACTGATACTGTAGAATGAAACAAACAACTCTAAGATACACATGGCTATCTTAAATCTCTAACTGTAAAACTATATTGTGTGGCTAGCCTGATACAGAGGTAGATCACTTGCTTTCTGGTTTTATAGTTTCCTTTTGATTTAATATTACTTACTCTACATTGACAAATCAGCATTTTTTTCTGAGACCTTTTTGGTATGGGACTGTTTGGGAAAGAGTGATTGTTTGTGATCTCAAGAACAAGGAGAAGAACTCTTGTTCCTTGTTAAGGGTTGCATAATGTGCAATACTCGATTCAAGCTTAAGGGAAAATACTATCAGTTCCCCAAGAGTAGCTGCTAGGATGCTCCTCTGGTCAACACGATGCACAGAGAAAGCCTTGTGATCACTATGGGCCCGTCTACACAGCAGGGCTAAAGCTGAAATAAGCTATGCAACTTCAGCTACATCAATTAGGTAGCTTAAATCGAAATAGCTTATTTCAGCGTTTGGCACAGTTTACACAGTGGGAAGTCTGAGAAAGAGCACTCTTCCTTCAACTTCCCTTACTCCTCGTACAATGAGGGTTACAGGAGTCGGAGTAAGAAATCCTCCAGCTTGACATTATTTCAACATTATGTTGACATAACTATCTGTAGTGTGGATGTGGATTATGTTATTTTGTAATAATGTCAGTTATTCAGAAATACTGCTGTGTAGACATAGCCTTAGAGTGTCAGGAATGAAAAAATAACTTTATAGGGATATTTTGGGCTCCTCTAAAATTCAGATTAAATATTGGTTTGGTTTATTTATCTTCCCCCTTCCTTCTTTGCGGGCCTCTGAAGTAGATCTAATTTATTTTAACACAATACTCCTGGCTTTAGAATGAGATGTGTGAAAGCTTTTTGTAATTAAACCTGAAACCACGTGAGTTGAATTTCATTATCAAACAGAAACAGCCCACGTTCACCAGGATTTGTGAATCTTGTAATTAAACCTGAAACCAAGTGAGCTGAATTTCATTATCAAACAGAAACAGCCCACTTTCACCAGGATTTGTGAATCTGAACTGGTTTTCATGCATACTTCCTGTAATTCCCATTTGTGAGCCAGGGTACTATGGTTTTAACCGTAAGTGAATCAAAATGCTTAACTTTTGTCAAAAGTTTTGACCCCTCTCCCCCATTCTCTTCAGCCTGTGGAGATGTTGCCACTCCCATTCAAATACTGAGAGGACAGACAAAAGCCTGAATACATGTGTACACGCACAGACACAGACACAATTGTCTCTGTTAGAATGTGCAGTGTAATCCAAAGCTCAGTAGGTGTGAACCCACATACATTAAAACTAAAGGTTTGCTGGAGTCTTGTGAACCAAAATTGTTGAGTTTCACATGGCTCCATTCTGTTCTTCATTACTTCCATGGACTGCTGTAGTCAACCTGTCTGTTGTGTATTTTCCATTAACATGGAGACTTTTGCACATCCACAGAATTTGAATTCTAAACTCAAGGTGAAAGACTAAGGAGAATTTCATAATAAATCAGGTCTATCTGATCTATGTTTCTGCTATGGAAGACCATGGGCAGGGTGGGGAGTGAATCTTCACAGTCATCTTCCTTCCTCCTATATGGATGTACAGAAATGTATGTATCCACAGTGATGAAACCACCCATAAGAGTACGGTGTTGGAAAATCAGCTGCTTTTATCTTCTCTCAAACAAAAACAGACATTTTGAGCCACCCCTGTAGAAGCAGACAGTGCTGGTTTTCTGCAGCAAGTTGTGGTTATGACACTGTTGTTGTTGGTTATGCAGAGTTCAAACAAAGCTTTCTGGAAATACTGCACACCAGTTCAATTAAGATAAGACTGATTCATATTCTGAAGTGCAGGAGAAACAATAAATAAACAAACATGACTAGTTTGAAGCACTAATCTCCTTGCCTTTGGGTACTTAAAACCAGCTCTAGAAAGTCAGTGCTAAAATATTAACAGGGAAATGCTAAGTTATTTTGGGAATGCTGCTGCTCTCATATTGCTCTTTTGACAGATGATATTGATGACACTGTAAACAGAGTTTAGTTTACAATGGAAATGACTGAGACTAGGTCAGAGAATGTTTCATCTGTCACATACCCACCAGTTCTTAGTTGCCTGCCCTTAGGCAATTGGATGGATGGTGGAGAAAAGAAGAGTGTGTGCGCACAAAGGAGATTGCTGATTTTTTTTGTTGAGCTGGTCGCCTACTTTGATCCAAAGGCAATTTCAGTTCCAGTTCAGTTCCAGTGATTAGAAAGTGCTAGTTTGATTTTCAGTGTGATAGGCTTTTTTTGTCTTGCTGGGGTTTACCCAGGAGGTCCTAAGTTCTAATCTTGTCCCTGGCATTGATTTACTTTGTGACCTTGCAAAAAGCCACTTGGGAGTTCTGCCGCAACATATAAATCTGCAGGAGAGGGACTCTAATGTTTTCTCAGCTACCTCACAGGGAAGTTGGAAGGAGTCAAGCCTTATCCTACAATGAATTGATCTGGAACTGCCCTTAAGGGAAGCTCCAAAAGTGCCAAGTGTATGAAAGGATGGGAAAACTTCCTTCACATACAGTTAATGTGATATATCATTCTAATAACCATAACACTAGGAGGCTGAGGAGAGTCATTCATAACAGAAGCTATAACATTCTACTTCAGTGATACTCACACTGAAACTTGAGAGCTACAAATGGCTCCTTAATGTCTCTTGCAGCTCTTTTTGCAGCACATGATGTTAAAACACTGTGATTTAATTATTAACCAATCAAGATGCTTTTACTATGTTGTTAGCCAGTTGTAGAATACTTGGTCAATCATTTTGCTGTGTGAATAATATATATTTTTATAATAAATAAATCAATGAATTCACATTTCTGTGGCTCTTTTGGCTAATATTGATTGCTAATTTGCCTCCTGAAGCTCTGAGGTATTAGTATCACTGTTCTAATAAATTAACCTCTTTAATCAGGAAAAAATAGAGAGAAGAATGGTATAGAATAGGAAATTTGAGATGTATGAATAAATGAAGGAAAATTATCTAAAAAGATAATTCTACTCCCTAAAACTACTAGAAAAATATTGTCTGTTGTGTATATATATGCTATATACTTTATATGCTATTCAGCTGTTACCACTGTCTCAAATGTGTGAGTTCATGTAATATTTTCTTACAATTTCTTTTAGAAAAGCATTACTGAAAACCTGTCCTTGAATGTTGATCATAATACTAGCTAGCACTGGTAAAAACTTCTATTTTCAAAGCACTGCACAAACATTAACAAAGTAATCAATTAACTTTAAAAAAGTAAAACATATCTTCCCACTTTTGAAGTAAAATGTGCTTCGCACACATTATGGCGAAAATGAATGGATTGTAAATCTCATTTAGCAGATTCCAAAGACACAGTTTAATGTTGTTTCTAGTGAGTATATTTGGAAGAGTATCTGACTCCAGTATCATCTGAAAATGGTCAAATGTAACTAAATAAGTAACAAACTAGTTACTAGTAACAAAATAGCGTGATGCATATTTGCATGCCTCTCCTCTGTAACTGGCCTAGCAAAGTTAGAATCATAGAATCATAAAACACTAGAACTGGAAGGGACCTTGAGAGGTCATCAAGTCCAGTCCCCTGCCCTCAAGGCAGGACCAAGCACCATCTAAATCATCCCTGATAGATGTCTGTCTAACCTGCTCATAAATATCTCCAGTGATGGAGATCCCACAACCTCCCTAGGCAAGTTGTTTTTATTTTAAAAAGATTATGACCTGTAAACAAAAATTAATTAATTTTCAAGTAGAGAACTAGGGGAAATGCCGAAGAGAATTATACAACAAAGGCTCAACTTATCATCTTTGCCTTCTAGACACCTTGGCTTATGTTTTCAAAAGTGCAGGTGTTTAGACTTCAAAGTGTCTACAGTTGTGGACACCAATGCATCTACACTGCACTGTAACTCAAAATAAGATTGCATATCTTATTTTGATGCTATTTTGAAATAGTTTATTTTGTCATTTTGTGCTATCTATGCAGTGCCAAATTTTGAAATAAAGTAGTACAGTAGAGTCCCAATTATCTGACTTAAACAGGACCGACAGGTGGTCAGATTACTGAAAATGTCGGATAATAGGGAGTACAGGGAGGGAGAGATAGTTGCCGGTGCTGCTTGGTCCCCATCCCTGCCTGGCCCTGGCCCCTTCCCTCCCTGAAGCTCCCGGGCGCGGGCTGGGAGAATGGCCCTGCTCGCTGCCCCGTTGCTCTCCTGGCGCTGCTGATGCCGCTCCTGTTGGCGCCGCTTCGTCCCCATCCCTGCCTGGCCCCTTCCCTCCCTGCAGCTCCCGGGCGCGGGCCAGGAGTATGGCCATGCTCGCTGCCCCGTCGCTCTCCCAGAGCTGCAGGGAGGGAAGGCGCCAGGCAGGGATGGGGACAAAGAGGTGCCGGCAGGAGCGGCATCAGCGGCACCAGAAGAGCGATGGGGCAGCGAGCAGGGCCATTCTCCCAGCCCGTGCCTGGGAGCTGCAGGGAGGGAAGGTGCTGGGGCCAGGCAGGGATGGGGACTAAGCAGCACTGGCAGGAGGCTTTGACCTGCGGGAGACTGCTGGAGCCTCTTCAGCCGGGGAGGCTGCATGCAACGTAGCAGTGCAGGGCGGCTGGCCTTGGGGGCCGCATGCTCGCGCTGCGCTTGGCTGACAATGGTCCGTGGCTATGTTGGATAAAGCAGAATGTCGGATTACCAAAGGTTGGATAATCCGGACACTCTTGTATTCCAAAATGTCTCTTACTCCTTCCAGAATGAGGTTTACAGGGACATCCAAAGAGCTAGCCTGAAATCCGGGCTTCTTGTGAAGACGTGGGATAGCTATTTTGGGATACTCTGGTATTCTGAAATAGCATTGCAGTGTAGACACAGCCCAAAACACTAGTTACTTTTGAAAATCTTGTCCTTAAATGGAGACATTACAGAAATTGCACAAGGCCACCACTTGGAAAGCTAGGAGTATGATTACATTTTCCAGAAGTATCACTACTAATAAAAAAATCGGTACTGTTTGGATGTGTCTCTCCTAGACCTTCTTACAACCTTAATACTTCACTATATTACCCCACTATCATATTATTTTTCCAGCATCTCTGGCTTATTTTGGTTCATTAGTGTATTTAATTTAAGAGTTTCCTTCTCCTCTATTTGTGAATTCAGATTTTATTTTTCTTCCAGATTTCTTTGGAGGATTTCTCCATCATGCCTGCTTTCTTTCTAACCTAATGTATGTATGTCACAATATACAGTGATTAAACCATACAATTTACAACTGGAATAAAAGGTCTCCAGTCATGATGTCAAAGTAATTTAGATTGAAAGGTCTTCCTACATGTCTAAACAGCACCAAACCCTCTGGCTATGTCCACACTTGTGGCTTCTTGCACCAGAAATATGCAAATGAGGCTCAGCGTGGAATATTGCTGAGCCTCATTTGCATACCTAATGAGCCGCCATTTTTGCAGAAGAGGCTCTTGCACCAGAGGGAGCTGTCTACACTGCCCCATCTTGCGCAACAAAAACCCTCTTGTGCAATGCCATTATTCCTGAAAAGTAATTGGCGTAACGGCATATGTGTATGTACATTTTTGTGGGTGCTAGTTTGCTTTGGAGCTGCTGTGTAAAAAGAGGAGTAGCCAGATGCAGTCTTTCACTAAAAGGATGGAAGAGTTTCTTATTACTGTGTTTTCTGATATTTTCTTGATCATCACGAATGAAGATATTGTACAGAAGCTTTATATAAGTGACTGGGGATTTGGAAAAGCTTTTGAGTTGGGGTAAATAAACAAAGCAGTTTAGCCAAAGTTAGTATACAGGTAGAGTTAATAAAATTGTCAAAGTGAATATGAAAACTGACAGGAGAAAACACCCTTGAGCTACACTGTATTTCTTAAACAAACAATCTATATAGCTTAGCCAAACAATCTATATTTGCTAAATACAAGGAAGGCACATTTTGGGCAAGTATAATGTGAAAAATCTCTCATAAGAATGTGATCATGGAGCTAACTCATGCTCCTTGGGAAAAAA
This sequence comes from Pelochelys cantorii, assembly GCA_032595735.1. Taxonomy (NCBI): domain Eukaryota; kingdom Metazoa; phylum Chordata; order Testudines; family Trionychidae; genus Pelochelys; species Pelochelys cantorii. The sequence continues at coordinate 192,443,287 of CM064327.1, forward strand.
AATCTGGGAGTGTGTGAAAATGTTTGGGTTTCACGTTAAGTAGTTTCCTAAAAATTACCCACTTTGGAGCTGAATTTTCCCTTACTCACCTATGTAGTGAACATAGTGAACAGCCTTCGTAACACATGGATGTCTCCATATCTATGGTGCGATCCCATAGAACCTAGGATACTAGAGCAGAAGTCCAATTCCGTCACATACTTTCCTAGGCTAATTTTTGCCATAATAATGTGGATCCCTTGAATAGAGCTGGGGCTGATATTGGTTCTTTACCTTTATCTTTCCAAATACCCTCCCCAGGTTTGAAAGCAGAGGGTTGGATTCAATATAATATAACAATAAAGTCATCATAGTTAAGCCAGGAAATATCACTGCTTTTGGAAGTGGTTACCACTGCAGAGTGGTTTTCTCTTCCAGATCCTCCACCAATTCCCATGCTCCTCCAAAGTGGTGGAGCCCCAGACAAGAAGATCAGGCAGTGACTTCTTCAAAGCTCGGGAGTGTGAGTAGTGAAGATGATGATGTTTTGGCACAACATCCTCCCCATTGACAAATAGACAATATTTAATAATAATGTATTCCATCAGAGTCCCCTTTGAAGGTAATGTTTGTGGGAAGAGAGAAGAGGATCTGAATCATAATTTAGCATTGTTAATCCCCTTTTCTTTCTTGACCAAATTCTGTGATGTGTGAGACAGTAACCTATAATATGATAACTGATATGGCACAATAAAGTTTTTGCTCTAGTATTCTAGGACACACATTTCATTTCCTCACAGGAGAGTGACTTCTGCCACTCAACTCCATGATTTGTTTGCTTTTCCCTCATTTTGCATTCTTCAGTTAAGGTCATGCTGTTGAAGAAGGCTGTGCTCACAGTGGAGCTAATCCTTAAAATATCCTTTGTAAGGATTATAAATGAGTGAAACAAGTCATTGTGTGAAAGAGTGAAATTTAGTGAGAGCTGTTTGTTGTCTCCAAAGTTTGTAACTTAGCCAATACAAGTAGCAATAGGACATAACTGTGATTTACTGACTATTCTTACATGTCTAAATTAAACAATTAGAAAGGTATAGTGCCTTTGCTAATTATGTGCTCACATTCTAACAAAACCAATTTGCTGTAATACACATTAACAGTTCAATGTATGGTGAATGGTAATGGGACATGAAAACATTCACTTCTCCTTTGCCATGCAAACTCAGCCCAGATTGTGTTATTTGAAAAAGTTGGTCTTTTCAGTCTAGTTCTATGTAGGCAACTACTGAGTGTTCTCATACTAAACCAGTATTTCTCAACCAGTGGTACGAGTATCCTTGGGGGTACTCGAGAGAAGTCTGTGGGGTATATCAACACAACTGAAATTTGGAGAAAACTGTATTTTTGTTTTAAGTTTTACAGAGTTTTATTATTTTTGTACTTTTTACACCCAAAAATTTCTTTGCCAGCCTGGCTATGATTAAGTTGTTTAAACAAATATGTTGCAACAATAGAAAAAAAATTTGTGTGTTTGAAAACTGTAGGTACTGGGGGTACTTACAATTTTTTTAAAGGGGTACTTTATTAAAAAGAAAGGTTGAGAAACACTGTACTAAACTATCCCTATATTAGTCATGAATTGGCATCATTACTATCCATCATGGTTGCAAGGCCAAGGACTGAATGGTGTAGAAAATGGAGCTACTCCTATCATCCCTAAAGATATTTCCTCCAGGTCAGGGTACAGGCATACTGAATGGAACAAAGTGAAGGAGTTTTCATTGCTGCTCTGGCTGCTGAAAGAGGCCTACCTGGAGGCATCCAGATTTATTTTTTTGGAAGTCATTAATAAGCAATGAATTTATTTTAAAAAATTATCTAGATATATCCTTATATATATTAGACTTTCTTTTGCATCTAGGAATAAACTTGTACAATTAAACAAGTTTCTCATATCAATCAATGTACATTGTTGGGTGGATGAGGTGAGATATTTTGGGTCTGTGTTTTCCTCCACAGTTTACTTATAGGTAGAAATGTTTGCACCAAATGCATTTTTTTTCTTCTTGGAAGAAAATTGCAGATCAGCGTAAAAATCTTGAAATGGTAAAAGGGATCACTGCCCTGGCCTGTTTGTGAAATCTTACCACAGGAGAAATATCAGGAACTTGCTGAAGCAGCAGGAGAGCAGTAATGTGAAATGAGGTTCCGTCAATGAAGAATGATAAGTGTAGTGATCAATAATCAAGTGATTTGTGAAAAGCATCTGATGGCAGTGCGTATATGCTGGTTCCAGATGTGTACTGTAGGAGTGGTACTCATTGTGGTAGATAATATTGCTATGCTGCAAGGTAAGTAATTCAAGTTGCCTTACTAAGTATCAATTGAAAATTGCATTATTAGGACTGTTTTCAGTAATGTTGACTGCGAGAATGAGGATTTCATCTAAATTAGGAAGTGGCATTTAGGGATGGAACAATCTCTCATCTGTAAGGCTTGGGGGAAGGTCATTTTTGTTCAATTGTTTACTCTTAGGCTGAATGTATTTTTGATGGCTCTGCCTGCCTGCCTGCCTGCAGTATTTACTCTCTGTATGTCTGGGTAATGAACACACTGGGAAAGTGTAATAGAAATAACAAAGGAATGGCAATTAAAATAAGACAGACTTTGTATGAAGTTGTCTAAAATTTAGGATACTGTAGTTTTATTTGTTTGCTTGTTTTTCTGGTGCCTGAACTTTATTCTAATGACATTTTTACAATGGAACATAGTTCTTTAAAAAGAAAACAAACCCACTCACAATATAAATGTTGAGCTTGGAAACATTAATTCAAGTATAGTTTATACATCTTCCCAGAGAACTAAAAATAGCTCATTTTCTCAGGATTGATTAAGTCAATGGCAAACTGTTACAGACTTGTTTTGCAGAGTAATTAGCTCTTACTACTCATCTATCAGAACATTTGAATTGTTTTATCAAATCTATTTAAAATGCTATCCTCCTGTGAAAAGGTTTGCAGAAGTCCTTACTCATGAGAATAATCCCAGTAAGTCAATGGAATTCTAAAGTGGAAGTATTTCACACACGGTAAATGCAGTAAATTTCATTTAAGCCAAGCAATATGAGATAAAATAGATTTTAAAATGGACAGTTTTCATAAGCCATAGCAAAGAACTGCAGAGATTATAGTGACTATTTGGGAGTAGAACTACCGTAGAATTTTTAGATTGGACTTGAAAATGCAGGGCCTGATTTTTGCTCTGATTTATACCATTTTTAATGCCAATGAAACTCTATTGATTTCAGTGAACCTACTCCTGTTTCTCAGGACCATAGATACAGGTTTGCAGTCTTAAGGGATAAAGTGTATCTAGACATCCATTGTGTACTGGGATTAACTCAGCAATGTGGAAAACAACCGTTATTATTGAAGGTTGTAAACCCTTTTCTGTTACAAACCCAATTCTTACACCTAACTTCTTCCAAAAAAAGTATTTCATATTGAAGTTTTTGTACTGTTTTGTTTTCCAACTAAAGCCCTTTTTATGATTAGTTTAATCAAAGTATTTCTGAATTATGGGTCTTTAAAAGATGAGAGAGATTACATTTTCTGTAAAGTCTTCTAACCTTTATTTGTAAAACCATGTTTCAAAATCTGTTTGCTCTTCGAATTTCATTCTATTCAATAGTCTTAAATGCCCTTTGCTGCAGAAGAATACTTTTGCTGCTAATTTGGGGGATAATTTGCTACGGATTTGGAACAATCCAATCCTCTGAGAAGTCTCAGGGGATCTTACAAACTTTCTCTAATGTCTAACAGTGTATATAAGCTTGTCCAGCTGAATCAGCTTTTATGAAGTAATTTAAGAATTCTCCATAGGTCTCTGCCATGCATAAGTTCTTCTCAGAGGTTCTCAATAGAGTACTAGCTCAGCTCTAGAGGATGAGTATACTCCATATACTTCATTTCAGCTGTAACTTCATGGATTTAGTCTGAACATTCACAACACACCACAGTAGCCAACTCTCATGAGGTAAAACAGCAAAAGAAGCCCAAAACACGTAACGAGTGGCTGGAACACCACAAGTCTGCTGCTGCAAGGACCTCTCAGGAAGTGAAGGAAACCACAAATTCTGTTTCAATGTGTCTATAAAAGTAATATTCTTTCCTGTGATTTGAAATTAGTGTTAGGTTAAATTAGAAATAACACTTTGAATTTTCTTTTGTAAAGACAGTGGGGTTCAGGGCCTGGAAGAGACAGATGGGAAGGAAGTAGGACAATGTGTTCCACATGGCTTTATCATAAATTCTAAAGTAGAATTTATCAATTGGAAAATGGCAGCCATGACAGAGAAAGGATTTTAAAGAGAAAAAAGGAGTAACAACAGATGGAATCACGAAGAAAGATGATGGCCTGCGATAGCTCAACATGGTAAAAACTGGAACCAATTTTTTTTAAATATTAAATACAAGCCAAAATATTCCTCCTAATTTCTAAAACTTATATTCTGTTTTCTAGCAACAATATGGCAGTATTTTTAGCATGAATTTTAGCAGACTGTCAGCAAGCTCCATTAATTTCCCAGGTGTGGGCAGACATTGCTGAATCTCTTGTAAAATCATTCATTGTACTTGGAGTTTTATGCAGTGACTGTTTTTTTGTTTGTTTTTAACAAAGCAAACAGAAATGCAAACCCATGTATTAGAGGGCAGCATTGGCTTTAGGTGTCTATCAATGCATTTTCCTCTTTTCTTTGTTATTGATTTTTATGCATGCAAACCACCAACATGTGTTCAGTTTCTGAGTGCACATAGAAAAGGCCAAATCCTGTTGCCCTCTAAGAAGGCAAAACTTGTAGGTTGATGAAGAATTGTTTTCTAAGGTCAGCCAGATTTGACCTGATAATTTTTCCATCATGTTTTGGTAGATCTGGAGCTCAACTACATTAGATCTAGTTAGAGAATCCTAACCAAACTAGGCTTCCTATCATGCTATGGTGGACAATATTAGTAGGGACTGGATCTCCTCATTGCAGTAGAACTCGGCAAATCTCAGTGTAACCAATTTACATTTTCTCTTGTAGAAATACTGATATGATCTAACTTCTGCAAAGTCATTCTGATGCATTACTGGTGTTTAGCTATGATCAAAACCTGAAGCTTTATCTGAGGAAATGAGTGAATTAGGTTCTTCATAGTGTTATATTAGAATATGATATGCTAGCACACACATTCAATAGTCAAACCTAAGTGTAAATCCTTGGAGAAAGGCATTGAAATTAATAGAGACATATTAAGGACTCCAGGTTTCATACACAGTGTCATCAGATATTTGGCTGGGTGTTTTTCTTCTGTATGCTGTCCCAGCTCTGCACAGATAGTGGGCATAGCAGACCTTGAGCCAACCACCCAGTGACCACAAAACCTGTTAAGTTCTGATGGTACCTGGCCAGGTTTATTGTCAATGAAGCAGTGTCCCAGCTCCCTGGATCAGTGTCTACGGTTACACTAGCACGTGTATGCCTGTGACAGTAGACACAGCTCAGTGAATAGTGGGACTTTCCATTCACCACTAAGCTGACCAGATACGTTCCCTGGGAGACTCCATTTTATATGCCAATAGAAACCGGTTATGTATAGTCCCTCTGACAGTGATTGTTACTGCCCCCTCCCCCCCCCCACACCCATTACTATGTACATGTTGGTTTGATCAAATCCTTTCTATCCCATATACTGTCATGCTGATCTTATCTTTGAGACGTCAGCATATTCCCATTATATATGTGTACGTTTTGTGATTTGCACTATATTTGGTATTGGGCTATTTTGGTACTATCCTTCTGGAATTTGTTTGTGTCAGTGTCCTGTGCCTAGCACATCTTAGGAGTATGTGTTTTTGCAATACTGTCCATGTTCTTGCCTGGCTCTGTGAGTGAATATGCAGGCAGAGCCTGACTCCTGCTTACAGCCTGACCCTTGCTAATGTTGCTTTTTATTAGCAAAACATTGACCACTTATAGTCCAGGCCTCAGGCCTCTGATACAAGGATTTTTATGATTCAGGCTATGTCTAGACTTCAGGCTTCTTTCGGAAGAAGCTTTTCTGGAAGCGATCTTCAGAAAAAACTTCTTCCGAAAGAGAGCGTCTACACTGCAAAAGCGCATTGTAAAAGCCATCTGCTTTTTCAAAAGATAGCATCCATTCAGTATGGCTATCTTGAATTTAAGCTGTGATTACTATGGACAGAGTAGCCACCAGGGCACCTGTGCTTTTTCCTCTTCCCTCTTCTTTCAAAATAACTCCCTCTTCCCCATCCGCACACACCTTTTTCCGAAAGAGCTCTTTTGCAAAAGGTTTCTTCTTCGTAGAAAGAGGTTTACCAATGTCAAAAAAACCCCTCTGTTCTTTCTTTTTTTTTTTTTTTTGAAAGAATTCAGTTGCAGTGTGGACATAAGTGAAGGGTGTTTTTTGGAAAAATGGCCGTTTTTCCGAAAAAACCTCTTCAGTGTAGACATGCCCTCAGTCTTTCTTCCTGTTACATACAGTTGTATTGGATTCACTTCTTACCATTATGGATATATACAGGTGAGTTTTCAGTGTCCAAGTCAAATATATGTAGCTGTGGTAACTTGTGCTATAACTATACTGGTCAATTCAGGTTTGCCTGTAGAACTATATTTAATTCTGCCTATTCATCTATGATCCATCAGATGCAATACGCTTTCTCAGTAGTTAGATTTCTGCCTGACATGCATTTCTGTTGGATATGCTTTTTATAAATGCATGACATCTAGCTACTGTGGTGATATGCATATTAGAAATGCCATACCAATAAAAAGATATTGTCAAATTCTTCCCTCCGTTACTCATGTGCAACCCTATTGATTTCACGGTCTATTGTGAATCTTAGGGTTGCCAGGCATCTGGTTTTCAACCAGAACACCTAGTTCTGATGGCTATGCTCAGCACCACTGACCAGACTGTTAAAAGTCCAGTAAGCAGCACAGCGAGGGTCCAAGACTAAACCAGGCTCCCTATCTGCCCTGGCTCCGTGTAGCTCCTGGGAGCAGTCGCTGGGTCCCTAGGCATAGGGAGGGTCAGCACTCTGCCCCCTGAATGCCTCTTCCATAGCTTCTATTGTCTGGGACTGCAACCAATAGCAGCTGTGGGAATGGCACCAGCAGGCACAAGGGCAGCATGTGGATCCTGCCTGTGCTTTGGGGCTGCAGGGACCTGGAGGCTACATCATGAGAACCACAGTAAGTACCCCAGGGACCATGCCTCAACCCACTACCCCCACCTAGAATACCCTCCTTCATTCCAAATGCTCCATCCCAGAGCTCACACCTCAGTGGAGCCCTCACCACCTCCACCTTCTCACCCAATCCACTACCCCAGCCCAGAGCCCTCTTTTGCACTCTGAATCCCTAATTTCTGGCCCAACCTGGAGCCCTCATCCCTCTCCTGCATCCTAACCCTGTGTACCAGGTGGGCAAGAGCAAGCAATGAGGAATGGAGTGAGGGAGGGAGGGGCCTCAGAGAAGGGTGAGGTGGGAGTGTTCCCTTTTTTTGTGATTTAGAAAGTTAGCAACCCTACATGTGATTGCAGTAAAATACATGAAGTTGCCTTTGTAGTGAACTCTTCCTAGATCAGCATGGATTAAGGGTTAACATTAGGAGGACATTGAACAGGATTATGGCCCAAATCCCTAATTTTTAAAAAATTACTTCGTTAAATATCTGGTACATACTAACAAAAGCATCTGTTAATCTTTATTAACATAATAAACTTTTACCTTTATACATTATATTGTTCTGAAAGTGACCTGCTCGCCAATAAATTGAACTGTAAATGATCCAGTGAGAATAGTGAAATAATAAAAACAATACCCATGTTAAATCAGCTCTATCTGAGCAATTTATAACTCATGAAAACAAATGCTTGTGTTTAAAAAATAATTAGAATAAATATGTGCCTAAATTCTGTAGCTTTTTAGTAATATTGAGAGTTGCAGAACTGATTTTAAAGTGAGAGTTATAAAGGGGAAAAATTAGCCTTGTGCTTTATGAAGAAGATCAAAAAAGTTTTTGTAAATAACACAAAATTAAGGAAGGAGAAGATCCTTGTAGATTATGTTTTTAACAGCTGAAGTGGTTTCAAAATTCCCAATCCTTCATTTAAGATGTGAGAGCTCACAACAAAAACCAACTCTGGGAGCCCCAGAAATCCTTTAGCACTGAGAAAATAATCACTTCTGTTATAGCTAATGTGTAAAGAACAGCAATTAACAAAAAAAGCCAAATTTCAGACTTAATTTATAAATAAAAAATAAGTTCCCAAGTCCAAATTTTAAAAAATCTTTTCCATATCTTTCTACCACTCCCCTAACTGAGTCTATGTTCAACATATTGTCAGTTAATTTGACCAGATGCAGTTTCTAATTATTATAATTCCTAGGTATAAGAACGCTTACTAGAGATGAAATTTCTGTTTCAAACCCAGATTTCTTTATTTTGATATTTTTTAAACATGCATATAAGTGAACTTTTCTTCTTAACCTGAATTCCCTTAAGGAGTTTCTTTGTGTAGGTTTTGTTTTATGAACATGTTGTTGAAATGACAGCATGCTAAGCCACAAAGGAGGAAAAAAGCGATATGTTCTCAAATTTAAATAGTGCCTCCCATCAGCCAAGTAAATATCAACATTGACAAGTTCCGAGTAGTTTCATTCTTCCCTCCTCAGCAGAATGACAGTGATTGTAATGCAGCAGTTCAGGGGTCGGAGTTCAATAACATGAAAGTTGGCAGTGAATGAAGGGTTCATTAGGATGCAACAATGATGCAGAGAACATTTCCCTCCCTCGTTTTAGGGAAAAAATGATTTGCCTGTCAAGATCAAATGGTCTGGTAGCACTTTATAGACTAACAAAACATGTAGATGGTATCATGAACTTTCGTGGGCACAGCCCACTTCTTCAGATGACCAGAGTTATGAGTAGGGATATGAAAACTCGAAATAAATAGGAGAGGGGGGAGAAAAAGAAAAAAACAAAGGGAGATATGAGACAGGGCATCATTAAGTATCTGGAGAATGGGTACTTGAACCTAAGCAGATCAAAGTCAATAGATAGATTGCTAAGACAGGAAGGATACCACTCACAGAGCTGTTAGCACCTTCAGTGGTTATGAAGTAGGTAGTGTCCTAGCCAGCCCTACTTCATAACCACTGAAGGACAAATCACCAATGGTAAATTAGACACCACTCTCTACAGAAAACCCACTGACTCATACAGTTACCTACATGCCTCCAGCTCCCATCCAGAACATACCGTACAATCCATCGTCTATAGCCAAGCCCTTCGATACAACCGCATCTGCTCTAATCCCACTGACAGAGACCAGAAACTTCAGGATCTCTACCAAGCATTTGTAAACCTCAATTACCCACCCGGAGAAATAAAAAAACAAATTGAAAGAGCCAGACGAATACCCAGAAACCATCTACTTCAAGACAGACCCAAGAAAACCAACAATAGAACACCACTTATCATCACCTATAGCCCCCAACTTAAGCCCGTCCAACACATTATCAATAAACTACAACCTATACTGGAACAGGATACTACACTCCGAGAGGCTCTGGGAGACAGATCCATAGTTTCCTATAGACAACCACCTAACCTCAAGATGATTCTTACCAACAACCACAGGACATACCACACTAATACCAACCTTGGAACTTTCCCTTGCAACAAATCCCGTTGCCAGCTTTGTCCACATATTTACTCTACTGACACCATTATGGGACCTAACCAATTCAGTTATAAGATCAAGAACACATATTACTGCTCATCCAGAAATATAATTTATGCCATCATGTGCCGACAGTGTCCGTCTGCTATGTACATTGGACAAACATCTCAGACACTTCGCCAAAGAATCAATGCACACAAAACAGATAACAGACAGTATCACAAAGAAAAAACAGTTTCTTGCCATTTCAACCAGAAAGGGCATTGTCTCAACGACTTGATTACCTGCATCCTGCTTCAAAGACATTTTAACACCAGACTTGAAAGAGAAACCTCTGAACTGTCATTCATGCTTAAATTTGACACTTTACGCCTGGGTCTGAACAAAGATGCTAATTACCTTACCCATTACAGAGACAGCTTCCCCAATTATTATCTCTATTATCATTAGCTCACAGACATTAACCTCCCCCCCCATCCCTCTTCTGTTCTGAAATTTGATTTGTCCTTTTTATATGTATTCACTTTTTTTTATTGTATCCCTTTGGTATACATGGTCATGCCAATTTTCTTCCACAATTTGATCTGAGGAAGTGGGTCTGGCTCACGAAAGCTCATCACCTAATAAACCATCTTGTTAGTCTTTAAAGTGCTACATAGTCCTGTTTTTTTGTTTCAGCTATTTATTTTGAGTTTTCATATCCCCTACTCATAACTCCGGTCATTTGAAGAAGTGGGCTGTGCCCACGAAAGCTCATGATACCATCTACATGTTTTGTTAGTCTATAAAGTGCTACCAGACCATTTGCTTGCTGTTTTTTCCTGAATATAGATTTTGTGATGATTACTGTCAGGGCTTTTTGGTGGAAAACAGGAGATCTTTCCTAAAAAATCAAAAGGAGCCTCCAGAGTAGAGCTGTGAAACTAAGCGATGTGTTAAGTTCTCTGGCTGAAGGAAAAATACAAGAAAAAATTTACAATAATTAAGCTGTAATAATTTCAGCATGCCAAAATTATAAACAAACCCTTTGTTTTTGAACTAAACCTTTTTTCTTTGACCTGAGACAATACATTTCATTATGCTTTTGAGTTTCTTTTTAACATTTTTAAAATTAAATTGAAATAAACTTAGAAACAAAAAGTTGTTTCAAACTGAAAAGATTTTTTTTCCATTTTGATTTTTCTGGAAATTTCGTTTTCAACTGTTGAAACAAATAGGTGATTTTACCAGGGGTTTGTGAATTGTTTTGGTCAGCCAAAATCTGCATTTTGAGGTGAACAAAAGTTTTTCCCCAAGAGTTCACCCAACTCTAGTCCAGAGCCTTCCAAAACCATTGTGTGATCCAACAGCTGCCTTTTGCCATATTGCAATTAGAGTATTTAGAAATGAATATCTAACTGGGAGAGAAGAGGTTCTGACAATATCAATGTTAAAATAAGGTGCTATCTGTTCATTATTATAGTATTCATACATTATATTAAAATACTTGGTAGCAGTGAACCTTCCTCAGGCTCCTAATCTATTTTCTCTTTGGAGAATGGCCATCAGAGCACCTGTGCTTTTTCCGATACGGGTTTCTTGCACCAGAAACCCCTGTTGTCTGTCCACACGTCTTTTTGAGCAAGAGCTCTTGCGCAAAAAGGCTTATTCCTTATAGAAAGAGGAATAATTCTTGTGCAAAAAGCGCTGTCCTCTGACGATCTACTGTACTTTTTCTTGCACAAAAATGCACTTGTAGTTAGGGTTGCCAGGTGTCCGGTATTCACCCGGACAGTCCGGTATTTTCATCTCCTGTCCAGTAAAAATATTCAGAAAATACCGGACACCTAAGATGTCGGTATTTTCTAATTTTTTTCCCTGGCCAGGAGGTGAAAATGCCAGGCACCTGGCAACCCTACAAACACTCAGCACCCAGCCTCTCCCCCTCAGCCCCCCGGCCCCCAACACCCCCAGCCCCCGACCCCAGACCCCATGCTTACCTGGTTCCGCAAGGCTGCTAGCACAAAATGGCTGCCGGCAAAAAGACCAAGGGAAAGTAATGACTCCCCTGGGTCTTAGTGCTCAACCACTCCCCTGTTCCTATCCCTGCATTCACTCTTAAAGGGGACATAATGTTTTAATGCTGTTTTATTTTAATTTTTTTTTTTTGCTCAACAACTTTGGTCTTCCCCCCCTTTTTTTTTTCTTCAACAGAATTTTTTCCCGGTGTTTTTTTTTGGGGGGGCGGGTGTTCAGTATTTTTGTTTCAACCATCTGGCAACCCTACTTGTAGTGTGGATGCTCCGTGTGCAAAAACTCTACAGTGTAGATGTAGCCTGGGTGTGGGCAAGAGTGGTAGCAGCTGGATTTGCTCCATAAAGGAGGAGATAGAGAATATACTATCAATAAAGATATGCAGGAAGTAAGAATGGTCTGCATTGTTGGATCTCTTGCTCCCAAGCAATTGCCAACTCAAAGCAATGCTGCCAGGAACTCCCAAGCCAGCAGCTGTTTTCAAAATTTCCATTAAAAGAGGTTTTCCAGGCATGGGAGGCCAGAGCTTCCCTCCCCCCCCCCAAAAAAAAACACCTGTATGGAACTGCACTGACATGTAAAAATTGCCTGTTGGACTGATGTGTGCCCTTTGTAGCCTTGTCCTGACTGGAAATGGGTGTGTGGGTGGGGGGAAGGGAAAGGCAGGGACAGGTTTCCTATCCTGCAAAAATTTTCATTAATTTGAAAAAAATCTCCCTCTACTTTCAGACAAAACTGAGGCCTTTAAACTATTTCCAACAAAAACCTGACTGAAAGCGAGACCTCAGAATAGTCAATAGGTTCAGTGGTTATGACACTCGGCTGCCATGCAGCAGATATGGGAATCAGGCTTAAGTTCTTGCTTTGCCTGATTTTAAAGTAGGGAGTTGAACCTAAGCCTCTCACATCTCAGGTGAGTGCCCTAACCATTGAGTGACAGAGACTTTTCCTCTCCCCCAAATTAAAAGTCACTATCCTAGGGATGAAAATGATGCTACAGACACATGTGACCTTCTCTGCATGGGAATAGCAAGACTGTTGTGCTAGGGATCCTCTTTGTGTATGGATCACAGGGGCAGAGGGTGGTTGGGTCCAGCTGTTTAGTCCTTTTATCTTTAGTAGGGGTTATGTTGGAATAAGGACAGAATTTAAACCTCGTCAGGACTTTGAAGTTTGGCTTTCTGACTGTAGAAAGATTAGTCACCACAGCAGTGCTTCTCAGATTTTAAAAGTTGATGTTTGCAAATTAATTACTTGGTCTTAAATAGTTCCAAACCACCCAAAGTGTTTCATTATGTTAACACAGGCTAGAGAAACAGATATGTATTACTATCTAATTGAATAACATATGGTGTTGATTAGTGCCTACTTCTTTTTATAGAACTCAATTAAAGACATGACTGCAGTGTATTTTAAGACTATGAGATGGCTGGGTTAAGGTTGCTTCTGGCATGTAGGAACTACTGAACCGAAGAATGACGAACTTTTTCTTTTAGTTTAGCTATAAGATCCTTACAGAATTCATGGTGTGCAGTGTTGTGACTGGGAAATAGAATGGAGTCTGTTCATATGCTGCAATATTAAAACACAGTTTTGAAAGATTTAAGTGCTTTCCAGGCCCCTCCGCCCCAAAAAAGCCTCAGGTTTTTCTGCAGCATTGCAGGAAATGTACCCATATCCCGTGAACCTATACCAGCTCTTGGGAGTTGGTAGAAATCTGTTCTTCTAGATAGTAAGTTTATAGTGAGGCCATTCTGGGGTGAATTCTCAAGATGCTGACTTTAAAATGAAGGGTAAAAAATAAAACTTTCAAGGAATACTGCACCTTGGGCAAAAACTGTGTAAATTCCTAGTAACTAAGAGATTCTTGTTCTCTTAGAAATAGCAAAAGTATCTGAAACTGCTGAGCTGGAATTTATATGCCAACTTGGCAGCATGAGAATGGGTCTGAATAGGGACTGGGAATGGCTTAACAAAAGGGGAAAAGTAATTTTTCCCTTTAGGTATTCTCACCTTATTACCAACTATTGGAAGTGTGCCACATCCACCTGACTGAATTAGCCTCATTAGCATGGATGTAACACTCCCATCTCTGTATAAATCCCATCCAAACTGAAAATTCTACATCATGCATCTGACAAAGGGAGCTGTAGCCCATGAAATTTGTTAGTCTTTAAGGTGTCTCAGGACTCCTCATCATTTTTGCTGAAACAGACGAACACGTCTCCTTCTCAGGAACCAAATATACTCATTATATGATGAATGAGTGTGACAGAACAAACCCTGTAACAGCCTCCAGGTTCCTAGGATAGATGAAAAATTGACCAACGCTAACCTCTGCAACCTCCCAGAAACAACAAAACAGAACCACTCATGCTACTCTGGCTATCCTGGAGGGTCAATAACTGGGTCAGCCACAATCTAAAAAATCGATACAGGCACGTGGCGAAAGGGAGCTATGAGTATTTTTTAAATAAATATCATATGCACTTCAGTGTACTTGTTTGATATCCTACCTGACTGCATACAATTAAATCAAAGGAGGCTGGTAAGGAGAAGAAAGCAGCAAATGAAACAATATCAGAGAAAGGCCATTTCAGGAAACAATGTAGGGAGCTGTTAAATAGGGACTGTCTGCCTGGTTCAACCCAGTCGAGCATAATTTACCTATCCCAGGTCTGAGCCTAGGATCAAAGAGGATAATGGTATTTTAGAAGTGTTGCTCTAGAGTTCGAGGGTACCACTGGGATTGAGAGAACTGTCATCAGCTGCCTGTGGGGAGAGGCTGATGCTAAGAGAGACACTGAGAAAGTGGATGAGAATACAGCAGGGTATCTGTTTCTTTCAGCCCAGAGATGGAAGTACTGTAATGGGGTTGAATGGAATTTATTAAAATGTACAAGATTAAAGTTAATTTAAAAGTATGCATATAGGTGTTTATTGTTATAACATGTCATTAATTGTTATGCACCTTTGTGTGAACATATCAATAATGCTGTATAGCAGTGTTTCTCAACCTTTTTTTAAATAAAATACCCCTTTAAAAAATTATAAGTACCCCCCTTTTAAAAAAAAAAAAAGTACGCCCAGTACCTACAGTTTTTAGACACACAACATTTTTTTCTACCATTGCAACACATTTGTTTAAACAACTTAACCGTAACAGGGGGGGTGATGAAATTTTTGGTTGTAAAAAGTATAAAAATAATAAAGCGCTGTAAAACTTAAAACAAAAATTCGGTTTTCTCCAAATTTCAGTTGTTGATAAACCCCCCAGACTTCTCTCAAGTACCCCTTAGGGTACTCGTACCACTGGTTGAGAGTCAGTCTGGTTTTGAGTTACTTTAATCAACTACTGTCAGAGATCCTCAGAATAAATGGTTTACAGTTGCCAGAGCAGTTGTGCTTATCGGGTTAATACAGCTGGTAAATGGGGCAGCCCAGAGATCAAGTCTAGGGATAGCAGGTAGTTCCAGCTATGGGAAGATGATGGGAGTGAAAGTAGAGAAATTCGTAACTACAGGGGTGAACTCAAAAAGGACTAAAGAGGCCTAAAGTGTAGGTTGCCCTGTAACCATGACAACATATTATTCATTAGCTGTCAAAGGGAGGACATCAATCAACACCACCAATGCAGCTGCCAAGCCTAAAATCAAATTGACCGATTTTGAAGAGACTTGAAGTTTCTAACTATTATGTGGGGGAGGGGTTTGCTACCACTTTCTTGATAACCTTCCTCTGTAAGTTGAAAATTTGAGACAGAGTGATAATTGGATAGATAGTCTATGTCAAGAGAGGGGATTTGAAACATGGTTCTAACAACTGCTTATTTGAGAGAAGCTAACTCCTTTTGCTCCCTTTTGACATTGTTCTCCAACAAAGGTCCCAATATCTCTCAAAAGGCTTTCACCAGCCATGAGGACCCAGGATTAATTTGCACGTCTTGATCTAGGCAAACTCTAATGCCTACAGAATTGCAATAAGCATCACTAACTGAAATTCAAGCAGCAGCAGGCAGCTTTGTGGGCTAGGCTAGGCTACTAAGAACTAATGCTGTAACTGCAAATGCAGGCAACTCACTTCTGATCCAATCAATCTTATCCGTTTGCTAGTTTGAAAACTTTTCATGATGGCGAACACTTGACTCTGTCACCAGATGTAAACCAGCTGGATTAACAAGAGTATTAATTGCCCAGGGGAGTTCTGCCACTCTGGTCTCTAGAATGCTACAGTGGAAGTGAATTTTTTTTTCTTTGCCTCCTGTACAGCCATTGCATAAGGCCCTCAACATTTCTTTCTGCTGGAATTAATGGCCTTTGCTACTGATTATCTAGCTTTATTCTCTGTCTCATCTCTTGCAGGACATTTGTTTGTCATGGTAACTGAGAAGGACAAATCCAAAGAAGGGAGTTTTATGAGAGACACTGGTATTTGATTGTTTGGTTGTTGAATCACCAACCCACCAGTACAGTGGTAAATTGGCAACAAATTATTCTTCCTGTGAAGCTCATTGCACTCCAGCAGCCTCTGTAATGGACTTAATGTGTGTGGCTATGCAAAACAGAATAATAGAGTTAGTCCTGACTTAGATAATTTTATTCTCAGAAGACACTCAGCTAACAACATAATTAGCTGTACTTTAAGTTAACAAAATTGTTTCTCCTCTTGCCTGAATGGAAGGTTCATTTTTGCCTCAAAACAGGGGAGGGAATTGTTGATTCATGACAGGGATATAATTTCTACCCCCGCACTTCCAATCCCATCTCAGAAACAAAATCCCCGGAGTTTAGTGAGATGTATTAGTTGAGCCAGTAAACAACACATATTGTAGTTGTGTTGGTTTTCCACCCGGGACAGTTTTCTACTTTGCATAGAGCTATCCTGTCATGCAAAGTTCATTTTACTGGTAAGCATTATTGAACCAGAACTGAGTTCAGAGCTCTAGGGAAAATAGGCCTGAGCATTTATTCACAATGCCATTTAAGCTGGCTCAAATTTTTGAATTCTCAGTTTGCTAATTCAGTTGTAGTACACTACTGCTCTTAACGGCAGAGAACCTAGCTTGTGCTTCATAGTCACTGATCCAAACAAAACTGTTCACAAAGATAATAACTATCCACATATGTCGCTTAATTTAATACAATGAAGTTAAGTTCTGTGCTACAATGGAAAGGAAACAACTTTAATACTTTGTAGGATAGATAACATAATTCATATCAATTGAAAGTGTTTAACTTTTAATTGCTTGCTTTTAAACATTTTGAACAGTTACCAGCTAATATTAATGAGACATATTTCCTGAAGCTGCAAGCTGAATTTGTTTGTGCAGATAACCAGAATTGTACTTAAATATTTGTTTGTGACTCCCAAAAACATAGGGATGTAACTGTGGGTATACACTTTCAGAGGTCATTCCTGAAGACCTCTGAGACTTCCTGGCTCCTTATTTTTCCCCACTATGCTATATAATGTGAGTATTAGGATGCCTATGCACCTGAAGTCTTCATGAGAGTCAGCCTACTACAGTTGTACTGCTGTAGGTTTGACTTAATGGGTTTTGTTTATGTGCCTCTAAAATATCGGATGGACTAGTAAACACAGTTTTAAAAATAACATCAACAGATGGTGAGTAGTCCTGTTGGTTTTAAGTTATAGACTAACATGGCTATCCCTCTGAGAGTGATCAACAAGTGATGTACAACACGTTATCTCCTTCATACCTCTAGCCCATCCCCACTTCAAAAAGAATAGAGAAGGGTCTGGAACCATAAAGTTTGGATCCAGAGCAGCATCTGAACTTCTCAAAAACAATTGTCAGTTTTCAGGGTTAAGCATTTTTGCTCAGACCATTTCTGTCCCTAACTACAAACAAAATAAAATCCTCGAACACTCCCATAGAAATGTACGGTCTAGAGTAGGAACAGAAGTGGCTTGTATACCCTGAGACTTGGCCATGTCTATATTTACTGTGCTGGAGATCGATCTTCTGGCATTTGATTTTGCAGGTCTAGAAAGGGCCTGCCAAATCGAATACTGAGGGTACCCCTTGTTGAGGCTGGTACTCCTCGATTCGCAAGGAGTAAGAGAAGCCAATGGGAGTGTTTGCTCCCATTGACCTCCCGCTGTGGAAATGGCACCAAGCTCTATTCCAGCTACATTAATTACATAGATGGAATTGTGGATCCCAAGCAGACCTTCCATGTGTAGTATAGACCTGGCCGTTAGTCAATATCTCTTGCCCCCTCCCTCCTCAGTAATGCTGTTACATACTCTGAGTTTACTGTTCATGTATGAAGAAAGTGCCAGCAAGGCATGATGTGACATGCTTCCTCTGCTTAAGTCTGTCATACAGCTCTGCTGCTGAAAATGCTAGCTTTGCTGCTCCAGGTTTCAGAAAGAGATAGCAACCACCAATGTTTTATGTCTTTTATGTCCATCACAGGTGTGTAATGCAAGTAATAATCAAATGATTCGAATTTTATTTATTTATGATGTCATTTTGTTGCATTACATTCTTGAGAATTTTATTACTTTTTGTAAAATTAGACTAGAATATTTCATATAAATCATATTTAGAGTTTCTTACTTTACTCCACACTCCAAAATAACTCCTATAAAGTTGCTATATTTAACCTAGTATTGGTGATGTCCTATTATACTATTATAACTTATTTTGTCTACTTATCTTTGTGAAAATTAAGAAAAAGTATTATGAGTATGTGAGAACACACACTGAGGTGGGGTATTTATAATGTACTATATAATATTTATTTTTAAAGCTGAATGTATTGGCCAGAAGACATCAACATTACAGTAACTCCACTCTCATAACACTACAAGATTAGAGAGATACTGTGTTTGTAATCTTAAAATCATACTGCACTCTAGTGGAGAATGCTTTCAATGCAAAAGATGTTAGTTATTGCACAATGTATACAAACTGGAGTTTCTGACTATCATCTAAATTCTAATAATAAGCAGACATAATGTTAATTTTCTTCTGTTTGACATTTGATTCAATGATGACTTTCTTATTTAAAAATTGTGCTAGATGGATAAAATATAACTCTCTGATGTTGGATTGGTAGCTCCAGCAGATTCCAGAGAATTAGATTTCGGGGATCCCCTTTTTCTTCTCTAGGGGAAATCCTTACTTTCACAAAGAAGTATTTGGAGGGAATCTCACAAGAATGTTGCTACCTCTCACAGGTTTTCCTATAAGAAGATATGATGCAGCGTATAAAAGAGACACCATTGTTGCTGTTGGCATAATACATTTATTTAATGATAATTAATTATTCACTTCTATGTTATTTTTTTCCATTTAGTATTTGTCTTGGGTCCAATGGTTTAATCTTTGTTTAGATTTCTGAAATCCTTTCCAGTTTAGAGAGTTGACTGTATTTGTTAGCAGAGAATAAGCCAATAAAACTGACACAGCAGATCCTGCAAGATGCTGACTTTACTGAGAGCAGCAAATGCTGAGCTGCCTCTCAGGTTTAGGTGCTTGTTCCTTGCATAATTGTAGCAAACTGTTCTGAGTAAGTATTCTTCAGTTTGCATGAATGAACTCAACATTAACTGCAGATGAACCAAATCTGTAAACTGAGACTGAAACGCTCAAATTTCAGGACTGGACTCTTAACTTTCAGTTTTCTCCTTATGTTTTAATTCCAATTCGCTTTCTGGTTCTGATATAGCCACAGCTGTATCAGAGATGGTAGATGAGCAATGAAATGTCTACTATTCAGGTAGTTTTGAATATTTTGGTGTAGTCCAATGGTTCTGAAATGTATTAGATTATGCCCCCACATTCTTTGCATCTGTAGTACTTTACTCCCTCATCGCCCTACTACAAAAATACATATACCAGTAAAGAATATGCAACTGTCACTAAACCATAAAAACTGTCAGACATTGATTCAAACAGGACCAATGACCCATTATAATAAGAGCAAAGCAAAACTGAGATTGTGGCCAATGCTTACGATTAAATGTGCACATGGCATCGTAGAAAGTGGATTAAAGTACAGATGGCAAAAATTTTGTATAGTACTATGCTAACTTGAAAGAAATCTGTCAAAATGCACAGTGCCATCTGATAGGTCTGAAGGAATCAGCTTTTCTAGTTATTCATTGCTGTGGTAAAATGTGTGTAGTAAGATTTTTTTCCCCTGGTCTAAAGTTTCTCTTTCCCCTCTACTGGATGGGTGTGGGTGGGAGGGGGGCACTTCCAATTTAAGAACTTCTGATGCAGTCAAATTAAAATCTCAAGTCTCGTCTCAATTTGCTTTTGGACTCAAACTATGGCACAAACCTAGACTGGATTGGGGGAAATAGTTGGCCTTGGCCAGGCTTTCTCAGAGAAAGTCAGAGGCCTGGGCCACTTTGAGTTTAGAGGTCTCAGCCCCAGGCCCCTGTATCTAACTTCTCATCTACAGGGTCATACTAAAACCAAAAGAATATATGAAAATGAACACTTGAGACATGTATTTATTAACTACTAAGTCATTATACCAATAGCATGTATATTAAAAATATAACTTTAATTGTAAGTTTCTACTGCAAGCAAAACTCTTCGTTTTAGGAATGCTTTTCTCGCTTTGTTGTGTGCAAACTCGTTTATAATTGAAGAAAAATCTAATTTACATGCAACATCACTGTTAATGTTAAGCATTGTGAACCCATTCAAACACTCTTGTCCCATTGTAGAACGATGATAGTTCTTTACTTGTTTTAACATGTTGAATGTGCATTCACCTGAAGCCACTGATGCAGGGAGACTGACAAAAATATGTAATGCAATTGTGATATTGGGAAATACAATCAACAAGCCAAAATTGAATATTTCTTGAAGCAGTTCTTTTGGCTTGCAGTCTGATTTAACGTTGGTGGAATGTATATGTTTCAGGAAGAAGATCTTGTCACAGACATTTCTTGAAATTTCATTGTTGTACATTTGTTGAAACTGTTTAGCTGTTGAATATAGATCTTCATCACTAAAGGGTACGTCTAGACTACAGGCTTTTGTCGACAGAGGCTTTGTCGACAAAGCTTCTGTCGACAAAGAGCATCTAGACTACATCCAGTTCTGTCGACAAAGCAAGCTGCTTTGTCGACATGAGAGTATAGACACGAAGGACAGTGTAGATGCAATAATGCCTTCTGTTGAAAGAAATCTGTCAACAAAAGGCGTTTTTTCCTCGTAGAATGAGGTTTACCACCGTCGACAAAACTGCCAAGTTCTGTCGATGTTATGTCGACAGAACTCGGCGGTAGTATAGACGCAGGTATAGTTTTGTTGACAAAAGGCCACTTATGTCGACAAAACCCTGTAGTCTAGACACACCCTTAGTTCTCTGAACTCCCAAAGGAATCAAAAAAGGGTACAAATTTGTTGCAGTGACTCAAATCAAAGTTCCAGACCAGATTTGATGGAGTCAATAATAAAAAAAAAAATTGACTCGATAGTGCCTTTCTGCATCAGATTGAGATGTTAGGATGCAATTGGTAGAAAACTCACATGAAATGTCGATACCTTGTAGTAATGATTTGGACTCAGAAAGGATTGTGTCCGATAGATCACAAATCTTTTGAATATCTTTAAGAAGTCATTCAAGGTTATCCCTCTAGACATCTAATGTAGCATTGTGTGCTTCAATTACAAGATTAATTTCATGGACCATTTTTAGCAGATTCATCCACATGGATGACATTAAAATGCATTCAAATTTGGAGGTATACTTCTGAATTGACTTAAGCTCAATGCAAACCTGTGCTATGAGAATAAGAGATTCAAGCTCACTTAAAGCCTTTCTCACAGAGTCTAAATGCTGTACAACTGGTTTAAGGCCATCAATTCACACTGACCATCTTGTTGTCGACATGCCATGAAGAGAAACTGGCAGATGCTGCTTGAGAATTTCCCACTCTTGAGGACTGCTACTGAAATGGTTGTACAATTTGCTGGATTGCTCCAAAGTATGTGATTGCTTCCTTGCATGAATCAGCGCAATCATCCATGACAAGATTTATTGTGTGGTTGCCACAACTGAAGAAAATACAGTTTAGATTTTGTTCAAGAAGGACTGCTTGTACTCCGTTGAAATTCATAGCCATATTGGATCCATTGTCATGGGCTTGGCCAATATAGACTTGAAAATTTAATTTGAAGCCTCCCAGAATTTTTAATACACGAGTGGCCATTTCTTTTCCAGGTTTTTTTGGGGGTGAAATTATTGAACAAAATGAATTGTTCTTCATTTGAACTTCCTGCAACCTTTGAACTTCCTACAATTTTAACATATCGAACAACCAAGGTTGTCTGTTCTTCGTGAGAATAATCTGGAGTTTCATCAATAATAATTGAAGAGTACTTCACATGTTGTATCTCTTCAAGAATTGTTGTTTGCTCAAATAAACACAGCTCAATAAACTTGTTTTGTATTCTGGTAGACAGATAATGGACTTGCATGCGTTTTCCGCTCTCTTGAGATTCACAAACACGCTTAACGTGGCCTAATAAAAGTGGGTCATCCTTGCTAAGAAATCCAAGTATACCAAGAAAGTTTCCATTTGTAGAGTCAGTGGTTCTAGTCAACGTATCAAGGAAAGCCAATCCCCATTCAGAAAAAAAAAAAAGAATGACATTCAATATGCGCTCAAGGAGTTTTTTCCAGTTATAAGTTTCTATGTTTATTTCACCCAGGAGTAAGTTTTCAGTTGAACTGTCAGCTAGTGATGCTCTACCAGCTGATTTCCATGTAATAGTGTTATCTTTATGCTATACTGAAGTTTCATGTGCAGGTATATGGTCTTTCAACTTCCTCCAATCTCTACTGATGCTCCAATCAGATGGATCAGGTAGTACTGATGCATTTGAAGTAATATTGTTAAAAATGAAACAGGGTACATTTTCCATGCTCCAGCATGGAAGCTAGTCTCTTGTGCAGATCTCTCCATTTGGGAGAGTTTTTGTCAGAAGACGAGTGGAAAAAGCATGATTTTCAGCATCTTTTAGTATATTACTTGGAATCTGAAAACAACTAATTTGAGAAACAACGTCATTGGAGAAACATTATTCTTATCAAGAAGTGCAATATCAGGTTCTGTTGTTAGTGGTGTCCTGTGCTAGTCATAATTTCTTGCTCTTGCTGTGCAGCATCTCCGAGGTCCTCATTTTCTGCCTGCACAGTCTCTAAATCAAGCGTAGATTCTGCATCTTTCGCTGCTGTTGGCATTTCTGTTTCTTGGTTAATGATCCCTTCATTTTGAGACAGTGGCATGAAATGTCATTTGTGGGTACAAAGGTTTCATCACCAGAACTGGAAGTGTCACTGTCTAATGGCTGAGGAGTCTTTTTTATGACAGATTATGTTATTGGCTTTTAACTCTTAACTGCTGCTTCATTCTGTTGCTTTCACCGTCTCTTACTTGCACCACTTTCAAATCTTTGCCTCATTTTTATAAAGGAGTACATTTAAAACACAGTAAAACACAATAAATTAATTCACTAAAGGCTATTGGCAATATAAAATTTTAATTCTATATATACTTCACAATGCATATTATATAATAATGGTTGGGGGTGTTATTTACTACAGCCCTATAGCCTTATTTCAAAGTCTTAAATTTCATCTGCTAACATTTTCCTGTTTTTACATTCCTATAATAACTGGTGCATTGTTTTGAATATGAACATCGGGTGATAGCCAGATTAGATATGAAGTTTATTGAACAACTAGAATAAAAAGTTTATCATCACAAAAAAAGCCTTTAAAAGTGAATCTAAAACTGGACAAAGAGGTAGCTTACAGCTGAGCCTGATATGGTTGTTGTATATACAGACACATAAGAAAAAACAGGAACACGAAAATCTCCTATGCTGAGATAAACATCTAATTGAAAGGTTAAACTCACCTTCAGACTAAGCAAAATCACTTTACAGTAACAAATTAATTATGACTTTCAAAACCTCTAAACTATGCAAAGACTGTAAACAGGGTTTCATAATGTAGAATCACTAATCACTGGAGCTACTCCAGTCTGCAGTCACGTAGATGAAAACTAGGATGTAGCTGAAAAACTGGCGAAGTTCTGAGGTCCTACAATGATTTAAATCATTTTTTTCAGGAATATATAGTGTCTTTTGTTGTGTCTGTTATAACTGCAAAGTTTATAAAAATGGAAATGACTTGGTAGAAAAATGTCAAAATTTGAGCCCCCTTTGTTTCCTGAGGCCTGGCCAAATGTCCCTCATGTCCCTCCCCACCCCCACAGGGCCTGGCGTAGGCCAACCCTCATGTATTGAGGCAGCTGTCTTTCCCTTCCCCCCATAATGCAATCAAGTCAGTCATTCAGAGGAATCTAAAGGAGCACCATATTTGAATTTGCATTGAGTTTTTCCATGTGAAGCACAAAACGCCTTGATTAAGTCTGCAAGTATCCACTAAGTTTGCAGAACTAGTATTTTGCCAAATAAATTGTACTTCACAGGGGACTGCACTCATATACCACAGTGTATTCCTTCAGTAATGAATCCATCTTGTGTGTGTATGGAGCATGACTCACAGGGTTGTCTGACTTAGATGACTCCTGCAAACCCAATTTTTGCAGCTTTAATTTTAAAAGTTAATATTTGCGTTTATTTCACTTTAGCTTCTAGAAGGCTGACTTTCTTCTCCCTTCTCCACTGAGTTCATAGGGATTACTTTTTGTTCACCCAGATGTGTGAGGAGAATCACATGCCTAGCATAGCATTATGGCTTGATCTGCAGACTAACCCTACATTAAATGATAATTCATAAAGATTAAAGTATGAAACCAGAGTGCTTGTTTATTGTTTCTCTTTAGAGAATTTTGGAGCAAAGCAATGAAAAATGGGCAACATTTAAACAAAAACACATTCATGTTTGATATTTTACTCTTGGTTTTATGATGAATTTAGATTTTTTTTTTACTTAAAAGCAGTCCAGACAAATGCAGAGACAGTGAGCAGGATTTGCTACAGTAATTAAAGTGATTAATACAAGAGAGGTCTGTCTGCAACTTGCAGGGTCAGGATTTTTGATGCTTCTGGTATTTTCAGCTTTCTCAAGGGTTTTGATGGAAATATTGCAACATGGTCTCCATATTCAACACTCTCACTGATATAGAAATTTATTGCCTGTCCCCTTTAGCCAGTCACAACATTTGTATAAAATACTGGAATGTACGTTTATCTTCTCCTCCATGCAGAGTTTAACATTGGCATATTTATTATACTAGATGATATGTAAAACTGACAACATGTTACTTAAACACAAAAAGAAAATCATATTTACTCTTTAAGAACTTTATTGGTTTTTCCACTAGCTCCCACTATCCTGAAATATGGTATTCCACCCACACTTGTTAGCAGGACCATGGAGAGTCCAGTTTTTTTCTAGTTTGTGGAGAGTGGGAGGCTGGAAGTCTGTTTAGATGGCAGAATACCACCTGGTAATCCCACCCCAATACTCAGGAAATTTCAAGTCCTGCTTTTTGGGCAGCTTTCTGCCAGTTTGCTGGTTTTGAAGGATTGCCATCACCTTCTCTGATAACCATCCGGATTTGCCTGTGTTGATTAACTAATTAGCTACATCTAAGGAGCTATTGTCTCTGACTCTTAACTCCTTCATAGCTGTGGTAAAGTGGGGTTATACATTACATCTTGTATGTAAATGTATTTCTGTTATACTAAACAATTGTGCTTTCTAGGGAATGTTACTGTTAAGTTGCTATAGATCCCATCCAGAGCTTGCCAAGGAAAAGGTTAACTTCCCTTATGACTAGAAGAAAGAATATAATTACCCGTCCTTAATGTAGAATCCCAAAGCTTGACCAGCTGTGGAGAATTGAATCCTCACAGCACAGTATAAGAAGGAAATGAGTTGGAGGGCTGGGCTCTCAATCTAGTAGGAATAGGGGCTGATCAGATTCTCTTACCCTTCCTTTCCCCCCTCCCCTTTCTTGCTAGAGGAACTTGATGAAATGAGCCAAGTTTCACAACTTTGGTTTGGGCTTGGCTGAGGCAAGCCATGTCCTGTATCTTTGCTTTGTCTCAGAGAAACACTACTGTAGCTCACAAACATACCTCTGGTGTTTTAAACTCCAGTTGTTCTATTTGGCATTATTTAACCCTAATCTTGGAACTCTCAAAGTGCTCCTAAAAGTCTGGTAGGCACCATTCTCTCTCTCTCTCTCTCTTCTCCTCCCTTCCTGTTTTGTGCTGGAGGAAACTCAAGTATATAGAGAGGAGTACTTGCCCAAAACACAGTGAGTTAATAGAAGAGCTGAGGACAGAACAAAGATTTCCTTGTTCCTAGTTCTGTGCCCCTAACCACTAGAACACTCTTTCTTTCCTATAAGGGTTCATTCCGCCCTTTTTGTTCAGCTAATGATCAAATACAGCAAAATAACTGTGAAGTCAAAATAGAATGTAGTTAGAAAAGGATTTTCCAAGGACAGACATAAAGGTCATGTTAAAATACATATACAGTTGCATTCGCTTAACTTTGGAGTTTAACTAAGACTCATGAAAAGGAAGCAAAGGGTGTCAAATGGAATTGTATACTTTAAGAACTAAAATAAAAAAAAGAAACCTAACTAATAGTATTTCTTTCTACTTTCCAGGTGTTAAAATACTGTGCATTGTTCATGATGTTGGTTGATTTATGTATTTATTTATTTATTTTTAGAAAATATGAAGAAGCCCTGGAGCCCTGATGTACCCCATGGTAATCATTCTTACACCCCAGATTTCACAAGTGTACCAGACAGGGAAAGTGAGACAGAATTAACACCTGATGACAGTGAGGAAAAGAAAGAGGAGAAAAAACACACCAATTTCACTTTGTGCAATGTTTGTAACATTCAGTTGAACTCTGCTGCTCAAGCACAAATCCATTATAATGGCAAATCACATCAGAAGAGACTAAAACAGCTCTGCAATGGGAATTTTAAAAATGACAATGGTAAGCTTTAAAATATATATCTTCTCTTTTGTGTGAGGTGTCTGCACTTGTCTGCTTAGTTCATGCAGCCCTACTGAAACAATTTTAACCGTTGGTTTTTCACAATATTAACATAACTGACTTTTGACAAAAAAGATATGAAAAAGGTTCCTTATTGGCAGTATTTTTCAGCAATTTTTTTTGCAATATTCTTGGTTTATATACCCTCCTACTTCAGTTTCTTTGCTGGTAAGAAATAGAAGCAGCAAAGTTGATATCCTGTGCCTGTAGCACTGAGGGGTAGTATTAGTTTTAAGGCTTTTAAATGACTTAAATATGCCCCTTTCAAAACAGTGGAATTAAATTTGTCAAAATTTTCTCTGTGCAACCCAGGTGAACTTGTACCACAGTTTAGCTCACTATGTGCTGTGTTTTGGGTAAACAGTATTATTGATATGGATCTGAAAAATCCAATGATATATGGTAAATATGATTAAAATATTATATAGGCCTGATCCAAAGCACATTGAAGTTAATGGAAAGAACCCTATTTGCTTCAGTGGATTTTGGATGAGACCAAACTTGAGTATTTAAGCCTGTTGCTAATGTTTTTTTCCCTGTGTTGTTTCAAAGATTGGTTTAAACTTCAGTGAACACAATGTTGTTGCCCCAGGTTCTTCCTATACTCAGCTTGCATCTTACATGGTTTAAACCTGTTTAGTGGCTTTTGCTGTTTTCAGATTTTTATTGAGCTGTAAAGCCCATTTACTAAAGAGTTTACTTTTCATATTTTTAAGGCAGTAGCAAAACTTGCTGAAATTAATTGGCTATTTGCATAATTTACGCTAATTGTTGTTTTGCGTATAGGGATAATACACTCATGCTGTGTGTAAAGATATCTTTGTTGCTCATGTATTTTACAATAGGTGGTAAGAAAATCATTCCAA
This sequence comes from Pelochelys cantorii, assembly GCA_032595735.1. NCBI lineage: Eukaryota > Metazoa > Chordata > Testudines > Trionychidae > Pelochelys > Pelochelys cantorii. The sequence goes on from CM064327.1 coordinate 192,470,954, forward strand.
GCCTGATCCTGTTTGATTTTCTCATCCAGGACTTAATCTATATCCCACTGAGGTTGATTTAAAGACTCTAATTGACTTCAATTGGAAATGATCAAAGATTTTAATGAGACCAACTGACATCTGTGGGAGTTGTGCATGAGTAGTTTTGGTCACAAGGTACAGTGTTTTCCTATATGTAATCGAGGTGAATAAGATGCTTGTAATATAAAAACAGTTAGTTTATGTAAAGAAGCAGGAGGAACCAACCTGAAACAAGGAGGAAAAACTATAGGCTTTATCTAGGTTGAGTGTAATTATTTATTATTTGTATTGTAACAGCACATAGTTTTAGGACTCTGTTGTTATGGGCATTGTACAAACACTGAGCAAAAAAATATCTGCCCCAAAGAACTTAGTGTATTATTTTGTATCCAATACCTTAAATTCTTAGGCCCTGATCCTGCAACATGTAGTGCTCTGCTGAACTTCTATGCACATGCAGCTCTACATTGACGTCAGTAGGGCTTTCTGTGGCTGTATCCAGTCTGTCTGCATGCTACAATTTACAGAACAGAAGCCTTACGTGATGTACCCCTCATTTCTGTGTGTGTGTTTTTTCTTCAAACTAAGTGCATATCTTACATTTTGCAGTACTAAAATCCATTTATGGGTGAAACTGAACCTGTGCATAGGGTAGCCAACTTTCTAATCACAGAAAAGCAAACACCTTTGTCCCCACCCCCTGCCCTGGGACCTTGTTCCTGCCCTTCACATTTTCCAAAGCCCTGCTCTCACTTACTCCATACCCCCCAAGGTTTCTCGCTCTCCTTCACCATGATTCACACATTTTCTCAGTGCCAGGGTAGAGAGTTGGGGTACAGGAGGGGTGCTCAGCTCTGGGATGGGAACAGAAATGAGGGGTTCAGGAGTGGGTTCCAGTTTGGGGTGAGAGAGCTGGGATTTGGGGAGAGTGGGGGTCAGGGATGAGGGCTTTGGGTGCAGGAGGGGGCTCTAGGCTGTGGCTGTGGGGATCAGAGGGTGGGATGGGGTTCTAGGCTGGGGCACGGGATAAAGGTGTAGACTTCAGGAGGGATTGAGTGTGGAAGGGGTTTCAGGGCTGGTGCAGGAGACTGAGGTGTGGGCTCTGGAATGCAGTTTGGGTGCAGAAGGGGTCGCAGTACTGGGGCAAAGAGTTGGGGTGGGGCTCTTGGAGGGGGCTCAAGGCTTGGGCAGGAGATTGGGGTGTGGAAGTGGGTTCAGGTTGTGGACTCTTGGCAGTACTTACCTCAGGAGGCTCCCAAACGTGGCCAACATTTCCTCCAGTTCCTGGGCATAGGCATGGCCAGTGGCTGTGTGCTGCTATGCTCACAGGCAAAACTCCCGCAACTCTCATGGACCACAGTTCCCAACCAATGGGAGCAGTGGAGCCAGAGCCTAGGAGCTGAACATTGTGGCTGGTTCCTGGGAGCTGCATGAAGCTGGTCCAGAGTCTGTTATCCCTGCTGCACCACCAACAGGACTTCTAATAGCTCAATCAGAGGTACTGACCTGAGTCACCAGAGTGCCTTTTTGACTGGGTGTTCTGGTAAAAAACTGGTTACTTGGCAAAACTACCTGTGCAAAGGACTAGTACAAGGCCAATGCACAATACACATTGTGAAAACAGGTTATAAATGGGATGTAGTCTTTATGCTGGCTCTGTGCACATGGCAGTAGTTCACCATTTGAGAATCCATTTGGAAATTGTGTGGTAATGTTCTAGAAATATTATGGGAATGAATATTTCACCATGTTGGTGAAGGTGTGCCTTTTCTCCTTAAATCACACCCTCCACCCACCACCACCAAAAAAAGGTCTCTTTTAGAATTGTTGCAATCCTTAAAAGTAGTGCTATGGAACTGTTCATAGTTCAAGTGCAGGCATAATCCATATTAATTTTAATGGGAGTTGTGAACATGATTTAAACACCACCCATGCTGATCAGCAAAAGCACTGAGGTTATAAAAAAATCACTGTTACTATTAAATGTCTTTGATGAAGTTCAGATTGGATTATTGTGGTCTAATATACGCTAATTTATGTGATTTGTAAGAAGCACGCCATGTAAGAAAAACATGTTTATTTTTGTACTTCATGCCATGGCAGCTACAGAATTTGTGATTAAGCATCACTGAAATCAGGAATGTGCAAGATACACAGGACTTTAATAGTACTGAAGTATTTACGTTTCAGAGTTATCTGCAATAGTGTATTTATTCTTGTTTCCTCTAAAATATCACCACATTATTTATGGCTGCATCCATCAGAGAGGAGATAATTGCATATGTAGCTCCTTGTTTGTGAGTGCAGTTTGTCAGTTTGCTTGCACCATAGAATCATAGAACCATAGAGCTGGAAGAGACCTCAGAAGGTCATCAAGTCCAGCCCCCTGCTCTAGGCAGGACCAATCCCAATTAGATCAACCCAGTCAGGGCTTTGTAAAGCCGAGACTTAAACACCTCTAGGGATGGAGACTCCACTACTTCCCTAGGTAACCCATGCCAGTACTTCACCACCCGCCTAGTGAAATAGTTTTTCCTAATATCCAACCTGGACCTCTCCCACCACAACTTGAGACCATTGCTCCTTGTTCTGCCATCCGTCACTACTGAGAACAGCCTTTCTCCATCCTCTTTGGAACCTCCCTTCAGGAAGTTGAAGGCTGCTATCAAATCCCCCCTCACTCTTTGCTTCTGCAGACTAAACAGACCCAACTCCCTCAGCCTCTCCTCATAGGTCATATGCTCCAGCCCCCTAATCATTTTGGTTTCCTTCTGCTGGACCCTCTCTAATGCATCCACATCCTTTTTGTAGTGGGGGGCCCAGAACTGGACACAATACTCCAGATGTGGCCTCACCAGAGCTGAATACAGGGAAATAATCACTTCTCTGGATCTGCTGGCAATGCTCCTTCTAATGCACCCTAATATGCCATTAGCCTTCTTGGCTACAAGGGCACACTGTTGACTCGTATCCAGCTTCTCATCCACTATAATCCCCAGGTCCTTTTCTGCAGAACTACTACTTAGCTGGTTGGTCCCCAGCCTGTAACAATACTTGGGATTCTTCAGTCCCAAGTGCAGGACTCTGCACTTGTCCTTGTTGAACCTCATCAGATTTCTTGTGGCCCAATCCTCCAATTTGTCTAAGTCACTCTGGACCCTATCTCTGCTCTCAAGCGTATCTACCTCTCCCCCTAGCTTAGTGTCATCTGCAAACTTGCTGAGGGTGCAATCCATCCCCTCATCCAGGTCATTAATAAAGATATTGAACAAAACCAGTCCGAGAACCAAACCTTGGGGCACTCCGCTAGAAACCAACCGCCATCCTGACATCGAGCCGTTGATCACTACCCGCTGGGCCCGGCCTTCTAGCCAGCTTTCTATCCATCTTACCGTCCATGTATCCAATCCACATTCCCTTAACTTGCTGGCAAGAATATTGTGGGAGACGGTATCAAAAGCCTTGCTAAAGTCAAGGTATATCACATCCACTGACTTTCCCATGTCCACAGAGCCAGTTACCTCATCATAGAAGCTAATCAGATTGGTCAGGCACGACTTGCCCTTTGTGAATCCATGCTGACTATTCCTGATCACTTTCCTATCTTCCAAGTGCCTCAAAATGGATTCCTTAAGGATCCCTTCCATGATTTTTCCAGGAACTGAGGTAAGACTGACCGGCCTATAGTTCCCTGGATCGTCCTTCTTGCCTTTTTTGAATATGGGCACTATATTAGCCTTTTTCCAATCATCCAGGATCTCTCCCGCTCTCCATGACTTTTCAAAGATAATGGCCAAAGGCTCCTCAGTGACATTTGCCAACTCCCTCAGTACCCTCGGATGCATTAACTCCGGACCCATGGATTTGTGTACGTTTAGCTTTTCTAAATAGTTCCTAACCTGTTCTTTACCCACCAAGGGCTGTCCATCTTCATCCCATCTTGCGTCACTTAGCGCATTAGTCCGGGAGCCGACCTTGTCCGTGAATACAGAGGCAAAGAAAGCGTTGAGTGCTTCAGCTTTCCCCACATGATCTGTCAGTAGGTTACCTCCTTCATCCAGTAGGGGCCCCGCACCCTCTCTGATCACCTTCTTCTTGTTAACATGCCTGTAGAAACCTTTCTTGTTATCCTTCACATCCTTTGCCAGTCGCAATTCCAATTGCGCTTTCGCCTTCCTGATAACCCCCCGGCATTCTCGAGCTATACATTTAAACCCCTCCCTGGTCATTTGTCCAAGTTTCCACTTTTTGTAAGCTTCCTTTTTGTGATTAAGTTCACCAAGGATTTCCCCTGTAAGCCAATCCGGTCTCCTACCATGTTTGCCTCTCTTGCTACGCATCGGTATGGTTTCTTTCTGTGCCTTCAGTAAGGCTTCTTTAAAATACTGCCAGCTCTCCTGGACTCCTTTCCCCTTCATATTAGCATCCCAGGGGATTCTGCCCATCAGGTCTCTGAGGGAGTCAAAATCTGCTTTTCTGAAGTCCAAGGTGTGTATTTTACTACTCTCTTTTCTTCCTTTGGTCAGGATCCTGAAATCTACCATCTCAAATGGAAACCATCAATGGAAGGTTTTTACCCATGCCAGCTTGGTTAGGGAACAACTGAAAATGTGGGCCTGGTTAACTTCATACTATGACTAGAGAACATGGAAAATTATAAAAAATCAGGAACTCTTCACACAGTGTATAGGGAGTGAATAATTCTGTGTATTGCCCCATTTGCCCACCTAGATCTGTGTCTCCACTAATTTGTACTCTGGAATTAGGCATTTGCAGGTCAGATGGCAAAATCTCAGCACTGCATCAGGTTTTATATTTGTTTGATTACTTTTATTCCCATTTTGTTCTGCCATTGAAAATGGTATCACATTAAGCTTTATCATTCTGCATTTTCCCAGCGGACATAGATGCCAGAATCAGGAGTGCCCTGGCTTGAAATGGCTTCCATCAAATTCAGAGTCTACAATTTGGTCCAGTGGTTCCCAGGACCCTGCCTACGAACATTGGTCCAGCATCCTGGCAGAATCTCAAAGAGAATGCAATAGTACATTTCTGTTAATCCCTGAGAACAGACAAGATATGGTCTAGTGGTATATGCTCTCCTCTTCATACACAGGGATTTACAAACATCATTTCCATTAGCAGGAGTTACACAGGTAAATCCTTGGATTTTGAGGTGAGAAAGAAACTCTACCTCAAAACAGTTAATTTTGATAAAGAGAGAGATAAAAATTTGATAAAGAAAGATAGTACAGTAGATATAATTTGTTCCCTTTTACTTGGAAGTGTATCAAAATATTAAGTGTTATTTATGTATCAAATTCTGTACATGTCAAATATATGTGAGTATTAAAAAGTGTTCAAAAATATATATTCTTTAAACAAACTGGGTCAAAACATACAGCCATATATCCTGGGAGTTGGAGAAATGCTATTTATGCAAAGAGTCAGTGTGGAAGCACAGAGATACATAAAGATGACTCTGACCTCATATGGATCCCCATGGAATCTACTAAGTTTTGGGGTAAGTGTAGATCACACTTGCTTTTCTATCCACTGATGGGACAGTGTGGGCAGGAGCAAGCTCTCTGGGAGGAGGTAATCTAAACTCTGTGAATTTTTAGGCGGGATTTCATGGTGGACCTGTTGGCTTAAAAATGAAGAGTATAATATGGCCTAAGTGAAATCTGGCCCATTTTGTTTTATCACATACACATGGATGAAAGTTTCAGCAGTCTTTTCGCAACAACTGTTGCTTAAATAATGCCATGAACCTTTAAAATAGGCCATTGAGCTGCTTTCTTTATAAAATGCCATTATATAGACATATTTATATAAAATCTGATTGTAAAAGCAGGCACTTGTTAAGACCAATCTACAGGTTTATTGTCTAATCATTCTTAATAGACTAAATTCTGCTGTAAATTAAATGATGGAGGCAAACTGAAGCCTTTGTTTCATGAGAGGATTTTCTGATGCCTACACATCAGCAGTTACTGGGGTCGACTGTGTTGTCTGGCACCATGAAGTACTTGCCTTCTGCAGAAGAAAATCCTGTTTTCAAGCTTAGCACTGCATATCTCTTGGATGTCTTTGCAATCAATGCAGAGGAGTATGCTTTTGTGACGCTAATGCACAATCACAAGATTAGTGAAAATATCGGGGAGCCATTGTTCCTTGTTTTGTTGTCTGTGAATTATTCCCACAAAAGAAGAAAGGTTTGAATGTTTAAGATTGTGAGAGGAGTAATAGAAATGGGGAATAGATTTATGTTCAGTAACAACCCATGTCTTACTTGCAAACAAATTTGCAGTAGACTGCTGAACAGAAGATTAGGATTTAGCTGTATTATCTTTGACTGTGTAATTATAACTTCTCACTACAGTCTTTATCTTCAAAATAGAAACCCAGTATACTAAATATCTGACTAGATATAAACCTAATGGCAAAAAGTCACTTTACTTCAGTATCTATACATTACTTAATTATAAATTACCTGGTCTCAAATATAAAGCCTGCTTATCAGGAAAAATAGTGTATAAACAGCAACACTACCATGGTAAAAACTGCAGCTCTGTGCAGGTATATCAGTATCTGTATTGAATTTTTGAAACTAAGAAAAATATTTTAGTGCTTTCTTTAAAGTAAATGCTTAATGCAATGCAAACTCATGAGGTGCTGCTATAACTAAAACTGCTTCCCTCTGCAATAGTCTTTGTCAATATTTGAAATAAGGGAGAAAATACTGGCATATAGAAGATGGAGAATGTATAAAAATGCATATAAGACTACTTCCCATGACTTAAAAATTGCATCCTAAGGCATTATTTGTTCCTTTGAAACATAGGAGCTATTTATTTCAGAGAGGCAGTTGGCCTGAGATCTTTAACCAAGCTCTGATTATTCAGTTCCTGAATTCACAACACAGACCAAGAATTATTAAATATAGTGAGTCCTATTTACTGTCTTATAAACTGAAATCTAAGTCTTTCGGGAACATAAAAATTCCATTCTTATTAACTGGAACTTAAACTAATGGTAAAGTATGCCACTCGTGTGGGTGTTTTCTTAGATGCTTATGTTTTAAAAGGGTGACACACATTACTATTAAATGTTCAGATTGTACATGCTGCTAATTGTAGAGGCTTGTTACTCTCATAATTCCACACTAAATATTGAGCATCAATAGAAATCCAAGGTTATGTTTACATTGAGATCTGTGCTTAAAGTAGAGTTAAAATTCATCCGTTTTGCACTTTAATGATTGAATTGTTCCAAAATATAATGCAATAGCTCTTGAGGGGGACTTTCAAATCTTCCATATCATTTTAGTAAAATTCTTATAAACTGATGCAAAGGCAACATCTAAATATTAGCCCCTTTTCAATTTTTTCCCATAAGATGGTGACTAAGAAACCTGACATACTTCAAACTCCAGAATTCTCCTAATCTCTCACACAAAAAGCCACTTTTCAAATATTATGCTTAGCAGAAAAACTGTTACTCCCTTTGTGACACTGCATCCCGTATTCTTTATAGGAATATTATTATGATATGATTGTGGCATACTTGCATTGTATTTTCTACAAGATGGGGCACGTAAGATGTCATTGGAAAAGGTGTGATTTGCTAAATATGATTGTTCTACTTGTATGCATGTATCATTTTTGTATCTGAAGTTTTGAATATTGACTATTAGCAGACTTACCCAGCAGTGCCCAGGTCACTCCATGTTATGGAAAACAGCCCCTTTCACAGGGCTTCTGGTTGTCCTGGCACAACCACACCCTGACCTTGCTTTAAGTTAGGAGAAAAGAAGCTGCCTACCAAATCTGAAGACCATTTAGGAGGAGTTCTTGAACAAACGGACTTGCAGACAGACACACTTGTAGATATAGATATCTAGAGAGAGCTATGCAGTTGTATCTCACAAGTAGTCATACCAGGATGGTGACCACTAGGTGAGATGCTTCTCATCTAAATATCTGGTTGTGAAGAGCACATTCAGGGTAATGGGCCATTGGGGAAACAATAGGCTCTAGATGAAGCTTATTCCACACCTGGTGAGCCTTCCACTGGATGTTTTATCCAGACGGTAAGGAATGGATGCTATGAGTCTGTAAGGGCATGTGACCAGCCCACATGACTCCGGACTCAATTTTAGGGAACTTCCCCTCCCCCAAACTGGGCTGGGACCTGTTTCTGAAACAAAGGATTCCTGCCGTATACTAAAGCTACATAAGGCAGGGAGTGATCTCATCTGTTCTGTTGTTCTTCACTCCCCTAAAACTGAACACCTAGGAGAAGCTACAAAAGAAAAGGAGATAGCACAAGGTATCCCAAGCTGAAAAACAAATGAAGCTTGTGCCTTGAGAATCCACAAGACCTGCTTGAATCATCAATAACTATTTTTTTAAAATAAAGCTTAAAATGTTGCAAAATCAAAACACAATATTTTGTTTGTTTGAACAAAACCTTTTTACTGGGCCCAAACAACGCTTATTACAACTTTTAAAAAAAATTCTGGAAATGTTTGGATGGTGTTTGATCCAAAGCACTCTATCTGAATTGCCAGCAAACAGAACAATAAATGAGACGGGTGTTCTTACAGCTCTGAATTCAAGTAACTTGTGGTCCAAGCTTCCTTTTTTAATCTCACATTCTCAGCTGGCTCCTTCCAATCAGTAAGCAGTAAATTCAGGATGATTTGTCCTCTGGTTTAAACCTCTATATTGTGAATCCTAATGCTGATGGCCGCAGCTGAGCAACACAACAGGCTCCTTGTGCATTTTCTGTAATGACTTTCAAATGTCATAGCTATCTCCGGACATGTTAGATTATCTAAGTGCTATGTACCATCACAAGGACGCTGTCTGCCACTGCGATCAAATGCTAATTTTTGCTCTTGTGGCAAAACACTTTTCTGCTTCCTTTTTCATCATACTATTATGCCTGGTACCGAAATATTAAAATTTCCTGCTGCTTATGAAAATACCTTACAAAATACTCTCTTTTATAGCATTTATTGTGCTTACACAATTTACTTTTTAATTAGAATTCGATGAATTCCATGATGTATCAATCCACTGCTGGTGACATCACAATTAATCATTGGAAGTAGTTGGAATGGAACTGAGTGCCTGTTCCTTTTTTCTTGATTCAGTCATATAAGCCATTTTTGCTTATATTCAAAGGCAATTAGCACAGTGGAATCTGCTTTGGTCTTGTCTGCAGTAAGGACATTTTTACAAGTGTACCTATATCATTGTAATTATACCTGTGTAAACCTCTAATGTAGACAAGCTGAACCTTTGTAAAGGGAGGTTTATATAATATGGAGGTCAGTAAAACTGAGAAATGTTCTATTGTATTGATGTTATTGTTCCGTTCCAATGTCCAGCTTTGTAAGTAGTTCTTGAAAGAGCTTTGAGTGTGGAAAGTCACTTTTAGTGGTAGAGAAAGAACAGTGTGTTAGTAGCATATTAAGAATTACTTACATATTGATGTATTGATTCTGATGTTGTTAAGCTAATCTAGATATATGAGCTTCCTTTATGTCACACCTGCAAAGCAAAGGTAGTTAAATAGATGTATTTGTCCAGGTTTTAGTAGAGAGATATGACATGATTTGGAGATTCAGAGGCTAAGTTCAAGGTTTTTAGCAACTGTGAGAGAAAAGTATTGACCATCTCCAGGATCTTTTTGGTCATCTATAACACATTGGCAAGATGGTGTAAACTGACACCAAGCTTACGTTGTCTCAGGATAGTTTTATTGAAATTGGGTTGCCTTTTACACTGCTTTGGTGTGAAAGCTGCCATACTTGGTCTGCTCACACTGCCTCCAGCATGTAAGTTACTCTCAGTATTATACAAATGTTATAGTCAGCTGCTCTTGAATTACACTGCAGAGCTATACCAGCAAATTCCCTGTCTCAGACTTTTCCCCGAACATGTGTCTTGTACTTGTCTTGTAATCACACTCTTAATAATAGAATACCATTTAGAGAAATATTTTTGGAGGTTAATTCCATTGATTTCAATTACAACACAAAATAACAAAGTGTACAATGCTCACTTTATTTTTTTGAGGAATTTTTGGACTGGAAAATAAAAAAAAATGTTTTTCAATTCACTAAATACAAGTATTATTGTGCAATCTCTTTATCGTGAAAGTTGAACTTACAAATATACAAATATACGTACTCCATTCCAAAACAGAACAATGTAAAACTTTAGACTCTACCAGTCACTGAGACTACTTCTTGTTTAGCCAGTCTCTCAGACAAACAAGTTGGTTTACATTTACAGGCAATAATTCTGCCTACTTGTTGCTTACGTCACCTGAAAGTGAGAAAAGGCCTTCATATGGCACTGTTGTAGCTGACATTACATTATATTTACGTGCCAAATGTGCTAAAGATTCATATGTCCCTCATGCTTTAATCTCCATTCCAGAGGACATGTATCCATGATGATTGTTTCTGTTTGTTAATGATCTAAAACGATGGAGACCCATGCACATTCGTTTTCATCATCGGAGTCAGGTGTCACCAGCAGAAGGTTGATTTTCTTTTTGAGTGTTTGTCATTCCGTACTTTCCACATTGGAGTGTTGCTCTTTTAAGATGTCTGAAAGCATGCTCCACCCCTTTGTCCCTCTCAGATTTTGGAAGGCACTTCACAGTTTTAAACCATGGTCAGTGCTATAATATGAAATAAATGGCAGAATGTGGGCAAAACACAGAGCAGGAGACTGAATGGTCTTGTAGGCTCCAAAGTTTTACATTGTTTCATTTTTGAGTGTAGTTATGTAACAACAAAAACCTACATTGTATTTTGTGTTTTCACAATAAAGAGAGAGCACCACTGTACTTGCATGAGATGAATTGGAAACATACCATTTCCTTTGTTTATAATTATTACAGTGCAATTATTTGTAATGAAAATAAAGTAAACATTCTGTGTTGTAATATAAATCAATACATTTGAAAATGTAGAAAACATCCAAAATATAAAATAAATTTCATTTGTTATCCTATTGTTTAACAGTGTGATTAAAACTGTGATTAATCACAATTTTTTAAATTATTATGAATTTTTTAAATGTATCATGTGAGTTAACTGCAATTAATTGACAGCATTACTGGAAGCCTATTCAAGCTCACAGAGTTGGAAAGATTTTCCTACTTTCTAACCTAACTCTCTCTTGCTAGAGATGAAGCCAATAACTTGTTTTCCTATCTTCACTCAACATGGAGGGCTAGTTGATTGCCACCCTCTTTATAACCTCCATTAACATACTTGAAGATTATCAGATCCTTCCTCAGCTGTCTTTTCTCAAGAGCAAACATAGTTAACATTCTCAGAGTTAGCCATGTGTGTCTGTAACTCTAAAAACGAGTAATCCTGTGGCATCATCTGATGAAGAGGGTTTTACCCACAAAAGCTCATGATTCTATATATTTTTGCTAGTCTCTAAGGTGCCACAGGCCTACTCATTTTTAGAGTTTACAAGGAACCTCATTGGAGTTCTCTGGCAAACTCATGATACCTGCTGGGGAATTCAAGTGAGCATTCAACTACCCTGCTAAGCCTTAGAGAGGTTGGAATGTTAATACATGCCTTCAACTGAACACAAAGATTATCATTATGCCTAGGGGATTACCAGACCTGAAGTTTTTTCTCTCTTCCTTATGAACTCTCACCTTCTATTGAACCCTGCCTCTTGGCTTTCATCTTTTTCAACCCCTATTTCTCATTCTATTGTTTCTCCCAAACTTTCTTCTCCCAATATTCCCTTGTTTTCTGATCCTTGTGTTGTCCTCTTCTTTTCTGACAAACCATTACATTCTCTCCACCTGAATCTGTGCTTAAAACCTGCTCCTTCCGTAAAGCTGTCAACAGTCCTGTCCCTACTGCCAAAAACCCTACTGGGCCCCAACGTAAAGTGGGGGACTGACTCTAGGAACCTGGAAAGGGCGGGGCCTCAGACAGAAGAGATGGGACTGGAGGCTAGCCTCTTGCAGCCAGCCCTTCAGCACTGACTGGCCTGTGCGGTCTGGGCTCCAGCAGCAATGTAAAGGGTCCGGGACTCTGGCTGTTGCTGCTGTTGAAATAGCAGTGGCAGCCAGGATCCTCAGACCTTTTTAAATCAGTGGACCATGGGGCAGCTGCCTCTTTTGTACCCCTTCGTCCTCAATCCATGGCCATTTGATGTATTATTTAGCGGAACTGAAATGTCTGTCCAATTTTAAATGAAAATTTCAGGTAGGGATTGTTTTAATGTGTTTTGGGCACATCAAGGATACTTGAAACCCAAATATTAACATAGTTGTATTCCTTTCAGCTACTCTAAGAATTGTCTCATTTGCATTATTCTGGCAGTATGGAGAGTCTTAGTCTGTCATTCTCCACTTCTTCCTGAGTGTGGCACCAGTATCATTTCTGAGAGAACTAACCTTTAAGCTCTACTTGTAGTTTAAATCTCTTGCCTGTTGAAGCCTGATTTGTGGGGCATCCAGTCTCAGTCTATATTGAAGCCAATGATATAAACAGAATGTGATGACTGTGAATTCTTTCCAAACCCTGTCAGTCATTACATGTCTTCCTTTTCAGTATGATGTCTTTTTCTGCCTTGGCATCTGGCAGGCAACAGATCATGAGTCATGACCACATACCATACTTATTAACATTTCAAGGTATTAATTTCTCCACAACTGTCCAGTTTTTCTCCCACCCTGAGGAGAGAGATATGTACACCGCTTACGTCTTAATGCTACATTTGCTTGTCCCACCCCCTGTGGGTGTATTGTAATACAAAGGAACTACAGAATTGAAAATTCTGTTTGGTAATATATCTTGCATGGGTCATTACCATTTCCTTTCTCTTCTGCCCACAGTAATCCAGGTAGCACTTTCCTCTGTTCTTTTCACTCAAAATCTACCCTGTTCTTGAAAGTTGCCTTTCTGAATTTTTCATCAGCTAATATTTCATTCATTGACTAGAGCAAATTTGACCTCAGGATTGGGGTAGAATCCTGGCATTGAAGTCAATGTCAAAATTGGCACTTACTTAATCAGAGTGAGGATTTTGTCGTAAGTGTCTTTTTGTTGAGGAGTGTAAAGCTGGCACTGCATGCACTCTCAGTGCTCCAGGTCACTTCAGCCAGGAAGCACAAAGTTTAAAGTTGCTTATAGGTAGTTCAGGTGCCTTTTATGCTCTTAGTTCTCAAACTCACAGAGCCACATTAATCTCTGCTGTGTTAGTATAATTTTATTTTTATTGTGGTAATGCCTAGAGGCAAACCAGGTCAGAAAAGCCCCTTGTGCTAGGTCATGTATAGACACTGGGTTTAGAGCAAGGATGGATTTGGTCTACTGTGTGTTTTGTTTTTGTTTTTGTTTTTTGGGTTTTTTTGCAAATGTCACAAAAATTAAGAAATAAAAACTATTATGGTTCAGAACTCAGTTTTCTCCAAATTTTGTCTCCTCACACTAGTAGCAGTGACAGAGGAAAAAAAACAAATATTGCAGTCCTCTCCGCAGACTCTCTATTAATCAAACATATATTAAAACAAATCTCTCTGTTTCCAATGATGCACAAGAGTAGAAATATTAAGTGCATTTCAATATAATTCAAATAAAATGTTTAACTTATAAAGTAAATATTTAATCTATTAAGAATAGAACCATTGACATATTTATTTATAGACCAAATGGCTCAGTTTAACCATGGGCACATTCATTAAAAATAAGTTTGAGAGTTTTGGGCATGAAAATACATGATGCTTGGTTAAAATCTGTTTTGTGTTGAATAAAACATATGGAATATACAGTTAAAAATGTGGCATTTGAAACACAGAAATAGAAGTACAGTATATTAGCACCAGTGTGCTCTGTGTTTGAACTTAAAGTATCTCACTTCTAGAGAATAAAAGTGGTGATAATAATTCTTTACTGTACTTCCTTTTTGATTTTATCTCTGACTCTTTTGATGTCAATGGACCTTGTTACATACAGACATTAAAAAGCTGAAGGAAAAATCCTGGAAGTGCCACATTTGGAAAATAATGTATTATCCTGACTTGGATAACTAGCATTTAAAGACTTATTACTTTTCAGAAATGAAGTTTCTGGAGAACAGCTGTGAACTTCTATAGTGTTGTGAACATCACAAATTAAAATTGTGTAACTTTAGAAGACAGCAAGCAGTATTTCTGGAGCAAAGTATGAGCACTTAAATAAGAGAGGCTGACCCAGCATACAGGACCTGAATGCTAGTCAGAAAGAAAATATTTCAACTGTACTATCACACTTGGGATAATAAAGTAGGGAATGTTTTTGCCCCAGTAATCATTCTCTCTGTCTCCTTTGTTTCTATGAAAAACACTTGTTTGTATGTAGTTATAAATTAGCCATAACATTTTGCAGAACAAGCTGAAAATACATCTAGGCTGCAAAGATTCAGTCCAGGAACTTACACTCTGATGTTCAGGACATGGGCAGAAATTGTTTGCCCCCTGTTTTGACTTCTCTGAACTATAATGTATGGTCTGTTCCATGGACCTCTCTGAAAGAAATTACAAAAAAGGGCATTATAGAGCATGCACCACATCTAAGTTTATGCACATACATTTCTTAACATTACAGGGGTTTCTAGCCATGGTCCCTATTAGGTTATGTTTATTCTTAGTAGAAATACTTAGATTGCGGGGCTAGCTTGAGACAAAATAGTAGTGTTGTACTTTTTGTGTAGTTACTGGATCAGATATTCATCATGCCTATTTGCAGGTGCTCATCAGAATTCGGTTGAATTGATTTTTGTCAAAAACCCAGAATAAATTAATTCTTTTGGCTCATCAGTTAACAGTATCTAATTGTGCTTTAGATTTTCAAATTTTCATCGATAGGAACTGGGCTAAAACAACCTTGAGTCCAATTAATCAAATCAGATATGATCGTGTATCAGAATATTTTTCTTTAGTTTTTAATTTTTCTATAGTTTTTATTTTTTCTCCAATATAATTTTCAAAAATTAATAAAATATCGTCTACTATGTTTTCCAGTAATAAAATGGGTCTGACTTAAGCCCAAGAATGCAAAATAATTGAGACTAAAGGCTCTGACTATACCAGGGTCTTAACATTGCTAAAATGTTAATATTTTTATTCATGTGTCTTTAGTGTGTTCTGTTTTGTCTGATATCTTTTGACAGATCTGTGTGACATCCTGAGTAATTTAGCTGCTTATAGTATCACTAATTCTAGTCATACTTTTATGCAACAATGGTTTTTGTCAATAGGAATATCAAAAGGTATAATTGCAATTCAATGTCATTAAAATATATCTGGGATTTTAGTGAGAACAAATGTACAGCCTCTTACCACTAAATTTTGGCTTGGATTGAAGAGTAAATTTCATGCAATTGTTTTAGGCCTTGCCAATAATAACAATGCTTACTGTACTATAGATAATCATAGAGAAAACTCAAGAAATCTGTCAAAACTGATCCCCAGTTACTCATGTGTAAATCTATCACCATACTTTATTGTTTCTGGATACAATAAGTGTTTCCATTTAATCTGTTCTGACAGGATTGTTCCTGCTCTACAGTCACTCTGCTATAGTTAAGATGCCATTAAAGTATCGTGGTTGAGGCACTGGGTGCAATGCACAATGGCAGAAGTGATGCATTTATAATGCATTTTCCAAAGAACAAAATCATCCAATCAAATAACATGTCTGCTTCACCTTTGACAACCCTTCCATATATTGGTAACCTTTGAAATACACTTCATTGTGAAGGCAGTATCACAACATTTTTGAGCATCAGCTACAGTAGACAAACTTAGGCATGATAGTAATAAATATGGAAGGCACAATGAGGGGTTGTGAAATATGTTCATTTCATGGGTTTCCTGTGCAAATCAGTTGTCAAAGGCTTCCACTGGCCTTTCAGACTGTTCCTGTGTAGGGCTGGTGATCCCTATACCCCAAAGATGCCTATAAAAGGCCTTGGAGAAGAGGAATCCATTTTGAAGCACTTGGAAGAGGAGAATGGGATCATGAATAGTCAACATGGATTCACCAAGGGGAAGTCATGCTTGACCAATCTGATTAGCTTCAATGATGAGGTAACTGGCTCTGTGGACATGGGGAGGTCAGTGGATATGATATACCTTGAGTTTAGCAAAGCTTTTGATACGGTCTCCCACAATATTCTTGCCAGCAAATTAAGGAAATATGGATTAGATAAATGGACTGTCAAGTAGATAGAAAGCTGGCTACATTATCAGGCCTAACGGGCAGTGATCGATGTCAGGTTGGTGGTCAGTTTCAAGTGGAGTGCACCAAGAATTGGTTCTAGGGCCGGTTTTGTTCAACATCTTTATTAATGACCTGGATGAGGGGATGGATTGCACCCTCAGCAAATTTGCAGATGACACCAAACTAGGGGGAGAGGTAGATATGTTAGAGGGCAGAGATAGGGTCCAGAGTGACCTAGACAGAGTAGAGGATTGAATCAAAAGAAATCTGATGAGGTTCAACAAGGATAAGTGCAGAGTCCTGCACGTGGGATGAAAGAATCCAAAGCATTGTTACAGGCTGGGACTGACTGGCTAGGTAGCAGTTCAGCAGAAAAGGACCTGGGGGTTACAGTGGATGAGATGCTGGATATGAGTCAACAGTGTGCCCTTGTAGCTGAGAAGGCTAATGGCATTTTAGGTTGCATTAGGAGGAGCATTGCCAGCAGATCTAGAGAAGTGATTATTCCTCTTTATTCGGCACTGGTGAGGCCATATCTGGAGTACTGTGTTCAGTTCTGGGCCCCCAGCTATAGAAAGGATGTGGACACATTAGATAGGGTCCAGCGGAGGGCAACCAAAATGATTAGGGGGCTGGAGCACATGACCTATGAGAAGAGGCTGAGGGATTTGGGCTTATTTAGTCTGCAGAAGAGAAGAGTGAGGGGGGATATGATAGCAGACTTCAATTTCCTGAAGGGAGGTTCCAAAGAGGATGGAGAAGCTGTTCTCAGTAGTGATGGATGGCAGAACAAGGAGCAGTGGTCCTAAGTTACAGCGGGGGAGTTCTAGGTTGGATATTAGGAAAAACTATTTTACTAGGAGAGTGGTGAAGCACTGAATGGGTTACCTAGGGAGGTAGTGGAATCTAGAGGTTTTTAAGTTCCAGCTTGACAAAGCCTTTGCTGGAATGATTTAATTGGGATTGATCCTGCTTTGGGCAGGGGGCTGGACTCGATGACTTCCTGAGGTCTCTTCCAGCTCTATGATTGTGAGAGACTCTGATGCCAGAAATTAGGGCTAGAAAGAGAAAGAGAATTTTCCTACCCTATCCTTCCAATATGGCAAGATGAAGTGCTAGAACCCCACTGGCCCTTTTCTGAGAACCCCCAGGAGGAAAAAAGAGATCTGAGAACATCAGTAACATGCCTTCACAGTGCTTTTTGTTGTGTTTTTTTTCCCCAGGAGGAAAGAGAGAAGAGATTGTGGAACTGATGATGAGGGAACTTGGGGACAGGGGGGAACAAAGCATGGACAAATTCAGAGCTGATATTTGAAATGGCAGGGAGGGAAAACTTGGTTTGACACAGGTGTGGTGTTGTTTTTTTTAGGAAAGTAAAAAAATAAGTTAAACTGAAAAGATAAACTTAAATGTAGGAAAAGGTTGATAATGAGTAAGTTAGGGTGATTTGAGACTTTAAAAAAAAGAGATGTAAAATGAATTGAAAATCTGAGAGAATAGCATATATGAGAACTCCCATTGACTGCAGTAGGGATAGAGATTTCACTCTTTATGTTCACTTCTTGTCCCATGGTTTGTCACATGAATTGCCTACTTAGATGGTGGATTCTTACAGGCAGGCACCTGTATATTGTATGAAAATAGTTAGGGGTGCTATATATAAGATTTTTTTCATGAGTTCATGTATACTGTATCTAACATTCTGTGTGCAGGATAAACTTAAAAAAACAACAAATAGCCTGTTAGCACTTTAAAGACTAACAAAACATGTAGATGGTATCATGAGCTTTCGTGGGCACAACCTACATGTTTTGTTAGTCTTTAAAGTGCTACCAGGCTATTTGTTATTTTTTAAGTTTATCCTGTACAGACTAACTCAGCTACCCCCTGAAGATTCTGTGTGCAGTAACTAATACTCATACCTCCGTCCCCAGGAGCTTGGGGTATTGTATTGCAATCAGGCAGAAAAGCTAGCTCTCCCATTTTGGCTCCTGCTGTACACCTTCTGTCTCATTAGAGGGGCTTTAATAGGATCAGTGACAGAAGGAATTACTCCTCACAATTTCAATGCAGATCTCCAAGATAGGATTTGTGTCTCATTATCTTCAATGACAATTTTACCTGAGTAAACTGTTGAGGGGCAAGAAACTGTATGACAAGTGTTCCATGCAGACCAGCCTTGGGTAAAACTTCTGTTGATATCAGTGAAAATCTTGTCTGACAGTTGGGATTGCTTGACTCAGATTTGAATAAGGATTTCAGGATTACCGCCCCCTGTCCCCTGGGGTGCAGATGCCACAGTTTTTATGTGTGTTTTTTAAATTCAGAACTCTAGTCAGCAATTTCTCACAGCACTAAAGCTAGAAAACACAAAATCACTCTGATCCAAGCCTCAGGGTAATCAAAACTGAAGAAGTCCCCTTTCCTTCTGTTATTAGCAAAGGCGCACTAGTAAGCTGATTTAGTGCTGGGCCGACTAGATGGTAAATGCCTTTGTCCCAGAAGGTGGTCCGACCTGGAAACCACCGTATCTATCACCGGCGGATTTCTCCAGTCCAAAATAAACACAAACTCGAATGGAAAATTTATGAGATGTATTGAATATAACAGATAATAAACATAACGAATAACCCCGGAATACAACACTGAATTAACCAACCCTTCACCCCAAAAATGGTAGAAGATAGCACAGTATAAGATAGATTAACACTATACTCAGTCTGTCCTGATGACGAGTGACAACCAAGGCTCAGGACCTGCTACCCGTTGGCTGTTTCACCACCTCAAGGGAGGAACACTGAGGAGTCCACCAGATGTATTTCATGGACGCAGGTAGCTGGGGACCACCATGCTGGGCAATCGCCACAGTGGTGGGCCGAAGCACCCTGGGGCAGCCGCTGCTGATGGTGCTTCGCTCCACTGTAGATTCCGGGCCTTCACCACGGATCCGGGAGCGGCAGGCTGCTGTGGAGCTCAGGCAGATGGACGAACCAAACAGGGGGTGGAGAAGAAAGAGAGGAGCCCGATCATCTCAGAGGCTTGAGGTTTTAAAGGTTCCAAGGCGGGAACCCCCTGGAGCGTTCCTAGTGCACAAGGTGTAGTGTTGTATGCACACTAGAGTTCTCAGTGCGGACTTTAGTGCCGTGTGCAGATCAACAGTGCTGTGTGCACATGATGGTTTTGGCGGCAAAAGGGTCTCTCAGTCTGTTGGGTTCCATTTTAAACTCCCATCATGCACCACAACTCCATTTTGATCTCAGTGCATCTCTGATAATAAATGTCCTTGACCTTTGTGTCATTCTTTACACTCAACACTTCTATTTCTTGTTCTTTGTGAAACAAATGTAAATATTTTTTTTTAAAAAACAATCTTTTGGCAGAAGAGGGATCTGTCTCCTTTTGGGGGTTAGATGGTTTAATCATAACATTACTGAGCAGTGCAACATATAATTCCTTTTGTTAAAAGTTTGGTGATATTCGAAAGAAGTTTCTCATGGAAATATGACATCAGATGATACTCACACTTTGATGGGGGAAAAACCAAAAACATTGAAATTTGAAAAAATGTCATAGTATCTACAGAAAATTGCTAGCATCAATTATATTTCCATCAGGTTTTTAAATGTATAATCCCACAGATATATTGATGTAAAGACAATATTAGATCTGATATGTTGACAATCTATGTGACTTATCTTGATCTCCATTTAGGACTGAAAGTGTCTAAAAATTTCTGAGTGATTCTATATATAGCTTGAGATTTTGGCTTTAACTGGGAATTTAAAAAATGAAACCAAAAGGGACTTCCGAGGGGTTTGGAAACATATGAAGAAAAGACTTCAGTTCTTTCTCAGAGTCATTTCAGAAAAATTGGTTTAATGGTTGTTTGACATTTCCCCCAGCTCTTGCAATTTGGTACCCCATCCCCCATTGTGTCTGTATTTTAGGCTGTGTGTAGACTACACCTCTCTGTCAACAGAAAGAGATGTAGATTAGACACGTCAAAATTGCTAATGAAGCAGGGATGTAAATATCCTGCACTTCATTAGCATAAACATGTCCACCACTTTTTTCAAAACTGAGCTTTTTAGAAAAAAACCCCAGCAGTCTAGACGTGGATCTGTCGAAAATAAACCCTTTTTTGACAGATCCTATATTCCTCAAAAAATGAGGTTTACAGGATCTGTCAAAAAAGGGTTTATTTTCAACAGATCCATGTCTAGACTGCCATTTTTTTCGAAAAAACTTTGTTTCAAAAAAATGTGGTGGCCATGTTTATGCTAATGAAGCACAGGATATTTAAATCCCTGCTTCATTAGCATTTTCGATGTACCTAATCTACATCTCTCTGTTGACAGAGTGGTGTAGTCTAGACACAGCCTTAGTGATTAACTTGCATAATCAACTCCACTTACACAGGTCCTATTAATTCCTTATTTAGGCAAAACTCTTGAATGTTAATATCCAGAAAAATTGGACAGGCTCTTTGCTTATATGAGTCTCTTCCAAAACCACCAAGTTAATGGTAACATACTGTGGTTAGCCTTGTGAAGATGGAATGATTTGGCCTTTGTGGCATTTGAACTCAGGATTCCAAGGAGTCTAGTCATTTCAATCCAAGCATTAAGCCAGTGCTCTGGAATGAATCTGAGAGAGAGCTTGTCTCGTGCTCTTACCCCCTTTTTGCTTGCACTGAACACACCCAGCAAACAAAAGATGATCAGTTCTTTGTATTCCAACCATGTCCTTCTATAAATGAATAACACTGCTGGTAACTTTCTATGGACCATTACAGAATTATCAAGAAATATGAAATGCTTACTGTGTATAACGGGTGGACACTTTTCTTCTCCCTTTCCAGTTCAGTTATTAGGTATATCGTCTGTGGAGACATTATTTCTAACAAACCCCTGAGAAGCCTTCAGCCTTATTTCTGAATTTCCCTCTGCAAAAACAATGAGTCCTGTGGCACCTTAAAGACGAATGGATTTATTTGGGCATAAGTTTTCATGGGTGAAGACCCACTTCTCCAGATGCATGGAGTGGGAATTCCAAAGGCAGGCCATAAATATACTAGCACATGAAAAGAGGAGGACCAGTACTAACTGGGCCAGTTCACTCAGGGTGGATGTGGCTCCATTCCCAACAGTTGATAGGAGGTGTGATTGCCAAAAGAGAGAAAGTTGCTTTTGTTGCTTCTGCCAACCATTCCCAGTCCCTGTTCAAACCCAGTTTAATAGTGTCAAGTTTGCCAATGAATTGCAGCTCTGCAGTTTGTCTTTGAAGTCTGTTTCTGAAATTTTGTTGTTGTTAAGGACAACCTCTTATAAATCTCTTACTGAGTGTCCAGGGAGACTGAAGTGCTCTCCTACTAGTTCTTGTATGTTACCATTCTTAATGTCCTATTTATGTCCATTTATTCTTTTGCATAGAGACTGCCCAGTTTCACCAATGTACATAGCAGAAGGGCGTTGCTGGCATATGATAGGGCGCATTAGGGCTTCATCTACACTGCTGGTTTTGCCGGCAATCAGTATGCAAATGAGGTGTGGATTAGCATATCGCTGCACCTAATTTGTATAATTAATGCACACCATTTTTGCACAAAGGGTTTTTGTGGGAAAAATAAGTAGTGTGGACTTTTTTTGCGCAAAACCCCCTTTTTTCACAAGATACTTATGCAAAAAAACCCGTCCGCACTACTTTTTTTTCCCCGCAAAAACAGTGTGAATAAATTATGCAAATGAGGTATGGCAATATGCTAATCCACACCTCATTTGCATACTAATTGCCAGCAAAACCGGCAGTGTAGATGTAGCCTAGATGTGCAGCTGCAATAGATGTGAATGTGAATGAGCCTAACACAGCTGCTCCTCTGATACTTACGTCTTAATACTGAATGGCTTAGCAGCCAAATTTCCATGGTATTTGTAGTATTACTGAGAAGTTGTTAGTCTTTCTACCTTATGTGGAGATCAAGATAACAAGTTATTTATCTCTGACAGATTATTCACATGTCACGCCTAATATTATCATACGCTCGTTAGATCATTTTATCTGTGGGATCATAGGCACTGACTTCCCCTAAGTAAGGGGGTGCTCAGCTTGAGCAATAAATGTGGGTTACTAATGGCTTCTGAACAGTTTTGACTTGTGATGAAAGTACTGCATGTGGATATATGAGAAGAGGATCAGACATTCATGGTTTTATTCATTTTGCTGAATGGAAAGATGTAAGTCAGCTGATTGGGGGGGGAGTAAAGGACATATTTGCTCTGGGAACCAGGGATTCAAAGGTGTTTGGGGTTCCTGGGCAGCAGCAGTGGTGGCCACAGCCCCAAGGTCTTTAAATCACCACCATGACACCTTGTGGAGAATTCTGGGTGGCTCTGAGGGCTGCCTGAAGGAGGGAGCTCTCCCCAGCCTTGCCCCTTCTACTTAAGGCCTCGCCTCTTCTGGGAACCATCCCATCCTCACCTTGCCCATGGGCCTAGCAAGTTTGTCAGCCCCCCCCCAGGAAGAAGAATGGCCATATTAGCTATTTAATAATGTACATATGCTGCTTAGTGGGGTTGGGGGGAGGAAGTTGGTTAGTTATTAGAATAACATATAAATAGAGGCAGGAGCTGGCAGGCAAACCTCAGCTCAGAGTGGGGGGAAGGATGCTCAGTGCACCTCCCATGGGAGATCTAACCCTCGGGAGGCGGATTTCTCTGTGTTACTGGGTGGGGGCAGGGCAGCCCCTGCGGTGCGACTGCCTCATACCCCTGGAGATGGAGGGTAGGAAGGTGACGGGTTTCTGGGACACGGGGGCAGAGGTGACGCTGGCCCGACCCGACATAGTGGCCCCAGACCGTATGCTACCCAACACTCAGCTGACCCTGAGGGGCATAGACGGGACCCCATTTAAGGTACCCGTAGCCAGGGTGCATCTGAAATGGGAGTCCAAGGAGGGCCCCAAGGAAGTGGGGGTACACCCGCACTTGCCCACGGAGGTGCTGATGATCTCTGCCCCTTTAAATTCAGTGATTTGAAAAATGAGGACTCCTTCCATATAAAGGTACAGCTTTCAGAACAGTTACACTAAATCTCTTAATCTCCCTGAGCACTTATTCTCCTCTAGATTGTTCGCAGGCATTTATCCACATGGCATTCATGTCCAATCTGTATTTAAATCCAGGAATGAATGTCTGAGATTTGAGCTATCTGTTTCCAGGCACGCCTAGTGGGTTCCATCATAACTCTGGATGAAAACAACAAAAAAAAAATCCATGCCCTGCCACATTTGGCTTCCATTTCAGCGTTCTCAGAGTACAGTTCAACCTCTGCTTGCCCTTGGTGATTATGACATTAAAGAAAGCAATTATGTGGAAGAAAAACAGGCAGGATCCATAAAAAGTTTTCTCTAAGGCTTTACGTGGAGCAGATGGACACACATCAAGCCTTGGAACTTTGAATTTAATGTGCGTTACGCAGCATGATGGGTCTGATTTGGGCCTGATGGCCATCTGAAACTGCTTTCTAATGACTTCAGCACTTTATTATATTTTGTACTGAAATGAGTACATATCCTCAGTTGCTGTAAATGGGCACAACTCAGTCTCTGCTTTTAAGGAAAGAGTGACTCACTGAAGAGTGTATGTTCATCTGCATGCTAGAATGGCATGTTGTTTAACCTATTTTTTGCAATACAATTTTAAGCCTGTATTCTTTAAAACTATAAAAGAAACCCACAGGATTGTAACACAGTTTAGAGGTAACTATCTTTGCAAAATCCAATATTTTCTGTTCTGTTCTAAGAAAATACCTATATTTGGGTAACACCATTGCCATACAACAAATTAAGGAATGTGTATTTAACAGTAGTAAAAAGAACTCTCTGTTATGTGTTTACCATACCGATCTGATGTTCTTTGACTATAAATTGTCCCTCTATATATAAACTTGTATAACTGATACTATTAATGAACTGATTTGCTTCTAAATAATTTATTAGTTATGTTGACATTCAATCAAATGCTCATAGCTGCACTCTTGACCTCAGAGTCTAACCCAAATATTTTCTCTTTATTCTCCTCCTCTCCCCACCTGCTAGTCCCAAGCTACAATTTCTCCACACCTTCACTGCAACTGCAGGAATTTCTCTGTCAACTCAGACGTACCCTTATTAATTTAAATTACTCCATGTAGGTAACTTCAAATGGAATGGTGTCTGAAAAAATCCATGCCAGTTTATTTAAAATAAACAAACAGCTCTCAGTATCTGCAGTATTCTCTCTTCCTTCCCTGCACTTGGGTCTTGTCTACACTTCATAGTTTTGTCAATAAATGTCTGCTTTGGTCAACAGAACAGTGGTGTACACACTGAAATGTTCCTCCACCCAAGGCAACTCCCCTGCTATACCAATAAAATAAAACCACCTAAAAAAGAGGCATAGAGCTTTTTGTGACGTAGTTATTGTGATGCAGTGTCAGTGAACACGCTGCACTTGAGCATTTCACCTGGCCTCCAGGAAGTGTCCCACAATGCCTGTCATGACTG
Organism: Pelochelys cantorii; assembly: GCA_032595735.1. NCBI lineage: Eukaryota > Metazoa > Chordata > Testudines > Trionychidae > Pelochelys > Pelochelys cantorii. Next base: position 192,495,784 of record CM064327.1, read on the forward strand.
CACTGCTCAGCAGTTTGAACACTGCAGCCCTACAGGTACATAGGCTTGCAACTTTTTGAAATTCCTCTTCCTGTTTGCTCAGCATGGAGCATTCATGCAGCATCTTCCCAGGGGGCCATGCCAGCTTTCCGCAACAGATGTACTTCTGCCTGGAGTACACCAGAGCTGGTGTGTGTGTGTGGAGAGGAGGCCATGCAATCACAGCTTTGCTGAAGCCATAGGAACTTTTATATCTATGGTCAGGTTGCTCATGGTATGCAGGAGAAGAGACCAAAGACGTGTGGCATCAAAGATGTGCTGCTTTTATGAGTGGCTGCAAACTACCCTCAATGACAAACCCAGAACTGTAAGCCCCATCGATATTTTGAAGGGACAAGAAACAGCCAATTGATCCTCCTCAGTGCTATACCCCTGGGGAAAATTTCCCTCTTTGCTTTGCAAATGTTATGCAGAGAACAGCAGGTTGCTATAACCATCAGAATATTTTCGCCATTGAGGTCTAATCTGACAAGCCATCACTGGCAACCTTTTAATTTGCCAAAGGATATTCAATGGTCATTCAGCAGCTGAAGCGCTTCTTGCTGCTGTCTAAATTCACGGTGTAAGGCTTCATGAGCCCTGGGTCAAAGGGGTAAGTGGTGTCTTCCAGATCACTAGGGGCAGTCTTTCATTGGAATCTGCCAGTATGGAAAGAAAGTCCCAGCATGCAGCTTTCTATACAAGTCAGTGTTACGAAATATGTGTTCATCATGAACTTTCCCTGACCAATTCACATTACAGTCAGTGAAATGGCCTGGGTGATCCACCAACATATTCAAGACCATGGAGAAGTAGCCCTTTAATTTGAGGTATTCCATAAGAAGATGGTCCAGGAGGAAAACTGGGATATGTTCCGTGTACCATCCCTTCACAGTTAGGGAATCCCATTGCCACAAAGCCATCAAAACATTTCCTGCACATTACCCAGACCCCCACAGTCCTTTTGTAGCAGTAAGTAATTAATGGCCCTGCATGCTTGCATCATCACAACCCTATGGTGGACTTTCCAACTCCAAAGTGATTCATTATTGACCACTAGCAGTCAGCTTCCACACAGCAATCCCCACTAACTTTTCCACTGTGAGGGAAGCATCTGGTGTATTTGCATTCCAGGGCAGGGGTGAGCTCCACACACAGTTCCAGGAAAGTGGCTTTGTGCACCTGAAAGTTCTGTGGCTAATGCTTATCATCCCATATATGCATCACAGTGTGATCCCACCACTTAGTGCTTGTTTCCAGAGTCTGAAACACCATGTGCAGCTGCTCCATGAAAGCCAGCAGCAATCCTGAATTGTTTCTTTCCATTGCATGCAGCAGGGGAGACAACATAGATTCACCTTCCGTTTTGCAACTCTTGATCCATTGCAGGACTAGTCATGTTGTGGTCATAACACTCATCACCAGGCTGGTCTGCAGTTCAGGATCTGTTCTTTCAGGCAGAAAGGGCGGGCACACAGTTTATGGAGGCTGTTCAAAAATGGCACAAAATGAAACAAGAAGCCCAGGGAATGATGGGACAAAAAGGAATTGCTTCATGGACTGGGGAACACATCTCTGTGATGTACTGTGACCTGTTTCCAGATTTCCCAGTGCCAGAGGGTGACAAGTTACACAGTGGGAAAGAACACTCTCACAATGCAATGCTTTCTCTGTCAATGCAAAATCAGACTGCAGATGCACTCTGCTGACACAAGGAGTGAGTTGTGTGAATGTACAAAATGATGTAATTAAAGCAGTTTATGATAATTGATATGTCTACCCTACTGCTTAATTTATGTCGCTTGGGGGGAGGGGAGGAGGTGATAAATTGCCTCTTGAGCAATGTAAGTTACAATGATCTTCTAAGCGCTGGGGTGGTGCTTTTCCTGCTGACTGCCACTCACGGGGGGCTAGGGTAATTAAGCTGATGGGAGAACTCTCTCCCATTGGCATGGAGTGGGTACATTAGGTACATTAGTGAGCTTACAGCATACGCATGTTATCTAACTTCAAATATCTATATGGCTACCTATGGTAATTGATGAGATTTTTAGGGGTTTCTTTTGTAAATGTTTTGAATCTGAAATACTGCATTTGAAAATATTTCTACTAAAGCATAAAGGATATTGATGAGATGTGTAACACAGACTTTAGCAATGGGTATTTAAAAAAAAATTACAGAGTTTTGTCTCGTGCACAACATTTAGTAGAAATAAAATTGTTAATAAAAATATGATGCTTTTTAAATGACATGTCTTACCCGAATCTTCCTCTTCAGTGCTGAAAATGTCTGAAAAGATCATAATAGTATGACTTCTCTTTTAGGGAGTATATACCAATGGGCATTATGAAGAAAATTGACTAAAGGCCCAATTTTGCAAAGGTGCTGCTTAGCTTTCATTAGCATTAATTGGAGTCTGGCCAGATGATGGAGAGGAGAGCAGGCCAGTACCCTAGTATTTCCTACTGCCACAATAAACTCTCTAGGGTCTAATACTGTGAAACTTTCTTAAAGCGAGCACTAATTGGTGAACAGGAATAAGATTGCAAATTTGCTGAGGTATTTTGGGATGCAAATCTCTGGCAAACAGTTAATTGTGATTCTGAACTGTAAATGTGAAAGTGCATGGCTTATGCTGTCTCCAATGTAAGCATTTCTAAAGGAGTGAACTGTGTTTATGTAGCCTGGAAAATATTGCTTAAGATCACAGCTTTTATGAGATTTTTCTGTTGCTTTGTGTGCATCATTATATACCTGTATAACAGTTTTTTAAGTGCATTTCATAATGTTCAAAGATACCGTGAAGAAATTGCTCTGGAAAATTATTCATACAATAAGTTCATCGGAGTCGGGATTCTTCCAAGCCTTGCAATCTAAATATTTTCTTTAGTACATTAACTTTCTATGTTTTTTTTATATAGAAAAGCTATGAAATTTATTTTTGGTCACACACAGTTCTTGTTTTATACTTACTACAAATTATCCTGAAGACTAAAAGTATTTCCTAGCAGTTACTTTCCACTTATTAGCCATAAACATACCAAAATATATCATTGATGTACATCTGCTTGAAAGAACATTTTAATTTGTAATTCAGAATGGTTTATCTGAAGGAACAGTGTTAACATTCTTTGTGATGGCACTTAGATTTTGCTCATGACTGATGGCCTGTTGGCAGTTGTTACTCTCATGATGTCTGCGGGAGCTGCAGTCCAGTTTTCCCCTCTTACTGTGTGAACTATTGTCATCGTAGTCTCTCTTTTTTGCAAGCCTCAGACTAATGGGAAAAAAATTTTATAGACTCATCCACTTAAGGAGTGGAAACAATTTGGGAAACTCACTTCTGACTCTTAAGGAAAGTTATCGGCAAAAAGAACTCTAGTTTCTGCATGTCATTTGGGGCTATAAGTTGTCATTATTTGGTGTACTAGCTTCCTTTGTAACTTCACCATCTAATATATGTAAGTGAGGATTTATCCTGCTTATAACTACTGGCCACTCACATTTCAGTAGTCCACCTGCGTGAACTTTGATTATTTTCATGAATAGATTATTTTCATATATTACATACACTCTTTTTCAGCTAACCACAAACTATTTGTAAAGTTGACATGAATTCATTGAATATGTCCAATGATTTTTTTGAGGTGGTGGTGGTAGTAGCAGGATTCACAAGGGGAATTTGGTACATTGACAAAATGGCTGGTGATGATGGCTGTGCCAGTGCCCACTTTCCCCCCTGTAGTTAGAAGAATCTCCTACGATGTGGGAGACCTGCATTCAGTTCTCCCCTCTGGCTGATGTGTGACAGAAATTTGAACGTGGGTTCCCACTCTTTCCTAACCACTGGGCTATAGGGCTTTCTCAGGCAGGTCTTTCTCAACCTCTCCTGTTGAAGCTGTTCTGCACTATATAAATAACATAACATAGGACCAGTAAGAAGGAATGAAAATGGCCTGACGGGAGTCATCAATTTCCTTCTCCACTAATATAACTTATACCCAATGGAACAGCTTCAGTAAGAGAGACTGAGCCCCAGAATATTCCATAGCCCATTTGTGAGGGCATTGGCTTGGGAGGTGGAAGACCCAAGTTACAAACCCCTGCATCATATCAGGCAGCAGAGAGAACTGAACTCAGGTCATTCTCTTGCTGGATGAGTACCCTGACCACAGTGTTTAAATGTATAAAGGAGGAACCACAACCTCTTCCCCTGCTTTTTTCGTGTGACCAGCTCTTCAAAAGTGTCCTGTGAAAAAAAGTGTCAGGTTGAATGAAATGTTTTGTTCAATGAAATGGATATTTGTATTGACCCAAAATTTTCAGGTTCAGTACAAACCCAACTGAACATTTTTCCTATTTTTTTGGAACTGCCAGGGAACGGAAATGTCATTATTTCACACAGCTCAGTTCTATAAGGCTCGTCTGGCTTTTGTTGGTGTATTTATGTCATCAGTAGAATTTCTGCACCTATAAATTTACAATATCATGAAGACATTTGATTATGAATATTAGAAACATAGTGGCCTATTGATGGGAAAGCTGAACACTGGTAGCTATGACAGATATTGTCAGTACGCTGTCATGTGGACTACTTTCCTTCAGTTTTCTAAGCTGGTGTAGCAGTGTCGACTCACCACTTGGTGCCTCCTGCTGGTCACACTGGGAATTAGATCAGCTGGTTGGAGTGCACAACCTCCTGGCTGGTATCTCACCCATTGTCACTCCACTGTCTCCACCCTCTGGCTCAGAACCCACATTGCTCCATGGACTGTGGCATCCTCTTCAGGACACTGCCCTCCGGCAGTGCCTGCCATTCTGTTCTGCCCCTTTCAATGGAGGGGTATGAGCAGTCCTCACTCCTTACACCTGCCAGAGTGGCCATTTGCAGCCCCAAAGTCTATCTGCCTGCCTCAGTGGAAGCGGTATAGGCCACACTCCAGTGTGGTCAGGTACAAAGCAAGGGGGAAGGTGGGGACTCATTCCTGACCACTACTATGAGTCCCAACTCAGGGACCCTCTGGTGCTAGCCATGTCCTGCTCGCCTTCACTCCCCCTCAACTGCTCAGGCTGTTCTCCGGGCTCCTTCCCTGTGACCCTTGCACCTTCCTGGCCCTTGGATCAAAGCCATAGCCTGGCAGGTATCAGGCTGAGGCTCCTCTGCAGTTGCCCTGAGCCTGCCCAGTACTACTCTGCCCAAGATGCTGTGTCTTCTCTGGGAACCAATCCTGCACCCTCACTGCTCAGGGTCCAAGCACTCCTTGTTCTGCTGATTATATCAGAGCTGATGCAGCAAACAGCCCTTTGATTAGCTCCCTGTAAGCCTCTCTTCCTGGCTAGGTCTTCACAGGCTCCCTCCAGCCTGCTTTTAAACCTCCTCTCACCAGTGTAGGGCAGTTGTCCCTCTATAGCTGGACAGTTCTCTGGCTGCTTTGTCTGACTTCTAATGGCAATGACAGCAGTGCTAATATGATACATTTCATCCATAAGTAGGCAACTATTAATACCCTTGTTTGACAGATTGGGGCCAGCAAATGAAGCATATAGAAATTAAATGACTTGACCAAGGTCACACAATGAGTCAGTGGCAGCTAGGACTTGAATGATCCCCACTGCAGTGCGCTATCATTGCTTGCCTCCCCTTTTTGACATACATAGATTAGATCCAACAGGTTTCCCCATATCCATCTCCTTAGCTCTCTCTTCACAGCTTTATTATTTTAGAAATATAATAACTGTTACTAGAGGTTGTTTTTATTATTTATTATTTATTTTATTTGTATCACCAATGCAGAGAGCATGATTTGAATGTACCGGTATTTTCATTTCATCATTAATACTACCAAAATTAATCTAACCAATGCTATTTGTACTCTTCTCGCTGTGTTAACTAACGTGGTGACTATCCAAAGACATATACATTCCTTGTTTCAGTTCCATATACAGTACATATATTTAGCTGTATCTGAATACTTCAAGAGACTTGTGCAAAAATTACGGAGACAGTCAGTTCGAAGGACTATTTTCTCCATCTCTTAACATATTTGAGTCTGTCTGTTTGTCAAGGAGGAACTGGCAAGGTTGAGTGTTGCACATTGGTGCAGTGGACAATTTTAGGGACAGACTGCAGGTTGTTGAGAGAAAAGGATGCTGAATACTTTTCAGGGTCAGGTGTACAGATATACTTTGGAGCTTTATTCAATCCCACCACAGTCAGCAATTGCAATCCTGTTGGATGACCATGATGTATCTTCATTCTATCCATAGATTCTTGACCTGGGTCAAACATACATTTATCTTGTGAAAAAAGAAATCAGATCTCAACCATTCTGGCTGGAGGCTTTTCACTTATTATAAAAATGTCCTTTATCAAGAGCAGGAGGTGCTGGCTGATAGTATATTGCTTTAAACCTTGTGACCTCTTACTATATCTACTGTCAGCCAACTGGGCTGCCTGGCCTGTCCCAAAGAGAGCTATATTTATAGTGATATATTAATAACATACTAAATATAGTTATTACTTCTAGTGTGATAGAAACAAAAAAGTTCTCTGCAGTGTCTAAACAGAGTAAGATATAGTCCCCGGTCTGAAGAATTTACAGTGTCTGTGATCACTTATGTGCATGCTTAACTTTAAGCTTGTGAATCAGTTACTGAAGATTGCTCTCATGTTTAATGTCAAGCATGAGAGCCTAAAACTTCAGAGGAGGAGTAATGGAAAATTATAGTCATACTGGTGATAGCTGAAAATGTATGTTAATGCAGAAGGTGGTGGAAGTACACTTTGTATATAATCTATTGCCATGACAGGCCCAGATTTTCCATAATTTTTTTCCTTTTCTTTTTACATTTATTTTTAGAGTTGTATAAGATTAAACTTAAAATATGGGGAATAGAATCTTACATGTCTGTGCAAGCACCTTTAGGATATGTTATCTGTTTTTCCCCTTCTGGGTTTTTTTATAACTTTATTTTTTAAACAATTTTATGACCAAATTTTACCATTACCATCATTTTCTGTGAGATTTATTTATATTTTAAGTTTCAAAGAAAAGATAGTGGGATTTCAAATGGGAAAATGTATCGTTGTCATACTCAGAGAACACCAAAAAAAGTCCCCAAAATAACCTGCTGGGATTCCTCTCTAATTTGTTTTTGTATTTACATTCCATGGAACTGGAATGGAAACTTCAGCTACAACTGTGAACATATTTTTTAAATTACTAGCAGTGAAAATGGAGCTGTTAGTTGAAACAGGTGTTAAGTATTTACGAACAAATGCTATACTTATTTGTAGTATATTCACATATATACACACAAACATACTTTAAAAAAGAAATATAATCAAGTATTCAGCTGTCATGAATTGCTGAAACTCCACTGACTATTTGCAATGAAGCTTTACTGACCTGTACTAGCCAAGGATCTGCTCCTGTAAATAGAATACATGAAATGTAAATAATATGGTGTTTTTATGTTTGTTTACATCTTTCTTATTGCCTCATCCTGCCAGTCATGATGGATTTATGAAAACATCTGTAGTTACAATTAATATCACTTATTTGGTGTACTCATTTCTATTTTTGCACACAGTTTGGAACAAAGCTCTTTCTTGTTTGCTTCCTTTTATGTCTAATTTCACAGCAACATTTTTCTTTATTGTCTTCTTACTATATATTTTAGAAATGTGCACATATCTGTCCATCTGCAAGCCCGTTTGTTCAATAACTCATCCTAAACGTTAAAAGCTCGGGTCACCAAATTTGATATGCAGCTTCCTCTTATCCTAACTTAAAGCAAGGCAAGGGTTTGGTTGTGCCAGGACAATGGGATGTGCCTGGATTTTGATTGTTTCTCATAAAATGGAAAGGGAAGGATGTGGCAAGAGGAACAGCTACACTGTAGAATGATCACTGGGGACAGGGGTGGAAAAAGGGACAGCTATCTACTATAGATTTCAGAGAGCTTGTGTGTCTATCCAGCCAGGGAACATGTAGCCCTCTTCCAGCTTTGTCTACTGCAGCTGCAGCAGCCATGGGCAAGCACTTCTCATCTGGCCCCAAGCTGCTGCAGTGAGAGGGGACTGGGATTGTCCTTTCTCCTGGGGTAATTCTGAACCCCTCTCCCCTACCCCACTCCAAAACAGTGATTTAAATGAATAAAAACAAAACTTAAATGAATAAGGACCTGAGCAACACTGGGTAAATCTTCCAGTGTGTAATAAATATAAGCCTTTCAAAAATGTTTGTCTCCAGATATAATGTGGTGTTAGCACATACAAAGAAATCAAATCTTAAATCTTTACTATCCTGAAGGTAATTCTTCTATATATAGCTGTGTCTAGACTACATGGCTCCATCGACAGAGCCATGTAAAGTAGTTTACCGGACATAGTCAATGAAGTGGGGATTGACTTCGCTTCATTAAAATAAAAATGGCTGCCGCGCTGTGCCGACAATCAGCTGATCCAGCACAGCGCAGCAGTCTAGACGTGGAGCAGTCGACAAGGGAAGCCTTTGTCAACCGCTCCATTGTGCCTCGTGAAATGAGGATTGTCGGCACAGCATGGCGGCCATTTTTATTTTAATGAAGCGGGGATTATTTAAATCCCCGCTTCATTGACTATGTCGGGTAAACTACTTTACATGGCTCCGTCGACGGAGTCATGTAGTCTAGACACACCCTATGTGTTCATAAAACCTAGGCATGTGTGCCTGAAAATATTTTTGGCAACAGGTTTTCTAACTTAGTTGGTGCATTCTTAAAACTGTTTAAATCTCTTCTGTTTCCATTTAAGGTATATTTAACCTGGATATTCGCTATTGAAAAGTAAGAAACAATTATGTATCTTGAAAATGCAACTCTGTGTATATTTATACATAGGTTAGAAATATTAATGTATTTTACTTGCTCTTGCCCTGAAAAATCATGCAACATGCTCAGTTCCTGAGTACAGAGTTCTTTCTATCAAGGATTTTTGTTAGTTGATTAGGAATAGTATCGCCAGTCTTTTGGGACCTACAGCGTATGTGTATTAGCTGTCAGAACTTACTCAGCAGCAATAATCCTTATGTGTTCAGATAGAAAAGGGAATAATCCTCAATTGGAAAAATGACAGAAAAGCAACCTCTCTCTAGTTAACGTTCATTGAATATTTGTGATGTTTTGGTTCCTGAATTATTGTATTTGGAACAACAGTGTTAGGAGTCAGGACACCAGACCTTTTTAAATAGCAGAGTAAGACTGACACTGCTTTTGCTTTTTTATCTTATGGGATGGCCAGGCATATAGCTTACCGTGGTGCCAGAAAGCTTTTCTGAAGAAGCTTTCCACAAAAGAAATTTGTCAACTAGAATTTTACACCACCAATAAAAACTCAAACGGCATGTCTACATTAGGAAATTATTTCAAAATTTCCAAATAAAACCTCCCAAATAACATTCAAAATAGCATGTCCACACTACAGGGAAGCCTCAGAATTAGTCTGAGGCAGGCTCGCTTAACGTGGGCACAGTTCAGGTGCATCTGTACAGTAGGGCTTAACTCGAAATAAGCTATGCTAATTGAGCTAAGTCAATTGCGTAGCTTATTTTGAAATAAATAGGGAGCATCTACACGGCACTTATTTCAAAATAGAGCACTCTTTCTCTGACTTCCCTTATTCCTTATGAGGGTTACAGGAGTTGGAGTAAGAAGTCCTCCAGCTTGACAGTATTTCAACATTATTTCAAAATAACTGCACAATGTGTAGACGAGGACTAAGTTATTTCAAAATAACACTAGTTATTTTGAAATAATGTTGTTGTGTAGACGTACCCTTCCTCAACTTAGAGCTCCAGGAAGCACTAGGGAATAATTATTATGAATGACTCTGGGGAGTAGTAATTTCGAAATAGCAGCAGTGGAGCATTAACACTACCTCTATTTCAAAATAAACTTGATTCCTCAAGGAAAGCAGGAGTTATTATTTCAAAATAACCAGCCTGTTATTTTGAAATAACGGGCTTGGTAGTATGGACGCTCTGCTTGTTTTGAAATAAGGGGAGTTATTTTGAAATAACTGCCTAGTGTAGATCAGGGCAAAGGGACAAAAGAAGAGCAAAAGGAAAGAGATTGTAGGAACTGGCTGATCATTTCAAAATGCAAGAGCTCCCTTTGTGTATGTGTTTCCTTCTCTAAGGAGAATCCTTTCAAGAGTCTTTCTGAGTCCATAACTATAGAAATAGGCTTTCATTGTTTGTTTTATTTAGACAAAATTCACATACTGCTCTTTTAGCAAACCTGAAAAGCTGTCTGTTGCCATTGCAAGATGTTACCCAATGTTTTCCATTCCCATTTACCAGGTTACATTTTACGATACTTTAATCAATATCTTTTCCATTTAAATTATATTAAGAGGCAGTTTAAAAGTTTAATTAGAGTCTGCAGCAATTGTTAATGATTATACATGATGAATTAGATCGTGGTGCAGCAAAGTGTGAATTGATTCATGAGTGAGGCACAAAGTGATAGGAAATGAAGTGAATCAAGTCTTCTCTCAGCTCTGTAAGCAGGTTTGCAAGTTAAGTATTGATCTATTTTCCTTTGTGTCTCACTGCTTGGCTAGTCAATTATTTACAGATCACTGAGACATTGAACCTCCTTGATCAGTTGAATAGGGAAAAGTGAATCTAATGTACATAGTATTTTGCTTTGGGCATTACCATTAAGGAACTTATAAGTAGTTCACTGCTTTGAAAAATCATGCAATGAAAATGTAAAGGGATGTAACAAGTCCACTTTTCTAAATGGGAGCTTTGAAAGGTTGTCTTGAGCACACAAATATGCACACAGACTTTTTTGCATGTTGAGCTAAAGCAAGTCCCCTAAACACTTAAAGGTATAATCTCCTCTCAGTGTGCGTTACCTTAATGGAAGCTTTATTTTAGGAGTAAAACATAACACTTAAAGTGTGTTTATACTCTGAGAAGAGTATGTATAATGGCATTGCCAGTTTCTATTTTCCATTAGGGGGTTCTGTATTACCCTGACAGCTGGATTTTCACTCCATAATTTTCAGTTGCCTTTACCATTTTAATTGGATAGGACCAGCCATTGCAAATCTGGATGTAAAAACCCAGAGAAAACAAATGCATCTGCAGGGAATTCTGTTCTCTTTCAGAGACTTACAAATGGACCACCCTGCATTGAAAACAGGTGTGTGTGTGTGTGGGGGGGGGACATTGTCCAGACTTGTCAGAGGAAGGTCAGTGGTGCTTTGTGGTGGTGTGTGCAGGGAGGGAGGGGATCAAGGTCAGAAAGTGCTGCGAAAAGGTGGCTGGTGGTCAGCTTTACAGCCCAGGCATGTAAGGGCAGGGAAGGGTTTAAAGGTTCAAGCCCTGGCATTGGAAACCCCTTTCTCCACACAGCAGGCAAGGCAGCACCCACCCTCCCCCCTCCCAAGGTGTGATTATCAGGTGGGGTTAGAACCTATTATGTGCATTGTGCTACTGACTCCTTTTTAAAGGGGCTGGAAAGGAATTTTCCCCTCACCAGCATATTAGCTTTGGTAGGATGGTGAGCACAAAAAGTGTGGTGGGCCCAAATGTCACAACTTATTTAGTAAGTGTGGGGCAGAGATATCCAGTGCAGTTACTCCATAGGGAAATCATCAGTGACCAGATGAATGGCTTGGAAAAGGACTAAAAGGAGGTGCTGCTTAAAGGAATAGAATGGTGTGGGCTTTGGTGTCCTATGTTTGTAACAGCAGGGAGCCAAACCTCCTTTCCTGTAGCCCACTTTACCCCTCCTATGCGGGCAGATGGATAGTAAGTTTCCAGCAATGGATTTGCTAGAGGGACCTGGAGGGAAAAAGAGGGGGGAGCTGTTAGAAGATCCCTGGACACTGACAGAATAAACATGCAGATTGCCTGCACTAAACACTGTTACCTGCTGGGTAGTGCCAGACATCTAATAATAAAAATTACGGCCTGATTAAATCCATATGGAGTGTTTCCTATTTTTTCATTATAACCGGACAATGAAAACACCATTTTAGAAGATTTAAGATTATTTGTTTTAATAACAGCACTGCAGAATGAATTGGGGACATGAAAATAAAACCATGTTTATAATAATTATTGTGAATCCTTTACATGCTGATGGTCCAAAGGTCTACATCAGAATTGGCATCCTATTGTGCCACATGTTGTACAAGCACAGAAGAAGAGACGATCTCTGTTGCCTTTTACCTCTCCACCAATAATAAAATTCTACACCTAGAACTTAGTTAACTATTTTGTTAATTAACAACGAAAAGGCAGAATAGAATGCAGCTCACTCTTCCATAGCTATATTAGTTATTAAAACTGCAGGAGAGGTTGTTTTCTCAGTAAACAAAGCTGATACTACATCAGGACAAATGGGGAGCAGATAGGATGACCAAGAAAGAACTAACAAATGTAGCGACTTCTCTGGCCATAGCCACACTTTAAAGTTAGCAAACAGCAACCCAAAGACACATATTTTAAAGATGACTATTTAGAGTTTTATATTAAACATTAACTTGCAGTAATGCATTCCTAGCCTGAGTTGAATTTCTAGGGGATTCATAGATGCATTGTATTAAGTTACTAGTCATGCTAGCTTGAAATGAGAGACAAGTCTAGCTGCTAGTTGACAGGTGGAGTGCTTAGCATTTCTCTATTATAGTCCTATCATTTGGTAGGGTCAAAACAAGTTTGATAGTCTGAAATTTGGTACTGTGTCTTGAGCATCAGATAATCTATTTTCAGTTCTCATAAAGCCAACTAATCCATGGCTAAATGAAAAGATGTCGAGTACAGAGGGCAGAAGTGAATAAAACAGAAACTATATAATCAAACTTAAATGTGCTTAAGTATTTGACTAGTATATCGCGATTTAAATAAAAATCAAAATTAGACTGAATTTGTTCTGATGCTTATAGCAGTCTTAGTAGAGCAGGGCAGATACATCCCAATAGTAAAGGGTTAACTGTATGACAGGGCTCTCTGGTCTCCATTTTAGCTTTACAGACCTGAAACTATAAGCCGCCTCCCCAAAAAAGAGTTCTGGATGCTAATTGCATTAGTGCTTTCTGGGTAGCATTGCTGTCAGCTACAAAGGGATCTGATGACTACAGTTTTTGCCAGAGGAGTTTTTCTTGTTTCACCAAAGATCTCTCATCAGCCATGCTGTATCTTGACTGGGCCAAGTAGGTCCACAAACACTTCCATAAAGGTCTGATCTGGGTTATCTTATTAGTAGGTGGGGAACACTATTTTGAGAGTGTGATGATGTTGCCTATCTCCCCAAAACTGAAGAGGGTGACCTAGGAATGAATATTTGGATTACAATAATATAAAGTGCCATATCTTATGTCAACAATGGAAATGATGGATCACAGAACAGCTGCTGAAAGGTTAATGGTGTTTGATCAAGTAGGATAATCTCTTTTCTCTGTAGTCATGTTTTAAGTAGGAATGAGGCCTGTAAGGAGCTTAGTTTGTTTTTCACATACCATGCCCCCTTTTAAGGCTTATACTGCACACTGTATTTCAAGATGGTTGCTTTTTACTAAATTATCTCACTCCCTTTGTAATACTACCACATATTTATTCCTAGATGTTCAGTGGTGCATAAAAAAAATCCAAACAAGAAACCCTAGCAGTAGTTAACTAGACCTGACTAGTACCAAGTGTATGATTGTTCTATGCTACAATGTTGTCTTTGCTATGCTGCCATATACATATTAATACACTCAGGTTTTATGTTCTCAAAAATATGTATTTGAGAGCAGAGGTACACTTGCTTAAATAAACACATGCAACCTTTTTTTTTTGAGCTAACACTTAATGTTAAAAGAGTTCTCTTCAGATATTTCCAGATTATTGCTTAACCCTATTAGAGCAACAGTTTATGGTAATTTATATATGCTACAATACAGAGCAAGAAGTAGATTACATAATTGAGCTTCAGCATCTGATTTCTGGTTGGTAAGAGGATGCTCCCTGCTGAACTGGTTTGCCTGGTTTGCTTTTTATAATAACTTTCAGTGATGAATTCCACATGAGGGCCAACGCCTGACAATACGTGGCATACAAGAAATCATTCAATAATTTTTCAACATGGAATGTTGTACAGGTTTGCCATGAAATCACTGCTCTGTGTATCTGAAGTTGTCTATATTGTTCTTTTAAGTGCTGAATCATACAGAATAAGACATAGATATAGATAGTCATAGATATGTCTTGAAAGATGCCAAAAAGATGATAAATTCTTATGTTGCATGAATACTCATACTAGTTTTTGTATGAAATTCATTGTTGGGGTGAAAAGCACCAAGAAGTCATTAAAGAAATCAACAGGAAATCCTACTAGTTGCACAAGATGTTTGCAATCTTCTGTTGGTTCTACTTAATATAATGCTGTTTGCACACTGGAGAGTCACAAATCTCCATTTGGATTTTCCTAACTACTGTTTGCTCTTACTAAATATAGATTCACCCAGGCTTGGAATAAATATCACCAGCTTCCATTTTTCACTTAATCTTCTAGAATTAATGAAATGTAAGTGCAAGACTTAGCAACAGATATCAAACTGTAACAATGTTTATTTACAAAACACATTTGACCTCTTAGATGGTTTCCTATCTCTTTGGAGCTTTTTTAAAGAAAGTAATGACCATTGTACTATCTCTTTCATGCATAGAAATGCATGGTCTCTTGCAGTAGGTCACAGGGTATTAAAAGGCTATGCTCAAATCTTGGCAGGGAAAATGGATTTTTTTATAAGTTTCACTTGTGGACAGCACTTGCAAAGTTTTTAAGGGTAGATTTTGTATTAAAAGAAAAGAAAGGGTCTCTCAGGCCTCAAGGGAACACTTTTCTTGGACCTGATGGCCATTAAGTCACACAAGCCCACGCATCCAAAACTGGGAGCAGCCACCTCTAGAGTCATTCATTGTTATCTTGGCAGGGAAAATGGATTTTTTTATAAGTTTCACTTGTGGACAGCACTTGCAAAGTTTTTAAGGGTAGATTTTGTATTAAAAGAAAAGAAAGGGTCTCTCAGGCCTCAAGGGAACACTTTTCTTGGACCTGATGGCCATTAAGTCACACAAGCCCACGCATCCAAAACTGGGAGCAGCCACCTCTAGAGTCATTCATTGTTGTTTGGCCAGCCTGGGGTTTCCTCAGACCAAGCAAATTTGAGATAGGAGGTGTCCTGTTCGTCTTAGGAGGGAAAAGGGCTAAGAAGATGTTAGGAAATGCCAATAAGAGTCTCTGGGGAGAAAGCAGTTTGTGTCCCCAGGAAATACCACTATAGTCCACAAAGTCTATTGTGAATATGATAATTAGGGGCATCACTTGCTGTGGGTCAAATTAGGCCAGATTGCATATGATTCTTCAGCAGGGGTATAAGTAAAATTAAGAAAATACAAGAAACCTTTCTATTCACTGCCTCTATCCCTTCTGCCCCGTGCAGGGGCCATAATGAGTGGAATAAGCAGTTTGCTAGTCTGACACTGCTGTCAGAAGTGGGAAGCATCTATAATCACAGAATGTGTCACGTATGAAATGACATTTTTGTAATCTTTTTTCTCTCTCATATGTAATATCAAACATCTCTCATTCAGATGAGAACACATGCTTGTTGTTTACTTCTTCTCTTTTTTCCTCTGTGTCTGTATTGTTTTTTCCTCTGCAATTGTCTTTTCCTCTGCAATTTCCTCTGCAATTTGTACTCTATGTACAAGAATAATCTAGTTCTCTATTTATAATTTTCCAGACTAATCAATGGGACTTCCCTGAGTTGTTTGAGAAGCAATGGAGTCTCTAACGCAAGGAAGATTAATAAAACAAATAAAATAAAACCTATACAGCCACACATGTCTCACTATTACAGCTTAATGTTAGCTTTCTCTACCACTCTGTAATGTTTTAATAAAGGATGCATCTAAAAAATTGAATCTGAGTAGCTTAAATAACTATTATGTTTACACCATTACTCTTCAACAACCATGTACAATTCCTAATATATTATCAGGATATTATTCCTGATTATTCATTATTTAACTAATGTGATTTGTTTTGGAACTCTGTTCACAGCAAATAAATGTTTCTAAACTACTACTTCTTTGGAGACAGTAATATTTTATTTTATTAACTCTGGCCACCTGAAGCATGCAGGGTATGTCTACACTACAGCACTAATTCTGTAGTTAATTCGAACTAAGCTAATTCGAATTAGTGCATCTAGACCTAAAAACTAATTCGAATTAGCGTTTTGCTAATTCGAACTAGCATGTCCACATTGAGTGGACCCTGAACCGAAGTTAAGGCTGGCCGGAACCAGTGCCGGCAGGGCATCAGGTTAGGACTTAGAGCATGGAGCTGCTGCCTCAGGCTAGCTGAGGGCTGTGCTTAAAGGGACCCGACCCCCACCCCGGACAGACAGTTCTCAGGGTTCCCTGCTTGCTTGTCTACCTCGATGAGGGACAGCAAAGCAGTCCTGTTTTGGAGTGCCCTGAGTGCCCACACTCGGCACATCACAGCACTCGGCCATCAGCCCGGCTGCACTTGCCGCAGGCTGCCATCCGGGGGTGTCAATCGGGGGGCTGTCAGGATCCAGGAGGCCCTGCGGGAGAGTTTCCACCCTGAGGAGCCTGCAGAGCCACCCCAGTCCTCCCCATCGGGGGCTCATGCCCCATTCCTCCCTCACCTCCTTCCACATACCCTAGCCCCCCTTCCTGATGTAAAAAATAAAGGACACGTGTTCAAAAATAGAAACTCTCTTTATTTAACAAAACTGGGGGGGGGGATTAACCTCTGGGGAGACTGGGAAAAGGAGGTGGGAGAGGGGAAGAGAGAGGGTGGGAGAGGGGAGGGGGAAACCTGGGAGGAGGGAGCTGGAAGGGGGAAGCCAGGGGAAGAAGGAGGAGGGGAAGTATAAAACTATGGTAGGCCATATCTTCAATACTGTGTACAGATGTGGTCTCCTCACCTCAAAAAAGATATTTTGGCCTTGGAAAGGGTTCAGAAAAGGGCAACTACAATGTTTAGGGGTTTGGAACAGGTCCCATATGAAGAGAGGCTAAAGAGACTGGGACTTTTCAGCTTAGAAAAGAGGAGACTGAGGGGGGATATGATAGAGGTCTATAAAAGCATGAGTGGTGTGGAGAGGGTGAATAAAGAAAAGTTCTTCATTAGTTCCCATAACAGATGGACTAGAGGACACCAAATGAAATGAATGGCCAGCAGGTTTAAAACTAATAAGCGAAAGTTCTTCTTCACACAGCACATAGTCAACCTGTGGAACTCCTTGCCAGAGGAGGCTGTGAAGGCTAGAACTATAACAGAGTTTAAAGAGAAGTTAGATAAATTCATGGAGGTTGGGTCCATGGAGTGCTATTAGCCAGGGGGTAGAAACAGTGTCCCTGGCCTCTGTTTGTGGAAGGCTGGAGATGGATGGCACGAGACAAATCACTTGGTCACTGTCTTCGGTCCATCCCCTCTGGGGTACCTGGCCGCTGTCGGCAGACAGGCTACTGGGCTAGATGGACCTTTGGTCTGACCCAGTACGGCCGTTCTTATGTTCTAAGCTCAGGGCTCAGGGTCGGGGGTCTCACTGGACCAACCTGATTTTCATGCAAACCTTCTCCTGGGTTCGCATGTGGCCTTTGGTGGCCAGGCTGGCAGCTATCCTGCCCTAGACGGCCGCATTCCTGTGCCTAGTGCGGAGGTCGTGGATGTTGGAGGCCTCCCCCCAAACCTCAATGAGGTCCACGATCTCTACACTAGACCAAGCGAGCGCCCGCCTCTTGTGGCCCCGGGCAGGCTCCTGGGAGCCGCCAGGCTGGTCCTGGGAAGAGGTGGAGGGCTGGGTGGCAGCGTGTGGTTGGCTCATGCTGTGCCAGGTGCAGGTTCTGCTGGCTGGGTGCTGGCAGGCTTGCAACTGGCACGAGCACTGTAGCCAGACCGTGCCCCTTTAAGGGCTCCAGGGCCAGGAGGGGGGCAGAAAAGTTTCCCTGGTTTGGCTCAGAGTGGCCACCAGGGCAAGCTGGGAAGGGCTAGCCTCCAATTAGTTCGAATTAAGTGGCTACACAGCCCTTAATTCGAACTAGGCGTTAGTCCTCGTAGAATGAGGTTTACCTAGTTCGAATTAAGTGCTCCGCTAGTTCGAATTAAGTTCGAACTAGCGGTTTGTATGTATAGACGCTATGAAAATTAATTCGAACTAACGGCTGTTAGTTCGAATTAACTTTGTAGTGTAGACATACCCGCAGTGACTATCCTAAAGTGTTCTTTTGTCCTATCCAAATTTCTTCTGTGACTTGTAAACCCATTTTGAAGAATGCCAGATCAAAGCAACAAGCGAGACTCATAGGATTTAACAACTCTTTTTCTCCTAATCTAAGGTATTAGGCTAACAAACACAGCTTTATCTGAAAGTCTTCATTTTTTAAGTGGCTTGTGCCCATGAAAGCTCTTGATATAAAGGTACTACAGGACCATTCATAGAAGGACTTGCACAAACTTCTAATATAGATAGTTGTGTCATTTTCATTCTGTCAGCTTCAATTTAGTCTAGCAAATGGGAGTCGTGGATATTTTGTCTTCAGCGACATTATCTAAGATAATGTATCAAATTTTCTTTTTTTTATATTGCTTTTACATAATATCATGGTAATAAGACCCAGCTCTGTAATCTAGAAACAGCTAACCTCTATATATTGTATTTTTCTGCTCCTCTTTTAACAGGATGTTTGTTCCCTAAAAATCAATGCAGTTGTCTCCCATACAGAAATTCATGGAATTTCTTGAATGCAAATATAATGCCCAGGTTTTTTTTTCTGTCAGAATATAGGGTTCATTTTTTTTCTGCTTTAGCTCCTTCTGGAAGTGGAAACAATTGAACTTTCCATTTCACCAGTCATTTTAAGTGCTAGAGTGGGCTAACTTTCTCCATTGTGACAATTCTTAGTAGTTCCTCGACCATCCCTCGTTATATGTACTACTTAAACTAGGTAATCTGTCAAAATGGAAAATAAGGTTTCCAATTGAATTACAGCACTTATAGCTATAGCTGTTATATGTGAACATTAGTTCCAAACTGGGATCAAAATATACTTTGCAGATGTCAGACATTTCTTTAGCCTACTGAAACAAATGCCATAAAAACTGTCAGTTCAAGCCAAAATGGATCTTTTTAAAAAACAGTGGAGTAACTGGGTCTATCTCTGCACTGAAATTTACAGAGAAACTTTCCATTATGATTAAACAGGGCTTTTAAAAATTCTCAGTTCTGCCACTTCAGTTGGGTGAGGCTTTAAGTCTTCCACATTGACTGTGTGTGACAATTAAGTCTGTTTAAAAAAAAAAGCCTGTAAAGAAAAGAGCACCTCTTTTTTTATCCACTTGCAGTCCCAACGTTTTATTCAACTATTTTAGCACATACGGTGCATTTCTGAAAAAATGCGGCATCATTTGCACTTGTAGAGAATAGATCACCAACATAGCATATTACTCTGATCAACATCTGTAACAGGGATCCATTATGCATAGTTTTCCTTGGCAATGGTTTTGAGAGCGCTGTGTTGGTTATAAAGTCATATTCTGAACAATATCTTCCTTGTTTTCTTAAATTTATTTTTAACTGAATATAGTTTTAAAATCACCTACTTCTAAACTGTTATGCCCTGTGTATGCACAGTCAGCCAAAGCTAATGTCATCTGTTTGCATTACAGGTTGAACCTCTCTAATCTGGCATTCTGGGTATGTCTACACTGCCACCCTAGTTCGAACTAGGGTGGTTAATGTAGGCATTCGAAGTTGCAAATGAAGCCCGGGATTTAAATATCCCGGGCTTCATTTGCATCTTGCCAGGCGGGCGCCATTTTTAAATCCCCTTAGGTCGAACTCGTGCCCGCGGCTACACGCGGCACGGAGTAGGTAGTTCGAATTAGGATCTCTAATTCGAACTACCGTTATTCCTCGTGGAACGAGGTGTACCGGTAGTTCGAATTAGAGATCCTAATTCGAACTACCTACTCCGTGTCGCGTGTAGCCGCGGGCATGGAGTTCGACCTAAGGGGATTTAAAAATGGTGCCCGCCCGGCAAGATGCAAATGAAGCCCGGGATATTTAAATCCCGGGCTTCATTTGCAACTTCGAATGCCTACATTAACCACCCTAGTTCGAACTAGGGTGGTAGTGTAGACATACCCTCTCTGGTCTGGCAACATCTGTGGTATGGCATGATTTTAGTTAGCCAGATGTCCACTTATTATGAATGTAGTCAACTTTCCTGCAGTCCCATAAACATTTGTTTACAGCCTTATAGCCACTAGTCCTGGCTCTCAGTGTTCTGTGCTCTAATTTATCTCTAAACATCTTTCAAGAGCCCAGTCAGCAGTGGAAGTGTTGGTAATGCTGCTAGACAATATTGACCTCCTTGGTCAGCAAATTCTCTGGTTCAGCCCCAGTCAGGTCCTGAGGGTGCTGAACTAGAGAGGTTTAATCTATAGTTGCAATGGTGTAGTGTTTTGCATATCATATACCTTTAATAAATGGCTTCATCTAAAAATGGCCCAAATTGATTTTTTTTCTGCTACTTCCTCTAGAATTGCCAAATAGTTGGAAAATGTATCCGCTTCTAGCTGCTTACACAAGTGTAGCTTGTAACAGTCTGTAATACAACTTTTGATTTATAGGTATCCTGAGTTCCCACTTATGGATTTTATCCCTAATGATATGCTAAGAAGCCAGTTGTGATATTTTTTTCATACTTTTCTAAATGGACTCCAACTGGATCCTGGATTTGCTGCTGGACAAGACACTCGAGTGGCTTCCATCTGAAAGTATACTAGGGAGTGCTGTGTGGCTACTGGATAAGAAATGCAGGAAAGAGTAAATCAAGGAATAGGCATTGATTGATTTGAGGGTACTCATGGTGCAGCATGAATTAAGTAATTTGTGGCAATGAAAGGGTTATTGAAAGATTTTCAATTTGGAGATCGCCCTGTACAGAGAACAGTCCGACATCCTATAGCAGGGCACTTTGAAAACACTGAAACTCTGTGGCATTGTTAGTAAATATAGATGCAGTCTTGAACATTTGTTGTAACACTATACTTAGTAGTCATTTATAGTTAGAATTAATCTAGGCACAATAGATTCCTAATTAATCCATTAGATGATGGATTATAAAATTGTGGTTTGTCGAGCTCAGAGTGTGTCCCTCTTACTCAAGTTGTCAGGTATGCTGCTTCTCCTTTTAAATGTATGGTATCCATGAGAGGGCACTGCAGTACATGATTAGGATGTTGAGCAACTGTACATGAGAATCTACAGTAAAGAATTCAGCCAAATGAAGAGAAAACATTAGTTTTTTTGTTTATAATATTCTTTTAAAAACACTTACCGTGGTGGCATTACACAGTACTATTTCATTCAAATCCCACAGTATTATTTCATTCTTAGCAAAGGTGAAGAAATCTAAATTTAACAACAACAAATAGTCTGGTAGCACTTTAAAGACTAACAAAACATGTAGATGTAGCCTTTAAAGTGCTACCACACTATTTGTTGTTTAAGTTTATCCTGTACAGACTAACTCAGCTACCCCCTGAAAAATCTAAATTTGGGATGTGAGATAGCAGGTAGTAGATTAGTTGACTAACCGCATGAATTCTTAGCAGTTAGTTGACTATTCTATAGACCCCAGTGGCGGGACCAGCAGCCAGTGTGCTCCAGCCCCACTCGCAGGGAACCCTTAGCCACTCCTGAATCAGAGGCAGCAGCGCAGGGTGGCAGGGGGAGTCAGTCCATGAGGGGAGCTGGTTTAAAAAACAACTCCTCTTGTGGACTGGCTGCCTGCTGCCCTGGGTTGCTGCCTCTGATACAGAGGCAACACTGCAGGGTGGCAGCAGCCCCTGTCCATGGGGGTCCAAGCCCCCCAAGGACAAGAGGCTGCTGTGGGTCTGGGGGGAGAGGGCATGGGGGAAGCCGCCATGAAGCAGTCTCTCTCTGTGATGAGCCAGGGCTTGCCATGGGCAGAGGCTGCTTCATGGCAGCATCCCCTGCCCCACATCCCACACTGCTGCTTCTGATAGAGGCAGCAGCACGGTGAGGGAGGGCAGGCGGCTCTGCAGAGCTGGTGCTGGCAGGAGCCAGCTTTTAAGCTGGCTCCCTCACCAGCACGGGTTCCTGTCCCTCCCCCCCCTTGCTGCCTCTAATACAGATTAACTGATCAACCAGTAAGCCTAAATTTATTGGTTAATCGTATAGCCAACTACTCATTCACATTCACATCCCTAATCTAAATATGGAAAGTGCTCACAAGAATGTAATTCTAATGTCCAAAAAAATAAAAAAAATGCAGAAGTTTAAGTGTTGGGTACGGAACTCCATATTTAGATAAAAGTGGCCTGACTTATCGGAAGTGCTGAGCACACTCACGCTTCCCACTACAGGCACCTAAATTGGACAACTTTGGTGAGAATTCAAAACTTCAGACTCGGTAAAATGTACAGTGTTGGGGGAAATTCACATTTGTCAGATATCTTTAGGGTTGTCAAGCAATTAAAAAATAATTGTGTGACTAATTGTGCTGTCAAACAGGAGAATACCATTTATTTAAATATTTTTGGATGTTTTCAATATTTCCAAATGTATTGATTTCAATTACAACACAGCAGACATAGTGTACAGCGCTCACTTTATTTTGATTGCAAATATTTTTATTGTAAAAAATAAAAAGAAATGCAGGTTGGACCTCCCTGTTCTGGCACCCTCGGGAGTTGACCTGTCCTAGATGAGGAAGTTTTCCGGATCAGGGGAGGTCATATCTGCCCCCTTCCCGACCAGCTCCCTAGCCCTGGACCTGTTTCAGGCTTCTTTGCCCTTCTGGGTCCCATCCCTCTTGCCTGCCATGCTGGACAGCCCTGCTGGGGCGCTCCGGGCTCTGGGCCCTGCTGAGGTTCCTGGCTACACCTGGCAGCCCTACTGAGCAGCCCTTCTGTGGCAAGCCAGGCTCTCAGCTCCTGGGCAGCCTAGCTAGGGCACGCCGCACAGCCCTGTTGGAGTGCTCTGGGCTCTCAGCCGCACTGGGCAGCCTTGCTGAAGCATGCTGGGCAGCCCTCCTGCCAGCTTGCAAGGCTCCTAGGCACCAGCATTCCACTGGGACTCTCTTGTCCTGTGGACCACGGATGTTGCCGGATAAGAGAGTACCAGTTTACAGAGGTTCAACCTGTAGTATTTTTCAGTTCATCTAATACAGGTACTGTAGTGCAATGTCTTTATCATAAAAAGTGAATGTACAGATGTAAAAACGATGTACAAAAATAACTGCAATCAAAAATAAAACAATGTAAAAGTTTAGAGCATGAAGTCCACTCACTCCTACTTCTTATTCAGCCAGTCGCTCAACCAAACAAGTTTGGTTACATTTTGCAGGCGATAATGCCACCTCTTTCTTGTTTACAATGTCACCTGAAAGTAAGAACATGTGTTCACGCGACACTTTTGTAGTCAGGTGTAGTCAGGATGGGAGGGGACGGCCAACAGCCAGGCGGCCCCAGGGAAGGCGGGAGAAGGGGCGACCTGACGGTAAGGTGGTGGGGTGGGTTCTAGCATGGCCTAGGGGATAGGGTGCTCACCTGGGGGGGGCAGGGTTTTGGGTTGAAGTCCCATGTAAAAGATATTTATGTCCCAGATCTACCAAATATTCATATGTCCCTTTCTGCTTTAACCAAACCACCATTCCAGAGGACATGCTCCATACTGATGATGGGTACTGCTTGTGAACAGTCTAAAGTACAGTGGATGTGTATTCATCTTGATCGTCTGAATAAGATGCCACTGGCAGTAGACTAATTTTCTTTTTCTAGTGGTTCAGGTTCTGTAGTTTCCACATTGGAGTTTGCTTTTTTTTTAAGACTTCTGAAAGCATTCTCCACATCTCATCCATCTAAAATTATGGAAGGAACTTCAAATACTTCAACCTTGGATCAACTGCTGTAGCTATTTTTTGAATTCACCCATTGATACCAGTGTTTCCCTTTATTTTTCCCACGCATGGGTGGATTGAATTTGGTTATGTGCACCAATATGGAGGTGTTGTGTGACACTTCACCTCCATATCAGTGCACATAACAAAGTTCATGTGGCAGGGGTGGGGCAGAAGGTTGGGTGTAGGAGGGTTGAAAGCTCTGCTTGGGAGGGTGGACTCTATTGTGGGGCCAGGAATGAGGGGTCAGGGCTGGGGCAGAGCTTTGAATGTATGTGTGGGGGGTGAAGGCTCCAGCTGGGAGTGCAGGTTCTGGGGTGGGACTACAGAGGAGAGGTTTCAGATGCATGTTGCCCAGGAGTTACTGCAGGAGAGAAGACTCCCCCCAACTTTCTCTCTTCCCACAGAAACTTGTAGGCTATGGGGAAGAGGCACCTCTCCCCTCCACAGCAGCTCTGTGGCTGGGATAGTTTGGAGCTGAAGAAGGGGCACCTCTTTCCCAGCTGTGGCAGGTCTGGAACTAGGCTGAGGCCTGTGGGGAGGGGTGTCTCCCCCTATTGTGTCAGATCTGGGGTTGAGAGAGAAGCATCTCTCCCTACCTCACTCCCTACCTCAGCCCTGAGCACTGGCTCAGTTCTTGGTGGAGTGATTCATGGCAACAAAGTGTAAATGGCACTTGGACAGATACCTAAGTCCCCCTAAGCTGCATAGCCACACAACTTTCTGTTTAGCCCTGCACAAGGGCTCAGGCATGCCCCAGCCCTGGACCTGCTGGACATTACATTTCATTTGCCATTTCGTTGCCCAATCACTTAGTTTGGTGAGATCTTTTTGAAGCGCTTCACAGTCTGCTTTGGTCTTAACTATCTTGAGCGGTTTGGTATCATCTGAAAATTTTGCCACCTCATTGTTTACCCCTTTCTCTAGATCATTTATAAATAAGTTGAATAGGATGGGTCCCAGGACAGACCCTTGGGGGACCTCATTAGTTACCTCTCTCCACTCTGAAAACTGACCATTTATTCCTACACTTTGTTTCCTGTCTTTTAACCATTTATCAATCCACAAAAGGACCGTCTCTTCTTATCCCATGACAACTTACTTGACTTAAGAGCTTTTGGTGAGTGACCTTGTCAAAGGCTTTCTGGAAATCTAAGTGTAATATCTCCATTGGATCCCCCTTGTCCACATGTTTGTTGACCCCCTCAAAGAATTCTAGCAGATTAGGAAGGCATGATTCCCTTTATAGAAACCATGTTGACTTCCCCCAACAAATTATGTTCATCTATGTGTCTGACAATTTTATTCTTTACTATAGTTTCAACTAATTTGTCCAGTACTGACGTTAGACTTACTGGTCTGTAATTGCTCTAACAGAAGTATATGGCAGAATGTGAGTAATGCAGAGCAGGAATCATACAACATTCCCACCCATGAGTTCAATCAGAAATTTAACTAATGCATACTTAATGAGCTTCATCAGCATGGAAGCATGTCATCTGGAATGATGGCCAAAGCACAAAGAGACATACAAATGTGTAGCATATCTGGCATGTTAAAACCTTGCAACACCAAAATCAAAAGTGCCACATGAATGCCTGTTCTCACTCTCAGGTGACATTATAAATAAGAAGCATGCAGCATTATGTCTTGTAAATTGCAACCAAATTTTTTGACTTAGTGACCGACTGAACAAGAAGTAGGACTGAGAGGACTGGTAGGTTCTAAAATTTTACATTCTTTTGTTTTGGAATGCAGTCAAGTAACAAAAACCCCTACATTTGTACGTTATACTTTCATGATAATTTGATTGCACTACAGCACTTGTATGAGGTAAAATGAAAAATACTGTTTCTTTTATCATTTTTAAAGTGCAAATATTTGTAATCAAAGATAATATAAAGTGAGCAGTGTATACTTTGTTTTCTGTGTTGTAATAGAAATTAATGTATTTGAAAATGTAGAAAAACATCCAAAATATGTAATAAATTTTAATTGATATTCTATTGTCTAACCATGTGATTGTGATTAAAAATTTATTAGGATTAATATCTTGAGTAAATTTCATGAGTTAATCAACAGCCCTAGTTATCTTTGGAATAATTCAATAATAGTTTAAATCCTCCACTGCTATAAATAAGTATAACTGATTTTAAATTACTGGTGTTATAAGGTTTACATCAGCTAAGAATCTGGCCTGCTAAGTTTTTCAATTCTTTTGTCAGAACAGGAAATGATTTTCCTCTGTGGAAGAATTAAGCCTAACACTAAATTCTATCACCAGTGTGGTTGTTATAGGATTGCTAGGTTTAAGTCATGACTGCAGTTTGGAGTTTGTAAGACATTCTACAATGTAATTGAAGGCAGCCCCATTTTTTCTTTGAGTTCTTGTATCAACTCTCCAGTGTATATGTATTAAAATACTGAAACTGAAAGACTTCCAATTTGCCAAGAATTGAGAGGTACCTACATCAGGATTCTTATTTGTAGTATTTGTGAACTAACCTAGGTGCTGAAAACTCTTGGGTTATCAATTTATCATTGAAGAACTTCGAAATAGATTGAGTACTTTTGAGATGGATTTGAGTTATTACTGTCTCACAGAGAATTCACAATTCATCTGAGAAGGGCTGCTGAAATTCTAAAGGTTGAAAGCTATTGCTTTTGACAATATTTATTAATATGTTTTTACTAGAGCTATCAAGCAATTAAAAATTAATCATGATTAGTTGCATGATTAAAAATTTGTGATTAAGATTATGATTAATCATGCTGTTAAACAATAATAGAACATAATTTATGTCAATATTTTTTATACTTTCAAATATATTGATTTCTGTTACTACGCAGAATACAAAGTGTATAATGCCCACTTAGATTACAAATATTTTCACTATAAAAACAAAATAAATACTATTTTTCAGTTCACCTAATACAGTATCATAGTGCAATCTCTTTATCATGAAAATTGAACTTCCAAATGTAGAATTTTGTACAAAAAATAACTCCAGTAAAAAATAAAACAATGTAAAACTTTAGATGCCACAAGATCACTCAGTCCTACTTCTGGTTCAGCCAGTAATATGTTTGGTTACAATTTTCAGGAGACAATACTGCTTACTTCTTGTTTACAATGTCACTTGAAAGTGAGATCAGGCATTCACATGGTACTGTTGTAGCCACTGTGGAATGATATTTATGCACCCAGTGCGCTAACTAGTCATATATCCCTTTGCGCGTCAACCACCATTCCAGAAAATAGGTGTCCATACTGATGATGAGTTCAGCTTGCTAACAATCCAAAGCACAGAGGATGTGTGTGCGTTTTCATCATCTGAGTCATACCACTGGCAGAAGGTTGATTTCCTTTTTTGGTGGTTTGGGTTCTATAGTTTTCACATTGAAGTGTTGCACTTTTATGACTTCTGAAAGCATGCTCCACACCTCGTCCCTCTCAAATATTGTATGGCACTTCAGATTCTTAAACCTTGGGTCAAGTGCTGTAGCTAATTTTTTTTAAAGAAATCATACATTGTTACCTTCTTTGTGTTCTGTCAAATCTGCAGTAAAAGTGTTATTAAAGCAAACAACAGCTGCAGGGTCATCCTCTGAGATTGCTGCAATATGAAATATATGTCAGAATTTGGGTAAAACAACAGGAGACATACAGTTCTTCCCCAAGGAGTGCAATCGCAGATTTAATTAATGTATTTTTTAATGATTATCATCGGCATGGAAACATGTCCTCTGGAATGGTGGTCTAAGCATGAAAGGGCATATGAATGATTAGCATATTTGGCATGTAAATACCTTGCAAAAAGTGATGTGTGAATGTCTATTCTCACTGTCAAGTCACAGGGGCAGGGCCCAACAGGGTTGTGGATTCACTTCAAGACAGAGTCGATTAGGAATAGATAATTGCTTTTATTAATCTCACTACATCACTACTATTACAGGCTTAATACTGCTACTACAAAGTAATACAACAATCAGCATAGGCAAAGCAATTCATAAAAGAGTAACAGGCACTTGGGTTGTCCTCTGTACCTGGGGCAGCCTGCAGACTGAACCTCTCATCCCCAGCCTCACCCCAGAACAATGATTAAAATGAAGAAAAACAAAACTTTTCTGAGTTAAGGACCTGGGCAAAGCTCAGTAAATCTACTAAAGGTATAAAATAATACCTTTCTATACAGTGCCTCTCAGACCCAATGTTCACAAAATACTTCACAAATTTTATAAATGGCATTGAAACACAAGAATTGATTCACCTGCTATGTAACACGCTGACCTTAGAGATGAAACAGAGTAGCTGTTTTAACAATAACACAACCACATTACATTCAGTGCCAAGAGACAGTATGACCAAATAGATAGGCAGTCACCTTGTCTGGCTCCTTTTCCTACCTCTGCAACTGACCTGCTGTGGGATCTCTGACAAGATGTTTATATCTCTGAGTCTCTGCTTATTTTCCCACCTCTTGTTTCTCTCCTTTGTTTAGCTTACAAACTCTTCAGAGCTCCTGCTGTCCCTTTATGTGAGGTACAGTGCTTATAATGATATGGCCTTGTGACTAACTCTTGTTTAGGTTTGTAGTAGCTACATTTCTAAATTTCCCTGTGTCTAACATCCACCAATGAGGGAAGTATTGAGTTTCTCTGTGGTGTTAATTACTTTTTCACAGTGCCTAATTAACTTAATCAGGACAGCATCTTGCTCTAAATTGTTAATTCTGATCTTTGTTTCATCTTACTTGGTGTTAGGTATCAGTGAGAGTATTCAAAATAGTCTTCCAGTTGGTTTTTCCTTTTTTTCCTAATCTTAATTGTTACTTAGGGAATACAGAGAAACAGTGACCAGGAGTATCTGTAAGGATCATATATTTCTGTGGTCTGCCGTTTATCTTTATTAAAGGGGTGCCTATAAGGCATTTCATTAATGTAACTGGAGGATTTTTAAATTATAGCTGACTGTTCTGTATATTGCTGATGAGTTTCAGTGACAGCTTCTGCAGATCAGACTGATAGGATATTTGAACTGTGGTTTTTAATTTGATGTCTTATTCTAATTGAGTTTTTGGATGCACAAAGGAAATCTTTGAAAGAAAAGACGGTGTGACTGCAGTCCACAATTTGCAGCTTCTACATTTGTGCCCCTTACAGTGTGTATGTAAGCTCATCAGTAGTAGGGAAGGGGGGGGGGGCGGGAATGGGGAAGGGAGGGAATGCAGGCCTCACCACCCCTATACTTCACACGTACAGAGTTCTTCTGTAATTAACCCCTACAATAAGATAATCATCTTTTATGGTTACAAGGATATGGATCTCAGGATGCTTGCAATTAGAATAATTTGACAGAGGGAAGTATGGATGAATTGCTTAATATTTTTGTAATGCTCTTGATTGATTACTTTTGTCTGGGTTATCATCCCAAAGGAAAAAAAATACACCCTGTTCATAAAAGCTAATGTGCGGAGCCAAGTGGCTTTGTCAGGTTTTCCAGACAGATGAAAGGTGTCTGTATTATTTTTTAAACATCAAGGAGTCAATGTAATAACCATCTTATCCTCGCTAAAAGCAATTGGAGTGAGTATCCTTAATAGGCATCTATGGCATGGTGTTGAAACCAAGAGCTTGACTAGTAGCACTTTGCACCATTCTGGAGAAGCAGTTAGGTTTTCCTAAAGGTCATTGTGCAGCAGGCTGTGTCTTTGCCTTCAATCAAGATTTTTGCACAACAGATCAGTTGCTTCAGTCCTTATATTTAGTATAGCTAACTATTGACTGTGCCAAGTCAGCTGCTCTGGTGGCTGTCTTGGATAGCTACACTTCGAAAGGAAAAATCAAATGTACTGTTATAAAATTGGGAGTAAATGACTTGGCAGTAATACTGTGCAAACAGATCTGGGAGTTATAGTCAATCAGAAATTGGACATGAGCCAACAAAAGGGTGCAATGGCAAAAAAGGGCATTATCACTTGGTGGTGTTTTAAAGGAGAGCTGCATATAAGCGCTGAGTGGTAACTGTTACATGCCACATTGGTGAGACTTCAGTTGAAGTGTTGTGTTCAGTTTTGGACACCACACTTTAAGGCAGATAAATTGGACAGAGCTGCAAAGGATAACAACAAAAATGATAAAAGGGTTAGACAATCTGACCTATAAGGAAAGGGTGTAACATCTAAGGCGTCTTTAGTCTTGAGAAAAGAAGACTGAGAGGAACCTGGCAACAGTCTTCAGGTATGTTAAGGACTATTAGAGGATGGTGATCATCTGTTTTCCATTTCTGCTAAAGGTAGGACAAGGTGTAATGGATTTAATCTGCAACAAGGCAGATTTAGATTGGACATTTGGGAAAAAAGGTCTAATTACAAGGATGGTTGGATACTGGAATTGGTTACCAAGGGATGTTGTGGAATCCTCCTAACTGGAGGTTAAGTACAGACTAAACAAACACTTGTGAGGGATATACTAAATTCTCTTGGTCCTGCCTGAGCAGGTAGAATTGACTACATTACCTTCTGAGTTCCCATCCAACACTACATTTGTTTGATTTATTTTTAGAAGCTTTTATTCTTATATGTGGACATCTGAACAAAAAACTGTGCACAGTGGATAAGCTCACACTTCCTGCCATTCTTTACCAGAAACAATGAAGACACAGCTGGCCCCATTATTCAAAACAGAGTATTATTTGTGGCTACCACACAGTGAAACTAAGATACTTCTCTTAGGCTATGGCTAGATTACATCCCTCTGTCAACAGGGATGAGGCACTTCGAAAGTGCAAATGAAGTGGGGATTTAAATATCCTGAACTTCATTTGCATAATCATGTCATGGCGTTCTTTCAAACAAGTGCCATTTTGAAAGTAGAACCATGGTCTAGAAGTGGTTCTTTCGAAAATGGCAGGCTTTTTCGAAAGAGCGTGTAAACCTCAATTTACGGGAGCTTTCGAAAAAGCCTGCTGTTTTTGAAAGAACCGCGTCTAGACCTCAGTTTTACTTTTGAAATGGCGCTTGTTTGAAAGAGCACCATAACGCAATTCTGCAAATGAAGCGTGGGATATTTAAATCCCCGCTTTATTTGTACTTTTGAAGTGCCTCATTTACATCCCTCTGTCGATAGAGGGATGTAATCTAGATGTACACTTATAGCCCACATTTTCTCATGCGCATAGGGAAATACTGGAGAATCTTGTAATGAGGGAAAATGATCTGTTCTGTTTGTTTAGGGTGGCTACTCCAGACAGCCAATGATAAGATTTCTGCGTCTTGTACCACAGTGCCGTTCTTGTCAGAAGAGAGTTGGAATGGTGGGGGGGAAGACAATTGAAGTTCCAGCTCCTTGTTATGGAGGGTTAGTTCCAAGCATGACACCAGTTAAAACTGCTGCCAGCTCAAAATAATACCAGTGATATATAGTCTTTAATGGGCCCTATATCGGTGAGTGATAATTATAACATAGTAGAGTTCTGTCACACACATTCCTCATGCTCTTCAGACTTGACATGCTTTGTGCTAGAGACAAGCAAAGGGAATCTATGGCTACACAGTTGAATACTGATCTAGTACATCAATGCCCAGGCAAGTACCACTGTGGTAGGGGTGTACTCTGTCATGTACCTGCAGCCAATGGCATAAAGGTCATAAACTCATTAGGGAATCTGACCCAATTGCTTATGATTTAGGCTTTCCCTCTATGCACATACTCATAGGCTATGTCTAGACTGGCAAGTTTTTCCGCAAAAGCAGCTGCTTTTGCGGAAAAACTTGCCAGCTGCCTACACTGGCCGCTTGAATTTGCGCAAAAGCACTGACGTTCTAATGTAAGAAATCAGTGCTTCTTGCGCAAATACTTTGATGCTCCCGTTCGGGCAAAAGTCCTTTTGCGCAAAAGCTTTTGCGCAAAAGGGCCAGTGTAGACAGCTCAGATTTGTTTTGCGCAAAAAAGCCCCGATCGCGAAAATGGCGATCGGGGCTTTCTTGTGTAAAACCGTGTCTAGATTGGCACGGACGCTTTTCCGCAAAAAGTGCTTTTGCGGAAAAGTGTCCGTGCCAATCTAGACGCTCTTTTCCGCAAATGCTTTTAACAGAAAAACTTTTCCATTAAAAGCATTTGCGGAAAATCATGCCAGTCTAGATGTAGCCATAATGTTTAGGCTTTTGATTCAAAATGACTTTTCTTTCACATTTCACTTTAATTTTTTAAAGAAGAGAAAAATCCTCAAATATTTAATCAGACAATGTGTTTTGTTTACCTGAAACAATTTTTTGACTTTCAGTTTGGCCACTGAACTAAAAAATTGGTAATTTACACAACTGTAGTGCCAACATTTCTGCTACCTCCTGTTTGATCTATTTTCTGATGCCATCAAAATCTTCTGCTCTAGTATCCTGTTATCCAAACATCAGCTCTATTTTTTTTTTTTGGTTATGTAACTTCTTTTCATTCCAGTCTTTTCCACGAGTGCCACACTAGTTAAGATGCAATACTTGCTTCTGTAACATGCATCTGCAAAGGACAAAATGTTGAGTTCAGGATACATATTCAGTACTGAAGTACCTAACAACTCTTGCAATCTCCCTGTAGTGGTCAATTGCGGAAGAACTTTGTACATGCTAGTTTAGGGGTGGTGAGGCCTGCATTCTCCCCCCCACCCCTTTCCCTTTTCCCTACATCTGATGAGCCAGAAGCAAGTCTTTGGGAACATACACCATTTAAGATAAGCATTGTTGCCAGTATAACAAGAACAAGTACAAGATAAGGGTAAAGGGCAAGAACGCATAAACAATTCTGTTTACCCTAACGTACTGATCACGTAAACAGGGCCAAAGAACAAGAAGATCCAGATCAGAACCAGATCGATAACTAACAACTAAGCTCTACATCAGCACGTAATGAGTAACCCCTGGAAATTTCCAAACTGCCAAACAAGGCAGGAAAACTGTATTTAAGGCTGCCTCAGAGCCTAGCAAATCAGACTTCACCAATGGGTACCGGCGCCTCGGAAGCTAAGACAACCTCCCACTTCGTCTGCAGCCTACCCGGGGTCCCAGGCTTGCAGGAAGGGACATAAGATATGCCGCTTCTTTGAAATATTTTTCTTCCATTTATGGGGCACAGCTGTTAGCTGTCAGGAAATAAACTACTTGTGTTTGACAGATACCTGTGTGGCATATTTTGTACCTTGAGAGCCCAGTGTCGGACCTGAGACTTACTCTGGCCGGCTACACTCCCATTAAAAAAATATCCAGAACCACGGGAACAATTTTGTTAGTTTTATTGAAAACTCATATAGCCATCGATAGTCTTCTAGGGGCAACTTTTATCAGAAGAGTCATCATAAGCTCTTTGCAGTTGATAGTACACACAGTGCCCTAGGGGCTAGCCATAACTAGTTGGCAATGCTTGCAAAGATTAAACAACAATTCAAGTGAAACAGTGATCTCTTCTGAGTTCTGAATACATGATATCATCTGATGATGATTCGAACTGCCAAAGCAATATAGAGTTTGAGAGTTCTCTTCTAGTTAAGCGGGGACAGTTAAATTGGCTTAGGCATATTCACATGCAATGAATTGTTAAGAAATAGCATAGAGACCAAAAGTTTATGGTGAAAACAGACTTGGAAGAGAGCAAAACCCTTGTTTCAATTAACTGGAATTTAAAGAAGAACCCTAGCAAAATGTGCCATGATCAAGTTTCAAGGCTACTACTATTGGTGTATATATTAATTTTCTTTTATTCTTGTTGCATGGTCATTACATTAAATTTACCTCATGGAATATAACCAGAAAAGGCTGACATAGCAATACCTCATTGCCAGTGTCAACAATCACATGGAGATAGACAATACCTTTTTCATAGTCATAATAGAATGAAGTCTTGGATTGAAGGTTTTTCTAGTCAATGAAAAGAAAACTCTTTGTTTCCTACTGCTAATGCCTTATGAAAAGCCACTGAATTTGAGAGCTTTAATATGAAGTTGAAATAAAATATTGATGGTCATCTACTCCAGTGTTATTGTTTACAAAATAATTATGGAGACATGTATCTGTGTCCTGGATTTTTAGGAAAGATATAGTTTCCTATTTTTAGGAAAGATATAGTTCCATCTGTTTTTAAATTGCTCTGTGATTTTATATGTTTATTATAGTCACTGTGGTTTTGCCCCCTAATTGTTTATGATCGCCATCTGTAGGGTATTAAAACAGTTTATTGCAGGTGACATAACTTATGTTATTTTCTCAGTTTTCAGAACAGTACGTTCAATGTATCAATCTGGTATTTAAAACTTTTATGATTTTTTTTATAGACTGTTAGACTATTTCTAGGAAGAAAAAGATTTCTACCTTTTTTTATTTAATAGCCATAAGTGAGATCCTTAGAGTCTTTTGATATTCCTGGTTTAATTGTTTTATAAAATAATATCAGGCCATAACAAGCTCTGCATTTAACTGTAATACCAGAAACACCAATGAGGTTAAGTTGGAACTCATAAATTATTTAAAAACGTATTTTACATTTATTTCTAGAACTTCATTAATAACTGAAGGTGTCCCTGTCAATGAACACTAAGCTTACCGATGATGTAAAAATACAGGGAAACGTAGTCTAAAATTTTTGACGTCATTTAAATTTGTATAACTGCTCTGGAATAGTAATAGAGCAATGCAACTGAGTTGAAATCCAAGTGACTCAACAATCATTCCTTACTTTTCTGAGTAGTTGAGAGCATTAGCATTAAAAAAACTGCATAAAATCAGGAAAAAGGCACAAAGAGATTAGCCATTCTCCTATTTTGAAATATAGATATCTGGTGACATAATAAATCAGCAAGAAGACACATTTAAACAAATTTGTTGTTAATTCATGTTGATTTATAGAAGCAATAAATAGTGGCAGACACTCTGCTGCCGCAACTCTAGGATTGGTGTCCAAAAATAGGCAGCTGGAACAAAAGATAGGCACAGTGATCCCAGGGTAGCAGCTCCCTTTGTTGGCCCGAATAGCAGCACTACAATGGAAAATCTGGTTGGATTTAAAACTGGATCAGATTGTTTTCCTAAATAGGGCTTATTTAAATTTTTAACAATACTTGCCTAAAATTAATTAAACACATATGTTCCAAAGTCTTGCACTAAAGAGTTTGGAAATGGCTGGCAACCTACAGTCTTGGTTGTGCTCCCCTTGTACATTTGCATTATGATGCAATCTTTAACTACATGATCATGTTCTATTTTTTCCCACAGGACCCCTGTCTCATTCAGTGCACAGAATGGACTGTGCTCTGATTAAGCTATGATTAAGGCCTACTTGAATCATGGGATGATTTCCAAAAATTGCAGCTGAGTTTATGAACAAGCCATGGAAATCATGGAACAGTCATAACAGACCTTATTATTGTTGGCGGTAGTAAGGTCCATTATTGCTGTTTTGTGATATTTCTGCTGTTGGCTGCCCAGAGCTGAGTGTGAGGGTCCCCCCTGTCGAAACTGTGATGGAAGTCCAATATTGTGGGATCCACAATTGCTACAAGGTTACAAATTAAGTAGGGCCTTAGTTATGATCTGTTTGCCTTTTTTCATTACAGGACTTCCAAAGAAACACACACACATTACATTTAAAAAACAAACTGAGATTTAATGTTCCAGGAATGATCATAATATCAAGAGAACAGAAGTACAGTTACTATTCTAACCTTTAACTCCCAACATAAATCTCAAGGTGTTTTGTTCCGTCGGAAGGAATCAAAAGACACTTGAGTATGAATCATTGATACAGTTCATCGGATTAGCTTCTGAAGAGCTATTATATGACACTGTATCAATTTGCAGCATAGAAATATTAAGTGGATCTTTGATGCAGTGACTTTGCAGCGATTATGATGTATTATGTCAACAGAGCTGTTTTGGTGTTAATGTGAATAGGAGCCAGAATTTGCATTTTAAAGAATGAGAGAGACAAGGTGAGTGAGGTAATATCTTTTATTGGACCAACTTCTGATAGTGAGAGAAACAAGCTGTAGACCTTGCATAGAGTTCTTCTTCAGGTCTGGAAAACACAGTGTGTCACAACTGACTACAAGATGGAACAGATTGTTTTGCAGCTGTAGTTAACACATATTTCAAGGGACCATTCAAGGTGAATGGAGGTATAGGCAGCTGGGTGGGGTTATTAGTGGGTCATAGATTGTTGTAATAAACTATAAATCCAGCGTCTGTATTCAGACTATAATTTTTAGTGTCTAATGGTTATGAATTTAAGATTCTGGGTTCATCTTTTAAAAGTGTTGTGCAGGTTTCCTTTAAGAATGAAGACTGGCAGGTCAGATATAGAGTGATTGCTTTGTGAAAAGTGTTCATCTTTTTTTTTTTCTTTTATCATGTTCCTGGATGAGTTCATTTGAGAGTGTAGTGATTGTCTGGTTTCATACCCATAGTTCTTATTGAGGCATTTAGTGCACTGAATAAGATGCACCATATGTTGTGATAGGCATGTGTAGGACTCAACAGAAGTTGGTCCAGCTTATTACCTCACCAGCTTTGTTTCTCTAATAGCCTGGGACTGAGATGAGTACAATAACACTCCATATTTTAAAGACTGTAATGTAGAAAGAATAATGGACTTAATTCAGCTCCCATGAAGTCGACAGGAATATTTCCACCGACTTAGGTGGGGATTGAGTCAGGTCCACAATGTTCTTAGCTAGTTTTCATCATCTGAAGAAAAAAACATGTGTTTTACTGGGAAGCAGATGAAAGGGAAGGGAATTATTCCAGGTACCCTGTGTCTCCACATAGCTGCCACATGATCCAGAGTGGGCAGAACAGTTGGTATGTCTAGCTGCTGTGTCAGGTGTGTCCAAATAGGTGATTCTAGAAAAACTGGGGATTTGATTTCTACCTGAGAAGTGTCTCTGTAGGAAGCAGTCAGAGTAGATTGATCTTGGGATGCAGCCTCCCTGGATAGAAGGGGAGTTTAGAACATACTCTTTTTACATTCATTATTACCGTAATGCCCTTTACTACATCACCGGCCATCACTCCTGTCCTATTGATGACCTTGGACCTGCAAGCTATAAATATATGTTAATGCATTAAAGAACAACAATGTTAAAAAACAATGGCATCTTGTGATATTTTTGTTGTTGCAAACCTCATCATTTCCTAACCTGTCCCCCACCTCTCTGTGTTCTATGTCTGGGCAGGTACTATGTGTTTGACTTCTCTTTTAAACACTAATCAGACTTCTGGTGCTTCAGAAGTAACTGACACATGATGTCTAATAATAATAATAATAAATAAAAAACAATAAAATGTTACTTTTTGAAATTGCAGGATTTTGTAGTGATTAATATTCTTAATGTCCTATGCTACATTTTTTTCTCGGTACTAGATATTTTAAAAATTAAGTTCATTCATTTGAAGTGGTTTCGGCAAACCATAGTACAGTTATCAGCATTTTTGCTAGACTTGTGGGATTAGTTATTTGATAATAGGGAAGATACTGTGCTTTAGACACCATTTTGCACATATCCATGTGATCTTATCTGAATGTGTTTAGGGTTGAAATGGTTGGATATTTGATAACTATGTAGCAT
The DNA here is from genome assembly GCA_032595735.1 of Pelochelys cantorii. Taxonomy (NCBI): domain Eukaryota; kingdom Metazoa; phylum Chordata; order Testudines; family Trionychidae; genus Pelochelys; species Pelochelys cantorii. Next base: position 192,533,420 of record CM064327.1, read on the forward strand.
GTAAGAAAAAGGGACAGAAAGCTGGATAATGGCTGTAGCTCATGATCATATTACGTACACTATTACCTTTTGCAAAAGTGAATTTAATGCTGGTGAAAGATGCCAAGTGGGCAACTCTGAAAACCAAAGGCTTATTTATTTAATGAACAGGTACAAATCTGACAGTAGTATTTCCATCTTTCTTTTACTTCTTAACTCTGTGCCTCTAGCTTCTCTTAGAGAGACCATTTCTCCAGAATGTTAAAGGGTAATACTCTCTTCAAGCCACTGAATCATTGTTTTCTGTGTAGTGTCTGGTAAACAGGTTGCAGAATGGATCAGTGTAAATACAGCCACATAACTTGAACTGCAAAAGTGACAAGGAGTCCTGTGGCACCTTATAGACTAACAGCTATATTGGAACATAAGCTTTCGTGGGCAAAGACCCACTTCGTCAGATGCATGTAGTGGAAATTTCCAGAGGTATAAATATGCAGGCCAGAATAAGGCTAGCGATAATGAGGTTAATTCAGTCAGGGAGGGTGAGGCCCACTTCTAGCAGCTGATGTGGAGGTGTGAACACCAAGAGAGGAGAAACTGCTTTTGTACTTGGCTAGCAATTCACAGTCTTTGTTTAATCCTAAACTGATGGTGTCAAATTTGCAGATGAACTGTTGCTCAGCAGTTTCTCTTTGAAGTCTGGTCTTGAAGTTTTTTTGCTGCAGGATGGCTACCTTTAGACCTGCTACTGTGTGTCCAGGGAGATTGAAGTGTTCTCCTACAGGTTTTTGTATATTGCCATTCCTAATATCTGATTTGTGTCCATTAATTCTTTTACATAGGGACTGTCCAGTTTGGCTGATGTATATAGCAGAGGGGCATTGCTGGCACATGATGGCGTATATGACATTGGTAGATGTGCAGGTGAATGAACCAGTGATGGTGTGGCTGATCTGGTTAGGTCCTGTGATGGTGTCGCTGGTGTAGATATGAGGGCAGATTTGGCACCGAGGTTTGTTGCATGGATTGGTTCCTGAGTTAGAGTTACTGTGGTGCGGTGTATAGTTGCTAGTGAGAATTTGCTTCAGGTTGGCGGGTTGTCTGTGCACGAGGACTGGCCTGCCTCCCAAGGCCTGTGAAAGTGAGGGATCATTGCCCAGGATGGGTTGTAGATCACTGATGATACATTGGAGAGTTTTTAGTTGAAGACTGTAGGTGATGGCCAGTGGTGTTCTGTTGGTTTCTTTCTTGGGCTTATCTTGTAGTAGGAGGCTTCTGGGTACATGCCTGGCTCCGTTAATCTGTTTCCTCACTTCCTCATGCAGGTATCGTAGTTTCAAGAATGCTTGGTGAAAATCTTGTAGGTGTTGGTCTCTGTCTGAGGGGTTGGACCAGATACGATTGTACCTTAGTGCTTGGCTGTAGACAATGGATTATGTGGTGTGTCTGGGATGGAAGCTGGAGGCATGAAGGTAGGCATAGCAGTCAGTAGGTTTCTGGTATAGGGTGGTGTTTATGTGACCGTTACTTATTTGCACAGTGGTGTCCAGGAAGTGGATCTCTTATGTAGACTGGTCCAGGCTGAGGTTGATGGTGGGGTGGAAGCTGTTGAAATCATGGTGGAATTCTTCCAGAGTCTCCTTCCTGTGGGTCCAGATGATGAAGATGTCATCAATGTACCGTAGGTAGAGGAGGGGCGTTAGTGGACGAGAGCTGAGAAAGCGTTGTTCCAGGTCAGCCATAAAAATGTTGGCATATTGTGGGGCCATTCAGGTGCCCATAGCGGTGCCACTGGTTTGGATGTATATATCGTCACCAAATCTGAAATAGTTGTGTGTGACACATAGATGGAATACAAGCTGTCAAGAACAGTATCCCTGATGATGCCACAGCACAACTGGTGGCTGAGCTCTGTGACTTTATCCTCACACACAACTATTTCAGATTCGGTGACAATATATACCTCCAAACCAGTGGCACCGCTATGGGGCTAGGGCTCTCTGGTCCAGTAACATCCATGATCCTGCCCAGACCACAGATGTTGACAGACCAGAGAATCCCAGACAAGAGGGGTTCAACCTATAGTAGGAAAATATTAGTTATTTGATCAGTCTTCCAGCATATTTTTTTTAAAAAGAAGTTTTTAGCTAAGACTTCTGTTTTCTTGTTTCAAGGTCAAATATTTTATCTCAGGCTTTTCAAAACTTTGTCCAAGGTCGGGATAACTACATTGTCTCAGAGGAGCACAGCTGTCTTTGGGTGTCATGGATGTCTTTGACAACCTGTTTCCTTGTCCATTAACGGCTTTGTAGGTTAAGAACAAAGCCTTGAATTGGAACTGGAAATAAACTTTGAGATTAATGAGGTTGTACTCTCAGGGCATGTGTACACTAGGAAATTGTTTCAGAATAACTTATTTTGAAATAACTCTCAAAATAATTTTGAAATAGCGCGTCCACACTATGAGGAAGCCTCAAAATTAGTCCAAGGCAGGCTAGGTACCCTTAATGGGATGTGCTACCTCCACTTTGAGCCCCAGGAAGCAGTGGTGAGTAATTAGTCTGAGTTACTCTGGGGAGTAGTTAGTTTGAAATAGCAGCACCGGAACATCCACACTACCGCTATTTCGCAATAACTATTTTGAAATTAGCATTATTCCTTGTGGAAAGCAGGAGTTGTTATTTCGAAATAACAGGCTTGGTAGTGTTAAGACACTCTGCTTCTTATTTTGAAATAAGGGGAATTATTTCAAAATAACATCCTAGTGTAGACCAGGGCTCAGTGGCTAGCCTCTCTGGAGAGGCATGCTGCTTGTTTTGTGCAAACAAGAAATGACAAAGGTTTGGATCGCTGTGGCCAGATCCTTAATCAATAGGAAATAGGACAAATTTGTAGAAAGCTAAAGGTAAAGGTGGAAGACTGTGTTTCTGCCACTGTTTCTAGGTGGGCATTCAGGGTCAGTGAGGTGTTCAGCAGAATCCCCAAAGGCTTATACTTTTTAGTGGGAATGAGTGAAGTGTGCAGATAATATGGATTTGTTGAGATTGACATGAGGAGATAATCTAAGAATAATGGAGCAAAATCAAGGAAAGGGTAATTATGGTAATTGTGTGGAAAACCTGATTGAGACGCAAAATCTGCCCTCAGCATAGGTGCATTTAAATCTGTTAAACTGTATAATAATCCCCAAGGAAAGTGATGGAAGCAATGTTACTTGAGCCAAAACTCAAAAAAATATTTTGTGGAATCAATCTTAAAACAGCAAGAAGCTGGACTAGATGGCTAAAGAGTCTTTTTCGTTTATAATTGATTATTTTAAATACATAGGTAAAAACACATAATATGTAAAAAAAAAAAGTTGTAATTCATCCAATTTTTTTCAGGTAATTTTCAGTGAATGCCAGTCACCATTTACTTTAGAGACATATGAGCAGAAGACACTTTGCAACATACTTATAATTTTTATCTTTATCAGTGTTGACTGAGTTGTGGCTTTGATGGTAGAAGGACACAAGGTTGTTTTAAGTAAAACCTTGATATTTGGAGGGATAGAGAAGAGCACATGTTTTAAAAACAGAAATTAATTTCATAACTTGGGTCCAGCCAAGGGCAGTGGGCAGGGGACCTCTCCTCTGCTTTGAAATATTAGTATTTCTGTAAACATTTGCTGCTTTTCTCTGAGCTAAAACAACTTCAAAAGGTCTGTTGGCATTAGCACAGATTGGGTGGAAGCAGCCAACAATTTGTTGAACATTTGTACAGGCTTTCTAATTCCACAAGGGCCCTTTTCTGTTTTATATGCAAATATAATGAATAATTAAATGAACAGGAAAATGTGAAACATATTCTAAATATAGTGCTCCCCAAATAGATTATTTCAGATCATTGTCAGTCCTAATTGAATACCAGTGTAGTGATTACTAGTTTAAGTTCTAGTTTAAGAGAGTATAACCACGTATCTGGAATTCAATCCTGTTGCCTATTTGTATTGTTTTAAAAAATGTATTTAAGGGCTTCAGTCTGCTCTCTTATTTATTTTATTATTGTGAGGCAGTGGTTACACAACATTTTGTTATGTATGAAATACATTTTCTTTCTAATACCATGTTTTCTTAACTTTAGATTGGTATTTCTCATACTTGGCTTCTGCTTAAAAAGAATTTGGGGGAAAGTTTGAACAGTAAGTTGTTTATCTCTTTGGGAGTACAAAGAGAGAGTGGATAAAATACTTACCAAGACTTTAATATTGCTATTGTGGAAGCAGATGGGGGTAAAAGTTGGAATTTGGCAGAGAAAGATCCCTATTGAGGATAAATGATTTAGAGTGTTCCAGGTAACTTTTTTTTTTTTTTACATCCCAGAATTAAAGTGGTACACCTTCTCCAGCACTGTTCTGCCTCAGAGAGGCACTGTTTTAGCCAGATATGCACAACTTTGCTTTCACTGCATATTACAGGTGGTTTATTAACTATTGGGGAATTTTTTGTTTTGCACATAATAATAGGAAAGATCACCTTAAACATTAAACATAAGGTTTGGAAAGCAAAGATATACCAACAACTTTGCAGTGTGGGCCATAGCTTTTATGCCATTGCAACAGGTGTCTATCTACTTCTTTCAGTGCGTTCCAAGAGAAATTTGCAATTCTGATAAAATTAAGCATCTCTAGATAGCAGACATGTTAAATATATGTTAGAGTAGTCCAAATGTTATATTTTACATAATACTTTCTATAAAGAAAGCAATAATAAGAACAGATAAACTGGATTCCAGAAAACTAGCAATAGAACTCTATAATTCTCCTTACCTTTTAGAAATGGGGGAAAATAAATGTAGTGCACATCAAATAAGAGACAGATAACAAAGTCTTAGAGTCTGAACTAAAGCCTATTTTAGTCAATGGAAGTCTCCTCGATTATTTAGTGGGCTTTGGTTCAGACCTGGAGAGAGACTAGCATAGACAAGTGGCTATATGTTGTGCTACTGAGCTCTGCTAATGCTACTTAATGAATATCACCTACACTGAATTGTGCATGGGTGTGACTACATTGGTTGAGGGATATAACCATGCTACATCCATTAACGGAAGATGTGTTACTATATCATTGCACTGCTTTGAAAATCTGTCAATTTCATTCAGGATTAAATTGAGGCAAAAATCTCATTTCATTTATAGCTAGTGCTGCCAACCTTTTCCCGTTGACATTGAGCAGTGGGATGTTTCTATGGGAAATGATTTCTGTATTTTTGGGCCCTGTGAGCACTGAGTAATTTTATCCTCTTGGTGTGAACAGCAGAAGACTGAAGTGACTATACTACCTATCTATCATAAAGAACATATACATCTCCCATTCCTGTTATTATTGAGTTCTTATGATTTTAATGTGTTTGCCCTCACAATATCCCTTTTGATGTTGGGAAGCGCAGTCACTAAGAGACATTTAGTGACTTGCCTAAACTCACACAAGAAGTCCGTGGCAGGACAGATAGAAGCTGAGCCTCTCAACTACTAGGCTAGCACCCTAACCATTGAGCTATTCTGCCTTTCTAAGGTTCATCTCTGGAGATCTAGGAGTGGCTCTAGTGAAGTGGGTTCTTGTGACGAAAAATGAGGATTTTTCATTATCCTTTTACCTCTTTTGAGTTGTATTTTTTTTTAATGTTGGCACAGCACCTAGAGTAGCGGATGAGCATCCCATAAGTGTGAAATATAAAAGACATGTTGCTGAGAATTCATTTGACTTTCATATCCTGCAGTGTAATTCACAGTGATTAATACATTTAGCATTTGAGTGACTGAGATAACCCTCTCTGGATGTGCTAGCGCAGCTGCACATAAGTACCTGCAGGAGGAGAGGGTCTATAAAGATTTATTTGCAAGGGTCCTTTTACTACTTTTTTTTAACAAGCAGCTTTTAGAGGCTGTTTATGACTTATGAGAGAGCCCGCAGCTCTGCCAAAGACTACTCATATTTTGGGGAACAGGTGTCTTGCACATTGCTTTATTTGTAAATTAAGAGCAAACTTCATAGTCAGTCCACTGTGTATTTTGAATCACTCCAGCTGAGTGTTGCGAGCCATAGCCAGTTGCTTTGAGAAAAGAGGGCACTTTTAATATGTTCTTAGCTGACAGTCCTTAGGAGTAATAATCTTGGTATGTTTAGTATTTATATTTAACAAATAAGTCTCCTTTCCCTGTGCCTGTCACACTTTATTTCATGCATGTGCTCCATGGGAGAATGACTTTCCTGTATTTAATTGAAATACACTTATGATATTAATTATTGCTCCCTTTGGAAAACAGAATGTTCAAAGGTTGTGCAATGTACTTGCATGTGCAGAAATAAGGGAAAGCACAAAACAATAACAACTCTTAAACTAATCTTAAATTCCATTTGCTTAGTTGATTGAAAAGGCAAATCAGTTATGACCTGATTAAAACAAAAAATGTATTTGTGTAAAAATTTGAATTTAAACCTAGTTGAGGAGAATGCATTGGAGAGCAACCCTGTGCTGTCTCTTGGCACCAGGGGAGTAATAGTGATGGAAGGAACATGGTTTATGGTGCATATTTTGGGCCAATTTCTCTGCGGGTGTTAGTCAAGCTGTCAAAAGTGGAATTAAGTTAACAGAGAATTTGGCTGCTAGCATCCCAGTAAAGAGAAAATTGGAGACTGAGAGATTTTGACCACAGAATTACAATAGAAAAAATTACTAGAACACCATAATTGTAAGTGATATTTTAAAAATATTGCCCCAAGTTGTAAGTTTGAGGCATCCTTTTATTTCTATAATTGTGTAAATATATGCATGACTAAATAATAAAGGTTGCTGTGTCATCTTAACAGTGCTAGGAACTGGGAACAAATCAGAAAACCAAAACAAAAAATCCCTCAAGACTAGGATGAATCAATAAAGAAGTAATTTGCATAATCACCTGAGAGTTCAGTTGCTCATTGAAAGCTTTTCTGAGCTGTTAAAGGTTCCTGAGACCCTTTTCCCTCTCCCTCTTTCTGATTTTTAATAGGACTCTGGCTTTTTTCCCTTTAGCTACTGACTTCTTACAACAGACCATGGCTCCCTCCCATCCTATGCATAAACTGCCCTTTCATATCTCAATGTATTTGTTCTTATCATGGCTCACTCTCTCACTGGGTAAGTGGCAACAACTTAAGGGAAAAGGCCCCTACTATGGATGGCAGGCCAGTGTTCAAAGAAAACTGTAGTGTCTTCTCCCTCTTTCTCATCAGGAATCTCCCAGGGGTAGGCCTTTACTTTCTCACCTGCTTCACTCATTTTTGTAGACAGTAACAGCAAAAGCCAGAATGGTCTGGTAGGGTCCAGCTGTTCTGGCAAAATCTTGGCGGGATCACACATTGATTCCATGCTTCCCTACAAGTACCTGTGTCAGTGAATTTCCGGGCAAGCCTGAAGCACGTTTTAAAATGGTTTTTTTTTTCTCCTGATGAAAATCTGGGGGAGGGCAGGTAGTGGGAAGGTTGTACTTGTGGGACATAGATTGTTAATATAATGGATCTGCATGCATGAACTCATCTCTAAGGTTTATAACACAGCAGAGTTATTTCGAAATGACAGCCGTTATTTCGAAATAACTTTACTAGCATTTACACAGTGCTTATTTCGAATTTGGTAAACCTCATTCCATAGGGAATAACGCCAAATTCAAAATAGCAATTTAGAAATAAGTGCTGTGTAGACACTTATATCGAAATAGGGGGCCTCCAGCCTTCCCAGGGTGCCCTGGTGGCCACTCCAGCCTCAACCAAGATCACTCCTCTCTCTCCCCGGAGCCCTTAAAGGGGTTGACTCTGGCCACAGTGCCTGTGCCAGCTCCAAGCCTGCCAGCCCAGAGCCAGCAGACACTGCCCCTGACCCAGTGGTCCCAAAACATGAGCCAGCAAGCCACTAGCAGCCAGCCCTCCACCGCTCCCCAGGAGCAGTCTGCCAGCTCCCAGGAGCCTGCCAGGGCCCGGAGAAGGCGGGTGCCTTCCTGGTCCAGGGTGGAGATCATGGACCTTATTCAGGTTTGGGGGGGATGCCCCCAACGTCCATGATCTCCACACTAGGTGGAGGAACGTGGACGTCTATGGTAGGATAGCTGCCAGCCTGGCCACCAAAGGCCACGTGCGAACCCAGGAGCAGGTTTGCATGAAAATCAAGTTGGTCCAGTGAGACCCCCCAACCCTGAGCTCTGAGCTTCCCCTCCCCCTTCTTCACCTTGCTTCCCCCTTCCAGCTCCTCCTCCCAGGTTTCCCCCCACCCACCCACCCTCTCTTCTCCACTCTCCCACCTCCTATCCCCAGTCTCACCAGAGTTTCATTCCACACCCCCCTTCCCGCATTTTGTTAAATAAAGAGAGTTTGTGTTCATGAAAATACATGTATTTTATTTGACATCAGGAAGGGGGGTTAGGGAGGAGTAAGTGGAAGGATGTGAGGGAGGAATGAGTCACAAGCTCCCAGTGGGGCAGACCAGGGAGGCTCTTAGTGTTCCTCAGGGTGGAAGCTCTCCTGCAGGGCCTCCTGGATACTGACACCCCCCCAATGGACCTCTCAGATGGCAGCCTGCAGAAAGTGCAGCCAGGCTCATAGCAACACGTCCAAGAGAAGAACCAGAGTGCCCAGGGGCGGCTCTGGCTCCATGTTGCAGAGTGCTGTGGTGTCCCAAGTGAGGGCAACCAGAGCACGCAGAGACAAAATCCTTTGCTGTCCCTCATCAAGGTAGGCAAGCAAGGAGGGAAAGCTGAGAACCGGCTGTCCGGGGGGGGGAGAGCCTTTAAGCACAGGCCTCAGATAGCCTCAGGCAGCAGCCACACAAAGTAACTCTTGACCTGATGCCCTGCCGGACCTGGTTCCGGCTGGCCTTAAATGTGATTCAGCGTCCACTCAGTGTGGACGTGCTATTTCAAAATAGCAAAACACTATTTCAAAATGCATTTTGTGTGTAGACGCATTATTTCGAAATAACGTATTTTGAATTAACTATTTCGAAATAACACTGTAGTGTAGACACACCCTAAAACAGAAACACACACTACACATTGTCTCTCACATTTGTGTATTCTGGTACCAAATGAAGCAATATCCTTGGGGATCTCTTTTGTGGTGACTTCCCACGTTTTAGTGTTACATTTGGAGTTCTTTTCATTTTCTGTTTCAGTGACAGAGAATACCTCATCCTGTGAACATGAATAGTTGCATTGTATCAGTTTATACTTCATCTGTGATACCAAAATGCCTACTGGGGAAAAAGCTAGTGCCATTAGAGTTATAGATGGTCATAATAGGTATTGCTAATGCCTTTGGGTATTTGGGGTTGAAAAACACCAAAAGAGTCCCTTTGTCAAGAAAATTGCCCTCAGTACACTAAAAATGGCATCAGTATTTCTGTCATGCATTTTCAGAGTATGTCAGTGACTACATTTGGTGAGTCTGTCAATAATATATGGAGTAAAGAGTCTCGCAGTAGTTGTTGACACTGTACATCATAATGGCTTCAGAGATTTTATAGTCTATTGTATCAGTAATGCACAAATTTATATGATAAAGTAGAATGGCTCTCAGGAGCCATTAGAAATAGACATGTGAATAATCCAGTTTTTAAAAAGTGCTCCAATAGTGCTTACAAGGTGAACAGCCCTGGCAAAAATAAAATAAAATATTAAAATTAAAATGTCCCCAGACATAGTATCAATTCTTGCAGTAGGTAAGCCTTTGCAGTCAAATCAGCTAGTAATATGCACTGACCCCCCTCCTTACCCTTTCCTGGGTGCTAGTGGCCAAATCCAAGTACCATGGAAGTCGGTGAGAATTTCTTCATGACATCAGAGGACCATGATTTGCCCCAAAAGTACTACATATGTCTATGAGATCTGCAATTGAGCTCAACGTAAAAGTTAATTACACACGTTATACATGCTGCCACCACTTTTGTCTCTTCTTCTCACAAACACATATCTTCTTTGTTTCCATGCCATACTTTAAGCTTATGCTTTCAAAGTCTGTTTGTCAGGACTCCTTCCTTAACTCACTCAAATTTCTCTTAATGCGTCCTTGCTCCCCATGGCCACACAGAATGATGTGTTGTGCTTTTTAATTAAATGATAAGCAACACTTTGACCCATTTTGGATGCATGTCTCCTAAACTGAGCACCCATACAATCCTGATCATTAACCTGCAACATACTTTTCCTCTTCTTCCTGCTGCATGTTACATCCTGACCGATCTGTCAAGTCCATCATTAAAACAGTAAGGACTAGAGGTACAAAGATAAAAGTGATTAAGGAGGGAACTGTAACAACACAGGCACCTAAGTCCAAAATATAAGCACCACTGACAGCCACAAAAACAACACTTAGATGCCACATAACTGTTTAGGCTCCCTAACGTCTAAAGATGTCTTAAGTTTCCACCACTATGAATGCAACAATCTGCCTGAGTTCTGATGCTAACAAGCTGCTTACAGTTTAGGCATGCTCTGTTCATGCCTACCAGATTAGGCCTTTTAGAAAAGACATCGGGGAAAGCAGATTGGGACTTTCTGGATTGGGAAAAGATAACAAACTTGTCTCTCCCATGGTTCAGGTGAGCGTCCTAGTCACTGTCTGTAAAGTCTCTCTCCCCCTCTGGCCTAGAGAATATTTAATTCTTTAAACAAGGTGAAACATTTATAGCAGGAGAGCTTGAGAGAGGCCTGCCCCAGAATAACCAAATAGACTGGCGTTTAAGGCACTCTTCTGGGGTGTGGAAGACCTTGGTTCAAGATCTCTGAATCAGACGAAACAGGAATTTACATTTCAGTATCTTGCATCCTGGTGGTTAACTACAATGGGGTGCATGTGTCTCCAGTTTTTCATCAGAAACAGATGACCTGGCTTAGTCACCTACCTCTAGGAGAGAATTTGCATCTGAGAATCCGAAGGAGACAGACGGGTTCCTTCCTTCAACTCCCAGGTATAGATCAGTGGGAGTTATATGTTTTAGACTACATCTATACTACCACAGAAAGGTGAGTTAAGGTACAGAACTCTAGCTATGTGAACAATGTAGCTGGAGTTGGTGTACTTTAAGGTGAGATACTGCAGGGTCTACACCACGGGGAGGGGGTCCATGGGAGAAACTCTCCCGTTGACTTTCCTTAGTCTTCTCATCCATGTAGAGTAACATGGTCAACCAGAGAGTGATCTGCAGTCAATCTGCAGTCAGTCTTGCTGGTCTTCACTAGACCCACTAAATGGATTTAGATGTGGCCTAAATTCCTTTGTGAACTGGAGCTCTAACCGCACCAGACCTTCCTTCAGCATTTCACTCCTGCTTAGCTTAGGTGGCTTTTGTTTAGCTTGCTATCTTCTGAGGATCCCTTTCTTAGGCTACTAACTTTCCCTTGCATTGTACAAGGAAACTTGTGCTTGTCTAATTCAGGGCTGAGGATTACACTGGGTGAAAGGACACTTGGGGATAACTACCATTTCTTTGTGTGTGTTATAAGATGTGTTATGTATATACATAGCACCATGGGACCCTGAATCCCAACTGGAATCTCTATTCAGTACTGTAAAAAAAAGTTTTTAAAAATATTGAAGAGTTGTTCACCTGTGACAGAGTGTGCAGAGAAATCAACAAATCCTCCCTTTGATTTAGTGGGTGAATGTTAACAAGATGGCACGCAAATATCGCTTCCAGCTCATCACAGAGTAACTTTGTTTTTCACATAGCTATAAACAGACACCATTCGTTACGATTTATCTTCAGTCCTAGTCTCAGATACAGCATGTTTATTGAACCAAAGCCAGACTTCAATCTGATTTTCTAAATATTCTGAAAATTAAGTAACTTGAAGCTCACATGGGCCTTCTGCTATGAACATTTATTTTTAATTCTTTGATGGAGATCTTAATGCAGCCAACAACTGAGTGAAAGATTTAAATTTAGCAGGAGTCTAAATGTTTCTTGATTTACTCCGTGCTCTTCAAATCCTATAAAAGTGCATTGTCCAACTGTACCTACCAGGGTCAGCCTGCCCTGAACTGAAATGAGCAGCATTCTCCCAGTGAGCAGCTTTCAAGTTCAATGCATTTCCAAGGCTTAAGTGCTGCAAGGCTGAGTTGTTGAAAGGAACAAAAACATTCTGAAACTGTTCAGGAGGTAAATCCAGACTGTGCTACTTTTCAGTTACTGCTTCATTCAACACACTGTTTAACTCTGGCTCCAAGTGCTCCCTTGAGCCTCAAATCAGCATCAAACAGAAAAGCAGCATGGTCAGGACAGCATTCTGTATCTCCCACAGCTTCAGAACACTTATTTTCTTTTCAACTCACCCTCCAAACAGTTGAGTCTCTAAATTGGTTTCACAGTAGGTGACATGGCTTAGCAGAGTGCACCTCTCATAGTATTAAATTGCTTATTTCCCTAAAAACAAAAATAAAACACAAATCACTGGATAAACCACACAAACATCTTCTGGCATTTTATGGAGCAGAGATGTGAAAATAAGTACTTGTACAATCAGTATCAACCTGCGCTCTTCCTTTGCTTACCACTGACACTTCTGGAAGTGGTAGTTTTCCTTTGGGGCTTGCTGTTTTTTTGTACTTAATGGAAACAAAAGGTTAGAATTAGTCTGTCTGAAAGTGGCTCCACAATGCCCTAGCATTCAGGTTCAGGAGAGGTAAGGATAATTTCTGGGACCCTGCTCATTACTGTAATTAGTCATGCTGGACTTGAAGCTCATGATCTCCCTTTAAACCAGGGGTAGTCAATAAAATGGTGGCAGTTAGACGCCACTGGCGCTATATTTACCTGCACCTCCACAGGTATGGGCAATTATAGTTCTATTGGCCGCAGATCATCATTCCCAGCCAACAAGTGCTGCAATTGCCCATGCCTGTGGAAGCGCAGGTAAATATAGCAGCAGCAGCCCGCTAGGAGCTAACCCTGGAGAACTGGATCCAGCCTGCAGACTGATATTTGCCCACTCTTGCTTCAGACTAATAAAAAGGTACAGAGGGTTTCCTGGTCTGTATTTCAGGGAGTCTATATCACTTGCTTTTATGATAGCCTCTTATGTTATTTACAGTGGAGACCAGTGTGTAATATATTTAATCTCAAATCCATTTGTTATTCCCATTTCACTAACTCATATCAGGAGAGAAAATAAGCAGGCCCTGCGCTCTATACCTCTCCACCATTGCTATATCCTTGTAGGAGAAATACATTTGTAATTAGTCCCTCATGCACTTACAGGTATGGCAGGAGTCATTTGGCACTGAGGGGATGGACTTCAAAAGATGACTGTCTTTGTTAAAGGGCTTGACCAAAAACGTAACACTGGAAGAACAGAGCCATTTGTAGAGGGATGAAATTGAGACTCAAATCACTTGAGATACTGTACACCTTTGAAAGAAGAAAAATAAGAAAAAAATTGGACAATTTGGAAATAATAACTTTGTATTGCTAGGCAAAGACATAGTTAAAGGGATCTGAGAATATATACAGAGCTAATTGGTGTGTTTGAATGATATGCATTCTGTGGTGTTAAGGGAATTAATCATGCTTTGACCATTATTTCTGAAGTCACTCTAAGCCAGGCAGGAACTGGGAGGGAGTGGAAGCTGATAATGACCTCCAGAAGAATGTGTCATCATGCTGTGTGTGACTATTTATATCATTTTTGCCACCACTGTTATACAATTGCAACAAAGTATCTTGCACGTAAGGTATCAATAGAAAAGTTATGCTATCTATGTGTATGTATCATCCTTGTGTCTGAAATTATGACTATTGGCTATGTACTTGTATTTTAAATATATGTTGTGTTCCTGGGTGACTGTCTCTAAATAGATTTACCTCAAAGCTAGACAGCTATGTGTTGATATTCCAGCTGACGATGGGCCACTGAAGAAATTCATTCTGCCCAGTGAATCTTTCCTAGGGATGCCTCAGAAAAAAATCTGAGCAATATTTTGGCTGTGGAGCTTCCAATCTTTTGCAAGTTACCAAAGAGACTTTGCAAGCCAGCAGTCATTGCTACAAACTTGATCAAAGGACTTTGCAATCAGTTGTATGTATAGGATCTTTTAATAATGTGAGTCAGCAATGCATGTAAAAACTTTTGATAAGTAAATATGACCCTGGATTCCATGCTGTCAGTAACTTCAAGAACCTGGACTGTGGGCTTTGTTTGGAAGAACTGTAAATTTCCAGGCACATGTGAGATGATATAAAAGACACACGAGACATTCTCATTTTGCCTCATTCCTACTCCAATTCTCTGAACTGTGGATTTACAACTAAAAGGAGTATTTTAAACAATGGAATGAGGAGCTTGCAATTTTTTGGACGTGGCCAGAGAGACTTTTGCAAGCCAGCAGTCACTGCTGCAAACTTAATAAAAGGACTTTGCGATCATTTACGTGTATATGATCTATTAATATTCATAACTCTGATTCTTTTCTTTTATTTATAAATCTTTAGTTAGTTCACTAAGGATTGGCTGACAGCATGGTATTTGGGTAAGATCTGAGATAAACATACTCATCTGGAGTAAGTGTCTGATCCTTCAGAATTAGTAAGAAGCTCGCATATGGTGAAATGTGTTTGCAGTAACCTTACATTATATTAGACTTGGTTGACTGGATGGGAGCCAAAGGCTGGAATGCCTAAAGGGGACTATGTATGGCTTCTGGAGATGCTTTTTTGTTGTTGGCTCTGTTTATCTAATTAAAGAATAAACCACTTGTTTTGAGGATTGTCTGCCCTGATTCTTTCAGTCTGCCCTGTGTCTGGCATTCTCAGTATGGTTCATCCCAGGCATGTGGTCAAAAGTGTGACTTTGGCAACTGGCATCCTATAAATCTAAATTACTTTCCTAGTAAAATATGTAAACTATATATAGCAGGATGGAACAAATATTATTTGAAAAAAGGTTCCGAGCATGTAGAGAAAGAGAGAACCTTGTGCAATAAGAGCCCTGGATTTCTAAAGGACAAGCAATGCTGGACACACTACCACGTGAAAAGTCTCCTTGATTGCAGTGGGACTATTTATAAATTTGAGGTGCTGCTCTGCATGATATTAAGATCTGTCAGAGTGCAGAATATTCTCCGAAGCAAAGGGTATTATGGGTTTAGTCACACAGATCCCCTTGAGATTGTCATTCCATGTGCTGAAATTCAACTGAGACTGCCTACCTGCCCTCTGGGTGCCCCATCATCCTGTCCTGCTGATCTCAACCCTCCAATCTCTTCCAGCAAAGGCACAGAGTTGAGGGTAACAGCCCATAGCAGAGCAACACATACATCAAGATCAGTTCAGCTCTGGGAAGGCTTAGTCATGGAGACTTGACATAGCACCCAGATGTGCTGCCTGAATGGAACCAGAACCCCAGTTAAATCTGTCTTACTCTGTATACAATTTTATACACAGTAAACTAATTTTATTAATGAAAGAGATATGCACAGCTGATGTCCCCCGGTAACAATTATTTACACGGGGTTTATTAATTAAAAAAGTGATTTTATTAAGTATAAAAATATAATTTAAGTTATTACAAATAATAGCAGACAGATCAAAGTAAATTTCTGAGCAAAACAAAACAAAACACTCTAGCTAAGCTTAACGCTATAAGAAACTTGTTAAATGCAACTCTTTACCCTAATAGTAGTAGGTTCAAAACTAATAAAAGGAAATTTTTCTTCACACAGCGCACAGTCAACCTGTGGAACTCCTTGCCCGAGGAGGCTGTGAAGGCCAGGACTCTATTAGGGTTTAAAAAAGAGCTTGATAAATTTTTGCAGGTTAGGTCCATAAATGGCTATTAGCCAGGGATAAAGTATGGTGCCCTAGCCTTCATAACAAGGGCAGGAGATGGATGGCAGGAGATAAATCACTTGATCATTGTCTTCTGTTCTCCTTCTCTGGGGCACCTGGCATTGGCCACCGTCGGCATATGGGATGCTGGGCTCGATGGACCTTTGGTCTGACCCAGTATGGCCATTCTTATGTTCTTATGTTCTTAATAATCTATTCTCACAAGCTAAGAGGCCTCTCAACTTGGGCCCAGTCCTTTGAGTGGTTGCAGCAGACATCTTTGATGATAAACTGTGGTGTCCTGAAATCTGGCAGCAGCTCCTATTGTTTGATTTTTTTACCTTCATATCCTTGTTGCCAAAAGTGGGAATCCTTTGTGTTCAGTTTAAACTTTTCTCCCCTTCAGTGGAAAGGTTCAACATCTAAAATATGATCTAGCATCAGGTGACCTGGCCACATGTCTTGGCAGGACCAACCATAGTCCAGAATTAAAGGAAAAGCAAGATTATTCACAGATCACTGTCTCGAGTACTGGGCCATTCAGTTCCTTGTGTATTACTAATGGCTTTTACTGAGCATATTTAGATTAGTAAACAGGTTTAAACTTCATATTTCTATCCTCAAACACAGAAATGATATATGCACCCAAGTAGAATATACATATTGAGTAGATTATAACTTTTAAAATAATATCTTACATGAAGTATTTTGCATAAAGCATATCTGAGTTATGTCATATTCATAAGAATATTTCCCTAAAGAACATGGGGTGCAATGTTGCAAAGGGACAAAAACTCATTGCTTTGAGACTTTGTAAAGTAGTCTGAGTGAAGTACTAGGGAATGTACTATATAAAAAAAGTCTGCACTTTCTTCCATCTCTGTTTTCAGTTATTTCCATGGCTCCTTGGTGAGTTCAGGGGAGGCTCATAGGAAAGACGGCTGGTTTAGAGGAGCATATCTCAGCAATTATGAATATTAAATTGAAGTACTGAAAGAGACTGACTGACAGCATATTTGAATGCCTAGTGGTCTCTGCTGGAGGCTTCAAAGGAGTTTCAGACAATACCATGTCTGTAATATATCTGTCCATTTCTTCAGTACTATGCAATGCTACTCTATGTTTGACCTCTGTAACCATTCTCATTTGTTTAACTGCAGGTTCTGTTCTTGGGACAAATGCTGAAATCACTATTCAGTTTTTACTCTGGCAAAGCTCTCATTGACTTCAAATGATAATGTACTTGACTATGGGCTGAATAAGAACCTGGGGGCTATATTTCCAAAGATTATTTAGATACAGATATGTGCCTGGTGGGATTTTCAAAAGCACGTAAGCAGTAGAGGTGAAAAAAATAATTGATTCTTCCATTAGATAGCTGAACTAAAATGAAATAAATAAATAAATAAAAATTTAAAAATTAAACGGTTTGATTCAAATTGAAACTTCTTTATTGTTTTCCATCCAAAAAGAAGAAAACAGGGGGGAAAAGTGCAGGTTGATTTGAATCAACATTACTGAAACAAAATGACAACTTGAAATTATATTTCAGAACTTATCATTTTGAAATTGGTGAAATTAAAAAAACCCTTTGGAAACTGTCAAAAGTATCATTATCATTTTATTTGGCCAAAATTATTGGCCATATTTGACCTGACTTTGAAATAGTTTTGCTTGTGCCTAAAATGCATTTCTGGTTAATTTAATATTTGCCAATTAATTGTTTTCCAGATATATGAAACAGGCTAGGTACTTTGGTGCCTGGAGGGATTTATAACAAAAAAACAAACAAACAAAAAAACCCAACCCCCATTTATTTGCCTCTTCAGGTGCCTAAATACTTTTGAAAATCTGGCCATTCAGGTTTTGTTCTACAGAAGGTTCATCTAATGCTTTTTACTATAAAGAATATAAAAACAGTGTATATATTGTCATCTTAGTATTTTCTGTATTTTATGCCACCTTCCAGATATAACTTTACACCTTACTCAGCATTGTAGAAAATATACTATAAGCCCATCTGTTCTGCTAACCCATTCTCCTCATTCAATTTCTTTTACATATATTTTAACTACAGAAAAGCCTCACTAATTCTCACTTTGCTATTTTACAAACATGATGATTTTCACAAAACTCAGCTGTCTTGCCAGAAAATAAAATAAGGTATAAGAAGAGACTACTGCAGTGGGGTCTCAGAATTGCTAAGACATCAGAGTAATTCTGTGGTCTGTTATGCAAGAGGTCACACTAAATGGCCATATTCTGGCCTTAAAACCTCATAATTCACAACTTTTACAAAATGTGTTATTTGCTTACACATTAGTGTTTAAAATATAATAAACCAAACAACAGTTGTCAAAAATGATCAAAATACAATATCACTACTTTGTCCTTGATTTGGTGTTCTACCATGTTAGCTTACTTATTTGAAACAATAAGTAATCAGCAATGGGTATTCTAGTCACTAGTCTGAGTTAGGAAGATTCCAAGATATCTTCATCGCATCTCCTTCTTTCAGATAGTTTGCTAATTCTTTATGTATTCATTAACAATGCATTTATTTTCATTTTGTAAGACAGAGAGGTACCCCTGTGTGTGGACAGCTGTTTGTACTTTTGTAAATACAATTGTAGTGTTTTCACACTGGCATTTCCTTCTGTGCCTATTGCTGTCAATGATTTTTAGCTTCAGAGGGGTAGCCGAGTTAGTCTGTAACAGGAAAAACTTAAAAAACAACAACTAGACTAGTAGCACCTTAAAGACTAATAAAACATGTAGATGATATCATGAGCTTAAGAAGTGGGTTGTGCCCACGAAAGCTCATGATACCATCTACATATTTCATTAGTCTTTAAGGTGCTACTAGTCTAGTTGTTGTTTTTTAATGATTTTTGAGGTAAGATAAGTCAGCTATCATTGCAAAGAGATTTTTTATAAATTACAATAAAATTATTTTGTGGGTTGAGCACAAGACAAACATGGAAGATGCTACAGCCATTTGATCAAAATAATGAACAGTCCTGACACATTTGTGAACTACCATTATAGTAATAGGAAATTTAAATTTTACAATGCTAGTTCCATTAGCAGTGTAAAGAAGAATGTTCCTAGCAGTTGTTGATGTGTAGCTAACACAACTCGTTAGGCACATCTAACACTCTTTTTTCATGAATGAATGAAACTTCATCAGATTCTTCTGTGGTGCTCTCTGGGGATCTCCAGGATTTTGAGGCACATGTACCCCCAAATCGATCTTCAAATCAATGGGAGTTAGATATGCAGATGCTTTTGAAAATCCCACCTAATGCCTACCTTCATGTTTTGGTGTTTAAATAACTTCAGAAATGTAACTCTCAGGGTAGTCTACCCAGCATGCTTATTTCGGAATAGGCTATTTTGGAATTTTTTTCCGAAATAGCTTATTTCGAAATAGTACGTTCACACTACAGGGATGTCTCAAAATTAGTCCGAGGCAGGCTTCCCTAATATGGATGTGCTACCTCGAATTAGAGCCGCAGGAGGCAGTGGGGAGTAATTACTTTGAATGGCCCTAGGGAGGCGCTATTGTGAAACAGCAGTAGTGGAGCGTTCACACTACTGCTATTCTGAAATAGCTGTTTCAGAATAAGCATTATTCCTCATGGAATGAGGTTTACGGATTTCTAAATAGGCCGTCCATTATTTTGAAATTATTTTGAAATAACAGAATTGCTGTGTAGATGCTTGCACTGTTATTTCAAAATAACTTCCCCAAAGTTTATCCCAAGCAGAGCTAGTCCCCTAAATTCCAGGTGAGTTCCCAAACCATGAGACCAGTCTTTCTTTCATACATGTGAGCAGAACTTCAGTAAGAGCTGCACAAATCTGTTTGAAGACACATTAATTCCTGAAGCAACTGGGACAATGCCGTTGCAGCAGGGATGAATTTCGCCTTTTGTCTCTAGATAGAAGAGGTACAAAAATACAAATGTAGCGAGGAAGTTGCAGCTGGGGGAGGGGGGCGGGAATCATTAGTTTTAATCTGAGAAATTAGCTATATAATTCAGCTGAGTTTGTCCTAAACTTTAAACGGGCAATGGTAAGAAATCAAACCACGTGTGTTGCTATTCATTTGTGGTATTTTATCCTATGACTGATAGGAGAGGTGGTATTTCTTTACCTTGATATCGCCTGATTTTGTGAGGGTTTTAGGAGGCAAAGAGCTAAATTCTTCCATGGTGTAACTCCACCAAAACCAGTGGAATTAACATTAGGAAATTTATAGGGTCAAAATATTTATGCCAAAAACAAACTATGACACATCATCTACCAAAATGAGATTGTCACAGGGAACCTGATCAGTGTCTAGATCAGGTTCAGTGCCCCTGTGTGGGCCCAGTTGATCCAATCAGGGGGAGAGCTACTCCAGGGGCTAAAAGGCCTTTCAGAGAACAGGAAGGGGAGGAGCAATTAGGACAGGCATTTCTGGGGAGAGGAACCACAGAGGAGTGGAGCTAATTCTCATTGTGCGTCCCTAGAATGAGGGACCAAGTGCTCAAGATGGTAGACTCCGGGGCCAGTATTTCTTCTGAGAAGGATCCACTCACTGTGGTGATGATGACGGGAAAATCACTTGTTGCAGAGTATGATTATCTTTCATGGATCCTCAGGTGGCTGATAAGACCAATCCTTGAACCACAAAGTCTATTACAATGAGGACAAATGTTTCCAGGTAGAGCAGGAGGCTGTTGAGAGTTACTATAAGCTGGTCTCCCCTTTTCTCCTGCGCCTCTTCCCCTCCTCAGCTTGTCAGTGGGCAAATTCAAAATGCTGGGAGTCATTGCATAGGACTGCTCTCCATTTTGAATGATCCTGGGCAAGTGTCTCCCAAGTGTCAATGTCAGTGTTGCACTTCTTTAAGTTATCTTTCAGCAAGTCCTCATAACACCTCTGTTGTCCTCCCATGTTATGATATCCTTCTTTCAGTTGAGAAAACAGGATCTGTTTTGGGAGACGATGGTTTGGCATCTGAACAACATGACCAGTCCATTGAAGTTGCTGATGGATCATCATTGTCTCAATACTGGTGGTCCTTACCTCTTCCAAAACATGAATTTTAGTGCACCTGTCTTCCCATTTGATCTTCAAGATCTTGTGGAGGCAGCGTTGGTGATACTTGAAAGTCCTTGAGAGGTGATGTCTGTAGGTTGTTCAGGTTTCACAATAGTGTTAGGAGAATGACCGATTGATAGACAAGAGGTTTAATGTCTTTTCAAATGTCATGATCTTCAAAAACCCTGTGCTGTAAATGAGGAAAGGCTGCACTGGCACAGCTCAGATGATGGTTGGATTTCTACATCAATATCTGCCTTGTAGGAAAGATAATGTCCCTCACTTTATATTTTGGGTGTTAATCATAAAAACATGACTTATTTCAAGAAATAAAAGTTATAGCCATTAGAATGGGCAAACAATGAAAAGACAGTTATGTACTCTGAGGAAGATATATGAAAAGGAACTCTGAAGCTGTGACCAGTTCTGAAGCCATGAAAGGAAAGTAGTCAACAGTACTAATTGCCCCATGCTGCTACTCAGCTGAGCTAAAATAAATTGTCATATTATGTGACCTATAAAGTGGCATTAAGCATTTTATTACTAGCTTACTGTCAACTTGAATTCTAAGCAGTTATTAAAGATTATTTAGGGAAGTTATAGAATGCTGTACATTTTATTTTACAGCCAAGACGGGATGGCCTTAATGTCCATCGACATAAAAGAAAGAAATGGGATAGTTTTTAAAACGATGATCTAAGTGCAACAAAGTATGATAAATATAAAACAAACTTCTGCACTCATCCTTGCCAACATCCTTGCCAACAGGCTTTTTATATTTTAACACCTCTGCCATTATTTTTACAGCTCCTTATCAGAATAAATTAGAAAGCAGAAACATTAAAAGAGTAATTTCACTATGCAAAAATATGTCTATTGAGTCACATTAGGTGCAGTGTCTGAGTATGATCTTTGCTTTCATAATCCATTTAGTGACTTGATGGATGTTCAGGTGGTAAGGTTGCTAAACAGGGATGAAACACTTTTTATTATGGGCATCATTGATCTTGATGAAACACTGGAGGAGCAACTTGTTTTTAGCAATGCAGCTCATATTTATGTAGAACTTGTTTTAGCTTTCCTTGTATTGATAACTATTTTGTTTTCTCTGTGCTTGGTTTGACCTACACACTGCAGTTGATATTTGTGGTATCTGGACTTTTTGTTTCGTTTTTCCCCTCCAAATTTATTTATAGATTTGAAAAAGTATATATAAGAGAAAGAATTCCAGTGTCTAGAAGAAATCAATAGCAGTTGATGTCTGCTTAATCTTAACTCTCCCTGAGTATTAATGCAGACTGAAAGGAATACATGAGTATGTGATGTGCATAATATTTGGAATAAAGCAGTCTTTATTTTTAATCGGCATTTCATTAAAAAATTCTCAGTAATAACCATACCACAGGACCAAGAACAGTCCGTATATGACTATCCCATCGACTGTCCATATATGACCTGTATGAATTTCAGATCCCCAATTCAACACTGTTTAGCTTCAGGTTATTCAAAAGATTATTAACTCTTAAACCATTGTTTACTGTAATGTAATAATAAATAGTAAGATACTACCTTAGGCTAGCAGAGCAGTGAGGGCATGAAAATAATTTGGTTCAAGATTTCTTTGGGCCTCACGTCTCAGAAAATAACCCATCTATAATTACCTGCAATTAATAGAGAAGTTGATTCCATAATATGGAATAGACTATATTATAGTCCCAATAGACTATATTGTTTGTTGGATTTCACCAGGATAATTTCTGACATGTCAAATCTGGTATTCTAAGATAGCTTTAGCTACTTGTGCAATTTTGGTTTTGGTTTTTAGTAGCTTATATTACACATGCTTCCTTCTAATTAATTTGCTACTATGGTAATATTTCCTTCCAACAATGGTGAATTAGAACCTTTTTATGTAACTCAGCATATACCCTTATAGTCAGTCATTTGTACAGCTGCTATGAAAACAGTTGCTTAACCAAACGACTTTATGCCCTGGGGTACAATGTGTCATCAATTGTGTTTCATTACCAGTATAAACAATTTCTGCTGCTGGAACATCTGCTTCTTACTTTGAAAGGCATAGAATATAGTAATTGGATAATAAAGCTATTGAACTTAAGATAATTGTTTGTGGTAAAAGCTAGGAAGTTTTGTTGTGTTTTCTGTTTTGTTATGTTTTTTTGGGGGTTTTTTGCTAATGGCCTAATGACCCAACTTACTATTAACTTAAGTCAATTAGTTAATTACCAGCTGTATTCAGGCTTTCCTTAATTGTTACTGATTTGATAGCTGTCATTTTCTGTAGATCAGCAGAACTATTGTTGTTAGCTATTTAAGAGAAAAGCTAACCAAAATACTGTTCATTATATATGACAGCCCAACCTTGAAATCTTACACCTTTTATACACCTCCATTTAAGTCCATATGTATAATGTGTTTGTCCATAGTGAGTCTTGCACAAACCATTCATGATACTTTAAAAATTTGTATTTATTATCCAAAGGAATTAATCAAATTATCTCAATGAATGTCAGGACTACAGTGTATCTGAGAACTGTTTGCTTTTGCGATGCACTGCTGGTCACCTAGGCCACAAGATATTGTTTCATCTCCTTATCTGGGTGACTGAAACATTTTGAACAGGAGAGTAATGAATAAACAGTGTCTGGTATCAAGTATTTTTGCTTAGAATTATTTGCGATTCATCAAAGCTTTTAGGAATACTGAGTGATTTTCCCAATAGTCATGATATAAAGTTACATGACTCCTATAACCATAATAAACCAAACTCAGAACATTGGTCTAACTATTTGATTCACTTTCCCCCAAAGTACTATTTTTAATTACTGTAATAAACAAATTTGAGCCCTGATCCAGCAAACAGATTTTTGTGTATGCCCTTTTAGTGGGAGCTGAAGGGACTCTCAGCAAGAAAACATGTAACAGAGAGGAGACTGGGGCTATGTCTACACTGCAGAGCTTTCCCGGGATACTGGAGGTATCTTTTGCCATCCTTGTAATCCTTGTATGAGGAAGAAGGGATGTTCTGGAAGAGGAGGTTTTTCCAAAATTTGGCCCCATGTAGACAGGCCAAATTTCAGAAAAGCCTCTTCTGGGGAAAAAAAAAAAGCAGAAAAAGATATACAAATTGTGGTTCCGACTTTTCTTTGCAGTCTAGACATAGCCTGAGATTGTGGAAGTCAAAGAATTCATTGATAGAAGGAAGTGAGCTTTGTGAGAAAAGGATCCACAGAAAAAATGTCTCCTGACTTATTTAATCAAAACATTGAATTGTTGTTATTTTCTTCTTGGTATTCTCCTCCTGGTATCACACTGGCTCTTCAGCTTTGATCAGGCTTCTACCTCCCTGCCTCTGTGTTTCTTCTCTTGTGCTATGTCTACACTAAGAGTTTTCTTGGCAAAAAATATGTTAATGAGGGACTCATTTGCATGAGTTTCTATCTCATTTGCATATTTCCTGGTGATCCCCTAGTGCAAAAACAGATTGGCAGAAAGTATGCAAATGAGATCATGACTCATGCAAATCAGTCCTTCATTAGCATATTTTTTGCCAAGAAAACTCGTAGTGTAGACATAGCCTCGGTGATTCATTGGGACAGACGCAGACCATTCTCTATTGAATCTGCCAAGGTTTATCGTATATGAGTAACATGTGCTAGTCAGTAATGTTCAGTCACTCAGGCCCCCTCCCACACGGTCTTTCTTCATGAGGACAATAGTTTTGGAAAGTGCCTCTGTTCTCATCT
The DNA here is from genome assembly GCA_032595735.1 of Pelochelys cantorii. Classification (NCBI taxonomy): domain Eukaryota; kingdom Metazoa; phylum Chordata; order Testudines; family Trionychidae; genus Pelochelys; species Pelochelys cantorii. The sequence goes on from CM064327.1 coordinate 192,558,085, forward strand.
GGGATTTTTATATATGAAAATTCATGTAGATCACAGTTACAATTCCTCACCCACATTAATATGGGGAACTGAACGAAGTTCTCATCAGTAGCTGGCATAAATTGCTTGCCCACTCCATCTGCTCTGCTAGACTCTTCTTGATTCCAACTTATCTTGGTACCATGAGAGCAAGCAGACCAATATACCAGGGTTATAATTACAGACAAACTTCAATGTCAGCATTCAAATAGCATTTGTAAATTTATCACTTACTGACATTTTAAATAACATGCTATTGGAAATGTTTATTTTTTGTATATATTATGGGTCAGCTCCCAAGAGTCAGAGGGTTCCAAGGATCTTCCTCCCCTGCCTTTTTTTTACACAATAATTCTCTTTTCTCAAAAATCTCATGCCATTATAACCTGGCTTGTTGTGGAGGGAGGCTGAACATAGCTTCCCAGAATCTCTGGAAGATCATTCTTATGTTAGCCAGAGGATCACAATGCGACACATTCCTTCCTCTCCAGAACTACCTGTACTCCCAACCAGGAGCTCAGGACTTAACCAGGAATTTAAGCTCTGATTTCCATGTGGCAGCGTTGTAGTTTAATTCATTTTACACATGCTGAAAGTGAAATAACCCTTATCCCCAGTCAGCCTAACTGTACTGCATCACTTTTTCTTAAACATTATCTACATTTGTTTTCCATGCATACATACATTATATTCACATACTACTTTGTCTCTCTTTTTTGTGTACAGGCACATTGATAAACACTTATTACTCCATGAAACTGTTCCTTTTAATAAAGGCTATTTTTGTTGCCTGTCTATAGAAGAACATATATTCTTGCTAAGCATAAATGGATCAGCAATAAATTTAAGTGATAATTCTTACTTACCTGTGGAAGTCCCAGTATAAATTCAATAGATGTTTATGCATGTCAAAAATGAAGCTACAACAGTGGGAAAATGCGATATTATCTGTTGAGTGAGTAAAAGGAATGAACTCTGTTATTGGCTCTAACAGAAGCCACAATCCTGCTTGTACAGGTTAGTGCAGGGGTGGGCAATAAGCAGTCTGATGATCAGATGCGATTAGCCAGGGTTAGCCCCTGTTGGGATACCAGTTGCTTCATTTGCCTCCGTGCCCACAGGTATGGCCACCTGCAACTTCCATTGGTGGTGATTTGCCATTCCTGCCCAATGGAAGCTGCAGGAAGTGCTGTGAGGCACATCACTACTTCCTGCAACTCCCATTGGCTGGGAGTGGCAAACCGTGGCCAATGGGAGCTGGAAGCAGCTGTACCTGCAGATGTGCAGTTAAATCTGGTGGCTTGCCAGGGGCTAACCCTGGTGACCCATGCGTCTGTCCACCCCTGTCTTTTCAGGGGTGAGAACAGATTTTGTTATGCTAGATGCTGAACTCATATGCATTAGAAATGTGCAAGTTACCCAAATTCTATGTGATATGAGCATACGGCTAGCTGTGCTCTAACTTAGAGAAAACTCATTTCATGCAGACCTAAGTTTGAGCCTGATGGGCGATTCCAGAAATAAAAGTGCATTAGCCGCTAGCTTCCAGTAGCCAAAGGCAAAGACAGAGAGATAATCAAAAATGAAAACGACTTGTTTCCCTCTGGCTCAGGATCTGAGAGAGAGTATATAAATATTGCTCAGAAAATGGCATTATTTATTTTATATTTTCTTGCTGGTTTTTTTTTTCTTAAGTTCAATAAGCAGCCCATAGGCAGCAATGTCTTACAGCAGGTTTTGGTAGCAGTAAAGACATTCAAGACTGAATTGAATAGTTGTCAGGATTTTGATTTGTGGGCTGAATGATGTGCTAGATGTCAAGTCATAGGTTGTTTTATTGACTTTCCCAGCAGGGGAATAAATCAGCTGGGTTTTTATGGCATTGTCAATGATTGGGCTTGAGTGGCTTTCTGCTGTAGAAAATAGCGAACAGATTGTAGAGGGATTAAATGGACCTAAAACACTTTGATCTGACTGTTTGTAATACGGTATCATAGGGAACACACCAGTCCATTTTACAACTCACATAGTACCTTTATTTTACTTTGGAAATGGTTGTGTTGGAGTGTGGGAATTGGACGACACATACATTATTTAGCTAAAATGTTGCATCAATATACCGTATATGCAACTTCTATACATCGCCATCTGTATGCATGTGTGTAAAATACTGTTTCATTGTAAATTTTGTATAACATTAAGTAATCACCTTTATTTAAATGGAGGAATTGAAAATACACTGATAGAATTTTAGATCAGGAAGTGAACTATTCTAAAATACGTGTCTCTTATGACATGTTCAGAGCTTTTTGCAGTTGTGCAATTGGTTGGTTTTAGCGAGGGCATGAAATGTTTATATATTTGAAAAGATGAATCATGCCAGCAATAGGAATACATTAATTTTTGTTTTGTCAGAAATATGTGGAAATATGGCTGCTATACCACATTGATTTTACATCAGCGCTTTGCAGTTTTTGAGTATTAAATGCAATCTGCTGGAAGAGCGCTCTGTTCTCTGCTTTTGTTAGCAAGAGCTTGTGTCTTCTTTGGCATGCAATTTATCAGCAGCTTTGTAGAAAACTGATTAAAAATTGAAGTCACACACATTTTAATTACCAAGTTTTCTTATCTTTTAACTAGGGCTTTTTTTTTTGTAAAATTATAAACACGGTGTGGAAAAACTAATTACTAAGGTAATTTTCACTCCTCTCCAAAGCCAGCAGCCAATACAAGCATTGGGAAAGGTTACATGTTCTGCATTCTTCAAAGAATCTGAAACTCATGAGTTTGCTTCGCTTTGTTGCCTTTTAAGAAGCTAAAAGCTGTGCTTCCATGAAACTAAGGCGTTGCATATTTGTTCAGAAAATATAATTGTAAAGTTCGTGGTCTATGCTGAAGTGCAGTAATGATTTATTTCAGTAGAGACATCACACAGGGTGGTCAATATTAAATAATTAACATGTACAAATAGATATTACAGTTTGCCCTATATACCCGTGTCACTGACCAAATGATGATCATTCAATGACAGCTGTAGTAGTTACACCTTTGACCTTCTGTTATTCTGTTTAGTGCTTGAGGAAGTAATCTCTCTTCCCTCATAACAAAACAATATCCATTACTAATTTCCACCTGGGACTTCCTTTTAGCCCTCCACACCCCCAGAAGTATAGTTAAGTCTCTCCCCCTTCCTACTCTATTTTCTTTTTCATCCTTTTTCAGCTTGTTGAACTACTCCGTCCAGCTGAACCTATGCCTCTTAATTTTTCCTCTCCTGTTTTTGTCTCGAGATTAATCTAACCTTTTGGGGCACCACAGTTTTCTGTAGTTAAATTCGAGGGAGAAACAAAGAAACAGAGAGAGATCCATCCAGCCTATCCAGCCCTGGGGCTCACAATCTGAGATTTAGTTATAATGTCATAACATATGAAATAACTTTAAACAATTGTTTAATTGCAATTTAAATAATTTCTTCTAAGCCAAAAAGCTAAAAAATCCCAAATCAAATTGGTTATAAAATTATATCTTGTTTCTGAAACATAGCTGCTGATGTCTTCTAAAGCATTTTTAAACCTAAGATCTTTCAAGATCCTCCCTACAAAAATCCTACTCTTAGGGTACGTCTAGACTACAGGCTTTTGTCGACAGAGGCTTTGTCGACAGATACTGTCGACAAAGCCTCTGTCGACAAAGAGCGTTTAGACTACAGTCAGTTCTGTCGACAAAGCAAGCCACTTTTTCGAGAGAGAGTCTAGATGCTCTCTTTTGAAAAAGCAGTGTGGATGCAATAGTGCCTTTTGTTGACAGAACTCTGTTGACAAAAGGCGTTATTCCTCGTAGAATGAGATTTACCGCCGTTGACAAAACTGCCACGTTCTGTCGACTTACTGTCAACAGAACTCGGTGGTAGTATAGACGCAGGTATAGTTTTGTCGACAAAAGGCTACTTTTGTCGACAAAACCCTGTAGTCTAGACACACCCTAAGGGCCTGATCTTTGGGTTTAGCTAAATTGACCCCATTTAACGAGCTGAGATGCAGGAACAACAGTCCTTGAGAGCCAGATAATGACTCACAAAGGGTTATAACAGCTAAATACTGAGCAGTCACAGGCAAGCATTATATTCTGGGCCATTTGGAAGAAATAAAAGAGCTGGTGTAGCAGAAAATCTCTGTTGGCTCAGTTAAAGTAGATCTTTTGAACTTCTCCATCAGGTAAATGGGTTGAGTAGTGGGGGTGAAGATTGGAACCACTATGTGTATGTGTGTGCATGGTGTGTGTGTTTCATTATTATAAAGTTATCCTATGTAGTGATTTGAAAAAAGGCTTATATGTGATCAAAATTTAGAGTAGAATATAATATTTCATGTGGAGTAAAAACATTTTATATACATACATTTCCCCTTCATCATTATGATGGCTCTGATGGTGTAATACTGGATGAAAATAAAGAATACATACAAACAACTGCAAATATTAATTGCAGCTAATCATATAGTTCACTTTAGAGGATATTTCTGTGGATGTACATTTTTTATTATTAAAAATGTCAAAAATGCTTTGTATGCAGAGCAAATCTCAGGAAGAAACCATTCGTTTCAGTTACCATTTAACTGTTCACTTAAGGTGGGTTCTGTAGCATCACCAATTGATCAAACCTTTCTTTGCCCATGATTTTCCCCCATAGAGTGCACAAATATAGCAATTTTGCTGCAGTGCACAAATAAGTAATATTAAATTGAAGCAGTGTCATACTCATGTTATTGCCAACACAAAGATAATGTAATGATTTGGTTCCCAGTACTGAACACTGTACTCTTATAGGGAGTTTGACAGTATTGTTATGATTATGCTGTCATAGTCTCATTAAGACTGCTGTTAAATTTAATTCCTCTTTAATAAATACATGTTTTTCACACTGAATAGCCAGGTGAATGTTAACCTCAGGAGGCTTTTTGAGATTTTTCATGTAGTAAACATTAGAAAAGAGGCAAGAACTTAGCTTTGCTCTCAGCTGTATTGCTGATTCCATTACTGTATGTCATTTAAAATATCCCCTCTGCTCTGCATCTTGATTGATGGGAGAGGCTTCGTCTGGGTCAGCAGGGGAAAGAAAACCCCTGGACCCTTTAAAGATTGCAACCTATCTCCCTTCCTCATTGGTTTCAGGAGGGGGGAGAGGTTCTATAGCTGATTGGTTGTATAGTGTACTGAAAGGGAGGGCTTATAACATCCTTTCTCAGCCCTTAGGGACATTCTGTGGTAGGAAGAAAAGCCACCCTCTTCTCCCCCCAGGAATAGATTAAGGCCAAGTCTTTGCAGCAGGGAGCTTGGAAGGTATTTTCCCTTTATTTCTTGGTTGGCCCAGGGAAACTGTTTTTGTTGTTGTTTTTTAACTTTCCTCCTAGCAGCCCAGGGACTTAGTGGGTAGATTACATTCAAAATTAGTTTGATCGTAACTGTCAGTCACCCAGAGCAGGAAACGGATCAGTAGGGGGTCTAGTTCTCTGGCAAATTAGGACCTGAAATCAGGATTAGGAAAGGGAATGTCCTAAAGAAATTGAGGAATGGGGTTGGGGTTCCCAATGGCAGGTATAGTGAGAACACAATCCTGTCTTCTCTGCTCCCACAACAGCGGGAGGGCAATGGGGTCTGAGGGATGGGGGCTAATAACAACCCTCTTGCAGATGAGTTACTGTTAGATTATGGATAGATCTCTGATGTAGAGCTAGAGCAGGCCATTTTTTTGAATGATTTGCTGAAGGATTTACTGATTAAAATGACCTTTTTCACAAATCCAGTTTGACAAAAAATACTGGCTGTCTCTTGACAAAGTAGGCGAGGCAGTATCTTTTTTATGTCAGCTCCTATTGGTGAAAGGTGCAAATTTTTGATCTTCCATAGGGGTTTTCTTCAGATCTAGGGAAGGAAGCAGAGCATCTGAGGTAAATATGAATTAGGACAGGTTGTTAGGCAGAAGAGACCATGCATGCAGGAGGTGGTCACATGAAATGAAGTGGTCAGTTGGGGTTTAGATTGTTATGCGATATGTTTGAACTTGGATGGCCCATGTCAATTTCTTTTTCAGCCAGTGAAATTAACAACCTTTCAGGGAAAGTTGCAGAGCGGGGTGCTGGTTCTTTGTGCCACTCATCCTTCTCCATTGCTGAACACCCCACAGGCACAGAGCCAGGCCGTATGGCCTCTCCAGGCTTAGGACTATGGAGGAGGCAGGGAAGCTGAGTGGGCTGGCTATCTGCCTCTCTGGCAGCTGGACTGAAAAACTCTTGCCAATTTCACATTCAGCTTGCAGGTAGAAAGGGAAATTGACAAAAGCTTCCAACCAGGGTTGCTGAAATTGAGTTGATGCAGGAAAGGTGAATAGGCATACGTACAGTATGATGGGGGCTAATTTGGCTACGACAAATCAGGAAAGAGATCTTGGAGTTATCGTGGATAGTTCCCTGAAAACTTCCACACAGTGTGCAGCGGCGGTCAAAAAGGCAAATAGGATGCTAGGAATTATTAAGAAAGGAATAGAAAATAAGACACAGAATATCTTACTGCCCCTGTATAAAACTATGGTACGCCCACATCTTGAATACTGTGTACAGATGTGGTCTCCTCACCTCAAAAAAGATATTTTGGCCTTGGAAAGGGTTCAGAAAAGGGCAACTAAAATGATTAGGGGTTTGGAACGGGTCCCATATGAAGAGAGGTTTAAACCGACTGGGACTTTTCAGTTTAGAAAAGAGGAGACTGAGGGGGGATATAATAGAGGTATATAAAATCATGAGTGGTGTGGAGAGGGCGAATAAAGAAAAGTTATTTATTAGTTCCCATAATAGAAGAACTAGAGGACAGCAAATGAAGTTGATGGGTAGCAGGTTTAAAACTAATAAAAGAAAGTTCTTCTTCACACAGCGTGTAGTCAACCTGTGGAACTCCTTGCCAGAGGAGACTGTGAAGGCTAGGACTATAACAGAATTTAAAGAGAAGCTAGATAAATTCATGGAGGTTAGGTCCATAAAAGGCTATTAGCCAGGGGATAGAAATGGTGTCCCTGGCCTCTGTTTGTCAGAGGCTGGAGAGGGATGGCATGAGACAAATCGCTTGATCATTGTCTTCGGTCCACCATCTCTGGGGCACCTGGTGCTGGCCACTGTCGGCAGACAGGCTACTGGGCTAGATGGACCTTTGGTATGACCCAGTACGGCCGTTCTTATGTTCTTATGGCTGAGTACCTCTGCGGGCCCAGAACTGGCCCAGAGGGGAATTGCTTCGTGTCCCAGATCTCTTCTTCAGCAGATGGACTGGAAGGCCCTCATCAAATTCATCAGGTCAATCACTGACAGTTTTTTCAAGAATATGATTGCTTGCATAAGGAGCCAGAGTGAGGTCTGCTCTGTAACTAAGACAGTGGACTGCAAAAAAATTATCCATATAGTAGCAGTATATGTTTTTCTCTGTTGAAGTTTTGCTCTTGTTTTCTGTATAAGTTATCTATTTTAATTCTTTCTTTCTTCCATCCTGTTCTCCTTCTCTCTCCCCACCCCCAAAAGCCCTTTAAGAGACGGATCCTTTAAGAACACTTTAGTTCTCTCCATTTAGTTGCTCCATGAAAGGCCAAGATGGTCAAACCAGATTTTAGCTGAGGAGCTCAAAGCATGCATGTTTTGTGCCATCTTCACAAGTCTGAACAGTGAGCAACTGAGCTCAACATATGTGTGTGCAAATCAATGTGTTCCACTGTCATTACATTTCCAAGGCAGTTTACAAAATGCCATTTCTGAGTAAGTGCTTTTAGATCTGATGATGGTATGATGGGGGGCAGGGGAAGAGGGAACAGCAAAATAGACAGTGGATTTCAAGAAGGCAAATGTTAGCAAACTTAGGGAGTTGGTAGGTAAAGTCCCATGGGAAGAAAGACTAAGAGGAAAAACAACTGAAGACAGTTGGCAGTTTTTCAAAGAGACATTGTTAAGGGTACAAAAGCAAACTATTCCACTGCACAGAAAGAAAGGAAGTATGGCAAGAAACCACCTTGGCTTAACCAGGAGAGATTGAATGATCTAAATATAAAAAAAGGAGTCCTACAATGAGTGGAAACTAGGTCATAGAATCATAGAATACTAGGACTGGAAGGGACCTCGAGAGGTCATCAAGTCCAGTCCCCTGCCGTCACAGCAGGACCAAATACTGTCTAGAGCATCCCTGATAGACATTTATCTAACCTACTCTTAAATATCTCCAGAGATGGGGGGATTCCACAACCTCCCTGGGCAATTTATTCCAGTGTTTGACTACCCTGACTATTAGGAACTTTTTCCTAATGTCCAACCTAAACCTCCCTTGCTGCAGTTTAAGCCCATTGCTTCTTGTTTTCTCCTCAGAGGCCAAGATGAACAAGTTTTCTCCCTCCTCCTTATGCACCCTTTTAGATACCTGAAAACTGCTATCATGTCCCCCCTCAATCTTCTCTTTTCTAAACTAAACAAACCCAGTTCTTTCAGCCTTCCCTCATAGGTCATGTTTTCTAGACCTTTAATCATTTTTGTTGCTCTTCTCTGGACCCTCTCCAGTTTCTCCACATCTTTCTTGAAATGCGGTGCCCAGAACTGGACACAATACTCCAACTGAGGCCTAACTAGCGCAGAGTAGAGCGAAAGAATGACTTCTCGTGTCTTCCTCACAACACACCTGTTAATGCATCCCAGAATCATGTTTGCTTTTTTTGAAACAGCATCACACTGTTGACTCATATTCAGCTTGTGGTCCACTATAACCCCTAGATCCCTTTCTGCCATACTCCTTCCTAGACAATCGCTTCCCATTCTGTATGTGTGAAACTGATTGTTCCTTCCTAAGTGGAGCACTCTGCATTTGTCTTTATTAAACTTCAACCTATTTACCTCAGACCATTTCTCCAATTTGTCCAGATCATTTTGAATTATGACCCAGAGCAGTCACAACCCCTCCCAGCTTGGTATCATCTGCGAACTTTATAAGTGTATTTTTTATATGCCATTCTCTAAATCGTTGATGAAAATATTAAACAGAACCAGCCCCAAAAGTTATCCCTGCAGAACCCCACTTGTTATGCCTTTCCAGCAGGATTGTGAACCATTAATAACTACTCTCTGAGTACGGTTATCCAGCCAGTTATGCACCCACCTTATAGTAGTCCCATGTAAGTTGTATTTGCCTAGTTTATTGATAAGAATATCATGCGAGACTGTATCAAATGCCTTACTAAAATCACAATGGATGAATACAAACAAATAACAAAAGTATATAGGGGGAAATTAGATAGGCCAAGGCAGAAAGTGAGATCAAACCATCTAGAGATGTAAAGGGTAACAAGAAAACATTCAACAGATATATTAGAAGCAAGAGGAAGAAAAAAGGACAGTATACGACTATTACTTAATGAAGAGGGAAAAACAATAACAACAAATATGGAAATGGCAAAAATGCTTATTGACTTCTTTGTTTCAGTTTTTACCAATAAGATTGGTGGTGACTGGATGTCTAGTGTAGTGAATGCTGGTGAAAATGAGGTAGGTTCAGAAGTTAAAATCATAAAGAACAAGTTAAAGATTACTTAGCTAAGTTAGGTGTCTTTAAGTCACCAGCACCTGATGAAATGCATCATAGAATACTCAAGAAGCTGATTGAGGAGATAGCTGAGCCATTAGCTATTATTTTTTAAAAGTCATGGAAGACCGGGGAGATTCCAGAAGACTGGAAAAGAGCAAATATAGTGCCCATCTATAAAAAGAGAAATGAGGACAACCCAGGAAACTACAGAGCAGTCAGTTTAATTTCAGTACCAGGAAAGATAATGGAGCAAATAATTAAGGAATCCATTTGCAAACATCTAGAAGATAATAAGGTGATAGGTAACAGCCAACACGGATTTGTAAAAACAAATTATGTCAAACCAACCCGATAGCTTTCTTTAATAGGATAACAAGCTTTGTGGATAAGGAGGAAGTGGTAGATGTGATGTGACACACCTAGACTTTAGTAAAGCATTTGATAAAGTCTCACATGACCTTCAAATTAATAAACCAAAGAAATACAACCTAGATGGGGCTATTATAAGGTGGGTGCATGACTGATTGGATAACCATTCCCAGAGAGTAGTTGTCAATGGTTCTCATGCATGCTACAATGACATAAGTGGGGTTCCTCAGGGATCAGGTTTATGACTGGTTCTGTTGAATATCTTCATTAATGGTTTACATAATGGCAAAGAGAGTGCATTTTCCAAGTTTGCAGGTGATACCAATCTGGTGAGGTTACAAATGCTTTGGAGGATAGGGTCATAATTCAAAATGATCTGGACAAACTGGAGAAATGGTCTGAGGTAAATAAGATGAAGTTTAATAAGGACAAATGCAAAGTACTCCACTTAGGAAGGAACAATCAGTTTCATACATATGGAATGGGAAGCAACTCTCTAGGAAAGAATACTGCAGAAAGGGTACTCTGGGTCATAGTAGTCCACAAACTAACTATAAGTCAACTGTGTGACACTGTTGCAAAAAAGCAGACATAATTTGGGGATATATTACCAGGAGTGATAATGAGAAACAATTCTTCCATTCTATGCTGCTGTTTAGGCTTCAGATGGAATATTGTGTCCAATTTAGGGTGCTACAGCAGAGATGTGGAGAAATTGGAGATGGTCCAGAGAAGATGAACAAAAATGACTGAAGGTCTAGAAGGCATGACCTATGAGGAAAAATTGAAAGAACTGGGTTTGTTTAGTGTGCGAAAGAGAGGGGACATAACAGCTTTCAAGGTTCTTACAGGAAGGAAGGAGAAAAATTATTCTCTAACCTTAGATGATTGGACAAGAATCAGTGGGATCAAATTGCAGCAAGGAAAGTTTAGGTCGGACATGAGGAAAATCTTCGTAACTCTCATTGTGGTTAACCACTGGAATAAATTGTCTAGGAACGTTGTGGAATCGCCATCATTGGAGCTTTTAAAGAGCAGGTTAGACAAATACATATCAGGGATGGTGTAGATGGTGGCTGGTCGTGCCATGAGGGCAATGGACTAGGCTTCATGACCTCTTGAGGTTCCTTCCAGTTCTATGGTTCTATATTTTGAAACATGACTGTCCCCTTCAAAAAGTATTAGGAATAAGAAATATTTTTATTTAGGGATATTAGTCTGAGTGAGAATGAGGTGATGCAGGCGCATGGGCAGCAGATGCAGGCCCAGCTGGGGAAGGCAGGTCCCAGCCCTCCCCTTCTGCCAGAGGCCCTGCCCCTCCAGCAAACCTACCCTCCCTCCTGCCCCTTGGAGCCAAGTCCTGCACGACCCCAGCCTGATCCTTCGTGGCACCTGAAGGGTCGGGGCTGCTGTGCTGTGGCCCCAGCCCTCCCTGGTGGATGGGAAATCAGGCTGCCACATTGCAGCCCCAGCCTTCCCAGGTGGCTAAGGAGTCTTTGCAATTTTGGGAAGGCAATGCCATCCCTTGTCTTCATTACCTGCTGCCCATGTGCAGGGGTATAGTAGATGTTCTATAGAAGACTAGACCAATTCAGATGAAAAAGTGCAAGATTGCATTAGGGAACAATTTTCCATGGAAAGTGGATGGATAATATAATTGGCCATCTGTTTAGTGGCTTGCAATATTTTTATAGTAATTCAGTGTGTAAACAAAAACAAACAAAAAAAGCAACTATAAGAACCAGATTCATGTTCTTTAAAGCTGGCAACAGATGTTTGTGTTTTACATTGCTATGCTTGTGCTTCGTGGCACGATGATTCTGCATTAGCCTGTCCTGTAGATAACTTTGTAGGCAGAAGCAGAGAAACATGTCTGTTTGTTTTTTTTAAATATTACAAACAGGCAGCCTGATAAATGGACAAATTAAAATCTACACTAAAACGTTTTAATTAGGCCAGTTGAAATGACAAAACTACTGAAAGCCTGGAGAAAAACAAACAATAAATGTCTTATCAGTGTTGAGAAACCTCAGCTGGAACAAAACCAGTTTTTTTTCTTGTGAATAGTTTTGTGAATGAAAAATTTAAAATACTTGGATAGTGCAGAGCAGAGAGTCTAACAAGCTCTGGTTTTAAATCTAGGGAGACCGTCAATGAAATAATTTGCTCTTCCTTTAAAATATGATCTGACATGAATGCATTTCCAAAAGTTTCAGTGCACCATCAACATGAAAGCAGACAGGTTTGAAAGTGCCAGGTCATTAAAAGTTCTGTAATCTCGCTATTGTCCCCCTGCTCCCAGTGCCATTGCCAGTTCCCAACTTTTATGTTTCCTTTCAAATCCAATAAGCACATTTATGGTATTTAAGATGAAACATAATGTATGTCCCTTTCATAATTTAGTTCTGTTATTTATAGATTTCCATTAACAATAACACTGTATACCGTCTTCACCCATGATGTAATATTTAACACTGTATCTACATCTTAGCCTCAGGGGGTAACCATGTTAGTCTGTAACTTTAAATAAAGCAAGTATCCCTGTAGCACCTTAGAGACAAACAAATATATACATACGGCATCATGAGCTTTTGAGGGCAACACCCACTTCCTCCACTCCGCTTATCTGAGGAAGTGGGTGATGCCATGAAAGCTTGTGATACTAATTTTGTAAGTCTCTAAGGACATGTCGTCACTAGGAAATTATTTCAAAATAACTTATTTCAAAATAAGCAACAAGGAGTCCTGTGGCACCTTATAGACTAACAGATGTATTGGAGCATAAGCTTTCATGAGCAAAGACCCACTTCGTCAGATGCATGTAGTGGAAATTTCCAAAGGCAGGTATAAATATGCAGGCTAGAGATAACGAGGTTAATTCAGTCAGGGAGGGTGAGGCCCACTTTTAGCAGCTGATGTGGAGGTGTGAACACCAAGAGAGGAGAAACTCCTTTTGTACTTGGCTAGCCATTCACAGTCTTTCTTTAATCCTGAACTGATGGTGACAAATTTGCAGATGAACCGTTGCTCAGCAGTTTCTCTTTGAAGTCTGGTCTTGAAGTTTTTTTGCTGCAGGATGGCTACTTTTAAATCTGCTACTGTGTGTCCAGGGAGATTGAAGTGTTCTTTGACAGGTTTTTGTATATTGCCATTCCTAATATCTGATTTGTGTCCATTAATTCTTTACATAGGGACTGTCCAGTTTGGCTGATGTATATAGCAGAGGGGCATTGCTGGCACATGATGGCGTATATGACATTGGTAGATGTGCAGGTGAATGAACCAGTGATGGTGTGGCTGATCTGGTTAGGTCCTGTGATGGTGTCGCTGGTGTAGATATGAGGGCAGATTTGGCACCGAGGTTTGTTGCATGGATTGGTTCCTGAGTTAGAGTTACTGTGGTGCGGTGTATAGTTGCTAGTGAGAATTTGCTTCAGGTTGGCAGGTTGTCTGTGCACGAGGACTGGCCTGCCTCCCAAGGCCTGTGAAAGTGAGGGATCATTGCCCAGGATGGGTTGTAGATCACTGATGATGCGTTGGAGAGGTTTTAGCTGAAGACTGTAGGTGATGGCCAGTAGTGTTCTGTTGGTTTCTTTCTTGGGCTTGTCTTGTAGTAGGAGGCTTCTGGGTACATGTCTGACTCTGTTAATCTGTTTCCTCACTTCCTCGTGTGGGTATCATAGTTTCAAGAATGCTTGGTGAAGATCTTGCAGGTGTTGGTCTCTGTCTGAGGGGTTGGAGCAGATGCGATTGTACCTTAGTGCTTGGCTGTAAACAATGGATCGTGTGGTGTGTCCGGGATGGAAGCTGGAGGCATGAAGGTAGGCATAGCGGTCAGTAGGTTTTCGGTATTGGGTGGTGTTTATGTGACCGTTACTTATTTGCACCATGGTGTCCAGGAAGTAGATCTCTTGTGTCCAGGCTGAGGTGGGGTGGAAGCTGTTGAAATCGTGGTGGAATTCTTCCAGAATTCTTTATTTCAAAATAATAATTCCTGAAATAATAATTTTGATATAGCATGTCCACACTATGGGGAAGCCTCGAAATTGGTCTGAGGCAGGCTCCATTAATGTGGCTACGCTACTTTGACTCAGAGGCCCAGGAAGCAATGTGGAGTAATTAGTCTGAATGACTCTGGGGAGTAGTTATTTCAAAATAGTGGCACCAGAGTGTCCACACTGCCGCTATTTTGAAATAACTATTTAGAAATTAGCGGCATTTCTCATGGAAAGCAGAGACCATTGTGAAATAATGGGCTTGGTAGTGTGGAAACTCCATTTGTTATTTCGAAAGAAGGGGAGTTATTTTGAAATAGCTCCCGAGTGTAGACCAGGACTAAGGTGTTACAGGACGATTTTTTTTTTAACATCTTATATAGGACATTACATCCATGGAGCTCAAGATTTATTAAGGTAAAATCTTTCATATAACTCCAATTGACTAAAATCATACCAGAGATTCATTTGGTCCAGTATAATGTATCAAATAGATGAACCATCATTCTGCTCTTGACCTTTTGTTTTTAGCAGCTGATTTTTCCTACCACACCTATATAAATCTATGCGTTATCACTGCCAGTTGCTTTCCCTTTATGTTACGTTATCAGATGCAGCAAAATGGGACTGAAGCAGAGTACTTCATAACATTAGTAGTGCCTCTCCCTATCTCATGATAAATTGGTTGAATCTGATCACTGGGGCCTAGATGCAAGATGAGGTAGGTAGAATCCTGCTACGAAAATGGCAGAAGTGAGCCAGACCTTCTTTATGCAAGCCTTAAGGTGCTTGTTTGCCAGAGTTTAAGAACAAAATTGTTAACTGAAAACACTGGTGCAGCTGATGTTAGAAAAAAGATTTTAAAAAATGGATGGCACATGAAATACACTATCTGTTTTGAGCCCAGCAATTGTTTCAGAAGCATCTCCTGTTTCAAACTTTTAGCCAACTATAAAAGAACTCTCTTTTCCAAATTGTTTTCACACTGAAAAACTCTATCTTCTGGGATATTTTTTGCTTACGTGTGCTTGTTTTGTAAGCATGGAAAGACAAAATCGAATCCATCATAAATTATTGCAGTTACACGTGAAAGTAAATCAAGTCTTGAAAAATAATTTATTATATTTCTGGGAACAATTTAGATGTGATTCATTGCTAAAACTTGTGGAAAGCAGTGTATCATTTCTGTGGCGGTTGCAGGAGTGAAGTCTTTTGATTATAAGCTGAGAATAGAAAATTGCATATGTTTTTCCGTGATTTTTTTGACCTTTTATAGAGCTGTTTCACTGATTTTTTTTAAAGTCTGATTAACTAGAAATAGCTGTTGTATGGTCAGAGACAAGTTACTCATTTATTCTTTTCCACAAGTCAGTCTTTCAATATTGTATTCTATCCAAGCAAAACATTTTTCTCTTAATTGTGTATTTCTGTGTATGGTGTGACACCCATTGAGATGAGAAAATGCAGTGGTTTAATGTAGTCTTTTACCTTCGGAGACAAAAGGCTAGAGTCTCAGCTGGTGGAAATCTGTCTTGTTCAGTATATATCAATGGAAGTATGTAATGCTACATACTGCTAAGAATCTGACTTATAAGTTCTTGTTGTTTGTGTGCATGTATGTATTATAGCATGGTTTTTAACTAAGTGATCACATGCAATTTTGTCCACAAGGACCTCTGGCTGTTAAGGTCAAAAAGTAACTGAAAATAATCAGTTGCCATTGGGCCTGCCAACATAGGAGGCAAAGGGACAGTTGCCTGTGTGCCTGGTGATTCAAAAGGGCCTGGGGCTTCCAGCCACCACTGCTACTGCCAAAGTGGCAGCGGCTGGAGTCCGGGCCCTTTAAATAGACTCTGGAGCACTTCCTGGCATGCTCTGGATGACTCTGAGGACTGCCTGGAGAGAGCACATCATGATCCAGATGACACGGGGGGGGGAGGGGACACCCCAGTTCTGTCCCTTCTGTCTGATGCCCTGCCCCCTCCAAGAGTGCCCCCTCACACACACACCTTGCCCTGGAGCCCGAAAAGTGGTTCAGGTCCCCCTCGTTCCCATCTTCTGTGTGGGCCTGTATAAAATGAGGATAAGATGGGTTTTATAGATACGTACAGACAGCGGAGGCATGGTGAGATTCAAGAATCATGGCTTCCATTGCAGGCTCTGGAAGGCAGTGTACTCCTATAGGCTCCTCTGCCTGGTCACTCCAGGCTCGACTCTTTCTACCCTGGCCCTCCAACTTCTCCCTGTTTTGCAGTCCTGTCTGCTCCTCCCCTCCTTGCCCCAGTCTACTCTCCAGTGCTCAGTCTTCTCATTCAGGTCTTCAGCCTCTTTGCTCAACCAGTCTTAGATGCCCCCTCCAGGCTCACTGTCCAAGCCCCAATTTGCTGCTAAAATTCAGGTCTCTATTCCCCATGTGCAAGCTGCAATTTTTTCAAAGGCTGATAATGTGAGTGAATTTTCATGGGGGCACATCCAAGGCCTTGCCAAATTTCAACTCCATGAGACAAAGCATAGATCCCTAGAGCTTTCCAAGGAAACGGTCACCAGAATTCAATGTGTGGAAGACAATGTATTTCCCCCTCAGCCTTGTTCTCAGAAATGACTATGCCATTTCAGCTGTAATCTTCCAAAACAATGCAGTCTAAGGCAGACATCCAGCATGAAAAAGACCAGCCCAAATAGTTGTTTCATGAGGTTATAAGTAACTGAAGACCACTGGAGGTGTTGAGCAAACTCAGTGATGGGGAGCACTACCGGCCCCATCTATAATAAGAACAAATAAGAAGATGTCTGTAACTGCATCGCCCAGGGCTGCTGGGGCTGTAGTGGAGGCCTGGGGCCCTGGGCCCTAAAGCAGCTGCTCCTTTTGCCCTCGCTCCCATCAGAAGCCCTGGGTGAATCCAAATTGTAATCCTTACTGGGACATATAGGCTTACCTCAAGATCTGTCTCAGAGCCAGTGAGATATATCGTCTCTGCAGTCTATGGCTGGGAAATCCAGAGCTGCTAAGTCACTTAGGATCATAAATCGCACTGAAAATCAGTGTCCTGAGTCCCAAAGCACTACAATGGCTTCAAAAATTCCAGTCTGAATTCGCTCTTGTCAGTAAATATTGCCTCCTGACCTTGACTTGGCTTTGTCTGCAAGTATATCCTGCCGTAAATGCTGTGTGTCGTGTGTTGTCTCTGTGTATGTGTGTGCAAATGTAGCAACAAACACCAATTATCAATATTTAAATCCTAACCTGAAAGAACCCCCTCTGCAGCAGAGAAGGACAGACTTGCTATGATGGAACGGCTAGTGTTTCTGTATCACTGCTCTGCTGGATCACAAGCTCGAATGTCTAATTCCTAACCTTCAGTGGCTGGCACAGAGAGGGTACAAGACAGCATAGTACTGAGCTTTCCTCATTTAGGACTGCACTTTTAATTAAGCACACATTTATGTGTGTGCTTAACTCCCATTATTTTCATTGTGAATTAAGCCTGTCCTTAAATTGAAACCTGAGTTTAAGTGCAGTCCTGAATAGGGATCCTTCTATGTTCCTCTTTGCAGTAGGCATAATAGAAACATCCCTGCGTCATAATTCATACTTCAATGTCTTCCTGAATCAAGGCCATAATTAAGATAGTGAATGCTACATATCTCACCATTAAAATAAACAATTAAAATCAACTAAGATTTAACATATGCAAATTTACTTTTCTTTAAGAACAAACATTTTTAAGGTTTACAAATACTATCGTTTATTTTAGAAGAAGTTTACTTTTCTGTTGCTATTAACATCTTATGGGCCAGCTTTTTGGAGACAGGAATACACAACATATTTGTATGCCCATTTTAGATATGCACAAGTGTGCTAGATATATACATGCAAAATGCAGTTTGTATAAGATTTTGTTGTTGTTGGGCATCCTGTGGTGGGTTTTTTTCATTTTTGGGGTGGGTTTTTTGGCGTTTTATTGCTATGTAAGCTTTAAATACAGTCACTCTAGTAAATGTATGTAGATTTCTTAAGATATAAATATAATGGTCCACAATATATGCTGTATAAATATCTAGAAACCATTCACTTTTAAATACACATTAATAGTTCTGCATCCATGAGTTCTGTCTGTTTTATATAAACACATGCACTTCCCCTTATATAACTCTAAAAGTTGTAAAGTTTGAAGTCATGTTCATATGGCATTTAATACAGACTATTAAGCTTTATATTTTCCTGTTCTTTAAAAACATACATGCACTGGCTATCATGACAACTCCAGAAAGATACCTGCACTCTTACAAAAAGAGCAGAACATTCTACCAGCAAAATGAAATTATCATATATATCACATATATTTTAGTGAAAATGTATCAAATTCAACATGCTTATTTGAATTAAAATTGCATTTCAAAATGATCTATATTTAATATGATAAGGAAGAAGGGAATATGTGCTGGGGTGGTATGAAGGCTTTCTGACAAGAAGTTGGGAATACTACATTAATCATGAAAAGTAAAGGCACGAGTGAGCTATATGAGCATCCTGCATGAATGCTTAGGAAAACCTTTATACCATTGTCATTACACTTAGGTGGCCTGTTCCATATGAAAATGAAAAACTATTTTAGATTCTTAAAAAATTTCATTGATACTCTGTCATATCCTTTCATCTGTGTTTGATAGTCTTCTAACCCCTAATTCCTTTGAGCCCAACTGTACAGATCTTGGAGGGAGCAGAAAATTATAGTAACATTTAGACTCTACCAGCTTTGAACTGCTGTAAAAATTGATGCTGAAGACCAGTACTGGGCAAGATCTAAATATCCCGAGTCCTGCACCTCAGACCAATGCCATTTTGGGATCAGCTGACACATTTGGAGGCTGCTTTAAGCTGTTCAGAAGTTTGAAATGTTAGAAGTACTTTTGGTGAAAGCAGTGGTGAAGGACAGTGCAGCAGTCAAGATTCAGGATCACTTACGTTACTCAGAATTACTAGGCTCTCGTATATCACCAGAACATTTGTGGGGTCCAGGCATTTACACTGCAGCTGTCATCCTGAGGCATGCATCTGAAATGCTGTAATATATACTGTATATATGTATTTACTGCAGTGTAGTTATATAAACTTTTGTATGCATATTTATTTTCACACTATAAATGATGATCGGATGATGTACTTTATCACACATTGTTTCAGCTGCTGCTGCATTTTTATTGCAATACTATTTTTTTGTAACTGGTTGTAAATGTTATGATCATCTTTTTCAATTTATATTGCATTACATTTTAATAGCTTCTGTACTTCTGGATTGACACATCCATCAGTGGATAGTTTTGAAGGTTCTTTCTAGATGTTTTCCCTCCTATCAAGATTTTCAGATTTCTTTCTTTCTCTTGTCTAGTGGGGTGCAGTGAAAGCTGCTATTATTGTTTAATTAGCAAACAAAACATATGGTTAATGGCATTTACAGGTGATTAAGGGCACCTAATCCACCCTTAACAGTACAGATTGGACCTCCTTGGTCTGACACCCTTGGAACTTCCCTGATCCCAAACGAGGGAGTTTGCCAGACCAGGGGAGGTCAATTCCAGCCCCCTGCTGCCGTCCTCCTCCCCCATTTGGCTCTGCTGCTGCTGCAAGCCCAGTTAAACTTCTCTCCCCAGCAGGACTGCCCACCGCTGGCCCTGCTGCTGCTGGTTCCCCTATCACCGGCCTGTCTGGGGTTAGGGCTTCCTGGCCACTAGCCCTGCTCTAACCAGCTTGGCTGGGCTCCATGCCCCAGCAGGGCTCCTTGCCACCAGACCTCTCCTACCCAGCCCGCACTGTCTGGGGCTCTGGTGGTGATTTAAAGTGCCCTGGGTTCTGGTCGTTGCCACTCCTGTGATAGTGGTGGCAGCAGCCAGGAGCTCTGGACTCTTTTAAATCAGTGGACCCTGAGGCAGCTTTCCCTTTTGCCTCTCTCCCCCTGTCCCATACATGGCAAAATATCAATGTTTGACAAACAGAAGAGAAGGGGAGGAATCCAGTAGGGAATTGTGATGCATATGAATTATTTGTTTAAAAAAATTGTAAAAGAAGAGTTCTTAAGCTGGCATTTCAGTGGTATCCAAACAGTAACTGAAGAGACAGCAGATGTATTTAAACTAGCTTGCCTGTTCATGGCAGGCAGAAGAATGTTCCACTCTGTTCTTTCCAATCCATTCATTCCAAAAGTTGTGGTATAATCAGACTATAACATGTGCATGGCTTGGTTAAGAAATGCAAAAATTATGTACAGGGAGTCCTCGGAATTCGATCCTCAGAAATCATTTTTCCCCTAAGAATCAATGGTATAAAGGGAGGGGGGACTGATTCTTTAACCAAGACTTGCTACACTATTTTCACCATGATAACCCAACTTTTTGTACTGAATTAATGGCAAATGGCTAATGTAAGAACATCAGTGTATTTGTTTGGTAAACAGCATTCCAATAAACATATGCAATTACCTATGCTTTGACTTTGTAGAATGGTGCTGAAAGGGAGTCCCTTGCAGTTGCTTTTCTGATTGACTTCCGTGGCCAGGGTAGTTTGTTGCCAGGTAGCTTTGCTGCTTCTTTTTGATTGGCTTCTAGCCCTGGGTTCAGCCAATCAGAAAACTTGAACAGTGACATCAGTTATTACCTGAGGCTCAGTATGTGATATGTGCTGATCTCCCTGCTGGCTTTCAGGGCAAAACAAGCTTCACAGTGGTGAAAAAGGGAGTCAATTGAAAAGCATTGTAAGTGGCATCCAATGTAAATAGGGTATTGTATGAGAATTCCCTGTACACTAGGAAAATAGGGCAATAAGGAAAACAAAAGGGAGCTGAAATCATCCACAAAGCATACAAGTTTTTTAATTGTGGAAGTGGGTTACAGATCATAGAAAGACATGTTTGCAATCAATTTTGTTTCGCTTTTAAAAAATGTTAACCTATTAATGCCAAATAAGTAAATAAATAAGTCTTGTTGATAGTGATTTCAACCTTCATATCAAAATAACATATTTTTCATGTTTCCTTTAAAAAATATCAAAGGGGAGGAATGAAAATAAAAATATTAAATAAGTTAGGGGTGAAGGAACTCTTCAACCAGAACTGCAAGCAGTTAGTGTCAGAAATGAAATAATATACCAAAGATTCAAGAATGTGAAAGATTCCATTTAGCATTTAGTTTTCTGAATCAATAAGGGTGCATCTACACAGCACCCATAGCTCAAAATAAGCTACGCGATTTGAGCTATGCAAATTGCATTGCTTATTTCAAGTCAAATTCAAAATAGCTTATTTTGTAATTTAATTTTGAAATAACCCACTATTATGAAACATTCCTTACTCCTTGTGGAATGAGGTTTATAGGGACATTGGACTAGCGAGCCTATTATATTTGGAAATACCTGGCTTGCTGTTAAGGTGCAGGATAGCTATTTCAGGATACCTCCGAAATAGTGCTACAGTGTAGACATAGTCTTAGAGACTTGGTCAACCCCAAGCTTTGCTTATGAGATTGGACAAGATGCCAGCTATGCCACTGCAGTATTATGGAGACAGTATTATGGAGACTGTATTGTCAGTACCATAATTAGGGTAGCATTGCACATTTCATTTCATTATGGTAGTGATTACCACTTCCTCTTAAGGGACAGATTACTTATCTAGAAAATCAGAAGTAAATGTATTCAGTAGCTTGAGTATTCAGAAGTTAAAATGATTGCTTTCAAATGCTTTTGAATACCTAAGGTACTGAATACATTTTACTTCTGACATTCTAGATTATTTAAATCTGTCCCTTAAGAGGGAGTGGTAACACCTTGTTATTGCATTATCCATTTAAAATGTTAGGATTAATACTGGATGTTTCTTTGAAACTTTCTAATTTCCAGACAGCTGTGTTATAAAATGGAAATTTCATGAAATTTCAAGTTAAAAAATGTAGTATAATGAGTAATCGAAGACAAGGAAAGTCCCTTTCCATTATGATAAAAATAAATCTGCACGGTACTCTTTGTCCCAAAGAAAAAATTCAAAAACAGACTGCCTGATCTGAACTTCTTAGAGCCCTTTATTCAGACAGGCAATGGAGACAGACAATTTTTTCCACATAAATTGCAGGCTTTGATGTGAACAATGAAATATAACGATATAATACTAAGTCTTCTAGCAAAGCTAAACTCTGTTTTCCCCCCTATTGGCTCTATCTGCTGTCTTTGACACTATTGATATTTCCTTCCTGGATTTGAGAATTTTGTTCCTGCCTCTGGTGTTACCTCACTGAAAGCAACTCCTGCATCTCCTTTGTTGTCACAGCATTTTTCCTTGTTTGACAGTAATAAAAACAAACTGAAAAGACAAGTAAACAATATGATTCTCACAGTCAAGTCCTTAGCTAGCTTCTAGCCTTTTGCTAGAGGAAGAATTTTTTATTTTCAGTGTGGACTTTATCATAAAAAGAGGTGGGTGAGTAAGGACTTTGCTGTTAAAAAATAGTTTTGTTGAAATCAAAATGTTTCATGGGAATGTGAGGATTTTTGACATTTCTCTGGGGGAAAAAGTTGAAATGAATTATTAACACTTGTTTTGTTTTGATAAGGATGTATTTAATATGTGTAGATTGTATTACAGTAATCATATTGCAAGGTTTTAACAGTGAAACAATTTGACATTAACTAAATGCAAAATTTCAGTAGATTAAAATAAACTTTTTCAAAATTTTCATTCCCTGGAACATTTCAAAATTTCAGCTTTTCATTCTAATTGAAAACAAAAACTGATGGGAATTTGCTGTGGAACAGAAATTCCATTTTCCGATCAGCTCTAATCATGAAATTCTCTCTCTCATTATTCTGGCAGATTAAAAAAAAAGAAAAGAAAAAACCCTCTTCTCCTTCACTAATCTTGAACATCTGATCCTGACTACGGATGCTAAGTAGTGATTAATTTGCTAGTCGAGTAATGAATGGAATTTCCATCGACTACTCGATAAGCACTTCCGCGTTCTGCCTTTGAAATGTACAAGGTCCCCAGAAGGGGCTCTTGTGCATTTCAACTTTGGAACACCTCATGGAGCTCAGGGCCAGCGGGAAGTCCTGCTGACTCTGGGCTCCACATGAACGCTTCTGCTTGGAAATGCACAAGAGCCCCATCTTGCAATATTTTATTTCATTTACTTAGAGAGGACCTCTGTGACAGGTAAAAATCCCTACATGCCTAAAGCACTAAAGGACAAAGTATCTCCTTAATTACTTTTACAATAGAGTTCACATAAATTTCCATAATTATTTGTTTTTACATGAAATTTTACAATTGAAATTAAAAAGGATATAGGTCACAGCAAATTAGCTATTTTCCCCTAGCATTGCAGGTCTTGGGTACTGTGGGATGTAGACGTAACCATCTAAACTCACCCTGAGTTGGGTATGTAGTACTGCAGATTCGCAGCATCAGTCTGTTAAACTGGAACAATTTGCTGGATGATTTGCTGCTCTTACATATAAAATGCTACACTAGGAGTGAAATTGAGGCGGCATATCTTTCATTTCTTTAAGCAGCTTAGAATTCCCCTGATGAGGTCATTAATTGGCAACCTGTTTCCCTATCTTTTGGGGACAAATAGTTGCAAGGCTAAAAAAAGAATGAAATGAAAGTAAGTTTAAAAGAAAGGTGATTTTTTTTATGAGAAAGTAACCTAATACACAAGGGTGGATAAAACATTGGAAAGTATTAATAAGGAAAAATCTAATGGTGATAAGGGGATAGACTGAATGAGTTAATAGATTCTAGGTTCCTTTTCTATTATAAAACCTGGAAAAGGAAGAGTTGTGAAAATCAGCTGAAATTCTTCTGCAGACTCTTATCATCTTATGACTTAGTTATTGCATCCTTTCTGATGTTGCTGAATTTCCAACTCCTCCTGTAATCCACACAAGTCACAGTTACTAACAATTATCACTACCATATTGAAATCCTTTAATTGGCTCCCTCATTTCCTCCATATCAGATTCACACTTCTTTTCCTCAGGCTTGAGGCTTTTCATAACTCTGTTTGATCTCTGCTTTTCTGGTCTTCTCTCTTACTGTGTTGCTTCCCTTTCATTCCACTTTTCAATGAGGTCAGCCTTGAGTAGTCATTTGTCTGCTTCTGCTGCAAATGTCTCCACATGTTCTATGTGGCTTCTTCAACATGAAACACTACCCATGCGGTACTCCAGAAGGCTACTTTACCCTAACATTCTTCACATCCTTCCTCAAGACTCTCTTCTCTTTTAGAACCCACAAGAAATCAGCCAGCAAAGGATGGTTAGGCTGAGCAGCTGTCAGGGATAGGATATTTGATTTATTAAAGTAACAGAATTGATCCCCAAAGCTTTCAAATGGTTTTGAGCCATGAGTTGTTCACATAACTGTGTGCAATGTGATTATATTAGTTTATGGTTGTTTCCTTCTCACCCTCCTCACTGGTTAGGTTTTTTTTAATTTGTTGCTGTCTTATTTGAAATTAATCTGTAAACTCTTTAGGGCAGAGATGATGGATTCCTATGTATAACACGGCCCCAAATTCTGATTGGGCAGCACAATAATATCAATTTGTCACCAGCAGAGAGAGGGCCAAAGTCAAAGCTGCATGGGGAAGGAGTTACTGCACAGCCATCCCTTTTGTGGCTTCCCCCATGCCACATCACAAGCACTTCTGACAAGGGGAAAGGTTTCTGAAATCAGGGGGACCACTCACACGCTTACAGCTAAGCACATGTTTGGGTCAGGATAAGAGCACTCAGCATTCTGCCAGTCTACATGGGCCCCTCTGCTGCTATCCAACAACAGAAGGAGGCACAGCAGAGTCTGTTGTTCTTCTCTCTCATCCCATAAACTTGCAAGTGCTGCAGATCATCTCAGTAATGGAATAACAACTTGTGAATGGAGTGATTTTTACATAAGAGAACCAATATGAATCCTTGTAGTAGTGGGGAACAATGGTGATGTTTCAAATCAAAAATATCCCGTGGAAGACTTCAGGAGGGTACTTTTTACATGGTGCACACACACACACAGAAATTACAGCGCAGAATGGAGAAGTGGATTATCGTGCATTGTGTGGATTCTCCAATACTTACTCCCTGGGATTAATTTTTTAATTAAAACTGAAAATGAAAGATTAAAAAGAAAAGAAAAGAAAAGAAAAGAAAAAATGTCCTCAGCTGCTGAAAAGGTCATATATCGTGTGTGGCCTTAAATCACTGGAGCACATATATATAGCAATCAGTCGTGGCAAAAGTAAAAAATATAGTCTTCTTTAATAGTCTAACAGATTTAATCACAAGAAATGGCATGAGTTAAGCCAGAAAAGGGAGAAGCACTAATTTTATTGTACAAGGAGTAGCCAAAGCAATCTGGCATGGATGAAAGAAGAAAAACATTTTACTGTAAGTTAGACATTTACTTTGCATTATATTTTTTCTACCCTAGCAGCAAACAAGCTTTTTTTTTGGGGGGGGGGGGGGAGGTAACACTGTTTTATATTGCTATTACCTCTCAAATTTTTTGAAGGTGAATAGCTTTAAGTATATATTTTTATTTTAAATATATATTAATTTTTATTTGAAGTTTAGTTGACGGATGAAAGACAAAATTACAATTATTTTAAAAATATCTAAAGAAGGAGTATGAAAACACAAGATGGTTTATTTTTTCCACTTGTTGTGTACATATTGGAGTGTTGACAGTAGAATTCCCAGTTTCTTGTGTGTGCTGCGGCCAAAATTTGCTGCAGAAAAGCTTTGCTTCACTGATGTAACAAACCCAAGTATAGTTGTTCTGTGAAACCTAGCTAAAGGGAGAAATGAAAGATAGATGGTTTTACAGATTTAACTTCTATAGGTTATTTGGGGTTTCTTATGGGACTTCTAGGACACATTTATACAGTGGGGCAAAGGTCAAATTAAGCTACGCAACTTCAGCTACATCAATTGCGTAGCTGAAGCCAAAATAGCTTAACATGGCTTTTGGCACTGTCTACACAGCAGGAAGTTGAAGGAAGAACACTCTTCCTTCGACTTTCCTTACCCCTTGTGAAATGAGGGCTACAGGAGTCATAGTAAGAAGTCCTCCAGCTCACCATTATTTTGAAATAATGGCTTGTAGTGTAGATGCATTCTAAGGGTATGTCTAGACTGTATCCCTCTATCGGCAGAGGGATGCAGATTAGGTAGGTCAACATTGCAAATGAGGCAGGGATTTAAATATCCTGTGCCTAATTTGCATAAAAATGGCCGCCGCGTTTTGCCGACTCAGCACTTTGTTGGCAAAAAGCGGCAGTCTAGAGGGGGATCTGTTAAGAAAGAAAGCCTTTTTCGACAGATCCCTTATGCCTCCTGCAAGGAGATTTACAGGATCTGTCAAAAAAGGCTTTCTTTCTCGACAGATCCCCCTCTAGACTGCCGCTTTTTGCCATCAAAGTGCTGCGTCGGCAAAATGCGGTGGCCATTTTTATGCAAATTAGGCGCAGGATATTTAAATCCCTGCCTCATTTGCAATGTTGACCTGCCTAATTTGCATCCCTCTGCCGACAGAGGCATGCAGTCTAGACAGAGCCTTAGAGATGTTAGTTCAGTCAATTCCTACTCTCTAATTCAGTCAATTCCTAGTGCCTGAATAGGATATTTTCTTACAATCTTGCATTTTTTTCCAACCACTTTTAAAAGGCTCTTAATGATTAGACCTTCAGCCATAGTCCAATGTAAATCTTCCATCAGGAATCATTTTTCATTTGGCCTAATTTTTTCTTTTAATTTCATTTGATTAACTGCTATTAATTCTCCCTTATAGAACAGAAGCATCTCCCCTCATCTCCCCTCATTGCCTTTATTGCTCGGGAGCAGAAGTATGGGGGCCACCTACCATGCTAGTTGGCATTTCATATCCCAGAGGAGATATGGTCACTACCAACTGATTCAGATAACCTTCGAGGTCCCTTTTAACCCTGTGGTTCTGTAATTCAGCTAGCACACATGTTATGTCAGCAGCATCATATGTAACCCAGTGTCCCAAAATATTTTTTAAGAGAAGTAGAAAATGCACCTAACAGTTATAACCAAACTATCTAACCTTCTCTGTTAGTGTAATATGATTCATATGCTGGCACTGTTTTGCCCTCCCCTCGCTTTATGTGGCTACCTCACATAGTAGCAGGATACTGCCCCAAAAGGTTTTAATGCAG
Organism: Pelochelys cantorii; assembly: GCA_032595735.1. NCBI lineage: Eukaryota > Metazoa > Chordata > Testudines > Trionychidae > Pelochelys > Pelochelys cantorii. Next base: position 192,585,288 of record CM064327.1, read on the forward strand.
TTTTTGGTCTGATATGTTTCCCATAACAATAAAAAGATAAAACATTTTCTTTCCAAAGAGAAATCATGTTTTTGTCTGATGTGAGGATTTTTAACTGCTCACACCTGGGCCTCTGCAGTACTCATATATGTATCTTTTTCAGGGAATTTTTTAAAGATATTTAATAGGAAGACCAAATGTTCTAACTCCGGTGTTACTCGGCCTCTCACCACATATGCCATATGCCTTCTGGTTTACTCTAACCAACCATATAAATCTTTCTCTTTCATAAGTAATAAAATTCACTAACTTTTACAGTCAAAATTGTTGGAAAAAAGAGTTTGTATTGTATTTGCAATAAATACAGCGAAACCTGGCTTGCGTGACTACCAAAAACAAACAGACAAAGCCAACAACAAGTTCTAATAACTTTTCTGATTTTACCCTATAGGCTCACAAACCAGAAGACAAATAAAAGACCCCCAAATTTTATCATAAGACATGATTTTGAAGTCTAGTGTATGATTTTTTTGAGGTCTGACTCATAATTCTGCACATTTGAATGACTGTAACACCTGCAATATCATTTGAACAAGCTAAACAGAAATAACTAAGCAACATGTCAAAGGAAATAACAGTTCATCTCCAAAAGCCTGATTCATAATTGTGGAAGGAAAAGGAAAATTCCAACTTTGAACTAAGGGATATGATCTCTCTGTTTTGCTTCGTTCAGTGATGGTTGAATTTACAGTTGAGGACTTTAGTCTTTGGCTAATTGTTATACATAGTGTTGTTTTATTACCATATTTAACTTAATTTTATACTGACTCTAGCACTTACCAATAGGCATGAAACTGACAGAATTGTGTGAGCCTTTTCTATTAGTTACTCCATTTACATATGGTCAAAATGCACAAGAATATGGGATTCTCTACTAAACTACAGGTTAAACCTCTCTAGCCCAGCAGCATCAGTGGTCCACAATGATTTTAGTTAGCCAGATGTCCACTTATCATGGGTGTGGCCAAATTTCCCATGGTACCATATAGGGATGTTAAATTTAGTTTAATCAACTAGTCGATAAACAGGGGAGCTAACCCGGATGTGACTCTGCCTTTTAAATGTATTAAGAGCTGGCAGGCTCTTAATAAATTTAAAAAGCAGAGGCACAGCATCTGGGACTGGGCATGAGCCTGGAATCAGCTGATTCCCAGCTCACTCTCAGTGCCCCGTTACCCCCCTGCCTCCTGCAGAGATGGTGCTGGGGGAAACTGACTTTAAGCTGGCTCCCCCCAGCACCGGCTCCTGCTCCCTGCCCTTTCTGCCTCTGATAGACGCAGCACAAGTGGGGGGGAAGCGACTAGTCAACTATCCGATAAGCTTTTCATATCGGATAGTCGACTAGTTGCTTACATTCCTATTCCCATAAAGTTTTTTTACAGCCACCAGTTCTGGCTCTCAGTGTTCTGTTATTTAGCTCTAATTTACTTCTAAATATCTTCTAAGAGCCCAGTAAGCAGTGGAAGTGTTGGTAATGCTGCTAGACAATATTGACCTCCTGTGGTTCTGCAAATTATCTGGTTCTGCACCGGTCAGGTCCTGGGGGTGCCAGACTAGAGAGGTTCAGCTTGTATGACCTCCTGCTTTAGCTGGTTGCAGAGAAGATTATGCTTTAACTGCAGCTCTCAGAGGACATAATGTAAGACTGCTGAAATTGGTACAGATCTTTTAGGCTTTGGAGAGGACACCACTGACTTTTACCATTGAAGAACATGGTCACACGTAGACTCTGGCACTGCATGAACGAGTATGAGATGCGACTATTACATGCAGTCTGCTTCCTACTTTTTCCTTTCTGTGAATCATGGACCTAAGCGAGAGTGTTGGTGTGCCTTGCTTCCATGAAACATACATCTCCAATGCAACAAGGAGACCTTAGGGTATGTCTACACAGGTTCCTGTGGCACCTTAGGGTATGTCTACACAGCTAAAGTTGAAATAAGCTACGCAACTTCAGCTACGTTAATAGTTTAGTTTAAGTCGAAATAGCATAATTCGGCTTTTGGCGCTGTGTACACAGCAGGAAATGGAAGGACGAACACTCTTCCTTTGACTTCCCTTATGCCTCCTGAAATGAGGGTTACAGGAGTCAGAGCAAGAAGTCCTCTAGCTCGACATTATTTTGAAATAAAGGCTTGTAGTGTAGACCCGCACTATGTTATTTCCAAATAACGTCAGTTATTCTGAAATAATGCTGCTGTGTAGACGTACCCTAAAAGATGGACAGAATTATTAGGGCATATACTCTAACTTATGTTTATCTCCTAATAAATCTGTTAGATTCTAAGGTGCCACAGGTCTCCTTGTTGTTTTGGCAGATACAGACTAACATGGCTACCCTTCTGAAACTTCTCCAATGTTAAATTTCTTCTCATCCACATGCACAGTGTTATCTGCCAGATAATAATGAAATTGGATCAGTGTGCACTAGCAGACACTTAATCAGTGGCCTCAGATCTCTCTAAAGGTTTTGCAGCTTGGCAAAGATAAGGTACAGGCTTTGGGGTATATGGGGGGGCCGAGATTGGTGGCATCTGCCTCTAGGGAACAACATGAGCCCAGGGAAGGCCCACAACATTTTGGCACCTGAGGCAGGGAGCTCAAATGACACCCCCATGCCCTCTTGCTTGGGCCAAAACTTTGAAGGTCTCAATTCTGCCTTCTTCATGTTTTACTCCTCTCATGGCACTCCACCATCTCTGTGCATCTAGAGAGAGAGAATACATATGCACCAGCAGCAGACACAATTTTCTGCACTCTGGGTCCAACTGGTGCCCCCCACAGTCTAGCACCTGAGGCGGCCACTTTAGTTCGCCTCATGGTAAGGGCAACCCTGAATGAGCCATTTGTGACAGGATCCCCAGGGTGCAGTCTGGGACTGTGGGACCACTGTGTCCCCTTAACTCTTCAGCCTGGGCTGTCTCTCATAATGCTTTGCAAGTAAGAAGCAGCAAAATCCCTCTGAGTCCTGTTATCACTTAACATAACCACATGTGGAGCTCCAATCCAGTAGTTTGATTGCATGAATGCTCCCACTGTCACTCATGAATCTCTCAAAATAAAGCAGCAGTCAAATCCCTACCGCCCCCCCCCCCACCTTCCAATACTGTGTCTCAGGGATATACCATTTAACTTATTGGTTCACCACTTCATCAATGTTTTAGTGACAACCATACAATATAATCTCATAACTTCATATGCTCTAAATATACACATATCTAGACAGAATAGCAGGTTTCAGCAGTATAATCCTTCTCTGATGCCTAGCATGGTTTCTATGCAAGATCACAATTATATATAAATGAGAAATATGGGGGTAAGATGATGCTCCCCCAAGATATAGAATGCCACACCATTATTTTCTAGAAACCCTCACCTTCCCCTAGTGAGACAGGGAACAGACCAAGCACCACATTTTTGGCACACACAGAATTCAGTAATAAGGAATTGGGGCTGTGTTTGGTATTTTGGGGCTTTCAAAATGTATTCTGAATGTGCCTCTGGAGTCGTAAGGACACTTTATCTCCTGCAGGCTCTATTTGAATTATACTTCTCTTGGTTTCCCACCCACCCCATTGCCATGTATACTTATGCCTATGTTTATTTTGTGCATATCTCCATTATTTCATGTCCTGCTCCATGATGGTTTTCTCCCCTAACAACTCATTCTTTTGTGTCTTGTGCAAAGATCTTTCTCTCTTTAAGGGTATGTCTACACTGCAACACTATTTCGAAATAACTAGCGCTATTCTAAAAATACCTTAGTCCGCGTCTACACAACAGGCAGTTATTTCGAAATAGTGGAAAAAATTATCAAGATGGAGGACTTCTTACTCTGATTCCTGTAACCCTCATTGTATGAGGAATAAGGGAAGTCAGAGGAAGCATGCTCTATTTCAAAATAAGTGCTGTGTAGATGCTCCCTATTTTGAAATAAGATTGACGTAGCTCAATTTGCGTAGCTTATTTTGAGTTAAGCCCTGCTGTGTAGACACACCCTTTCTCTCTTTCTCTCTCTTCCACATTTTTTTAATTTGAAGCAGAAGGTATTTCTATACATTAAACTGATTATGCAAACAAATACTGAATGATTGGTTGTATCATGTGAACTCTGTAAAAGAATTATTTTTCAGTATAAATAGGGAATATGATAAATAGTGACCTTTTTCCCTATTTTGTGGAAGTATAAAGCCAGTTAGTGTTATAGTCATTGTTCTGTTTTCAAAATAATACCACAATTATAACACTTATATTTGCAAAGCCCCAAAATTAATCCTCACACAATCCCAATGGTTTAAGTATAGTCATTCTCGAATCTTTTCACAGTAGTTGCCAAACAGTGGCATCTGAGATACCACATACAGTTCTTCCAAATACAGTTCTTAGTGTAGGATATAGGACATGTAGACATTGTGTGACCGTGCTTGGAAATTGCTGATTTTCTAAAATTTTCTACTGTAAATATTAATTTCCCCATTTGATATTTGGGCTTAATCCTGTATTCCTTAAACAAGCCAAAATCTCAGTGATCCAGAGACATTGTCTGAAGCTCTCTGCTCTGGGCATCAGAGCTACCATTCATATTCATGAGTTCCTAACCAATTTTCCCATAAATACCTAAATATATTATTTGGGCTCATTAACACATATGTTTTAGTTAATACAAAAAGAAACCACTACAAACAAATGTGATGGAGTTTTTATCTTGGCAAATTATTTTAGACTTGGAATAGTACTGCAAGTTGCTATTTTGTAAAATTCATCCAATATGGCCATTGAGTTGCTTTCCATTTATAACCTTGTGTTTGTTTGTTGCACACATGGAAGGTAATTGGCTGGGAAACATTTTGTGATACTTTTTCTTAGCTGCACAAAATAAATTGCATTGTGAATTGTATGCAAACAAATATACTAAATAAAAACAACTTGACAATTATTCTATGGACAAGTTTATAGTTGATTTGTAGGGAGAGTTAGGAATCCAAGAAAAGAAATAATCTTGTTCCCGTTAAAATTATTGAGGAAAACTTATATTAATTTTAGTGGCTGCAGGACAAAGCTTGAAGGCAGAGACAAATGGTTCTTAAAATGTATTTCTACTCTGAGGAGCAATTTTAAAAAGACAGCTTTTTATTCAACAGTATCGGGAATATTTGGGGCTGCATCTACTGATGTTAGTGGCCAAATAGAATCCATCCTATCTTTTCTTGTACATCAGCAACAGAACTAAGCCCCATTCTGTTCACAAGCTTTTGAACTTTTGCTGTCATGTCAATTTTGGATTAAAAAAAAATATATTACATCTGCTAGAGGAATGTAAATGTCAGGTGGCAGTTTGCTAGAAAACAAGTTGAAAATTCTGAATAAAGGATGAAATCAGAACAGTGGGACTATATTAGTGAAATTTGCATAAAAGAAAATTACATTTTCACAAAAGCAGTTATTGAAAGATAACTTCAGAATGGTTATGCAAATTCCTGCATTTTGATTGGTTAATAATGGCTTTCCAGCAATCAGAGTACGGGGACTGGTATATTATGTAGTTATTTTAAAAATAACTTGATGGTTCAAATCACACACCTACAATCAATCAGATTACAGGGAACTGGATAACTTAGGGGGGAAAATCTTATGGCAATGCTTCAATAACTTAAATATCCCTGTGCTCAGAAATAACTGGAGCATGGTTGCTGACAGTTAAGCCATCCTGAGGCAGACAGTAAGCATGGAGAATTTCAATCTAAATCTTTGGCAAAATTATAAGAAGGAGAAAGCATGGACTTCTAATGAAAAGTGGCAAGCAGCCTCAACTATAAATATGACATCCTGTTTCACCTCTGTTACTATTCAAACTGTCATACAGTTTTTGGCTTTGCCATTAATTAGATTCACAAAATACCCATCTACAGATTTGGAAATAATTTCTGTGTAGGATGGATTCTTGCTTAGCGGAAACCATTTCCTGTTGGTCTCCTATTTCCTTACTTGGACTAATCCTGAAACAATTTGCTTTGGTATTAGGGCTGGGACAACTCTACCAGTGATCTGTAAAAGTAAATAACTGGGAGTGGAGAAATGTAAAAGTGGTTTAAGGCCATCTTGGGTACAGCTGTTTTCATTCACCGTTTTTTATTGATAGAACCCAGGAAATTGTGCACTTTCGTACCTATACAGTGACTCAAGATCAAAATAGTTCTAGGTTGCCATAGAACAGAAGGACCTAGTTATCTAGATTGTTTGGAAGGCAGGCTATGATTATTAGGAATTTCATAAAAAGAGAATTTATGTGGCACATGGATTCCAGGGTTCCTGGGGAAAAACATATATAGCTAGACAGGTTAATGTGGATATAGAAGTGTGGAAAGATGCTGCCACCAAATTTTCACTCGTTGCTCATGCAGCCATGCAAGAATTTTTAGATGTAGGCAATTTAGATTTGCAGATACCATTGTCAGTTATTTATTTGAATAAACTATCTTAGGAATTTTTGTTTTTCATTTTGAAATATGCTGTCATCTATATTTAGAGCTCATCAGAAAATAGATGCTACATTCTGCCATCAATTTTGAAAGATAATTAAAAACAAACAAACAAACACAAAAATCAAATAATTCTGGACTACAAACTGAAAAAAAACCAGTTTGGGTTTTGATATACAGTGAAATTCTAGATTTTCCAACCCTATTTTTTAGATGGGAGGCGGTTGGCTTTCCATTGAAATATGGAACATTTAGGAGGAAATCAATATTTATTTTATGAGGGAGGCAAACAAGTTTAGATGTCAAATTTTGTCAAGCTCTATTTATACCATTGTACTTTTCTGCCTTAATTTTGTTGTTACATCTAACTTCACAACTCCTTGATATTTAAATGGTTCACCTGCATATGTATAGAGCTGAAACAACTTCGATGTCTTATTTTTTCATATTCTCTTTATTTCTGTACTATGGATATTAAAAACTAAAATACTGATTATTCTGTATACACAAAAGTATTTTTATACTACTGTACTAAAGGGTCCATAGCATAATATATTCCAAAGCTATAATATACTTCTACTATAATGTACTGAGAAGTTTTGTTTGTTTTTTAAACAGCAGAGGGCCTATAATGTTAACTTACTTTTAAAGAGAACTGTTTGATGTAGAGGATTCTGGTTTTGGGTAAATTAGCTCAGGGAATGGAAATCTCACAGATTCAATGAAACTATACCGGCTTACATCAGGTAATTATCTGTCTATCTTGACTTACCTTAGGTGTATCTTGGTTTTTTAACTGTACGTGTGCCTGAGTACATAGATCTAATGGGAATTCAATTGAAATGAATAAATGTGTAATAATAAAATAAGTGTATAATGGTGACCTATTACATTGTTTTTTTCTTCATAGTAACTCAGAATGCTAATCAAATTTATTATCCCAGATGTTCAAAGTACTGTGGCAGATGCTGCTGCCAGAATAAAATCTTCATTTCATTCTACAACTTGAAAGTGTTTTGCATGTGATCCTAGGAATTGTATCTGTGGCCAGAAACAACAGAAACAAACAAGTGAAAAGAGACTCTTCAGCAAAACAAGTAATCCCATAGGGGACAATACTGTTTCATCACTTAGATTATAGAAATGTGATTCTATATTTAGGTGGCAAATGTACAGGAAGCTGTGCTCATCTCTTGTGAACGTATGTATATGCTCATGAATCAGATTTATGTATTTAGCTTGATGTTGGAAGATCTCATAAGGCTTATACTAAATTAATAAGCAGTGTTTTGTCTCACGATCATGATTCAATACCAGTAAAGTATATTTCAAATACATAGTTTCAAGTAAAAAAGTCTGTATATTTATAATAAAACAATATTTGTAAATATGATAGAAAAAATACATGGAAATGTTACAAAATAGAGATTCTTAAGATATCGATAATACTGCAGTGAACATATTGTCTCATTACTGGCCACTGTTACCCTGCAATTCAGCCATGAGCCAGCAGAAGGCTCCATAACCAGTCCAATGCAGCTGCTGGAATCAGGTTAGTACCCGAGAATCCCAGCTTTTATTTTATTAAAAAGTAAAATTTTAGTACTCATGTTTGCATAGAAAAGCTAGCAAACATAACAACCAAAATCTCGAACACTAGAAGGCAGATGAATATTACTACAGGTTGAACCTCTCTAGTCTGGCACCCTGGGGACCTGACGAGTTCTGAACCAGAGAATTTTCCAGACCATAAGAGGTCAGTATTGTCTAGCCCCATTACTAACACTCTCGCTGCTCACTGGGCTCTTAGAAGACATTTGGGGTTAAATTAGAGCTAAATAATAGCATTGACTGCTGAGAGCAAGGACTGGTGGCTGTAAACAAACTTTATGGGACCATGGGACACTTGGCCACACCCATAAAAAGTGGACATCTGGCTAATTAATATCATGCTGGGTGATGGATGTTTCTGGACCAGAGAGTTCTGGACTACAGAGATTCAACCTGTATTTTAAATTTTTCAAATGTATTTTTTAAATTTTTTTTATTACTTTACAGTAGTCTAATGATTTTTTGAATGCTTCGAATTGAAGTACTTCATACATGAAAGGGGAACTACAATGTGAAATCAAAGTGGACCAGTCTTAGGATAGATAAGAGGTTGCACAGGGATAAAATGCTGTAGTCAGTAACCTGCAGAGGGACCAAGGTGGACAGAACTGGGAGTAGGAGGCTGAGAGCTTGGTCAAGACTCATCCTGGTTTTGACAGGAAGCCAGTCATAGCTATATTGGGATAAAACCAGGGTTGCAGCCTGCAATCAGGAAAATATTTTACAGGATCACACAAAACCAGTTTATCATGTATATTAATCTACTAGATAGCTCTTAGGGCTGACTTAGGAAATCTGGTTTAACTTTTATTTGTATTTGGCAAAGCAATTGTGCCTAGGGCCTAAGGTAGTTGTGGGACAAGTGAGTGAATAACTGTATTTTTTTTCTGGCAGTTCTAGAGTGAGTGTGAGGGCAAATAGATGAACCACATATTGAAAAATCTTTCTTTTGAGTCAAATAAATTGTTTTGTTCAACTCAAATGTTTCATGTTGATTGAGATTTTTTAAAAGTTTTAAATAAAATTGAAGAAAATCCCAAACCAAAAAGTAGCTTGGAATTGATATTTGAAAATGTCAGAACTGTTTGAAAAAACATTTGCCCAACTTTAACTTACACCTTTTATTTCTGGCAGACTTAGGCCAGGTCTACTTTAGACCCAGCAGCTCAGCTTAAGGTACACAACTCCAGCTATGTAGAATATGTAGCTGGAGTCGGCTTACTTTAAGCCAGCCGAAGTGGAGGCCTCACACTGGGAGGCTGACAGGAACAAACACTACCATCAGCTTCTCTTACTCCTCACAAGAGCAGGAGTACCGGACACTGGTGTGGGAGCCCTCTGAGTTTGATTTTGTGAGTCTTAACTAGACTCGCTAAATCAAATTCTGGAAGATTGATTGTGGCAATGTCAGTCTTCTGCAGAGTGAAGACGTGGCCTTAGAAAGGTAATCCTCTATTAGTTGAAGCATTTGTGTGCTTATGCAACTATTCCAGGGTCTAGAACCCCAGAGGTGCCTACAGCATCCATTTCCAAGCTCATAGTATGCTGTCATCAGGTGGCACTGGACCTTGCAGCAATACCCCGGAGTGGGATTGACTATAAGTATAAAGGAGAGAGTCATTCCAAGCCATTGGAAAATTAAACTGACATTTAGATATTGAAAGTTTTAGGCTAAGGCCCTGACTACAAATGTTTGACAGCTTCCATACAGTTAAATAAATTCAAGTAAAATAAAATAAGTATCTCTCTCTCTTTCTCTTTTTTTTTTAAACCAACAGGAGAGTGTGAAAATTTCAGACTTGGAGGATGGGCACTGTACACTCTTTAAATTTGTAAAACTCAATTGAGAGACATGCTATCTCAAACTGCCCTTCTTAAAAGTCTGACCATGTGACAATTTTAGCTCCCATTCAGCCGTGTTGTCAACCATTGGTAAATTCATGGACAATGTGTTTAAAAATAAAAGCTCAAATTGGACTTATCCATAAAAATTCATAAAAAGAGTTAGATATCAGTAAAAAACCATCAGGCTTTGCAGTGGAGCTAAGGAGTCCCCATCCAACCTGGCCTCAGAGGGTGCGTCTACACTGCAGGGCTTAACTCAAAATAAGCAACACAAATTGAGCTACATCAATTGAGTAGCTTATTTTGGAGTAAGTGCTGTGTAGATGCTCCATATTTCAAAATACAGCACTTTTCCTCCGACTTCCCTTGTTCCTCGTACAATGAGGGTTACAGGAGTCCAAGTAAGAAGTCCTCCAGCTTGACAGTATTTTGACACTATTTTGAAATAACGACGTACTGTGTAGATGCATACTAAGTTATTTCAGAATAGCGCTCGTTATTTTGAAATAGTGTTGCAGTATAGACATACCCAGGATGAGCTCCACACCGCAGGGAAGCTACAGGGAGCCTACAATCACTAGGGGAGGGTCTGAGAAGAGAATTTTCCTGGCGGGGGTTCCTCTGATCTGCTGCTGGCTGGCAGGGGTTGCTGTTCTCTGTTTCTGGCTTTGAACTCTTCTTTGGCATTACTAGCACTGGCACAGCAGCAACTTTTGGTGTGTGTGTGTGTGGATGCAGCACACACCCCTGCTGGGCTCCCTGTCTCTGGGAGAGTGGTACAGGACTGGATAGAATGGGTTGGGTGTAGTAGCCTCCCACAGCCTCCCTGCCAGTAAGTCATAGCAGAGCGGTCACTTAAATTTAAGAAAGAAACTGTCCGCTCCTATGGTGGTAGGATTATTGACTGTCAGAAATGAACCTGGAAAAATTACTAATGCCATGGCTGACCGTGTGGCTGCCACAAGGAATGATTGTAAAGTGGAGAACTTGGGGGACGCTGATGTGGCTAGTAAGTAGGTTAAACTAGCACGGTAACATTGCTGTTGTGATGTATATGAATAAAAAACATTGAATATTGTTCACTTTTGTCCTTTTGAGCCATCTTTATATTATGTAATAATGTGTCCATAACATTTTTGTTGTGTCGTCTGTAATATTTTTATGGTGTCCATAAAATTCATTTCAGTAGTTGGCCATCCTACCCTCCTGATAAGTCATTTTCAATGGTGTTTCTTTTCAAACAGTGACAAGAATTGCCCAAATTGGCTTGCTTTTCCCAAAATTTCCATCACTATTTCTATTTTGTGAGTGTATTTTAATGAACTTAGAAACATTTAGGGCCAGTGCTGGATTTATGCATAAGCTAAGTAAGCTACACCTTAGGGCCTCAAATTGAGGGACCTCTAAACAAATAAATAAATATATAGTTTTTAGTTGCATCCTCCCCTATGTACTGGTATACATGCAAATATAAAACTTTATTATTTCTATTTATTGTCCTTTCTGTTAGAATAATGCACATTTTTGGTAGTGCTGTGGGGCCTCTTAAACTTGATGTTGCTCAGGGCCTCAGCCTGTCTTAATCCAGCTCTGTTAAGATCAAACTATTGTAGCTATTTGGGGCTTTAGACTCTTATTCCAGTTTAGTTGACCTCTCTATTCTAAGTTCAACTAGCAACTTTTATTAGCAGATGCCTTTGGTGGCTGTGTTCTGTAGGTCAGCCATAGGAAAAAAGTATTTAGACACATAACCTAACTGGCCAATTATTGTCACTGTTGTTCCACAGAAACACAGCGGCAGGTGACTTAGCTGGGTCCAGTTAAAATGAACAGGGGAATGCACAGAGCAAGCCACTATTTAACAGAAATAAAGGTGTCAATGTTTGGTCTTATATGTATTAGATAGCAGTTATGGCACAGTTGAACTTGCTTTCCAGTTTGCACTTAATCGCTCATGGCTTGTTACGGATATAGAAAATTATGATTGTGACTTAATTACTTTTTCACTGGATCTTAAATAACTGGGATTTGTACTGGAAGGTTCTTTCCATTTGTAGTCTTTTATGAATACCAGCATGAGACATTTTTGACTGTACTAATATTATTCACTGTTATTCAGATGACTATTATTGCTGCTTCTCATCTCTTGCAATAGATGTTCTCTGGGCCAGATTATGAATGTGTTACATTAGTAAGCAGTTACTCATATGAGTAGTCCCATTAACATCAGTGGGACTACTTGTGTAAACTACTTGTATAAATGGGACTACTTGTATAGGGGATTTATAAACTGTGCTCTGTGAATTATGCCATGGAACATTACAGGCTAAATATTCAAAATTCAGTGATGAAACCAACCCTTACCATATTTCATTATTGTTGTTTTGATGTTTCCTGGTTCCATGGTGCCAAACTGTCCACTGCTGGGACATTCAGCTCTGGAATAAGAAAGTAAGCTGAAAAAAGAAAAAACAACAAAAACAAAACCAACCAACCAACCAAACATAATCTTGTTTGCAGTCTAAAATGGCCCTGTTAAAGATCAGGGTTTTGTGGAGGAGGTGGTTATGGGAATTTGATCTGTATAGGAGGTTTATGTTGAGTAGGTGGTTCAATTCTGTTGCCAGATGGGATTAATTTTTGTGTATATAACTTTAGTCGGTGATACTTAAAAGCCATTTTTGTTGGGATAGAAACCCAGATTAATAAATTACATAAGTATTTGGAAGCAGCCAGTGATGGCTGCCTGGCAAAGATAATTTACTTGATATTTTCATTGTGCTGTACATTGCCAGTTAACTCGGCATCAACGGTCAACTTTAGATCCTAATCCAAAATCCACTGAAATTGATGGAAAGACTCTTAATAACTCCTGCTTTGCATCAGGCCTTTAATCTGTATCTATCCATTCAATGTAATACTAAGACAGTTAAGGAGGCAGAACAGATGGAAGTTTCTCTCTCCATGACCTGGTGTCCTGATTCAACATGCTACTTTTGTAAAAGTGCTTAACACTTTTCTAAATCACAAATTACAGTAGCATGAAGAGAAGAGTTAAAAAAGAAGTAGAGACATTAAAATTGTGACTGCAAACCTCTACGGACAATTGCATTCAATACTGGTACAAAGGGTTTCAGAAGGGTAGCGCCGTGTTAGTCTGTAACTTTAAAATCAATGAGCTGTTCTGTGGCACCTTAGAGACTAACAGTCTCATGAGCTTAATATAGTATCATGAGCTTTCGTGGGCAAAACCCACTTCCTCAGATGTGCAGAAGGGGTGCCATTGTTACAGGAATAGCTTAGAGCCCTGCACAGCAGGGCAAGATTGCATTAGTCCTGAGTCATGAAGGAGCCCATGCAATCTTAACACGCTAGACCATAGTCCAGTCTCGAGGGACACTGTGGGTAATCTCTCAATATATTCCATGGTAAAGTGAAAAATTACTTGGACCATCATTGTGCCCATTGTATTTGGCTTAGACCCATCTCATGTTAACCAAAATGCTAAATATATGCATGCTGTCTCTATATTCTGCAGCCTCAGAACAATTTAAAACTTGAAAGCTGGAAATTTATCATCTCTAATGGATGCTCTCAGAAGCTGGAGAATGGCCAAAATATTGGCTCCTTTAAAAGGAAAGACTGGGGGATGGGGAATTCATTACCATCAAGTGGAATTTTCTTTCATTTTCATAGATGCTAGTACTTAGCATATTTTATCACTACTCAGAGCCTGAATTTCCATGTGTTCTATAGGCATTCCTGTTTTTATTAAAGGAAACTCTCATGCTATAGCCAATATTTCAAATGAACCTATTTTAAAGCTTGCATTAAACTTCAAATCACTTAAGAACAGAAATGCTCAGGGTGCATGTAGACTAACATACTAAAGAAAGCTATTAATTCGAAATTTTTGTTTTCCAGTCAGGTAATATATAAATTTGAGTCTCTTTAAATTATAAGAAAAGTTTAAATGAAAATTCAGGTTTAAAACCATTCTATGTTATTTCCTAACAATATCCATTACAATAAATGTTGTTCTTTAGCTATTTCATTAGAAGGCTCCAACATACTGTATGTCGTATCTTCAGAAAAAAATTCTCCACATTTTATCGTTTTAAAACTCATTTCCTTTAGATAAAAGTTCAAGTGCAGTATAGAGAAAGAGAGAGTAATTTTAAATCATACTATTTAAAGTCCTCTTGTAGATGCTAAGGTGCAGCTCCTAACAAAGCTTGAGAAAAATATATTTTGCAATATGCTTTTCTAAGTGCTAAGCATGCATTTTAATGTGAAATGGGAGACCAGAGAGCTCCCATGTTCTTAAGCTACACTATAAACCCAGAGGCTCCAGCACACTGCAGTTGAATTGCTCTTAAATGCAAGGAGAAAAGCTGCAGATTAACAGTATTTAGATGCATTGGTTTGATGTAATTTCAGGCTGCCTGAATTAATGTTCTGTGACAAGCCCTCCCTTGCAAACCTTTAGAAGCAAACTGCTTCTTTGTCTACAGTTTTAAGCTTGGCTACAGTCTCTGGTAGATTCTGCATTGTTTCTCACATATTGGTTTTTGGACAAAGTCGAATCATCATCTATGAAGGACTAACTGCCCAAAGGGTATATGCCCAATTGCTAGTGGTTTATTCAGCTTTGACACTTCTCAGTGTGATCCTAACTGCCTTTTGTAAAGCAAGCAGGCAAGGGAAAGGCTCAAGAGACTTTCTTCTATTCATTTCTGTAATAGTTTTCTTGCCACGGGAGGCTTAAGAAGATTTGTACTGCCTGCTTTCTTTTCATTATCAGTGAGTGCAATGCTGTTGGGTAAGTTAATGTGTTAGACTATAAAAAGAAAAGCACAGGAATTTGAAAAATACATAGTTTCTCATTAATCCATGTTAATGTTATTTTTCTTAACTTATTCAGCATAGGATGCAAGCAAAAATATAGCAATGTGTGACAGTTATTTTCTGTTGTTTTGAGCCAGAGAATTAGAATCTGGCTTTAGTCTGTTTGTTGAATGCAATACTATGCTTCACTGATTTTTGGCAGGAGCATGTTAAAATTCTCATTATTAGACTGACAAGGAAACCTGATTGAATTTTCAACACAATCATAGTCTCTGTCATGGAATGTAACACTGTCTAATAATTTCTTTGTATTTCTATATGCAACAAAATACACCATTCTTTCAGGGGCTTACTGTGACCACCAAGTTGCATTAACCTGCCATGCTTAAATTATTGTTAGATGTGCTTACTTCTTCTTTTCCTGACTGTTTACTTGAATCTTGGAAGGAAGACTGGGCAGATTTCTTAGTAAAAGCTACATCTGTAGTATACAAATTCTTACTGGGTACAGTAGAATCACTATTTGTATCATAATTATTTCACAGGTTAAATTTGTCAGAGAAAAACCGGTACTTCAGCGTGGAGTTTTATGTTAGTATAGTTGATGCATAAGATTTATATTATATATACATATGATGGTATTGCCTTTGATTTCTGCTGTATTATCACCAACATAGTCACTTTTTCAAAATTTAAGAACACATAAAATTCCTCAGGAACATTATTGATAATCAGTGAACATAAATTAGGTTTATGGCAATATGCTTTGAGAAGGTGAATGATAGAGTTTAAAATCTACATTGGAGAAAATAACATAGGACACTATGCAGTACCTCTACATTCAGAAGAGTGACTCTAATGATAAATAGTAATAGTCACTAAAAGAAGATTGTGTGCTACATCACTGAATTTATTAATCATACCGCTCATCAGCAGCAAATTGAATCTTTCTCTTTGATATTTTTTTCTCTTGTTGTGCTATGCATGCTTGTTGTGTTTGCATTCCACAGCTATTCCCAGAATATAACTCAACCACTGTACCAGGAAATAGAGACAAAAGTAATGACCTAGAAAAACACTGAGGATTCTGAGGAAACATTTTTGCAAGAATGATGCTTTTAGGAGAGTGAACAAAAAAATGTTACCTGAACTGTTGACCAGAAGTGCAAGATTTATAAAGCAATTTCTTAGTAAAAGAAATATCAGTAAACAGAAATTTTTAGACAGAGCAAAGTTTTATTATTCAGAGTGGTTTTGGTCATGTCTTTGAGATTTTGAAATATTAAAGCAGAGATAACCTTTGATAGATGTGTCTTACCACTTTCCTTTATTAAAGAAATTATGTTACCACAGGCCATACTGCTGTCAGCAGCTCTGCATACCTGATGTCCCAGTTGCCCATATATGCATTGTATGTTGAAGCGCTGCCAGCAAATGATACCATAAATCAAGAAACAAATTATATTCTTGCTTATGTTGTCTTGAATGTGCCTGCATCCACATGGTTACAAATAATCACTCACCATTATTAAGTCCTTAAACAACTACAGTGGCTTGTAGATGATTTCCCTGAATTCTATTTGTATCATTTTATTGGACGGAAGGCTGACTCACTGGAAACTGTAATGTAGATCAGAGCCTAAAAGAGGCTGTTACTCATGCATAGTTGTATAGAAAAGGAAACAAATGGAAGTATCACGCTCACCTCAGATTCCACTCCCCTCCTCTCTTCCCCCGTAAAATAGAAATAATATTCATTTTTTAGCAAAGTTGTTTATGTATTAAGTGGGTAGCATTATTTCTGTGTAAAGATATAACATTTTATTGGCTTTTTAGACAACATGCCACTTTCTAAAGTTGTTTTTCTGCAGTGGTCTATTTCTGCCAACTACAATAACTCAGCAACAATTTGAATAACCAGGCTGCAATCCTGGAAAAACCTGGAGTGAAATCCAGGCCCCATTTCAGTCAGTGGAAAGCTCCTCCCCCTTCAGGTGGAACCAGGATTATTATCTACTATCTAAACTAAAATGTAGAGGGGGACAATAATCAAGACTTGCTAAAATAAAATAAGTGTATAGTTTATGGAGCCCTATATTATACTGCCATGCAAAGCTGTGTGCAAGTTTGTGTTTAAAAGGAATTCAGCAAGCAGTTGATTTCCCTCTTCCTTTAAAATGTTTTTGACATGCTTTGCTTTTTAAAAATCCATGAACAAAACAGTACATCAAGAATACTGTTGGTAAACCAATAATCATGGTAGTTGGACCTCTATTGCTACATTCATTTACTGAAGGCTTTTCTTCTTTTGAAAGGTTTAAGCTTTGCTTGTTAATTTGTCCTCATAATTAGAGAAAAACAAACACAGTGCCTTTCAGTGGAACATAACCTGTAATAATTTTTGTACAGAGTATTTTAGCAGTCTCTAAGGGTCCTGTTCAGCATTCTTTAGTCACCCAAACGCCCATTGAGTTCAGTGGGCATTTTCAGGATTAACAAGTGAGGGAGGAATACTAAATAGTGCTTTAAGGTAAGAGTTTATTCAAATGTGAACAAGCCTTTAGGGCTACATTTTTCGACTAAATTATCTGATTCTTATATACAAATGAAGTTTGTGCTCACATTAGAGTGTTTTGGGGCCAAAAAAAATTGGCAGAAGAAGCTCCTTCCATTTTAGACGCTATTCATTATTTTGACTGTGTGGGCATAGATTGTTTTTCTTCCAATAAACATCTTATTTTGCATAATAGTCCATAAAATATTGCCACTTCCTGATATCCCTTTAAATGACTATGTTGCAAGGGGATGCATTTGAACTGTACTTAATATGAAGAACTAAGATTAAAGTATCTTCTGGTACTATCCCTGCCAGTGGAGTCCACTGTCAGTTTGGCACTGATCACATCTTACTATTTTTTAAAGTGTTTTCTTACTGTACCAGGGTGACTTTTTTCCCCATTAAAGGCCAGTGCGGCATAGCCAACTGCTGTTCCATGACATGGTCACTTTAAGAACATTTTTCTAGGGATCAGTAGACAATTTGGAAATGGGGACCTGGTGTTAATTGTGGATACTTCCTGAAAGACAGGACAAAACCAAGCTGTGAGGTGGCTTGGGGATGGGGGCGTATGTGCCTCTAGGAGAGCAGTTCCCTGGAAGGGAACCTGATGTGCTGGGCAGGGGAAGTCGGCTTGAATCACAGCACAGCCTCAGGAAGGGGGACCATAAGTTCTCTGAACCCAAAAGGGGAAAAGTGTGTTGATCCAGGAATCAGAGCAGGGAAGGTACTTATGTGAAAGACTCTTCACGGAGGCTAGGAGCTATGGTGGGGCTGGCAGAATTCCACAGCTCAGAAGAAATTGGTGGGGTGAGAGGAGACCAGGGACATGAAGCCCTGGGGAAAAGAGAATATTAGATTCTCAAAGGGAAGGTTTAGGCCTGAAGGCTCAAGAGAGTCTATATTTTCAAACAAGTAGACTTGATAAATTAGAGCCTAAGAAAAGGGGGATGTTATTTTCACTAGTGTGGGCTGTGAAAAAGTTACTGGGAGAACCCAAGGGAATGCAGTGTCTGTAGTACTATGTCATGCCACAAGGGAGTATGATCTGAGACTTCATTCTCCAGCTGTCCCACACAGATATAACAGAGACTATGGACTGACTATGCAGGGGGGAAAGTGAGACAGACTATCTTCGAAGTGCTTTCGAATCAGCAAAGAAAGCAAATTGAAAAAATAGAGATGCTCTTTTTCTCTCTAACCTCTGTCTGTTAGTTATCTCTAGTGTTAGTGTATAGTAGTAGCAGGTCTGGATTATCCAATAGGCAGACTAAGCACGTGCTTAGGGCACCAGCAAAGCAGGGGCACCCCAAAAAAAGAGATTTTACGGTATAGTATTGTTTTTATTTTGAATTACATATGGGGGGGCACCATAATCTTTTCAGTGCTTAGGGCCTCTAAAGATTTTAATCCAGCCCTGAGTAGTAGGTAAGAATCTTTCAGGCCAAGTATGATTTCTTAGATAACAGGGTTCCTTTCAAGCTGCCTACTGTAGGCCAAAATGTAACGACCTTCCTCATCTCGCTCAAGGTATCACTGATATCAATATAAGGATAGAGTCAAAACTGAATGACGGTTTGGCAATCATGTACTCAGCAGAGTCTCAGTCCCATCTACATTGAGACCACTAGAATGAAGGCAACCTTTAAAAAGAACCCATTCTGCAGCTCATCAAACCTGCCTGGACCACAGAGCATGCTGTGGTGTTCTTTTTAAGCAGGGAAAGTTGGGGAATCTATTTGACATACATACTTTTTATCTGTCTGCAGGCAGAAGCTGTCCTTCTTGACATTCTTAACTCCATTAGGAAATTGTTGACTGTTGAAAAATAGACAAAAGGATAATGAAGATCTGAGTGGTGCTTAAAGTATTAATCTATTGATTATGAAGTGGATTACTACAAGGTGGATGGGCTATTCGAGGCAATATTGATTAAGGGTGAAATGTGATTATTGGTTCAGAGAGCTGAGATTGCTGAAATAAGAGCTTGAGAAGAAGGGTTAAATGGAAGTGAGAAGATGAAAGGGGTGCTGCTTCTTTTTTCTTTTTGTTTAAGTGTGTGAGACCAATGGAGGAAATTTGGTAGATGCACTTCGTGGAGCAAGGTTTTATAAGCCATGAAATTAGTTCTCACTATATCAGAAAGGTGAGAGATCCACTTTTGGGGATGATTTTCTGTGGTGCTGGTGGTGGTGATGGAGTTGTACAGTACTACTCTGAGGAGAAGGAGTTGCACAGGGAGTAGAGATTCATGTATTTCGGGGGAATGAGAACTCTACAGGAGACATGTAGAGTCTCTATAAATTAGTAATTTGGGGCTGTACCTCCGTTTTAGGAGGTAAGTACTTCACTCTGCAGCTCCTCCTTGATAAATCCAACAGACCCATTAATGACAGGGCTAAATCCCGATCTGCATTGACTCTCTTGCTTGGGGAAAGCTTTCTGAGAAAGCAGTGGCAGATCAAACTCTGCTGATTTTAGAGTCCTCCAACTTCCTGTATCCTGATCATTCAGGTTTTAAACCTGTTGTAGGGGATTAGAGGAAGCTCTGAGTGATTTTTGTCCTGGCAATAGGACAAGGCGTTCATGATGAGGTTGCTAGAATTGATGACAGGTTCCAGACCTTTATTCTTTAAAACCCAGCTGAGGAACAGCTGTTCCCATGCAGTTTCTGCTGTTCCTCCCCCTCTTTGGAGCCCATTCTTTTCTCAGCACCTCATTCTCCGAGGCTACGTCTAGATTGCAAGTCTCTTTCAAAAAAGAGCATCTAGACTACAACCAGTACTTTTGAAAAAGCAAGCTGGTTTTTCGAAAGAGAGTACCCAGGCACT
Source organism: Pelochelys cantorii (assembly GCA_032595735.1). NCBI lineage: Eukaryota > Metazoa > Chordata > Testudines > Trionychidae > Pelochelys > Pelochelys cantorii. The sequence goes on from CM064327.1 coordinate 192,605,498, forward strand.
CTGGATGCTCTCCTTCAAAAAAGCACAGTTTTCATTACATAGCACCTTTCTTTGAAAGAGCACTTTTGAAAAAAGGCGTTATTCCTCGTAAAATGAGGTTTTCTGCGGTTGAAAAAACTGCCGCGTTCTTTCGATTTACTTTTGAAAGAACGTGGCAGCAGTCTAGACGCAGGGGAAGTTTTTTCGAAAAAAAGGCCACTTTTTTCGAAAAAACCCTGTAGTCTAGACACACCCTAACTGTCCCCTCATGGGAACGTCTCCCTGCACCTTGGGAGCTATTACAGATAGGGATGCTGTTACTGTTTTTATCTGCCCACACTGTTGGGGTGCTACGGACAAGATGGTTAATAAATGTCTCCCATGTCAGCTGTCTGACTTGTTTCTTTCCTTTCTCCACCATAGTAGGATAAAGGAAAGAGTATGCAAGCTGCACACTGGGAAGTGGGGTGATGCAAAGGAGGATCTGTGAGGCATCCAGGAGGTGGTGGACAGGCTGAGACACAACCACAATGAAACTTGTAAGACATGCATTATGTGCTTCAGTTATTTGCAAGCTGTTTTATAACTTGGGTACGTACCACGCCAGAAGAAAACTTGAATAACTTGTTCATCACATGGGTAAAAGAAAAGGTGCATACAAAGGTTTTCACTGCATCAAACAGGTCTGGAAATGACCACTACAGCCAATGTTGATGGTTCTGAATGGCTGGTTGCTCAAGAAAGATAGGAATTTCAGTTCAAAGTGAGATTACCTCGAGGTGATAATTCCAGCTCTAATCCTGTTTCAATATCTTGCCTCGGGGGCTTGCTAGAAAGGGCTAGCAAGATGAAGTCCCTGTAATATGTCTCTATTGCTACAGAATGAGGAATCATTATTAGCCAGCCAAAGGGTTCAGAGTGGTGACAAGTTATTTGATGAAAGGGGTAGCTTTATTTGGCTCAGTTTTGATGGTGATTCATTGACCAGTTTCCTTGTCATAAGGCTCAAGGACATCATAAGAATACAATGAAATAGAAGAATTTTCACTGTTTGCAAAGGTCATACATCTTGGAGTGAATCACAAAGCTTCCTGGGGCTATCCTCCCTGGTGGTGTAGATTGCTGGGACAGGTTGGCATGTTGAGTGTTCCTTTCACATCATGTTACGTCCCTACTTTGCTAAATCAGCTTTTGCAGGTTTATGGTCTGTAAAGAGTCCCACCACGCTTTTCTGTTTTTATAAATGTTTTTTATTCAGTTCTTCTTATAGCAACTTAGTCCCCTAAGTAGCACCTGTTATGAAATTTTCAAAGGAATATTTTTCATTGGAAAATATTAATTTATCAATACCAAAATGTATGTGTGGATGAAACTTTCATTGGAAAGATTTCACATATGCATGCTAGCACTTGCTTGGCTATAGGAGAGTCTGATTCAACACCTGAAGCTGAATGAAACAGAACATTGTGCTAGCCATCAGGTTATTAATCAGTATCTCAGCTTTTCCTGTTGAAGCTCTTCTACTTTGTGTAAATAACCATCTTTGGCCCAGAGAGACTTTGACTTTTAAAATACTTTTTAATAAAATCAGTGTATAAACACAGTAGAAACAAGAAAATAAATTAAAAATTCCAAAATAATCACATATCCCAAATAGTGCAAATGCATTTCCAATGGGTGATTTCTGCAAAAATTGATCCAATTAGCAGTGTAAGAACTAAATTCCAAATGAAGATTAAAACCATTAAAAATCTTTTTTTAAAAAGCCAACAAAACAACAAAATCCCTGAAGAACTTTGGCAATCCCTGTATCAAATAAATTACATTTTCTTTTTTAAATGGTCATCTCTGTTTGATTCTCCCCCCCCCCCCCCAAAAAAAAAAACCTGCAAGGCATACTACAGATCTATTTGTGAACTTGTACTTAACAGCAAAAATAAATACCATAGAAGAGTAATGAAGGAACAATACCCGAGAAATACCAAGAAGGAAAACAAATAATGGCTGTAACCTGGAACAACTAAGAAGAACAGTCTCCTCCATGTCACACAAATGATGGACATCTCTGGAGTCAAACAAGGCACAAGCACATTCATGGTGACTGACCTGTGAAGAATTCTCCATTGGAGATCATCCATTGGAGAAACCCACAAATAAAATTGGAGGCTTACATGCAGCTTGCGAGGCTGGTTGGCTGGAGTCCCTCACCAGAAGCTAGAGACCGTTTCAGGCCTACCAATGGGAGTTGGGGAGGGAAGGAAGGGATAATTGCCCAGAGGCCCAGGCAATTGAAAAGGCTACCCACCCGCCCACACCCTGGGCTGCTCCTGGAAGCAGCTGTAATGTGACTGTGGCCCCAAGGAGGGGTTCTCTATGCACTTACAGAGCACAAACTCCACAGCTTTTCATTGGTCACTGCTCTCAGGGATAGCCAGTTGGAGCTGCAGGGTTGGTGCCTGCAGGCAGAAGCATGCAGAGACCTCCCCTTTCCTCCCCTGCCTAGGAGCCACTGCCAAAGTGGCATGCCGGTTGCTTTTGGCAGCTGCCCAAGTTGAGCACTGGCCCCCTCTGCCACCCAAACCCCCTACTCTAACCCAGAGCCTGACCCCTCATGCCCTCCCACATCCCAGCACCCTACCCCAGGCAACCACTTGATGCCTCACCCTTCCTGCATCCCAACCCCTTGCTCCAGCCTCGATCCCGCACCCTGCACCCTCTCACTCTCTTCTGCACCCAAACTCCCTCCCAGAGCTGCACTCTCCTGTATCCCATCCCCCATCCCAGTGTGGTGAAAGTGAGTGAGGGTGTGGGAAAGGAAATGGGGGTAGGGGAATTGGCAGGGACTTAGAGAAGGGACAGGACATGGGTGTGGCCTCTGGGAAGGGGCAGAATAGGTGGCAAGGGTCTTTAGGTTTGCAGGGTTAGGTGGGCAACCCTATTGAGTGGGCACGCAGAAGTCCTAGCTGTGCCAGATGAGTGCGCCCAGCAGCCCCGTTGGCAGTTTGCTGGGCAGTGGCTCGTGTGTGCTCCAGGGCCCATTGATTGCTCGGCCTGGGGCCCAGAACTGCTGCTGGCAGGCTGGGATCATTGGGAGCCAGACTCTGCCACAGCCCACCTTGTGCTTTTTTCTCAGAAACCCCCATATTCTCAGGGTCACTGCTCTCAGGGATAGCCTGCCTCCTCTTGGTGCCCTAATCAACCAGAGCGTGTCAGTCGTCCACAGCAAAAATGGACCATGTCCTCAGGGGCAACAAAGACAATTTAGTTCACACTCCCCAATCGTGTATATCAGGTTTTAAAATGTTGGAGGCATTGTTTAATATCATACAAACTTGCCTATGGAAGGGCAAGACATGCCATATCTCTGGGGCTTTACAGCCCAAAGGAATCCTCCTAATAGGACTAGTCTTCTTGCCATAACTTGCCCGGTCTCTAGGCAACTGCTCATTTCCTAAAAAGGGAGGAACATTAGCCCTAGTGACAATAGCAGGTGTTGAGAGGACCACAACAGGGACAAAAACACCCCACACAATAATCCCCTGCACAACCACCTGCTCAACAAGGCGAAGCATGGCAACAAACACAACAAGAGGATTGCTCATGGGGGAGGCATACTTCACATTTTTAAACTCAGTCACCTTCCCCACAGCTAGAATACACTCCACTGCAGACACAGAGTCTGTAGACAAAATCCACAATCCCTGGCTATAGGTTAAGCCCTCACAATTCACAACAAACTAAGGTCTCCACCTTTGTAGGCCAAATACCTGCTAAAACCAAAGAAATCCTGAAACTAAACCCATAACAAACATAAAACTTAAAAAAAATTACCCCAAAGAAACACAGAGAGATGAGCAAAGGGCATTCACTGCCAGCCTAACTCCCACAATCCACAGAGAGAGACTAACTTACAAACTGAAAACCCATCCCCATCCCATGCTAGGTTCAACTTAGATTTTTTTTTGTTCTAAGTAGCTTAAATTTCAAAACAGATGATCAAAATGAAATGTTGTGTTAATTTAATTTTTTCCCTTGTCTTTTTTTTTGAGAGTGTGTGTGTCATGTCTTTCATGTTTTAGTTTCAATGAATTGTCATTTTTGATTAAAAAACTATTGAAAAATTCCTAACCAGCACAAGTGGCAAACACACTCTTCTAGGATGTGATAGATCTAGGTTCAGGATCCTTCTCTGAATGAGCTAGATTGAACTTGTTCCTCCCATACCCCAAGTGGGTGCCCTAGCCACTAGGCTATTGGATATTTTAGGATTGGGTATTCTCTCATGCTTTTTCACACAAAAATATTTGAGTGGGGGTGTCTTGTTTTTGTTCCAGTGCAGAATGAAAACAAATGTCAGAATAACATAACATTTCCTAAAACAGATTTTTTTTTCTGGCCAGCCTTTCACTTAGCTCACCTGTCCTTAAGAAGATCAAGCTTGGTTCAGCACAACAGGATGAAACAGCAGTATAACTTTCTACCCTCTGTAACTGTAGCAGTTTAATCTATATGTATTTATTTTTAATTTGTGTGCATTTCTAATTTAGAACAAAACAAGTGTCTGTTTCTAATTTAGAACAAAACAAGTGTCTGCCCATTAAGATTCTTAGAAGACATTTAAGTTAGATTTTACCTTAAAGACTTTCACTTTGCACTGGCTTTTTCAAACATACAAAATATGTTTAATCTAGTCTTTCATGAAGCATAGATAACTTGAAGACATTTATTAGCTGTTGGGTATAATAACATTCAATTGTTTACTATTTCTTAAACTACCCATACATGTTTACCTTTATTACATGACTATCTGATGGCTATAGATGCTTAGCAACAAAAATTTCTCTTAAACCAGTGGTCTCAAACTCACAGCCTGCAGGCCATCTATGGCCAGAGCATTTTCACAGTCCTGTCCGGGAGTCCCAGCAGCCCAGGGTGTATGTGTCTATCTCATCCCCTCCCACCACCGTTCCATCCTCTACCCCTCTCCATTGTACCTCTTCATCTGAGGGATGTGGCCTCGGAGATTACCAGGGGGGCCTGGCAAAGGGCAGTAGCAGGGGGCAGCTTCCCCGTATTCATCACCTTGGTGGGAACCATGGGGAAGTGGAGCATACTCAGCAAGTGCACTCAATCTGCATCCCTGTGGCTCCTGCCATCATGTTTAATAAAGGGGGGAGGGTGACCCCTGCTGCTGCCCCATGCCAGCCTCCCACTCTCGGTAATCCCTGAGACTGCATCCCTCAGAAGATGGGGTGCAATGGGCAGGGGAGAGGGTGAGGTGATGGTGGGAAGGGGTGAGACTCAGGGGACAGGGACAGAAACCCCCTCCACCAGGCCACCGGGCCTCCCAGCCTGGACTGCAAAAATGCTCCAGCTGCAGATGGCTCGCCGGCCATGAATTTGAGACCCGTGTTTTAAACTGACAATTGTAATTTCAAGGACCTGTGTCCAAATTACTTTTAATAGCCTTAATTCTCCATACAACTTTTGTAATTTAATCAGTCCTCCTTTTTGTCAGTTTGATTTAATCACAAAATTATTTATTTCTTCATTGTCCAAAATGTGAACCTTTTAGGTTTTTATGGAATGAATAGTTTAGCTTGATAGAGGGTTTAGCCCTTCACCTTCCCACTTTCCTGGTCCTGCTCACATGAACAGAGAACAGCAATACCCAAAGTCTGGAGAGGCAAACAATTCAATTTATTGGGGTTAGCTTCCAGCAAGCATAAATTCGCTTTTCCTTTTGTTCCCTTGTTCTTCATTTACTTCCTGCTTGCCCTCAACGTTATCTACTAATATTTTCATTCCAATGATTTCTTAACCAATCATTCTACTGAAAATGAACTTAACAATGCTACCACATTTTATCACGCTTCTCTGACCAATTATATGCCACCACCTTAATTGATTTGCACCCAGCACCATTAATTAGACAGCAGACAAAAACAATCCAAGAACCAGACAGAGGCCATACAGATAAAAAATAGAGAGCTAGGAAGTATAACAACAAAACAATCAAGATTTCACAACTCTAATGATTGATAAGATGGTTTTTGCCTGACAGAAAGCTGCCAACCTGAGTTTTCTTTAAATCGTCTACTCCTTTTGCTTTTTCTGGAGGAGATAGGATTGCCTTATTTCAATGTGACTGGTTTGGGATGTGTGGGGATGAGATTGTACATTCCCCAGTGAAAGGATGCCCCTGCAGCCTAGCCAAAAGCCTTAGTTTAAGGGCAAGGCCTCAGACTATCATCTACAGATAGCCTGTGATTTTGATTCTTTGTTTTGATAAACCTCTAATTAGCTAACTGGTAAGTATACACCTACATTTTAAAAGTATAGGCCTTTATAGGCAGGCCTGAATATCTATATCCTAACATTGCCTTACCATGAATGCATAGGAATATGTTGTTGTTGAACAGGAGACTGATGGGGTGGACCCATGGGGAATTGGCTGTAGAGGGCCACTGACTCCATATTTGTGAGCAAGTTACAGTCTGTATGAACAACATGGATTAGCAACTATTTCTATTCTAGCTCATACACTAGAATAGCAATTATGGAGGGGGAGTTTCAAGACTTGTCCCTCAACAGAGAGTGGGATTTTGTCCTACCATGTCCCTTGCAACAGGGCACTCTCATGAAGCATTTTACTCATCTAGGGTGGGGTGGAGGGTTGTTTCCTGAACTTTACCCTAGGTGAACACAATCAATACCACCAGCTAAGCTGGTACTGAAGGAAGGTTTGTTTCTAACAATTAATGTTTCTTATGTAGTTCTGTGTCTTTGATGAGCTATAGATATATAGTCCATGAGCTGTGCTGTGCTTATTGTATTAATGACTTATTTGTGCAATATGAGGGAGCATGCTCTACTAAGTAGGCATGTAAATAGCAATTAGAAAAATACACTTATTAGGTAAGAACACAAATACCTGGTTCAGCATTTTATATACACGTATGTAAATATATTTAATACTGAGAGGCTCATAGGCCCACAAACTGGGGTCTGAGGCTTTCTTAGGTATGTTGGTTACCTTGGTGTTAGGTGCAGAATAGGTATTCAGATATGTAGGCAGTATATATAAATGTGATATTGACGTTATGAAAGGTATCGGAATATTCTGGACAAACCTATTGGATTAAGTTAAACCTTACTGAGTTAAATAAGGTTGAAATATTTTAGGAATTAATCAAATTACAAATGCAAATGCTTATATACTATTGAGGGGTTATATATATTTCTGTGAGGGAAACTGATCACACCCCTCCAGGAGTTAAGAATTGGGGAGTTAGGCAAATTTACTTGGGTTGTAAAACCTCCAGAGAGCTACAACCACCTTGAGAGAAGCTTACAGATACTGGTTCAAATTGGGTTCTTCAAGGACTATCAGACAAAGGATTTTTTCTTAAACAGCTAGCATAAAAACTGCCCCAGGGTCTTTTGTCTGATCTAGCAAATGGTTAAGACCTTCTGTCCAAATGTTGGAAGGTGAGGGGCAAGGGGTGTGGTGGCATTGACTTGGACTGGTCTATATAGTAGTTTTGAGCAAAAACTCTTATGAACTTCTGACCACAGGAAAAACCATTGTGTGATATTTAAAGGACTAAACACCAATCAGAGCCCTTGTTGGAGTTAAAGGGAGATCTCTGATAAACTTACAGAAAGTTTATAGGTTCCTTTATTATTTTCTATATAATGTTTTTACCTTAAGAATAAATATGCTTGCTCAGCAAGTACTATGTAGTAACTTATAACTGTTGACAATTATACTGTTGTTAGTCTCTGAAGAAAAAATAAAATGCAGATGCTGGCTATTTAGGCAGTCTGTTTTATGAGGCATATCATAGTGCAAGTTGGGGACTGTGCAGTCTGGAAATGCTTTGGGTAGGAGGGCGAGAGATACAGATCTCCACTCAAATTATGTGACAGCTGAGGATTTGGGAGCATACAGTGGGTCCATTGCTGGATCACAGAGGGGGAATTCAAATGCAGCTGTCCTTAAAAGTGACTGACCTCTTTCTAACCATATTACAGCATAGTTTTAGGTTCCGTTGGTTTTTGTCCTTGTTTCTTGCACACAGTATGCCATTCATTGACTGAAGACCAGGGCGTCTCAAGCCAGTATGGGGCTGCCTAATCCAAACTGTGATCTATCCTTACCAATTTTACCCTATTTTAAGATGTATGTTAACTATAGGGTAAATTAGTGGCGAAGCAGTTTGAGCATGAATTTCTTAGCTGCTATATGATTTTGAATAAATGTATTGTATTGTTTTGTAGGTCTTAGTTGATTTTTTTTGTCAAAAAATCAGTTTTTATGTATGTGGGAGTAGAGTATGTATGGCGCCCTGTTTGATACATCTAGCAGATGTTGGAACTAATTGAGTTCATTTTGTTTGTAATAACAAAAGTGTAATTACTTAGCATTGGAATATTCTCCATGAGGGCAAGAAAATGGTAGTCTGTGCATTTTGGCAAATATCCACCTCAAAATGAGAGTCTGTAATTCTTCCTTCCCTTTTCCTTGCATGTGCCATGACTTCACTATTTCAGTGCACAGACAGAATGTCAATCCATCATTTTAAATCTGTCCACTTTTCTGATTCTTTGCAATCATGATTAAACTTTGGCATGGGTTCCTACATGTGACCCTTTCCATTTATGCTGAAGGTAAAAATGTTTCTTGAACATTCATCCTTTAGGTTTGTATCATTGGAAAGAATGTTCAGAATAACTCAAATGTGGAAAGACTGGTTTAGGTAGGTCAATTTACAATAGCCGTAAGCTTGGACTGTAAGTTTTTTGGGACAGGGGACAGGGGCTTGTTTGATGACTACAGCTCCTTGGCTTTCTACCTACAATGCTGAGAAAAAGTTTCTTTCTAAAAGTTTTGCTTTAATCCATCTTCTGAGAAAAAATTCTGCATTAGTAGTTCTCAAACATTAGTACTGATGACTCCCTTCACACAGCAAGCCTCTTTTTATAAATTGTTAACACTATTATAAAAATTGGAGGTAAAGTGGGGCTTAGGGGTAGAAGTTTACAGCTCATGACCCCGTATGTAATAACCTCACAACCCCAAGTTTGAGAACCGCTGTTCTACATCCTGTGTGTGTTTAGAGGGTCAGCTAGGTTGTCATAGTAGTCCTTTCTGGTCTTGGAGTCCCTGAATTCTTGTGTTGATTCCCTTCCTCCATGGACAATGCAGAGAACAAATTTCATGAATAGGTGGTTGCATGTAAAGTTCAGAAAAGGCCTCCCTCCTGCTTCCAATTAGCTGAATGTATTGTGTAGGTTGCCTCCTTTTCCTTCTCCTCACCTTCCTCAGAAGCATTCAAAGAGGGGACAAGTGCTTTGAAGTGATACAGAAAATTCTTTCTTAGATGCCAGAATGGCGAGTCTTGCTCACATACTCAGGGTGTCACAGACTATCTGATTTAGGGTTGAGAAGGAATTCTCTCCCAGTCATATTAGTAGGGGCCTTGGGGTTTCCTCGTCTTCTCCAGAAGAGGACATGGAGCACAGTGCTGCAGAAATCATATGGGCATATCTCATCTAATCAACTCTTTGACACTTCAGAGACCTCAGGAACTGGCAGCACCTCAGTTCACTTGCACGCAGCCTGTGGGACATGGTAATTCAATCTCCAGAGGTCTGAAATGCTTGTCTCACTAAAATCATTGGACTGAGTATAGGGCTATAGGGATGTTATTTAATGGCCTGTGACAGACAAGAGGTTAAACTAGATATTCTAGATCATCCTTCCTGGCTGTAAACTGTATGAAAATAACAGCAAAATGTAGGATAGCAAAAATATTTCCTAAACTGGAGAAGAAAATATTAATGCCAATTTTCTTTTTTCTGTTTTCTCCACTTACCCAGTTTCTTTTTAATTTACTTTTATTTTATGGCCAGTACTAATTTGTGTTTTGGGCTTGGTCATATCAATAAAAATGTTCTCCTTCAATAGTGTAGCTTCAAGGGCTGATTAATTTATTTGGGGGTGTGCACACATTCTGGGGTGAGGTAGTCTTATGTGGCATCTAGACTGAAGTATCTGTTTAGGTGGAATGCCTGACAGTTGTGAAATTTAGGCGATCCTGTTGACACTCTGTTACATGTCCTATAGAGGCTTTATTTAATTTATAATTTCTAAATGAATATGAAAATATATATTGCGGGCCTGGAACAATTTTTCAATTAATCAAAGTAGTTACTGAATAAATAATAAAAATCATGGTAGAATGTTCATTTTAAGGACTCCTAAATTATCCAGGGTTAACAGTAAAATAGGCTATCAGTTTAGTCACTGATCAGTCTTAGAAACACTATGACCAAAATTTGTAGTAAGTTCTTCTTTCACAAGATTCTAGTTATATAGATAATGCCACACTTATAAGAAAATTGTAGCAACCATCACATATGTGGATGCCTATACAAAGAAGCACAAGAACAGCTTTAATAAGTTGATTCCAAAAATATTAAAACTGCAAATGCCCTGGGTTAAATTAATCCTTGATGTAATTGTATTGACTTCAGTGGGGTTACAGCAGCGATGAACTGGATGTGAAAGGGCAGACTCCTTTTCTTTTTATCTGCTTGTAGAACACCATGCATGCACATAGCACACAAACCTCAAAATAATAAGAAACAGAAGTATTGGTTCAGAAAGCACTTTTCCATTTCTCTGTAATGAGTGTGGGATGATAGCTGATTCACTGAATCCTGCAAACCTGGGCAATGTAAAGACTGACATATTGCAAGAACAGTAAGGGTACATATACACAGCAAGGATAAAACCAAAATAAGCTGTGCAACTTCAGCTTTGTCAATTGCTTAGCTTAAGTTGAAATAGCTTATTTTGGCTTTTGGCACTGTCTGCAAAGCAGGAAGTCCAAGGCAGAGCACTCTTCCTCCGACTTCCCTTACGCCTAATAAAATGAGGGTTACAGAAGTCAGAAAGAAGTAAGAAATCCTCCAGCTTGACATTATTTTGACATTATGTTGAAATAACTGCTTGTAGTGTAGACTTAGACTATGTTATTTGAGAATAATGTCAGTTATTCCAAAATAACGCTGTTGTGTAGATGTACCTTAATTGCATACTAGTATATCTTTCTTTCCAAGCATCATTTACACCACGGTCTAGTGTAAATTATAACCATTAGCTCATGGGTTATGGCACTCTTCCAAAATGTGGTGATACCCATTCAACTACTCCCTTTATGGGTCAGGGACTTGAATGTGGGTCTCCCAGATAGTAGGCAGAGCAATTCTCCTTCCCTCACTGACCCAATGATCATTGCAATCTTTATACAAAATTGAAGAGCTGTATAGATTATGTGTAGCCCAGGGGGTAAGAGTGCTCATCTGGGAGATTATGATCCAAGTTAAAATCTCTGTTCCACAGCTGGGAGAGAGGAGAAATTGAATCCAGGTCTTCTGCATATTGGGTAAATGGCAGGCTCACCGAGTGGGAGGCAAAGGGGGCAGTTGCCCCAGGGCCTGATGATTCAAAAAGGCCCAAGGCTCCTAGTTGATACTATTGCCCTTTAAATCACCACTGTAGTCCCACATGGCCTGCTCCTAGCAGCAATGAAGAGCTGGCTGGAGGAGGTTAGCCCTCAACTATACCTCCTCCGTCTGAGGCCTGCCCCTTCTGGGAGCATGGGGCCACCGCTTTTGCCCAGGGACCTGACAATTCTCTCAATCTCCCCCAATGAAAGCTGGGAGGAGGATAGTGGGAATTGCCAATTCCTCTGTCTCTGAATAGCACTAAAATTCCCTTGTGAATCTAACCTAATGGGGGGGGGGGGAGAGGGCAAGATGAGGGCGGGCACTGTATCTACTGGCAGACCTGTGTCAAATTCTTGAATAATTTTTGGACAGCCAGTACTGTGTTTTTGACAGGTAACCCTAGTCAGTTGAGAAATTTTTCCCAACTCTACAAGGCAAAGAGTGGAAGGTTCATCCTCCTGTGGAGAGCAGAAGCTCCACATTCCTTTGAAGTTGGCAAGTGTTGTAGAGCTGGCAGAATGTGAAGGAACCAAGTAGGTATTGGAAGAGGAGTTGCTCTTCATCAGACACATTGACTTCTCCTGTTTGTGCTGATGTCTGTGAAGGGACAACAACCTTTACTTATTTTCCTGCAACAATTTTCCAAATACTCATGACAGGCTGGGATTTAAACTCCTACTTTCTGATGAATTATAGATTACTTTGTGTCATTTTTGTTTCACCTATTTATAATAATTACAGAGGACACAGCAATACTCAGATGACCATTTCTCATAGGGCAAATGCAACCTTCACCCTAAATCCTTCTAAATGGGGGAATCTGGCTGTGGAACTGTGATTAAAACATACAATGGATGCATAGATAAATTCAGTAAAAAGTCACTAACCAAATTTCTAAAATTATGTTAAAACACAAGGTTCCATTTTTCTTTAGAAACATAATTCTGATGTTTGGAAATCAAAGATGGATTAAGGAGAAAATTCCTTTTTTTGGCATGTGATATATGTTAACTAATGTTATGACTGAACTCTTACAAGGAACTGCCCCAAAGTATCCTCTCCTTGAAGAGCAATAATACAAGTGTCTCAAGAGATAACGCTCAAACTTCACATCATGGAAATGTTTTAATGATGCACTTAATGATACTCATGAAAGATCACCTGGAAGCTCATGATATATACATAATGCACCCATGTCATAACTGTATCCTAACTCTTCATTGCACAATCCTTCTCCTCCCCGCTTCCCTTTTTCATACAAGCAAAAGAATATTCTGAAAATGAAGTATGCAGCTTCAGTTCACCTTCATTGCAAGAGGTCAATATTGCTTTTTGTTATGCATGACCTTTCCCCCCATTTATCTGGTAACAGTTCAGTTCATAGCAGAGTTTAGTGAAAAACCATCTTGGAAAAAATTGAAAGCATTTTATTTCTATAAACACTTATAATTCATGTAACAGTTTTGTTGAAGTTTTGGACAAATTGTATTTCTGTGGAACTCAGCAGTGCCAATACGGATTAATTACAGTGTGAACAGAGCAATCTGGCTACTACACCCTATTGTTATTAACAGAATTAGGCAGTGGTGCTGGACAGTGCCAGAGGGTGCTGAACTGCACTCACACTTTACCATTGTCCATGCCTCCTCACTGCTGCCTAGAACTGAGGCCAGCAGCTGGAACCCTGCATGCAGGGCTGGTAGCAAGGACTCTGGCCCTGGTAGCTGCGTGGGACCCCGCATGTGGGGCCCAGTGGTGGAGATTCTAGGTGCAGGACCATCAGCTGGCCAGGACCCCAAAGCTAAGTGGAGTGTAGGGCTGGCAACCAAATGGGACCTGGGGCTGGCAGTGGAGCCCCCAGGCAGCAGCTGGCCTAGTGGCCAGGACCTGGAATTGAAGGGGTTTGGGGCTGGTGGATAGGACTCCGGGCAGCAGGGATTTGGGGTTGGGAGGTCCAAAAGTTGGGGGTACTGTACTACCCCCAACACCTTTACTTCTCACACCTATGTAATTAGGAGAGCTTTGTGACATTATCAGTCTGGGGCTGATGTTTCTAATAATCAATATTTCAATTAATTGCATAATTTTAACAACTGAATATTTGTAGATATTTGTAGACACTGATCACAAGAATGTAACATATACACAATTATATACAGATGTCAATTAACTCTGAAAATTCTAGAACACGATTAAATTAGCACTGAACCTCATGATCATAATGAGCCAAAATCCTAACACAGAATGTAGTGATTTAAATTAAGGCAATTTCAATCACTGTTGGGAATAATTACCTAAATCACATTTTAAAATAGTCATTTTTGTATATTAGGATGAAACTTGTAAGACTTATTTGTGCTAATGCAACTTTAAAACAAACTAATTTGTAAAATTATAGGAAGTAGTGACATTTTATAAAGCTGCAGCAGGCAAATCCCCAAAAATATTAAAATTAAATCTCTTGTTCTGCAAACAGTTATGGAGGTACCTCACTTTACCCACATGAATAGTTCCTTTGACTTTAATGGGGCTTCCCATGGGCTCAAAGTTAAGCATGTACATAAGTGTTTGCAATATCAGAGATTAAAATTGTTTTTTATTTAAAACATATTTGTACTTAGGTTTACTATTACACAAAAGTTGATAATTTACTATTAAAATGGAAACAGTAGAAACATGTAAATAAAAATCTGATATTAAATTTTAATAAATGCTAGATCATGTGGCATGCAATTGTTTAAATAATTTGCTATAGCTGATGACCCACATAATAAGGCTGTGTGGACTACATTCTGTGCAGAACAGTGTTAAATTGTGGAACCCAGGTATATATTTTAATCATTCAGGATACAATATGATATATGCTATTAAGAAGCAAGAATAGCCTGGATAGGTTCTCTTTCATAATACTTTAACTGATTATCAACCTAGAAAAACACTGAGGCTGCTCTGAATAATGAAACTCCCACTGCATCATGTATAAGGCATATAAAATATTTTACAGTTGAAAAAATCCCCATGTTAAAAGTGTTGTAGGAAAACCACAATTTGAAGGAAGAGTAATTTTCTTACTACAACTATTTTAGTCTCTCTGCTTATATTGTTCTTTGTGTTGAGATTGTGCCTTTTGTCTGGTAGAGAATATCCTATTCAACTCAAGGCGAAGGTGATAAACTGTAACTCTTTTAAAAAGTATCAAGGCTTAGTTACAATTAGAACTGTGGAAGCTTAGAAAAATCCTCCTAAGAAGTATATTTTTTCTTCCATCAAAAGCTCTTTAAATTCCATTGTTTTTTAGCTTGACTAGGAGAAGAGCTCCAATCCTATGGTAACTGAGTATGTAGAATGGCAAGCAGAGAAATAGTTCTAATTTTTTGCTGTGCACATCTGAATTCTGTTAGGGAAGTATTGGGCTCCAAATTGTAAGCAAGGAAGTAGTTGTATTATTTTTCTAGCCATTTATTTTTAGCCCAAGAGGTCATGTTTTGGGAAAGCGTTAAATAATCATTGAACTTAAGTACTTCTCTGAATCACAGCCCAAAATAAAACATTTTGAGATTCACCTATTTATGCTTCCAAAATCTATTTATTCAATGACGTTCCTTAAAACACATTTCTGCAACACATCCCAGTAAATATAGGTGTTCGAATTAAAGACATGGGTTTCTGAACCATATACCACACACATGCCTAAACCTGTCCTTTAATATATGTCTGATGTGTATTACAGTCTCACTTCCCTCTTCATTGTTCATCATTTAGGTCCCAATCCTGCAAACACATCTCTGTGTGTATTACAATGGGGTATTCGCATGTGCAAAGTTAATTCATATGCCTAAGCTTTGGTGGAATTGGGGCTTTTGATAGTGAACTTTTTGCACTGGGACTTGTTTTCTGTGGAGTTCCTTGCACATTTGTAGGCACATTAAGATGACTTCTCAGGACAACTGACTAGTGCTTATATTAACAACAGCAAACATAATCCTTTATCAGATCTTGCTGCATAACAGATTTTCTGTTGAGACAGACAAGTAGGTGTGGTAATATTTTTTATTTCTGATAAATATTTTTTATTTGACTTACCCTGAGCTTCTCAGGGTAAGTCAAAAGCTCATACTATCCACCAACAGAAGTTGGTCCACTAAAAAGATAATTACCTCACCTATTTTTCTCTCTTATATCCTGGCACAAACACAGCTATAACAACACTGCAAATACATTTCAATTGGTTATCAACACTTAGTTGACAAAAATGTGGATTTAATAAGCTGTCATATATTGTATGCTAGCTATAGACCATACACTTCTTTTAGTTTGGGCTAAAATGTTTGATTGATAATGTAGTGCCAAAGGTCTTGCATATGGAGAATCTTTTTCCCAGCAAGGTTTCGCTCTCTCTTTCAACTATGAGGACAGATGTGTCATCATATATCACTGTTTCTACTAGAAGTGACACTAAAACAATATTCACTGTTTTATTTTCTGTGCGTGTATAACTAAGAAGTACACAGTTATCTACAAAAGTGCTATCTGGAAGTCTTAGAAATACCTCTTTCTCTTTTTCACATTATATAAGCCATAATTTGTGGTTGTCCTTTTCAAAAAAAATTCATGTCCTTTCCTTGCTATAATTGTATGTATAGCTGTAGCCCAGAGGAGGGAACCTCCGATCCACAAGTTGCATGAAGTTAGTCAGGATTAGCTGCTTTCGGGCCACCAAATGGTTTGTTTAACTCAGCCTCTGTGGGCACAGCCACTTGAAGCAACCAGTGGCCTCAGATTGCTCTTTCAGGCCAGTGGGAGCTGTGGGAAGTGGCAAGGGTTGGCCACTGCTTCCCACAGCTCCTATTTGCCAGGAACCACAAAGTGCAGCCACTGATTGCTGCGAGGGACGTGCCTGCAGATGCTCAGATAAATAAAGCATCTAGCAGCCTGCCAGTGGCTTACCCGGATGAACTGCATGCGGCCTGCAGGCTGTAGGCGCCTCTTCTCTGCTGCAGCCTCCCAAGAAGGTAACAGTTTTCAAGAGATAAGTCTCTTTTTGAAAATGGGTCTTAGGCACGAGGGGCCAGATTTTCAAAAATATTTAGGCACCCTCAGATGCGAATAATGCTTTTGAAATTCCCAAAAGGCACATACGAAAGTTAGGCATCTAACTCCCATTGAAAGCCAATGGGAGTTAGGTGTTTAACTTTTTGTGATTTTGAGAAAATCTTAGTTGGCACCCATCTGCAGATGCCCAAAACACCTTTGAAAAAAGAAATCTGCTTTGTAGTCTTCTAAATCGTATAGGCACTTTTGAGAATTTTACTCTAACTCTTCTCAGTTTTATCATAGATTTCAGAGAGGCCAGTCTTTCATCAGCCCTTAAGTAGATAGTGAAGCAATCATTTGGATTCACAAGGCAATATTTGGAAGAACCTCCCAAAACAATCACATGAGACTTATTCTTTTGATGCTGCCAGTACTCAAGCTCTGACCCCATACGCTGTTTCAAATGACTGTGCATGATCTTGGGACAGAGCATAATGGTACATGCTAGGACTTCACATAAGGCCAACAAACCCAACTCCTCTTCTTCAGAATGCTATGCTGGTTTGGAAAAGAGTGCAATGAAAACCATTTCAAATGGTGCACAGGATTTTAGTTACACTATTCAGATTGACTTTTCAGCTATTAGAGCATATAGCATTTGAAAATTAAGGGGTAATAGTTTATTCGTGGTGCTGGAGTCTTGAAGCAGAGTCCTTCAAAATAAGGACCTACTTCAGAATAAAGTCCTATTCTCCCAAAATTAATCTGACACACTTAAGTGGGATTTTATTTATTTTTTGACCATGAGATTTTTGATTAATGTGTTGAAATTGGGCATACACCTCTTGCATAACTGGCAAGTTTCCACAGATTTGTGCTAAAGTGTATGTGCAAATAATTTTGAAAGAGAAGGGTGAAAAAGGTCACATTTTCAGTTAAATTATTAGACAACCTAAGATATGCAAAGACAAAAAATAAAATGGGACTTTAAATCGAACAAATAAGCATTCCAGCATCTATTTAGAAAATTGGAAGCAGTTAATAAGATGTTCAGTAGAGATCTGCAATCTCTTTTTGTTATCTGTATGCAGTTTATCATGCACACAAAATGCATGTCTTAAATATCCATTATGAATAGGAATTTCTCCAAATGTTCTGTTTTTAATTCTGCTCTAAGAAAAGAAGTGTAAAATTTCAGGAAGTTACAATCTGAGGGACATATGCTGAAATTGAAATTCAATAACTTCTCTATTAAGGAATGTATTATAAGTACCACATATGCACTTTTGGAGTTATAACTTATTACAACATTAAACCAGTACCACTACAGTTAAAAGTCTGTTTCTACTATAAGTTCCAAAGAGGGGGGGAGATCAGTATCTGAGCTACTCAGATTTGGACACATGCAAATTGATCTTCAATATACTGTTATGATTTGGATGAAAAGAGGTTTTTTTTTTAATGTTGCATAAATGTATTTATTCTACAAAGCATTCTGGATATCAAAGCTATTTATATTAAATTCAAACTCCAAACCAAAGCCAGCTTACTTCATTGATGATAGTAGTGATAGTCGATGTGCATTTTCTATGGAGTCATTTTGAAGGCTATGGTATTAAAAATAAGAGATATTGAAACTTGCTGTGGAACTACTGTCCAGTTGTATTTATTAAGAACTGTCAAGATAGTGCATTGATATCCTTGTTACAACTTAATGAAATTTTAGTTAAAAAAAATAAGGAATTGGGACATAAACCCAAGGATCCAGCTGTCCGACACAGGCTTTACTTAAGGGTTGTTATGATGTCCTTTCCTCACATTTTTGTGCCTGGGTAAACACAGCATAGTTACACCATTTCAAACTTATTCAGCTTATCTCAGAACAGTGAATGATGTTACATACTAGTGATACTGACATACCTATTCACAATGGAATGAATTAAGGATGTCATGGTAACCCTTATTTACTTTTTCATCCGTTTTCTTCCTTTTGAGAGTTTGCCCCGACCCTCAACATTACTTTAACAGGGTTACTTTGTATTTAATTGAATTATAGTGTTGTTTAGAGATGAAACCGTAGCATATACAAGCCATAAAAGGATTTCTGGACAGATGGATGAACAGAGAGCTCCACTGAGTTGCATTCTTTGAATACCATCTGGTTTAACAAATACTTGCAGGATAGAATGAACATGTGTTGGTTAGCTTGCCAGGAAACACATTACAAACATGCATGGGATGATGGTCTAGGAGGCTGTTTCTCAGGACAGTGAAGGCTTAAGATGTGTGGATAGATGCTATTAATATTAGAAATAAGCAGAGGGCATGGGGGAGATGTTACCTCTGACTTTAGGTGAGTATGCTGTAGGTCAAACGTTGTGTGTCTGCATAGCAAGAGGAAGAGGAAGGAGACATTCCCTCCACCCCACACCTTTGGCAGCATCTCAGAGCCCTGGCATACGGACTTGGTCTTGCACTATGATGCTAAAAGGGATGAGTTTCAGAGCCTGAGCCCAAATGTCGACATGACTACTTTTAGCCTTATAGCCTAAGCCCTATGAACCAGTAGACCTGTACTGTGATGACCACTGCTGCAGGTTTGTGGTGTTTTGGGTTTTCGGCCATGTAGCCATAACCCTCTGAAGCAGACACATAAAGAATACATTTTAATCTGTTATCTTTACTCATTTGTCTCCGGGTTCTGTTGAATCCAGTTCTGCTCTCTCTGAGCTCAGTGCCCTTTCCTGTTCTCAAATGCATGGACCCGTAGAGGTGAGGAGGTTTTGGTCAGGGATAGCAGGGGAAAAAAAAACCCTTGGGTCCTTGAAAGATTGCACTTACACCTTTCTTTTCCTCAGCGGTATTAGGAGGAGGGATCTGTGGCTGATTGGTTGGACAGAAGAGATATAGCATAAGTCAACTGGACACTGCACACCAAGGGGAGGGGCTTGTAAGTCCTTCCCCCCAGTTTGGGGACAACATCTGTTATGGGAAGAAAATCTCCCTCCTTCCTTGCTCTTGGGATTAGAGTAGGAATGGCTTTTTGGCCTTGCTGTGGGCATCATGGCAGTCATAGTGATTCATGGTTGCATTTGGAAGGTGTGCTCCTCCCCATCCCACTGCCAAAATTTTAATTGCTAAATGGGGTTCCCCCACATGCCTGCTCCCTGCCACTCTGGATGGTCCTCCCTGTACCCCCCATCTCCTCGCAGTCACCAGTTGCCCTTGATGGCAGATGGCTTTTTGATGTTGAGAAAGGATTTTATCCTTACTGCCAGATTGGCCTGAACAAAGTGGGGTTTTTAACTTTCCTCCCAGCATCCCAGGGACCTGGTGGGTAGGTCAGGCTGTAAAACTCATTTTGCCACAACTTGGCAGGTGCCCAGTAAGGAACTGATCAGTAGAAGGCCAGGTATACAGGACTTGGAAGTAGACTAAGAAAAGGCAACTCCTAAAAATCTGAGAAATAGGGTCTTCTAATTGTGGTACAGCAAGGAGACAAGCTTTTCTTCCCCCGCTACTTAATCCTCACAGAAGGGATGGGGTATGTAAGCAAGTTCATTCACTTCCATGCACCCCCAGGAGGCTACACTTGGCATAGCAACTCTCTTGTTAGGCTAGCACCTGCCAGCATTCGTTCCAGTGCTCCTCTTCCAGTGACGCAGCCCTCTGGCCCAGACATCCTCTGAAGTCCACCCCTTCTGGGATTACAGTTGTCCAAACTGAAAATCTCGTTCTGTTCTCACTATAGACACAAATGTCCCCCCCGTCCCCCACACCCTGGTTGCATCTCTAGGTATCTTCTTTAGCCTGTCTTCAGCTCAGTCTCCAGATCCATTCCTGGGCTGATAACCTTTGTAGTGGGCTTGCACACCCCCTGCTTTGGGGTCAGAAAACAAATGCTATCCCACCCTGAACTCTATGTTCCAGCTCCAGGCCCTGCACTGAACAGTTAGGTCTGTGCCCCAGTTTTCTGCCCACCCTCCTGTACGTGTCGGTCTCTTCTCTGGCCTTCCTGCCTGAAGAGCTTTTCCTATTTTCTTCCTTGCTTTTATTTTCTGGGTTTCTCTCAGGCATCCATGCCTTGAGAGGGTTTTTTCCAATCTCTGTGAGTTTTCTGCCTGTGTTGCTACCCAGCCAGACTTTATCACTCCGTAAGCCAGGTTCTCATTCCCATGACTGCAACCACCTTTCTGCTCTTTGTGGAGAATTGGCCTGATTTCCCTCAGGTCAAACTCATTCTCTAAGCAAGTTGACTTTGTCCCAATATCTCCAGCCCACAGAGAAAAAGTCAGCCTGTTACACTATTATTGGGACCAGATTAACAGGGTTGGTGAGTAGTGGCAGTCCTCCACCAGGTGCTAACAATTGCAGAGGAATGTTGACCTGCATTGGATGAGTTATTATCAGATAGTTCCCAGATGTGTTACGTAGTGGTGAGGCCTAGTTAAACCACATTCTTGGTGTCTTGTCTGTCTTCCTGCAATATCCAGGACAATGAGAATTTCCCCATTTATTTCAAAGGATGCAAAATCTGATCTGCAGTCTTCATCTTCTTCCATTTATACCTCAATTACCAGATTCACTTTTTGTTGAGGCCCAAAGATGCAAAATCCCTTTCATGTATAATATTTCTCCAAATTTTGTCTGGGCTCTTGTCAAAAGGAGAGACTAATGGAGGCTTGTGTATTAGTATTTCAAGCTATCATGCCACTTATAAATATAAATTGAATTGTGAAAAAAATGCATTAAAAAGCTAAATCCAAATGTAACATTTTCTATGTGGAAAAAAAATTGATTTTCTTTGAAGATAGTTTGTGTTCAGTAGATTAAACTGTTTCATTTTGTCAAGCTTTCTCTTTGCTACCTCTTTAACAGCAATATAAAATATCTATTTCTGTTGAAAGTACTAATCGTCATGAAATGGCACAATATAAATAGATGACTTTCATCATAATCCACTGGTTTTTAGAAATGTTCCATAATTTAAACAATTATGTTCCTTGACTTCTTGCCAATTAAGTTTAGTCATCTAGGGACTGAATTTTAATGAGGAAGCTGAATGGTCTTTGCAGATATGATCTCTTGGCAGGGACACAATCAAATGAGAAAAGGTTTAATCTAATTTTTTTTCTATTTCTTTAAAGGATTGTTAAAGAGATAAGAATAAACATTTAAGTGACCGAGGAGACAAGTGCTGCACAGAAAGTGTATAGAAGTTTTATGTAGACTAAATAAAAAAACCCAAACTTTGCTTACTAACCCTTGAAGTCAGCATGACCTTTCAACAGAAACAGATATTTTTACCTTCCTGTTTCAAAGATATAAGGTATGTTAAACATGCCCAAGAGAAAATTAAAAATTGAACCAAACTGTAGCCAATAGCTATTAACCCTGATTAGTCAGACAGTTCTAATGAACCTCTGCAAGGAAATTCTGGAACCCAAATCATTAAAAAAAAGTATCTCAATTTATTTCTTATGGTAAACTGTGGTGTAGGCATCTAACTTTGAATGGACAAACCAGAAGTCCCTTGTGGATTAAAATTATATTAGCTAAATGCCTAACAGCTGTCTCACAAGCATGAGACTAGATAAAGCATCCAAGCTGTAAATCTGTGCAAACTGCATGAAAGGCTACATAATGCAAACTGATTAGTTTAGGACTTGCATTAATGTGTCTGTGAATAAAAATAACTTACCAACAAATCCTCTCCTAATTTTAACAACTACTGAAGAGAAAATCTTAACAGATGGATCATTATGAGGTATGCGTCTACAATGAATTAACATTATGATCAAAGAAAAAACTCAGAATTACTAATCCCCATGAAGTAAGAGTTCTAATCTCTGTGCAGAAAGCCAAACATGTAAGGCTTTATCATGACTTGAAAGGAGCACTTCATGGAATACAAATGTCCTTTGTGGCAGGTTTATGGGTTTTCTGTTTGTTTGGTTTTTTTGGTTTTTTTTATGAAGAAATATAAACAATTTGGGATTTACATTTAAATAAGAGGGAAGGTTCATGATGTAGTTATGATATCATTGAGTACAATGTAGGCTACCAAATTGTGCCTCTTTAACCTCTGACATATATTAGGAAGGATTAGTTCTCTGCAATTTTGATGTTAAATGATTTCAAATTAAGGATAAGAGCAGGAATTTAATTCACTGAGTCACTTATACCCTCACAACCTAATTCCAGTTCAGTTCCATAAATATTTCTAATGATGCTTGTCTCTATAAAATCATGTCATTTAGTCAGCAGAACCCCACCTTAGAGAAATGAGTTTCATTTAGTGAGTACGAGTACTTTGTTTACAGTAAATTTGTAGACCATGAGACTTTACAAGCTAAATAGCAATGAGATAACAAACACATTAAGACCAAGTTGCTATATTCCCTTGTGCCATCTCAATTTTATTGTTGTTTGTGGTGTTGCACTGCCTAATGTTGATTGTTGTCCTGTTTCTTTGTACTCCAAGCTTCTACCAAAGGACTTTGTTTCTCTTTGGAGTTATCTTGCTTCTGTGTGCCATGAGAATGGCCTAGTGCTGGGAAGTCCTGAGTGTCCTTGACTCTGACGACTTCCTTGGGAATTAAGGGGGCTCAACAACTCGCAATTTCGCTTGCTCCGACAAAGCAAGTCAGTATGTTTATACCAGGAATGAATTTGATCCTGTGTGTGTTACCTTTGGGGACAAAATAATGTACTAAGCCTTGGCTGGTCAATTGCTGATGAAATTTCATGACGATGAAGTCTAGAAATGACAGCAAAATCCGCCAATCCTGATCATCTGAAATTGTGCCGTTTGGATGGTTTCACAAAAATAGTTGTGCTGTTAATGGTTTTACAGAGCTGTACCATAAGCAATGTTTACTGATTATAAACCATTAAAATGACAATACTCAAAGTATTATTAAATCTCTTGGACTTTACATATTATCATATTAATGGACTGTTCATCTATACTACATAATAAAGAAAAGATAGGAAAAGTGCTTATTGCTCCTGTATAATCACCCCGTCTGGAGCATTAACATCGCAACCATTTTATTTTGAAACTTTCTCTGTTATGGTTCAGTGTTTTTTCTAGTGAAATGCAAAAGGCAAAACTGACTTTAAAATTCCCTGTTTTTAATACAGAATACCAAACAAGGTATCTGCAACTGAACAAAATACTAAGCTTTTATTTAAAAAAAAACAACCCTCCGATTAAAAGGAAAATATTGCCACTGGTCCATTAATGAATATTGTGAGTTTTAGCAACAGGCATGTTTTATGACAAAGCTTTCAATTCCGGGATGAAATAAAAAAATTTATCATGGGAATACTAACAAAATCTTAATCATAGAAAGGTTTCTTGCCTTGTAGCAAAAAAATGACTCCTAATTATGTATCACCAGCCATAATTCCTCTAGTGCTTTGACTTTTTGCTAATGATACTCTTGCTTCCTAAAAAAAAAATAGCAATATGAGCAAGTCAGGGATGTTCAATCTCAGTCCAATGACAAGACGATGGTCCACACAGTTGATTTTCTTCCCAGATTGAGAGCATAAACATAGTTTGTGCAATCAAAACAGAATACATATTGTTGATAAACAGAAGTCTGACATGTATCACCAGCTTTGGTGATGTAGTTAAAGTCAATCTAAGCCATTCTTGTTAAGAGTACTCCATGTTAAGTTTTGGGATACAATAAAATTTCCCTAAAGCAGTAGCTAATCAGTTGCTCACTCTTGGTGTTTCCTATTTGATTTCCATTAAGCTTATACATTTGTGTTTAGTCTATTTGCCTGCCATTGCCTCCCATGTTTTGTCATCCTTAAAGTTGTACTTCAGGTTATTTTATGTGACTGTGTTTCATTAAAATGGGCTACCACTGTATACGGAGAACTCAAGTACAGTCAGTGCAGCAGCCTGCTGAACACAGACCAGAAAGTTTGTTGTAATGTTGATCATATTTTCTAAAAAACAAACAAACAAACAAACCTGTCCTATGCAACATAGATAAAAACTGAATATCTTCTCCCAGTTCTTATCTGTCAGAGTAACGTTATCTTAATAGGGTGAACTCCTGCTGCATGACACAAAAAATGGCAATTTACAGCATAACAGATCTCCCACAGATGATCCAAGAAGGGAGGGAGATTGTTACTCTGTGTGGTACACATTGCACTTAGCCATGCCATGTTACATCAATTTTGTAAGAGCATAAATTGTTAATCAATTTAACATGTGCATTTCTCAGTGTTGTGACATTGATTACACAATGTGCTTCCTTTGATTGACAGTGAAGGCTTCTGACAATATGGCTATGTCTACACTACAGGGTTTTTGCGTCCACACCTCAAGTGTGCTTTTGTGCAAGAAAATCTACAGTCAATGGACAGAACAGAGGGCTTTTTGCGATGTAGGTATACCTCCTTCTATGAGGCATAACTCCTTTTTGCACAAGAGTTCTTGCACAAAAAAGTGTGTGTGGATGCTCAACAGGGGTTTCTAGCACAAAAAGAGCCTATCAGAAAAAGCACAGGTGCTCTGATGGCCATTCTGTGAATGGCAATCAGAACTTTCTTGTGCAAGAATGTCCATACAGTGTGGACGCTCTCTTGTGCAAAAGCACATCGCTTTTGCGATGCGCTTTTGAGGTGTGGACGTGCTTTTGTGCAAGAAGATTTTGCAGAAGATCTCTTTCAAACTTTAGTCTTAATTTTCAAATACATGAGTAGCTTTGGCAGTAAGGAGTCTCCCTGAATTTAGTTAATTAGTATGTGCTGCTTTCCAGGACTGGCCTTATCATTCAAGGGACCTCTGTACATGAAATGCTATGAGTTGTGCTCAAGGGTTTATGTGATTGGTCCCTATTTCAAAACTTTTCTTGAGGCTGGAAATTCAGAATTTAAGGATTCACGGGTCAAAACTTTGTTAATTTTTATAAATCCAGAAAAGCAGAGCCCCAATATCTGATGCTTCAGAGGAAGTGAAATCCCGGTATAATGCAACAAATTAATTGTACAGGACTGTGTATGAAGCTGAAAGTGGGAATGAAGGTAATTAGTTTTTTTAAAACTCTTTCATCATCATATACTTCATCACTTCCAATGGCAATGGAAGCTGAAGGTCTGAAACAGCTCAAGTGATTTTTTTTAAAGTAATTTCTGCCATAAGAAGTAATTGTGGGCCTGTCCTCATAAGATTTCCAGTCCCATTTACAGAAGGCTGAATAAGTATCTAAAATTCTGATTATCTATCTGAATTGAGCTTCCTGACCTGTAGTGGTAGAGCTTACACCAACCACCCCCAAAGCAGTCTGCAAGCAGTTTGGAATGCCACAAAAATACCACTCTGAGATTCTGAAATGTAGGGTCATACTGCATCATGGCTGAGATCCTTGGCTCTGCTACAGGGTTGTGGGAGGCAAAGATGGTTTTACATCACCTTTATGCCTCCCACTGTGGCGGCTGTAGGCAAGTTCAGCCCCCAGCACAAGTTTGAGCAATTTCTAGGTTGCTCTAATGTGCACTAGCTGTAATGCCTTGCTCCTTTCTTTGGGCCCAATCCAACTAACATTGAAAATCTTGAGGAGTTGTAGCCCTAATTTTAATGAGAACTGGGTTGTGCTCTTGGAGAGCCATTACAACCTCTGCTGTGTGTAGTCCAGTAAAATGCAAGAGGACAGACTGAATTCCTACGGACTATTCAGTACACTAGCAGTATATATGAGTAGATTAACACAGCTGCTTATGTGCCTGAAAATCAAACTGCTTTAAATGGCTGTTGGCAGATTGATGACACTCCAAAGCCATACACGTCACTTCAGGGGTTCTGGAATGTTGGTCAGGCTGCCTTTATGAGTCCTCCCATCTTGCATGTTGTATATTTCTTTCTATCAGCACGATCATTTGACAGAGCATGAGGTCATACCCAAGAGTCACCTTCCATATCTGAGTGTTAAGGAACAGTAAGTTCTTGTTAGTGTAACAGAAACAGTCACAGAAGTGTAATAGAAAATGTCACACTGGCCAAAACCAAACCAAACAAAGATAAAAGCCTGCCTTCCTTCTGTCAGATAAAACAACTGCATTTGTCAAGTACACACCTGCCTGTACTGCCAAATATACTTGCTATGTCCTGATATTCCACTGCTTGGAGTTGGATTTTTTTTTAAGGCAGCCAAAAAAGAGCAAGGTGGGTTGGGAATAAGGGGAATATATTTGATATAGATTTAAAGAAAAATGCATTCCCTGCTTTTTTCTTATTCTAGCTGCAAGTCAGACACAAATACTAGGTGGTATCATGAGCTTTTGTGGATACAACCCACTTCTTCAGATGAATAGAGTTAAGGGATCCAGGGGACAATAACTCCATTCATCTGAAGAAGTGGGTTGTGCCCCCAAAATCTCATGATACCCTCTGCTAGACTATTTATTGTTTTTTAAGTTTATTCAGTTAGGCTATGTCTAGACTACAGGGAAGATTGGAAAGAGGATATGCAAATTCTGCAGAATTTGCATATCTTCTTCCCCTCTCACTTTCGAAAGCGGAGCTTTTGAAAGTGAAAGTAATCTAGACACGTTTTTTTCGGCAACCCCCCCCTTTTTCAAAAAGCTGCTTTTCCTCAAAAAATGAGGTTTATGCGGCTTTTTGAAAAAGGGGACGGGGCTTGCCTTTTTGTCCCGCCTCCCATGGGAATTTGCATATCCTTTTTCGAATCTTCCCTGTAGTCTAAACGAGCCCTTACAGACTAACATGGCTACCCTTCTGAAACAAATAGTTGTTTTTTTAAAATAATTTTAAATGGTTGAAATGTTTCATTCAGACACAAGAAGTTTCTGTATGACAAATGCAACTAAGGGGTTAAAGGCATCGGCTGTGCAGGTCACACTAAGAAAACCAGCTGTGTGGAATTTTAAATAACAATTGCAGGTCCACAGGGTTTGAACTTGCAACCTTCTGAGCATATACCTGACTTGCTGTTGATTAGGCTACAGAGTTTTAAAGAAACAGCTCTTCAAATTTGTGTATGTTAATTTAACCACTGGAGGGAGCCCATATTCCATGAATGCTGTCTGAGAATAATTATTAAGAAAAAAATGGATGTATAATGTTGTGTAGCTTTAGATGACAATGCATTTACATGTATGCAAAATTTCTGAAAGTTATGTTTAATGTATAGATAATTTTTACTTCTTAATATATGAAAAAGAAAGAGATGAGGAGGAGGCCAGAAAAGCAAGGAGTTGTCTGCATTTGGGATCCAACCTTCTCTTTTTTAGATTAGATGGCTTTTAGTATATAATATTTGAGTAAACCGATACAACCAAAATGAATATTGTGACCATGCTTTGTATATTCATGGTAATATCCTGTATTTGTATGTTTAATATCCTAGATTCACCATCAAGTTTGGTCTGTCCTAGATAATAATGATAGTGCTCTTTTTCTAATTTGGCTTTAGTTGCTACTATGGCTCTTTGTTATAGCTGTGCTCTGACTCTTTTGATGTGATCCAAGTTAATCAGCTATAAAGGAAGATTCAGATGCCTAGGAAAGTTACTGTTGCAATGCTGTTTGTCATCATCTTATAATAACCAGTTGACAAGCAAGAAGGTATCAAAGCTATTTTCTCCCTTGTGGATTATTTGATTTGTCATTCACTATTTCTGCAGCCTGTGTACTCAAACCAATTTGTGATAACATGACCAGAAAGCTAAATTCAGTGCAGAGTTCATGCTGACATTGTTATTCCACACAAGGAGCCCCAGTGGGAAAAGATAATACTATAATTCAGATAACATGATGAAATGAGAGCTTGTATCACAAAGACTTTGGTGGATGAAGAAATGTAAACATCTCTTCCTTTAATGTAAATTAGAAGGAGATGTATGGTCATACAGAAGCAGCATCTGTGCTTTTCATACAGTTCCTGAGACATGGGAAGCTAGTTTGAATTGGGAAATGGTATTTATTTTATGTAGCATAGATATGCTCACTTTAAGAGATGCTGATTCACTTTGGCAGGTCGCTTTGATTTTGGATGTTTGGATTAGGTCAGAAGAACAATGTGCTATAATTTATTGTTGTGTATATTTTAAAACAGTTTCCATAATTAAGCTGTAATTAAGGATTACTTTTAGAGGTTTTGGGACATCTTAGACTATCCCGTTGTTCTCAGCAAGCATTCCGTAGAGAGAGTAAAATTACTTTCTCCTTGAAATGTGTGATTTGGAGATTCACTGTGTAGTCTTAGCTCACATATTTCTATTCCCCTCATTAATCACTTTCTAGCAGTTCCTCACATTAATAATTGAAATGTAATGTTCCATATCAGTTTAGACTACAGGGTTTATTCTCACCTCTGTGCATAACCACCCCCTTAATAGTAGAGGATTTCTTTATTTGTATAAATGCCTTGCACATTGACAGTGGAATTTACACCTTTTCTTTAGATTTCACATAAGTGCATTGCAAGACACTCTATATTTATAGTAACTATAGTTTTGTATACTAAAATAAAAATGCAGATAGTATTTGAGGACAGTATTTAATTTGGAAAATAAATAGGGATGTCTGACTTGTAAAGCGGTACTGAATTAAGGGCATAAAAGTGCATTTCAGAAATGATCATTCCAGACTTTAAAATCCCTAGAGATTTTATTCTTAGAACATTTTTCTGACAAGTCTCAGGCAAATCTTTTACTCAGCTCTTCTTAGAATTCTCCAGTAATGTTCTGAGGGGATCCATAGAGAATTTTACACTAGGGATTTCAGGAGACGATGGAGGCAAAAAACAGAGAATGATAAGTACATCTAAACGTGTGCCTTTTAAAAATACATATTAGCCAGAATATCCATACTGAAGGGTTCCTGAAAGATACAGTGCTTTTCAGGTAAACACATGTGATTTAGGTATGCAAATCGTAAATGCGACAGCATACTGAATGATATTTCAACATCAAGTGTCACTTTCAAAGGTGGGCTTCCATCTGTTCTCATATTAAGTTTCATTGATCCTCACAAAAGCTTTTCAGTCTCTTAGAGCTTTGAGATGAGACAATAATGCTTAGATATTATATATATATATTTTCAATCTGTGGATCTCAAAGTCTTTTACAAAGAAAGTCAGTCTCATTATCTCCATTTTACTAACAGGGAAACGGAGGCAGAGAGTGACTACCCAAAGGTCAGCTAGCAAGCCAATGTCTGTCCCCCAGGCCACATCTGCAGATCCCTGGATATAGATAATCCCTGCTTGTTGGGAAAAAAAATCACAAGTAAAAGGGGCTGGTCATTTGCACCTCTAAAAATCAAAGTGGCAATCGGGATGCCTAGACGTTCATCTGCAGATTGTTATGCAACTTCTTAGACACAGCCAACAATGTGAAAGTCTTCAATACTTATAATTTGGCTTCAGAATTGGTTGTCATAAGTTCTTCAACCCAAGTTGATGGACAAGATCTTGAAGACCAAATAGGGGACCAGGAAATGCCCATCATGTCATTTCATGCAGCCTGATGAAGTGAAGAAGGGGCCTCTGTTTTAGCTGTAGCCAACGGTGGGGAGGCTCCAGGAAACACAAAGTTAAAATTAATAATAGAATAATTACCACTGTTCATCAGTAGCTCACCACGCACTTTGCAAAGGAGTTCAGTAGCATTTTACAGATGAAGAAAGTGAGATGGTATGAACAAAAACTTGCTCTCTCTGAGTACCCATCCAAAAACAAAAAGAAAAACTATGTAGCACTTTAAAGACTAACAAGATGGTTTAATAGGTGATGAGCTTTCGTGGGCCCAGACCCACTTCCTCAGATCATATTCTGGAAGAGAATTGGCATGACCATATATACCAAAGGAATACAATGAAAAAAGTGAACACATTATTAAACGGACAAATCAGATTTAGTACAGAAGGTGGGGTGAGGGAGAGGGAGGGAGGGAATAGCTATTTATAAGTCAATGAATGGCTAATAAAGGGTGATAAGTGGGGAAGCTATCTTTGTAATGGTTAAGGTAATTAGCATCTTTCTTAAGGCCCATTTGTAAAGTGTCAAATTTAAGCACGAAAGAAAGTTCTGAAGTTTCCCTCTGTAATCTGGTGTTAAAGTCTCTTTGAAGTAAGATGCATGTAGTAAGGTCATTAAGATTATGTCCAGGTAGGTTGAAATGAAAAGCAACTGGTTTTTCAGCACTCTATTCACTAAGTCACTGAAATTATGGACCATTATCTTGATCAAAGAAAGGCAGATTACAAACAAGCTGCTGTCTCCTGTGCTTCACCAAAGAATAAGGGGGTAAATTGGCTTCCTGTTTCTACAGTCTTTTCTCCTTTTCAGACTCCTCTTTCCAGCCAGAACTAATGGTAATTTCAAGTAAAATGTAAGTTTCCTAGAATGCCTCTGCCTCATAGCACCATCTCCTGACTCTCTCCCAGCTATCTTTTTGTCTTACTGCTCCCTGGGGCTCAGTTCCTTCATTCTGAATGTGAGTAGGAAAATCATCCCGTTTCTGAAATTCTACCCAGCCTACATCTTAGATTCCTGCTACCTTATTAGCTCTCAAACATTATTCTCTACTTATGAAAGGTCATGTAAAATCAAGGACAGATCAAAACTCTTCTAAATGAGCAGACAAATGCCATTCAACATAATAAAAGAGAAAGAGAGAGCTTATCTCCAGTCTGGAGTTTTAGCATTCTTTTCTTACCTGAGCTAGGTTAATACCTCTGTAAAAGATTGAAAATTCTAAAGCCTTTATATTCAGAAATTTAAAATAAAAATATTACAAATTGTACCCAAATGTCCTCAACTTCCTAGGACACACCAGTAGATAGTCAAGTGGAGAAAAACTTCCATTAAAAGAATGTAAATGAAAGCACAGTACACTAAAAATCTGTCTATTTTTAAGCACTTACTTCCTTGGTATTCAAAAGGAAAACACACTTCTCTTTGAT
This sequence comes from Pelochelys cantorii, assembly GCA_032595735.1. Classification (NCBI taxonomy): domain Eukaryota; kingdom Metazoa; phylum Chordata; order Testudines; family Trionychidae; genus Pelochelys; species Pelochelys cantorii. The sequence goes on from CM064327.1 coordinate 192,636,987, forward strand.
TAACTCCTCATCCACCACAAAAGCTGAACTATCATCACAGATACAGCAATAGCAAAATATTTTGTGAATACATGTCAGTTTTGTTTTGAATTGTTTGTGTGTTTTAAAAACACTCAAATGTTTCATTTTGACATTGTTGAAATTAAACTTTTTGAATTTCTAATACAAAATGAGCTGTTTTAAATTCTTCTCGACTTTTATTTTAAAAAGCTAAAAGCTTGAAATGTAACAGAACATTTAATTTCAAATGATATATACCAGGGAGGGAGAAGAGTTAGTTATTTAAGTGAAGTACTAATGTGAACACAAGAGCAAATGGATATAAACTGGCAATTAACAATCTTAGGCTTAAAATTAGACAAAGGTTTCTAACCATCACAAAAGTGAAATTCTGGACAGCCTTCCAAGGGGAGCAGTGGGGCAAAAAAATCTAATTGGTTTTATAACTGAGTCTGGTAAGTTTATGGATAGGATGCTATTGTAAGTCCATCTACAATGGCATGTAGCTGATTTGCAAGAGCTAGGAGCAAGTATCTCCAATGGCTGGTGATGGGACACTAGGTAGGCAGAGCTCTGAGATACTTTCCAAGTGTCTAGCTGGTGGATCTTGCCCACATGATCATGTCTAACTGATTGCCATAGTTGGGGTTGGGAAGAAATTTCCCCCCAGGTCAGCTGAGCAGACCTCTTGAGGGAGTTTCACCTTCCTCTGCAGAATTGGGCATGGGTCACTTGCAGGATTAAACTAGTGTAAATGGTGTATTCGCTGTAACTTGAAGTCTTTAAATAATGATTTGAGGGTTTCAGTAACTCAGCCAGAGGTTAGAGGTCTATTACAAGAGTGGGTGCGTGAGACTGTGTAGCTTGCAATGTGCTGGAGGTGAGCCTAGCTGATTATGATGGTCACTTTTGATCTTAAAGTCTAGGAGTATAAACAAAACATCTAGTTCTACCTGAACTAAATGTTTTTCATCTTCTCATTTTTTCCAAAGAAATAGAAAACAATTTATTTTTGGTTAGCCCAATACAATATTTTTCAATGTTCTGGAACCAATTGCAAAATGAAAAGTCAGATATTTGTGCAGTTCTAATCCTAAAAGTCATAAAAGAATCCCAGTGAACCAACCCAGCTACACAAACAAACAAACAAAAAAAGAAGTTTTGTATTTGTCTTTAAGGGGGAGACAGCCTTGGCTTTTACTAGTCTAGGGCATAGTCATCCAGCTGAAAAAGCATCAAAAGAGAGAAGAATGCTGTCTTGCCTAAGAAGAAACAAGGCTTCTTCAGAGGCACTGATAGCCTTGGCTGCCTCTAGTTTTGTAGTTTAAGGTCATGTCTATGCTTACAAGTTCACAGCTCCACAGCTGTGCTAATACAGCTGTCTCTCTGTAAAAGCGCTTATGTAGCCATGGGAGCAAGATCTCCTACTGACATAATAAAACCACCTTTATTAGTGGCAGAAGATCACCTCCCACCTACACAGTGCTGTGCACAAGAACGCTTATGCTAGCAAAACTTATGTCACTCCAGGGTGTGTGTGTGTTTCCCTACCCCTGGGGTAAGAGATGTTTTGCCGATATGAGTACTGAGGTAGACATGGCCTATTATATCCCCGGAGAATTATTCCTTCAGAGATAAAAAGCCTAAAATCTCATTTCAGAAAATATTCCTCTTCCTTGTCCTGAGACATTTTAGTGTCTGATTCATCCCTAGGCTGTCTCCATTTGGCAGCTAGATCTATGATATCTAATAATGCAATATATTAGACTGTGCCTGTGTCTAGAACCCTGGAAAACTGACTTCCAGCTAACAACCTGTATCGACATCAAAAATACCCCACAGGCACTCTGGTTGGAGACTCAGTTGATGAAGCTGTGTACAGTTGACAGAGCTGTGGGTGAAGGTAGCGCTGGGGGGGGGGGGGGACCAGGACCTCAGCCCCCCCTCCAGTCCTGCCCCTTCTGTCCAGGCTCTGCCCCACGGGAGCTGAGCTGCCGCTGCCCCCCGCAGTTCAGGGAGGTGGGGCAGCATGCAGTCCCAGCCACCCTCCACCCCCCGCAGCACGGCAGGAGGGAGGAGGGCATGCAGTCCCAGCCTCCCTTGCCCTGAAGCACAGCAAGAAGGGAGGACTCACGGTTCCAACCTCCCCAGATCTGGAGCATGGGGAGGGTGGGCACTGGGGGGGCCAGCAACACTCCACCCCTAGTAGGAGTTCTAGGGGGTGGAGAATGAGTGGGGCCAGGCTGGCAGTTTGGGAAGCAATACCTTCCCCCACCTAGCATATCCAGCTCACCTGACTGCGGCCAAAACTTATGTCCAAGCTAACAGACATACATGGCCAGATTTTCAATGTGAATTGTTAAAAAGAAAATGAGAGTTCCTGGGTGCTGAATGTTTTTGAAAATCTGGTCCAAAGTGGGTATTTGTGTACTGTTATATATGCACACCCTAATTTCTATTGAAGAGGAGAACTGATGGGACAACTGTGCTGCCACACAGAGACTGCATGATTCACTGTTTCTCCCAAACTGGGCACTAGGTCTGTAAAGATGAAGACTTCTCTGCATTTACATGGGGAGAAAATAAGTTTGATTATTTACTGATTTGCTAAAAGTTGATGAATTCCCTCTTCAAAATTGAAAACTACCTAGGGAAAATGAGTTGATAGTTATCATATATCATTTCATACACATAGCATTAAGCAGATGTTTGCATTGAGCTGTCCCAGATTTAAAGGTTTTTTCAATGAGTGATCACGAGATGAGAGAATTTGTAGGACGCTTACAAAATCAAAGCATGTTGTCTCCATTTCTTATGGCACACATGTTCAGGATAGCAAAAAATGCATCAAGATTGCGTGTCAGGTGAAAAATAATATCTACAGTTTTTTTTTAAATTGTATGTACTAATGTATCTATGTATTACAGCTTTGTAAATTGTCTCTGGTAGTTAGGCAGAATTAGTCCGTGACTATTAAATCTGGTTCTGCCCTCTCAAGATTGCATTTGGATTGGTGTTACCTGGAAAATTGGATAGAAGTTTGTTCAAGTAAGAATATATATACTGTACACAAATGACTCAAAATTATTTTCTGTGTTAATCTTTTGTAGTTGAGAGAATGTTTGTCTAATAGTTAAAACAAAAGACAGGACTATGCAGCACTTTGAAGACTAACAAGATGGTTTATTAGGTGATGAGCTTTCGTGGGCCAGACCTACTTCCTCAGATCAATTTGTGGAAGAAAATTGGCACGACCATATATACCAAAGTGATTCAATCAAAAAAAGTGAACACATATAAAATTGACAAATCAGATTTTAGAACAGAGGAGGGGTGGGGGGGGGGAAGGTTAGTGTCTGTGAGGTAATGGTATTAGGGGTGATAATTGGGGAAGCTATCTTTGTAATAGGTGAGATAATTAGCATCTTTGTTAAGGCCCATACGTAAAGTGTCAAATGTAAGTTAAATACCTACTAAATACTAATAGTTAAATACCTACTAAAGGCACAGAGAATTCTTATGTTTTATTCCTGGCTATACTACTGGCTCACCTTTGGCTATGGGCAAATGTTTCACAGCTTCTGCATACTTCAGTTTTCACATCTATAAAATGGACATTGTATGAGTTATCTACCTTATTTAGCTTGGCCTAAACTACGGTAACAATCATTGAAACCATCTGATAAAAGATAGGAAGTAATACTAATGTGCGGGTGTAATCATTCAAAGGAATATGGGGAGGGAGCCAATTTCTTCTTGAATTGCAACAGGATTCGGCAAGAAAAAGAAAATAAACAAATGAAAAGATTATGCAACAGGGAATGGAAAAGGGAAACACAGATTATACAGCCATCTGCAGGGTATATTGTAATGACTAATACTAAACCATTTTTAAAGATTTAAAATTATCTGGAATGCCAACCTGTTATTTACAATTTAGCTTTGTTAAATGGAAGGGGACGACTATGGTTCTCGTATGTAGATGATTACACAAAACAAAACAAAAATAAGGCTGATTAGTGATTTGGGAAAGCATTTTAATTGTTCCGTGTGACACTCAAGTAAGCATTTATATAAAAGAAATAAATACTATCTCTGATGGTAAGGAAGGAAGCACACAGAG